>CM067330.1:84633500-86039500 GCA_034376525.1 Nicotiana benthamiana
TTACAGACCCAGTAATAAAATACATCGAAAAATAGTAAAAAGAAAATAACAATCAGAGGAGGCCAGATTCCCGACTTCCTTTCTGAGTTATGGATCAAACCACTTCAAATGCCATTTGTTTCAAAGCCTTTCTCAAACTTGAGTGTGTCAGAGTTCCCTAAGAACCTCAATAGGACTCCAGGCAGTGCTCAAACTGAAATTACATCACCAGAATATGGACAAGTGTAGTGTAGAAGTGCCAGCCCTCATGTGTCCAAGTTCAGAGGGAGCTCATGGGTCCCAAGGCAAGGTTCACATGAGGGGCCATAACTTAAGTCTAAAAAGATAATGCAAGTGCAAAAACAGAGTTCTAATAGCCGAGGGAATAAAGGAGAGGGGTAAAGGATGCTAGGGAAATAATTTCAGAGTTTATAACTTCATACAAAAGGGATTCAGAGGTTGGGAATGACAAAGAGCCTATGTGTCTAGACAAGGGTTAACTTCTGGCATGCACAACAATAGAAGATGATGGCATACCTATAACCCCACCAGAACACACAACACTAGAGAAAATATAGAGGTTATGATCCCAGGGGCATCAAGTTTGAGTCATGGACAACAATGTTCAATACTGCCATGCCCCATACCAAATATAAATACAAAACAGATTGGGGATGGGGGATTTAAGGTTCACAAAAATTAATTCAGATAAAAAAAGGCATAATGTAGCATGCTTAATGTCGGAACTCAGTTAAATACAAACAAGAGGTAAACATGAACGGCAGAATCAGTAAGGAAACACATTGTTGTTGATGCTGAAAATTAGTTAGAACATACTAGTTCAAAGAAGCAAAATGAAGTAAAGAAAGGTAGCAGGACTTCAAAATATAGCTCTGGCTTTTAGCTATCTATACATGCCACATTACAAGTAGTAAAGAAAGAGAGTATTTGAGTGTAAGTGTGAGTTCCGAACTAGAACTGTTCGTGTTTTGTGTTAATGAAAAAGTATGTTTACATAGTTTGAAAACAGGTAGAAAATAAGGCAAGAATGATAGTTTAGCAGTAATTATGGAACTATATACTAATTAAAATTAAATCAGTATAAGTACTTCCTTTAATTAAGGAGTTAAATTTAAACGGTAACATGTAAATATTAAATAAGGAAAGAAATCACATAAGGCTGAATATAACCAATAAGGAAATATTTTTAGCATAGTACAAGTACACAATATGTAATAGAGACTAGGTTCATCAGATTCTAATCAAGGAAATGTGAGTATGAATCAAGTACCAATATAATTAAGGTAAGGAAATTAATCAAATTGAGTATAAAAGGTAGGGATCAAAGGTTAATGGAAAGTGTTCAAATTAGACCAAGAAACATGGAAATCAATAAGGCGAAACAAGGAAAGAATAAATTACTTAACATACGAGTGCAATCAGAATTTTTCAAGGAATGGCTTGAAATCAGTCCAAAATTGAAGGTCATTTAAGAGGGAAATTACGCATATAAATAGAGTGCATAAACACTAGGCATGTGCGGCCAAACTATGGCGAAGAGAAGCAACATGTAATAACAATCACATAGTCAGTAGACTGTGTGATCATGCCCAACTATGCCTTATAAATAGGACTAAGCGGTCGCTGCAAATATATTTCGATTTACAAGTCCGGAGTCGAATCCCACAGAGAACTAAGACTTAGCTATAGTTGTTCAATATCGCTAAGAAACACAAGTCCAAATAATTTTCTAATTATAAAGATTATAATATTTATTTTATCTTATTAATTAACAAATCTAGAAAGCTGTAAAACTATCAATTAAGGATAAGAATTGGAGTCAAGATTAAGTCTAGAGTTATGATTTCCCCAATTGTCTGAATCCTTCGCGCTACGTTTTCTATATATTCGCCTCAGTAGTCTCTACCGATCCTGAGTGCTCTGAATTTCATAAATCTCTCCCGAGTAATTAACATAATTTACTGGACGCACTCTCCTGAGTTACGCTAGTTGGATTTTATTACAGCTCACTTAGATCGCACCCAAGGTTTCGTTATTCCTAATCCTACTTTTAAACCCTTGGTTATTGATTCCTTACATACATCGGGAGTGATGTTGTTCAACAACTACCTAAATATGCACCCTCTCCCGAGTAATACATACTAAATAGGTACAGCTAATTGAGGTCCCTTTAATCAACCACAAGAATAATATAGTTGAACAAATATAGAAAATATTACGGCTTAATAATACAAAAATATAACAAGAATTTATCCTACAAAAGGTTCCATCAAAACCGTAGATAACAAAATAGCCATTCATAATAGTATGTAAAACTACAACACTAAAAGTCATAACCAACAATGAAAAATAGAAAGAGGAAAGAAAAATTCGCAGAAGAATTCCTTGACTTGATCCTATTGTGTCTCTGCCTCCTTAGGTCAAATCTTATGTCAAAAGTGTGTCCAACTTCTTAAAATATCATTTTTCCATGTATATAAGAAGTAGGGTCGAGACCAAACGATTATACCTTCTTCTATGTGAAAAAGGATAATATTTCACGTTTTGGACTGCCGCGCCGCGGTCAGACCGCGGTACGAATGTGGTATATGAAAGGTATACTACCTCAGGCGCCTCAGGTCCATGGTGGCGGTTTTGACCACATTTGTCACCCTGTTACGTTTAATCTGGAAAAACGTAAAGCATGAATGTTGTAGACTTTGAGTTAGCTTTCCAACCATATACGTTATAGCCCAAATGAAGTTCTGTGTGAAAAGTTATGTGCATTTTACTAGACAGTGCGTAATATGCCTACTCGATTCTTCGTTTTGTTGCTCTATCATCCGTTGATCCCCGAATACGATACCAGCTTAATTACTTGAGCTTTTACTCAGACTTCAAAGCTCCAAATCACTTGAATTCATTCCATAACATCAATATAGCTCAGAATCACTCCTACAAGTCATAAAACACACCGTTAGTGTAAAACACTAATGATTAAAGCGCAAACTCATCTAAAGTGCAGTAGATTAGAGTGTAATAATCAACTAAAATATTTAATTATAGTCTATCATCAACACCTCACACTTAAATCATTGCTCGTCCTCGTGCAATCAAACTACACTTTATGTAGACACGACATTTTCAAACAATTATCCTAACTCATCACACCAAGAATGTTTAATATAGACTAAGCACAAAAACATAACATCTTCACCTCAAGATTTGACTCACAAGTACCACGCATTATTCACAACTCACCTACTTACTCTAACATAGAGGTCACCGGCATTACCTTTACTTCATGAATCAAGTGCCCTCACATAACAAAAGAGAGTAGTTCCACACAAAAAAATTTAAGAATGCTTAGGAAACTCAAGATAGAATGAATTCACTCACTCTAAAAAATAGCATTCATATGCCACAAAAGATGCACCATAAGCTTTCCCATAGTGTACTACTCCACTAAGGGAGCTCATTCAATCTAGGATCAATTTAGACTTTATTTGGTTATAATGTTGGCCCATGGGACGGGTAAAATACATTTGGATATAAGAGTGACTACATTCCCTAAGCACTTTAATACATATACTTTAACATCCAAACCCCATATTTATGTCAAACCAATACTCCACCTTCACATCAATGTATATAACTACATTATTCTTTAAGTACACTTACATAAAGAGCCACCACTTATCAAGAAATTTGTTTTTTTACAACAATCCAACTATTTTTTTTCAAGTGGCTCTTACTTTTTTTATAACAGTGAACCTTTCTCCTTATTTAATTAGTTCCATTCAAAATTCAAACCAACCACCCCACACTTTAACATTTATAAAGTTCATAAACAATTCAAGTGCTTATGAGAGGTTACAATGGTTCAAATAGATGGTTAATTCAAATAAATGGGCTAGGCTTGTAATGTAGTTACCAAAGAAGCATGATTACATGCTCAAAGGGGTTAATTACGATACATAATAATTAGGCGGGTAAAATATACATGTGAGCATGTGATATTTTCCCTACTTAGACGACTCCCACATGACTCTCAGTTTAGGATTTTCCTTTTTATATTTGTTTTTAGGATTTAATTGCGTGTACCAGTGTATTTTCATTAATGCATGCTGAAAATCATTTAGCATTTAATTTCGTGTTTGTGCTAAAATAATTGTTAATTAGGGTTATTTTTACAAATATAAAATTCAAAAATACGCAAGTAGTATTTCTGGTATTTTAATCATTTTTGTTTAATTTTAATTTGTTGCATTTTTTTTTTGTTAATTAGGAATTTTAAAATAGAATTAGGAACTAAGGGATAAAACAAAAGGTAAGAAAACAAAACAAAAATATATATATATGTGTATGATCACCCAGGCTGGCCACAATTGGGCCAGCTGGGTGGCCCAAATAGTTTTTCCCTATAAAACACGCAGGTGCCCAGCTCAAACATAAACCCCTGACCCAGTGCACATACAAACGCCCAAAACGACATCGTTTCAAGGAAAGGCTATCACAACCGTTGATCAACCAACCATCTAACGGCCCCAAAACCCTCACCAAAATTAAATAAATATGTCTGGACGCCTCTACAAACTCAGAGACCAAACCTATCACCTTCCTCGTGCCAAACACACCGCTGTAACGCCTCCCCGTCTTCTCCCTTTGACCGCCCTTGACCACCCAGCAACCACCCTAACGCCACCGCCGGAAATCGCCTCACGGCGGCGGTCGGTCATCAAACCGCCCCAAATTTAAAACATAGGACCTCCAATGCCTCCTTTTCCCCGTCCCGCAATTAGCTTCCTTCGAACAACTCTCCACCGTCCTGAATATTCAAAATAAGGGTCGTCGAAACCACTGTCTCCGGCAACCCAACCCCAAACTCGTCCAAAGTTACACCCCTGAACTACATCTTCTTCCTCTTTCCAACCATCCATATCACACCCTTCGAATCTAAGTGAAGTGGCTCGAATATCGATTTGAAGTCTACCCGAAGACGTAAATCCCACCGGATTCCAGCCAAACTGGCCTCAGACAATCCCCTTCCATCCCTCTCCCAACCATACCATCCATGGCCATAAACCCTACTAACCACAACAAAAACTCAGATCTGAGACCTTAATGGGTTTCAGAAGCATCAAACCTCCACCTGAACCCTTGTCCTTCTTCAAATATGCAGGTCCAGTTGCCCTAGAGGTTAGAAGCCTCCCCAAAAGAGGTCAGAAACCAACAGATTGGATTTAAGTTAGAGTTGCATGCGTAAAAAGCTAAGTGTTCTGTGTTCCTGTCGTTGTTTGTATGTCAATTTGTTTGTTTTATTTAAGATTTTAATTGTTTTCCACAAATGTGATAAGTAGTATTCTTTGTTTGTTATACTCAATGGATCTTTGGGGTATTACTGGTTGGACTACATCTTCTATAATGGTCTGATGTTATATTTTTGACTTGTCAGCATGTTTTCACCTCTGAAGCTTTACATAACTTGTGGTTCATATTCGAAATTAACATGTCTCGTTGATCTTCATCTCTTGATTTTCATTTGTTTCACCCCCTTAGACCCTGATTAGTATTGGTAAACGTTTTTCTTTTGGATCCTACTTGTATTGCGTCATGATTCTAAGAAGTTGTTTTTCATCTTAGAGTGTTCATTCCTGTCTGTCATTTTTCTAGTCACCTTTAGTTCTATCGATATTTGGAGTATCATGATCTTGAGTTCATTCTTAGGCCTATTTGATCATCTCTGAAAGCCTTGAAATAATCATTTTGTCTGCTTCACACCATGCTGGAAATTTTAGTTAGGATTCTTTGCTTATCATACTTCTTACTTAATTTGCATTTGTTGAAGCTAATTTTGTGTGAATTTATGATATTAGTCTTGTTCTCGTCTCCTTTCTTGCTTCTAAGCTTTATTGGGTTTTGGTAATTGGGTCACTTCTGTAATCTTGCACTAGTTGATTAGTTTCCTTTCCTGATCGATTTGATCCATTGGTTTTTGACATAAAGATGCCTGAACATTTATATGATCCCAATGTTATAATAATTGTTGTTGATCAGTCCACATTAGGATATTTAGTTGTATGGGCTAATTCTTAAACTTGTCCAATAAGCCTGTTGGTCCAGACCAAAATTTGGCCCATAATTTAAACAATTGACTGGGGTTAGGTTTGACTAAACCAAATGAAAAACCATGAGTAAAAAATCTCAGGTTAGTTAATTAGGAAGGGAAACAGGGGTATAGAGGGTATTTGAGCCTGAAAGAATCTTGTAACAACCCCTAGAACATACTAGTGAGGGACTTAAGCATAATTTCAGCCTCAAACTTGAGGCACAAGCCAGAAAACTAAGCACTATCTGGATAAAATTGAAATTTGAATAAGGGACTAAAAGGAAAACAAGGAAATAGAAGTTGCCCTAAGGATTCAATTATAAAAGGAGCAATTTGAACATTTGAGAAGGGGATTTTTTTCCAGACTTTTGGCTATGTTTTTTTAGCAGGCTTTTCTTTTGAAGCTCTTAGTGAATTAAGATATAGATAAATATATATAGTAGTTTCCTCTATACTCTTCAGAAATCACTAGTGCTGTTCTTATTCCTGTTGAATTTTGTTTCTCTCAAAAGTCTCCTGAAATTTTGGGTGTAACTGATCGATTGACTGTTATTGCTTGCTAGTTGCTTCAGTTTTACTCATAGACTTCTTTTTTTGCTGAACTCCAGGTACCAATCCTCACCCAAAACTCTCAGAGGTTGTTGCACTTATGTGCATTCGAGATAATGAGAACATAGCATTTCATATTTATTTGTTTCAATTCCTGTTGTAATCATATTTATTCTCTTAAGATTTTCTGGTATGTATACTAATCATAAACATGTATAATCTGGACTGTGATGGGATTGTATATTTTATTTGCTTAGGTCCAGTAGATTTTACAATAGAGTAATAAAAAAATGAGCTTAGTACTTATAATCTGAGTTATATGTTAAGGATTTGATTGCTGAACATACGTACTACTGAATAACGAGTATTCAGAGCTATCTCTTCAAACGTTAAGATTAAATTTGATGCAATAAAAAAATACTTTAGTCTCATCTTTGCAAATATTGTTTGCATATTTTCTAATGCTCAGGTGTACGGTTTTATAATTGCGGTATAATCAAAAACGAAAAGTTGTTGTTATTCTGAAGGGATTTGTTAGTCCAATAACCCTACGCCCAATTAAGAGGCCCAGTAAATGTCGATGGTAGTATGGCAATGCACGTTCCTGGGCAGATTGAAAAAAGAAGCCCAAAGAAGCCACGAATGAGGCCTAAAAGGGGCAAATGTTGGTTGTCTTCTTCAGAATGCATTACCCTTGTATAACTGACTAGAATGTTGTAGATACAAAGAACAACATAGAATTTAATATGCTTTAGGATGTCCTTATAAAATAATGTGAGCCACATTCATCTAATCAAACACCACAAGGCTCCTTATTTTTATAAAATATTTAGAAAATTGGAAGTGCCATTTAGCGAACTTTACGGCCTCCCACAGATTTTTGTAGACGTAGTTGCTATAGGCGCAAATTTATTAGTAAAACATCTTCCTAAATTTGGGTGCGCATTTATGTGACCAAATCCAAATCTCAACAAAGTTGGAACGTGTCAAAATCCACGGGTACATTTATGTGACGTGGTTTTTGAGGCATGTTCTAACGACGTTGCAATTCTCTTTAAAATAATAATAAAGGCGGCTTAAAATTAAAAGCACATAAGTTGAAACATGTTATAAAATCAGATAATTTAAGCCGGATATGACAGTTGAGCGACCGTGCTAGAACCACGGAAGCCGGGAATGCCTAACACCTTCTCCCAGGTTAACAAAATTCCTTACACGGATTTCTGGTTCGCGGACTGTTAAACAGAGTCATTCTTTCGTCGATTTGGGATTCTAAACGGTGACTTGGGACACCATAAATCTCCCAAGTGGCGATTGTGAAATTCTTAAATAATTGAATCCCGTTTCGATTGTCCTTTAATTGGAAAAACTCTTTTGTCTACGCCCTTCGCCGGGTTGTGGATAGCCAAAAAGGAGGTGTGACAGATCTGGCGACTCTGCTGGGGAAATTTGAACCCAGAATCTTTGGTTCCGGGTTGAAGAATTCGAGTTATAATAATTGTTATATTTGGCTTTGTTTATTACCTGATTTCATTACATGTTGGCTTAATGTGCAAGATGTTTCTTCTTTATCGCTTTGATATTATCTGAACTGTACATATAAAATGCTACGAAATCCTTCTCTTCTCACATCCGGAGATTTGCTTACTGGTTGAGACTCACTATTCTGTTAGTGTCATACCTTGAATTAAGAAAGAGGCCGGAGAAGTTACTAGCCGGATGGCCTTTTGGTTCCCGGTACGTAGCCCCTTCCTCGACTCGAGTTATCCGCTCGGGTACACTGTCTAGAACATATACCAAGGTTTTCAACCTAGAATAACTCAGCCTCATGCCGGACCCTAGTAGGAACGTTTATTTGCATCATGCATTTGACTTAGGGGACTACGTCAAAAGAGAGGAGAAAAAAAAAACACAAAAGAAAAAAACAACAAAATGAGGTCATTTAAAGTTTTCATTTTGATGAATTATTTCGCCCGAACTACACCGGTTTTATTCTCGACAAAAGAGAGATACATAGGCAACCCCCATCGGGCTCAATCTCCTATTTGCAAAAACAGCTAAAACAAGAAAAACAAGTGTCCGTTTTATTCATTTTTCTTTCAAAATAAACAGATAATGCCATTATTGCTAGAAGTGGCCGAATGTTACCACAAGGGACGCCGGAAGGCTGACCTTGCACAAATGGCTACGTCTGAATTTTATTTTGGCCGGCGAGCGAGCACAGCATGGAAAACCTTCTCTCCGAAGTGTTGCAAGGCCGTATTCACAAAGTCGTTCCCTTTTAGGAATAGATTTCATCAAATGTCGGTTTTATATTTTTGAGAATACTAATTCACCTTAATAAATGTGCAGAATGAGCACGATAATGAACAAAATTCCCTTGGAGTTGCGACTGTGGTGGAATGACTTCGGGTAAACAGGCAGAAAAGGGTCAATGCACATCTGGGAGGCCACACTGATTTACTGACAGTTAGCCCGGGGGGACATCATAAATGCCTTAATCACATTCTGAGACCCTGCCCACAACGTGTTCTACTTCTCGGGCTTCGAGCTTACCCCGACATTAGAGGAAATGACCGGATATATCGGGACCCATGCAACCGCTTTGAGACACTAATACCTAATGGCGCCACGATCCCTAGCCGTGCACAAGTTCTTGGACTCTTTTAAATGTAGTAGGAAAGTTCACAACCCAAACTTGTCAGTTAGATTCTGCACCTAGCAGTTCATATATCAGTGGTATGGGCATATAGGGGGATTCAATAACCCGGATAATTTTATTTGTACCAAAGGGAACCAACTAAAATGGGAGGAGCACCTATGTTATGCATTCATGGTATTTTCCTTGGGTATTCTTATATTTCCGCGGAAGGACGAAAATATCGACATATAGCCGGGGTTGTCAACACTCGAATGGCTCAGGCAAAGAGCACCATGGCTCCTATGATCTTGTCCGAGACTTTCGGGCTCTCACCACATGCAAAGAGGGAGAAGATTTCTTTGAGGGGTGTAACCTACTGTTACAGATATGGATGATTGATCACCTATGCCACCGACCTCGGTTCATGAACTATGGGTCTCCTGCAAGGAGTCGCATAGAAGAGTTCTACAACAGGGTTGATGGATTTAGGCTACCCGAGGGTGTCAAGGAATGGGTGTCGCATCTCCGAGCTATTACTGCAAATCAAATAGAATGGACATTTGGGTGGCTCCAAGTAGATGATATTGTGTATATACAATCCACCGGGCCTCATTTCATTTTGATGGGCCTCCAAAGTATCCAACCATATGCGCCATACCAATTGTTGAAGCAGTTAGGTAAATGCCAAATAATTCCCTAGGATGAGGATATTAGCCGTCATGCTATTGAAATTAGCCTCAATGGCCAATTCCCTGAAGCTACCGTGCACCAAATTTGGAGCGAGTGTCAATACCTGACAGCTGATACCCTTGTACAGGACGTATCTAAAGGCGAGGTTGCACCTGGATACACTGCCTGGTATAGAAGAGAGATAGAGCCCGGGAGGCCAGCTAAAAGACCACATCTCCAAGAATTTGTTGAAACATCACATGAACAATGGGATTGGCTAGCCAAGGAAAACGAAAACAGAGCTAAGATAAGAAGATTAGAAAGGAAAGTCCAAGAACTACAATTTGGAAACGATATGCAAGCCGCAACATACGAGGGAGAAAAGGAAAGACTAACTAAAGAAAATGAGGTGCTACGAGCCCAAATCCAAAAGATGCAAGCAGCCGGAGAGAATGTCGCCAGGAGCGCAAAGGAAGAAAAACTCATAGACAGTTTGAGACAAAAGGTAACCGAATATGGTTTCGACCTGAATAAAGCCAAAGATGAGTTGTCTAGGGTCTGAAGACAATTACCTAAAAATGCGGAGGAACGGGCCCGTATCATTGAGCAACTGAAGGAAAAGCATGACGATGAGATTGTTGGGATAAAGCGGAGGGCTATAAAACAAGTTGGGGACCTCAATGCTGAAAGAGAACATTGCTATGCAACAATAGCAAAGTTGGAGATAGATTTGAGGCAATTACAGGAACTGAACCGGGTTGTCAAACAAACTCTAGAGGCGAGGGATGAACAAATTGGGTGCCTATTGCAAGAAAAGGGTGTTATCAGGGAAAGAGTACGGGTAATTGCACACTACATTACCACGAAGTGGAACCACTATGAGGACATGATAAAATCTATGTTTTTCGCTGCTTCCATGACATTTTTCCGTCAAGTGATGGAAGATCTCCACTTCCTCCAAGGGAGTTTGGCACGCAAGCCATCGGCAACGCCAAACGATGCCCCGCGAGGCCCAAGAACACTTGAGGCATTAATGTCCTCCTAAAAGATTGTACTGTCAATTTATTGGATTTCAAAGTCTGTTAGTTTAACCGAGTCTGTATTTTCTTTATGCATAGTTAGTAGTTGTTCGAGTCTATAGTTCGTTTGTCAGCATTTGTTTAATTTGTCACCTTTCAAGTCTTTGTAATAACAGTTTGTTATAAATTATTTTTTTCCAAACATAGTTCCAAGAACTACGCTCGGTCTGATTCATGCGGGGTCATGATACGTAGGCAATCTTCCTAGGATTCGACCATAATTGAATAAGATTGGAAATTGAACAAATATAGGAAAGAGAGAGAATAGGGCCAAAACAAAAGAGAGCTTCGCAAACAAAAGCCGGGATGACGCAAGCAAACAACGCATATAGGAACCAATTATCATTTATGTGCATGCATACCCAAAGTGTGGCCACTTGTGTGTCAAGAACCTAACCACTAACAAGTCTTCGATGTTGTGATTCTAGTTCCAAGTTAGACAGGTGACTGGTACTCACAAGCATTCTAGCAACTCTCTCCTACAACACGCGGTAAAAAAGCAAACAAGTCATGGCCAACCAAGAAGCTGATGTCAGCATTATTGACCCCTCGAAGGAGGCAGAGGAATTGGAAGTTAACGCTATGAAGGAGGAAATGTATAAGCTTAACCACCAAATGGCCGAGATGTACCAGGCATGGGCAAGAGGACATCCAAACCCGACCTATCCCGCAAACCCAACCTTCATACCGCTACTAGTTCAAGCACTTGACCAGTCCGTCACCGATCTGCCCCCAAGTTTTCCTATATACCCACAGCATCAGGGTGCTACCTCTCAGCCACCAGCCCCATTACCCAAAGTCACTGCTCACCCTCCCCCGCCAATCGCTCATATATATGTGGAACCTCCGCCTCCTGCATTGTATTAGTCATCTGGCGAACTACTGCTTCAAGCCTATGACCCTCAACACTATCCCCCATAACCCTCCTACAAAGCCCCAGAGCCTTACTCATATGCTCCTCGTGGTGAAATCCCAATTAGAGCTGAAAAGCCGACCAAAGATTCCGAACAGGAGGAAATGCACAGAAAGGTCCGGAGTCTGGAACAATCGTCCAGGGACATGCAGGGATTAGGCGGTAAGGTGAGTGTGGACTTCAAAGATATTTGCTTATTCCCGGACGTACAGTTGCTTCCAGGTTTCAAAATACCAAAATTTGAATTATCCGACAGTCACAGCGATCCAGTCGCACATTTGAGAGGGTTTTGAAGTAAAATGAGGGGAGCTAGAGGAAAAGACGAACTGCTAATGGCATACTTTAACCAGAGTTTGAGCGGATCGGAATTGTAGTGGTATACTCGATAGGATCCCAACCGATGGTACAACTAAGATGACTTGGCGCAAGCATTTGCAGGCCAGTTTCAATATAATCTTGAGATTTTCCCAGATCGCCAATCTCTTATGAAGTTGGAGAAGAAATACAACGAGAGTTTTAGAGAGTATGGTTTCCGATGGAGGGAGCAAGCAGCCAGAGTTGATCCTCCCATGAATGAGAGTGAGATGGTTGACTATTTTGTGCAAGCTCTGGAACCTACCTACTTTGGGAATTTGGTATCAGTGGTAGGGAAGTCTATCAACGAAATGGTCACGATGGGAAGTACGGTTGAGGAAGGCCTCAAATCCAATAAAATTATGAGCTACTCGATAATTAAGGCAATTACTCATGCCTTCCAGGGCGGAGCTGGGGCAGTTTTCAGGAAAATGAAGAAAGAGGAAGTAGCGATAGTAGAGATGGGAACCTGGGTCGGGCCTCGGGCACCATCTCATTATGGTCAGCCCCGCCCTCACCACCAGACATGCCTACATCCTCTATATGTCCCACCGCAACATTATTATCCACCACCAGAACCTCGTTTCTCAGTCCATCATGCGCAGGCATATACCCAACCCTCCATACAATGGCATGCGCCACCTCCTCGAAATAGTTACCCAAATCCACAAAATCAATACCTGCCTCCAAGAGCTTACCATCAGACCATGAGGCCCGCTTTCCAATGCAATCTTTGTTGGAAACACGTTCTCAAAGCATTATACTAAAACTGTGTTCATATGTGTAGGTTTTGATGAATGACAAACGATGCGCAAATTGATATATGACGAAGTTCAAGTACAAGCGCACAATTGATATATAACGAGATTCAAGCACAAGACCAAGTTTTATAGTTTTACATGAGTCGTTCTTAACTATAATCTTGATCCGACAACTTGACTCATGACATGGCTTCTCTCGTAAAATTATTTTTACAAAATCATGCATATTTAATTTAATGCTAAATGATTTTAAATCAGGCATATTTACTTTAGTCAAAATGATTTTTAAACATGCCTCTAAAATCTGGACTAAGATAATCGATTATGTACTTATGATAATCGATTATGTTAAGCCAAGACTGCATGACAATCTATTGTGAACTAATGACAATCGATTGTGTTAAGGCAGTGAGCATCAGGTTTTTCAAACCTGCATGACAATCGATTGTGAACCTTATGACAATCGATTGTGATGAGGCAGTGTCCATCAAAGTTTTTCAACGCTCAAAATAATTGATTGTGAAGTTAATGACAATCGATTGTGAAGAGACAGTGTCCATTAGATTTTTCAAAGTCACAAAATAATCGATTGTGAACATATGACAATCGATTGTGTTGAGACAGTGTCTTCCAGACTTTTTCAAAGTTATTAAATAATCGATTGTGAGTATATAACAATCGATTGTCACGTGGCAGTGTCTAAATTGATTTTTCAGGACTGATATATAATCGATTGTTAACTTAGTATAATCGATTATATAACTAACCGTTGCCAAAATATTTTCAAATACCGTCAGGTAATCGATTGTTGATTTTGTACAATCGATTGTTGAAATTAAAATCTGGAAAAGATTTTTTAAACGTTGCTGAATAATCGATTATTGATTTTGTATAATCGATTGTTTTACGTAAAATCTGGAAATGATTTTTTGAACGTTGCCAATAATCGATTGTTGACCTTAGATAATCGATTCTTAAGCGTAAAATCTGGGATTGATTTTTGGAACGATTGGCAAACAATCGATTGTGGTTTCTTGACAATCGATTGCCACTGAGTAAAATCAGCAGTTCTTAATTGGCAATTAGGCAACGGTAATGCCAAGTTTTTCAACTATAAATACAGCTTAAATTTAGTCTTTTGAGTACACAATAACACATAACAACTGATCATTCAATTGCTAAAGCTTGCATACTCTATTGCTTATTATTTTATATTCATTACATAAGTTTTTGAGAGCCAAAATATTGTTCAAAGTTGTTGTGATCTTGAGCGTATTCTTTTACTCATCTCTACTCATTAAGGAGTGTCTTGTTTGAGTGCTTAGTGTATTGTACACTTGAAGAGAATTGTTATTCTCTTTTTGTAAGAAGGAACTTGTGTTTCCTTGGTTGAAGTCTTGGAGTGTTGTATCTCCGAGCAAAGGTGTTGAGGCTTGTGTCCTCAAGTTGTAAAGGTTTTTTAAGCACCCGGAAGCTTGACAAGTTAGTGGAAATCTCGAGAGAGGCTCTCGGGGGCTGGACTAGCCACGGGTTTTGGTGAACCAGAATACTTCGGTGTGTTCTTTCTTATTTATCGCACTTATTTATTTCCTGCAAATTTTAAATTCCGCAAGTTTACGCTAATTTTTATTATAACGCTATTCACCCCCCTCTAGCGTTAAGCGTATTATCTAACAATCTTGTCATGAGAAATGAGAGCGTGCAGAAAAGGAAGACTTTCACTCTGCTGGGAGAATCTTACACTAGTCTGTTCCACCGACTACGACAACTGGATATGTTAAGACCAATTGAGGTGAAGCTTCCAAAACCTCCCCCAAAGAATTTAGATTATTCGGTCAGCTGTGAATACTGTTCCGGCGCACCAGGGCATGGCATAAAAAAATGTAGGCATTTAAAGAATGCCATTAAAGAACTTATCGACTCTCACAAGATTGAGGTGTAGACTCCGGAGGTGCCCAATATTAACCAGAACCTGCTGCCAACACACCAGGAATCCATCATGATTGAAATTGAGGAGAGAAGGGGAGAGTTTAGAAGACCTTCACAAACAGTAATGATGGTCAAAGCCAGTGAGTCAACCAAGGTCGCAAGCAGTATGAAGTTGGCAACCGGGGCAAGGGAAGACAAACCTGTTGTAGTACACGGAAGCTCAGCATGTGTGGCTGCGCCAAAGCAAGAACATGAAAAGATGGCAATACAGGGGGCAACTAGGGAATCCGTTCCTTGGAGATATGAACAAGCTATAGTGATGTACAAATGGAAAGAAATTAAGGAGGAAGTATGTGAGGCACGAGGCCTAATTCAATCAGGAAGGTACTTTGTCCCAGAAGAGTTGAGGAAGCGCAGAATTTCTAAAGATACCCCGGAACCAGTGAAGAAAGCTGTATCAGAAGAAGAGGTAGAAAAATTCTTGAAGAAAATGAAAATGCAAGACTACTCCATCATAGAACAGTTAAGGAAAATGCCAACCCAAATCTCTTTGTTATCCTTACTAATTCACTCAGATGAGCACCGCCAGGCGTTAATGAAGATTTTGAATGAAGCTCACGTCCCAGATAAAATAATGGTATACCACTTGGAAAAGATTGCAAACAAGATATTTGAGGTAAACCGGGTCACATTCTTTGATGATGAATTGCCTATGGAAGGTAAGGGGCACAACCAGGCTCTTTATCTGACTGTGAAATGTGAAGATGCCGTCGTCACCCGAGTTTTGGTCGACAATGGGTCCAGTGCAAATATTGTCCATTATCCACATTGACCAAGCTGAAGGTGGAAAAATTAAAGGGTCCGCAAGAATAACATCTGTGTTCGAGGTTTGGACTGCGGAGGTAAAGACACCGTTGGGGATATAGTGCTGGAAGTAACTATAGGGCCCATCGAGTTCATTATGGAATTCCAAGAGATGGATGTATCAGTCTCCTATAACCTGTTGTTGGGCAGACCCTGGATTTATGCATCCAAAGCAGTACCATCTACACTGCACCCGATGGTCAAATTCGAGGGAGAGGCAAGAGATTGTCGTGCATGGAGAAGATAATCAGTGTACCTTGGGTGATGCAACCGTGCCTCTCATTGAATCTGAGGACAACAAGGGGCCATGGGTTTACCAAGTGTTTGATACGGTGTCAGTCCAGAATATCCCAGAAGGTGAAAGTGTTGTAACCTCAAAGATAACAACTGCATCCGTCATGGTTGCTTTAGAAATATTGAGAAAAGGCTAAGTACCTGGTAGAGGGTTGGGAGCTTCTCTGCAAGGCATTGTGCAACCAGTGTCCCTTCCCAAGAATCTAGACACTTTTGGTCTAGGGTTCAAACCCACAGCCATAGACATAAGGCTAGCCAGAAAGCTGAGACTGAAGGCCTGGGCTCTCCCGAAGCCTATCCCAAGGTTGTCTAAATCATTAGTCAAATCCAGTAATGGCCCTAGACCCAAGATTTCCGGCCCGCTGAATGACGCGGACAAAGATCTTGATAAGGGGTTAGCAAGACTGTTCAATAAGGTGAATACGGTAGGGGCAGGAGAAGGATCGAGCGTGACAGATGTGCAGTTCGTGGGAGCACGTGCAAAAATCAATAACTAGGAAGCCACTCCTCTTCCCACTCGAAGGTAGTTGTGGTAGTCGGCTTTGATTTTCCTTTCAGTCGAGTTTGTATTAGCATCACTCAGTTGTTATTTCCATCCGTTTGGATGTGCAAACTCTGTTATCTTTAATTCTAATAAAAGGCAATTTTCCTTTCAGCAATGCTGATAGTTTCCATTTTGTCTTTACTTTTCTTGCTTTTCTCTTTTGTACAATTATTTTTATGCTGGTTCTAGTGATCTGACATGCATAAGGACTCCTCGGCCCAATCTTTGCAATAAGCCTAGTCCAGAAGTAATAATCCAGGAAATAGAGCACGAGGATGAACCTAGGTACGATGAGGAAGGGGCATGGGATGAGATTAGTGAAGAGATGACCCAATTCAAAGAGAAACCTAAACCAAACCTGAATGATACAGAGGCAATAAATCTAGGAAGCCCGAATAATATCATAGAAACAAAAATAAGTGTCCATCTGGAGCCACAACTTAGGAAGGAAATAATCCAGGTATTGTTAGAGTACAAGGATGTCTTTGCATGGTCCTACGACGACATGCCCGAATTGAGAACTGATTTGGTAGTCCACAAATTACCTACTGACCCAGCCTGCATTCCCGTCAAACAAAAGTTGAGAAAGTTCAAAATTGATATGAGCGTGAAAATCAAAAAAGAGGTGACCAAGCAATTTGAGGCAAAAGTTATCAGAGTCACACGATATCCCACCTGGCTAGCTAATGTCGTGCCTGTACCAAAGAAGGATGGTAAAACCAGAGTGTGCATTGATTACCGTGACCTCAACAAAGCAAGTCCAAAAGACAACTTCCCTTTGCCGAATATCCACATATTGATTGACAATTGTGCGAAGCATGAGATTGGGTCATTCGTAAATTGTTAGGCTAGCACCAGATTTTAATGGATGAAGAAGATGCGGAGAAAACAACATTTATCACACCGTGGGGGACATACTACGATAGGGTCATGCCTTTTCGTTTGAAAAACACTGGGGCAACATTCATGAGGGCAATGACAACCATTTTCCACGATATGATGCGTAAAGAAATCGAAGTCTATGTGGACGATGTGATTGTGAAGTCCAGAAAGAAATCCGATCATGTCAAAGATCTGAGGAAATTCTTCCATAGGCTTCGCATGTATGATCTCAAGCTCAAACCGACAAAATGTGCATTTGGGGTTCCCGCGGGAAAGTTGTTAGGGTTCATAGTCAGCCGCCGAGGCATCGAGTTGTACCCGTCAAAAATCAAAGCTATACAGGAGTTGCCGCCACCAAAAACAATATCGAAGTAATGAGTTTATTGGTAAGGCTAAATTACATCAGTCGATTCATCGCCCAGCTCAGAACCATTGAGAGCCCATCTTTAAGCTGATAAAGAAGGATGTTGTGGTAAAATGGACAGGAGAGTGCCAAGAAGCTCTTGATAAGATAAAGGGACATTTGTCAAACCCACCAGTACTAGTCCTTCCAGAACCAGGGAGGTCTCTGATCTTATTCTTGAAAGTCTTGGACAATTCATTCGGGTGCTTGTTGGGTCAGAACGATGTTACTGGGAGAAAAGAGCAAGCCATATACTACCTCAGCAAGAAATTTACGGCCTATGAGGTTAAGTACACTCATCGTGAAAATACATGCTGCGCCTTGACATGGGTAGCCCAGAAGTTGAAGCATTATTTGTCATCATACACCACTTACCTCATCTCACGACTGGACACATTGAAATACATTTTCCAGAAGCCCATGCCCATAGGGAGGTTCGTAAAATGGCAAATCTTTCTTACTGAATTCGACATCATCTACATAACTAGGACTGCTATGAAGGCACAGGCATTGGTAGACCATTTAGCAGAGAACCCCATAGGTGAAAATATGAATCCTTGAACACATATTTTCCGGACGAGGAAGTGATGCACGTCAATGAAATGGAACGGGACGAAGAGTCGGGGTGGAATTTATTCTTCGATGGCGGTTCCAACATGAAAGGCGTCGGGATAGGAGTGGTACTCATTTCTGATGAAAGGCGTCATTACCCGGTCACAGCTCAACTCCATTTCTATTGCACCAACAACATGGCTGAGTATGAAGCATGCATTTTGGGTTTGAGATTAGCAGCGGACATGAGTGTCCGAGAAGTCTTGGTCTTGGGGGACTCAGACCTTCTGGTAAACCAGATCAGAGGGGAATGGGAGAAAAGAGATTTAAAACTCATACCTTACTGGCAATGCTTGCATAATCTTTGTCAATCTGGTCAGTAGAGTTCAGGCACATTCCCAGAATTCACAATAAGGTTGCCAATTCCCTGGCTACTCTGGCATCAATGTTACACCACCCGGACAAGGCTTATGTCGACCCGATACATATCCGGGTCCATGATCAACATGCTTATTGCAACATGGTGGAAGAAGCGATCGACGATGAACCTTGGTTCCACGACATCGAGGAATATATCAGTAAAGGTGTGTACCCGACGCAAGCCACGAGTTACCAGAAGAGAACAATTTGTAATTTGTCAAATGGGGTATTCCTCAATGGAGGGGTATTATACAACAGAACGCCAGATCTGGGTTTGTTAATATGCGTAGATGCCCGACAGGCAACGATAATCATGAATGAGGTGCATGCTGGCGTCGGCGGGACGCACATGAGCAGATATGTTTTTGCGAAGAAATTTCTCTGGGCAGGGTATTATTGGCTCACCATGGAACGAGATTGTATCAGATTTGTGCGCAAGTGCCACCAGTGTCAGGTACACAGAGACCTATTTCACTCTCCCCCGTCTGAACTTCACACGATGTTATCACCGTGGCCTTTCGTTGCTTGGGGCATAGATGTGATATGACCCATCGAACCAGCAATTTCCAATGGACACAGATTTATCCTGGTTGCTATTGACTATTTCACCAAGTGGGTTAAAGCCAAAGCTTTCAAGGCAGTGACCAAGAAGGCCGTGGTCGATTTCGTGCACACAAATATTTATTTGTCGGTTCGGGATCCCCAAGACGCTCATCACCGATAATGGGGCAAATCTCAATAATCACCTAATGAGAGAGGTATGTCAGCAGTTCAAGATTTCACATCGAAACTCTACCCCGTACCGCCCCAAGGAAAATGGAGCAGTTGAGGCAGCAAATAAGAACATAAAGAAGATACTTCGTAACATGGTCGAAAGATCTAGGCAGTGGCATGAAAAGCGGCCTTTTGCATTGTTTGGTTATCGCACCACTGTCTGCACTTCAGTAGGGGCTACTCCATACTTGTTGGTATATGGTACAGAGGTGCTAATCCCGGCCGAGATTGAAATACCCTTTATTAGAATCGTGGCTAACGCAGGAATCGACGACGAAGAATGGGTCAAGGCTCGGTTGGAACAGTTGAATTTGATTGATGAGAAAAGATTAGCGGCGGTTTGTCACGGCCAGTAGTATCAACAAAGAATGGCCAGGGCATATAAAAAGAAAGTGCATCCCAGGAAGTTTGAAGTAGGTCAATTGGTACTAATGCGCATCCACCTTCACCAGGCCGAGGCGAAAGGCAATTTCTCCCCAAATTGGCAATGGCCATACATCGTATCAAGAGTACTGTCCAATGGGGCGTTGTATCTGACGGATGAGGAGGGAAATGTGCAAAAATGGCTATCAATACGGATGCTGTCAAAAGATATTATGCATGATTTTCTTTAGAACATTGTTTACACTTGACATCTGTTTGTACTTAGCAGATTTTGAAGATTGAAATGACTAATGCATTTTGTTCTGCTACCTAAACATTGTATCCCTTCCTAACCCTTTTGAGCTTTAATTATTTTCTTTCATACCCCTCGTTTGGAATCAGTAACAAAAATCAGAAACACAAGTTTGAGAAGGCAGTGAAAGGAAAATAACGGAAAGAATGAAAAATGAAAACAAAAAGATAAGGAAAAGAAAAGGAAAAACAAGAAAAGAAAACAAAACAAAGAAAAGAACAGGAAGAAAAGAAAAACATGAAGAGAAAAAGGGGAGAATAAAAACAACAATAAAAAACAAGGATTCATCATGAACTACGTTTGACCTGATTCTTTTTAAAAGGATACGTAGGCAGCCTCACCGTTCGGTCTCATCAAAATAAAATCCTAGAGTCCCCAAGCTAGAAACTGGGGCAGAAATTGTGGTTGTTGTAAGAAATCTGATTCCGAAAGATGTAATTTTGAACCCATATGAATTACTTGAGCCTTTGATATCCATTCTTTCTAACCATATCCAAAGCCCACGTTACGGTTCAAAGAAAGACCTTCTGCTGTGTCTTCAAAAGATGCCGAGTTGAGCAGGAAGAAGGGATTCGTGTAAGAGAAAACACTTTGAGCTAGACAAGAGAGATAACAAAATGAGAGAGTCTTATCGGTGAAAACCCTTACGAGCACCATAAGGCAATGAGAGTTTGAGAGATAATAAATGGAGAGAGTCTTATCGGTGAAGACCTTCATAGGCACCGTGAGGCGAAGGTAAAGCAAAAGCAAAATTTAAGAAGGGGTTATTGATGGAAGAACATTGTAGAGCAAGTTGAGCTAGGGTTTGGTCGAAAGAAGTGGTTTAGATGGGTCAAGACAGCAAAAGCAATGCAACGGAGGGTCAGTCATCGAAACAGACTAGGTCTACCAGCCGAAGTGCATGTCATGATCATGAAAACCAGTTGTTCCTCTTCAGATAAGTCTCCTTTCTTCTCTTTTCAAATAGTCAGCGAGTCTGGAATTCTCTACCCTTAATACCATTCAGAGTCTTTGCATTTCATCTTTTTCTCAAATCTATAGAATTTTGTTTAGGCAAGCGAGAGGAATTTCAAAGACGATTATCAAGCTCCCAAAGGGACAAAGTGTATGATGCCCAAAGGTGCAACAAAGATAACAATTGTGGAATGGCAAAGGGAAGGATTCATAAAAGTTGTAATTGATGGAAGAAACAAGATTCGGCAAGGAAGGAATATCACACAGCAAAAGGTACGCAAATGAAACCATAAAGATTCGGATGGAACGTAAATTGGCCTAACACGAAAACAAAAAAGGTCGTAACGTCGAAAGTGTTGACCAAACGTAATACGTCAAGGGAAGACATATAAAATTCCGGTGAAGGATCGAGAGTGCAACATAGGGCAAGAGGCAATAGCAAGAGCATAAAAGCCAAGAGTCAGACAAGCATCCCAAATGGGCCGGTTTGTCTCAGGAAAGGAATAAGGATTTCTGGCAGGGGTTCGAAAATATAACACTAGGACGAAAACAAAACAAAGTCACAAGGGTTAAATCATAACACTCTAACTTAGCAATTGTTAGAGAAGGGTATAAGGCTTCTAGCAAAAGAGGAAAAAGCACAACATAAAGGCGGAAATGGCGATGAGAGTCGACCCAGCAGTATATATCAACTCGTCAGTCGTCGGGAAGAGGCAAAAGAGAATTCTAAAAGAAGTTCGGAAATGCAACACAAAGATGAGGAGCAGAGTGAAGGCGTAGGGATCAGAGGGTCAGCCAAGCGTAATACAGTGACTTGGCAGTATCGAGAAAGGTGTAAGGATTCTGGCAAAAGGGGCTAGAAATATAATACAATTCTGGGGAGCAAAGTAAAGCCGCAAAGGTTCAAAGGGGTAAGCCAACCAACTTAGAAAAATCATCATCGACATGAAGATTTGAACACAGAGGAACATGACAACGAGGAGGCCGCTTCCAACAAGAATGCATCGAGCCAACCACCACTTTTCAAATTGACAAGTTTTCTTTGATTGACACAGGTGCAGAAAATTCCAGAAGAGCCTAAGGGAGGCCGTCCACAGGAGAAGGCAGGCGCACGACAGGTATGGTCGAAATCTCAGGACCCTCCTGAAAAACGGGACTCAGTGAAAACTCAAAAGAGACATAGTCGGTCATAAACACCCTCCCCAGAAAAGCACAAGGGGACAAACTTTGACTAGCCAAACCCGATAGAAACAACTAAAGGTTAAAAGAAGCATGGAAAGATGGAAAGCAGTCCAAAACTCAAACGGGTATGTGTAACATAGGAAAGCTCCACAACCTCCCTAGTAAGAGTCGCAGAAACCACCAGAAATTAGAACTGGCATTTATGTTGGAATCCTCAGGACCCTCCTGGATAATGGGACTCTTTTAAAGGATAAGGCAATAATGGATAGTAAAGGGCATAAAAATGACTTGCATGTTGAGTAGGATTCAGTTAATAGTTGTCAGGACCCTCCTAAAAAATGAGACTTAACTTAGAACGCAATAGCTGGGTGGCATGATCAAACTCAGATACTTCCCTGCTGAGTCAGCAAGAGTCATCAGAACCCTCCTGAAAAGTGGCACTAGAGCCAAAATCTCCCCAGCCAGAGTCAACAAGAATCGATAAGAGTCACCTTGAAAAATGGAACATAGAGAAAATATTCCCCTAGCTAGAGTCAATAAGAGTCAAGAAGAATCATCAGGACCCTCCTGGAAAATGGGATTTAGAAGGAAAATTTCAAATTTCCCCCAACTGAGTCAATAAGAATCGATAAGAGTCACCTTGAAAAATGGAACTTAGAGCCAGAATCTCCCCAGCTAAAGTCAATAAGAGTCATCAGGACCTTCTTGTAAAATGGGATTTAGAATATTTCAAATTTCCTCAGCTAGAGTCAATAAGAGTCAAGAAGAGTCATCATGACCCTCCTGAAAAATGGGGCTTAGATTAGCTACTTCCCCAGCAAGAGTCAACAAAAGTTGTCAGGACCCACCTGGATAATAGGAGGTAGTCTTAATCATTGGTCCCCAGCAGATATAACTCATAGCAATACATAGTGGAAAATAATACCTTTCCAGAAACACAACATAATCTTGAAATTATCAGCAGTTGAGAATGGTCAGAACCAGTTTTTACAATCAGGCGCCCACCTGTAGAACAAGAGGATATTTTCAAAATTTTGAGTTTTGGTAGTCAGGCGTCCACCTGTAGAACAAAGGAATACTTTTCTGCAATCAGGCACCCACATGTAGAACAAGGGAATATTTTTCAAATTTCAAAGTTTTTTTTAACAATCAGGCGCCCACCTGTAGAACAAGGGAATAATTTTCAAAATTTGTCAGGCGCCCACCTGCAGAACAAGGGAATATTTTTAAAAAATTCAAGTTTTTGCATTCAGGCACCCACCTGTAGAACAAGGGAATTTTTTTCAACTTTCAAAGTTTTTGACAATCAGGCATCCACCTGTAGAACAAGGGAATATTTTTCAAAATTCAAAATTTTTCAGGCGCCCACCTATCGAACAAGGGAATATTTTTCAAATGTTTAGGTTTTTGCAATCAGACGTCCACCTGTAGAACAAGGAAATATTTTCTAAATTTTGACTTTTGATAGTCATACGCCCACCTGTAGAACAAGGGAATACTTTTAAAAAATTTAAATTTTTGCAATAAGGCACCCACCTGTTGAACAAGGGAATATTTTTCAAAATTTTAATGTTTTTGTAGTCAGGCGCCCACCTATAGAACATGGTAATATTTTTCAAAATTCAAGATTTTGTAATCAGGCGCCCACCTGTAAAATAAGGAAATATTTTTCAAAATTTCAAGGTTTAGTAATCAGGCGTCCACCTGTAGAACGAGGGGCCGTTTTTTTAAAAATTTCAAGTTGTTGTAATGGGGCGCGCACCTGTTGAACAAGGGAATATTTTTGAAGATTTTATGTTTCGAAAATAAGGCACCCATCTGTAGAACAAGGGAATACATTTCAAGGTCAAGTTTTTGAAATCAGGCACCCACCTGTAGAATAAGGGAGTATCTTTCAAAATTCAAGATTTTGTAATCAGGCACCCACCTGGAGAACAAGGAAATATAGTTCAGTTCCCTTCGATTTTGATAATCGGGCACCCACCTGGAAAATAAGGAAATATTTCGCGGAAGTCAAGTTTTGATGATCAGGCACCCACCTGTAGAACAAGGGAATTTTTTTAAAAATTCAAGATTTTGTAATCAGGCACCCACCTGTAGAACAAGAAAATATTTTTTAAAATTTCAAGTTTTAGTAATTAGGCGCCCACCAGTAGAACGAGGGAACATTATTTAAAAAACTTCAAGTTGTTGTAATCAGGCGTCCACCTGTAGAACAAGAGAATATTTTTCAAGATTTTAAGTTTCGAAAATAAGGAACCCACCTGTAGAATAAGGGAATACGTTTCAAAGTCAAGTTTTTGAAATCAGGCGCCCACCTGTAGAATAAGGGAGTATCTTTCAAAATTCAAGATTTTGTAATCACGCATCCACCTAGAGAACAAGGGAATACAGTTCAGTTCCATTCGATTTTGATAATCGGGCAGCCACCAGGAGAACAAGGGAATATTTTGCGGAAGTCAAGTTTTGATGATCAGGTGCTCACCTGCAGAACAAGGGAAGATCTTTCAAATTGCGAGTTCAAGAAACCAGGCGCCCACCTGTAGAAGGAGAAAATGCTTTCAACGGGGTACATCTTAAGACTAACAACAAGGCAAAAAGAAGTTCCACAAGAGGAAATACCGGTCAACAAAGCAACAAGGAGTTCCACAGCAAGAAATGCAGGACAACAAGGAGACAAGGATTCAGAGCAAGTCGGAATACATAGATAGGTTTTCTTGTAATCCACAGTTCATAGCTTAGTCTAGCTTCTTTATTTTTCACAATGGTGTAATACGGGGGTCTAGCAGCAATAGCAGCAGAAGTAAACTCACAGCCTCGGTAGTCCCAGCTACCAAACACTCCAGAACTACTCCGACCTGATTCCTTTATCGCCAAGGATATGTAGGCAACCTTTGAAGAAAGGATCGGGCAGAAACTTTTCAAAAATGCTTCACATGGAGTATTCAATCGGACGAAAATCGCTCATGTTTTCTCACTTGTCTTTGCACGAAAACTCTTCGTGTTCCTGCGCAAAGAGGGGCAGCTGTGAGCATGTGAATTTTGCCCTGCTAAGACGACTCCCACATGACTCTCATGTTTAGGATTTTCCTTTTTATATTTGTTTTTAGGATTTAATTTTAGGATTTAATTGCGTGTACCAGTGTGTTTTCATTAATGCATGCTTAATATTATTTAGGATTTAATTTCGTGTTTGTGCTAAAATAATTGTTAATTAGGGTTATTTTTACAAATATAAAATTCAAAAATACACAAGTACTATTTCTTGAATTTTAATCATTTTTGTTTAATTTTAATTTGTTGCATTTTTGTTTGTGTTAATTAGGAATTTTTAAAATAGAATTAGGAATTAAGGGATAAAACAAACGATAAGAAAACGAAACAAAAATATAAAATATGTGTATAATCACCCAGGCTGGCCACAATTGGGCCAGACCTGGGTGGCCCAAATACTTTTGCCCTGTGAAAGACACCTGTGCCCAACCCAAACATAACCCTCTGACCCAGTCGACATACAAATGCCCAAAACGACACCGTTTCAAGGAAAGACTATCACAGCCTTTGATCAACCAACCATCTAACTGACCCAAAACCCTTACCCAAATTAAATAAATATGTCTGAACGTCTCTACAAACTCATAGACCAAACCCATCACCTTCCTCGTACCAAACACACCGTTGTAATGCCTCCCATCTCCGCCCTTTGACCCCCCTTGACCACCCAGCAACCATCCTAACGCCGCCACCGGAAATTGCCTCACGGCGGTGGCCGGTCACCAAACCTCCCCAAATTTACACCATAGGATCACCAAGGCCTCCTCTCCCCGTCTCGCAATCAACTTCCTTCGAACAACTCTCCTCCGTCTCGGATATTCAAAAGAAGGGTCGTCGAAACCTCCGTCTCTGGTGGCCCAACTCCAAACCCGTCCAAAATTACACCCCTGAACCACCTCATCTTCCACTTTCCAACCATCCATATCACACCCTTCGAATCCAAGTGAAGTGGCTCGAATATCGACTTGAAGTCTACCCTAAAACCTAAATCCCACCGGATTCCGGCCAAACTGGCCTCAGACAATCCCGTTCCATCCCCCTCCCAAACCATACCATCCATGGCCCTCAAACCCTACTAATCACAACTAAAACTCAGTTCTGAGACCTTACTGGGTCTCAGAAGCATCAAATCTCCCCCTGAACCCTTGTCTTTCTTCAAATACTCAGGGCCAGTTGCCCTAGAGGTTAGAAGCCTCCCCAAAAGAGGTCAGAAACAAACGGAATGGATTTATGTTAGAGCTGCATGTGTAAAAATCTAAGTGTTCTATGTTCTTGTCGTTGTTTGTATGTCTATTTGCTTTGTTTTCTTTAAGATTTTAGTTGTTTTCCAATAGTATGATAAGTAGTCTTCTTTGTTTGTTATATTCAATGATTCTTTGGGTATTACTGGTTGGACTACATCTTCTATAATGGTGTGATGTTATATTTTTAACTTGTCAGCTTGTTTTCACCTCCGAAGCTTTACATGGCTTATAGTTTCATCTTCGAAATTTACATGTCTCGTTGATCTTCATCTCTTGATTTTCATTTGTTTCACCCCCTAAGACCTTGATAATTATTGGTAAACGTTTATCTTTTGGATCCTACTTGTATTGCTTCATGATTCTAAGAAGTTGTTTTTCATCTTAGAGTGTTCATTTCTGTTTGTCATTTTTCTAGTCACCTTTAGTTCTATTGATATTTGGAGTATCATGATCTTGAGTTCATTCTTAGGCCTATTTGATCATCTCTGAAAGTCCTGAAATAATCATTTTGTCTGCTTCACACCATGCTGGAAATTTTAGTTAGGATTCTTTGCTTATCATACTTCTTGGTTAATTTGCATTTGTTGAGGCTAAGTTTGTGTGAATTTTTTTATATTAGCCTTGTTCTCGTCTCCTTTCTTGCTTCTAAGCTTTATTGATTTTTGTAATTGGGTCACTTCTGTAAGTCTTACACTAGTTGATTAGTTTCCTTTCCTGGTCGATTTGATCCATTGATTTTTGACATAAAGATTCCTGAACATTTATATGATCCTAAAGTAATAATAATTGTTGTTGATCAGTCCACATTAGGATATTTAGTTGTATGGGCTAATTCTTAAACCTGTCCAATAAACCTGTTAGTCTAGAAAAAAATTTGGCCCATAATTTAAACACAATTGACCAGGGTTAGGTTTGACTAAACCAAATAAAAAACCAGGAGTAAAAAACCTCAGGTTAGTTAATTAGGAAGGGAAACAGGGGTGTAGAGGGTATTTGAGCCTGAAAGAATATTGTAACAACCCCTAGAACATTCTAGTGAGGGGCTTAAGCATAATTTTAGCCTCAAACTTGAGGCACAAGTCAGAAAACTAAGGACTATCTGGGTAAAATTGAAATTTGAATAAGGGACTAAAAGGAAAACAAAGAAATAGAAGTTGTCGTAAGGCTTCAATTATAAAAGGAGCAATCTGAACATTTGAGAGGGGGATTTTTCTCAGACTTTTGGCTATATTTTCGAGCAGGCTTTTCTTTTGAAGCTCTCACTGAATGAAGATATAGATAAATATATATATATTAGTTTCTGTTAGAAAATACGCTTAACGCTAGAGGGGGGGTGAATAGCGTTATAATAAAATTTATCGTAAACTTGCGGAAATTAAAATTTGCAGGAAATAAATAACTGCGTTAAATAAAAAAAAAGGAAAGAACGCACCGATATATTCTGGTTCACCACAACACGTGGCTAGTCCAGTCCCCGAGAGACTCTCTCGAGATTTTCCACTAACTTGTTAAGCTTACGGGTGCTCAACAAACCTTTACAACTTAAGGACACAAGCCTTAACACCTTTGCTCGGAGATACAACACTCCAAGACTTCAACCAAGGAAACACAAGTTCCTTACAACAAGAGAATCACAATTCTCTTACAAGTGTATAAAACACTAAACACTCAAACACAATACTCCTTAATGAGTAGATATGAGTAAAAGAAGTAAGCTCTAGCTCACAACAACTTTGGACAAGAATATGGCTCTCAAAAGCTTTATGAAATTGAATATAAAATGATAAACAAAAGTATGCAAGCTTATAGCAATGTAATGATCAGTTGTAGTATGTTGTTGTGTTTAAAACATTGAAATGAAGCTGTATTTATAGTTGAAAAACTTGGCATTACCGTTGCCTAATTGCCAATTAAGAGTTGCTGATTTTACTCACTGACAATCGATTGTCAAACCCCAACAATCGATTGTCTGCCAGTCAGATCAAAATTCAATCCCAGATTTTACGCTTGATAATCGATTACTTACAATCCATAATCTATTACTGGGAACGTTCAAAAAATCCTTTCCAGATTTTACCACAAACAATCGATTGTCCAGAATCAACAATCGATTACTCAGCGACGTTCAAAAATTCTTTTCCAGATTTTAATCAAAACAATCGATTATACAAAATCAATAATCGATTACCCAATAACGTTCAAAAAATCTTTTCCGGATTTTAATCAAAACAATCGATTATACAGAATCAATAATCGATTATCTGACGGTATTTGAAAACTTTACGACAACGGTCAGCTTCACAATCGATTGCACAAAGTCAACAATCGATTCCTTATCAGTTTTTGAAAAACATTTTAGACATTGTCTCTTTGACAATCGATTGTCCAATGTAACAATCGATTATTTAATAAATTTGAAAATCACTGGAAGACAGTGTCTCAACATAATCGATTACCATTAGTTCATAATCGATTATTCTGAGTTTTGAAAAACTTTGATGGACACTGCCTCAGTTACAATCGATTGTCATTAGTTCACAATCGATTGTCATGCAGGTTTGAAAAACCTGATGCTCACTGTCTTACTCACAATCGATTGTCATTAGTTCACAATCGATTGTCATGCAGTCTTGGCTTAAAACAATCGATTATCATAAGTACATAATCGATTATCTTAGTCCAGATTTTTAAGGCATGTCTAAAAATTATTTTGACTACTGTAAATATGCATGATTTAAAATCATTGACATTAAATTAAATATGCATGATTTTGGAAAATAGTTTTATGAGAGAAGCCATGTTACGAGTCAAGTTGTAGGATCAAGATCACCATTAAGAATGACTCAATTAAACTGTAAAACATTGTCTTGAGCTTGAATCTCGTTGTATATCAATTGTGCGCTTGTTTCTTGAACTTCGTCATATATCAATTTTCGCTTCGTTTGTCATTCATCAAAACCTATACAAAAGAACACACGTTTTAGTATATTGCATTGAGAACGTGTTTCCAACAATTTCCCCCTTTTTGATAATGGCAAACATTAAGCGGGATATGCAAGACAAGCAATTTATATTGACGATTCAAGACAAGTATATACGTGCAACAAGTATGCAATTTGTTCCCCCTCAATTTGAGAATTCCCCCTCAATTTAAGCTTATAACTTGAGAGTGCATCATACCCGTTACCTTCCCCCTTTTGCCATTAGCAAAAATAATAATAAGATGCCAAAGATGAAATAAACCTTGTTTATTTATTGGAAAGAAGGTGTGATTATTTAAAGAGAGTATAATAGCTCAAATGATAGCATTACAATCGATTATTGATACGAGATAATCGATTATTAGATGAGGGAAACTGATTTTTCTGAAGAAGACTCGATTCTTGCGCGTCATGCTTTATAATTCCCCCTACTTTTAGGGTGATACCTGCAAAAAAGAATTAGACGTCTCCGACGCTCAAGTTAGAAATCATGTAAAAAAAATGCAATGCATGACTTAGATCAACGTGGAGTCAAGGATCCCGAGTTCACTGCGAATTCGGAAGAGGGACTCTTTCTCTAAAGGCTTTGTAAAGATGTCTGCCAATTGGTTTTTGGTTTCAACAAATTCAATTTCGACATCGCCTTTGAGAACGTGATATCTAATAAAATGATGTCTAATTTCAATGTGTTTCGTTCGCGAATGAAGAACGGGGTTCTTCGTCAAGCATATGGCACTAGTATTATCACATCTAAGAGGGATATGATTAAGACTTAGGCCATAGTCCAAGAGTTGTTGTTTCATCCATAGGATTTGAGCGCAACAACTCCCCCCGGCTACATATTCAGCCTCGGTTGTGGACAACGCAACACTTACTTGTTTCTTGCTAAACCAAGAAACGAGAGAGCTACCGAGCAAATGGCAAGTGCCACTAGTGCTCTTGCGGTCCAATTTGCATCCAGCAAAATCGGAATCGGAATAGCCAACAAGTTGGCATGAAGAGCCTTTGGGGTACCATAGACCCACATTTGTAGTACCAACAAGATACCTTAAAATCCGTTTTACCGCAGTAAGGTGAGACTCCTTCGGACACGATTGATAACGAGCGCATAAGCACACGCTAAACATGATGTCCGGACGACTAGCAGTAAGATAAAGAAGAGAGCCAATCATACCTCAATTCTTTTTGGTGTCGACTTCCTTACCTTTCTCATCTTTGTCTAGATGATCGGATGTGCTCATGGGAGTTGCCATTTCTTTTGCATTGTTCATCTCAAATCGTTTCAGCAATTCTTTGCAATATTTGGTTTGACAAATGAATGTACCTTCTTTCATTTGCTTTACTTGTAATCCCAAAAAGAATGTTAACTCACCCATCATAGACATTTCATATTCGCTTGTCATTAAATCGGAAAATTCCTTGCATAAGACATTGTTAGTAGCACCAAAATATGATATCATCCACATATATTTGAACTAATAAAATATCATTGTTTTTATGCTTAACAAAAAGGGTGGTGTCAACTTTCCCCCTAATGAAATCATTTTCCAATAGAAATTTACTCAATCTTTCATACCAAGCTCGGGGAGCTTGTTTTAAACCATAGAGAGCCTTTTTGAGTTTGAAAACATGATCGGGAGATTTAAAATCTTCAAAACCGGGGGGTTGTTCAACATAAACTTCTTCTTGAATAAAATCGTTTAGAAAAGCACTTTTCACATCCATTTGATATAAATTGAAATTCATAGAAGAGGCAAATGCAAGCAATAAGCGAATAGCTTCTAATCTAGCTACGGGAGCATATGTTTCCTCATAGTCAATACCCTCTTCTTGATTATATCCTTTTGCTACAAGCCTAGCTTTGTTTCTAGTGATTATACCATTTTCATCTAGTTTATTGCGAAAAACCCATTTCGTACCAATTATGGTATGACCTTCGGGTCTTGGCACGAAATCCCAAACGTCATTGTGTTCGAATTGGTTAAGCTCCTCTTGCATTGCCAAGGTCCAAAATTCATCCCCAATTGCTTCTGAGATGGTTTTGGGTTCAATTTGAGAAACAAAAGCAGTATGTTCTAAGGTATTTTTGAGAGAGTTTCGGGTACTTACCTTGTCTCCAACGTTGCCAATTACCTGTTCAAGAGGGTGATCTTTGATCGTCCTCCACTCATTTGGCACTTTTGTTTCTTTTTCCAATTGTGGTGCTTCTTCCGTTGGTTGTTCCTCAGTTTCATCTTTATTTTCCTTGGGTGGTTCCTCTTGTATTTTGTCTTTCAAGCTATCTAAGATACCTGCAAGATCAAAACCGGAATCCTTTCTCGCCAAGCAAGCATTATTTTCGGAAAATACAACATGAGGGGATTCCTCCACAATTTGGGTTCTTTTATTAAAGACCCTATATGCTTTACTACGTGAGGAATATCCAATAAAAATACCTTCATCCGACTTAGCATCAAATTTACCCAATTGGTCTTTGCCATTATTATGAACAAAACATTTGCAACCAAAAACTCTAAAATGGGAAATATTTGGTTTTCTACCCTTATGAAGTTCATAGGGGGTTTTCATGAGTATCGGCTGAATTACTACTCTATTTAGAACATAGCAAGCGGTACTCACGGCGTCCGCCCAAAAATGTTTGGGTATCTTAGCTTCGTCGAGCATGGTTCTAGCCATCTCTTCGAGACACCTATTTTTCCTTTCCACCACCCCATTTTGTTGTGGTGTACGTGGAGCGGAAAAGGTATGCTCGATTCCGTGTTCGTCACAAAAGTCCGCAAAGAGATTGTGATCAAACTCTCCCCCATGATCACTTCTAATTGAAGTAACGGTTGTTTCTTTCTCATTTTGAACACGCTTAAGAAAATATTTAAAATTTTGAAAAGCATCACTTTTATTGGCAAGAAATAAAGTCCAAGTAAATCTCGAGTAATCATCAACAATCACAAAAGCATATCTATTTCTTCCTAGACTTTCAATGCGAGAAGGACCAAATAAATCCATATGATGCAATTGCAATGGTCTAGAAGTTGAAATAATGTTTTTAATGTTTTTGGATTTGAAAGATGCTTTTGTTTGCTTCCCCTTTTGACACGAGTCACAAATCGAGTCATTTTCAAATTTTAAAATGGGAAGACCAACAACTAAGTTTTGAGAAATCAATTTGTTCAAAAGATGCATATTGACATGTGCTACTCTACGATGCCATAGCCAAGTATCATCCTCTTTACTCATTAGACAATCAACATAATCGGGTGAGGAATTAGCAAGATCAACCATATAAATATTATCCACTCTAAAACCACGGAGGATAATTTTGAAATCACTACGTCAGAACACTAAGCATTCATCCGAATCAAATAAAGCAAGATTTCCCTTGTCACACAATTGGCTTATGCTCAAGAGATTATGCTTTAATCCTTTAACAAGTAATATATGCTTAATAGAGGAATTTTCATCCCTTCCTTTATTGTTATCACCGAAGATAACACTTCCTCCTTCTTTGTGCTCTAATTGAAGGAATTTGGATTCATCTCCCGTCATATGCTTGGAGCATCCACTATCAAGGTACCATAGTACACTTGATCCCTTCAAGCACACCTACAAAACAAATTAATGTTCTTTAGGTACCCATGCCATCTTGGGTCCTTGGGGGTTAGGCATATTATAATGATGCGATTGAGTAATATGTCTATGACGTGTAAAGCATGCAGGAGCAATATGACCAATACGTCTACAATAATGACAAGTCACATTTGGGTTATGCATCCTTCTAGGTTCATAGTAACTAGACGGATGAAAATTTCTTACACTATGACTATTTCGCATTTCATGAGAATTATTTCTCCTACTATGAACTCTAGGATGGGCATCATTTCTAGAGTGATTGTTTCTCGGTTGAAGGCCATTTCTAGGTCTTCTCAAAGGTTCAACATTTGGCCTAAAATATGCATCATTTCTAGGGTAACTATTTCTAGGTGGTAAGTCATTTCTAGGTCTCCTAAAATGTTCAACATTTTGTCTAGCATGCATATTGGTTCTAGGATTGCTATTTCTAGGATAAGCATTTGTTTTATTAGTCCTAGGTTGAGCCTTAGGTGGTCGGGGTTTGGCTTCAACCTTTTCTTTAACCTCATTCTTAAATCCTATGCCATGCTTGGTTGATTTCAAATTTACAAGGACCTCATTCAAATTCTTGTGGGATGAATTAAACTAATCTAAGGTACCTTTGAGTCTATCTACCTCATTTTTGAGATGCAAGCAAGAAGAACAATTTTTTGTAAAACTTTTGGGCTTATCGGCGCTTCTTTTTCCAAAAAACTTGTTTTCCTCTTTCAGCTTTTCATTTTCTAAAACCAGTTTTTCTAAATCCTTTTCTTTCAAAGAAAGCTGTTTTTGAAAATTCTTTTCTTTTAATGAAGCATTTTCTTTTATGCCTTTAACAGTTTTTGAAGCCTTAATAAACTCAGCATATAATTCATCAAAAGCAGTTCGCATTTCTTCAAGAGTAAAGAAGTTTTTAGACGAAATTTGACATACCTCATCTTTGTTGTCTTCTTGTGCCATAAGGCAAAGATTTGCTGCTTCGTCTTCTTCTCCTTCGCTTGACTCATCTCCGGAGTCGCCTCCCCAAGAAATGTATGCACGTTTCTTTTTAAAAGGTTTCTTCTCCTTTTTGATGTTTGGGCAATTTGAGTTGATGTGCCCGGTTTCACCACATTCATAGCACTTGATTTGTTCGCCTTGCTTTTTGCCCTTGCGTTCATACTCCTTGCGCATGAACTTTTGAAATCTTTTGATAACGAGTCCAAACTCGTTGTCTCCTTCCTCATCAATTTGCGGTTGGCTTGTGCTCGCCTTTAGAGCTATTCTTTGCCTCCTTTGATCATCAACAAAAGGGTTAAGAATAGTAGATTCATAGGTCTTAAGGTTACCTCTTAGTGCGTCGATGGTGACGTTTGAAACGCCAATGGATTCTTGAATTGCATCGGCCTTTGATCTCCATGCCGGTGTGAGACTTCTAAGAATTTTTCGAACGAGCTCTCTATCCGTGAATGTTTTCTTGAGAGCATGTAGGTCATTTACGATTATTGAAAATCGCTCAAACATTTCGTCCACCTTTTCACCTTCCTTCAGGTGAAATAATTCATAAGAATGGGTTAGGAAATCAATTTTTGCTTCCCTTACCTGGTTCGTACCTTCGTACGTAACTTCTAGCTTGTCCCACATCTCCTTTGCCATTGTGCAACACGATATTTTCCTGTAATCGTCAGCATTAACAGCACAATATAATAAATTAATTGCTTTAGCATTATTTTGAACCTTTCGGATGTCATCCGCGTCATACTCATCCTCGGACTTGGGAACCCATTCGTTTTCCACCTTCTTTGTTGGAATTTGGTTTCCCTTCATTATCACCTTCCAAAGGTGAAAGCTGTTGGACTGAACGAAGATCTTCATCCTCTCCTTCCAGTACGTGTAATTTGTACCGTTGAATAGAGGTGGTCGTGTGGAGCACTGTCCTTCATCAATTCCTGCAAAAGAGTCATGAGTAGAAGCCATGGATGGTTCTCTCAAACTGTTAAGTCTTCAGAGAGTATGGCTCTGATACCAATTGTTAGAAGATACGCTTAACGCTAGAGGGGGGTGAATAGCGTTATAACAAAATTTATCGTAAACTTGCGGAAATTAAAATTTGCAGGAAATAAATAAGTGCGTTAAATAAACAAAAAGGAAAGAACGCACCGATATATTCTGGTTCACCACAACACGTGGCTAGTCCAGTCCCCGAGAGACGCTCTCGAGATTTTCCACTAACTTGTTAAGCTTACGGGTGCTCAACAAACCTTTACAACTTAAGGACACAAGCCTTAACACCTTTGCTCGGAGATACAACACTCCAAGACTTCAACCAAGGAAACACAAGTTCCTTACAACAAGAGAATCACAATTCTCTTACAAGTTTATAAAACACTAAACACTCAAACACAATACTCCTTAATGAGTAGATATGAGTAAAAGAAGTAAGCTCTAGACCACAACAACTTTGGACAAGAATATGGCTCTCAAAGGCTTTATGAAATTGAATATAAAATGATAAACAAAAGTATGCAAGCTTATAGCAATGTAATGATCAGTTGTAGTATGTTGTTGTGTTTAAAACATTGAAATGAAGCTGTATTTATAGTTGAAAAACTTGGCATTACCGTTGCCTAATGCCAATTAAGAGTTGCTGATTTTACTCACTGACAATCGATTGTCAAACCCCAACAATCGATTGTCTACCAGTCAGATCAAAATTCAATCCCAGATTTTACGCTTGATAATCGATTACTTACAATCCATAATCGATTACTGGCAACGTTCAAAAAATCCTTTCCAGATTTTACCACAAACAATCGATTGTCCAGAATCAACAATCGATTATTCAGCAACGTTCAAAAAATCTTTTCCGGATTTTAATCAAAACAATCGATTATACAAAATCAATACTCGATTACCCAATAACGTTCAAAAAATCGTTTCCGGATTTTAATCAAAATAATCGATTATACAGAATCAATAATCGATTACCTGACGGTATTAGAAAACTTTACGACAACGGTCAGCTTCACAATTGATTGCACAAAGTCAACAATCGATTACTTATCGGTTTTTGAAAAACATTTTAGACAGTGTCTCTTTGACAATCGATTGTCCAATGTAACAATCGATTATTTAATAAATTTGAAAATCACTGGAAGACACTGTCTCAACATAATCGATTAACATTACTTCATAATCGATTATTCTGAATTTTGAAAAACTTTGATGGACACTGCCTCAGTTACAATCGATTGTCATTAGTTCACAATTGATTGTCATGCAGGTTTGAAAAACCTGATGCTCACTGTCTTACTCACAATCGATTGTCATTAGTTCACAATCGATTGTCATGCAGTCTTGGCTTAAAACAATCGATTATCTTAGTCCAGATTTTTAAGGCATGTCTAAAAATTATTTTGACTACTGTAAATATGCATGATTTAAAATCATTTGACATTAAATTAAATATGCATGATTTTGGAAAATAGTTTTATGAGAGAAGCCATGTTACGAGTCAAGTTGTAGGATCAAGATCACAATTAAGAATGACTCAATTAAACTATAAAACTTTGTCTTGAGCTTGAATCTCGTTGTATATCAATTGTGCGCTTGTTTCTTGAACTTCGTCATATATCAATTTTCGCTTCGTTTGTCATTCATCAAAACCTATACAAAAGAACACACGTTTTAGTATATTGCATTGAGAACGTGTTTCCAACAGTTTCCTCTATGCTCTTCAAAAATAACTAGTGTTGTTCTTATTCCTGTTGAATTTTGATTCTCTAGAAATTTGTCTCTTGAAATTCTGGGTGTTACTGATCGATTGACTACTGTTGCTTGCTAGTTGCTTCACTTTTAGTCATAGGCTTCTTTTTTACTGAACTCCAGGTACCAATCCTCACCCAAAACCCTGAGAGGTTGTAGCACTTATGTGCATTCGAGATAGTGAGAAGATAGCATTTCATATTTATTTGTTTCAATTCCTGTTGTAAGCATATTTATTCTCTTAAGATTTTCTGGTATGTGTAACTAAACATAAACATGTATAATCTGGACTATGATGGGATTGTATATTTTATTTGCATAGGTCCAGTATATTTTACAATAGGGTAATAAAAAATGAGCTTAGTACTTATAATCTGAGATATATGTTAAGAATTTGATAGCTGAACATACGTAATAATCTGAATAATGAGTATTCTAAGCTATCTCTTCAAACGTTAAGATTAAATCTGATGCAAAAAATACTTTAGTGTCGTCTTTGCAAATATTGTTGCATATTTTCTAATGCTCAGGTGTATGGTTTTATAATTGCGGTATAATCAAAAACGAAAAGTTGTTGTTATTCTAAAGGGATTTGTTAGTCCAATAACCCTGGGCCCAATTGAGAGGCCTAGTAACTGTCGGTGGTAGTATAGCAATGCACGTTCTTGGGCAGATAGAAAAAGGAAGCCCAAAGTAGCCACGAATGAGGCCTAAAAGAGGCAAATGTTGGTTGTCTTCTTCAGAATGCGTTACCCTTGTATAAATGACTAGAATGTTGTAGATACAAAGAACAATAGAGAATTTAATATGCTTTACGATGTCCTTATAAAATAAAGTGAGCCACATTCATCAAATCAAACACCACGAGGCTCCTTAATTTTATAAAATATTTAGAAAATTAGAAGTGCCGTTTAGCGAACTTCACGGCCTCCTACAGATATTAGAAGACGTAGTTGTTATAGGCGCGAATTTATTAGTAAAATATCTTCCTAAATTCGGGTGCGCATTTATGTGACCCAAATCCAAATCTCAACGAAGTTGGAACGTGTCAAAATCCACGGGTGCATTTATGTGACGTGGTTTGAGGCATGTTCTAACGACGTTGCAATTATCATTAAAATAATAATATAAGCGGTTTAAAGTTAAAAGCACATAAGTTAAAACATGTTCAAAAATCAGATAATTTAAGCCGGATATGACAGTTGAGCGACCGTGCTAGAACCACGGAACCCGGGAATGCCTAACACATTCTCTCGGGTTAATACAATTCCTTACCCGGATTTCTGGTTCTCGGGCTGTTTAATAGAGTCATTCTTTCCTCGATTTGGGATTCTAAACGGTGACTTGGGACACCATAAATCTCCTAAGTGGCGACTCTGAAATTCCTAAATAATTGAATCCCGTTTCGATTGTCCTTTAATTGGAAAAACTTTGGTATCTACGCCCTTCGTCGGGTTGTGGATAGCCAAAAAGGAGGTGTGACAATACATATCTAGCTCAACAAAAATTCCTATATTACTCCCTAGACTGAATTAACTATTATTTCGCTTTGCATACACACTGGGAAGTTCTAGACATCAAATGCACACACAGAATAACACAAAACTTTCCACACACATAGCATATAACCCACTCATGACTGGTTTTATTAATAGAGTCTATTCAACGCAGTTAAGCAAAGTTAAGATCATATAATTTAAGATACTTATAGAAGATTCAAAAACTGAGCCTAAGCGTCACAACCAAAGTACTCACTATTCTCATGGATTAACAAAGTCAAGAGATATTGCTTCAATTCAAAACACAATAACAATGGCTCCTACTACCAAAAAAAACTAATTACACCCGGTTCAAACAAAACCCTTGGAAAAGAACTGCGACACAAAGAAAAACTAAATGGTAATTTCTACACTACCTAATAACAGAAAATATTTTTATTTTTTAAGACATAAATCCCTCAAGAAAATTATCTAGTAGATCCATTGTCGGAAAAATTTCAATATTTTCTATTTAAAACAAATTATTCAATTAAACTAGCATAACTAAAAAAACATAGAAAGTCACCCAGACAATCTTCTCAGCCCTCACTTAAAATTATGCAGTCTCCCATACACAACATAACTAATAAAAGGGTAAAAGAGACTCCCTGGTACGCCAAAGCCGAAGCACTAATAGCTCATGGGGTACTCAGGCTTCTCCGAAGCTTGGTCCTTTGTGCGGGTACCTCACACTTAGTTCCAACCATTTGGTTTGTTGTTGCATCTTTCCAATACCTTTGATTTCCACGCTCCTAGAAAATAAAAAATTGACATTACAAAAATTATATAATAATAATAAATAAATAAAACAAACTAAATAACAAAAATAAAGCCAGGCTGCCTCCCAGCAAGCGCTTGATTTAAGACTCGCGACACGACATGAATCACTTATTGTCTCCACCTCGAGCTTATGAATTGAATCCCAAGTTTTGCTTCAAGCTTATGATTATGCTCTTGGGGCGGTGAAATGAATCTAACTGGCCCAAGGAGATAATATAATATTCTGCATTCCTTGGCCTTTGTATGAGGTATGTAATCCTGACTTTTTTGCAAGAAGAATTCTAGAATATGTCCATCTTTTTCCTTATTCCTTGACTCTTTCATTGATTCGGATGACTCTATTTCGATATCGTCATCCAAACAGAATGTGGAAAAATGCTTGGAATGTGGACCAATGCACTCAAACACATGAACTTCAGGACTTTCACATCCTCAACATCAATGATACTAGAGTCAACAAAATTTTTAACCTCAAAGTCCTTGGTTGACTCTAATCTTACTTCTTCAACATTGACATTCTCAAATTGTCATTGGCTAGGTTGTTGATGTTCTACTCTGACTGCACAATTAACACATCAAATTCATGCTCTTCTTGGCTACTATCATCAATATTGTCTTGTTGATCATGAAAAGCTCCAACCACTTGACCTAATTGATACTCCAACTTGTGAATAGTTGCCTCTTGCCTTTCTATCTGTAATTGTTTTTCATTATTTTATTTCATAAGGCACTTTAACATATCCTTGATCTTTTTTAAGTTTGCATCCCCAGGTTCTTTGTTCCTATTAACTTCACAAGAAAAGTAGAGCCATCATAGTAAAGGGCTAGGGGAAGATAAGAAATATAAGAACAACCATTAAAGTGACCATTTTTATTACAACACACATCGCACACATTCCACAAATAAGATTGAGTTGGTGCACATAACTCGCTCTTGGGGATATTTTGATAATTTTCATATTGGTGGTTTCCTTCACAATATGTATGAGGATCAATAGTAGAATTATCTACGCCTAAATTCCAATAATTCCAAGATGTCATGTTTCTTAAATCAACAGTTATAAAAAAATAACCAAAATAAAAAACAAAATGAAATAAAAGTTCAAACATGAACTCTAGCAATATATACAGTTACAACTCTACCGTTAGTTCCCCGACATCGGCACCAAAATTTTATCATGCCCAACTATGCCTTATTAAAATGACTAACCGATCACTGCAAATATAATCCAGTTTACAAGTCTGGAGTCGAATCCCATAGAGAACAAAGGCTTAGCTATAGTTGTTCAATATCGCTAAGAAACACAAGTCCAAACCATTTTCTAATTATAAAGATTGTAATAATTATTTTTATCTAATTAACTAATAAATCTAGAAAGCCGTAATACTATCAATTAACAAGGATAAGGATTGGAGTCAAGATTAAGGAGGTCTAGAGATATGATTTCCCCAATTGTCGGAATCTTTCCCGCTATGTTTTCTATATATTCGCCTCAGTATTCTCTACCGATCATGAGCTCTTTTACTGTCCTAACTCTGTCGAGTAATTACCACAATTTACTAGACGCACTCTCTCGAGTTACACTAGCTAGCTTTTGTTACAACTCACTTAGATCGCACCCAAAGTTTCGTTATTCCTAATCCCACCTTTATACCTTTGGCTATTGATCCCTCACATACGTCGGGAGTGATTTTGTTCAACGACTACCTAAATCTCTCCCGAGTAATACATACTAAATAGGAACAACTAATTGAGGGTCCTTCAATCAAGCACAAGAATAATCTAGTTGAACAAATAGAGAAAATAATACAACTCTTATACAAAAACATAACAAGAATTTATCCTACAAAAGGTTCCATCAAAACCCTAGATAATAAATTAGATATTCATATTAGTATGTTAAACTACAATACTAAATTCACAACCAACAACGAAAAAAAGAGGAAGGAAAAATTCGTAGAAGAATTCCCCGCCTTGCTCCTATTGCGTCTCTGCCTCCTTAGGCCGAATCTTATGTCAAAAGTGTGTCCATCCTCTTAAAATACCATTTTTTCATGTATATATACCAAGTAGGGTCGAGCCCAAATAATTATACCTTATCCAGTGTGAAAAAGGACAATATTTCAAGTTTGGATTGTTGTGGCCGCTGTCAGACCGCAGTACAAATGCAGTATATGGCAGGTATACTGCCTTAGGTCCGAGATTGCTGCTTCGACCTTATTTTTCACCCTGCTACGTTTACAATTTGGAAACACGTAAAGAATGAAAGTTGTATCCCTTTGAGTTAGCTTTTCCACCATATATTGTAGCGTCCAAATGGAGTTCTGAGCGAAAGGTCATGTGCATTTTACTAGACAGTGCATAATATGCCTACTCGATTCTTTGTTTTGTTGCTCTATCATCCGTTGATCCCCGAATACGATCCCGACTTAATTACTTGGGCTTTTACTCAGATTTTAAAGTTTCAAATTACCCTAATTCATTCCACAACTTCAGTATAGCTTGGAATCACTCCTACAAGGCATAGAACACACCGTTAGTGCAAAACACTAGTGATTAAAGCGCAAACGCAACTAAAGTATAATAAATTAGAGTGTAATAATCGACAAAAATATGCAACTATAGCCTATCATCATAGTGAACTATCGAAATATGGTAGTCTCGTACTTCAACTTTATTAACTTAGTAATAGAGAAAAGAGAGAGTATCAGAAGCATGGAAAGGGTCAAGTAAAAGGCCCCTTTGAAAAAGTATAGTCGAATTTTAAGGATTGCAAGAAACAAAATCAGGTAAAGAACATATGCTGAAACAAAAGGATTTGGAATCTAGTTGAGCAACTTCAAACATATGAAGTAGCTTTAGAAGCTAAAATATGCCCCAAGGGAATTAGTTTTTTTTGGATATCAGTCTAATTCAAAGATGATGAACAAGTAAATTACACAACAATAGTCTCAGAACTCGAATGAACCCAAAATTAGGATTTTCAGCATCGATCGAGTCTCGAGATGAAACACAAGTAAATCAAGTAAATGCTAATAAAAAAAGACTCAGAAACCTCAAAACAAATTAAGGCCCTTAACCTGAATACTCAAGAAGAAGAATGACATAGGGAAACACAACAAAACATGTTAAATAACTTAACAGATAACCTAATCGGAAAAGATAAGGGGTTTTGAAGGTAGAGTTTTAAAAGAAACTTTGAGAAAAATATTTGGAAGTTTAGATCAAACATAGGTCTAAAACAGAACTAAAAGAAATTGGAAGAAACTTAAAGGTTGGGGTTTCAGAAAAACCCCAAATGGTGAGAAAGACTTTGAAAACCATCGATCTAAGCAGGAGAGTCAAGAGTTAGACTCGAATAACCATGCTGGCCGGAGCAAAGTCAAAGATGACTGGAGACATCCATAAAACTGAAATAGACCAAGGTCTGGACCAAGCTTTCCAGGATCTAGCCTTGAAACAATGATAATCGGGCATGTAGAAACCATAGGAGGTGGATACAAGCCTCCGATGACCATGGAAGCCATTGATTTGGGAGATTTTAGGGTTGTAGTTGAGGGTGGAGGCTAGGATTTTTGAGAGGATTTGAAGGATAAAGGGGATTCAGAGGCGGCGTTTGGCGTGAAATGGGACGGGGTAAGAGGTCATTTGGGTTTAATTAGGAAATGGCCATTCTCGACCGTTGATCTAAATGATCAACGGTCAGGATTGAAAGGGCTAGGTAGGGGATCCAGGTGGGTTATTTAGATGGGTTATGGGCCAGTTTAAAGGGAAATTGGGTCCTGCTAATTGGGATCCAAATTGGTGGTTCAATTTAGGCCATAATTGGAATGCAATTGGGCTAGATTTTAAATAGCCACTTTTTCTCTTATTTAATTTATAAAAAAACAGCAAATTAATTTCTGAGAACAAATTGAAAGTACTAAAATAATATGTAGTACATAATTACAAATTTAAAATATTGTACTTGATTTTTATAGATGTAAACATAATTTAAATCCAAAAAGGCTAATATTGTAATTATATGCAATTTAGCTTTAAAAATATTAAATAAATTCGAAAAACATGAAAAATTATATTAGCTATAGTTTAGCATAAATATGAGAGTCAAATAAATGAATCACTAAAAATAATAATTTGGGGAATAATTATTGGATTTGCTTGATAAAATAAGGCAATAAATTGATTTAAAAATCTTTAAAAATTAAGGAAAAATAATAAAGCATTTGGGCATACTTTTACACGCACACATATACTATTTTGAAAGTATTTTGCACTTTATTAAATATATAGAGAAAAATTGGGTATCAACAACTGCAACCCTTTACTCGGGAAGGATGAAAGAGTTGTCTACTAAAGATACGATTGCCAATTTTGACTGAGCGAAACATTTTGTAGAAGATTTAGGCTATACCCTCGCTTTTTAGAGACCTAAATATCCATAGTTTTTATAGGAATTAGGCCATATATTGTTCAGGTTCCGTCGGTGGGGTATGCCGATGGAGACATTTCAAGAACGGACGTAATATCTAGGGTCAGGTGCGTGGCAGGTTTAGGTTTGATATAGCTGGGAGAACTGGATTGGGATTGCTCCTATTGAGATGGCCGTTGCTTACCAGCTTACCTGCAAATAAGAAATAAAAGCATATATGGTACATAAATTTAAACATGATGCAAATTCCCGTCGGACCATGAAGGTTGTCTTTAGACGGTTAGAATGACGTCCTTAGACCGTGATGTCCTGGGCCATGAACCATATAATAAATGATTCGCAGGCCATAAAATGATGTTCTCCTACTATGAGGATGATGCCTCCGAACCATAACACATTTGAATAATGATATGCAAAAGATTAAAAAGGATCCTCGGGCCATGGTATGGTGTTCTCGGGCTATGCATGGTGCCTCTAAACAATGATGCCTTTGGATAGTTTAGCGATCTTTCAGCCCATGAGATTCAGTATTTGGCGACTTTTCAGCCCATAAGATGCAGTATTTGGCGACTTTTCAGCCCTGCAAATGTAAATAAAGTGGCGATCTTTCAACAATGCAAGTGTAAATAAGGTGGCGATCTTTCAGCCATGTAAATGTAAATAAGGTGGCGATCTTTCAGCCATGCAAATATAAAGGTGGTGATCTTCCAGCCATGCAAATGGAAAGGTGGCGGTCTTTAAGCCATGCAAATGTAGAGACGGCTATCTTCAGCCATGCAAATATAGATAAGGTCAACAATGCAAATGTAAATAAGGTGGCGATATTTCAGGCATGCAAATATTGATAAGGTCGCGATCTTTCAACCATGAAAATGTAGAGGAATGCATATAGAGACAATGTTTATTCTCAGAAGGCAGAATGGTAGCCTTATGCAATGAAGAAAAATTCAAATGAAGACAATTTTTAGTTTCGGAAGGAAGAAGGGTAGCCATATGCAATGCAGAAAATGCAGATGGAGACAATGTTTAGTCCCGGAAGGCAAAATAGTAGCCTTATGCAATGCAGAAAAATGCAGATGGGGATAATGTTTAGTCTCGAAAGGAAAAATGGTAGCCTTATGCAATTCAGAAAAAATGCAGATGTAGATTATGTTTAGTCTTGAAAGGCAGATGGTAGCCTTATGCAATGCAGAAAAATGCAGATGGATATAGTGTTTAGTCTCGGAAGGCAGAATGGTAGCCTTATGCAATGCAGAAGTAAAATAAAAAGGCAAATGGTAATAGAGCTTTCTTAGCTGATGGCAGATTGCGATGCTGTGACTGTTGGGGATGTTGTGCCACACAGAATTTCACCGGCGTGTTTGGATAGCAAACATTGGTAAGTGTGATTGTTTTGAAATTGTATTTCTGAAATATGTTTGTCTCGGGAGTGTATAGCATGCCTAACGCTTTTGTAATCCCAGTGCCTGCATCCAAACAAAATCGTGAGTTTTTTAGAAGGGGGAGGTTAGTTCGTATCTCCGCTGGCTATGCTTGAAATGCTCGGCTTTAATCTTGTGATACTGTACGTATTATTGGGGTAGAGTAGCTAAACAAGGAAATTTCAGTAATAAACATGCATGCCTTTGTAAAAATATGGTATAAGTATATAATTAAGAAATAGTGTTTTAGATGAACCGATGACTATTGCGTGGTTTAAGACATTGTAACCTTTCTTGCTTCGGAATTTTGAGGGTCTTTCTCAAAATTCTACCCCAGTTTAATGGGTTGATACTTCTGACAGTTGTTTGTGACGGTCGGATGAGCCAAAATTCTTCCCCAGTTTCCAATTGCAGGGGAAATGAAAATTTTATTGAATTGTGACCGAACCCCTAAGGCTGCCTATGTCTCCCCTCTTAAACGGGAACCAGTTCAGACATAATTCAATTACATCATATTGGAAAGCATAAAGATTACACATAGTAATGTTTGAATGCATATGAGTTAATTGGCTTTGGCCAGACTTCTCCGTCCATTTCGGCAAGTATAGGGCTCCTCATGTCAGAACCCCGTGAACCACGTATGGACCCTTCCAGTTGGGGGAGGATTTCCCTTTGGCTTTATGTTGATATGGGAAAATTTTCTTTAACACCAGCTACCCCGGTGTGAAACTGTCTCGGCTTGACTATTTTATTAAAGGCTCTGGACATTCTATTCTAATGATGTTGACCATGGCAAACTGCGTTCATTCTCTTTCCATCGATAAGGGCTAATTGCTCATAACAACTTCTCACCGATTCTGCATCATCGAGCTCAGCTTCTTGTATGATCCTTAAGGAAGAAATTCTACTTCGGCGGGAATGAGAACTCCTATACCATAAACTAGCATATAGGGGATTGCCCCGGTTGATGTGTTGACTGTGGTGTGATATCCTAACAGAGCAAATGATAGCTTTTCGTTCCATTTCTTATACTTCTCTACCAACCTTCTCAATATCTTCTTGATATTCTTGTTGGCGGCTTCTACAGCTTTGTTCTTGAGGCATGTAGGCTGTAGAATTCTTCTGTCTGATCTTGAAGGTTTTACATAGCTTTCATCAACTCACTGTTTAGGTTGGATCCATTTCAGTAATGATTGATTCTGGAATCCTGAATCGACAAATGATACGGTCGCGAACAAAGTCTGTCACAACTTTCTTAGTTACTGCTCTGTAAGACGCTGCTTCGACCCATTTGGTGAGATGGTCGTTTACTAACAGGATAAATCTGTGTCCGTTGGAAGCGGCAGGCTCGATAGGTCTAATAACATCCATTCCCCAAGCGGCGAACGTCCACGATGAGCTTGTCGCATTAAGCTCATTTGGAGGTACCTTTATCATGTCTACGTATATCCGACAACGCTGGTATTTCCGGACATACTGAATGCAGTTTGTTTCCATAATCATCCAAAAGTAACAAGCTCGTAGGATCTTCTTTGCTAAGACAAAACTGTTCATATGCGGATCACAAGTCCTATCATGGATTTATTCTAGCTGTTTGGATGCTTCCTTTTTGTCGACACACCTTAGTAGTCCTAGATCAGGAGTCCTCCTATGTAGGATTCCTCTGTTGCAGAAGAAATTGTTGGACAGCCTTCGAAGTGTGCGTTTCTGAATAGGATTTGCAAGTTCTGGGTATTCTACTTTTGTCAAGTATTCCTTGATATCCTAAAACCAAGGTTTTCCGTCTTCTTCTTCTTTGACGTGGGCACAATAGGATGGGTGATCAAGGATCTTTACTGGAATGGGATCAATGAAGTTCTTATCTGGATGTTGTATCATAGATAATAGGGTAGCCAACGCATCGACGAACTCATTCTGAATTCAAGGAACATGCTTGAATTCCGTCTTTATGAAAAAATCTTCCTCAATTCTTGCACATGGTACAGATACGAGAGTATCTTGGAGTTCTTGGTTGCCTATTCTTATTATACCTAAATTATATGCAAGTCTGAATCTCCAATCACTAGCAATTATTGAATGTTCATGTCAATAGTCATCTTGAGCCTTAAGATGCATGCTTCGTACTCGGCCATATTATTGGTGCAAAGGAATCTGAGTTTGGCAGACACCAGATTATGCTGACCGGTTTCTGATACCAGGATTGCTCCTATGCCAACTCCTTTGAAATTTGCTGCTTCATCGAAAAACATTCTCCAGCCATTATAGGATTCTGCAATATCTTCTCCTAATGAATGATACCTCTTCATCAGGAAAATACATTTTTAGGGGTTCGTATACTCTATCTACGGGGTTTTCACCAAGGTGATATGCTAGTTCTTGTCCCTTGATTGCTTTTTGAGTCACGTAGACAACGTCGAACTCACTCAACATGATTTGCCACTTGGCTAGCTTGCCAGTGGGCATGGGCTTCTTAAAGATGTACTTTAGAGGATCCATCCTTAATGTGAGGTATATAGTATAGGCACAGAAGTAATGCCTCGGCTTCTGGGCCACCCAAGTGAGAGCACAACATGTGCGCTCTAACAGATAATACCGGGCTTTGTACTGTTTGAACTTCTTGTTGAGATAGTAAATAGCCTGTTCCTTTCTCCCTATTTCATCATGCTGCCCCAAGACACAACTGAAGGCACTATTAAGGACTGCAATATAGAGTAGTATGGGTCTACCTGGATCGGGCGGGACCAAAACTGGTGGTGTTGATAGGTATTCCTTGATTCTGTTGAAGGCTTTTTGGCTGTCATCAGTCCATTTAGTAGCGACATCTTTCTTTAACATCTTGATGATTGGCTTACAGATAACCATGGATTGTGCTATGAACCGGCTGATATAGTTAAGCTTTCCCAAGAAACTTATCACATCCTTCTTGTTTTTCGGCGGTGGCAATTCCTGAATAGCCCTGACTTTTGAGGGATCTAGTTCTATTCCCCAGTACTCATAATAAACCCAAGTAATGTTTTAGTAGGAACCACTCGGCCATCTCTCCTACATAATGATTATGACCCAAAAATCGAGTGAATACACATTTAGTGAGATTCAGTTTCAGGTTGTACTTCTGTAATCTATTGAAAAGCTTCCTCAAATCTCCCGTGTGATCAGTGGCTTTCTTTGACTTGATAATAACGTCATCTACATACACCTCGATCTCCTTTTGTATCACATAATTAAAAATGGTAGTGATAGCCCTCATGTAAGTGGCCCTTGCATTCTTTAACCCAAACGACATCATCTTATTGCAGTACATTTCCTACGACATAATGAAATCCATTTTCTTATAATCTTCTTCATCTATCCAGATCTGAAGATAACAAGCGAAATAATCTACAAATGATTGAAACTCATGCTTAGCGCAATTGTCGATCAGGATGTGTATGTTTAGTAAAGGGAGATCGTCTTTTTGGACTGGTCCAGTTGAGATCCCAGGAGTTGACATAGACTCTAACATTTCTGTCCTTCTTTGGTACCGACATAATATTAGCTAACCATGTCAGGTATTCTACTACCATGAGAACTTTCTCTTTGATCTACTTGGTGACTTCTTTCTTGGTTTTCAAACTCATATCGGGCTTGAAAATTCATGAGCTTTTGCTTTACCGAAGGACATGTCAGATCAGTTGGCAGTTTGTGAGCCACAATAGATGCACTTAGACTAATCATGCCATCATATGACCAGGTGAATATGTCCTCATATTTCTTAAAAATCTGTTTATTATTTCTTTTATAATTGTGATTGGTGAATGCTAATTCGTGTTTCTTTAATGTTATCTACATCTCCCAGGTTAACAATCTCAGTCTCGTCCAGGTTGGATTTCTGTCTGTTTTCAAAATTCTCAACTTTTTTAACAATCTGTTATGGTATGTCTTCTTCATCTAAATCTATGTCCGTTTGTCGTGTTGTCTTGTTGCAAGTCACAATCATCGGTTTATCAAGATAAGTAATATTATTGCTGTATAAGTAAAGTAAGAAGAGAAAATAGTAAGAGTTTTGGATTATACGAGAAATATCGAAATGCTTTGATAAATTCCATAAATATTTTGAACATTGAGGATCTTATTGTGGAAATCAAAAATTTGAAAGAATAATAACTAGTAGAAATAAAAGATAGTGCATGATGCTTCTCATGGTCCAGTTGTTGAGGTATGTTCCTCTACTTACGGCTTGTATGGAAGGACCTTCCTCACCCTCCTCCTGGAACACAACACAAAAATCCTTTGGAAAGTCTTCTCCAAAGGTGGTAGTGGTTGCTGTAGTGGATAATAAGGACCGCTCCATGGTGGAGACCAGTTGTTGAATTCTTTCCAGGTATACTCATATCCTAGACCGAAAGTGGTGCCATGTTTATTGAATTTTATAGCATTAGTGATTCCTTGGAGGTTCTTTCCTAGACCCTTGCCGAGTTCTTACCCAATCCAATTCAATATACTCTCGATCTTGTTGTCCCACCATTTTTATTTGTCAACAGTATTGACTCACTCGATGTGGTGATAGGCCTCCCCACCTAACTTCCCGCTTCTTCCGATTGCTGGAATGGCCTGGCGAATGTATATAGGATTGCTGCTGTTGCCATGAATGATCATCCCCTGGTGATTCCACTCAAACTTTACAGCCTGATGCAGTGTCGAAGCCACAGCCTAGCAGTATAAATCCAGGGTTGTCCCAACATCACATTGTAAGATGCCGGTACGTCTATCATTTGGAAATCAACATCTAACCAAGTTGGCCCCATTTGCAAACACAGACCAATCTCCCCAATGGTGGTCCTTTGGGAACCATCGAAGGCTTTTACGTAGATGGCTCCATCCTTTATTTTATGCAGTCCTTTACCAGAAGTTCTGAGTGTTAGCAGTGGACAAATATTGAGGATGGACCCTCCATCAATCATGAATCTAGTGATAAAATAGTCTTCACATAGCACGGTGATGTGCAGTGCTTTCTTGTGTCCCAACCTTTCAGGCGGTAGCTCATCCTTATGAAAACTAATTTTGTGACTTGCCAACACCTGTCATACCATGTTGGCCATTTCCCAACCAGTGATGTTTCTTGGCACGTATGCTTCACAAACACCCTCAACAAGGAATTCTTGTATGCCTCAGAATTTTGTTGCAAAGCAAGTATGGAGATTTGCACCGGTGTTTTGTTCAACTGGACAATGACCGAGTATTCTTTGGTCTATATCTTTCTCTAGAGATCATTTGGCCCTGTCTCGGTAGCAGATTGGAGTCATGCTTGCTCGACTTAGCAAGTCTGGGATATAAACTCTACCAGTTCTTATCATACCATGTGCCAAAATAGCCTCTCTAAACCTCACCCGGCCTTTCCTTCTTGCTTCAGCAGTATAGTCCTATAGGATATCCTTTGTATGGAATGGAATCATGGTCGACATTGCTAGTGGAATTAGCGTAGATACCTTTAACCCGAAAGGAGCATGTGCCTTGGCAGATAAAACTGCAACTTCAAATGATGTAGGTGCATTTACTGGAGACACAAATTCGACCTCAATTGGTACTGGCATCTTTTCAGAGGAAGTTTCTTCAAACTTAAATGGCACATGCATATTTACCTCGGCATCCCAAGAGGGATGAATATGGACCATGATCAGATTAAGAGTGACTATTGGTTTCTTTCGGTCGTCCTGTGATCAAACTAATCGATCCTTCGGGGATTCTAATCATCCTCTATTTCAATCATGTCAACACCTCCACCCTTATGGTTTGGAAGAGGATTGTCGCAGACATTTGGGCAGGTTCCTCTGCCACGATTATCTTGTTATCAATTAAAGCCTGATTCTTATCTTTCTGAGAACGACATTCGTCAACGATGTGTCCTTTCATACCGAAATAGTATGCACATGATTCATTTGGATTAACCCACTAAGAAGGGTTTTCAAGAGCAACAGGGATAGGGGTGACATAACCAGCAGATTTGAGTCTTTCATACAACTGGTCAATAGGTTTATCAATAGCCATATATTATTTCAGAGGCTTTCGGACAATGTTTAGTCGAGGTCTAGAGAAGTTTTGGCATGTAGGAAGTGATTGATAGATAGGTGGTTGAGCATTGTAGGCTTGGTAAACAAGTGCAGATTGGGAATATTTGGGTGAAGTAGGCTGATATATGGGAGGTGGAGGTGATTGATAAGTGGGTGGTGGAGTTTGGTAAGAAGGTGAGAGTGTTTGGTAGTTTGGAGTAGGCTGATATGTGAGTGGAGGCATTGGGTAGGTTTGGTACTTGATGGGAGATTTGTTCTTTGTGCAACCATTACGGTCCCTACACCCCTTTTCTTGGACACACCTCCTGACAATAAGGCCTTATTTATAGTTTGCAAGGCCTCGAAGTTTGTAACTATGCCGCTTTTGATACCCTCTTCGATCCTTTTGCCCAACTTGATGATGTCAGAAAATTTTTGTCTCTCAATCATCATCAGCCTTTCATAATATTGGGGGTCCTGATCCTGGAAAAAGAATTTGTTCATCTTTTCTTATTCTAAGGCAGGTCTAAGCTTAGCAGCTTCGGACCTCCAGCGAGTAGCATACCCGCGAAATGTTCTTGTAGGCTTCTTCTTTGGATTCTTAATGTAGAACACATCCGGTGCATTCTCTGTGTTGAACATGAACCTATCTATAAAGTCAAATGCTATACCTACCAAGTTTTACCATTTCTTCGGGTCTTGACTAGTGTACCAAGATAAAGCATCTCCTTTTAGACTCCTCATGAAAAGCTTCATGCAGATTCTCTCGTCTTTCCCTACTCAACAAGCTTGTCGCAGTATGTTCTCGAATGGACCCTTGGATCCCTTGTACCATCAAACATTTCGAACTTCAGAGGTTTGTACCCCTCAGGAAGTTCGACAACATGCTATATGCATAGGTCTTCATAGTTCAACCGTTCGATTCTCTTACTTCCTTCAACATCTTGAATTCGGCTAGTAAATTCTTAAGTTCTTCAGCCAGGTTCTTGATGAGTGAGTCTTTATCATCAGACTCGGGTGTGCTTGAGATGGGTTGGGTGGAGTATGGCATAGTCTCCACATAGATGGGGGTGTTATGGTGGGTGTGGCAGTGTTCATTTGTGGAGTTCTGGGATGAACAACACGGTCTTATTTGTGGTATGGCAGGAGTTACAGTGGTGGTGAGGAGCGGGATGGTTCTATTTCGTTTGGATGTTCTGTGGAGGTGTAAGGTTATGAGAATTATGGAAATTAATATCTGGAGTGGTAGGGGAAAATAAAATATTTGCCAGTTTTGGAACTTGATCAAGCTCTTCTTGGAATTTCAGCACCTTTTATTCAAGTTGGTATGCATTTTCCTTGGGAACCATAGCACCGTGTCCATGAGTGACCTCTACCCGTTCAGTTGAGTTTTCATTTCTAGTGTTGTTAAATCATTCCATCTTCCCTTTGTTCCTTTTTTTGATAGGACTGAGATAAAGAGTGGGTGGAGGGCCCCTGGATCTCATGCAATAAGATAATTTTTGCATAGTTCTCGAACTAACCTTTGGGGAGGGTAAATAATAAAAAAAAGTAAAAGCAAAAAGGTAACAAGTTAGTGAGGATTAAGAGCGTTGTGATATTTAAACACGTAGCGCAAAATGTAAGCGGTGTCCTAATTTGGGGACCTCTTTGTGCCTGAGGTAGGCCTAGTGACAAAATGATTTGGAGGACTTAGAATGCTAAATGGCTAATTTTATTGATAAAAAGCAGACAAATCCCAAATCAACAATAAATAAAAGGAAATAAAAGTTACTAATGGCCATTGGCCTTATTACATTTTATAAAGCGAAAAGAAGAAAATTCCTATTTATTTGTTCCCAGAAGAACCCTCCCAAAATTTGGCATCCTTGGCTCCGTTGAACAGCTTTCCTAGCTCGTGAAGTCCCAGCAGTAGGTTAGCCCTGGCTAGATGTCCGCCTTCGTTTCCTTTTTCGTTCTGGCAGTCTTCGACCCATTTGAGAAATTTCTTCTCCAACTCCACTATGCCTCGCTCCAAGTATCCCAGTCTTTTGTTAGCACAGAGAACCATTTCATTCTATTCCTCAATTAACTTTTGATTGGCTTTTTGTATCTCATGGTACTCAATTTCGTGCTCCCAGATCCTCTTGGGTGGTTGGTTATATTTGACCTGTGCCTCGGCATTCTCATTTATGATCCTTTGACCTCGAACAAAACCAGGCGGGCTTCCTCCAACCAACCTGAATAGTATGGAGCACAACCAGCGTGGAATCTATCTGGCTTGATGGTATCCCTCCCATGACGATCTTGTAGTGCCACATATGTTGAGCCTGGCACTTGTAAGGACTGTCATCATCCTGGATGTCAGCCCGGAAGTGACTCATCTTGTCGACCCTGGGTACAACCTGCTTCCTACTCGCTTACTTCATAACTCAGAGAGGGACGTAAGGTTACGTTCCACTCAGGCCGATCAATATCAGGAAAGGTGCATCTATGGATCAGGCATGAACTCCTTGGTCAGATACCACTCGAACATCCATTGTACCTAGTCGTCAGTCAGATTTTTGAAGAGCTCGACCCATTCTTTAGCGTTCTTCTGTTGGGCGAACATATTGGGCATGTAATTCATTGACTTTGGATGATGAAAAGAAATATGATCATCCAGTCCTTTCGCTGAATTTCTTGTCGGTATTCACCATTTTGGAGATGCTCCACGAGCCATAGTTGAAGTAGAAAATGGCAGCCTTCGAAGTGTTTGGCTCCCTGTTGACACTTCTCTAGGGCTCAGTATATTTCTGCAATAATCATGGGGACAATGCTGAATGGTTTCCTGTCAATTTCTTCTTAAGGTCTTAGTTACCATATCTAGTCTAGTGTGGATTCTTGCTTTCTTCATTAGAAACACGATCAATCCTAGGAATCAAAACATGAATACAAAGACCCTTCGGTGAATATGCCGTAATGATGTGATGGAAAACTCGTTAGGATAGGTACGGTAGGATTTGTTGTAACCGTACCTCTCGTTCAAATAATTAAAAGGGATGTAGGATTCCTTCATGTATGTCAGTTCTGGATTCTTCTTCAAACCTATCATTTTGAGGAAACCCCTGCCCTTGCGGTTATCAGGCATTAACAAACCTGGATTCTCCCATAGTATACCGGTCAATACTCCTATTTCTTCCAGTAAGGGTGTCATTTCAATGTCCCCGAAGAAAAATACAGACATCTCCCAATCCCAAAACAAAGTAGCAGCTTCTATGATTTTGTTGTTGGGTTTGATTTTCTGGAGAGAAGGTAAGTTTCCCGAATATTTCTGGACAAGAGTGTTATCACTAGGGTGAAGATCTCTCCACCAGCTTAGCAGTTTTGGGTGGATGTTGGTGACCATGCCGAATCTGGGGACTTCGTGCCTCACATTTCTATAAGACAAATAAGGTTAGGCCCTTACCCTCACTGGACTCGACTATTTAATATCAACAATTGGCATAAAAGCATTTAGTTCTCCAAATAAATGCATAGAACATGATGATATCCATTTGGGTTCTAAAGAAACCTAGTGGACTTTGGACAGGGCCATCTTAAATAGTCATTATGCGGACAACATAACTGACTCGACTAGGTTTGACCATGATGCATGCACAGTTAAATAGAATAAGGTTTCTATGAGATTTTAGACACACCATTGAGTGGACAACTCAAGGGAGAAGGCGCGGAACTATTGACTTCACCGTTGATTGATGGGTTTTTACTGCAAGTATGCGTTTCTCGGATCTAGGGGGTGAGAATATATGAAGAGCACAACCACTCATTATAAGCGTTGCTATGGTATTTGTTTGGCACAAGTGAAATATGATGATGAGCATAATTATGCCTAAATTAAAGACCTTTTTTCATGTATTTGCACGTTAAGAAAGCAGTAAATACAACGGTTTCATTATTTAAATAATATTAAAGGAAAGTAGAAAAGGAAATAAACAAAAGATAAGTCAGTTGCATATTTGAAAAGGAAATTGAATACTTAAAGGAATTAAAAAAGTAATCGCACATAAAGGAGCATAAATTCAAAATAATCGTCTGAAATGGTGAAAGCCTAGAAATCCCCAGCAGAGTCGCCATGCGCTGTCGCACCTCCTTTTTCTTGCAAAATCGCGTTTATGACATTTGGAGGGACAACTCATTCCATTTAGGAACTGGGTTTTGCATTTGAAGAGTCGCCACCTAATGATTAAGGTGTACTAGGACATCAATGGAGTTTGATTTGAATAACAAGAGATAGGGTAAGGGCTTGAAATTATTCTAAGGGGAAGGTGTTAGGAACCCCTTTGAATCCACTAGTGTGGTTCCCCCCCAGAAATTTATCATGAATTTGGGTGCAATTAACATACAAGTAGATAAGGCTCAAACAAGAGGGGATTTCAATACATAATGGTTTGAAACTAAACAAATTTGAAAGAACAATCAAAGAGCTGATTTTTTTTAAATAAGGAGTTAAAATGCTAAAAAAACAATAAAGAATAAAGGAATGGAGTCCTACGTTTATTAAAAATATGGATCATCCCACACAATGTCCAGTATTCACTCCTCAATGAGGGGCTACACGTGACATTATCGCATGGTCATCATATCCATATCTACCTTCCCACCTCGTTAAGGTATTAAAGCGTAGATTAGTCTCGATTACTTATTGTATGCTTTTAACCATTCCAATTCTACCAGCCCCGGTGGCAGTTAGGACTACTAATCCTAAAGGGAGGGATATTAGGCTTATTTGAAGTTTCAAAGGTAAATATTCTAAGGTGATATACGAAACACATACTGCATGTTTGGAAAAACATATATCAAACAAAGGCTCATGTATATCTCCTAAAAACAAATACATAAAATAGCATCTCTTGCATATACTGCTTAGGTCTGATTAAAAATATTGAAGATAAAGGAGAGGAGATTGCTGAGGCAAACTAGTTTGATACATGGCTCAGATAGGAAGTCCGAATCAGGCTTGTTTACTGATTGTTATAGTTATTAATTAACAAAGGCGAAATTAGTTTTATCGGTCGTTATCACCTAAGGCTTTCCTAAGTGTTTGAGCAAGATCCTGTGAACATGATATCTATTACTGATTCAAAAGTGTAGTAGAGCAGCACATTTTTAAGACAAATAATTCGGAATTCTTATAGGCATGCTTTCTAACCTGCGTTAAATAAAAAGGAAAGGTTGTTTAAAACTAGTTCAGAATCGACCTGATTTGTTTCAGATCCTATAAGCAGGATATCTTGTATTGCTCTTTGTTTTTAGTACTATAGGCATGATTTATACAAAAAGGGGGTACTGATTTAAACAAAGACATGATATCTGATTTTTTAAACCATTTAGATCTTAAGAACATGATATCTAAGTGTGGCGATGACATACAAAATTTAAGCAAATCCTATATATAGGTTCTCTATGTGAAGTGACAAATATGCAATATTTAGATCCTATAGGCATATTCTATAAATGTGGGATGTGTAGAATTTTAGTGAAAGCAGATCTTATAACATGGTTTCTGAATGCAACATTTAAAAAGTAGATCCTATATGCATGATGTCTATCCTTTAAGCATGCATAATTACCTAACCCTTTTACGAGCCAACCCCAAAGTTTAATATAAAATACAGACCCAGTAATAAATTACATCGGAAGATAAAAAAAAGAAAATTACAATCAGAGGAGGCCAAATTCCTGACTTCCTTTCTGAGTTATGGGCCAAACCACTTCAATTGCCATTTGTTTTAAAGCCTTTCTCAAACTTGAGTGTGTCAGAGTTCCCTAAGAGCCTCAATAGGACTCCGGGCAGTGCTCACACCCAAATTGCATAACTAGAATAGGGATACGTGCAGTGTGAAAGTGACAGCCCTCATGTGTCCAAGTTCAGAGGGAGCTCATGGGTCCCAAGGCAAGACTCACATGAGAGGGGCAGAACATAAGTTTAAGAAGTTAATGCAAGTGTAGAAACATATTTCTAGGAGCTGAGGGAATGAATGATAGGGTTAAAGTGTGGTAGGGAAACAATTTCAGAGTTGATAACTGTCACGACCCAAAATCCTCCAAGGGTCCTGGTGGAGCCGGACACTGTTGTCAGGCAAGCCAACCAAATCACTTAATCAAATTCTCGTTTTATTACTTTTGAAATATAGGATTTTCCTTCAATTTTTTTCATAATTAAAAAGGTAACTGCTTCAACTCAAATTAAATAATAAGCAATTAGTGCAAAATATTGCAAAACCATCCCAGAACCCGGTGTCACAAGCGCATGAGCAATTACTGATAGTAAAATAATATACAACACTTGTCCGGAATACAACGGACGGGAAGTAAACAATACAGTGGTAGGGACTATACTAGCTGCAGGCCGCCTCGAATAATGCAACTCACCTAGTCCCAGAATCATATGTGCTGCTATGCCAAGTAGGCCGCTAGAGTTACGTATACATGTGCAACAAAAATGCACAGAAGTGTAGTGTGAGTATAAACCACGTGTACTCAATGAGTGTCCCGTCTAATCTCGAAGAAGTAGAGACGTGATGATCAACTTCTACAATTACTAGTGGTCCAACAATGATGTCAACAATACGTTAAATCGTGAACTTCTACAACATGATTTTTACCAAATAGCAGGAAACAGTAGACAATTATTCCTTTTATAAGAAATTTCCAAAGTTCCTTTTTTATATTTTCCAAATATTCTCAAGCCATGAAGAGGTAGTAACAACCTTAACAAGTTCAAGGAAATAATACCAGCATGCGCAAATATAAATAACAAGACCCCGCTCCCGAATCATCCATGCGATGTAGGTACACATAGAAGCATGCATTCAAACAGTCAATCAAGACTTCATCAGGGAAAAATTATTACCCAAAGAAATAGTAGTTCTCTTTAACAGTCAAGAAAATGATGTTTAATCATTTTGAAATTCATTTACTATTTTGATGTGATTTATGCAATTCAAGCAGTCAATCAGTTTACAAATATTTCAAGTATAACATGCTTTTTGGGTTCTAGACTACCCAGACTTAAACATAATAGTAACTAGTGCGCAGCCCCCACAAATAGGAGCACATAATCAATTAATTCGACTATAGGGACATTTCCCTCTTACAAGGTTAGAAAGGAGACTCACCTCGCTCCGAAGATCCATAACCGGCATTCTACATTCTTCCGAAGACTCGAACCAACACACAATGCTCCAAAACTAGCCAACGATTATACAAACCCATTAATATATGCTCAATTATACTTTATAACCCATTTCGTAACAATTCCTAACCCGGAACAAAAAATTGACAAAAATACCCTCAGGACCATGTGCCCGGAATGCAAATTTTTTCGAAGATAAACTTTGCCCATGACCTTAGGATCTCAAATATAATATTTTCTCTAAATTCCATACCCCAAATCGTGGTCAAATTCCAAGAAATGTAAATTTTTTAGGTTTTCCACCAAAACCACAATTTTTTACAATTTTCCAAGTCTAAATCCATGTATAAACATTGTATTTAACTCAAAGCCAGCATAAATTACTTACCTCATTAGAAGTGACAAAAATGGCACCTCAAAACTGCTCCCCATCGACTCGAATGGAAGAAAAATGGGGTTGAATTAACTCAACCCGAACTTTTAAAGACCTCACTGCCTCAGCTGGTTCCGCTTCTACGGAATTATTTCCTCCTCCGAGGTCCCGCTTTTGCGGGCAAAACGCTGGTTCTACGGTCCTGGGCTCCAACCCAATTTTCGCTTCTACGGATGGCCCACCGCATATGCGATTTCGCTTTTGCAGATCTTGGGCCGCTTCTCGAATCTTGAGCTGTTTCAGCTCCAGCCGCTTCTACGGCTTCTTCTTCGCCTTTACGGGGCCGCTTCTGCAGTCCTAAATCCGCAAAAGCGGAAATACCAAAAGCAGAAGCCCCAACCCTTCTTCAAACTCCGAATTTGATCTGTTAACCACCCGGAATCCACCCGATCCCCCAGGACCTCAACTAAACCTACCAACAAATCCCAAAGCACATCACGGACTTGCTCGAGGCCTCAAATTATATCAAACAATGCTAAAACCATTTATTACACTCTGATTCAAGCTTTATGAACTTTAAACTTTCAAACTTCTACTTCCAATGTTTAAACCTATCAAATCACGTCCGATTGACCTCAAATTTTGTACACAAGTCATATTCGACATTACGATCCTACTCCAACTTTAAGAATCGGATTTAGACCTAGATATTAAAACGTCCACATCCGGTCAAACTTCTCAAAAAGCCTTCAAATTTCTGCCTTTAGCCAAATGGCTCAAAAGTGACCTACGGACCTCCAAATTCACTTTCGATCGCGCACCCAACTCCAGAATCACAATACAGAGCTACGTCCAGACTCAGAATCTCAAACGGACATCGATATCACTGAAATGCACTTCAACCCAAACTTATGAAATTCTTTCAAAATGCTAACTTCCACAATAGGCGCCAATACACCCCGGGTCATCCAAAACTCGATCGGGGCATACACCCAAGTCCGAAATCATCATACGAACCTACTGGAACCTTCAGATCCTGATTCCACGGAAGTTTACTCAAAATTTCAATCCTAGTTAGTTCTTTCAACTTTAATCTTCCGAAATGAGAATTCTCTTTCCAAATCAACTCTGAACTTCCCAAAACTCAATTCTGACCACACGTACAAGTCCCAATATCTGAAATGAAGCTGCTCATGGCCTTAGATTGCTGAGCGACGTGCTAGGGCTCAAAACGATCGGTCGGGTCGTTACATTCTATCCCACATAAACATACGTTCGTCCTCGAACGTGCTGAGAACTACAGTGAAGAAGTCTGAAATCACTATTTCACTTCTCATGCACTTTACCATGCTACCACAACTTAGTTGATTATATTAGCTCGATCAATTCTGAAGATATTCCCTTTTATTCAACCAAATAAGCTTCAGAGCCCAATTCCAACATCTAGAATTCTATGGCCGACCCGTTTCCAACATAAGATCACCATATCTATCACTACACACTGTACCCAAATATGTCTACATAGCATTTGTGAATTCACACGTAGCATCACTTTAGTCATCGGACCACAATAACATTTCTAATCAAGTTAGTCAAAACTGTACGAATCTGATGCTCCCATTGCACCCCATGACTGACACAGGAGTTACTATTACTCTTGCAATGCCGCCACAATGAAAGAGATGTCCAGAAATTCATAATTAACTGCCGAGTCAACCAATCATTGAGTCTATACTTCTGACAAGAATCATTACCTCATTCTGAACAAAATAATGATCTTTTCGCCTTAATATATTTAACGTAATCAGATTGAACTGATCTTAAATCCAACAATCTTGTCTCACATAGTACGAACTGCTCAGGCAATAAGCCATCCCGACATGATCAAAAGTCTCATATAATGCCAAAAGGTGCCAATAGGCTACCAATTAGAATGCGATACAAAAGGACGAACTTTGAAAAGGAGATCCAATTACCCCGCTCGCGAATCATACATGTGACACATGTAGTATACTAAATAGACACCCCACTCGAGATATCATACCTGCGACATGGGCTCACGGCTAATTCGAGCTTTGCTCAAATGATAGGAAATGAAACACATAAAAACAGATATAGGGAGTTGTATTGAACGTCACGTTGTTGCGTCGAGCAACCCTATCTAAGCAATCATAACCATGGCGGTGTACCACCTGATCCAAACAACTTACCATGGAGGCGTGCAACTCAATCCACACATGGAACTTATATAAGGAGATGTACATCGAGCTAAATTACTCATTACAACAAAATACTGAATATCAGTCATAAACACACTAAGTGCATAATACCATTCCCTGGGGAGGCATATAGCGTATAATCTACAAAATCGAGCACAACTGAGGTGCGATATATGATCTGAATCTCAAGAACCGTTATGCTCATACAACATCATTTCTACGGGGACCCTCAACACATAAGCAATTTCGCAAGCCGTCTCACAACTCACACAACACAATGTATCATTGCATAAAATATCTGACATTGAAATAACACCCTGACTACTCTTTTATATAGAGGGCATTACTGCAATGAACACGTTTAACATGATATAGAGCCTATTTTCACATTTGAATACATCCACTGACCTTAAGTCGATGCTGATCAGCACTAAACGAGGGTGATTACCTTCCAAACGTCCATAATAACTCCTCTTCCGCTCATAACACATAAGAACATCCATCATAGTTGGAGAAATCATCACTAATCCACCACCCAATAGGCTGAGTGCCCTTCAAGCAACTATTCTTAAATCAACGATATTAACACAATCTTTATACTTGGTTTAACTCTCTAATCAATCAAGTGACTACATGTCACGCTTATACAATCTTCCTGTAGGACATGCTCCCACAACCTTCCGAAATGAATGACGGGTCCGCACATCCAAATCACTGGCTGCACTAACACTAAAAAACGATCAAGAATCCTTAACCAGGATGCAAAGCCTTTTTCAAAAGACACCGATCTTATGTGATACTGACGATAATACCAACTCACTTTAAACATGGAAACTCCTTTCTTGCTCATCTGAGCTCGTGGCATCCTCACCAGCACCAAACTGCAAGCTTGATCCTCACTCCGAATTTCCATGCTACTTACTGCACCCAACGTGCCAATATACGTAATATGATTTTCATCATAACTCCGAAACTATTAATATTTTAACACTTCATCGTATAAGAACTTTTCACTCAACTCACTTCAGGAGAACCATTGTATCACACAGATAAATCCTCATTGCCGTAGAATATGCAAGCACCTAAGTAGTGGTCCAACCCACCATAGCCTTTTTGGAATCCGCTTCCACACAACGAGCCATAATAGAAGAATGCTTCTGAATAATATCAATTACGGCGGCTGACAGGCCTCACACGTACCGCCACAAATCACTTCCATAACTTGATCACGTTGAGGGAACTGATCACTGACACCAATATGCCAATTCAACTATGGCTAGTCAACCTACCTTCTCCCAATTTGGTCTAGATTGCCTTAGAAATAATACTTCTCTATTCAACACATAACACCATCTGCACTCATATCAAATGACCTTAAATCACGAGACCATGTTGTGTCAAATCCCACGAATCATCTCATATCTCTCAAATGCTACACTACAAGTCAAAGCATCATATAAAATTCTGAGCCTCCACTCATAAGTTGCTGCAAGAGCTTAGTTCTCAACCGTACTGATAAGTTTAAAATCATTAGGCACCACATTTTACCTCGTCTGAATCCACTAGGACCGTTACTGGGAGCCACCCACTCTGACTTGGCCCCGAATGGAACCAACTCCACCAATCTTATAACACATGAATACCCTCTCGACAAAGCACCTTGCGGATTTACTTCCTTTATAGATGCATCTATACAAGGCATAAATCATGAATCCTTCCTCAAGTCTGAACATGAGCCAATAAAGCCAACCATAGCATGCATTTAACAATTTATCTACTCAAGTTGCCATTTATGGTCTTTCCTCAAAGCTGAAATAACCTATCAATATGCCAATATCAAGAAATCACGCAAGTGATTAACTATGCAACCCCATCATAGGCGGTGGGACTCTCCCACTTAGCTCGAACCCATTATTAAAAAACTATGTAATTTACCGTGATTTTTTTAAATCTGTTATTGACATAACCTTGCGCAATCAACCGCCTAAACTCTCGGATTCCTTCTGTAGAAACCCCCTTTTATACTTTGAGTCATCAAAAACATTCGCATCACCAATCCCTTTTCTATATAACTATTAGAATTTCCTCGTAGAAGCCTCACCAAGTATGTGAAGGCTAACCTGCTCACATGGAATGACCCCACCTATAAACATCATTCTCCAACATCTTCTAACACTGCTACGCGGGGTACAATTACTACGACATTAATAAACCATCCTGAGTCCGAGCTAATCCCTCTAGCTGTATGAGTCCATTCAACCCTCGTGGACATCAATTAAATGTGCGGCGATATCCTTCCCATTCAAATTTATGTTGTATCCTTCTTCATTTCAAGAATCTCCTTTCCGTTATACCAAGTTTCCTAGCGCATAATAGCCCATTCTTCAGAATAAATCCGTAGACCCCAATCACCAATCACTAATATTATCAAATCCCTTCGAACTCTCTACAAGGTACGTGGTCATCCTACTACGAATTCCGTATGCAACTCTGCCACTCTCCAACTTTGGGCAAACCCACTTCCTTAATCAACTACTCGACCATCGCTTCATATACTTGGCCTTTTAGAATTTTTGAACACCGCCTGATGATTCCCACATGTCTTTCCTCATCGTTTGCTGCTCAGTTGTTGCCTTAAATAAATCCCTCTTGTAGCACTTGAAACCCATGAATCGCTACTAACATTTAAAACTTTATGAAGATAGCGTTTCTCCAACCGTCAACATTAGAAACAACTATCCAATAAGCCCACCAGAACACACAACACTAGATAAAATATTGAGGTTATGATCCCAGGGGGATCAAGTTTGAGTCATGGACAAAAATGTTCAATACTACCATGCCCCATACCAAACACATTGGGTATGGGTGTTTTAAGGTTCACAAAACATTATTTCAGATGACAAAAGGTAGAATACAACATCCTTAATGATGGAACTGAGTTAAATACAAACAATAGGCAAACAAGAATGGCAGAAATAGCAAGGAAACACATTGTTGTTGATGCTGAAAATTAGTTAGAACATAACAATTCAAAGAAGCAAAATAAAGTAAAAAAAAAGTAGCAGGACTTCGAAATATAGCTTTGGCCTTCAGCCAGCTATACATGCCATAGTACAAGTAGTAACGCAAGAGAGTGTTTGAGTGTAAGTATGAGTTTAGAACTAGAAGTGTTCGTGTTTTGTGTTAATGAAAGAGTGTGTGTGTGTGTGTGTGTGTGTATATATATATATATATATAGTTTGAAAATAGGTAGAAAATAGGCAAGAATCATAGTTTAGTAATAATTTTGGAACTATATACTAATTAAAAATCAAATCTGTATAAGTACTTTCTTTAATTAAGGAGTTAAATTTAAATGGTAACATACAAATACTAAGGAAAGAAAGAAATCACATATGGCTGAATATAACAAATATGGAAATATTTTCAGCATTGTACAAGTCCACAATATGTAATAGAGACTAGGTTCATTAGATTCTAATCAAGGAAATGTTGGTAAGAATCAACAACCAATGTAACCAAGGTAAGGGAATTAATCAAATTGAGTAGAAAAGGTAGGGATCGAAGGTCCATAGGAAAGTGTTCAAATTAGACTAAGAAACAGGAAAATCAGTAAGACAAAACGAGGAAATAATCAATTACTTAACATATGAGTGCAATCAAAATTTCTCAAGGAATGGCTTGAAATTAGTCCAAAATTGAAAGTGATTTAAGAGGGAATTTCAACATATAAATAGAGTGCATAAACATTAGGCATGTGAGGTCAAACTGTGGCGAAGAGAAGCAACATGTAATAACAATCACATAGTCAGTAGACAGTGAACTATCAAAACCTGGTAGTCATATAGGTCAACTTCATTAATTAGAGAGTATCAGAAGCATGCAAAAGGTCAAGTAAAAAGGCCCTCTAGGAAAGTATAGTCGAGTTTCAATGATTGCAAGAAACCAAATCACATGAAGAAAAGATACTGAAACAAAAGGATTTCAAATCCAGTCGAGCAACTTCAAATAGATGAAGCAGCTTCAGAAGCTCAAAAGGCCCCAAGGAATTAGTTTTTTTGAAACCAGTCGAATTCAAAGATGATGAACAAGTAAATCACACAATAAATAGTCTCAGAACTCGAATAAACCAAAAATTAAGGTTTTCAACATCGATTGAGTATGGAGATGAAACAAAAGTAAATAAAACAAATTGTAACAAAAATAAAGTGAAGTCATAAACCTCAAAAGAAATTAAGGCCCATAACATATAAAGTCAAGTAGAAGAATGACATAAGGAAACACAGCAAAACATGGCAAATAACTTAATAGAAAACCTAATAAAAAAAGATAAGGGTTTTTTAAGGTAGAGTTTTAAAAGAAACTTTAAGAAAAATGTTTAGAAGTTTAGAGCAAACATATGTCTGAAAATGACCTAAAAGAAATCAGAAGAACCTTAAAGGTTAGGGTTTCATAAGGACCCCATATGGTGAGAAAGGCTTTGAAAACCATCGATCTAAGCAGGAGAGTAAAGAATCAGAGTCGAGTAGCCATGGAAGGCCAGAGCAAGGTCAATCATTACCGGAGACAGCCATAAAACTGAAATCGACCGAGGTCTGGACCAAGTTTTTCTAGGATCTAGCCTTGAAACCATGATAATCGGGCATGTAGAAACCATAGGAGGTGGATACAAGCCTCCGATGACCTTGGAAGCCATTGATTTGGGAGATTTTAGGGTTGTAGTTGAGGGTGGTGGCTAGTGTTTTTGAGAGGATCTGAAGGAGAATGAGGATTCAGAGGCGGCATTTGGCATGAAATGGGATGGGGTAAGAGGTCGTTTGGGTTTAATTAGGAAAAGGCCGATGTCGATCGTTGATCTAAATGATCAACAGTCAAGATTGAAAGGGTTAGGTAGGGGATAGGGTGGGTTATTTAAATGGGTTATGGGTCGGTTTAAAGGAGAATTGTGTCCTGGTAATTGGGCTCCAAATTGGTGGTTCAATTTAGGCCGTAATTGAAATGCAATTGAGCTAGATTTTAAAAAGCCACTTTTTCCCTTGTTTATTTTATAAAGAAATATCAAATTAATTTCTGAGAACAAATAGAAAGTATTAAAATGATTTGTAGTACATATTTATCAATTTAAAATATTGGACTTGATTTTTACAGATGTAAACGTAATTTAAATCCAAAAGAGGCTAATATAGCAATTATGTGCAATTTAGCTTTAAAAATACTAAATAAATATGTAAAAATATATTAGCTATATCTAGGTATAAATATAAGAGTCCAATAAATGAATAAAAATAATACTTTTGGAAATAATTTTTGGATTTTATGGATAAAATAGGGCAATAAATTGATTTAAAAATATTCAAAAATTAAGAAAAAATCATAAAGCATTAGGGTATAATTATATATGCACACATATACTATCGTGAAAGTATTATACACTTAGAAAATATATAGAGAAAAATTGGGTATCAACAACGAAAAGAGACCATATATCAATAACATCAACAAAAATTGTTAAAATATAACAACAAACATTAGGACCAGAAAATAAATAAAAAACAACATAAATAATAAGTATATAAGGCCTGATACTATAAAAAATACAAGAACAGTGTGTACATCACATTATTCACTAACATTCTAAGAAAACCCTATCATACTAGCCTCATACCGGGTATGAAAGTAGAAAAATGCTCAACTACCTCCTAACCTACAACCCCATTGCTCGACCTCCGCACCTTCCGATCAAGGGCTATGTCCTTAGAAATCTGAAGCCACGTCATGTCCGGCCTGATCAATTCTCCCCAATACTTCTTAAGCCGCCCTCTAACTTTTCTCATACTCGCCAAAGTCAACCGCTCACATCTCCTTACTAGTGAGAATAGAAGCGAGTTGCTTCCGGTCTATCTTGTAGTCGTAGTCTTTTAGCTTATGTAATCGTCTGCCTTCCTACACGCATCCCCACCTTCCTTCAATATATCACTGGTAGTCCTCATGAGTGCGGCACGTACCATTTTGTTTCTTTAGAAGTCGTTTGGGCGGCGGGTACTAAACCCACTACATACCACACCGCTGGTGGCGATGACTGATATTTCTTAGAAAGATTGCCTAATGCTTATCTCTTCTGGATTCCATCTCACTCTCTTTCGTTCCAAAGCCTATCATCTGGGCTTCTCCTCCGCACTTGGCCGAACTAACTGAGCCTCGCTTCAAGGAATTTCATAATCAATAGGAACCACGACCACCTTCTCCCAAATATCTTCATTCCTAATCTTTTCTAGTTTGCCCGTGCATCCGTCTCAACATCCTTATTTTTGCTACTTTCATCATCTAGGTAAGTGAGTTCTTAACTGGCCAACACTCCGCCCCATACATTGTGGCCGGTCTAACAACTGCTTTATAAAACTTACCTTTGAGCATTGTTGACTTCCAATTTTATCCATCGTTACTCCATATTATTCTAATGACAACTATTTTAATTAGGAGTCATAATAATATGTGCAGAACTTTTAAAATACGATTGCAAGTATTATTACCATAGTTTGCTCTATTATCCCATATATTATAGTTTTCAGAGCATAATTGGTTAATTTAATTTACCAACTAGCATTAGCACTCATGAAGATGCGCACACACTAATCATGTTAAATATTTGAGTTATTTGGATTAAATATAAAACATTTTAAAATTTAAATCTTCTCGACAAATATAGATAATCATTGGATATTAATTAAGAAACACTACATGAAAATGATAAAACATTTCTCAGATCTCCTAGTTATAATTCTATTTTTCTTTTTTTAGTATCATTCTCGTCAGTGTCATTGTATCCAAAGATAGTTAGGAAGCAAAATAACAACTCATATTTATGGCAAAACAATCAAAGGTTGAGACTGTGGAGGACTTTTTGTATACGAGTTGACTCGTTTACTACTGCTTGAACTCTTATTTGGCGTGTTGATATATTCTTAAATTATTTATATTTCAAATTTTTAGTTTCTAAAACTTTATTTTTCAATAATAATTATTTTTATGACAATGTAAGTGAAAATATTGTCCTTTTTTGGTAATTAATTGTTTTGTATTAATCACCAAGGATCAGGCTTATCATATCCATAGTCCAGCACAAACTATGCTATCACATTATCAACTAATCTACTGAATCATAAAATAGCAATACTAAGCTATTGTACTATAAAAATTGGTGCATTTGCTTTCTAGCTGTATGAACTACTCTAACATTATAGATATAAGCTATTTCTCTCACCAACACCTCACTGCTACGATATCTCTATTAAAAGATATGTGTATTCCTTTCCACCCATACTGCATATGAGACTTCAATGATCACCAATCTGAAAATGCTAGCCCCACTTGATTTTCCTTTGGATTTGTTGATGACCTATTGAAGATGGTGTCTCAATTGTGATTAGTTGATTGATCCTCTTCAATCCATCTCATTACTTGTTTCCACAACATTGTTGTATATGAGCATACAAAAAGAGATGATCTCTTGTCTCTATATGTCCTTGGCATAGAACACGTTGTTGGTTAATGTTCAATCCCCAGTTTACTAATCTATCCTTGGTTAGTAGTCTTCCTTGTAGCAATAGCCATAGCTTGAACACAGCTTTTGATCATTTGAAATTTGAGCTTGTTGTAGAATATCACTTGAAGTAATTATCCTTCTGACCATCTAACTAGCATGTTTTGGGATTGGCATGTCCTCCAGTTGTTGTTGTTTAACATAGTAGGCATTAATTCATCTGATCCAAAGTTTGTCTTCTTTATGAGATAAAACCCAGCACACTTTTGCAATTGCTTCCTTGTTCAGACCACCATCAGATTTAGGAGTACACACTCTTTCCCAAGACACATATGCTTTCTTAGTGATATTGTTGCTGCCAGACCACAAATAGCTTCTACGTATAGCCTCAATCATCTTTGATACTTTAACTGGAACGACGAATAATTGAGCCAGTATGATTGAGTGCCAAAAATCTCAAATTGAATTAGTTGCACTCGAACAACATATGATAACTTTTTAGAAGTCCATGAAGAGATCTTAGCAGTGATTTTCTCAATTAAAGTTTTCCATTTGATCAAAGCAATTTTCTTAATGGATAGATGAATGCCTAAGTATTTGAATGGTAGCTATCCTTGTACAAATCCAATAGGATCTAAAATTTGTTTCTTCACTTCCTTTTCACTCCACTAAAATAAATTGAGCTTTTACCTAGGTTAGCTTGTAGTCCTAAAGCCTCAGAGAATTGAGATAAATACTGGTACATAGCAGCAATGGAAGCTAGATCTCCTCTGGCAAATAGAAGGACGTTATCTGTAAAGCTCATGTGAGTGAAACCCCGTTTTATGCATCTAGGATGGTATTGGAATTTGTCCTCTTTGCCCAGTTCAGCAAGTGATCTATTCAAATATTCCATTATTATTGCAAATAAGAAGGGAGAAACAGGATCTCCTTGTCTATGTTCCTTAGCAGCTTCAAAAGGTTCAGTAGATTCTCCATTTACAAGAAAAGTAGATTCTCCTTGTTTTAATACATTCCATAGTCCATTTAATGAATCTGGTAGGAAAGCCAATCTCCTCCATCACCTATTGTAGAACGATCCATTCTATTGAGTCATATACTTTATGGAGATCAATGTTAATCATGTATCTAGTGGATATATGGGCTCTAGTATAGGATTTGACTAATTCATGAGCTAGAATTACATTATCAGATATCTTTCTACCAAGAACAAACCAACTTGGGCTTCACATATTATGCTTGGCATGACCTTTTGTAGTCTGGCAGGTAAGATTTTAGCAATCATTTTATATAGCAATGAACATCAAGCAATTAGTTTTTATTTTTTTAATGTGGTAGGCTTGGGTACTTTAGGTATTAGAGTGAAGGTGGAGCAATTCACTGGTTTAAACATCTTGGTAGTTAAAAAGAACTCTTTAACAGCTTCTTTGACTTGGTTGTTGATGATACTCTGGTCTTCTTGAAAAAAACTACATTATAGCCATCAATTCCTGGGATTTTATCATCTCAAATGGCTTTAAGACTCTCCAAAAAATTTGATTAGTTAGTTCTGCACATAGATCCTTTTTTTGTTGTTAGGATAGAGTGGGATCATTAGCCATGTATAATCTATTTATAGCAGGCAGAGATTTAGCTGCTGAGCCCATGAGTGCCTTGTAGAATCCCAGAATTTGCCTTTTAATACATGCAGGATCAGTTACTCTATCACCTAGGCCATTTGTAAGTTGCGTGATCTATTTTCCTTGTGATCTTTCTTTCATAACAATAGTGAAATACTTGGTGTTAGAATCTCCAAGTTGAATCCATTTTGCTCTTGCTTTCTGCTGTAACACACTTTCTTCAGTTAAAGACCACTTTTCTAGATTGAGTAATGTCTCTTTTTCCTTATGTAGTAAGCCATCAAAATAGGTATTTGCAAGTTGCTCTTGAACTTCATTCAGATCCAACCTAGCATTTTCAATCCTCTAAGTAATGCCCTTAAAATCCATAACATTCAAAGCCATTAGAGGGGTTTCTAATGCTTTAAGCTTAGTCCATATTGCTTTCAGAGAACCAAAATTATTTAAAGAGTTATAGATAGATGCCACAATCTGATAGAAATCATCATTATCAACCCATACATAAAGAATCTAAAAAGAACCATTCCTGTCCAAGAAAAAGCTGCTAGAGTCAATATCATAGGATTATGATTAGATATTTGAGGTAGATCACATATTGTCTCCAAATGGCTCCAAGTCATCATCCACTCATAGTTGCCAAAAACTCTGTCTAATCTGCTACATACTCTATCAGCTCTAGGTTGTTTATTTGTCCAAGTATAGTAATCTCCCTTCCGTGGTAGTTCTAATAGCCCTGCTTGCTGAATATAGTAACAAAATTCTTGAATCTCTGAATAACTAACAAGATTACAAGATAGTCTATCATTGGGATATACTATTTCATTAAAATCCCATGCAACTAACCATAACTTTGTGATACCTGTTGAAATGTGATCTTCTTTGCTCTATCCCATTGAAACCATAAACAACAGTGAGGTAGCATTCTATATCCCTAATTATGCTACTAACTAGACAATGAATCATTTTAGGATCATGATTAAGCCTAGAAACACTAAGAAAATTATCATCCCATAGAATCCATATCCTACCATTTCTAGCTTCATTATAGTTAGCTAGCATGCCACATCCAGGAACAAGAGAATTTGAAATTCTTTGAGCATTATCCTCTTTGACCTTAGTTTCTATTAATCCTACTAACTTTACTTTATTGCTTTTAATATACTGCCTAACTTCCTTATGTTTATACCTTTTACTTACACCTCTAATATTTCAGAATAACCATTTCATAATTGATTACTTGTTCCACCTCTATCCCTAGGTGGCACTTCATATTTGCCATTGGACACTGCTTCAAATCTATTATTCACAGGAATGAGTGATAAAGGAGGAAAATTAGTGAGGTTCAATTCTGGACTTTGGAATTTTTTACCTTTTTCTTCCTGCCTTACAACATTTGGAACTAGACCTTGTAGATTATAGCTTTCCTTAGGATTCTGAACATTAGTTATCTCATTAACAGGAACATGCTATACTTTAGATGAGGTTGTTTCTCTTTGAATAGGTGCTGCAGGTATATGGGCCTTGGTTCTCCATTGCTGTATTATTTTAGTTTTCTTCACTTGGTTGGGTTTTTATGTAACAAGTCTCACTTGGTTTGAGAACCTATGTCCTACTGCTTGACATTTTTCACAAAAAGCAGGTTTCCAATCATAAGTAACATTTTGCAAGAATATCTTCCCATTTGGGTCCATCATCCATACTTCACTTGGCAGCACTTTGGTGAAATTAATCTCAATAAGCATCCGAGCATATGAAACTCTAGTTTGTTCGGTTGTGCACTCATCGGCAAAAATAGGCCTCCCAAACACACTGGCTATCATGCTCAATGATCTCACTCCCTAACAAGGCATAGGGAGCTTGGGAAACTTAACCCATAGTGGAATAACAGTCGGAAATTCCTCAGTGAAATCAAAATTAGGGGTGCATGGCTTCAGAATTATAGGTCTATTAGCTATGAAATAAGGTTCAGCACTTAAAATTTCGTAAGCATCTTCCATAGTTTTGAATCTGATTATGTAATAACCTTCATCATGATAAAAAATGATCTGGTTCTGGTATATGTGATGAATGCAGGTTGATGTATATCTTCATCGCATTATACCCTGGACCTTCTCCAAAAATGTAAGCAATCAATGCACATTTCCACTTGTTCTCTTCCTCTTCCACCTCTAGTTTGTCTAATTGAATTATAGGCTGCCCATCTACAATTAGCGGTGGAATATAATCTAATGACATACCATTTGTAGCAAATCTATTCTTCTGGAAGAGTGTTCCCATGAATGTTTAGATTATTCTGCTTTTTTGCTTGTTGCCGCTGGTTCCACTGGTTCTTTTGCTTAGCTAACTTGTTTCTACACTGGATTTTGCATGGTAACTATTCCATTGGTTGAAACTACTGCTCCAATTGGAGCCGGAGATTTCAGATCCAGCTTCTTAGAGACATTAGACTGGTGCGATGTTGATCCAATTGAACATGCAATACCTCAAGTTGAAAGACCTATGCTTTGAACCGTAACTGGATGAGTGGTTAATGGAGTTGTTTTCTCCATTACTTGTTGCTTAACTGTTGTTAGTAGGTTCTCTAATGCTGCTAACGGGTGTTTACGAGGTCGTCCTCTACCTCTGCCTCTTCCGCTCGTCATGGCAACAAGATCAGCATACGTTTAACTAACGTGCACCGAGAGCATTTTGAGAATAAAATTTTGAAATATTGTCCGTGAATTTGAAAATATTATCCTTAATTCAAAACTCATTTTAGTCAGCTATCTAAAGTTTATAAAATTCTTTAGGCAATGATTTTATTTCTAGTATGACTCCATGTTGATATTACTCATTAACCATGTTAAATATGTGAGTTATTTGAATTATATGTAAATAACCTTAAAAATTAAACCTTCTAGGTATTATAGATAATTGTTAGATATTGTTTATGAAACACTACAGGAAAAAAGGCTAACATTTTCTCGAATCTCGTAGTGATAATTTTATTTTTGCACAATTCTTATTAATGTCACTGGAACCTAAATATAGTCACAAAGCAAAATAATAACTCGTATTTTTGAGCTCTGGCAAATCAAGTTTGGCACAATATGAAAAATTCTTTGATTATGACGCGACTCTTTTATTACGACTTGAATTCGTATTTGGTATGCTATTATACTTAAAAAGTATTTCTATTTTGAAATTTCAATTTCTACAACATTATATATATTTCAATAATGACTATTTTCATAATGATGCAAATGAAGATATTATCTTCAATTTTAAATTCACTTTAATCGTCTATCTAAAACTTTAAATGATCTTTTGGTTGGTGAAATTTTATTTCAGTATGACTGCATTTTGAGTTTAGCGATATCTCTAGCCACGAATTTTAAATTTTTAATATATATATATATATATATATATATTCTTTAAATCATTAAATGTTAGATTAATTGATTGTTATTATATAATATTGCATATATTATCTCAAAATTAACAAGGAGTTTTTTCTTGACACTGTACTTGGATTAACCCAATGCAAGCTAATTAAATTACAATTAAATTCAAATTTGAATATCATATCAACTTGTTAGTAATATTTTTTTTTAAAAACCACACACAATGTAAATAAAATAAATATTTTAAGATATTCTTATCTTATAATTTATGTATTTGATTTGAAAATAATAGTTGAAATCGATGAGATCACATTTCAAAATTTTTTACACTCAACAAAGATAAAGCAGAAGAAGAATTGTTGTCATCTCTTATTTCTGATTTTTAGATTTTTCGTGCATTTTTCTATATTTATTTTTTTAACCTTATTATGTTTTTATTTCTTTTATTACACAAAATTAATTTATTTTGTAATAAAAAGATGATTTTAATAGAAAATTGTCTACATAAGAACTTTATTTATATTTGTAGTCTTTAATTGAAATTTTGTCATGTTTTTCTTTTGGCTTTATCTTATCTACCCAAAAAGGAGCTCACCCCAACCACTTAATTAAAAAACCGAGGGTGTTTAATTTATATATATAATTCTTATATAATACATGTATGATTATCTGTAATAGGTATATCATCTATATATATTATCTATAAGAAGTAAATAATAAATCTGGTTGGATATATGTAATAATCCATAAGATTTTAGTTTCTTGATTTTATCCATGATATGACTTCTTTATAATTATTTTACAAACTCTATTCTAAAATTTAAAAATATCTTAACTTTTATTTTAAAAATTATATTATTATTTTTAAAAAAATCTTTCATATAAATTAATAATTCAAAACTAATATTTTTTAATAAAAGAAATACTATAACATTGGAATGTTGGTTTGGCTGCAGCTAAAAGAAGAGGTTTCAGCTTATACCCTTCAATTTTTACAAGGTGTTAAATAGAAATTTATCAATTATAGCCAAAGTTTTGTTATTTGTTTGATGTCCATTTATATAAATTACTCTTCAAACAAATATCTTTCAAACGGAAAAAATAACTTGCGTTGAATATTGATTGATTTTTGTAATGTTTCTTTCTCCAGCATGTAGGTTTACTTTATCATATATGTAAGTAAATTTTTATCAACTTTTAAACTTTTTTTGGGTTGTCTGGATAAACATAGACATGTACTCTATTACATTTATTTTAAAAGAAATTCACTTTATTCAAAGCTAGCTATAGTATTTTAAAGAACTATAATTATATGATTTTAAATGTAAAAGAGTTTATAGGTATATGGAGTATTTGTTTTACCAGAGAGAAGTAGTATTTACAAAATTTTAATTAAGATAACAAAAGTTCCTAATATAATTGCATATAATCACTAACCCAATTAAGTATGATAATATGGTAACAAAATATAATGTTTTATATTTTAATTCAAATTTTAAAACATCATATATATAATAAAGTTATCATATACTATTGATATTTATTAGTTTGCAACTTGGCTTAACCGTAAAGTCAATTATTTATGGTATATATATATATATATATATATATATATATATATATATATATATATATATATATATATATATATATATATTAAATATTTAAAATATTGTTTTAAGCACATTGAGATTTTTTTTTGATGAGTTTAAAGATACTTATATTGTAATAATAATAATAATAACAACACACGGCATTGTGTTAGGGTACATGTGCCATAGAAATACCGTTAGTACAAAATTATTCCATGCCACCTAAAGCATTATCATAGTATAATAATAACAATAACACACGACATTGTGCTAGGGGACGTGTCCCGTAGAAATGCCGTTAGTACATAATTATTCCATGCCACCTAGGGCATTATTATTGCCTAGAGAAGCTAAATTATTGCATGCATACAAACTACACGACCTGAAACTAATACAACCTTCGTTATCCTTACAATACGCTTCTAGTGCAAAATTAGGAGGTTTAACAAAATAGTTAGCTATATTATAACTAGAGTACTCTAGAGCTTTCTTGTCCAGCTTGTGTGCCACCTTATTCCCCTCATGGAAGTTGTGCTTCATTTCCCCCTGCTCCATTGCCTTCTCCATTAAGCACTTGCACTCATAAATTAAAACATAGTAAGTAGGATAATCCTCTTCTAGGAATCATATCACCTCAGTTGCATCCGTCTCTATTTAACATGGTGCGAACTTTCCCTCGATAATTGTTTGCAAAGCTTGTCGAAAAGTTAGAAGTTCTGCATGAATAGCTGATATAATTTGACTCTTGTGTAGTAGCCCAGTAGCCATTCTCCTTTATTATTACGTATGACTCCTCTGATACCTCCATTTGAGTTCTGCTTGTTGAAGGCTCCATCGATATTAGTTTTGTACCAATTCCTAGGAGGCGGATGCCATTTGACCTTCACCTTAATGAAAATATTATTAGTAGGTTGTGTAGTAGTTAGTAAAATATATTCTAGTGCTTCATCAAACATTTTAGTGGTATTGATATCATTAGTAGTATTATTAATATTATTCTCATTAATATTATTATCATTCCTAATTTTTCAAATAGACCATAACGCAAATGAAAAAACATCCTCCCAATTGATGAGATTGTTTGGTATATTAGGAGTTTTATTCCTTAGGAGCTCTACCAAATGCTCTTGTGGCATAGGGTTGTTTAATTGAACTTCTATAGATCCCCATAAATGTTTTTCCACTTTATATTCCCAAAAAATATAGAGGAGAGATTCATTACTGTTTTTCCAAATTGGGCAATTTGTGTCTATATTGATACCAATTTTCCCTAGGTAATCCCTAATAGGATGTCTTGAGTGGTAACACATACATATAAAAAACATAAGTTTTTTTAGGAGATTATAATCCTCATATCCATGCAAAATCACGATCAGTATAGTTATACATGTCGAGTAATTTGTAACAAGTGGAGGTTGTGAACATTCCACTAGGATTTTTAGTCCATATAATAATATTAGTGTGAGAGGTGGATGTGGTTAGTGAGTGGATATTATTCAGAATATTGTTGGGAAGCTCAAATGAAATGTGTGTCCAGTCCTAAATATTATTATTTTTTATGTATTTGATTTTTAACCCACTTTCTTTATTATTGAGGGGTCCTATTATATTGTCCCTTTATTATTAGGGGTCTCGTTGGGCTACTCTAGTGGTCACAAAGGCGACTGGTGGTGGAATTAAGTGGTCCAACGTAAAGTGGACGCAAAGAAGGCGGCGTACCTGAAACTAGTAGGAAGCACTGGCGAGGAGGAAAGGAGAGCAAACTATGAGAAGTATAAGGTACCTAGAAAGGAGGCAAAGCTGGCGGTTTTGGAGGTGAAGAATGTGTCTTTTGCTCGTTTGTACGAGTGTCGACGCCCTCTTTTTCTCACGAAATCGGTTTGCGATATTTGGGAGGACAACTCGTTTCCTTTTAGGAATTGGGTTTTGGGTTTAGAAAGTCTCCACCTATATTGGGTAATGGCTAGAAATTATCTCGAGGGGAAGGTGTTAGACACCTCCTAAGATCCACTAGTGTGGTTCCCGACTGTGTTATAATTGTGACTTCATGTAATCAAATAACCAATCAATACTCAAATAAAAGGGACTTGTATACAGCATTGAAAATAAGTTGAAATTTTGAGGAAAATAAAGAAGGCAGACTTTTCTGGAAAAGATTTAAGCTTTTATGGGAAAACCAAATAAAGAGCCTGTAAAGGGAGGGGAGTCCTACGTTTATGATTTATATGGATCACGTCAATGCACTATCCAGTAATCACTCCTCGGAAGAGGGGCTACATGAGATATTAACGTATTTATCATCATCTCCATATCTACACTTCCTACCCGTTAGGCATTAAAACACGAAATGGTATCGTTGCTTATTGCATGCTATTACCCGTCCCAATCCTATCAGTCTCGGACGCATTGAGACTATTAATCCTAAAGGAAGTGGAATTGAGGCTTTTCATAGTTTTCAAAAGGATAAAATCTAAGCGACAAACAATAACTAACATCTAAAAAGGGGAAAAACAAATAACAATTAGGGTTCAACTAAGCCTCCTCACTCAAAGCAGCAAATCAATTAGCATGCCATATAGGTACTGGTATGGTCTAAATTAAATTAAGGCGTAGAATATGCTAATGTATCACATATTTCTCAGATGAGGAGTCTGAATTAGCCTAGTTTAGATGTAGTTATCAGATACTGATACAACTAATTAATTACCTAAAGTTTGCCTAAGTGAGACCTATACGCAGGACATCTAATAGAGCATATTGATTTTAAGGAGAATGTTTGCTAGTTTTATAAACAAAGACCTATAGACTTATGACTGATTTTAGATTTAAAACGAAACTAATTCAGTTGATTTTCTCCTATAGGCATGATCTCTAAATGTCATTGGTTTTAAAACGATTATATAAATGCAAGAATCATATAGGTATGGTATCTAGAATGGATTGGTTATTATTAAGCCTAATATTGTTTGCCTAATGGGATGTATATGCAAAAGTACAGATAGACTTATAGGCATGGTTTTCTACGTGGAATGCATAACTTATAGACAGGATTTCTAATTGCGTGAGTGCAGAAACTTATACATGTTTTCTATATGAAGAAACATATAGGCATGGTTTCTAATGCAGTAATGAAACAACTTAGGTAGGCTTTCTATATGATATGCATAAAATGTAGAAATTGTAAATAGTAATCCGTATGAGAATGATATCTACTCATATGTGTACATTCATACCCATCCCTTTTCACAAGCCATCCCCAAAAATTATTACAACTTATAACATACTGAATGAATCAGAAAGAAAAAAGTAAAAATTACATCAAAAGCTCTAGCTACATCTATACAGCCTAATTTAGACTCAAAGTCTAACATTATGAGATAAACCAACTTCCAGGATCAGATTTCCAAAAGACCTTCTCATATTTGGGGGTGTGTCAATGTTTCCAAAAGTCTCAAAGGGCTCTGGGTAGTGCTTACACCCCAAAAACATTTTCAGAATCAAGGACATAGTGTAGTGTGGAAAGGCCAGCCCTCAGATGTCCAAGTTCAGAGGGAACTCAAGGTCCGAAGGCAAGGCTCAAAAGAGAGGGCCAGAACTTAATATTCTAGGAATAGGTGTAAGTGCACAAAGGGGGATGGAATTAGGGAATGACATGGCAGGCTGGTGGTCACGCCCAACAATTGAGATGCTGTCACACCCCTGATTAGTCTGCAAGCCAAACATTGAGAGTTAGGATCCATTATGGATTTGGTTGTGGCCTGGTAGTAATTAGGATATGACATGCCAAAACCTAAACTCAAGCACATGGAAAGGGATAGGGGTAGAGGATTCATAACAGACACAGAAGCAAAGAAAGGAGATATGAAGCACAAGTTACATCACATAAGCAGTAAAGTAAACAAGAACTCTGAAGCTGTAAAGTAAGCACATAGGGATGAGGCAAAATATTTAGACAAAGGAAATACCAGTTTCAAACAAAATAAGTAAGCAAAAGTATCCTTGAAAGAGCCAAGTTGTAGTTCCACAAGATCTCAAGCAAACCAAAGTGTTGAAAATTGTATTATAAGAAAATATGTAATTAGAAGAGTTTTTGTTTGTATGTTTTCCAGTGTTTTAAAGAGGGAATACTGGTCCTTATATAATTTAGAAAACAAGCAACACATAGGAAAATAATGCACAAACATGGAAATAACAATCAATTAGTATCAGTTAAGACAGCTGGGCTCCTTTAATTAAGGAGTTTAGTTCAAACATCTAACCAAGACAGCATAAGGAAGAAAATCAGTCTAATAAGGCTTATTATGGTAAGGAAACCACATGGTGCATAAACAAGTTCAAATATAGAGCGAAAAGTAAGGAAATCTAGAATAGTAGTGAAAATAGGGCATCAGTTCGAAAGTCAATCAAAAGGATACCGGATACAATTGTAATCACAATAAATCTCAAGTAACTTAGGAAAGAGTCATATAAGTATAGAAATAATTCAAACAATGGTATAGAATCACAGAAGATCATGAATTTAAGATAAACATCACAAGCATAGGAATTTTACACAAAAGGATCAAAATAAGGAGGTTCAATAAAAAGAGATTAGCAGGGAATCATTAGCCTAATAAAAGGGATTTCAAAAATTGATCCTTTGGTTTCTCAAACCTTTTGAAAGAGGAGTTTTTCATATATAAAGCACACAGGTCAAACAAAAAAGTCGTTTACAATAGAAAAAGAGTTTAACACTGAAAGTCTCATAGTCACAAGCAAACCGGATTTCAGGTTCAATTACAGACTCTTAGTGAGTCTCAAATCCTAGGGTCCTAAAGTGGAACCCTAGTGCCACTTAACAAAGACCCCCCCCCCCCCCCCCCCACAAAAAAAACCTAGGGTTTTGAATAGAGTCAGAGGTAAGAAGACAAGGTCATTGGGAGAGGCTCAGAAGCCCTTTTCCAAAGAGTTGTGAAAGACACACATGCACAATAGAGAGTACACGGATTCAAGATCATGAGAGCATGCCTGAGAAAACTTGGAATTTAAGCAAATTTCAGAAGGAAAGAGATAATACAAATTTTAACAAAGTAAGCAAAATATGCTTAGCGGGAAAATAAACAGAACTCAATAAGATGAACAAAATAAAAAAGCTCCAACATAAACACATTTAGCAAAGCATGAGGATTAACAACACGAATTAGACATGCAAGCAAAATAAAAGAGTCTGGCATAATAGAGAAGAGACAAGAGAGCAAACTCATGTGTGGTAAAAGAAAACCATCGAGAACAAGAAACACGTAAAGAAAGAACAAGAGAATCAAAAATATTTGATGAAATTCTTTTTCAGAAACCCTCAAATTGAAATTGAACGGTTTTGAAAAGGAAATTTTGGGAAAAACATTAAATCGTCAAGCAAAGACTAAACACGTCACATATATGAGAGAAATAGACAAGTGAATAACCTTAGAAGGCATAAATATGATAGAGAAGACCCTAGCATGAGAAGGTCTTGAGGAAAGTCGGATCTTGAGTCGAAGAGGCTCATATTGCGCTGAACACGTCGGAAAATGGCCGGAGAGGCCATAGATCTTGAAGATCTAAAGCAGATCTAAAGGAAACCATGGGAGTCGGCCCCCAAACTTTTGTTAGCTTAGGTTTAACAGTGAGAGAGAGTGAGCACAGGTCACCCACGGCTTGGAATGCCATGGATTCCGATGGAAACATGGTAGAAACAGGTGGGAGATGATTATGGATTCAGAGTGGGCTAGAGAGAGTTTGAGAGATGAAGAGTTCAAAAGGCGGCGTATCTAATAGAATGGATTAGGGTAGGTGGGTTATGGAATTAAAAAAGAAAAGAAAGAATATCACCCATTGATCACAATGATTAACGACCTGGATTTAAGGGGAAGCTGAGTGGGTTTAAAGTTCGGTCAGGGGCCGGGAAAAAATATTAATTGATTTGATTTTAATTTGAGCGGAATTGGGGGGTCAAATTGAGGCTAAAATCGAAATAGAAATGGGCTATATGTTAAATAGCCAATTTCCTTCTTTCATTTTATAAAAATGGTTAAGATGATTTTAAAAATAAATTAAGAGCACTAAGCTAAATAATAATATATAAATATTAATCTAAAAATATTGAAAATAATTTTATGACTGTAAAATGTTGTTAATCGTAAGATAGGCTATAATTACAATTTTGTGCAACTTAGCTTAAACAATATCAAATAAAATTTGTAAAAAATATTAAAAATCCTCTTAATTATATTTTGGTGTAAATACAAGGAGAAAAATAAATTATTCACCAAAATAATATTTTTGGGAATAATTATTGGATTTTGTACTATTAAAATAGACAATAAATTAATTTTAAAAAATCTCGAAAATTGAAAAAAATAATAAAACTCTTGGGAATGCTTGTATATACATACACATGAGATTTTGAAGGTATTTTGAGTATAAAAACAAACAGGAAAAAATTGGGTATCAACAGCTGTCCCTCTTTACCCGGGAAGCATGAAAGAGTTGTCGGTAAAGATATGATGGCCAATTTTGACCAAAAGAGACGGTTTGCAAAGAACTTTGACCGAGCTTTGATTTCTTAGCTACCTACATATTCCTGGTCTTACAGGAATTAGTCCATATGTAGTTCAGGATCCATTGAGGGAACATGTCGATGGAGATTTTTGAAAGGAATGGAAGCGACTTCTTGGGATTGAAAAAGATAGCTGAAGGCAGACAGGCTGCGGGAACTGGAGCGGGATCGCTCCTTATGATACGGTCATTTCTAGACAGTGTACCTACAAATGAATAATACAAACATATATTGTGCATAAATTTAAACGTGATGCAAGTTCCCATTGCACCATAAATGTTGTCCTTGGACTGCTAGGATGATGTCCTCAGAGCATAACGTCCTAGGATATGAAGCGTATAATTAAGGATTCACAGGCTGTGAAATAATGCTCTCGGGCTATGAGGATGATGCCTCCGAACCATGATGCCTTTGAATAATGATATGCAAAAGATAAAATGGGGTCCTCGGGCCATGGTATGGCGTTCTCGGGCTATGAATATGGTGCCTCCGAACAATGATGCCTTTGGACAGTTTGGCATTCTTTCAGCCGATGCAATGCAAAAGGTGGCGATCTTTCAGCCGATGAAGAATGCAAAACAAAATGGCAATATTTTAGCCATGCAAAATAAGGTGGCGATATTTCAGTCATGTAGGATGGAGACAATGCTTAGTCTCGAAAGGTAGAAAGGTAGCCTTATGCAATGCGAGAGACAAAGATGGAGGTAGAGCTTAACCTCGGAAGGCAGAAAGGTAACCTTATCCAATGCAAAAATGCAGATGGAGATAATGCTCAGAAAAAGTAGCCTTATGCAATGCAGGAAAATGCAAATAGAGGTAGAGCTTAACCTCGGAAGGAAGAAAAGTAGCATTATGCAATGCAGAAGATGCAGATAGAGGTAGAGCTTAACCTCGAAAGGTAGAAAGGTATCCTTGTGCAATGCAGAATATGCAGGTGGAGGTAGAGCTTAACATCAAAAGGCAGAAAGGTAACCTTAAGCAATGTAGAAGATGCAGATGGAGGTAGAGCTTAACCTCAGAAGGTAGAAAGGTCGCCTTATGCAATGCAAAAAATGCAGATGGAGTTAGAGCTTAACCTTAGAAGGTAGAAAGGTATCCTTATGCAATGCAAAAAATACAGATGGGATAGTGCTTAGTCCCGGAAGGTAGAAAAGTAGCCTTATGCAATGCAAGAAAGTAGAGGTAGAGCTTAACCTTGAAAGGCAGAAAAGTAGCCTTATGCAATGAAAAAAATGCAGATGGTGGTAGAGCTTAACCTCGAAAGGCAGAAAGGTAGCCTTATACAATGCAGAATATGCAGATGGAGGTAAAGCTTAAGCTCGAAAGGCATAAAGGTAGTCTAATGCAATGCAAAAAATACAGATGGAGGTAGAGCTTAATCTCAAAAGGCAGAAAGGTAACCATATGCAATGCAAAAAAAGCAAATGGAGACAGTGTTTAGTCCTGGAAGGCAGAAAATTAGCCTTATGCAGTGAAAAAAATAGAGGTAGAGCCTAACCTCGAAAGGCAGAAAGGTAGCCTTATGCATTGCAAAAAATGTAGATGGAGACATTGCTTAGTCTCGAAAGGCAGAAAAGTAGCCTTATGTAATGCAGGAAAATGTAGATAGAGGTAGAGCTTAACATCGGAAGGCAGAAAGTAGCATTATGCAATGCTGAAAGTAAAGGCGAATAGTAATAACATCTCTTAGCTGATATAGGGAAGCTAATAGCTGATTGTTGTATTGTGGCTGCTAGAGATGTCGCGTACGTATGGCAAGAATAAATAGGTGATGATTAGGAGAGTTGTATTCATGAAAAATTATGAGTGTCTAATCATATTTGATGACTTTATGTCTTGGGTGCATTCATCCAAAGAAAAGTTGTGATGCTTGTAAAAAGGGGAAGGTTAGTTCATTTTCCCAGCTTGCCCTGCTTGCGCCGTTTTCATTGGGGTAGCATTATTAAACAAAGAAATTTTGATAGTAATCATGCATAATTTATTATATAATTGAAAATAGTTTTCTTTAGATGAACCGACGACTGTGACGTGGTTCAAGACATCGCAACCTTTCTCGCTCCAAAATTTGGAGGGTCCTCCTCAAAATTCTGCCTCACTTTGCTGGGCTGGTGCTTCTGACGGCTATTTGGGATGATCGGCTGAAGTTATTTTGGAATTTTGAGGGTCCTCCTCAAACTTCTACACTAGTTTCCAATCGCGGGGGGGGGGGGAGGGGGGGGGATATGAAAATTTTATTGAATTGTGACCGAACCCATAGGGCTTCTTATCGTTTGACTGCATCTGAATTGATCCGTCCATTTCTGCAAGTATAAGGGCTCCTTACATTAGAACCTGATGAACCATGTACGGACCTTGCCAGTTTGGAGAGAATTTCCCTTTGGATTTATCTTGATGCGGGAATATTCTTTTCAACACCAGCTGCCCCGATGTAAACTTTCTTGACTTGACTCTTTTGTTGAAGGATCTAGATATTCTGTCCTAATACAATTGACTTGGCACATTGCATTCATTCTCTTCCCATCTATTAGAGCTAGTTGCTCGAAGCGGCTTTTTGACGATTCTGCGTCATCCAGTTTTGCTTCTTGTATGATCCTTAATGAGGGAATCTCTGCCTCACCGCGAATGACTGCTTCTGTACCATAAACCAGCATATAGGGGGTTGCCACGATTGATGTTCAAACTGTGGTAAGGTATCCAATAGAGAAAATGCGAGATTCTCATGCCACTGATTATGCCTTTTTATCATTTTCCTCAGTATCTTCTTGATATTCTTATTGGCCGCTTCAACAGCTCCATTCATCTAAGGTCTGTAAGTTGTAGGGTTCTTGTGTTTAATCTTGAATGTTTCCCACATTTCTTTTATCAGGTCACTGTTGAGATTGGAACCATTGTCAGTAATGATTGATTTTGGGATTCTGAACCGACAAACAATACGATCACGGATAAAATCTGCAACAACTTTCTTAGTCACTGCCCTGTATGATGTTGCTTCAACCTATTTGGTGAAATAATCAATTGCCACTAGAATGAACCTATGCCCGTTTGATGTGGTAGCCTCGATAGGTACAATGACATCCATTCCTCAAGCTGCGAACGACCATAGTGAGCTTGTTGCAGTAAGCTCGTTTGGAGGCACCTTTATCATGTCTGCATGTATCTAACAACGATGACACTTTCGGACATACTGGATGTAGTCTGTTTCCATAGTCATCCAAAAATAACCTGCCCAGAATATTTTCTTGACCAAGACAAAACCATTCATATGTGGACCGCAGGTCCCTGCAAGAACTTTTTCTAATAACCTGGATGCTTCCTTTGCTTTGACCCACCTAAGTAATCCCAAATAGGGGATCCTCCTGTACAGCATTCCTCCATTGTGAATGAAGTTGTTCGATAACCTACAAAGTGTGCACTTCTGAGTAGCGCTTGCGAGTTCTAGATATTACCATGTTGTCTGATACTCCTTAATATCGTAGAACAATGGTTTTTTGTCTGCTTCTTCCTCGACGTGAGCGCAATATGATGGTTGGTCATGAACCTTTGCCGGAATAGAATCTATTAAGTTTTTAACTCGATGCTGAATCATAGATGATATGGTAGCCAATGCATCAACAAACTCATTCTGAACTCTGGGGACATGATGAAATTCTATCTTTGTGAATCTCTTCCTCAACTCCTGTACATGATGCAGGTTCTTCTCGGACATGATGTATGAGCAAATTCGAGTCCCCGATCACTAGTAACTCCTGAGTGTTCATATCGATGGCCAACTTGAGACCTAAGATACAGGCTTTGTATTCGGCCATGTTGTTAGTGCATGGGAATCTGAGCTTGGAGGATACCAAGTAATGCTGGCCGATTTCTGATACTAGGGCTGCTCCTACGCCAACTCCTTTGAAATTTTCTACTCTGTCAAAAAACATTCTCCAACCATCATAGGATTCTAAGATGTTTTCTCCTATGAAAGATACCTCTTCATCAAGAAAATACGCCTTTAGAGGCTCGTATTCTCCGTCCACAGGATTCTCGGAGAGCTGATCTACCAATGCTTGTCCTTTGATTGCCTTCTGAGTTATGCAGACAATATCAAATTCGCTCAGCATGATCTGCCACTTGGCTAGCATGCCCGTGGGCATGGGCTTCTGAAAGATATACTTTAGCGGATCCATTCTTGATTTGAGGTGAGTTGTATAGGCACATAAATAATGCCTCAACTTTTGAGCTACCCAAGTCAGAGCACAACAGGTGCATTCCAATAGGGAATACCGAGCCTCGTACGGGGTGAAATTCTTGCTGAGATAGTAGATGATCTGCTCCTTTCTAATCGTTTCATCATGTTTTCCCAAAACACAACTGAATTCCCCATCCAATATGAAAGATAGAGCAATAGAGGTATACCTGGCTCGCGCGGAACCAATACTGGCGGTGTTGAGAGGTATTCTTTGATTCTATCAAAGGATTTCTAAAAATCATCAGTCCATTTGGTAGCGACATACTTTTTCAACATTTTAAGGATCAGTTCACAAATGACAGTGGACTGAGCTATGAACCTACTAATATAGTTGAGTCTCCCTAGGAAACTCATCACGTCCTTCTTGTTCCTCGACGGTGGGAATTCTTGAATGGCCTTAACCTTTGACGGATCCAGTTTTATTCCTCCATGACTTACAATGAACCCAAATAGTCTTCCGGTAGGAACCCCGAATGCACATTTGGCAGGATTCAATTTCAAATTGTACCTTCTCAGTCTGTTGAAGAACGTCCTCAGATTTTCCATGTGGTTAGTGGCTTTCTTGAATTTGACGATGACATCGTCTACATATACCTCGATCTCTTTGTGTATGATGTCGTGGAATATAGAAGTCATGACCCTCATGTAGGTGGCCCCAACATTCTTTAGTCCAAATGGCATCATCTTGTAATAATACATCCCCCACGGCATAATGAAAGCCGTTTTCTCTGTGTCTTCTTCATCCATCCATATCTGATGGTATCCAGCAAAACAATCAACAAATGACTGCAACTCATGCTTGGCGTAGTTGTAAATTTGAATGTGTATGTTTGGCAAGGGAAAGTCATCTTTGGGACTGGCCCGGTTGAGATCTCGGTAGTCAACATAGACTCTAACCTTCCTGTCCTTCTTCGGCACTGGCACAACATTATCTAACCATGTTGGATAGTCCACTACCCTGAGAACCTTGGCTTTGACCTGCATGGTAATTTCTTCCTTGACTTTCAAACTCATGTCAGTTTGAACTTTCTAAGCTTCTGTTTTATCGGTGGAAATGTTGGATCTGTTGGCAGTTTGTGAGCTACAATAGATGTACTGAGGCCAATCATATCATTGTATGACAAGGCGAATATGTTCTCTTATTCCATTAGGAATTTTGTGTGCTCTTTCTTTCTATCGGTGACAAATGAACACTGATGCGCGTTTCCTTGACATTCTCTGTATCCCTCAAGTTGAAAATCTCAGTTTTGTCCAAATTGGCCTTACGTCTATTCTCAAAATCATCAACTTCTTCAACAATCTCTTCCAATATATCATCTTCTCCTGAATCTATATCTATTTGTTGCATTGTCTCGTTGCAAGTCACAATCATCGGCTCATCAAGATAAGTAATATTAATGCTGTGTAAATAAAGTAAATAATAGAAAAATAATAAGAGTGAGATTAATAGGAAACTGAAATGCTTTGATAAATTTCATATTTGTTTTGAACATCAGAGCTCTTTTCGAATTAAAGAAAGTACGGAAAGAAAATCACTAGTGAAAAAAGTAAAAGGTAATTCATGTGCTTTGTAATAGCCTTGCTACTCCAAAATTTTTCGGGCCCTGATGGTTCTGATGGACCAATTATTAAGGCAAGTTCCTCGGCTCACCGCTTGTATAGAAGGTCCTTCCTCTCCCTCCTCCTAAAAAATAACACATCAGTCCATATTGTCATCTTCCAGAAACAAATTCCTTATTGCCACTAATGCTTCCTCTTCTTCTGACCGATAGATGACATCAGTTGGCTGGAAAGTCTACTCCAGGCAAGGTATCGGATATTTCAATGGGTAGTAGGGACTGTTCCATGGTGGCGACCAGTGGTTGAACTCCTCCCAAGTGTATTCATATCCCAATCCGAAAGTGGTGCCATGTTTCTTCAGCTTGATGGGTTTGGCGATTCCCTAGAGGTTTTTGCCAAGTCCTTTGCCAGGATTGTATCTACACCAATTCATTATGCTTTCAATCTTGTTGCCCCACCATTTATCCTTGCCCATGGCGTTGACCCACTCGATGTGGTGGTAGGTTTCTCCGCCTATTCTCCTTCTTCCTCCTATTGTCGGGATGGTCTGGCGACTCTATATTGGATAGGTACCATCGCCATGGATAATCACCTCTTGGTGATTCCACTCAAATTTCACTGACCTGGTGTAGAGTTGATGTTATGGCTCCAGCGGCATGAATCCAGGGCTTTCCTAACAGCAAATTCTAAGCCGCTGGGATGTCTATCACTTGAAAGTCAACGTCAAACCAAGTCGGTCCCATTTGCAGACCCAAACTAATTTACCCAATAGTGGACCTTTGGGAAGCACCGAAAGTTTTGACATTGATGGCTCCATCCTTGATATCATGCAGGCTCTTCCCAATGTTCTGAGAGTCACCAATGGACAAATATTGAGGCTGGATCCTCCATCAACCAGAACTCTGGTGATGAAATAATATTCGCATTGCACTGTGATGTGCAACGCCTTGTTGTGGCTTAGCTCTTCTGCTGGCAACTCATCTTCGTGGAAACTGATTTTATGACTTTCAAACACCTGTCCTACTATGTTTTCCATTTCTCACATATGCCTCGTTCAGCACTTTCAATAAGGCATTTTTATGTGCGTCAGAGTTTTGTAGTACTGCTAAGATGGAGATTTGGGCTGGCGTCATATTCAACTGATCAGTGACTGAATACTTTTTGGCTTGTATCTTCCTCTAGAGATTATCACGTCCGATTTCGGTCAGCCGTGTGGAGGCTTGCTTACTGGACTCAGCTAGATCTTCTGGGGTATAAACCCTGCCGGTTCTGGTCATACCCTATGCTGCAATTGCTTCTCCAGATTTGGTTTTCCCTTTCTTTCTCGCCTCGGTAGTGTAATCCCAAGGAGTGGCCTTCAAACGAAATGGTGTTGTGGCCGACATAGCTCCTGATATGGGTACCTTTTTCTTGGAAGGTAACACAGCCACTTCAAATGCATAGCTGCCTTCGGGGATCCAAACTCGACCTCAATTGATCTTGACGCCTCTGCAGAAGAAGTTGTTTCGAACTCAAGTGGGATAGACATGTTTACTTATTCGTCCCCGGAAGGCTGGATCTGTACAATTGTCACGTCCCAAATACGTGGGCATGACCGACACTCAATCGGGTATCCCCAGTCGAGTGGACCTGGGTGACATTCCCATTCCCCACGCGTTACCCCACATTATACAATGATAGTTAACCAAAGGAAACCAAATTCCATTTAAAAGAACGTAGGATTTCTGTTTTATAACCACACATTATGATTAACAGGGGACACCCTTTATAAAACATATATTTGACTAGTAAGGAATGTGGTACACAAGTTTACAACGCCCAAACATACACTCTTATGCATAAGTCCTGACCCTCATACCACTGTCTACGGAGCCTCTACAAGAATGGTAGTACAACACTTTTTGGTGACAAGGCCCGGGCTATACCATTACCAAAAGATACAAACTCCAAAATACAACAAAAGGGGTGCATAGGCCACACATGGCCCCAGAAGGAAAAGGGCTCACCAAACACAAATACTGCCGATAGAGGGAGGAGGAGGAGCTACGAACGGTGGACTGGAGTGCCTACCATAGATCCAGCTACAATCATAACCCGAATGTAGCGCCCCCGACAAAAGGGGCGTCAGTACACTTGAATTGTACTGGCATGTATGAACTAACTCTGTCCCAAGTAAACTCAAGCCAAAATGCATGAACAAGTATAGAACTGAACAACAATAGCACAAGTACAACCAGGAAGCAACAACCAAACATTTCACAACAATTATTCACGTAGTCATACAAAGGGGCAATCAGTGCCCCACAGGTTAAAAACTCTCCTGCTATCTTCTTTCACATTTGCACATTTATCATTTCATGATTCATATTCATATCAATAGTGATATTGTATCACATTTCCACACTTATTGCCTCATCCACCCTTATTACATCGGCCACCATTATCACCCCAACCCACACCTTATATCATCGTGTTTCAGCGCGCAACCCGACCCCGTCTGACAGTTTTGAATTCACAACAACAAACAACACAACAACAAGTACAAGAAATAAACCATGACACTTTGTTAAAATAATTCCACAACAAGGGTATTAACATCCCACAACTGGCAACAACAATTTTCCTCATGTTCATCAAAGTTGATACACAATTTAGATCATCACAACAATTTTTCACAACTAACCACACACATTATTCCACAATACTTCCATTTCAAGTGTTCCACATTGTTTCCATTTTTCCATTGTTCCACATTGTTTCCATTCCCGCTATTCCACATTATTTCCGTTTCCATTATTCCAATTACAAGTTCCACAACATTCACCACAAGGTACTACCACACATTTGTACAACACGAAAGCTTCAATATGATTTTCACATGAATATACTATCAACAATTTCACAACTAGCATAGGCGATTTCACAAGGATCACAGTTAGCCATACATACCTGGAATTGAATATCCTCTACTCCAATTCATCAAGCAATCAATAAGGATCAATCAAGTTCATGATTAATACATAGACCTTTAGAATAGGAATTCCAAAATGTACTACCCAGTTCCCTTTTTACAAGATTTTTGGATTTAGAAGACATGCATGTTGATTTCTAACAAGAATTTTCAAGATCAAAGTATAAAGCTCCCTCCCCAAACCTGAGTTCAAAAATTAGGGGAGAAGTGTTAAGGATTTTACCTTGAAATCAGAGGGGAAGGTAGATGCTCAAGATTTTCTAGGCCTTGATAATTTTTGAAGGATCAATTGATGAAGATATAGCTTTATCTCTCTAGAACCCTCCCTTTCTCTATCTTATTTTGTTCAGAAAATAGGTTAAAAATGCGAGATGGGGTGTTTTATTAAAAGAGGGTTTAGGCTTAGAATTTTAGAAAATAACTGAGCGAAAACGATCTGCGACACCTATCTGCGATTGCAGATTTGACATACGGTCCGCAGAATGGACCGCAGAAATGACTCAAGTTTCAAACTTCTCGGTTTGGGAATGCGGTGACTATGCGGTCCCGCATTTGAGATCTACGGTCGCAGAATGCACCGCAGAACTGACCTTTGAATTTCTTCAGGGACAATATGTGATCACTCTGCGGTCCGCATATTGATTATGCGATCGCAGATTTGATCGCATTTTCAACATCCAAATTTGATTGCTCTCTGATTCATTGTGAAGTAGGAATGCGGTCTGCATAGCTAATCTGCGACCGCATTCTGGACCGCATTTTGACACTTTTCTGGAGAAGTTAATTCTTTCAATTTTTAAAGGCTTAATTCACTACTAAGGGTTAAGAACTTTACACATTCATAACACATAATCAGAGTAGACACCATGGTTTACTAAGTTCTAACACAAAATTATTTACAGGACCTTACAATAATAACTGGGTTAAGTATGACTGTCAGTTTCTTTGGCTCGTCACCCTTAGTAAGCAATCCAGTCGATCTTTTAGGGTCCCAATCGTCCTCTATCTCAATCATGTTAATGCCTTCACCCTTGTGCTCAAGTAGAGGGTTTTTGCAAATATTAGGAGTAGGCTCCTTTGCCACGATAATCTTATTGTCAATTAAAGCCTGGATTTTATCCTTCATTGAGCGGCACTTGTCAATGGTATGCCCATTCACGCCGGAATAGTATTCATAGGTTTTATTCGAGTTGATCCATTGGGAAGGGTTTTATGAATTTATGGCAGGGATAGGGATGACGTAGCTAGAAACTTTGAGTCATTCATACAGCTAGTCAATCGGTTCGGCAATGGCGGTATATTGTTTGGGAGGCTTGTGAATGAAGTTTGGTCGAGGTCTGGGAATGTTTTGACGAGCGGGAGGTGATTGATAATGAGATGGTTGACTGTTGTATGCTTGATTGACATGTGTGGGTTGGGAATATCTCGTTGAAGTAGGTTGATATGTAGGAGGTGGAGATGACTGGTAAATAGGCGGTAGATCTTGGTAAGGAGGCGATAGTGCTTGGTAATTTAGGGTAGGTTGATATGTGAGAGGATATATTGGGTAGGTTTGGTACTTTATTGGGGATTTTGTTCTCTGTGCAACCATCATAGCACTCACATCCCTTTTCTTGGATGTGTCGTCAGATTGTAGAGCCTTGTTGGTGGCCCACAATGTTTCAAAGTTAGTGACTATACAACTTTTAATGTCTTCTTCGATCCTCTCCCGTAGCTTTATGATTTCGAAAAATTTTAGCCTTCAATCAACATCAGTTTCTCATAATACTACGGGTCTTGAGCCCGGACGAAAAACATGTTCATTTGTTCTTCTTCTAAGGCCGACCTGACCTTAGTAGCCTCTGATCTCTAGTGAGTAGTGTACTCGCGGAATGTCTTCGTGAATTTCTTCTTTAAGTTCTGGACGTAGAATATATCCAACGCATTCTCCATGTTGAATCTGAACCTGTCCATGAAATCGGAAGCCATACTTACCCAACTCATCCACTTCTTTGGGTCTTGGCTAATGTACCACGATAGAGCATCTCCTTTCAGACTTCTCATAAAGAGCTTCATGTGAATCTTCTCATCCTTCCTACCCCGACCAGTTTGACGCAGTAAGTTCTCAAATGAACTCTAGGATCCCTTGTGCCATCAAACATCTCGAACTTGGGAGGTTTTTACCCCTCGAGTAGTTCGACATCTAGCTGAATATAAAGGTCCTCATAATTCAGTCCCTCGATACATTTGTTTCCTTCAACACATGGGACTCGGCTAGTCAACTTCTTAAGTTTTACGGCCAGGTTCCTGATATGAGAGTCTTTGTCATCAGCTTTGGTATGCTAGAAATAGGTTAAGCATAGTGTGGTATGTCTTCCACATAGGCGGGGGGATGATCATTTGTCGAGTTTAGTGTTTTAAGGATGAGCATCGGGGTGTTGTTTGAAGTGTGACATGTGTCACGGTGTTGATAGGGAGTGGGTTGTTTTTGTGGGTTCATGATGTTTTGGGGAGTTGTAGGTTTTTGAGCATTGGTAAAGTCGACATCTGGGGTAGTGAGGGAAAATGACGAGTTTGCCAAGTTCCAAACATGGTCCAGTTCTTTCTAAAATTTCAATATCTTATGTTAGAGGTGGGCGACACTTTCTTTGGAAACCTGAATACCCTGAGGAACCTCTACCCTTTCGCCTGAACTGTTCGCATCCTCCATTTTTCTTCTGTTCTTGTTTCTGATAGGACTCGGAGGAGGAGGAGGTGGAGGGCCATTGGATCTTGTGAAGGAGGATGGTAATGCTAGAGTGCACGAACTAACCTTTGGGGATGGGGAATAAAACAAATGGTAAAAACAAAAATGTGACAAGTTAGTGGAGATTATGAGAAGAAAAGATTGCAATACTTAAACACATAGTGCAAGAATATAAATCGTGTCCTAATGTGGGAGCCTAGTTCTGCCCGAGGTAGGCCTAGTGACAAATAGATTGGAAAACATATGATGCTAATTGCCTCATTTTAGTGATAAAAATAAGACGAATCCAAAAACAGCACAAAAAACTGCAGAAAAAATAAAATGTCACTAAGGGCCCTCGGTCTTATTACATCAAACAGAAGACTACTAGCTACTTGGCCCTGTAAGGACCTTTCCCAAACTCAGCATCTTTAGCTCCCTCGAACAGCTTCACCATCTCATGCAGTCCCAGCAGCAAATTGGCTTTAGCCATGTGTCCTCCTTCATTTCCCTCGGCATTCTGGCAGTTTTCGATCCTGTGGATAAACTTTCTTGCCAACTCTACCAAACCCCGCTCCAAATACCCCAATCGCTTATTGGCGCAAAGGGTCATATATTTCCATTCTTCAATTAACTTCTGATGTGCTTCCTGAATTTCCTGATGTTTGCCTTCGCACTCTCGAATCCTCTTGCGCAATTGGTTGTACTTAACATGTACTTCAGCCTTTTTGTCGATGATCCTATGACCTCGGACGAACCCGGGTAGTCCTAAGCCACTATGATCGTCTTTCCACCAACTTGGATAGTCTGAGGTGCAACCAACATGGTGTCTATATCGTTCTATGGAATCCTTTCCCGGGATGATTTTACAGTTCCACATGTGCTAGGCCTGGCACTTATGAGGGCTATCGTTGTCTTGAAAATAGGCCCTGAAGTGACTCATCTTGTCGACCCTTGGTATAACCTTCTTTCTCCCTACCTGCCTTATGACTCGGAGAGGGACATAGGGGTAAGTTCCTCTTAGACCAATGAGTATAAGAAATGGTGCATTCCGAGATCGGACAATGAACTCTCCAGTAGGAAACCATCCGAACATCCACTGCACTTTGTCCTCTTTCAGATTTTCAAACAACTCTACCCACCCCTTAACGTCTTCTGGTTGAGCAAACATGTTCGGCATATAGTTCTTTCACCTAGGCTGATGGAATGCGATATTACAATCCCAGTCTCTGTGCAAAATCTCTTGCCTATATTCACCCTTTTGGAGGTGCTCCATGAGAAAAAAATTGGAGTAGCAAATTACAACCTTCAAAGTGATTGGCCTCTCGTTGACAGTTTTCCAAGGCTCGGTATATCTTTGCGACAATCATTAGTACTATACTGAAAAGATTCCCGTTGGTCCCTTCATTAGAGTCTTGGTGACCATGGCTAGTCTGGTATGAATCCTAGCCTTCTTCATAGGAAACACTATCATCCCCAAAAAGTATAACATAAACACGAAGACCTTTCTGTGGATATGCCCTAGTGAAGTGAGCTCAAACTCATTTGGGTAAGTGCAGTAGGACTTGCTATGGCCATGCCTCTCGTAAAGATAGTCGAAAGGAATGCAAGAGTCCTTCAAACAGGTCAAGTCTGGGTTTTTCTTTAGTCCGTCATCTTGAGAAAACCCATACCCTTGCAATTTTCTGGCATAAGAAATCATGGAGTTTCCCAATGGATACCAGGTAACCCTCTTATTTCTTCGAGCAAAGGTGTCATTTCAAGGTCCACAAAGTGAAACACTGACCTGTCACTATCCTAGAATAAAGTTACAACCTCTATGATTTTGTTGTTAGGTTGAATTTCCAAAAGAGAATTCAAATTTCCCAAATATTTGTAGGCGAGATTCTGATCACTGGAGTGAAGCTCTTCCCACCAGTTTAATAACCTTTGGTGAATGTTGGTTACCATGCCGAATCTGAGGACTTCGTGCCTCATTTTTGCAAAACAAAGTGTTGAGACCCTTACCCCCTCCGGACTCAACTATTTAAACCAATAATTAGCACACACAACATTTAGATGTCCAAATAAATATACAGAATATGGTGGCTTCCCTTTGGGTTTTCAAGGAAACCTAGTGGACTTTGGACAAGGCTATCTTAAAGAATCATTAAATGGACAACATAACTGACTCGGCTAGGTTTGACCATGATGCATGTACGGTTAAACAAAGTAAGGTTTTCATGGGGTATTAGACCGGTACCCTTCAATGAACAACTTAAGAGGGAAAGGCACTGAACCATCGACTGCACTACTGATCGGCTGGTTTTACCGCAAATACGCCTTTTCCATATTTAGGGGTGATAGTATCGGAGGGGCGCAACCACTCATTATAAACTTTGCTATCGTATTTTGTTTGGCACAAGTGGAATATAATGTTGAGGATGCAATTACAAGAATGAAACAAGTTGCTACGTATTTGCACGTTTATAAAATAAGGATTAAAATGATTGCTCATAATTACAATAGTATTAAGGAAAAGCAATAAACGAATGCATTAAAGAAAAAGAAACAAAAGCCAAGTCAGTTTCATAGAATAAAAGATAAAGACATTAAAGAAAAGCAATAAAATCACGAATAACACGAGATGGTAAAGCCTAAAAATCCCCAGCATAATCTCCATGCTATTGACGCCCCCTTTTTTCTCGCAAAATCGGGTTTGCGACATTTGGGAGGACAACTCGTTTCCTTTTAGGAATTGGGTTTTGCATTTGGAGAGTCACCTCCTAATGATTAAGTGAATTAGGACAAGATAAAGGTTTGAGTTTGAAGAATCTAGAGTACGGGTAAGGGCTATAAATTAATTCGAGGGGAAGGTGTTAGGCACCCCTCAAGATCCACTGCTGTGGCTCCCGGCCGTATTATAATTGTGAGTTTATTTAATCAAATAAGCAATTAATACTCAAACAAAGGGACTTGTACACAGCATCGCAAATAAGTTGATATCTTTAGAAAAATAAAGAAGGCAGACTTTTGAGGAAAAGATTTAAGCTTTAATGAGAAAAACAAATAAAGAGCCAGTAAAGGGAGGGGAGTCCTAGGTTTATGATTTATATAGATCACGTCAAGGCACTATCCAGTAATCACTCCTCGGAATATGGACTACATGTGATATTATTGCATCGGTCATCATCTCTATATATACCATTCCCACCTGTTAGGTATTAAAACGTGAAATGGTATTGTTACTTATTGCATGCTATTACCCATCCCAATCCTATCAGCCTTGGAGGAATTGAGACTATTATTCCTAAAGGGAAGGATATTGAGGATTTTCAGAGTTTTCAAAAGGATAAAATTCTAAGCGACTAAAAATAACAAATCGCATCTGAAAAGGGGAAAAAAAATAACAATTAGGGCTCAGATAAGCCTCCTCACTCAAAGCAGCAAATCAATTGGCATGCCTTACAGGTACTGGTTTGGTCTGAATTAAATTAAGGCGTAGGAAATGCTTATTCATCACATATTTCTCAGATGAGGAGTCCGAATTAGCCTATTGTAGATGTAGTTATCAAAGACTGATATAGATAATTAATTACCTAAAGTTTGCCTAAGTGAGACCAATAGGTAGGACATCTAATAGAGCGTATTGATTTCAAGTAGAAGGTTTGCTAGTTTTATAAATAAAAACATGTAGACTTATGACTAATTTTAGAATAAAACGAAACAGATTCAGTTGATTTGCTCTTATAGGCATGATCTTTAAATGTCATTAGTTTTAAAACGATTATATAAATGCAAGAGTCCTATAGGCATGGTATCAAGAATTGATTTGTTATTATTAAGCCTAAGATTGTTTGCCTAATGGCATGTATATGCAGAAGTGCAGAAAAACATATAGGCATGGTTTCTAATATAGCAATGAAATAATCTTATAGGCAGGTTTTCTACGTGCAACGGATAACTTATAGACATGATTTTTAAATATGTAAGTGTAGAAACTTATACATGTTCTCTATATGCAGAAACATATAGGGATGGCTTTAATTGAGCTATTGAAACAACTTACATGTGGGTTTTCTATATGATATGCATAAAATGCAGAATTTGTAAATATCCCAATGAGCATGTCGTCTACCCATATGCGTACATTCATACCCATCCCGTTTCACTAGCCATCCCCAATTGTTATTATAAAATTATTACAGTCGGAGTGAATCAGAAAGAAAAGTAAAAATTGCATCAAAAGTTCTAAGTCCAAACAGTCTAATTCAGACTCAAAGTCCAACAGTATAAGTTAAAACAACTTCCAGGATCAGATTTCCAAAATACCTTATCATATTTAGGGGTGTGTCAAAGTTCCCAAAAGTCTCAAAGGGCTTTGGGCAGTTCATACACCCCAAAAACATTTTCAGAATCAAGAACATAGTACAGTGTGATAAGGCCAGCCCTCAGATGTCCAAGTTCAGAAGGAACTCAAGGTCCCAAAGCAAGGCTCAAAAGAGAGGGGCAGAACTTAAGATTCAAGGAATAGGTGTAAGTGCACAAAGGGGAATGGAATTAGGGAAAGACATGGCAGGCTGGTGGTCATTACCAACAATTGAGATGCTGGCACACCCCTGACTAGTCTGCAATCCAAACATTGAGAGTTAGGATCCATTGTGGATTCGATTGTGACCTGGCAGTAATTAGGATACTGCCATTCCAAAACCTTAACTCAGGCACATGGAAGGGGATACGGGTAGAGGATTCATAACATACACAGAAGCAAAGAAAGGAGATACGAAGCATAAGTTACAGCAGATAAGCAGTAAAGTAAACAAGAACTCTGAAGCTATAAAGTAAGCACATAGGGATAAGGCAGAATATTTAAACAAAGGACATATCAGTTTTGAAGAAAATAAGTAAGCAAAAGTAGACTTGAAAGAGCCAAGTTGTAGTTCCACAAGATGTCAAGCAAAGCAAAGTGTTGAAAACAGTATTACAAGAAAGTATGTAATTAGAAGAGTTTTTGTTCGTGTGTTTTCCAGTGTTTGTAAAGAGGGACGACAAATCCTTATATAGGTTTTAAAACAGATAGCACATAGGCAAATAATGCACAAACATGGAAATAACAATCAATTTCTATCAAATAAAACAAATGGACTCCTTTGATTAAGGAGTCTAGTTCAAATGGCTAGCCAAGACAGCAGAAGGACGAAAATCAGTCCAATAAGGTTGATTAGGGTAAGAAAACCACATGGTGCATAAACAAGGTCAAATACATAGCGGATAGTTAAGGAAAGCTGGAATACTAGTGAAAATAGGGCATCAATTCTAAAATCAATCAAAAGGCTCCCGGATCCAATTGTAATCACAAGGAATATCAAGTAACTAAGAAAAGAGTCATATAAGTATAGAAATAATTCAAACATTGGTACAGATTCACAGAAGATTATGTGATTAAGGAAAACATCACTAGCATATGATTTTTACCCAAACGGATCAAAATAAGGAGGTTCAATCGAAAGAGATTAGCAGGGAATCATTAGCATGATTAAGGGATTTCAAAAATCAATCCTTTGGTTAGTGAATCCTTCTGAAAGAGGAGTTTTCTCATATATAAAGAACGCATATCAAACAAAAGAGTCATTTACTATAGAAAAAGAGTTTAACACTAACAGTCTCATAGTCACAAGCAAACAGGATTTCAGGTTTAATTACGGACTCTTAGTGAGTCTGAAAGCCTAGGGTCCCAATCAAAAAAACCCCCCCAAAACCTAGGGTTTTGAATAGAGTCAGAGGTGAGAAGACAAGGTCATTGGGAGAGGTCAGAAGCCTTTTTTCAAAGACTTATGAAAGACAAGCATACACAATAGAGAGAACATAGATTCAAGGTCATGAGAACATGCATGAGAAAACTTTAAATTTAAATAAGTTTCAAAAGAAAAGAGATGATACGAATTTTTAACAAACTAAGTAAAAAATGCTTAGCAGGAACATAAACAGAACTCAATAAGATGAACAAAATCAAAGAGCTCCAATATAAATACATATAGCAAAGCATGAGGATTAACAACACGAATTAGTAATGCGAGCAAAATAAATGATTCTTGCATAATAGAGAAGAGACAAGCTAGCAAACTCGTGTGTGGTAAAAGAAAACTATTGAGCACAAGACATAAGTATAAATAGAACACGAGAATCAAAAATATTTGAAGAAATTCTTTTTCAGAAACACTAAAATTAAAATTGAACGGTTTTGAAAAGGAAATTTTGGGAAAAAACTTTAAATCGTCAAGTAAAGACTAAAAACATCATAGATTCGAGAGAAATAAACAAGTGAAGAACCTTAGAAGGCCTAAAAATGACAGAGAAGACCCTAGCATGAGAAGGTCTTGAGAAAAGTCGGATCCTAAGTCGAAGAGGCTCATATTGCTCTGAACACGCCGGAAAATGGCCGGAGAGGTCATAGATCTTGCATATCCGAGGCAGATCTAAAGGAAACCATGGGATTTGGCCCCCGAACTTTGGTTAGCTTAGGTTTAACGGTGAGAGAGTGAGCATATGTCACCCATGGTTTGGAATGCCATAGGTTCCAGTGGAAACATGGTAGAAACAAGTGGGAGATGATTAGGATTTAGGAGTGGGCTAGAGAGAGTTTGAGAGAAGAAGAGTTCAAAGGCATATTATCTGATAGAATGGATATGGGTTAGGTGGAATATGGAATTATAAAATCAAAAAAAAGAATATCGATCGTTGATCACAATGATCAACGACCCGGATTTAAGGGGAAGCCGAGGGGGGTTTTAAATTGGGTCAGGGACTGGGTAAAAATTGTAATTGAGTTGATTTTAATTTGGGCGGAATTGGGGGGGTCAAATTGAGGCTAAAATCGAAATAGAAATGGGCTATGTGTTAAATAGCCAATTTTTCCTTCTTTCATTATATAAAAATGGTTAAAATGATTTTAAAAATAAATTAAGAGCACCGAACTAATTAATAATATATAAATATTAATCTAAATATACTGGAAATAATTTTATAACTGTGAAATGCTACTAATCGTAATATAGGCTATAATTACAATTTTGTGCAACTTAGCTTAACAAAATATCAAACAAAATTTGTAAAAAATATCCAAAATAACCTTACTTATATTTTGGTGTATATACAAGGAGGGAAATAAATTACTCACCAAAATGATAATTTTGGTAATAATTATTTTATTTGTACTTTTAAATAGACAACAAATTAATGTTAAAAAATATCAAAAATTGGAAAAAATACAAAAACTCTTGGGCATGCTTTTATATACATACACATACTATTTTGGAGGTACTTTGAGTATAAAAATATATAGGAAAAGATTGGGTATCAACAACGAGAACCTGCGGACCAAAGGTGGGGAGAAGAGGTTATTCAGGCTAGCCAAGGAGAGAGAGGAAGCCTCGGGATCTAGACCAAGTGAGGTGCATTAAAGACGAGGACGATAGTGTGTTGACGGGGGATGATAAAATTAAGCAAAGGTGGCATGCCTACTTTCATAAACTTCTTAATGAAGAAGGGGACCAAAATATTGTACTAGGTGAATTGGGGCAAGTCGAGAGTCACTGTGACTTTAGGTATTGTGGGCGTATCAAGGTTGGAGATGTCGTGGAGGCTATGCGTAAGATGATCAGGGGCAGAGCTACCAGACTAGACAAAATTCCGGTAGAATTTTGGAGGTCTATGGGTAGAACAGGCTTGGAGTGGCTGACTAGGTTGTTTAATGTTATTTTTAAAACAGAGAGGATGGCGGAGGAGTGGAGGTGGAGTACGATGGTTCCATTGTACAATAACAAATGTGATATCTAGAGTTGTAACAACTATAGGGGTATCAAACAATGAATGTTTGGGAGAGGGTGGTAGATGTGAGGGTGAAGAGGGTCGTATCTATTTCAGACAACTAGTTCAGGTTCATGCTGGGGCGTTCTACCACGGAAGCTATCCACCTTATTCGAGGTTGGTGGAACAACATACGGAGAGGAAGAAGGATTTGCACATGGATTTTATTGATCTAGAGAAAGCCTATGACAAGGTTCCTATAGAGGTTCTATGGAAGTTCTTGGAGGCAAAAAGTGTGCATGTAGCTTACATTAGGGTGATTAAGGACATGTATGATGGATCTAAGACTCGGGTCAGGATAGTAGGAGGTTACTCGGAGCATTTTCTGGTTGTTATGGGGTTACATCAAGGATCTGCGCTCAGTCCATTTCTTTTTGCCCTGGTAATGGATACGCACCATATTCAAGGAAAGGTGCCATGGTGTATGTTATTTGCGGATAACATAATGTTGATTGATGAGATGCGTGGCAGTGTCAATGAGAGGCTAGAGGTTTGGAGACAAATCCTTGAGTAGAAGGGTTTCAAGTTGAGCAGGACTAAGACGGAGTACTTAGAGTGCAAGTTTAATGCTGAGCCGCCGGAAGCGGGATTAGACGTGAGGCTTGATTCTCAAGTCATCCCTAAGAAGGGGTAGTTTCAAGTTCCTTGGGTCGGTTATTCAGGGGAATGGGGAGATCGACGAGGATGTCACATATCAAATAGGAATTGGGTGAATGAAGTGGAGGTTAGCGTCTGCAGTCCTTTGTCACAAGAAAGTGCCTCAGATTCTCAAAGGTAAATTTTATAGAGTGGTGGTTAGACCGACCATGTTGTATGGGGCTGAGTGTTTGCCAGTCAAGAACTCTCATATCCAAAAGATGAAAGTTGCTGAAGTGAGGCTGTTGAGGTAGATGTATAGGCATACTAAGATGGATAAGATTAAAAATGAAGTTGTCCGAGAGAAGGTGGGTGTCGCCCCCATGGATGGAAAGTTGCGGGAAACAAGGCTTAGATGGTTTGGACACGTCTAGAGGAGACGCCCAGATCTGTCGGTGAGGGGTGTGAGCAGCTGAGGCTTTGGTGGTCATGAGGAGAGGTAGAGGGCGTCCTAAGAAGTATTGGAGAGAGGTGATCAGACAGGACATGGTGAGGCTTCAGATTATCGAGGACATGGCCCTAGACAGGAAGTTGTGGAGATCGAGCATTAAGGTTATAGGTTAGGAGGTAGTTGAGGATATCTCTATAGCGTCGCAGAGTGAGGCTAGTCTGCAAGGACTTGATCTTTGACTGTTAGTATTTTATGTTGAGTCCATACTACTTTTTCGTTCCTCTTTGATGTACTTTATCTAGTGGTTATTGTTTTGCTTTTCACTTATTTTCTAGCTCTGGTGATGCTGTTTTTTGTTCTATGGTTTCTATTGAAGGTGTTGGTATATTGCCTCTTTTTGTCTTCTTGAGCTGAGGGTCTTAACCTCTCTACCCTCACGGGGTAGGGGTAAGGTATGCGTACACACTATCAACCTCAGACCCAACTAGTGGGATTTTACTGGGGTTTTGTTGTTGTTGTATTACATTGTCCCTTAGTTTCCAAATTTAGGGATCCAGTTAGTATCACATATGGACATATAGTTATTATATTCCACAGGCCATCTTATACCCTCTCGACAATAATTTCATCCATTTAGGATGCTTTTCCAAGTATGAGAAACTCCATTTGTAGTTTTAGTATGGCTATTTATGCTAGTAATAATTTATGCCCAGATGGAAGAAGGATTACTTAGAAGCCTCCAAACAAGTCTTGTGACAAGGCACAAATTTTTGGATTTTGCCTTTCTAATACCTACTCTCCCAATATCTTTGGGTAATATGACCACATTCTAGCCTATTAAGTGCATTTTTTTTTCAAAAGTAGTTCCCCATTAGAAGTCTTTTTGAATCTTGTCTAATTCTTTTAGAGACCTGCTAGAGAGCATTGAGATCTGCATTTGGTGATTTGGAATTGTGTTTAGGGTAGACTTTATTAGAGTACACCTTCTTGCCATGTTGAGTCAATTAGCATTCCAAATGTTAAGTCTATCCCTTATTTTTTCAATTAGAGGCAAATAATCTGTGTTTGGGTGCATTACTACTCATTGGGAAGCCTAGGTATCTACCAAAATCCTTATTGACTTTTATGTCTAAAATAGAGATGATCAAGTTGCATAAACCACTTGAGCAAGTCTTGGAAAGTAGCAGTTTTGATTTATCTTTATTGATGTTAAGGCAAGATAAACGGTAAAAGAAATCCATATTATCCTCATAGTACTGATTGTTTTCTTATTTGCTCTACCCATTAATATTAAATCATTAGCAAAAAAACAAATGAGATAGAGGGGGGCTTTTTTGTTCAAAAACTGGGTTCCCAATGAAAGGTGTCACCTTGGTGTTCAATATTTTTGAATAATATATCCATACATAAGATGAATATATAAGGTGACATTGGGTCCGCTTTCCTTATTCCCCTAGTAGGACAAAACTCATATGTTTTGTTACCATTAACTAGAATTGAGATTGAGCTAGGTTATATGCAACTCGGAATAAGGGAAGTTATATTAGGAGGGAAAATATAGAACCTTAGTGTTCAATAAACAAAGGATCATTCCAATTTATCGAAGGCCTTTTCTACGCTTTAAAAGCTAATTTCCTTTTTATGTCCGGTTATTAAAATTTTTTAGGACCTCTTGAATAATAATTGCATTAACTGGTTTGTCTAGTAAAGGCTTAATACGATTTGCAATTATTTTAGTAATCACTTTATACAAAGTATTGCATATACTAATAGGTCTAAAGTTTTGTAGTTTATTTGCATTGTTGAATTTAGGGATCAAACAAATGTAAGCTTTATTAAGGTCATGGAATATTGTTTTGGAATTAAAAATTTCTTGGCATAAATTAATAGCCTTATGTCCTAGAATTGGCCAAAATTTTTGGAAGAAAAAAGTGTAAACCATCAGGGCCAGGTGCCTTGGTTGGTTTAAACGAAAAAATAGCTTTTCTAATCTTATGATTTCTAAGGGGCTTATCAAGGCAAGACAAGTCTGTTTTGCGAAAAAACTTGTTGGCCAATGTTATTTGTTTCCAATTTGTGTGGTCATGAGATGTAATGAAAATATTGTTGAAGTAATTTGACACATAGTGCATGAGAGAATTTTGGTTCTCTATCCAGTTTTCATGGTTATCTTTGAAGAAAACAATATTATTTCTCCTTCTCGATTAGTAACTTGCATATGGAAATATTTCATATTAGCATCTCCCTCATTTATCCAATTAACCCTAGAACAAAGTTTCTAATAATCCTCCTCTAATTTGAGAATAGAGTCATATTCTTCTGGGAGGTTAACTTCTAGGTCTATAAGAAATTGACTAAACTGGTAATTAGTAGAGTTTGGATGCCCGTTATACGTTTCAATAAGTTTCTTTTTTTTCAAAAATATTGCCAAAGGTTATCTTTTTCCATTCCAAAATATTTTTTTGGAAATGCTCAGTACCCTCTATAATATCCCTATTAGCCCAGTTGTCCGTGACAATTCTTGGGAAATCAGGGTGGGAGCACCAAAAGGTTTCCATTCTAAAAGGCCTGGCATGATTGTTGTTAATATTATTATTAAATGTTAACTAATATAGGTTTATGATCGGAGTGAATTTTAAGAAGATGTGTAACTGTAACTTTATTGTATTCCGGTAACCAAACCTGATTAGTATATACTCTATCTAACATTTTCATAATGAGATCCCTATTTCTTCGATGATAGTTTGACCAAGTGTATTTGTACCCGTTATAACCTAGGTCAATTAGGTTACAATAATTAAGGCATTCCATTAGTGTTCCAGCCCTCCTTTGATTAATATATCTCTCCCCCCAAATTTGTTTGTAGATTTATTTAGTTCGTTAAAATCACCTGAGACAAGCCAAGGTCCCTTATAACCATCATAGATATATTTAAAATATTCCCATAACAAACTCCTAGTGGCTATATTATTATTAGCATAAAATTTAGAAAAAAGCCAAAAGAAATTTTTGGGCGTTACCTCTACCATTGCATGGATGGATTGGCCATTTTTTGTGAAGTTATATACATTAACCACTGTAGTATTCCAAAGGAGGACCATGCCACCAGAGTTTCCTACTGCTAGGACCTCAACCATCTCGTTAAAGTGAAACCCTTCTAGGATAGAGACATGGACTACATTTTTGTTTCAAGCAATGCAACTAGTTAGGCTTGTGAGTATCCATAATTTCACGAAAATGCCTCCTAAAATTGTGGTTGTTTGCATCTCGAAAATTCCAAACAATCATGTTAGTAGGTTGATGCATTGGAGTCATTGTGGGGGGGGGGGGGATGTTGCTCGGGTTCCTCCTCAAGGAAGAGACTAGAATGACAACATTCTTGCCTATTGTGAGATCGTAGGGAGGGAGAATTTCCAAGGAGCACTTGTAAAGTGTCGTTGGGCAGCTGAAGATACACTTCCTGTCTAGCATCTCTTTGAAGATAAGTATTTTTACCTCGTTTAGGTTTGAAAAGGCTACTGGTGGCTCTAACAAGATTTCTAGGTCGTACTCTTCCTCCTTTTCTCCCTCCTGAATCCCTTCATGATTCTGCATGTTTGGGATTGGTGGTTGTACTTCCATTGGCTCTGGTTGAGGACCTACTTGCTGGCATTGCACGGGCTGCTGTAGTGTACATTGTATAAAAATGGGATTCAGCATCATTAGATCCTCCGGGGCAAAGAAGTGTCGGTTGATTGGTGGATTTGGTGATAGTTGTTAATTTGCATTGTGTGGTATATTCCACATCTCTTGCATGTTGTGCACTAGATTCTGGTTCAGTGATGGTTCAAGGGGTTGTAGTATGTTGTTCATCCATATTTGGTTGATATAGTTGTTCATGGCTAGGGTCATTCCCTCTGAGGTTAGTTGTGCAAGAAAGTGTGTGTTATGTATGATGAGAATGCAGTCCTGGCTATTGATCTCCATGTTGAAGGATACGGCTTGCCCTTATAGTCTCAGTTCCACCCATTATTGGGGTACATCTTTCGGAAGGCTTGGTGGTTGGGCATAGACTACCGGAGTTGGTTGGATTTGTGTAGGGAGTGGTGGTAGGTTGTTCATTGCTTGGTTCCTTGAGAGATAAAGTAGTTGTATTAGGAGACACCTTCTTCTCAATTTTTGTGGTGTTCTTGCCATCAGATTTTAAGGGTAATATAGAGGGGGTAGTAGCTATTGGGTTGGTAGGGCTAGCAATGATTTGATCTATGATTGTAGTATGAGGGATCTCTTGCGTGTGGTTTATATTGAAATCTACCAGATCTTTCCTGGATAGGCTATCTTCCACTTGGCATTATTCAACTTTCATGTGTTGCATGGATGAGTTGTAAAAAGTGGAGAGAGTTTGCATGTTCTTTAATTGAAGTATATTAATATCTTTCTTTGATTGGGTAATTAGGAAGACGGATTGGCTAGTGATACATGTAATTTTATTATTGTGGTTCATTATGTGGATTAATGGGTTGTTTAATTGTTTGTCAATTTTGTTTGTTAAAGGATTTGAGTCATTATTAAAAAGATTTTCTTATGACACGTTTTTGCCACTTGTAGAAGGAGTGGCATTAGTATCATACAAAATAGGATTTTCATTTGTTATTATTTTTTCAAAACAGTGTTCTCATGTGGCTTTTTTGGTAAAACCATTATTGTTTATGTATTGTGGTTTTCCAATGGAATGAGAAGCTTCTAAGCTTGTCTCGTTTCTTTTATCTGATTGGAGATCAAAAAAAGTTGAGGTAGTGGCTAATTTTGTGTAATTGTTAGTAAGGCCCGTACCTGGGGTTTTGATGAACTTACAAGGCCTTGTTGCCAAGAAACTTGCATTTTTACCTGCGCCAATTGAGGAGATTGCTCTCGTTTGTTATTGATTGGCTGCCTTGTCCTTTCCCTTCTTTGGAAAAGACATTGTTTTCCATTCTTTTGTAGCATCACCTTCAAAGACTAGTGCTTCCTCAATGGCCATTCCCTTTTGTTATCCACTTGGTACAATTCTATATGTGCAACAAAAGGTCGAGTGACCCAATCGTCCACAAGTCCTGCATAGGAAACCTTCTCCTTCATATAGGATTGATTGATTGTGCTGCCCTATTAAAATAGAGATTTGGACCGGATGATCCAATGGCACATAGGTGAGCATATCTCCCTCTCAAGGTGGCAGATGTGCATGCATCCACTTTCAGTAGTTCACCAATATAGTTCCCAATCTTTATGAGAACAATCCCATCATAGAATTCTGTAGGGAGTTGAGATAATCTAATCCAAACGGCTGTGTAATTTTGGGATGCCTTATTTGCTATAAAATTTGGGATCCATCTTTGGACTAATAAGAAATGTCCACTGATGAACCATGGACCATTATGAAGGATCTTGATCATGCTCTCCTCTTTAATTAATTTAACCCTGTAGTAATCCTCCCTTAAGTCTATTAGAGGGTAATTTTCATCAATCTTCCATAGTTCTTGTGTTTTCTTCTTAAGATAATGATGAATTATTCTTTTCCCCAAGAGCTTAATAATGAATGAATACCTCCATAGATTGTACATTCTGTGTTTGTCTTCCTCACTCAGAGTAATTTGTTTCAAGTTTTTACACATAAATTCTAATGGTGGATTCTCATTATCATAGGCTTGGATGTCCATTGATGTACAATATGGCCCCAATTAAGAGCGTTATTCCATTGAGAATAAATCACCTTGTGCTAATGTATCCTTATAGGATGTTGGGGTTGGAGGTGATTTGTCTTTAAGGATGAAAAATTATGTGTATGTAGTGGTTTGTCAGGAGGTTTGGGAGGAATTAGGTTTGAATTTTTTGATGAATTTTGTAGTGAGAGGTTGCTCATTCTCTATATAGTATCTCTTTTCTTATTAAGCACATTGATATAGTCGTACGGAATAATATTTATTCTGATATTCATTTCTCAATTCATGCATTTTTATTTGTCTACTTATTACTTATTAATTTAATTTTTTCTATTATTATTTAGCAGGAATGTTCGCTGGATTCTTTTGCTGGCGGGTCTCAGCAACATCTTTTCTACCAATCGGAGAACTGGCCTAAGCAACTTGTTCGTTCCATCTGAACCAAAACTCCCTCAAGTGCTCCTTTGGTTTATTATTCATATGAGATAGGGAGGAGCGGTCTGGATAGTGTCTATATTGTATTGATAATGTCGAGCAAAATCTTTAGCCATGTCACACCATGCATGCCACTTATTAGCATCTTGGTGAGTGTACTACTCCAGAGCTGCCCCACTCAGACTCTGACTGAAATACGCCATTAATACTTCATCTTTCCTGCAAACACTTCTCATTTCATTGCAATAACCCCTCAGATGGGCTACTGGGTCTCTACGCCCATCATATAAATTAATCTTTGGCATTTTCGAGCCTTCTAGCTTTCTGGATATTTCATTCTGCTCCACTGTTTAGCAAGCTTTGTAGTCTCACGGAGAGGCTCAAAAAGAGGAGCATAAGAATATGGAATCGAGACCTTGAAAATTGGTTCTGAAGCATAGTGTTGGACATCAGGGACTTTGAACACAGTCTCGCTAGAGGATCGAGGATGAGTAGATGGTGGGTGAGCTACAAAAACATGAGTGGTCAAAAGAGCGGGATATGGTGTGCTTTTGAGGGATGGAGTGTGAAAAGGTTGTGGGGAGATATCAACAGTAATGGGAACCTAAGCTTGTGATAGTGGTGGGATAGTTGCAGGGTTTTCAGTGTAGTTAGTGGAGAATAAAGGTAGAGGATACCCCCTGGTCCAAGGCTGATACATTTCTGCCATCTACTGTTTCAACCTTTGGATCACCTCCATCAATTCAGACTCCGACTCTACAATCTCCCTTGGTAGGTCTACAACCCTAGTATCTGTTTCCTTGCTAGCCATGGCTACTTGCTCTTTGACCTTGTGTTGTATGGGCGAATCGCCAAAGTGCCACAAACTAACCACCCTCTATTATGATAACAATGAAAGTAACAATGAGGAGAAAAACAAAGCCAACACGTTAGCATTAGGATATTATCAGATAGAAATATCACACTGCGTGCAATATCCCTAGCAATAATTAACGGTTCTAAAATAGCTTCGAGTGTATGAAGGTCATATGGCATCATCTCAATTTAACTTTTCCTGGTCCATTTCTTTATTCATTTTCCTTTCTAACACCGATTGGTTTTTCATTTCTTTCCCCCTCTTTTCTTTCAATTTCACCCCAGTATCTGTTTCCTTGCTAGAGGATTGGTTTTTCATTTCTTTTTTTTCTTTCTTTTTTTTTTGTTTTATTGATGATTCAATCGAAGCCTATGTAGGTTGCCTAAGTATCATGTCCCTCATGAATCAGATCAAGCGTAGTTCTAGAAAAAGTAATTGACAAATAAATTAGAAATAAAAATCTTTTTGGATTTTTTATTTATATTTTTGTATTTTTCAAATACAAAATAAAAAGTACAATAATGAAAGAATCGACAAACTCTTAAACCACCTAAGAGACTCAAAAAAGGCTCAAAATATAAAAATTCTCCTTAAATAACTCCTGAACGCAGTGGTCATGGGTATTAGTCATACTCGAGTTGTGGTAAACGAATCCATATCTCAATGATTAAAATAAGACCAAATAGATTAGTGACTCAAGACACATGTGACGCCACGATACCTTCTATTCGACACATGCAAGGCATGATTAAGGCTATTTTTTAAAAATGACCTACATAACCAAAATGTGACTATTAGGGAAAGCTCAACCACGATGACCTCTAAGACATGAAAAATGCCTCACTAAGGCGTATATGTCTTCGAACTCCAAATAATTATGACCCAAAATTAATTTGCAAAAATGACACAATTTGCAAAAACGACTGATATGGCCAAAAGTGGATAAATATGCAAACTCGAAAAAAGATGGACCTTACAGTAATATGACACCTAGACTTGGACTCAGGATTCTAATGCATGGGTTTGTTGAACCACTTTTGCAAAAATAACCCCATTTTGTAATAATGGCCGATGTGGCCAAAAGTGACTAAACATGCAACATTTGGCTAAAACCCCGCGAAGCCAAGAACCTAAGACTTACTACGAAGACTGGACATTATGCGGGTTGTTTGCGTATCACATCTTGAAAAGACGAGAATCAGGTTCGCATAGTTCGGGAAGATCGGATATGGGAGAAAGCTTTAAAAATGACACTAATTTGGAAAAAATATATTTGTTTTGTCTATTTAAAAAATGATGAAAAATGTAAAATCTTTTAGGATTTTATTTTGATCTTTTTTATTTTGAATTTTTGGAAAACGATGGAAAAAAGTAAAATCGTTTTGGATTTTCTTCTTCTTTTTTTTTTTTGGAAAATAATAGGAAAGTATAAAATATTTTTGGATCTTTTATTTTATTTCTTTTATTTTTGAAAAAGTTGTGAAAGAAAAATATAACTGGGTTCTACTTGCTTCATTTTTCACCCTTCTTTCCCAAGCATCGGTCTGTCAAATGACTTTCTTAACCTCAAAGATGAAACATGTATCACATAGGGATGATTGAATGTCATTTGGGCCGTGGGCCTATTTGGACAAAATTGGAATAGGCTTCCTACAAAGGGATGTGAGCATATGATTTTTGACCGGTCGAAATAAGCTTCTATAGAACTCTAAAGTGTAGGATTTTTTCTTTTAAATGTTAGGATTTTTTAGGATCTGACTGCATGTGCATGTTCATTACTGCGTGTTTAGGATTAATTAGGATTTAATTGTTAAATAAACTCGTTTTATAAATTAAAATACAAAAAAAAAATATGTGTCAGCACTTGAAATTATGTTTGCTCAATTTTGGTTTGTTTTAATTTTACTTGTGATTTGTGGTTTTTAAATAAAATTAGTAATTAATTTTTATTAAAATAAAAGACCAAAGAATAAAAAGATTACAATACATTTGTGTGTGTGTGTGTGTGTGTGTATATATATCTATATATATATATATATATATATATATATATATATATATATATATATATATATATATATATATATAGTTGGCCACTCAGGCTAGCCACAATTGAGCTAGACCTGAGTGGCCCAATTTATTTCCTTCTCTGAACCCATACACACCCAGCCCAAACGACCAGCTCAACCTAGTCCACATATCCATTAAGCCAAACGACACCGTTTAGGTCCCCTCCCATCACAATCGTTGATCCCCACATTATCCAACGGCCACGGAAGCTTCTTAAGCTTTGTATACATATGTCCAAACACCTTCAATACATACATGACCAAACTCACCCTCCTTGTGTATCCACCGCCAACAATAACACCTCTCATGACCACCCCATCGCCACCATTGACCACCTCCTGACCACCCTACTGCCGCCGTAAATTGCCTCACAGCGGCAGCCAGCAACCAAACAACCCCCAAATTACACACCTTAATCAGCATGACCTCCTCTACCCCGTACCATAACCGGTTCCCTTCGAACACAACCCCCCCGTCTCGAATATCTCTTTAAAGGTGGCCGAAAACCCTACCTCCAGCAATCTCGCTCCAAAGCTTCCCAAAACTACACCACCAAGACACCTTGACCTCTCTGTTCCAACCATGGACATCACTCTTAAATCACCATGAAACCCCTCGAATATTAATCCGAAGGCCAACCCTAAAAACCCAAACATGCCGGAAATGGTCCAAACTTCCCCCAGGCAGTCCCTGATCCTCCTTGACACCAACCATCCGACCCTCGAGTCTTAAACAAACCCAACTACCAAAAATCCCAAATCTGAGACCTATTGAGGTCTCAGAACTTTGAAAAACCCCTCCCTGAGCTTGTAATATGATTATCATCGTCCTAGGAGCGTTCAGAACCCCTGTGGAAGAATCAATGTCCAACTAGGATGGTTTAAAAGGGAACAAATTATGAAAGCTAAGTTTTCCTGTCTATTTTTCATTTTTCTTTTGCTTTTTGATAACTGATTAGTCTCAATAATTAAAGTCTGAACTTCTTTTATTTGATTCTACTTGTTTATCCGGTTGTCCACAAGTTATTCTGGAAATTAGGGTTCAATGTTCATGTTTGTTTGTTTGTCACTAAGCCTGGAATAACTAATTAGGTTGATACATGTTTTAAAGTCTGCATTTCTTTTAATTTTGGCTGTTTATCTGATTGTCCACAAGTTATTCTGGAAATTAGGGTTCAATGTTCATGTTTGTTTGTTTGTCACAAAGCTAGGAATAACTGATTAGGTTAATACATGTTTTAAAGTCAGCATTTCTTTTAATTTTGGTTATTTATCTGGTTGTCCACAAAGTTCTCCTAAGATTAGGGTTTAATGTTCATATGCTTGTTTGTTTGTCATTAGTTCAACAGCCTGTTATAATTAGCTTTTAAGTGATATAATTCTCGTAATTTGATGAATTTTATTGAATTACTGATTTAGTGATTAGTTTGACTGTCTGATTGTATCAGGGAATGCTTGATCATTAGTTCATGCTAGTTTTGGTCTTCAGTGTTGATATGTGATTCACTTTTCTGGTCTTTTGTGTGTTAATCCTATATAATGCTTGAAGAAGTCTATTAATTTTGGCTAAGGGAACTTTCATGAGCTTATTAGTGACCCAAGCTAAATAACCAAGGTCAATTGTGATTGAATTAGGGTCAAAGAACTAACCAAGGTTAATTGTGATTGAACTAAGGTTAAAAAAATTGACTGGGGTCAAAATTCAGGGGTAGGTAATTTAGGAAAGCTAGTAAGGGTACAAATGGAATTAGAGTCTTTTCAAATCTGATAAGAATATTTTAGAACCTTCTAGCAGGGACTAATACATAATTCCAGCCTCAAACTTGAGGCACAAGTCAGAAATTGAAGGACTACTTAGAAAATACAATTTGAGTTGAGGATTAAAAAGAAAACAAGTAAAATATGATGCCCTAACAATTTTACTATAAATTGAACCATTTGGGGGAATTGGATGGGATCCAGAACTCTTCTCTTCAATACTAGAGGTAGAATACTCATTTCATATCTAAAATATTATCAGTGGTTGAATTTATCCTGTTTGAGCTTAATTTTCTTACAGTTCTGTTGAAACTCTGGGCATACTATGCATTGGTTGTTGATTTGCTTAACTGGTATTTTATCTTCACTTATAGTCTCATATTTAGCTTAAATTACAGGTACATTCCCCTGTTCATCCGATACATTGAAGTTCAAACATGAAAAATTCGTGAATATGCAGATTTGGAGTTCCATTGTATAATTCTAAACCCTTTCCCATTTTCCCCTATTTAGTTCTGATATAGGTGTATGACATGATAATAATCATGTTAGATTTCAATTTTAGACTGATCCACATCTGTACGAAATGGACATTTGGGACTGTTTCAATATGTAATAATTTAAACGTTTGATTGAATTTTCCCTTTTCATATGTATAATCAATAGCTAGTTTCAACCTTAGTCTGGTTGGTTCACATGAGTAACTGATTGTGTAATCAACCAGGTAATTCTACTCACTCAAACGTATATGTCCTGCTTTGTTTAAAATGAGGATTCTGAAAATGATAGCTTAGTAATTTCTTAAAACCCCAATGTCATGTATTGTGTTGGATAATTTAAGTGTCACCATATTAGCACTGTTTTCCTGATCTCTAGGCTGTAAATATAAGTCGTGCTCAAATTTTTGAGAGTTAGGTTCATATACTCTGGCTGATGAGTATATGAATCGTTTGATTCAAAACTAATGTAGAAATTGAATATAAAAATGGTTGTGAGTATTTCCTGCGTGAACGTGTAATGATTCGATCTGTATATATAATTCTGAATCAAAATAGCTGCCAAGAAATGGAATCTTTTGTCCAAACACACTGGGCTCATTAATAAGGCCCAGTAAGCACCAGAACGCTGAAATCTAATACGTGTTGTTGGGATAAGTGATTAAATAACCAAACCAGTAAAAATGGTTATTAATTGTAGCCTGAACACTATGTGCTCCAAGGTTGTCAAAAACTCGATTTATTTATGTGTTAATTGGCCACGAACGAGGCCAAGGCACATACAATTTTCCAAGCACCTAGTTCATACATGAAATACTTAGTGGATTTAAACACAACTATAACAAAATTCAACATATGTTAGATTACCTTTATAAAATAAAAATGAGCCATGTTAATTCGAACAAATACATGTGATGGCTCTTTACTTTATTAAAACTCATAGAAAATAAGAAGTACCGTTTAGTAAATTTTACGGTCTTCCCGCAAATGTCAAAGATGTAATTGCTATAGGCACGCGTATATAATAAGAATACCTTCCTAAATTCGGGTGCGCATTTATGTGACCCAAATCCAATTCTCAATGAAATTGAAATATATCTATATTGCGGGTGCATTTATGTGACGCAATTCACAACGTGTTTTAATAACATTGCAAAATTTCCTAAAAGATGTTAAAAGTGGTTAATAATCTAAATTACGGGTTAACGGGTATAGAAAATCATGTTTTAGCCACTTATAACAAGGTTAAGCGACCGTGCTAGAACCACGGGATCTGAGGGTGCCTAACACCTTCCCTCCGGTCAAAAGAATTCCTTACTCACGAATTTCTGGTTCGCATACTCCAATTGGGTAGTCAAAATTTCCTCGATTTGGGATTTTAAATAAACCGGTGACTTGGGACACAAAAATCCACGCCTATCCTAAGTGGCGACTCTTGAAATAAACAATTAATCTCATTTTGAATAATGTCACTTTAGTTGGAAAAACTCCTTTACATATGTCGCCTTTCGGGGTAACCACGTGTTAGCGGTAAAAAAGAGGTGTGACAGCTATGGCGACTCTGCTGGGGAACGAACCCAGAATCTCTGGTTCAGGGTTCAGGAATTCGATCTTGCAATAACTATTATATTTGGCTTCTTCTGATTTGCTTACCTATTTTGTGCTAAATGAAACATGTTATACCGCTATGATATTATCTGAACTGTATATATATAAACTGTTACGAAAACCCTTCACTTCTCACCTCCGGGGATGTGCTTACTGGTTTAGACTCCTATTCTGTTAGTGTCTTACCCTGAATTTAGAAAGAGGCCGGACAAGTTACAAAGCCGGCCGATCTCGCGGGTCCCCTGTACGTAGCCCCCTCCTCGACTCGAGCTGTCCATTCGGGTACACGGTCTTGATCATATATCGAGGCTTTCATCTTAGTATAACAAAACTTCATGCCGGATCCCTATTAGAAACGTTTATTTGCATCATGCATTTTGACTTAGGGGACTCAACGCAGGGGTTGGGTCCGTCTAAGACAGGTGCCATGAAATAAAAGACCATCCTGATGCATTTTTAACGTGCTACTTTCGCATTTACTTGCCTCGGATACGCATGTTGACCGGCCTGTAAACAAAGGAAACAGTTGAGAGAAAATAATCAATGCTAGGGTAGTCGCTTTTTAAAACCAATGCTCAAATAGCACCGAAATGCTGCCGATTTTAACACAAAAAAAAACAAAAGAAAGGCACAAAATTTTGAAAATTTTCAATAATGTGTGTGGATTTGAAAAACTATTTTGGTCAGGTCCAACCCCTTTTTCAAAAATATCAAGAAATGCCCGAGTTTGTTTTGCTTATTTTCTTGCTTCAAAATGAATCGGATGGTGCCATTATTGCGATAATAGCTGAATGATGCTATAGGGGACGCCGGGAGGCTGATCCCAAGCAAGTGGCTACCTCTGAATTTTATTTGCGCCGGTAAGCAAGCACAGCCTGAAAAACCTTCTAGCCGAGGTGTCAAAAGGCCGTATTCGCAAAGCCGGTCTCTGTTTTAAAATAAATTTCATAAATGTCGGGTTCTATGTTTTGAGAATACTAATCTGCTCTAATAAATATGTAGAATGAGCACAATAATGAACAAAATCCCTTTATAGCTGCAGTTGTGGTGGGATGACCTCGGAGAAGCCGGACAGAAAAAGGTCAAAGCACATCTAGGGGGCCTTACTAGTTTGCTGAAAATCAACCCTATGGGAGACATCGTAAAAGCCCTAATCACCTTCTGGGACCCTGTCTACAACGTCTTCCACTTCTCATATTTTGAGTTGACTCCGACTCTGGAAGAAATGACCGGATACATTGGGACCCACACAATCCCTCTAAGACATCAATATTTAATCGCACCCAGAGCCCTCGCTGTGCACAAATTTCTGGATGTTTTGAAAATAAGCAGAAAATTTCACAACCTCGACTTGTCAGCTGGATTTTGTACCCAGTTCATATACCAAAGATATGATCACATCAAAGGGTTCAACAACCCTGAAAACCTCATCTGTAGCAAGGGCAATCGGATCAAATGGGAGGAACACTGATGCTTCGCATTTATGGTTTCCTTTTTGGGTCTTTTGGTATTTCCCCGAAAGGACGGAAATATCGACCGAAGGATTGTGGGGTTTGTTAGTAAACTGATGACTCATGCAAAGAGCACTCTTGCTCTGATTATCCTGTTTGATATCTTCCGAGCCCTTACACTTTGCAAAGCAAGAGGAGATTTCTTTGAAGGCTGTAACTTGCTATTACAAATCTGGATGATTGAGTATCTATGTCCCATGACTCGGTTCATGAATGGAAGGTTTCCAACGAAAGGTTGCATAGAAGAAGTGGACAAAAGGGTGAACGGGATTAATTTACCAGAAGGTGTCGCAGAGTGGGTATCACATCTCCGGTCTATTTCTGCAAGCCAAATACAATGGACGCTCAGCTGGCTCTACGTGGATGAAGTTGTGCATATTCCCGCAACATAATCGCATTTTCTTTTAATGGCTCTTAGAAGCATTTAGCCTTACGCCCCGCATAGGGTCTTGAGACAACTTGGAAGATTCCAGATAGTGCCAAAAGAAGAAGATCTTATCATCCAGGTAGTCGAAATTGGGCCTGGTAGTCAATTCTCTGAAGCCATGGTACGCAAAATCTGGAATGAACCCCAATACCTAACCGCTGACACATGTGTGCAAGATCCTGCCAAAGGTGAAGTTTCTCCAGGGTACCTTGCTTGTTAAAGGTATAAGAGAGAAATTGAGCATAAAAAACCATCCAAAAGACCCCACCTCCGAGAATTCGTCGGTACATCACAAGAGCAATAGGATTGGTTAGCAAAAGAGCATGAATATCGTGCTACCATAGGAAGACTAGAAAAGAAAATTCAAGAATTACAATTCGAAAAAAGCCTTCAAACTGCTGCTAGTGAAGGAGAAAAGAAGGTATTGGTTAAAGAAAAAAAACTGCTGCTAGTGAAGGAGAAAAGAAGGTATTGGTTAAAGAAAAATAAAATTTGCGAGCTTAGATTCAGAAAATGAAAACATCCGCAGAAAACCCTACGAGGAGTATAAAGGATGAAAATCTTATAGAGAACCGGCGCCGAAAAGTAACCGAATACGGCTTTGACCTGAATAAGGCAGAGGGTGAATTGTCCAGATCTCGGAGACAATTAGCTAAAAGTGCTGAAGAAAGGGCTCGCATGTTGAAGCAGTTAAAAGAAGAGAGCGGAAATGAAAACGCTTGTCTAATACATAGGGTTATCATAGCTGAAAGCAAAATAGCCAAGCAGGCTAGGGATTTCAAAGTCGAGAGAGAGCGTTGCTATGCGGTAATAGCAGGGTTGGAAAGGGATTTGCGGCAATTTCAAAAGCTAAATCAAGCAGCTGAACGGACTTTGGAAGCACGGGCCGAACAAATACGGCGTTTACTACAAGAAAAAGGGGTTATCTGAGAAAAGGTGCGGGCAATTACAGACTATATTACCACTAAATGCAGTCACTGCGATGACACGACAAAATCCATATTTTTCTCCGCTGCTATGACCTTCGTCCGGCAAGTAATGGAAGATCTCCACTATCTCCAGGAAAGTCTAGCACGCAAACCCGCAACAAGGCCGAATGATGCCCCGCAAATTCCAAAGGCATTAGAAGCATTGATGTACTCCTATATTTGTGTTTTCTAAATAAAAGTCTTATTGTTGTCTTTTCAAGTCAATAAGGGTATTAAGTCCCCGTCTGGTAGTTGCTTTTAGCCATTGTAATCGAAGTTTATATCTTTATCAAATTAAAAATCCCAAAAATATTTTGATGTGTATTTAACTTGTTATTTTCCATGAACTATGCTCGGTCTAATTCATGCAAGTAATGATATGTATGCAATCTCTACAGGATTCGATCGTATTTTTTAAAATAAAAAATAAAAACAACAAAAAGAGGAAATAAAAGGGAAGAAACAAAAGGAAAGTGAAATAATGGCTGGGAAGATACATGCGGCTTCGGCAAGCATATAGAAATCCATTATCTGCATAGGTGCCTCATGCTCAACGTGTGATTTCCTGTTTTTCATCTAACTCGAACTAACTACGTTTTCTAGAATTACAGTTCAGGTGTTTAGAACATTGGTTGGTTTTGCAGTAAACTGGCGTCACACGGATACTTCACTCGTTCAAAAGGAAATACAGAAATTTCAACTGAGAAGACTCAAGTCACCCTCCCTATTCTAGAAGACAGTCCAATCACGGGAGTACCAGCTTCTAAATCTGTAGCGACCGAAAAAAACAGGATCCTGCCGCTCCGGGTCATGGAAATGTGGGACGCATGGACCAATGGAAAGGAACCTCCCAGCGCTATCCCTGGATTTCCAGAGCTATTTCCATGGTCAGGATGTACCTCTACTATTCCCATCAGTCACCCGAGAATTCACTTGGGGAAACCCACCATTTCTACCAATTTTGATGGGGCGCCCTCTAAAGTCCACCCTCCAATGTTTGTATCCGGGCCAGTTCCCAATATCTTTACAGCTCCTCCGTGCGCAGCTACTGCACCCCATGCAGTACCGAGGGCTTTATTTGACCCTGCAGCCTTTACCTTCGAAACTCCAAATTACCAAAATGAGCCTCCCCCGTGCCCTACATATAGCTACCCTCGGCCAACATATGAAACAATTACAGTATAATATCGACATCGCCCTGGATAGGAATTCCCTAGCCAACCTGAAGAAGAAACCGGCTGAAAGCTTCAGGGAATACGCTATCAAATTGCGAAAGCAAGCATCAAGAGTGAAGCCTCCTATGGATGAAACGGAAATGTTCACCATCCTTTTATAGGTACAGGATGCCGACTATTTTCAGAACATGATGTCCGCAATGGGCAAACCATTCCCCGAAGCAATAAAGATTGGAGAAATGCTGGAAACTGGTCTCAAAACAGGGAGGATTCTAAGCCAATCTGCCATAAGAGCCACCTCCCAAGCTATACAAGGAGGAGCAGGAGGAATTCCCATGAACAAGAAAAGAGAAGAGGCATCCATGGTAGCTTCAGGTGCAAGGAAACAACATAACCACAGACATGCATTCTCTTATAGAACGCCTCAACATTACTATCCTTATAGAGACATGCATTATGTCCCTCAACCCTACGCAGTAATGAATTCTCAACCATTCCCCCGCCCTTAATAGCAGAATAACATAAATCAAGCTCCGAGAAATCAACTCTGGCATAATCATTACAATCCTCGCCATCAGCAAAACAACTATCGTCCCTGGGAGCCACCCTGGAGACAAAACTTCACCCGAATTGGAGAATCCTATGCTACCCTGTTTCCAAAGCTAGTCCATTTGGGTCTCCTCTAGCATGTACCCCCAAATAGACAGAATCCTGAATCACCATCTGACCAAATGGGCGTACGATGTGCCTACCCCTCAGGGGCAGAGGGCCATGATACTGAAAATTGTTGGACCTTAAAGCGAGCGGTGGAAGACTTGATCAATCAAAAGAAAATAGTTCTCAGAGATGACGAAGCCCCAAATGTAACTGACAACCCGTTATCGTCTCACAACAATGGGCCGGTCATTGGGATGATCTGCGAGGACAGATAATTCGATCCCGCTCTCAAGGCCATCATAGCCATTGCCGAAGCCGATAGGAAGCCAAAGGTCACCCCAAAGAATATTGATGAAAAGAAAAAAAAATGAAGCCAAAATCCTTGAAGAAGAGAAGAAGGCTGAGGTCAAAGCGGAAACAACCCCCACCAAAGAAACAATATTCTACATTCCCCGGGAAAGCGAAGAAAAGCGGCTCACTTTAAGCCCACCCAAAAGATTTGAGCTGGACTGATCCCTGAACATACCAAAGAAGGCCTATGTGGTACGGGGATAAATTAAGCCAGTGGTGCTGAATGAGACCGTGGTTATTGGTTGCGTGCCACAAAAGCCCATGACTGATCCTTCTGCTGTCCCCTGGAATTATTAGGAAACCATTGTTATGCACAAAGGAAAAGAAGTCCTTGGAGAAACCCCAAAGGGATGGCCTACAAAAAAATACTTTAATGTGGAAGAAGTAAATGCCGCTACCAAACGGCGATTCCCGCCAAAGAAGCCGGTGAATGCTGAGGAAGCAGAAGCCTTTTTCCAAAAAATGAAGATGCTAGAGTATGAAGTGGTAGATAAACTCTGCAAATCCCCTGAACAGATGTCTCTACTGTCACTCTTAATGAAATCTCCTGAGCATCAACAAGTGTTATCCAAGATATTAAACGAAGCTTATGTGCCAGCTAAGACCTCGGTAGAATAATTAGAGAAAATGGCGGAGAGATTCTTCGCTATCAATCAAATATCGTTCAATAAGAATGACCTACCCCCAGAGGGAGCTGCTCACAACAAGGCTTTGTATCTCACGGTCAAATGTGAGGAATATTATTTTAAGAGGGTGATGGTTGACAGGGACTCCGGAGTAGACATATGTCCACTATCTACCCTATAGAGAATGGAGAACGGGACAGGGAGGATCCGTCCCAACAACGTCTGTGTTCGGGCCTTCGATGGAATAAAAATGGATACCATAGGTGAAATCGATCTGGTGCTCACTATTGGTCCAGTCGACTTCGAAGTAACCTTCCAGGTATTGGACATGGACACCTCCTACAACTACCTCCTAGGACGGCCATGGATTCATGCAGCAGGGGCAGTGCCTTCAACCTTGCACCAAATCCTGAAATTCGAGTATGAAAATCAGGAGATTGTAGTTCATAGGGAGGACGCGCAATCAATTTACCGGGACCCCTCCGTTCCCTGTTTAGAAGCCAAGGAAGGAAGTGAATAAATAATTTATCAAGATTTTGAAGCCGTAGTAGCTGATCATCATGAAGAGGGCAAGCCGCTTCCTCAGCCTTTCTGGAAAATAATTCAATTATGGTAGAAAAGGAAATGACGCGTCAAGGCTTCAAGCCAGGCAAGGGACTCGGAAGCTCCCTACAAGGCATAACCAAGCCAGTCTCCTTGCCTACCACCTAAAAAGTTCTTTGGATTGGGATTCCATCCCACCTCAGAAGATATCACTTGGGCTAATCACATAAAGCACCAAGGATGGACCCTACCACGACCCCTGCCTCACTTGTACAAAACCTTCATAAAACCAAAGTACAGTGAAGATGAGGAAGAAGAAACTTTAACGCAAGAAGAAATCGATGAAATCTACGGGGCTTTGAGAGAGCTGCTCTATGATGTAAACATGGTCCAACCAGGGGAAGGGTCAAGCGCCGCTGAAGTGCTATATATGGGGTCAGATGTCAAACTTGAATATTGGAAGGCCACAACCTTCCCGGTCAGGCGGGAGACCCGGTAGTCTCGCCTTGCTACCTCTTCCCACATCACGAGCTATTTCAGGGTGTAGCTCGTTGTTTGTTTTCCTTTTTAACACTTTAAATCTCAAATTGTAAACCCTGTTTATCTTTCAAGTTAAAAGAAATAAAATCAACATTTTTCATTAAGCTGTTTTTCTTTGATTTTTGTCTTTCTTTATTTTTTATCTTTTCTTTCAGTCCGAATAATGCGACTTTAAATAAAACGATATGCTCGCGGACTTCTTGCCACAACCCAAATCCGCTGCCTGTTTGTGAAATAATGAACTAAGAACTGGAATACAATGAAGAAGAGGCTTTTAGGGAAGTCACTCGAGAATTGGAACACTTTGAGAAAAAACCTAAGCCTAACATGAATGATACTGAACCGGTTAACCTTGGCGATCTTGATGAAATGAAAGAAACCAAAATAAGTATCCACGTAAATAAAGAGCTACATGGTTCATTGGTTCAACTCTTGTTGGAATTCAAAGACGTATGTGTGGTCCTATGATGGCATGCCTGGTCTGAGTATGGATTTTGTGGTTCACAAGTTGACCACATACCCCGAATGCCCTTTAGTACGAACAAAACCAAAGAAAGTTCAAGCCTGATATCAGTGATAAAATCAAAGAGGAAATCACAAAAAAGCTTGAAGCAGGGGTAATCTGGGTAGTGTGGTACACCACATGGATGGCTAATGTGGTCCCAGTGCAAAAGAAGGACGGGAAAACCCGAGTGTGTGTGTATTATAGAGATTTGAATAAGGCGAGTCCCAAGGATAATTTCCCTCTGCCCAACATCCACATCCTTGTCGGTAATTGTGCCAACATGAGATTCAATGCTTTGTAGACTGCTATGCGGGGTATCACCAAGTGCTAATGGATGAGGAAGATGCTGAGAAAACCGCCTTCAGTACACCTTGGGGAACGTTTATTATAGAGTTATGCCTTCTAGATTGAAAAACGCTGGGGCCACCTACATGAGGGCTATGACCAACATCTTCCACGACATGATGCAAAGAGAAATAGAGGTATACGTGGATGACGTGATAATCAAATCTAAAACTCAGGGCGATCATGTAAAGTATTTGAGAAAATTCTTTGAAAGACTCTACAAATATAATTTGAAATTGAATCCAGCAAAATGCGCATTTGGAGTTTTATCAGGCAAGCTTCTGGGGTTCATCATCAGTCGGAGAGGCATTGAATTAGATCCACCAAGATCAAATCTATTTGGGAGCTGCCCCAGCCAAGGACCAAAAAGGATGTGATGAGTCCATTGGGGAGATTAAACTACATCAACTGGTTCATCGCCCAATTGACTTCAACATGTGAGCCCATATTCAAACTACTGAAGAAGGATGCGGAAAATAAGTGGATGGTCGAGTATCAGCAAACTTTTGACAAAATTAAAAAATACTTGTCCAATCCACCAGTTTTGGTTCCGCCAGAACCAGGAAGGCCACTGTTTCTCTATCTGACGGTCTTAGAAGGCTCTTTCGGGTGTATTCTTGGGCAGCATGATGCCACGGGAAAGAAACAACATGCCATCTGTTATCTGAGCAAAAAGTTTACCAGCTACGAGGCCAAGTACACATTGTTGGAGAGAACATGTTGCACCTTGACATGGGTAGCTCAAAAACTGAGGCATTATTTGCAAGTTCATACCACGTACCTCATAACCATGTTGGATCCATTAAGGTACATATTTCAAAAACCAATGTCCACAGGACGATTGGCTAAATGGAAGATCCTTATTAACGCGTGACAACGTCTATGTCACTCATACGGCGATGAAAGCTCAGGAACTGGAGGATCATCTGGCAGAAAACCCCGTTGATGATAAGTATAAGCCTTTAAACACTTACTTCCCCAACGAAGAAGTGAACTCATTGGAAATAGCAGCTGAGCACACTACCGTCTGGAAAATTTTCTTCTACGGAGCGGCAAACGCCAAGGGCGTAGGGATCGGAGCAATTTTAATCTCACCCACGGGCCAGCATTATCCAGATACATCTAGACTGTGATTCTTTTGCACTAACAATACAGCTGAATATGAGGCTTGCATTATGGGCATGAACATGTCAATCAACTAGGACGTCGAAGAGTTGCTAATCATGGGGGACTCCAATTTAAAATCATCCGACAAAGCTCAAGGAGAATGGGAGACAAGGGACGTTAAGCTCCTCCCTTATAGACAGAATGTCAAAGACCTCAGCAAACGCTTCAGGTCGGTACAGTTCAGGTACATTCCCCGTTGCCACAATGAGTTAGCAGATGTACTTGCAACCTTGGCCTTCATGCTGCCATACCCTGGGAATGCCTATGTGGACTCTTTACAAATCCACATCAAGGAAAAACATGGGTATTGTAATGCAACCGAAGAAGAGCCTAGCCGATAGTTGTGGTATTACGATATCTTGAGATTCATAAAGACATATAAGTACCCTGAGCAAGCCACGAGAGAGCAAAAGAAGACCATCTGGTGGCATGCGAGTAATTGCTTCTTGAGTGGTGACACGCTGTACAAAAGCACTCCATATCTTAATTTGTTGAGATGTGTGGATGCTGAAGAAATGGGGAGAATTATGCACGAAGTACATGCTGGTGTATGTGGGGCCCATATGAATGGCTATGTATTGGAAAAGAACTCCGAGATGGTTATTATTGGATGACCATAGAGAAAGACTGCTTCAGCTTTGTGAGAAAATGTCATCAATGCCAGGTGCATGGTGATCTGATTCATGCACCCCTGAATGAGCTGCATCCTATGTCAGCACCCTGGCCATTTGCTGGCTGGGGAATGGACGTCATTGGGATGATTGAGCCAAAGGCCTCAAATGGGCATAGGTTTATATTGGTCGCCATTGATTATTTCACAAAATGGGTTGAGGCCGTCACTCTCAAGTCTGTGACCAAGAAAGCAGCAGTGGATTTCGTGCATTCCAACATCATTTGCCGCTTTGGGATCCCAGCTACTACCATTACTGACAATGCAGCTAATCTAAATAGTCGGCTGATGGGAGAGGTATGTGAACAATTCAAAATAACGCATAGAAACTCCACTCCCTACCGACCAAAAGCTAATGGTGTGATCGAACCAGCCAACAAGAACATTAAGAAAAACTTGAGGAAAATGATCCAAAGCTCGAGGCAATGGCACGAAAAGCTGCCTTTCGCATTAATGTGATATCGTACCACGGTACGTACATCGGTAGGAGACACTCCTTACTTGCTGGTATATGGAACTGAGGCTGTTATACCTGCCAAGGTGGAAATCCATTCGCTCCGAGTGATTGTCGAAGCAGAAATCGAAGATAGTGAATGGGTCAAAACCAGTTTAGAGCAACTGGCACTAATTGATGAAAAACGAATGGCCGCAGTGTGCCACGGGCAGTTGTACCAACAAAGAATGGCCCGTGCCTACAACAAGAAAGTGCGCCCTAGGAATTTTGAAGTCAGGCAGCTGGTGTTGAGACGGATACTTCCGCACCATCAAGAGGCCAAAGGAATATTTTCTCCAAATTGGAAAGGCCCATACAGCATTAGGAAGATATTGCCTAGAGGAGCATTGTACTTGGGCGACGTTGAAGGAGATGAGCTTGAGGCAGCAGTAAACGCTGATGTAGTAAAAAGGTATTACGTCTAGAATCCCCTACAGCAATCACCCCGGTGCATCTATCCACGTCCTTTTGTAACTCAGAAAATTCAAAAAAAAAAAGAGAAAACAAAAAAGAAGAAAAGAAAAAGAAAATTCAAAAAAAATTGAAAAAAAAGGAAAAAAAAATACGAGAAAATAAAATTCAAAAAAACAGAAGAATACAAAACAAAATTAGTTTAGGAAAAGCTTCCTGAACTACGTCTGACTTGATTACGAAAGGATACGTAGGCAGCCTCTTCCTGAGGTTCAGTCACATCAAAATAAAAACCCCATTTACCCAAGAAAATTAATACTGGGGCAGAAATGTATCGGTTCGTTTCGGACCAAATGATTACAAGGTTATAAATCCATGGGGAAGAGAATACCATTCGTCGGGGCTTAGAACCAACCAAATTTGTGAGAAAGATAAAATGAGAAAATCTCATTGGTGAAAACCTCCGGGCACCATAAGGAGACGGTGAGTAGAGAAAAATACAAATGAGAGAGTCCGTTTAGCGAAAACTCACAAACAACGCTATCGGGCGACGGGAGAAGAGAAATGAGCGGGGCCGTTTGGCAAAAACCCGCAAAGGGCACCGTCGGTCGAAAAGAGGAAATATTGCTACCCAGGTCCGAAAAAGTTTCTTTGGTGTTCGAAAAGTGGAAATCAGAAAGGAGAAATGGATTTGGTCCGGATATCTAGTCTAAGAACAAGTCGTCGTCATTTAAAGCCGGCTCATATTCCCAGATAAGTTCACTTTTTCCTTCAAAGTGCATACCTATTTAAATTCATATTTCACTTCTCTTCACATTAACTTCCTCACCATTCCTTAAAGAAAGGTCGCAGGGTCAACTTCGCGGTTTTCTCCTGGCCAGAATTAGGGAAATTACCGATATCGTCAAGTACGCTTGGCCAATCCTAGTTGACCATGACAGTTAATCTCCTAAAATTAAGAAATAAAGGAAAGGAAATTCAAAGTCAAAAAGCATGAAATGAAAGCAAATTGAGGGGTTTTAAGCCAAACAAGGTGTCAATTCTTATCAAAAGTCCCAAAAGCAAATGCAAAAGCGGGACAAAAACTCATAACCCAATGTCCGAGAAGCAAAACCCAATCCGAAATGAGGACTCCCTGGCCAACTAAGCAAGGAAGGAAAGCCGAGGGTTTGTTTTTGAATGCAAAAGAAGTCGAAACCAAGCGTCACAAGGCTGCAAAACTAATCACTATTCAAACTAACAGTTTTTTTTGTTTCGGAATGAAACTAGATGCTGGTGCAACTTAGAAAAACAAAAGCAACATGGAGGAAAAAACAACCAAAGGATAGGCACAAGGGCCGAAAGTGCTGATGTGTCAATGACCAAAGGGAAGTTTTCTTTCCATTCTTCTGCAAACTCATAGATGAGCATGAAAGCACGAGATCCCAATCCCAAGTTCCCCCTGTATAGCTTGTTGACTTCCTAGGCATTACCTAAGGACCGCATTCCACTCCCTCCAGCATAAATAAAGGAGATTTCCCTCCACATCCCCAGCATAACCTGAGGATTCTCTCCTTACACTTCCCACTCCCCAGCATGGTTTAGGAGCTATCATTCCCTCACCCTTAGCATAACCTAAGAGTTATTCCTTTCCTCCTCTATCCCCAGCACAGTCAAAAGGACCTCCGTGGTCCTCCACTTCCCTGCATATCTCCCGACATAACCCGTGGATGTTCCCTTCCATCCCATGTAGGGACTCTTCATTCATCCCGGCATAACCCTTGGATTTCCCCTAAGATAACTCAAGACCTCATTTTTATCCCGGCATAACCCGTGGATTCCCCTGACATAACTCAGGATCTCTTTTCATCCCGGCATAACCCACGGATTCCATAGCATAACCTAGGATTTTTCATTCATCCCGACATAACCCGTGGATTCCCCTAGCATAACCTGGGATTTTTCCTTTCATTCTGGCATAACCCCCGGATTCCCCTAGCATAACCTAGTATTTTTCATTCATCCTAGCATAACCCGTGGATTCCCCTAGCATAACCTAGGAGTTTTCATTCATCTCGGCATAACCCGTGGATTCCCCTGACATAACTCAGGATCTCTCTTCATCCCGGCGTAACCCGTGGATTTCCCCTAGCATAACCTAGGATTTTTCATTCATCCCGGCATAACCCGTGGATTCCCCTAGCATAACCTAGGATTTTTCTTTCAACCCGGCATAGCCCGTGGATTCCCCTAGCATAACCTAGGACTTCCATTCATCCCCAGTAGGGACTCCTTTCATCCCAGCATAACCCGCGGATCTTTTCTTTCCCTCACCAAAGAGACTTTTCCATTCTTATCCCGGCATAACCCGAGGATTCTCATCTTATTTCCCAGCAGGAACCACTTCTCCACTCCAGCATAACCTGGTGATCTTTCCAAGGGATATAGAATTCTGTTCCTTTTGTCCTAAGAAAAAAGCACCATAAACATGTGATATAAATAACTCACGAAATTTTCCAGTGAAAACTGGGGAAGAAAATTTCGTCGTTTATTTGTTTTGCTGTCTAAGAAGGTATCACCTTAAGGCACAAGATCTGGCATGATTGAAACCATGAGTGTCAATTTAGAACAGAAGAAAAGAAAAGAGACAAAAGGTGAACTCAAAGTAATAAGGCAGACAAAGACGCGGACTGCTCAAAATTAATAGAAATCGCCAAGCTCAGCAAATCCTATTTTGTCTCAAGATTAAAGATTGAGTTAGCAGCATTAATTAACGAGCATCAAGATTCGTATCGGATTCTGCCGCGAAAGATAGCCGAGACTCAAGATCAAGCTTCAAGAGAATCATAGATAGGAATCTTGTAACTTAGTTGATAGGTTTAGCTAGCTTAGTTTTGATTTTCTTTCGGCGTAATAAGGAGCTTAGTGAGTAGAAACAGCAGCAACAACAGACAATCACAGTCACTCGATAGTCCCAGCTACCAAAACTTCCAGATCTACACTGACCTAATTTCTCTATTACCGAGGATATGTAAGCAACCTTGAAGCAAGGTTCGGTTAGAAAGTTTTCAAAATGCTTCACATGGAGTATTCAATTGGATGAAATCGATCATATTTGCTCACTTGTCTTTGCATGAAAACCCTTCGTATTCCCGCGCAAAGAGGGACAGCTGTGAGCATATGACTTTTGACCGGCCAAAATAAGCTCCTATAGAACTCTAAAGTGTAGGATTTTGTTATTTTAAATGTTAGGATTTTTTTAGGATCTGACTGCATGTTCATGTTCATTATTGCGTGTTTAAGATTAATTAGGATTTAATTGTTAAATAAAATCATTTTATAAATTAAAATACAAAAAAAAAATATGTGCCAGAACTTGAAATTATGTTTGTTCAATTTTGATTTGTTTTAATTTTACTTGCGATTTGTGGTTTTTAAATAAATTTAGTTATTAATTTTAATTAAAAGAAAAGATAATAAATAAAACAAAAATACAATACATGTATATATATATATATATATATATATATATATATATATATATATATATATATATATATATATATATATATATAGTAGGCCACTCAGGTTGGGCACAATTGGGCAAGACCTGAGTGGCCCAATTTTGTTTCCCTCTCTCCCATTACACACCCAGCCCAAACGACCAGCTCAACCCAGTCGAAAAATCCATTAAGCCAAACGACACCGTTTAGGGCCCCTCCCATCACAATCGTTGATCCCCACATCATCCAACGGCCACGGAAGCTTCTTCAGCTTTGTAAAGATAAGTCCAAACACCTTCAATACATACACGACCAAACTCACCCTCCTCGTATATCCACCACCGACTATAATACCTCCCATGACCACTCCATCGCCACTGTTGACCACCGGCTGACCACCCTACTCCCCCGCTGAAAATCGCCTCATGGCGGCGGACGGCAACCAAACGGCCCAAAAACTACACCCCTTAATCAGTACGACCTCCTCTACCCCGTCCCGCAACTAGTTCCCTTCGAACACAACCCCTCTGTCTCAAATATCTCTTTAAAGGTGGCCGGAAAACCTACCTCCGGCGACCTCACTCCAAAGCTGCCCAAAACTACACCACAAGGACACCTTGACCTCCCCGTTCCAGCCATGCACACTGCCACTCTCAAATCACCATGAAACCCCTCGAATATTAATCCGAAGTCCAACCCTAAAATCCCAAACTTGCTGAAAATGGTCCAAACTTCCCCCAGGCAGTCCCTGATCCTCCTTGGCACCAACCATGCTACCTTCGAGTTTCAAACAACCCCGAACTACCCGAAATTCCAAATCTGAGACCTATTGAGGTCTCAGAACTTTGAAAAAAAACTCCCTGAGCTTGTAAAATGTTTATCATCATCCTAGGAGCGTTCAGAACCCCTGTGGAAGAATCAATGTCCAACTAGGATGGTTTTAAAGGGAATAAAATATGAAATTTAAGTTTTCCTCCCTATTTTTCATTTTTCTTTAGCTTTTTGATAATTGATTAGGTTCAATAATTAAAGTCTAAACTTCTTTTATTTGATTCTAGTTTTTTATCTGGTTGTCCACAAGTTCTTCTGGAAATTAAGGTTCAATGTTCATGTTTGTTTGTTTGTCACCAAGCCTGGAATAAGTGATTAGGTTGATACATGTTTTAAAGTCTGCATTTCTTTTAATTTGGTTGTTTATCTGGTTGTCCACAAGTTCTTCTGCAAATTAAAGTTCAATGTTCGTGTTTGTTTGTTTGTCACTAAGCCTGGAATAACTGATTAAGTTAATACATGTTTTAAAGTCTGTATTTCTTTTAATTTTGGTTGTTTATCTGGTTGTCCACAAAGTTCTCCTAAGATTAGGATTTTATGTTCATAGGCTTGTTTGTTTGTAATTAGTTAAGCATCCTGTTATAATTAGCTTTTAAGTGATATGATTCTCATAATTTGATGAATTCTATATATTTACTTATTTTCTGATTGGTTTGACTGTCTGATTGTATCACTGAATGCTTGATCATTAGTTCATGCTAGTTTTGGTCGTCAGTGCTGACAAATGATTCACTTTTCTGGTCTTCTGTGTGTTAATCCTATATAATGCTTGAAGAAGTCTGTTAGTTTTGCTAAGGGAACTTTCATGAGCTTATTAGTGACCCAAGCTGACTAACCAAGGTCAATTCTGATTGAATTAGGGTCAAAGAACTAACAAAGGTTAATTGTGATTGAACTAAGGTTAAAAGAATTGACTAGGGTTAAAATTCAGGGGTAGGTAATTTAGGAAAGCTAGTAAGGGTACAAAAGGAATTGGAGTCTTTTAAAATCTGATAAGAATCTATTAGAACCTTCTAGAGGGGACAAATACCTAATCCCAGCCTCAAACTTGAGGCACAAGTCAGAATTTGAAGGACTACTTAGGCAAAAATACAATTTGAGTTGAGGATTAAAAAGAAAGCAAGTAAAATCTGATGCCCTAACAATTTTACTATAAATTGAACCATTTGAGGGCATTGGAAGGGATCCAGAACTCTTCTCTTCAATACTAGAGCTAGAATACTCATTTCATATCTAAAATACTATCAGTGGTTGAATTTGATCCTGTTTGAGCTTAATTTTTCTGTTAAAACTCTAGGTATACTGTGTATTGGCTGTTGATTTGCTTAACTGGCCTTTTGTCTTCACTCATAGGCTCCTATTTCACTTAAATTACAGGTACATTCCCCGGTTCATCTGATACATTGAAGTTCAAGCATGAACAATTCGTGAATATGCAGATTTGGAGTTCCATTGTGTAATTCTAAACCCTTTCCTATTTCCCCTAATTAGTTCTGACATAGGTGTATGATAGGATAATAATCATGTTAGAGTTCAATTTTAGACTGATCCACATCTGTACTAAATAGGATAATAATCATGTTAGAGTTCAATTTTAGACTGATCCACATCTGTACTAAATGGACATTTGGGATTCTTTCAATATGTAATAATTTGAACGTTTGATTGAATTTTCCCTTTTCATGTGTATAATCAATAGCTAATTTCAACCTTAGTCTGGTTGGTTCACATGAGTAACTGATTATGTAATAAATCAGGTAATGCAGCTCACTCAAACGTATATGACATGTTTTGTTTAAAATGAGGATTCTGAAGATGATAGCTTAGTAATTGCTTAAAACCCCAATATCATGTATTGTGTTGGCTAATTTAAGTGTCAGCATATTAGCACTGTTTTCATGATCTCTAGGATGTAAAATATAAGTCGTGCTCAAATATATGAGAGTTAGGTTCATATACTCTAGCTGATGAGCATATGCATCGCCTGATTCAAGCTAATGTAGAAATTGATATAAAAATGGTTGTGAGTATTTCCTGCGTGAACGTGTAGTGATTCGATCTGTATATATAATTCTGAAACGAAATAGCTGCCAAGAACTGGACTCTTTTGTCCAAACCAACACTGGGCTCATAAGTAAGCACCAGAACGCTGAAATCTAATACGTTCTGTTGGGCTAAGTGATTAACAGCCCAAACCAGTCAAAATGGTTATTAATTGCCGCCTGAACACGATGTGCTCCAGGGCTGTCCAAAACTCGATTAATTTATGTGGTAATTGGCCACGAACGAGGCCAAGGCACATATAATTTTCCAAGCACCTAGTTCATACATGAAATAATTAGTGGATTTAAACACAACTTTAACAAAATTCAACATATGTTAGAATACCTTTATAAAGTAAAAAATGAGCCATGTTAATTCGAACAAATACATGTGATGGCTCTTTACTTTATTAAAACCAATAGAAAATAGGAAGTATCGTTTAGAAAATTTCACGGTCTTCCTACAAATGTCAAAGACGTAGTTTCTATAGGCGCACGTATATAATAAAAATACCTTCCTAAATTCGGGTGCTCATTTATGTGACCCAAATCCTATTCTCAATGAAATTAATATATGTCAAAAATTACGGGTGCATTTATGTGACGCAATTCGCGACGTGTTTTAATAACATTGCTAAATTTCCCTAATAGATGTTAAAAGTGGTTAATAATCTAAATTACGGGTTAACAGGTATAGAAAATCATGTTTTAGACAATTATAACAAGTTTAAGCGACTGTGCTAGAACCACGGGATCCGAGGGTGCCTAACACCTTCCCTCGGGTCAACAGAATTCCTTACTCAGGAATTTCTGGTTCACATACTCCAATTTGGTAGTCAAAATTTCCTCGATTCAAATTTCTGGTGCAGGAGAGGACATTGATGCTCAAGTCAAGCCAAATTTTCAAGGGAAATAAGCGACAATCAATTGTCATGCAAATCTGCAACCTGCAGCAAACACAAACAGCAACTTGAACCATAATGCTTCAGTATTTTTTTCAAGAAATACTACAAAATCAGGAAAAACATCAGCTGCTGATCGAAACGCAACAGCACTGCCAACATCTGCCCAGAATTAGATTGTACCAATAAAATCAATCATTACTTTGGAGGAGAGGAAACTGTCGGATGAAATGAGGAAACCATGGCATACAACACAGCGGCAGCAAAGGAATGCAACAACACCAACTAATTTTTCTTCTGCCGATAACAAAACAGTACCATTTTCACAGACGGGGCAGCACCATCTCGTATCAACAGCTCCAGAAATCACTCTGCATGACAGACAACTACTGGATGCGAGGGTAGGAAAACATATATATGAAGAAGGGGAGGAAGAGGATATCTTAACGCAATACCGGGCAGATGCGTCAAGAAAAGGTGATTTGTCACCAATGCATAGTAAAACAAGTAAGAAGTCTCGTGAAAGGGATAGAAGTTGGGACGGCAGGGTGTTTGAAGAAGCAAACATAAGGAGACCCCAATGAGAAATGCAAAACAAAAACAGGTCAGTTAAACAATTCTTACAAAGTCCAATCGATCGAGGAACAAAGCATGAATTTTGAAGTCATATTGAGAAAAATTGTGGACGAAGACATTATTCTACAAATTTGAATTTTTCACAAAATTGGAGAAAAGAGAGCACCTTGATGGCTTCTTCAACTTTTTATTTTACCATCTCGTTAGTATTATTCTATGTAATATCATCACAGAGCATGTTATAAACTCTGTGATGATCATACTTTTCTTAGTTCATGCTACTTCTTTCTTTTTACATGCTTGTTAGTTCATGAGGCTTTTATTGGCCTCAATAGGATTAATAAGGTAAAGCTTACGTCGTTTGTGTTATATGGGTAACAATACCGGTGCTAGTCCCCCCTTATTTTATCTTTCCTATTTGTTGTAATTTTCATTTTCATAATATTACTGAAAACTAGCCCTAGGTGCTTGCCTAGTGGATTGCCAAAAAAACAATTTTCTCAATTTGGGATTTTAAATAAACTGGTGACTTGGGACACCAAAAGCCAAGCCTATCCCAAGTGGAGACTCCTGAAATAAACAATTAATCCCATTTCGAATAATGTCACTTTAATTGGAAAAACTCCTTTACACGTGTTGCATTTCGGGGTAACCAAGTGTAAGCGGTAAAAAGGAGGTGTGACAAGGGATATGGTGCTTGGGACCGAGCCCTACTAGGTGTAAATGACATTATGCAAATAAAAATGACTTAAAGGTAGACCTATGTTTGGGGTTCACTGACAAGGTAATTCGAGGCGGCACGTGGTCGATGGCGGCTGCTCTAGCTGTCCGCCCACTCATCCTCCCATGCCACCCTCATGAAGACACGGGTGACTTATATAAAAATGGCGTGTACACTCAAACTTACTCCGAAAGACTCGTTGCAGAAACAATAACGATAACGCGATAAACAAACAACAGTCAAAATAGGAAAATAAGACAAAAAAAAAAATAAACAAAGCAAATAAAGAAAATAAACATCTCAACCGAACATTCTAAAAGCCAACAAGATCAAGTACCAACTCGAACCTGCAAGTCCACAGCAGAGTCGCCAGAGCTGTCACACCCTTTTTTTTACAAACCTTTACTAACCCTCTTAAATAAATAAAAATATTTAGTAAAACTCAAAAGGGGTTTCAATTAGAAAGTGACAAAAATTTATGTTAAACAGAATTAATTTAGAGTTGCCATCTGACATTTGATTTAGGTGTGTCAGGTCACAATTGTTGTAAAAAAATATTTTTACTTTTAAAATACTTGGGACTACAAAACTAAGTCTGCACCAGAGATTTGGGTAAAGGGATTCATTTGACTCAGGGAGAAGGTGTTAGGCATTCCCCAAGTCCCGTAACTAGTACGGTTGCTCACTCAGCCTAGTTAGCTTTTAAAATATTCAAATTGAGGTAAAAATAAACATAGAAAATAAAAATAACACACAAGAGGCTCGAGGTCGTCCCCACTTAAAAAACCAAAAATAAAAGCAAAAATAAAATACTATTCTAATCTTCCTCGAACCGTTCTGTCTTTGGCCTTCATTTGCAGAATATTTTGGGGCATTTCCTGAAATAAAATATGTACAAATCCTTCGGGGAACTTTTGGGATAAATTACACAAAGGGAACGACCTCTTACATTAAATAAAGAGAAAAAGAAAACCTAAAGTTTCCCTACTCGAGTATGGTCGACTTAAACATGATGCTAGATGTCACGACCCAAATCGAAGGGCCGCGACGGGCACTCGGTGCCTTAATCTATCGAGTACCAGTGCAACATATCTTTCTTATCATACTATAATGGGTAAGTGAGCCAGAAAACCCATCATGAGATAACAAGAATGAAACGTAAGGGAATAATTAACATACAACGACCCAACAGAATATGAAAACATATACATGTGATATACGGGCCTACAAGGCCGACATGACCATTTGTAAACTCAAAACGTAGGCCAACAAGGCCATAAATGCATCCATACACTTGACTTCTGTCTACAAGCTTCTAAGAGTACATAAAATCATAAAGGCAAGGACAGGGCCCCGCCATACCAATCAATACATATCCAGAGCCAACTGATAAGATAGGCAACTCCGGAGCAAGTGGAGTTCAGCAACACCTTTCGCTGAACTGATAGCCTACTTAAGAAATGACAACCTATCTATCGGGACCTGCAGGCATTAAACACAGCGTCCCCAAGCAAAAGGGACGCCAGTATGAATAAAGTACTGAGTATGTAGGGCAAGAAAGCATAAACAAGAGCATTAATATAAAAAAGATATATATGACATACAACCTGTAACATCTGAGTGCCTCTGGGAGCTACTGATATGAAATGCATAATACATATATATACATAAACTTTTAAAAGATTTGCCTCTATAGGCATCATCATCATCATACCGTACCCGGCCTCATAGAGGACTCGGTAAAAACATACCTGGCCATCATAAGGCTCGGTAGAATTGTACCCAGCCACGTGGAGCTCGGTAAACCAAACTGATCATTGGTGGCACAATAGGTATCGTACCTGGCTGATTATAGCGCGGCTCGGTAGAGTAAAACAGATACATATATAATGCATTCTCGACTCACGAAATCAAGTTCTAAACCTTTTGGAGTGACATAAGTACATTATGGACGTCCTTACCATCAAAATGAACCTTATTAGGATTTATGGATTATCATACACACTTTTTTTTAGAATAACTTTCTAAGGAAAAACAACATAGACAACTTAAATTTCAAGGAGTAGATCCATTATGAATTGGCATACTGTTTATGTTCACGTCACTTTAGATCATGCCAAAAAAAAAAGAAGTAAGTGCCTTAACATACCTTAATCATGTTGAGTCCTTCATAGTTTCCAAGCAACTCTTTAAATAAGTCAACTCGATCTTAGACAGCAGCAACAACTTGGAATTTCATCCAAATACAGCCCACAACAATCCTCAACGACAAAAAAACCTCAAAGAGGTGTTGTTATTCACTAGGAGTAGGTTTTGATGTTTAAATATGGTGTAATCCATTTGAAAGACTTGAAATAATTAGCGCCACGGGATTCCTAACACTTGATTTGTGTTGTTTGCCCTTTGTTTGGGTCTTGGATCGTGAGGAACTTTGAGAGAAAGATTATAGGGTTCTAAGTTCTGAATATACTGAAAATAATGACTTAAAACAGGGTTAAGGCATCTTATATATAGCCATATCTCTTAAACCGCCAACGTGGAACCCATAGAGAGCTGCTTGGCGCAGTCTTGCAAAAACACAAATATCTCTCTATTCCGATGTTGTATGGATGAACGCTCTAATGCGTTGGAAACTAGACTCATATATCTTCAAATTGGTATATAGATCATTCCTTATTCCAAGTATATTGGGAGAAAAGTGCATCTACATTTGACCTAAATTTCAGCAAATTTATGAACGTAACTTGTGATGACCTTTGCCAACTCTTGCTCCACAACTTGCTTGCCTTCAAATGTAGAAAATGAATATCATACGACCAAAATAACTCATAGAATAACCTCCTTATCATGTTAAGAACCCTAGTCTCACCCCAAAGTACATGTTATAACATTCCAAATTTGTCGACTTTCAACGAAACTTATTTTCTTCTATTCGTTTAGCGTCTAAGCTTTCCAACCCTTTTTCTACTTGTTATTCATGATCTTAAAGACTTGTAACCTCCAAGATAACAATCTGAAACTTACATTATGTACTTTCAAAAATGATCTCATTTTTGAGCTTATATTAATTGGCTTACGATGTACTCTCACGTACGAAAACATGGAATGTAACATAGTTCCTCCTCTTGGAACATTCGTCCTCGAATGTTGATTGATGCGCTTATCAGTTTCATAAACTAAAGCTCTTACAAATACTTTAATGCTCACCTTGCCATCTAAGCAAATGTTTTGTAAATTAATCCAAACGCTTGGGCATTCTCCCCTTAGGCCTCTTTCTCATGCCATAACATGTGGTTGGAATTCTTCCAATATCATAACATTTGATAGTTTATGTCATGCAGTATGTACAATTGTGTCCTTGTATGAGCGCCTAGAAACTATCCTTCCCTCTTTCCTCCATCTTTTAGCCAGTCTCTAAGCCTCACTTTATGAACATATACAGAATTATGACAAGTTGTCCCTCTAGGAATCTATAGGTGTACTGATGTTCTTCACTTGGTACTTTGTTGAATTTACGACTATTGATATATCTAGTTTTATAAACTCAGATATCCATCCTTACGACTTTGCTGCATCTTGGAAGGTCAACTATACCATAACTCTTACTTTTGTTTTAGTATTATCGAGGTATGTTACCCAACTCTAGGTTATCCCCTTGTTGTTTATCCTACATGTATAAATCTAAGTCCTTTAATGCTTCCTCGTTATTGTTCATCCTAAGAATGACAACATAACCTCCTATCATACTTTTTAACTTGTAACGATCCATGGTTGATCCAGTCCTAATGTTGATCTTAATCTACCACTCATAACTTGAGACCTTTTAAGTAATACATTGTCATTGAGGCTCACGTCTCATCGAAGAACATCATAAGTGATTTGCTTAATCCACATAGGGATGATACTACACTGCAATGACCATATTTCATAGTATCCCAACATGATTCGTCTTATGGGGGTATTCAAATCCTACGTAAATCATGAAATCCATTCTCTTTAAATCATTACTCAATCAAAGGCCTAAAATTATCTCTTATCATTTATCACAATTACACCCTCATTCTACTACCAGTGCAACATTCCATCTCTTCTACATGCACATAGTCTTAGACTCCTATGAGTTCATTCCGGCTGTAACGATCTTTCAATAAGTAACGGAAGCTATTAGCTCTCTTGTTTTGATGGGTTTAATCTTGTGGACTCACCTATTCTTATCACCTTCTCACTTGTCTTTTCTTATCCTTACTCCTATCTACCTAATACATTTTTGCTCTACAATACTTTACATTACGACCTATACCTATCTATTTATACTACTCGCAACCTTCCTTTAACTTTCTAGCACCATAAATTTCCTTCCATGCCTTCTCAGTTGTCCTTAAACGTAAGCAATTACTTTTCCTTATCGTTCTAACACTTGTTGCATAAATACTTGGCTTGTCTTATTCCCCACGAATACTATAATTTCCTATACCTCATGTAATCTCCAATATCACGTTTGATTTTTTATCTTCCTATTCACTAGCCATGACAGGTTCCACTTTCTTATGGAGTATGTACAATATTGTAGTGACACTGTTGTTACAAGATCATTTACCCTTTAGCTTGCTATGCTTAGGTGGAAACCTTCTCCCTGATTTCCTCAGCTAGTCTATTTGTTATAGTATTTCGAGAGACCTTCTGGGTCTTGTAAAGTTGTGAGCTTGTTATATCATACACCTGAAGGAAATTTTCATTGTTCTTACTCACCTATAATAGTCCTTACTTACATAACTTTGTGCCCTTGTACTCGTAGGGTTACTTTTAGGCTCAAATTTTGATTGTATTCTTACTCTCTCTTATTTCCATAATACTTAAATGAAATCTTTAACTACCTCAAATCCTACTTAAATTTTTCAAATGATTGCGACTCGTATCTGGGAGACTGAACTCGCTATGCTGCGGTTTACTACATTTATCTTGCATGACCTGTTCATTTATCTGTGATTGCTTGTCTAGCCATAATCGGGCTCATCCTGAATTAACTACTAATTACCCTTTAGTCCATTCTATATATATATATATATATATATATATATATATATATATATATATATATTTCTTGGGATATATCCTTTGGCTTAACTTATCTCTCGCCACTAGCTACTGATGTATCAAGTGTCCATTCACACTTATTTATCAATAACATGCTGGTCGAAAAATTTTACTGCCTCTCCCTACAGTCGTGCTTGTATAATGTTCTGGAGTCGCAACATATCTATAGGAACTGAATAATGCAACATCATCCCTTTCTCCTTTTTACCACATTCTCCCTTTACCATTTCATAGTTAGCTGAACCGCTTAACTCCGACTTAATACCATATCACACCATATTCCCCCTTTAGGGGAGTACTAAGATTTTCGTACTACGATGATCTATATATAGTTCTTTTATCTCTTCATCTTTGGCGTTTTTTCACAATAATAATGAACCTTAATCGCCTTATGGTAACCTTCTGTACCATGAATAACTCAATTTCATACGCACGAAGGTGACACCTACTGTATCTGGCACACTTAGTCCCTTAAGACTAACTCTGCTCAAAGTGCTTGCTTTAGGTAAGAAACTTTGTAAATGGCCTTTAAAGGTTATTCATTTGTTGTCTATTCTATAATTATTGGAGCACGATCTTTGAAATTATCACGATGTCGACCATTATCAAATCCTCCAGTCCCTAATTCATGTTCGGTTTTATCTTGTTCACCAGCCCATACTTATTTTTGTTACTCTGGGTCTAACATTTCCTCTGGGTCTGTTCTATTATTGCCTCAAGGCTTGTCACCTCTTGTATTTTCCTTCACTTGACTATAAACTTTGTCATCGTGTCATATTTTGATTTACTGTTATAACCCATATATCACATCTTACTCATGATGCTTCATTTATTTTCTTCTTATTCTTCAACTAATACTTCTATCTATCACTTTATTTTGAAAACTTCAACAAAATGTCCTTTCACTTTTAGCCCCTTTTGGTTCATCTCACTGGATCTTCGGGATGCCTAAAATTCTCTCTCTCTCTCTCTCTCTCTCTCTCTCTCTCTCTCTCTCTCTCTCTCTCTCTCTCTCTCTCTCTCTCTCTCTCTCTCTCTCTCTCTCTCTCTCTCTCTCTCTCTCTCTCTCTAGGGCGGGAGTCTGACTAAGGCAAATATTTTATCCTTTTTAGGATTCCGCTGCCTATCTTCTGAAATTGCTGAATATTCTAGTATTCTATCTGATTGTACTTTTCTAGATATCACCATCTGGGTGCCTTACAAGGAGATCTATTACCACATTGGCAGTACCCTTCGAAAATGTTAGCTAATGATAACAATCCATCCATAAATTTTTGTTACTCTAACCCCAGCTTGATCCTGATATTACATCATTCTTTTAAACTATATTTATCAGTTCCCATGTGAAATAATTAAGGCGGGTGTGGTCAATTGTATAAAGCTTCGTTACTGTTGAAAGTAACTCAGAACGCTTATATATTTCTCTACCTGAATTGCAAATACTGATAATCTTCATAGCCTAGGTACTTCGTACTTCTCTTTTTTTTCTCATGTTATTTCTTTCACTTATTGAAACTTATATCCACCTCCTATTTCTCTCGTTACTCTTTACCATATGGGTGGATAGATATTCATGCCTTGGGGCTCCTTATCAAGAGGCTCATATATCTTAGTATACACATGATTTGCTGAAGACCTAACATTTACGCATCATAAGCATGATACAAAATAGAGTTCCTCTGATAAACTCTTCCACGTCCACATTCAATCTCTTACCAACTGTCTTTCTAGATATAGGCATCATCATATCATGAATAAGATAAAGTTTAGGAAATTGAGTTCTTATAACTGAGCTCTACCACACGATCTAGAGTAAGAAGAAAGAGTGACAGTCCTAAATGCCCTGTAGCCTCCTGCTTATAAGTGTGGTGCACTATACACCCATAAACAAGACTCTACTAGACACGGCTTGTAGACTCCCTAGGACAAAACTGCTCTGATACCACATTTATCACGACCCAAATCGAAGGGCCGCGACGGGAACCTGGTGCCTTACTCGACCGAGTACCAACGTAATGTATCTTTCTTATCATACTATAATGGGTAAGTGAGCGAGAAAACCCATCATGAGATAACAAGAATAAACATAAGGGAATACTTAACATACAACGACCCAACATAATATAAAAACTTATACATGTGATATATGGGCCTACAAGGTCAACATGACCATTTTTAAACTCAAAACGTAGGCCAACAAGGCCATAAATGCATCCATACACCTGACTTCTGTCTACAAGCCTCTAAGAGTACATAAAATCATAAAGGTCGAGACAGGGCCCCGCCATACCAATCAATACATATCCTGAGCATACTGATCAGATAGGCAACTCCGTAGCAAGTGGAGTTCACCAACACCTTTCGCAGAACTGATAGCCTACTTGAAGAAATGCCAACCTATCTATGGGACCCACGAACATGAAACGCAGCGTCCCCATGCAAAAGGGACGTCAGTACGAATAATGTACTGAGTATATAAGGCAGGAAAGCATAAACAAGAGCATTAATGTAAAGAGAGATAGATGACATACAACCTGTAACATCTGAGTGCCTCTGGGGGCTACTGATATGAAATACGTAATACATATATATACATAAACTTTTAAAACATTTGCCTCTGTGGGCATCATCATCATATCGTATTCGGCCTCATAGAGGACTCAGTAAAAACATACCCGGCCATCATAAGGCTCGGTAGAATCGTACCCGGCTACGTAAAGCTTGGTAAACCCAACTGATCACTAGTTGCACAATAGGTGTCGTACCTGATCGACGATAGGGCGGATCGGTAGAATAAATTAGATACATATATATATGATGCATGCTCGACTCAAGAAATCACGTTCTAAACCTTTTGGAGTGACCTAAGGACATTATGACATCCTTACCATCAAAATGAACCTTAGTAGGATTTAAGGATCTTACACACTTGATTAGAATAACTTTCTAAGTAAAGAACAACATGGACACCTTAAATTTCTAGGAGTAGATACGTTATGAATTGGCGTACTGTTTATGTTCATGCCACTTTAGATCATGCCAAAAGAAAGAAGTAAGTTCCTTAACATACCTTAATCATGTTGAGTCCTTAATACCTTCCAAGCAACTCTTTAAATAAGTCAACTCGATCTTAGACAGCAGCAACAACTTGGAATTATGCAAATACAGTCCACAACAATCCTCAATGACAACACAACCTCAAAGAGGTATTATTCTTCAGTATGACTAGGTTTTGATATTGAAATATGGTGTAATCCATTTGAAAGACTTGAAATAATTAGCGCCACAGCATTCCCGACACTTGATTTGTGTTGTTTGCCCTTTGTTTGTGTCTTGGATCATGAGGGAACTTTGAGCGAGTGTTTTAGGGTTCTAAGTTCTGAATACACTAAGGCTGTATCCGGTTCCGGTTCTGGGTCTATTTGGGTCTGCGGTCCCGGTTCTGGCGGTTCCGGTTCTGGCGGTTCTGGCGGTTCCGGAGCTGGAACCGCTACCATACGGTTCCGGGTACCATCCGGTTCCGGTTCTGGCGGTTCCGGTTCCGGCGGTACTGACGGTTCCGGCAGTTCCCGGCAGTTCTGAAATTTTTTTTTTTTTTTAATCAATATCTTGTATAGTAGTCATTAGTATATTGTAGAATATATTATATATGGTGTACTATGTTATTAGTATAGTATATATTGTATTTGGTAATTAGTATATATAGTGTATAAGTAGTGTATATTTTGTATATAAGTAGTATATATTGTATTTAAGTAGTATATATTGTATATAAGTAGTGTATATTGTATATAAGTAGTGTATATTGTGTTGTAGTTAGTAATTAGTATATTGTATATAAGTAGTATATATTGATAAAAGAATGTTGTCATTAGTATATTGTGTTGTATGTTATATATTGTATGTTATATAAATATTCAAGGATTGATATAGAAGTAAAGATAAAGAAATATTGAGACAAAAGATATTCAAGGATATGATAAAGAGCATATTTATTGACCAAAATGGCATATCTTTCTTAGTCTTCCTTCCCCCAATGGAAAAAAAACTAAAAGAAGGCATGCCAATGTACAAGTTACATCATAAATTATGCATTATTCCCTGAACATGACTTAACTCGGTTATCCCCTATGGTGAACGCTTCTTCTTGTTCCTTGGGGTTAATTCTATTGACAGTTGCACCCACATCATCGACCACTTCAGTTTTTTCGACATCTTTTGGAGTTCCTGGAGCCGAGCCATATACTTCTTCCCTGTCTGAGCCATATGCTTCTTCCCTGTCCTGTGTGCCTCAATTGATTTCTCAGACAAAGCCCCTACAATAATAATGCAATAAAATCCAGATAACAAAAAAGGTCTTTTAACTTTTTAGTCATGTTATATCACTCACAATAATAGACAAATACATATACTGAGCCATGTCGAATACAATGTCAAGGTCCATCAAAAGATAAGTTACTAAGGATTCAAATTGTTCAGGTATTAGAGAATTGAATTACAGAAGATGTCAGATCCTGTAGATAATGTACTGGACTTACCTTAAAAGTTGATGCCATAAGTAGATCTTGAAGCTTAGGGACTATGTCGTACGATACAATGTTGAACACACCATCAAGGTGAACGGACTTCTTAGTGTTTGATGGCACTACTTTAAATCCTGCCTTATTTGAACCACCCCATTGAGATAAAACCACCTGTTCCGTTGCACCTTTTTCCAAGCCATCAGCATGGTGTTGCAAAGATGGTGTGACGTTGTCCTTTGTACCTTCTTTCTCCAAAATCTCTAGAGATGTTCCCTCCACCAATTTATTACCAGGCAAGAATTCAACTTTCGGTTTTATGTTGAGATTGTCATCAACCGGGGGAGGGGTAGTATTTTGGCCACTACTTTCACCGGTTTTAGCTTTTTCTTTACCGAACATATTTTTCAACGAAAATGCCATAATAATTGGCACGTAAGAGTTGAAACGAGTTTACCGGATTGACGAACAATTTCTTAAAAATTGAATATCGTTGAAATTGAACACTTGAAAACTTCAATTCAACAACTTCACAATGTTTCACGAATTTGCAACAATAAATTAAGCACTTGCACTAGAAAGATTGAAAGAGAGCTTGAGAGATATTGATGAATTGGTGAATAAAAATGAAAGAATGAGGGGGTATTTATAGTTGAGAAATGAGAAATAGTGTAATTATATAAAGTTTGGGGTTAAATTAAAGTTTGGCGGCCAAATGGCTATTTTTTAAACTTCCAAACGGCTAGTTTTGAAAAAGAGCCGTTTGGAAATTATTTTTAAAAAAAAAAATTAAAAATTACCGTTACAGAACCGTTTGGAACCGCCAGAACCGGTCCGATTCCGTTCCGATTCTGGCGGTTCCGGTTCTGGCGGTTCCAACGGGTAGAACCGCCCCGCCATGGTTCCCGGGAAATGCCGGAACCGCCAGAACCCCCAGGGCCGCGGTTCCGGTCCGGTTCCGTTTCGGAACCGCCAGATTTGCAGCCTTAGAATACACTGAAAATAATGACTTAAAACGGGGTTTAGGCATCTTATATATATCCATATGTCTTAAACCGCCTATGTGGGCCCCATAGAAAGTTGCTTGGCGCAGTCTTGCGAAAACGCGAATATCTCTCTACTCCGATATTGTATGGATAAACGGTTTAATGCGTTGGAAACTAGACTCATATATCTTCAATTTGGTAAACAGATCATTTCTTGATTCCAAGTATATTGGGAGAAAAGTGCATCTATATTTGACCTAAATTTTAGCAAATTTATGAATGTAACTTGTGATGACCTTTGTCAACTCTTGTTCCACAGCTTGCTTGCCTTCAAAATGTAGAAAATAAATATCATACGACTAAAATAACTCATAGAATAACCTCCTTATCATGTTAAGAACCCTAGTCTCACCCCAAAGTACATGTTATAACATTCCAAATTTGTCGACTTTCAGCGAAACTTATTTTCTTCTATTCGTTTAGCGTTTAAGCTTTCCAACCATTTTGGATTTTGTTATTCATAATCTTAAAGACTTGTAACCTCCATGATAACAAGATGAAATTATGTACTTTCAAAAATGATCTCATTAATAAATAAAAAGAAAATAAACTATCCCATAGACATTCATTCTTAAATCCAACTTTCTTTAATCCGATCCTAACTCTCATGGCATAATACTTGTTTCACAATCTGAGCCACCAACCAATCATTAACTAGTTAATTTAACTTTACGTCACCAAAATGTTAATCTTGAAGCCTTACAGTATCTCTTAATAAAGACTGGCAACAGTAATTATAAATTCATCTTAGCCATTACACATTCAAACACGTATTAAACTTAAACAACAAGAACAAAAGAGAGCAAACTAATACCAAGATGTCATTAAAACAGAGCAATAAGCAATACATCAAATACTAAGCATGATATAAAGCAAAATCACGCGATAAAAATTCAGGAAGCAAAGTTAAGCTTTCCAATTAAGAATTTCCTTCGAGCAGTACACACAAGAGATGCCAACAGCAAAACAGAACTACAGCTACTGAAATCGGATTGAATAAATCGCAACAGAAACTCGAACAAGACCCAGCGGACTGAAACTCGCAGGTGAACTCGAATTGGACTTCTTTAAGTCCACCAAAAATGAGGCGAGCGGTAGATTTTCGGCGACGACGGCTTAAATGATGGCATCAACAGTAACTACGGGAAGGGATAGAAATATAGGGGAAGATGAGAATAGGGGAATGGGAGTCGCTGATGCGGCGTGAGAACAGAGAGATTAGAGAGGCAAACTATATGGAGCGCGGCCGTGAAGATAGAGCTCAAGAGATGAAGAGGTCGTCATGCATGGTGGTCAATGCCGACGTAGTCAAGGGAGGTGGTGTGACCGCCAATTGGTGGTGAAATCCGGTAGTAGCAGCGGCTATTGTCCTAGGGTGGAGCTAAAAAAAGGCTTTCATGGTTTGTCTTGGGATTTTTTTATTTATAAAATAAATTCAATTAGAAATGTTAGAAAACGATCAATTATTATGAAGAATGCTTAAGGTCTTAGGGGTTCTTTGGAGTTGCTGTTGGTGGGGAAACAACAGAATTCTGCTCATATAGTGGACTGCTCCTTCTCTTAGGATTTAGGGAGTCTCTCTGGGGTTTTTGGTCTTGTGTGTATACGAAAAAGAAAGGTTAGGGTGTAAGGCTTAATTGGATCAAGAAGATTGGGCTTGATGAATTGGGTCAAAATTTGGCTTTTAATTTAATAATTCTTGCAATTTGGCTAAATATATTAGTTTCTTTTCTAAAATAATACCATAAAAATATAAAATTAATCCTAATTAACTAAAACAACTAAATTATGACATGAAATTATATTTGATATTTTCAAGTATTATACTAAAAATAAAAATGGGTTGAAAATAATATTTTTCTAAAAATACCTAATACCTTAATTAAATAGAGAAAATAAAACTATTTTGTATTTTTTAATTTATGATAAAATAATGTAAAAGAGTCAGAATTAGTTGAAATAACCATATTAAACCTAAATTAAGTATTTAAATGCTAAAATATGTAAAATCTTGGGGAGGGTTAAAAATCACATGTTTACACCAAATATTCCAATCTTTCCGTTGACTTAGTGGAAATATCCTTCCATTCCCTTATCGCCTCCATGTTCACTCTGTGATGCTCCATATGCTTAGTTTTGGACTCAAATACCCTTTTGCGCAGCCTTTTGTATTTCACTTGTGCCTCGTCCACTTCATATATGATCATATCCTTTAGATTGATTCCTGGTTTATTGTCCCTGGCTACGTCGTCTTCCATCCATGATAGATAGTAGTACATATGGCCAACGTTATACCTGTTTGGCTCAATAGTTTCTCCTTCCACAATGATCTTTTGGTTTCACATGTGTTGCACTTCGAACTTGAATGGGTTGGCATCTCCCTTAAAATCTCCTATGTAGTAGAACATGTTGGAAACCCGAGGTATGACCTTTTTTCTTCTATCTTGCCTCATTACCCTTATGGGAGCGTATGGATAAATGCCTCGCATCCAGATCAGTACCAAATGAGTAGTCCCCTTTGACCTGATGATGAACTCATACTAAGAAACCATTTAAACATCCTATGCACCTGCTCGTCTGTCAGATTGCTGAAGAAACACACTTAACCTACATCATTTCCAGGGCGTGCAAACCTGTCTAAAAACATCATTTTCTTTGGGTGATGGTTGGATATATAGGCATTTAGTGGCCTTCACAGAATATCTTGATGGTACGCTCCTCTCTAAAAGTGTTCCTTCAGCCAGACTTGTAGCAATATATTACAACCTTTAAAGTGCATGAATCCCTGCTTGCACTGATCTAGAGCTCGGTAGCTGAGATCATGGGGATAATAGTGTAAGTTTGTCCTTTGATGCCATCTATTAAGGTCTTGTCGAGGCCATAACCATACGAACTCAAATATATACTTTTCATTAAATTCCATAATCATTTTTGTGGTAAAATTTCATTTTTATCAAAACCTAAGTTTTTCATATAAACCCACTATTTTCCAAATTTACATGTTAAATTATACCCATAATCTATGTATTAAACTTACATTGCGTAGGAATTACTTACCTTCAATAGCTAGATTGAGACCCTTCCCCCTTGAAGCTCCAAAAATTGCCGAAAAGTGTAATAAATGAACTCAAAATAGCATAAGTCCCATTTTTAAAAATGTCTCTACCCAGGTGTCCTATATGCTATTGCGGCCAATCACATGCAATAGCGAAGGCAAAAGCCCGAGGAGCCCAGAAAAGGCTCGACGCGAACGGAGGACCAGACACGCGAACGCGAGTTTTCCAACTTTGTTCCAGGTGGCCCGAAACACAACCCATCCATTCACGATCCCGTCCAAATGCACCAAAAAGTGCATAAACATAATACAGACCTTCTCGAACTCTCGAAACACGTAAAATAATAACTAAAACTAAGAGTCACGCCATAAAACGAAATTGGATCAAGTTATGAACTTCAAGTTTACAAATCGCTCCGAACGGGCCGAATCATATCCAAATTTTGTTTGCAATTATTAAATTACCATATGGAACTGTTTTCGGTCTCAAAATCCCAATTGAATGTGACGAGACACAGGGTCATCACTTATTTTTTTGTTCATTCCATGTCTCCGAGGCCTTAAAAACCTCATTGAAGGTCACATCGCTTTGTGTGCGCAGTCCCTATGTAACTAGAAAGCTTAAATACGAATTCTGTCATAAAAATGATGAATTTTGATATTAATATGATTAAAGTTGACTCTAGTTAATATTTTAGGTAAACAAGCCCGGACCCGTGATTTGACGATCCCGGAGGGTCCGTAGAAAAATATGGGACTTGGGCGTATGTCCGGAATCGAATTCCACGGACCCAAGTCCGAGAAATGAATTTTCATATGAAATAGTCTCCTGAAAATAACTAAAGAAATTGGAAAATTAAATTGATTAAAAGATTGTGGTATCAGACTTGTATTTTGGTTCCGACGCCCGGTACAAGTCTCAGGTGTGATTTAAGCACTTTCTGTAAAGTTTGGTTGAAAACGAATTTCATTTGACGTATTTCGGACTTAAGATGAAAATTTGTGTTTCATGAAAGAATTGAAAGAAATCTTAAGCTTTGGGACTTGATTCTATGCATATGATGTTATTTTGGCAATTTGATCGCACAAATTAGCCTGTATGATATTTTTGAAGTGGTGTGCATATTTGGTTTGGAGCCCTGAGGGCTCGGGTGAGTTTCGAGTAGTTTCCAGGAGGGTCTTAGACTTAAAAACACCAGATATTTCAGGTCAGGGAAAAAGCTGGAGGCTCCACCAGCCGCCTTAGCGCGGCCCACAGCGTGAGCGCGCGGCCGTGGTCGTCCTCGCGCGGTTCGCGCTGCAATCTCTAGAGAACCAGCAACCTTCAGTTCCTCCAACGCGGCCGCGGCCGCCTTAGCACAGTCCGCGGTGGAAGCCGCGTGGCCGTGGTCGTCTTTGTGCGGTCCACGTGGCAAGCTTCAGAGAGCCAGCAAATATTCATTCCACCAGCACGGCCGCGGTCCACGCTGGGCACGTTTGAGAGTATAAATACATGGGATTTTTTAGTTATTTCTCACTTTTCAAAAACCCAAAATATAAGAGGCAATTTTCTAAGCAATCCTTCTTCTTTAAAATGATTGTAAGAGATTTCTAAACTATTTTGTTTACTCCTTAACATCTTCTAACATGATTTCAACTTCAATCGAATGTTTTTAATGAGAAATTTTGGAATTTCGGGTAGAACCTAGGTTTTCTAAAATTGGGGGTTTCGGACCTCAATTCGAGGTTTGATTTCAAAATAAATCATATATTGGCGTGCATGGGGGAATTGGTAAACAGATTTTGGTTCGAACCTCGAGTTCTGACCATACGGGCTTGGGGGTATTTTTGGAATTTTTGGGCAAAAATTTAAAAATCCATTTTTATGCATTCAAATTGTTTCACTTAGCTTTTGTTGACGTATTTAAGTAATTTGTGACTAGATTCAAGTAGATTGGTGAAAGAATCGAGGGATAAAGCTGTAATTGAGGCTTGAGTGAGTTCAAGACATCGAGGTAAGTGTTCAATCTAACCCTAGCTTGAGGGAATAAGAGTTGAGTCTTGTCTGCTACTTGCTAATTGTCGATTACCGTGTATAGGCATGATGACGAGTATCTATTCATTGATGTCTAGCATGATCGTGAGTCCTTGAAATGTGATTATCATGATTTAGATGTGAATTCCATGTTAAATTGAGGATATATATATATATATATATATATATATATATATATATATATATAGATATAGATATATATATCTCGCAAAGAACGTGTGAAAGACATTATGATCACTTGATTTCGTGGAGCATTGGCTCAATTGTGATACGAATTGAGAAGGTATATAGGATAAATTCTTTGGAGCATTGGCTCAAGTGACAACGTGAGTTATGAGGTAAGAAATGAAAGAAAGCTAATGAGTTAATGGTTATTCCCTTGCCGAGATGTTTTGCTGCTTGATTGTTGACATTGTTCCCTTGCCGGGATTTCCTATTTCTTGTTTGTCTATCCCCTCGCTCATTGTTGTTATTGTTGTTGGGTGAAGAAGAGTGATAAAGCATAACGGGTGATGCTGTGCATGTTTGTGATATGAATACTAATGCACGAAGGAACATTCCGTGCAATAATATGAATACTAATGCACGAAGGAACATTCCGTGTCATAATATGATTGCTAATACATGAAGGGATATTCCTTGCCATGATATGAGTGTTTATGCAAGAAGGATCATTCTGTGCCATCATTTGTGAGGTAAAGCACGAAGGATGATGCCGTGTATTTTATATGAGTGTTTTGGTGAGGACATGAGAAAAAGAACGAAGGGTGATACTGTGTATTTTGTATGATTTATTTGGTAAAGACGAGAGTAAAAGCACGAAGGTTGGTGTCATGCAACCGTCGATTTTCTTGTTCTCGTTGATATTGAAGTTGTACAGTTTCATTCCTTATTTATTGATTGTATAGTCTGCACTGTTATAGCCCCTACAGTATGCTCCCCTCCCTTTTCTTTTGGATTGGTTAAATTCTTTTTGTGCTCTACTCTCTGGCATACATATATATTGAACTGCACAGGTTTGATTGGTAGTCCGGTCCTAGCCTTGTCACTACTTCGCCGGGGTTAGGCTAGGCACTTACCATCACATGAGGTCGGTTGTGATGATGCTACACTTCTGTGCTTATGTGCACAGATCACGGAGTTGGAGTAGCTTTTGGTCAGCAGCAGTAGATCGGGAGCAGGCCTTCAGTCTATAGTGAGATACCGAGGTAGCCTTGCAGGCGTCTATGGGCCCGGCATCTTGTTTATCTTGTTTCAGTGGTTATCCCTTGTATTTCGGGACAAACTCTTATCATTTCATTCTAAGCATTGTATTTAGTAAACTCTTAGAAGTTCGTGAGCTATGTGACACCATGTTTTGGGGTAGAGACTGTGTTGATCGCCCGTATTGTTATTTGTTTCATTAATATTAAACCTTCTGCCTGTTCAGTTGAATCGTTTGTTCTCATTAAATTGCTGATAAATATTAAAAAGGATTATGCATTTAAGGAGTTGAAATTAATAATTGGCTTGCCTATCTTCCACTAGCAGGCGCCATCACGATCCCCGAAGGTTGAAAAATCTGGGTCGTGACATCGAACCTCAATAACACCAAAACCTACGGCAAACCAAATTTAAAGAACCTAAAAACCTTTAATGAGCCATCTTTCACTATTAAGCGTCGAACCCTCTCGGTTTATCCAAAACCCAACCGAACAGATGGCCAAGTCAAAAATTATTATACAAAATTATAGGAGTTGTCATATTCCTATTCCGAGGTCGTTTGTCCAAAATATTGACCGAAGTCAAACTTAAACTTTTTCCCCAACCTTTAAGAACCAAGTGTTCTGATTTCAATCCGAACCCTACCAAATTCCGAACGAACCTTTCCTGCAAGTTATAAAACTGTAAAATCACATATGAAGAGTCTTATTTAGGAGAACAGAGAGTCTTATTCAGGGAACAGAGTTCTAAAAAGCAAAACGATTAGTCGGGTCATTACAGAAATCTCAAAATCGCTTGAAGAGACTTTTAGGATTGGGTGCTTTTTATGCATAGTAGACATGACTTTTATGTTTCACTTCAAAGTAGACTTGAACAATTCGAAGCATGTGAAGATATTTTTGATTTTCTAATTAGCCGTAAAAAATTGAGATCACTAGATGATAAAATTTGAAAAAATATTGCCTTAATCTTGAATATTCCTTAAAGCATAATAATCAATATAGTATTGATAGTTTAGATATATTTTTTAAATTTAAAGTGTTAAGAAAAATAGTACAAGTAGAAAATAACAATTTAATTGATATATTCAATCAAATAAAAGATTTGATTTTTTTTTTCAAATACCTATATTGCTTATAGAATAATGTTAATAACTCATATTACCATTGTTTCAGCAAAAAAAAATATTTTTCAAAATTAAAATTTGTAAAACCTTATTTAAGATAAAAAAAATATCTCAAGAGAAATTAAATGAATTTGCTACATTATCAATTGAGAAAGACTTTTCGGAGAAATTGATTATAACAAAATTATTAGTAATAATTTTGTATCTGAAAAAAACTAAAATATAGACTTCCATTAAAAAATAAATACTTGGAATTCTTTTAAAAATATAAAACACCTCATCAAATTTAATTTTTGGTCTCAATTTTCGTCGGGCGCCCTGAACATACAATAATTTTCGATCCTTAGTACAAAAAAATAAAATAAAATTCCTTCCGTGTCAAAAAGAGCTTGCTGACATAGGTTTCGGTAACTATGTCTATTCAATAGGTTCTGATCCAGAAGAAAAAATTATAAACTTTGGTTGACACTTGCTATTCCAGATATATACATACAAATTTTAGTTTTCACTTTAGGAATCGACAAAGTTATGGAGAGAGTATTACTCACAAATTTTTTCGTGTTTTAATAAAATAATGGCTATTTTTAATAATTTTGTAGACTTTGGTTATCTTTTAGTTATTAATCCAAAAACTGGCTAGTCCGTGCTATTTTTAAAATTTTCTTGCTAGTTGATGTACTCTTAGTTGATGTACTCTTTTGAAGTTTAATTTAGGGGGAAGTGCATGGTTAGTCACTAATAACACATGTATTTACTTTTAAGCCACTGTTTAAAATATCTCTAGTCTTTAGCCACTGCTTTAACAAACTTTAATTGCCCGGACAAAAATACACTTCTGCTCATGTCCTTAACTTTTGAACTTAACTTCCGGACTTCAGGATTACATGTCCTTAACTTTTGAACTTAACTTCATGACTTCAGGACTACATCTCCTTAATTTTTATAACTTCAGGACTTCAGGACTACATGTCCTCAACTTCAGGAGTACATATCCTTAACTTCAGGACTACACGTCCTTAACTTTTGAACTTGTAACACTAAATTTAGGACTTCAGGACTACAAATCCTTAACCTTTGCACTTAACTTCAGGACTACATGTGCTTAACTTTTGAACTTAACTTCAGGACTTCGAAACTACACGTCCTTAACTTTTGAACTTATAACACTCAGTTCAGGAATTCAGGATTACATGTTCACGTAAACTTTAAAAATCATAACAGAATTCTTCTTTTATTCCACGTAAACTCTAAAATCATAATCACAAGCAAAAACAAAACAAAACAAAATTAAAATTAAGATTGATAAATCAAAAAACAGAAAAGAGCATAAGGAGGAAGAAATCAACCAACTTATAGAGTGAATTTTCGCCGACGGTGGTGAATGATCGGGTTTACAGATCGGAAAAGGAAAATGGCGTATTTCCCTTTGGTAAAGAAAGGTTAACACCGTCTTTTCGTATTAAAATTAATAGACTAATGGCTACTAATGGTAAACACTAAAAATATTGGATAAAAAGTAAATACTACTTTAACAAGTGACTATCCCGCACAATTTTTACATTTAAAACCTCTTCTCCAAGTTGCAAAACATAGGCGGGGCAAATGCACAAATAGCCATTTCACTAACTCGTTTGTTGAAATTACAAATTCAACATTAATCTCCTACTTCTTTGAAATGTGGTTATGTTCTTTGATTCATTTTCTTTTTATCATCAACCATCTTCCCGAGATATATTTTTCAAACATATTTTGGTTAGTTGGAAGGTTACAAAGAAAAGGGGTGGAATTGTTGTGCATAACATAATAGATAGTCTTCCTAGTTAAGTATTTACTATCTGCAGCATGGCTTGACTAAAACTTTTGGATTTAAACCTTCAAATCAATAATTTCTTAGCAAATAGATATCAAGTTCTATCCTCATTAAATTTGTTGTTCACCACTATCATAATATGGCTCACCGTGTTAGAACAAAGAATCGGTATTACAATGCTAGAATTGTAATAGTGAGATTTATATATTATTGTAAAAATAGTACTGATTAGTCGGTTTTTGAACTGGTCATTCAATAATAGCTAGCGTTTGCAAAATCATTGAAAAATAGACATTAATTTACTGCAACACGGAAAGTTCCAGTATAATATCTTGGAGATCGATGTATCTGTGTATGAACTTCCAGCATATTATGCTAAAACTCCGACACGTGGAAAGTTCCAATATAATATACTGGAGTTCCAGCATAAGAATACTGGAGTTCCAGTACATTATACTTGAGTATTTTTCTGGATTTTGAATAGTGTTTTCGTTCAGATTTTACATAAAAAGTGACTAAATTTTAATTACTTTTCAAATTACGACTATTTTTGAATAACCACTTGTAAATCTAGCTATTTTAAAACTTCTCCCTATATTCTTTCTAGATTCTTTAATGGAAGTGTTTTGTTTGGTTAGTTGTTAAGAAACGAGATATGCTACGCTTAATCCAAATGTGTTTGGTTGGAAAGTGTATAAACGTGAATTAACATATTATTTGCAATTTTAATCCTGTCCTGGGCCTTTTCAGCCCTCAATTTATCCTGAACTAGCTAAAAAACTTAGAGAAATTTTCATAAATTTTTATTATTCAGTGGTTATTAGCTAGTTGTAGTTATTATTTACTATATTAGTTTCTATAGTTATGTTTTCAGGGTTTTTAAAGTGTATTTAATGTATTTCAGGTTCTCTATTCATGAATACATTAGCATTTTTAGGATTGAAATAGGAGATTACAGTTAGACAAAATTTTTGTATTCGACTGTATTCACGGCGTGTTACAGGAGATTACATCTAGACAAATTTTTGTATTCAACTGTATTCACGACGTGAAATAGGAGATTACAGCTAGATAAATTTGTATTAGACAGTATACACGATATATATTTGTGAATACAGTAACATAAATAGCGCAATTCATTGTCTATTCAGTTGTTTTTAAACAGAAAGTGAATCAATTAACATAATAGACTCCTAATATAACTCAACGAACTCAATTATAACACACAAAATTTATATTTCCAGTTACAAAAAAGAATCTCAACTAAAAAACACCCTTAAATATAGCAATCTTCAGAGAAAATATGTTGAGTATTTTTCTCGGCCGATAAATACAACAAAAATAGAGCAATTTGAATACATATATACATCTGAATATATAAGTCATATTAATTAAAAAATATATAAATACATTCATGGAATACAACGAGACATTGAATACAATAAAATACATGGAATACAGTGAAATACATTGAAATACAATGGAAAAAAGACAATGAATATAATGAAATACATGGAAATGCATCGAGATCCATTGAAATACATTAAAATATATTATCAGAAAATTCAAGTTACTCAGGCCTAAACTCTGTCGTATTTGTTCAAGAATAATCCTAATATCGTATCGTCGAGAGGGCCGCAATTCTGACTCGAAATACTACGGTTACTGTTACTCTAATTCGGATGATTGCTCGGCAGCCCAAAAGTCTAAACTATGGGTGACCAACGGGTGGGCCGGGCCGGGTCCGGGTCCAATTTTTCTGACCCGTCCGGGTCCGGGCCGGTCCGGTCCGGGTTCAATTAGAGGTTGGTTGTTAACGGGCTGGGTTGATCCGGGTCGGGCCGGGCCGGGCCGGGGTTTTTTTTTTTTTTGAAATTACGTATAGTATAAATATTAAGTTATATTAATACTTTGTAATAATTGAATGAACACAACAAAAAATGGGGAAAAAATTGCACTTATTGCAAGTGCTACTTTATTTCTTAAATTCAAAATTTCAAAACTAAAATGTATCATAATTAGTTTACAATTTACATCAAATGGTTTGCATTGCAATAGAAAGTTCTTCAAAATTAATATGAACCGAATGACCTTCTTCTGGAGAGTTAAATTCGGATGGGTTTCCGTGCGTTAATATATCTCCAAGTTCTTCGTCTTCCGGGCTATCAAGATCTTCCTTTCCTTGATTTCTTCGTTCAGATCTTATCCAATCTCTTAGACACACTAAGACTTCCAAAGCATTGCTTCCCAATGAGTGCCGTGTGTCTCCAAGTTGTTGTCTTGCTTGGCTAAATGCACTCTCGGATGCAACAGTGGAAATTGGGACATTCAGGACATCCCGCGCCATAGCGAAAAGAACGGGAAATTGCTTTGAATTTTCATGCCACCAGCCTAACGGTGAAAATTCCTTGGTGCGAGGCTCCTTTTGCTTCTGAAAGTAAAATTGAAGTTCATCTATATTCCTGCTACTACTTTGAGTGTTAGAAAAAGTTGAAAAAATATTAAAACTATCAATGCCTTCATCATCATCTTCGACTATATTAGAAGTGCTACATTGCATAGTGGGATTTGCAGCAGTTGAAGCACGAGCATTATCACATTGAGTTGCATAATAAGTATATAGATATTGTAAATGTTCATTTAGTTGGTTCATAGATTCATACAAATTTGGGCTTTCAGTGGGCCCAATCTCCATATAAGTGTATAAAGCATTCATTAATTGTTGACAATCAGACATTTTAATTGAAGGATTTAAAACTGCACCAATTAAGTAAACAGGAGGAATTGGAAAGAAATATTTTTTGAATTTTGCTTGCATACTTGCAACAGCATCCGTATATCTATCTTTCTTCTTAAATTCATATAGTAGCAAAGAAATTTCAGCTATATGTACTAAAGCCAAAGTAATAGTTGGGTAATATGCCCCAGAAAACACAACAGTAGCAGTATAAAATTTATGTAAAAATTTAATCACATCACTAATGACCTCCCAGGTATCAATTGTTAACATACGCCTAGGATCAGTACAATGTGCATTAGCAACTTCTGTTATTGGAAATCTATATTTGTAGCAACATTTTAAAAATATATACGTATAATTCCATCTAGTAACTACTTCGTCGGGCATGAATCTAGGTGTAAGGTTATATTGCATACACTTGTTCTTAAATTCTCTTATTCTAGATTGTCTATTATTTCCCTGAATTACTCCAACTGCTCTTCTAACTAGAGTAATCTCATGTAAAAATAAATCGAGCCCACTTTTAACAATTAAATTGTAAACATGACATGCACATCTAACATGAAAAATATCATCAAGAGGTGGATGTAAATTCATTTTTAAAATTGAAACTGCAGCATTGTTGTTTGAAGCATTATCAAAAGACATACACAAAACTTTTTGGTTTAGATTATAAAATTCGACAACTTCAACAATTGTACTACTAATAAATGCAGCAGTATGACTCTGATCTTCATCATATTTAAAAGCAATAATACGTTTTTGCATACAAGTATTGTCATCTATCCAATGACATGTAATTGTTAAATAATCATTTCCATTTACAGCATGGCCAATATCAGAAGTTAGACATACTCTAGAAGGAAGGTGACTAAACAAATAACGTATGTATGTTTGATATTGGCTGTGAAGTCTAAAGATATCTGATCTACAGGTACTTCTAGGGATACCTTTAAACATAGGATTGTATATCCTTTGAATATACGTAACAAGATAAGAGGAAGAAGCAAATGAAAAAGGTAGACAACCCAAAGCAATCATTTTCGCTAATTCCTCTCGATCCCTCATTTTATCATATTTTAGGAGACCTGCAGTAGTAGGGTTAAGTGTTGTTGCACTTCCATCCCCATTATTTCCCCATTCTATAGGATGATAATTTTGCATATGTCTAATAAGTGTGCCAGTCCCCCCTAAATTACCTCCGGTCAAATGTTTAAACGTTTCATTACAAAGTCTACACTTAACTCTATCACTATCTTCTATCTCATCAAAAAATTGCCAAACAGGACTTCTTTTTCTACGATTAGATTTAGAAGTTTGAGCGACTGGTGGTCTTCTACCCCTTGTTGCACTAGCAACTCCAACTCCAATACTACCAACATTTTCACTAGTAGGTGTAGGTGGTATCTCATCTTCTATTCCAATTTCGTTATCTTCTATTCCGAAATCTTGGTGTAATTGTTCATAATCAATATTTACATCTTGCAAATTAGGCGATGATTCAGAAACATGTGTTATTGGTTCATTATTACTATTACTACCAGAAGCTATAGGACTTTTTTTACTACTTCCACTTCCACTTCCACTCCTACCAGTAACTTTTCTACACGCTCTTTTAGCAGCATTCAACATATTGGAAAAATTAATATATAAGCTAAAATCAAATATGCAATTAAAATATTAAATAAGAGAAAGAGTTGGAGAGAGTGCACCGAATTCGACAATAAATTGAGCACTTGATTACGCAAATCCGGTGTTACCACGAACAAACGTCAAGCAAGTATTTCAATGTTGAACACTTGAACTTCAAGAATCAAGCTTCAAATGCCGATTTCCAAATAAGAAATTACGATAAATTAAATTCGGGAAAATAAAGACAATAAAATTATGAAAGTAGAATATGAATTCTTGAAAATTGAAGAGAAGAGAGTGATTGATATTTGCTAATTTGAGAATTGAGAGAGAGATAGATAATTTTGAGTGAGGAAATGAAGAAGAGGGGAGGGTATTTATAGATTTTAAGAAGGGTTAATAATGTAATTTAAAAAAAACAAAAAAAAACTCAAAATTGGCCAAAAATGCAAAAAGTCCCGTTGGGCAACGGTGCTGGACCGTTGCCAACGGTCTGGTGGACCCCACGTTTTCAGAAAATTTTTTTTTTAAAAAAAAAAAAAAAATTTTTACCGTTGGGACCGGTCCGGGTTGACCGGTTCGCCCGGAATTTTCCTTCCCGGGCCGGTCCGGTCCGGGTCAATTGGACGGAATCGCCTAACGTCCTAACCCCTTTCCTCCCCCTAACCCAGCCCGCCCCCCCCCCCCCGCTATAAACCGGTCCGGTCTGGGCCGGGTTTGACCGGGCCGGTCCGTGCCCGTCCCGGGTCAACCCGGCCCGGTTGACACCTCTAAGTCTAAACCAATAACTGCGCATGATCAGTACACAATGTCGTCTCAGCGGATTGGAAATAACAATTCCCTCGGAATATGAACCTCAATTTTTACTTTCTTCTTATCTACCATATCGTCCTTTCCGCCAATGATTTTCCTCGGAACAGGAACCTGAATTTTCTGCTTGTTTCCATCGGTAGTCGGTGAGTTGATGCCGTTTTGATCGCCGACGATTTTCAAAGGAGGAATGGAATCAGCCAAAGTTTTAATCATCATAAACTTCAAAATTTTGCAGTGCAAATCCATGGCAAAGATATTAGATTCGGAACTGTACAAACAAAAATATCTTTGAGAAGATCTGCAAAAGTAAGATGAAGGTAGAAGATGAGAGAAAGAGGGAGAGAATAGATATGGATAGGGGATTCGAGAAATTTGAGGGGATAGAAGAAATTGGAGTGGAGAGAGAAAAATAATAAAAAGTTTATTTTATCTCTTAAGGACAGAAGGTGACCATAATAGATATTTGGCTATAAAAAATTAAAATTTAGCTATGGAATATAATGTTTTAAATGGTTATTTATTTAAAATAAAATAAAGTATCAACCTTTGTTATAGGAGGTAACTAATCGAGGTATTTATCCCGGAGGTTTTATTATGGATTTAAGATATATAATATATATATATATATATATATATCAGTTTAACTTAAATGATAATAACAAGCTATTTAATCAATTTTTAGGTTACCATATTTGATTTAATATGGAAAGTTACATATTGTTGCAAGTCAAGCTAATTGGACGGTGTATAAAATATGTTAGCGTATGACTTAAACTCATTTGACACAATCAGATTAATTATAAGGTAATTATAGATAAATTTCTAAAATGAGTAGTAAATGACAATCTACTAAAACTTATGATTTTTTTGCTATTAAAAGTTATATTATACCGAGCATATATTGCTTAAATCCTTAATTAATAGAAAGTTCATAACCTTCTTGCTTTCGTTCATATTAATCTCTCTGCAGAACTATTTTCCTTAAGCACCCTCGAAGTTAATAGAAAAAAGAGGCTCAAAATTAGCAGCGCAAATAACTAAGTTATATAAAAATACTTTCTTTTGATGGAATATATATGGTGTTCGATAGTCGCATAAGGGTCCCGACCCATTTAATCGCGGCTCGTAAGGCATATTAAAGGAATTTTTTTTCATTCTAATCTCATGACACGAGCTGACGATAGCCATGTAACACCTGTATGAAAGTCAGTACTATAGGACATATTTTTTTGTTCATATATCACGGGCCGGTAAAGTTTTGCGTATTGTATCGGATTAAATCACATGCTCTACTGCTTGTGCAGTGCACGCCCCTATCAATTTCTTTAAATTTCGATCTTGCGACCGTACTTAAGGGTTCGAAGTTGAAATCTCTGATTGAAAGTGAAGGGATTCTATCAATATCACCTCAACCCATGATAGTGATACTATATTATTAACTTCTAAAATTGAGAAATGCTCCTCCTCTTTTCATAAATTATTGGTTCATTAAATGAATACATAGTCTTCCCTTTATTCTACAAAAATAATCAGGCGATCATTCACATCCATAAGAAAAAAACTCTTAAAAGAAGTAGAGGAATATTTATTTTTTAGAAATTAACCACCGGATAACTTTGACCACAAAAATGTGCACCCTCAGCAGCTCGATCCTCAATGTGTAAATCAAATAAGGTATTTAAGTAAAAAAGGGTAGAGCGACAGACTTAATATTTATCGCATAAGTTAATAGTAACGGATTCCTCGGTCATAAAAAACATGTTGCAGAAAGCAAGTACATAAATTGACAAAGAGGTGAAAAAACCACACTTCCTAGCTGGAGAATATCAAAATCAAATTAATGTGACATATGGCAAAGGGACTCATCACTTGGTAGCTTGTCAAATCAGGAAAAAATCATTCCTAGTTGCAAAGACAAAATTTTAATGGCATGAACCATAAAAAGGATGGTCAATGAAAGAAGGGACATGTCCCATTGTCCCAACAGAAAACAATACAACACAAAAACTCATGGTGTCATTACTCAAAAACCACAATATCAGCAAATTGCCCACAAAAAGATTTGTGGTCCCTTATGTAAACAATGCCATATCAAGTATAATGGGAATAAATACATGAAAATTTAAGTCCTTAGCTGACCTTAATTTCCACTCAAGATTCTTCTTGTGGTCTATCTCTCCTCTTGCATTGCCGACACTTCTTTTATACAAAATTGAACCTTACCAAACATAAAAGAGGCCCTCTTCAACCCACTCTCCTTTCCCCTCGCCGGGAGAGGTCAAGCTCATTATTTGCATTACCATTCTATGATCTTAATAAAAGGGCCAAAAGTTGGGCACCCTTGTGTGTACCAAGCGGGTATATTGCATGGACTCCAATATATTATCGGACTAGTATCAGATTCTCCAAAAGTACACTGCTTTTGTAGGATGAAACACGTATCCGGTGACGTTTTCGGAGAATACGAGCAACATAACCAAGTGGTCAAAGAATAAGTGAAGAGTTTAAATTCTAGTAAGAGACAATAAAATCAAGGTGATTTATTCCCTTGTGTCTAAACCGTAATGAGTAGAGTTACCTGGAATCCGCTGATGGGAGGTAGCATGTATCAGGTGAAATAGTCAACGTGCGCGCAAGCTGACTAGGATATCACTATTATTTAGAAAAACGCCATAAAGTGCTCGCTAATGTGACAAGTAGAAAAGGATATGGGGTTCTGACTTAATCGCATGGGGACTCGATTATAGAATTGTGGCTCCGCCATAAATATTTATCATAAAGGCCTACAAGGAAAGGGAGCCTTGAAACAACGGTGAAGTTATCTCCGTGTGATTGTGGGTCATAGTTTCGAGCCTGAAATTAGCCACTGGTACTTGCATCAGGGTAGACGACATAAATCATACCCTCTTAGGGTACGACCCTTTCTCGAACCTTGCGTAAACATGGGATGCTTCGTGCACCAAGCTGCCTTTATCAAAGGCATACAAGATTAGTTACTTTCTAAGTCATCTAAAGATAAAATGCAGGCAAGAATTTACACTAGACCAGGGCAACAAGGTAGATCAAATCAATCTACACTATCAAAGCCAATAAAAGTAAATGTTCATGGAAGGTAGGTTGTCTCATTCATTACAATAGAAAATTACAGAATTTGAAAAGCAAGTATTGACTAGGCTTAATTTAGCCATTAAGATCCTTATATACACAATATGATAAATGTGCAATGCCATAAACAGCACACTTAGTGGTTGAAAAATCCCTATTCAGAAATAAATGGAAGTAAAAAAAATAAGATTGCTTGTACCTATAGTATTATTGACAAACAATTAACTTCTCTGTAAAAGACTTACAACAATTACTCTATCTAACAACATTAGGGAACTCACAAAGGCAATGTCATAATCATCTCGCATACAAAATCCTGATTGGCTTCACTTCATATAGCAGAAGTCAATAAGTGGAAATACCCGAGCTATTCCCTGGTCTCTGTTGTTCTGCTGGTACAAAGTTCAGATGAGACGAAGTGTATAAGTTCTTGAACACGATAAGTAGGTGGCTGTTTCTCCTCTCTTGAGCAATATTAACTGATCTGTTCCCCAATAAGATCGAGACCAACAAGGAGGAATGTCACTCCTTGGAAAAGAAGGAAGTAAAAGTGGAGTCCATGAGCCGATAAAAGGCTTCTGGCTGATGCTGTTAACAGTAAGAAAGCAAGAGCTAGCTCTTTTCTGTATATTTTGTTGCTCTTGTTAACAGGTGTAGAAGTTTCCTCTTTCTGTTTGTTCAATCGGTTTAGCACAGACAGTTCACTTTCAGAAGCCCCTCTGCTTATTTGTGGTGCTCCCGACACTTTCAAATCCTTTTCAGCAGCGGCCAGTAGGTCGGATTCAGACGACCTACCTGCTTTTTTGGTGACAACCCACTCATATGAGCTTCCTAATTGGAAAAGTCCGGATACCATAGCATTGAACTTTGTGACTGACATAGTGTTTTCGAAAAGGAGGTAAGGGGCGATGAAAGGAATGGCTTTTGGTGCCGGAAGAATGTTTAAAAGTGTCATAAGGATAGGTATGTAGCAAACAACCCAGAAAGGGAGTTCCGCTTCCGGGATAAACATGGTTAAAGGAAGAACTACACAAAACAATGTGAATGAATAGAAGGGAAGAATGAGTTTTCTCAACAAAAAGAAAAGAAGTATTAAGTTGGCTTTCTTCCATATTGATATCTGCGCAAAAGTTACAAAATCAAGAGTTCGTTAGAGTTACGACAAAAATAACGCCTCAATACCAAGCTAGTCAGAGGCGCAGTCAGGATTTCAACCATATGGATTCTGAATTTCAGAACAACAACTTCAAGTGCTAATATCGGGGTTCTAAATTTAATATTTCTACATATTTAATCAATTTTTTAACATAATCCACCATTTGAGCAAAAGTTACTAGGTTTGGCCGAACCCGTCTCCGGGCTTCTACCTCCGCCCCTGTAGCTAATTGGAATCGGCTATCTGAGTTCTCACTAATTTTGTTTCATTTGAATCCTCTTTCTTTCCAATATTTAGTAATTTAGGTTCTCTAGCATCGGAAATTTTCTTCATTGGAGTGTGTATATATCAGAAAGTTTGGCGAAGTTAAAGAGAGGAGTATACCTTGGAAGTAACAATAGCAGGAAGACACACTCGGAAGAGTTGCATCGGGCCAGAATGCCACCGATGTTGCTGCTTTCTATATGCTTCAAAAGATTCAGGAACTTCACAAAGTACCTATTTTTTCATATTGATATGAAGAACATTGTAATTAGATTGACAAAACTACAAAACATAGTTTTAAGCTAAAATAAATTAAAATTTAATGCGAAAAAGACCAGGCAAAAGTTTCATCAATATGGATATGAATATGAGAACTGTTTGAAAAAGTACCAAAAGAGAAAACCAATCTAACAGCCATAAATCATTGTGTTGTTTGACTATTGAATCTTAAGTCGATAAAATTCCAACGTCTATTTGCAACACAATAGGAACAACAATTACTCCTCGATCCAAAACTTGTTCTATCTGTAAAGGAAGTCTCAAAATAAAATCCCTTATGCAACAAATGCCAGTCAGAGTAACAAGAGATGGGAGAATGCGACCATAAGTACATTTAACAAAAAATGTGAAAGCAGACAATACTTACCCTCACGTCATTAAGATATATGAATTTCCAGCCGTTGAGATGTGCACGAACAGCAATATCCATATCCTCTACAGTTGTCCTCTCAAGCCAACCACCCGACTCTTCTAAGGCTTTTATTCTCCAGACACCGGCAGTTCCGTTGAAACCAAAGAAGTTCAAGAATACGCCATTCACCTGCTGTTCCACCTCAAAATGAAAACACAGATTAATGTTTTGGAGACGAGTCAACAAGTTTTCATCCTTGTTAACAAATGCCCATCTTGTTTGAACCAATCCTAGCTCAGGGTTATCCTGTGACAAAAGTCAGATCATTCGTAATTGGCAACAGCAATATCAATGACCTCTCACAACAGAGAAAACAAAAAGAAACATATTTTCACCTTGAAATGTGGGACTGTCTGCTTAAGAAAATCTGGAGTTGGTTGGAAATCCGCATCAAAGATTGCAACAAATTCATAATCCTTCACATAGTCACAACTCATCGCAGACTTCAGGTTCCCTGCTTTGTAACCAGTTCTAACCAAACGGTGCCTATAAATTATGTTGATACCCTTTTGATTCCATTTATCGACCTCTGACTTTATTAAATCTTGGATGCAGTCATTGTCAGAGTCATCAAGAATTTGAATCAGCAAACGGTCTTTTGGCCAATCAAGTTGACAGACTGCCGATATGGACAACTCATATACCTGCACAACACCAGTAATAGCAAAAAAGTTTTGAATGCATAATACATAAGGAAAAGAAAAGAAAAGCAGAAAATAAGAAGAAAATTTTGTTAGAATGCGACTAATGAAAGTCTTAAGTACTACTTCTATGCCAAGGCTAGATTACAACAACAACAACAACTACCCAGTAATATCCCACAAAGTAGGGTCTGGGGAGGGTAATATGTAGACGAGCCTTACCCCTACCCGAAAGGGCAGAGAGGCTATTTCCAATCGACCCTCGGCTCAGTGAAGGAGAGGAAAAACAAAAACAAAAGAGCATTAGTAAGTCCAGCAGAAATAGCGTAAATAATTATCTAAACATAAGAACCATAAATAAAATAGCATGCAATAATATCATACAGTAACTACCATAACTAACTACCATAAGGGAGACACAATCCAAAACACAAAACATCTATGGATATGCCAAGGCTAGATTAAGATCCCAAAATGCTCAATTCCCTTATTTGATAATAAGACACTAAATGTATCAATAGCATTGCAAAACAAGTTATGCCATATTAAGCAATCCCGACATAGAACATACCTTACCTACAATAGAAAAAAAGTAAGAAAGAGACCACTACTATGGAAAAAACAAGGTAGAAAGAAACCACAAATGAAGTGCTAATCAGAAAGTTAAAAAGGAAACCAACTAAAAAGGAAACCATATATAACAACGGGTTAAAAGCACCACAAAAGTGGGAGTTGAATTTACCTAAATTTACTCGTATATTACCACCACCACCAACAACAACAACCCAATAAGATCCCACTAGTGGGGTCTGGAGAGGGTAGAGTGTGGACGAGTAATTTAGTTAAAATTACTCGTATATTACCAATTTCAAATAATTCAAAATGTCGAAGTGACTCGTGTTCTCTCCTAACAAGAAGTTTAAGACTACATAGAAGCGACAGAACCCCTGTTGTAGTAACAAAAACAAGAAGATAAAATATTCACAATTCAAAAGGGCAGCAGAAAAAAATGAATTAGATACAGTACCTCTCTTTCATTACACATTGGAATCTGCACAAGAACCATAGGATAGCTGTTGTTTGATCCCTCAAGATCATCTGATTTGAACGGATCCCCTTCAATCCTTGGCTTAATCTTCATGCACTTTATGTATAAGCAACCCAAACAAAGTACCAAACGATCTAACGACTGAATTAGGAAAAAAACAGTACAGAATGTGGAAAGATTTTGAACAGAAGGCGCGATATAATCAGCACGAAAATCCAACCAACCAACATAAGTTATATGGAACAACCCCAAAACATCAGAAGTATGTGGAATATACAAACTTGGATTCTGAAAATAATCCCAACCTTTGAAGTAAGCAACAATCTCAAAGGCCAACATAAGTAAAGAAATCACCAAACTAACTTTGATTATTCTGAAAAGTAGTTTACTTTTTCCAAGGTTCTCACTTGCAAGAGAAACCCCTTCTCTAAAAATAAGCCTATTCTTGATAGTACCAAACAAAGTCCATAAAATTGTTGCAAACCAAGCAACAAAGCCAACAGCTTGATTAGCTTTAAGAAGCAAAACCCATGTCACTTGCTTAGCATTCTTGCCTCTACTCTTCTCTATTGGCTTAAATGCATAGTCAGGACCATCAATTTCAACAATGGAGAAATTGGGGTTCTCCATTTTCACTATCACTGGTGTTCCCCTCTGTGTTTCCTTACCCCACCAGTCAAAAAAATTCAATCTTGGAGCCATTTAAGCCACTTAAAAACAACAAATTATCAGATCCTAAAAATCAAGAAACTCACAGTATGCTCATTCAATAGCATGAATCAAGAATTCTATTGTATAATTCAAGAATTCAAGAACTCATTTCAAAGCCCTCTATTTTTACAACCAATGCAACAGAATGTAAGAGTAAGAAAAGAAGTTATTCTTTGCATACTCTCAAAGGCTACTCAAGCTAAAAAAAAGCAAAGCACCATTATAGAGGAAAGTATATATCATTCAATACAATTACCAGCTGTGAAATACACTCTCCTTTCTTCAAGATTTTACTTCACACTTTTTTGGATTGAAGCTAGCTGTTGAACCTGTGTAAAGTTGTGTAAAAGGAAATATATTAGTACCACCAGAAATGCATTAAAAGTAAGTAAAAATCACTAGCTGACAAGTTTATCCACGATAACTGTAAATAGTGAAAGAATATTTTCATGTGGTGACTGAATGTGGAAAACAAGGAAATTTAGGTGAAAGAATAAGGCTGAAGTGTAATTGAGAATTAACTGAAAAATAATCCATTTAGTACCAAGTAAAAATACAAAAATATTCCAGATTTCAGCTTTGAGATAAACTTTATACTAATCAATTAACTTTTGCTCATCTGAAATTTTATTGGATGGCGTGGGGGTGGGGGTGGGGGGACGGGGTTTGGTTGCAGTACAGTGTTGGAAAAGGATATGCAGCCAGCCACTATTAACTATCTGTATATAAAGTGTTAGTCTTGATTCTTCAAAGTTCATAACTCATTTTAGACAAAACAATGGCTCTTATTTTTTGAGCAACTTTTATAATAATCCTTTTGTTCAAGTTCTTTCTCATTTCTTATTATTGTTACTATTATTACTAGTTTCTTAGTGGTTGTTATTTCTTACTAAAGCTCGGTGGCGAAGACTCAAATTGACTAACTCCTCCTTAGGAGATGCGACAGAAGATTGTGCGAGGATTGCAAAGTTATCCCATGTGAGACCCTTGCAACACAACATAGGCTTTTGGTGATGGATATATTATGATAAGAAGGAAGAAGAGGTCAATACGAGGTCGCCCGAGGATTAGGTGGGGCACCTTGACTAAGGATAAAGTTCAGGAGTTGGAAGGAAGGTTATCGGCAATGGGAGCTTAGAGAAGTAATCCTGCAAACACTATGTGGGAGACGATGACTGATAACGCCAAACTATGCCCTTATAAAAAGACACACACGGACGTAGTAAATATATTCTGAGTATTTCTGCCTAGAGTTGAACCACAGGGAATTAACCTATCAATTACTTTTGTCGAACTTACTAAATTACGGAACCAATTTTTCAAACTTTGTAATTTACAATTGATGATATATCTAACAACTAAACTGAAAATAAATAACAGCTAAAAGTTAACTAATCTTGATTTGCAAACAATTGGAATAAGGTCTAAGGTAATGGTTTCCCCCGTTGTTGATTTCCTTGGTTGAATATGTTTTGTAACTGAAACTTAGTTGTCTCCATCAATCATGAACGCTCCAGCTATCATAAACCTTTCTCAAACAATAATAATAATTTACTAGACGCACTTTATCAAGCTACGCTAGCTAGATTCACATTACGTTTCACTTAGATTGCACCCGAGGTATCGTTATCTCTAATCCAACCTCTAACCACTCGGTTATGACTCTCGTCTATACTCCAGGAGTGATGTTGTTCATACAATCACCTAAATATGCACTCTCTCTCAAGCAGATACATACTAATAGGGGGCAAATAGTCGAGGACCCTTTTAACTAACCACAATCAACACGTAGATGAACAAATAAAGATTAGCAACCAATTCAAAACTATATTAATATAACGACCAAGCCATCCTCAACGGGTTTCACCAAAACCTTTGATTAAAGTATTTAGCTACTCATAACAACGTAAGATAAAACTACTAAATTATTCATAATGGAAGAATTACAAGAAAAATAGAAGAGATAAAGAACTATGATGTTTTGAGTGATCTCTCACACTTTTTCTTCTTCCAAAAGTAATCTCAAAATTAAACCTCTCGCCTCTTGGGCAAGTTTCTACATCTTATAAGGGTTTTACCAAAAGTTTTTCCGAAATGACACTTTGGCCCCTCAAATTTCTAGATCGTGAACAGTTCACCGCGGCCGCAGCGTGGACCACGGTCGACTGCAGTGAACACTGCCTGGGCCCATTTTTGTGTTTTGTCTCCGTGCTTTGCTCCGCTGTCCACCGCAGTCGTGGTGGACTTTTGTCCAGTCATTTCTTTTACTCTTTTGTGTTCCGGTACTTCTTGAGTGGGTGTTTTCTTTACATTATTGCCTCCAAACACTTCATGCTGCTTCCTCACTTATGTGCAAAACTAATTAGCACCATTTAAAGCATTTTATTGGCAAATTACCTTATTAAACAACAACAAAGCATGGGCAGTTAAGGTGTAAATATCAACTATATAGCATATTATCAACATTCCACAAATAAATTATTGCTAGCCCTCGAGCAATTCACCACCCTCCATCAAAATTCCTTCCCTATGTTTTTCCCTCAACAACTCACACCATGAACATTTTACAAAAGTTACACCTAGTAGTGAGCAAACGTTTACCTCAAGAATCAAATCTTTCGTACCCTGTAACATTTTCCCTTACTCAAACCACTCTACACAAGAGTCAAGACGTACCTTTTCTTTGTTAATCACATTCCCTCACATCACACAAGAGAGTAGTTCCATATATAATGATAGTGATAACAATTAGGAACTAAAATAGACAGAATTCACTATCTCTCCAAGACAAAACATTCACATGCTACAAAGATGCACTATTAGCTTGTCCATAGTGTAGTACTCGACTAATTGAGCTCATTCAATCTTGGATCAATTAGGACTTTATTTAGTTGTAATGTAGGCTATGGGACAGGTAGGATACATTTAGATATAAGAGATACTACACCTCCCTAAGAACTTTAATACATACATTTTAACATTCAAACCTCATACTTATGTCAAACCAATATTACCTTCACATCAATGTGAGTTACTCCATTCTTGTTTAAGCACAATTACGTCAAGAGTCACCACTTATCAAGAAAATATTATATATATATATATATATATATATATATATATATATATATATATATATATATATATATATATATATATATATATATATATATATATATATATATATATATATATATATATATATATATATATATATATATATATATATATATTTCAATTCAAATGGCTTTTTCTTTTTCAAAACAGAGCACCTTTCTCCTTATTCGATTAGTTCCACTCAAAAGCCAAACCAACCACCCCACACTTTAACTTTTATAAAGTTCATAACAATTCAAGTGCTCATGAGAGGTGAAAAAAATTCAACTAGATGGTTATTTCAAACAAATGGATAAGGCTCGTAATGTGGTTGCCAAGGAGAAAGGATTAGAGGCTCAACAGGATTAACTACAATACATAACAATTAGGTGGGTAAAATATATATATCTGGCTCAACAAAGAAATGTCTATATCACTTCTAAAGCTGAATGCAACTACTACTTCGCTTTACAAACACACGGGGCAAGTTCTAGGCATAGAATGTATAGTGGAATACAGTAACACTCACACACACATGGCACGTGACTCACTTTGGATTAGTTTATCAAGACATTCCGTTTGAGTATTCAAGTTAGGTACAAACACATAATTTTTGAGGCACTTAAATAAGATTCAAACCTTGAAGTTAAGCGCTACACTCTAATGTCAATCGTGTTCAGGTGTAAGAATTCTAAGGGTTTCTTCAATTTTAATCTCATCGCTGATTAATCATATCTTAAAATAGAAAACGAAATAAAATCTACCTATACCCGGTTCAGGCTAAACCCTTGGAAAAGAACCGTGACCCAAAGAAAAACTAAGGGGAGTTACTACACTACCAAAAAAAAGATCTTTTTAGTATTTTTTCTAGATTAACTTCCCTCAAGAAAATTGTCTAAAGGATCGGTCCTCAGGAAGAGTCTCTATATTCCATTTTTTTTCTCGTCTTAGTCTCTTAAGAACCCCATCGAAAGAGATCCGTCGTCGGGACAAGTCACTTACTATTTCTATTTATACTTACCTAATGAACTAATATTCTAACATCAAAATAATCAAAGTAAACAGTTAATTATCATAATTACCAACATACAATGAAGTATACCCCACCCCACACTTAAAACAAAGACATGTCCCCATGGATGGACAATATAAAAAGAGTGAGGTAAAGGAACTTTCTTGAAGAATCACTCTTGATTTGAAACTGTCTAGGTTCACGTTGCAGGTGCGACCTAGAGCTCTCAACCAGCCCATGAATTTCTTTTCCGACTTCACCTGTCGGTCAACCACCGCGTTAATCCGGGTACCCAAGTTAGTTAAGGAGGTCCGCATCCCAGCCATATCATGCTCCAAACCGGCCATGCGAGTGCTTCTGCGTGGCTGTGATGGTCCTACCCCGTCCTCTCTTCGAGGAGCTGTTATCTCAGTAGCCCCAGTATCATCATCAGACTCATTAGACGAGTCATCAATGTGTTGCACTGGCATTCTTCCCTCTAGTCCAATTTATTCACCCGGAAAGGAACCTCCAGAGGTAATTTCCCGTCAACTTGAAGATTCTCAGGCACCCTAGCAAGGCGGCACAATCGGGTGACTAGCTAAGGGAAGTAGTGACCCTTGATCACCTCCGGCGATCTAATGAACATTTTTTCATGGAGAACTCGGGCGACATCAAACCCTTGGTAAGTCATAAAGCAGTAGATTGTAGCGGCCCGTGGCCCATTCACATCTGTGGTATTGCTGGATGGTAGTAGATGAGTGTTGATGACAGTGAGCCAACACTTGGCCTCCCAAGTAAGAGGCTATGAGTGTAGAGTATTCAGTTGTGCTACCCATTTGGACATTCTACCAGGTATATAGATCACCTCATGAAGTCTGTCCCAGTCAACCGCAGTGGCGATAAGACATGATGTAGTGATCGTTACCCATGAATGTAAGGAGGCGATACACTTTGCGGATGACCTCTATAGAAGCATTAACCTAAGTGTTGCGTACAGTCACAACTCCATCCTCGTTCTCTTGCAGATTTGCATAAAACTCTCGCACTAGCTGAATATTGGCCTCCTCGGGATCCTCAAAGAAGATGCCCAACTGACACCTCCTTGGCTCATTAAACATACTATGTAACTCTTTCACCAATGACGTCCGATCGATATGGACCTCATGGAGTAACTTCTTTGCAGCTTTCTGATAATACATTGTCTCTGCTGATTGAGAGACAAATCGATTGCTATCTAATTGAGGGGCACTGGCGCTTGGCCCCGAGCTCGTGAGGAACCTTTAGGACCACTAGTAGAGGACCCGGTGTTATGTCTCTTACGGGATGAACTCATAGTACCTGTCAAAAAAGAGAACGCTTATTAGGACGGGTCCAAAATGTGGGACTATGGGTGGTTACTCAGACTTCACCACAACCGTGTCACAACATCTCCTTATATCTCCATTGAGGTAATTTCCCAAACACATTGTGGGAAAGGCAAGCATCTTCATATACATGGCCTATGGGAATCAAGAAAACTACTCCAATTCAAATATTCGCTACACCCACACATCTCACATTTACTACAAACAATTAACCCACCAACAACACCCATACAACATTCAATACACAACCCCTTCACCAACATATGCCAATAAAAACAAAATTACAGTAAAAAGGAAGAAGAAAAGCTAAACAAAAATCTAATCACTAAAACTACATAATACAACATTGAAGTAGCATACAACACAAAAGATAGGAAGAAAAAAGAAAGGGGCGGGGGGTCAGAATCATACCTTTGCGGAAGAAGATGATGGGTAGTGTGAAGGAAGAAGAAGAGAGTATGGAGGGGAGAGTTAGGGCTTAGAGAGAGAGGGAGATTGGGGATTTTTGGGGGAGGGCATATGTGTGTGTGTTTTTTTTAAAATTTAACAGAAGAAGAGAAGGAAAAAACGGGAAAGAACAGAAAAAAAAATTATAGACCTGGTACCCCCCGTGGTCGACCACGGTCTGTGCTGTGGCTGCGGAGGGATTTATGTCCCAGGTAGTATTCACCGTGATCGCGGCCGCGGTCCACGCTACAGTCTGAGGCAGTGTTACCCGCAGTCCTACCACGGTCCGCGCTGTCGTCGCAGTGAATGGGTTTTTTTAATTTTCTTTTTGTTTTTTGTTTTTTTCCTTTAAACAGGAAGTTACATACTACACTTACAACACATTTTTGGATTGCCTCCCACACAACGCCTTATTTAGCGTCGCGACATGACGCAAGTAGTTGAGCCATCACTCCTCATTCACGTACTGGGGTTCTTTCAAATTGATCACTATTGTATCCTTTTTTTCTTCAGCTATTCTAAGGTAATGTTTCAACCTTTGCCCATTTACTGAGAACTTGTTTTTCTCATCTACTGATTCGATCTCAACAGCTCCACTTGCAAACATTTGCACCACTCTAAATGGTCCTGACATCGGGACTTTAACTTACCTAGAAACATTCTCAACCTTGAATTGTATAGTAATACCTTGTCACCGGGTTTGAAATCCATGTCCACGATATGTTTGTCATACAGCTTCTTCATTCTTTCCTTGTATAGCCTTATGATTTCAAAGGCTTGATATTTAAATTATCCAGCTCATGCAACTCTATCAGTCGATTTTGTCCAGCTGCGTCAGGATCCGTGTTCAATTGCTTTAGTGCCTACCAAGCTCGATGTTCTAGCTCCATAGGCAGATACATGCCTTCCCAAATACCAACTTGTATGGTAGCATACCTATTGGTGTTTTAATGCAGTTCTATAGGCCCAAAGTGTGTTACCAAGCTTCTTTGCCCAATCAGTTAGTGTGGCATTTACAATATTGGTTAGTACACTCTTTATCTCTCTGTTGTACACTTCAACATTTCCACTGGTTTGCGGATGGTAAGGGGTAGCCACCTTTTCGCGTACATATTTTGCAAGTAATTTCTCGAAGGCTCTATTACATAAGTGAGTGCCTCTGTCACTGATGATCACTCTTGGTGTCCCAAACCGGTTGAATATGTTCTTTTTCAAAATTCCTACCACCCACTCTTGCATCATTAGTGGGCAATTCTACAGCCTCTACCCATTTAGACACGTAGTCCACAGCAACAAGTATGTACTTATTGCCAAATAAGCTGACAAATGGACCCATAAAGTCAATCCCCCAAACATCAAACACCTCTACCTCCTAAATCGGATTCATAGGCATCTTGTGGCAGTGGGAAACGTTCCTGGTCCACTCGCATCATTGCAGCCATTTACCCAGAGGTGCGCATCTCTAAACACAGTTAGCCAAAAAAATCTAGCCTCTAGCACTTTCGCAACTGTCCTGACCCCTCCAAAATGTCCTTCGTATGCTGATGCGAGACAAGCCTGCAAAACCGAAAATTGTTCTATCTCGGGGACACCTCCAGATAATATTATAGACATATATTCTAAACAAATAAGTCTTGTCCAATTAGTACATGCGAAAATCACGATAAAACGTTTTCTTTTGGACAAATGAAAGGTCATAGGGAACTATACCGCTGGGCAGGTAGTTTGCAAGGTTTGCATATCATGGCGCTTCCTCAAGACTAGCTGCGAGCAGTTGCTTGTCTGGAAAGGTTTCCATAATCTCTTTGACCTCGACTAATTTTTCATCTCTTTTAAGTTGTGTTAGGTGATCAGCGACTTGATATTTTGTGCCCTTACAGTCACAAATTTTGAGGTCAAACTCTTGTAACAGCAGCACCCGACAAATGAGGCGCGGCTTAGACTCCTTCTTCTCAATCAGGTACCTGAGAGCTGCATGGTTAGCGTATATAATTACCTTGGAGCCAATCAGATATGATCAGAACTTGTCAAAAGCAAATACCACCGCTAACATCTCTGTGTCCATCCTATTGTAGTTGAGCTGTGCACCGCTTAGCATTCTACTTGCGTAGTAAATCAGGTGCATCAGCTTATCCTTTTGCTGCCCCAAGATTGCTCCTATGGCATAGTCGCTTGCATCACACATGAGCTCAAATGGTTGCTCACAGTTGGGTACAACAATGATGGGTGCAGTTACCAAACTCTTCTTTAATTCCTCAAATGCCAACCTGTAATCATTAGAAAATACAAAAGGCTGATCCTTTTCAAGGAGTTTGCATAATGGGTTAGTGATTCTGGAAAACTCTTTTATGAAATGCCGGTAGAACCCGGTGTGTCCCAGGAAACATCTCACCGTCTTGACTGAAATGGTCAGTGATAGCTTCACAATCACATCAACCTTAGCATGGTCGACCTTAATTCCTTTACTTGACACTTGATGCCCCGGGACTATCCCTTCATGTACCATTAAATGGCACTTCTCCTAGTTCAGTACAAAATTTGTCTCCACACGTCTTTTTGAACTCTCCTTAAGTTGTGAAGACATCTTCGAATGAATCTCCCACCATGGAGAAATCATCCATAAAAACTTCCATAATATCCTCTATCATATCTATAAAGATAGCTAACATGTACTGTTGAAGTGGGCAGTGGTAGCTTCACAATCACATCAACCTTAGCATGGTTGACCTTAATTCCTTTACTTGACACTTGATGCCCCGGGACTATCCCTTCATGTACCATAAAATGGAACTTCTCCTAGTTCAGTACTAAATTTGTCTCCACACGTCTTTTATGAACTCGTCTTAAGTTGTGAAGACATCTTCGAATGAATCTCCCACCATGGAGACATAAAAACTTCCATAATATCCTCTACCATATCTATAAAGATAGCTAACATGTACTGTTGAAATGTTACTAGTGCCTTGCAAAACCCAAAGGCATTGAAAGGAAAAAATGCCATACGGACAGGTGAAGTATGTTTTCTATCTATCCTCAGGGGATATTGATATTTGATTGTACCCCGAATATTCATTTAAGAAACAGAAGTGTGATGGCCTGGCCAACCTGTCCAACATTTGGTCAATGAAGGGCAAGGAGAAATGGTCCTTTCGGGTGGCTGTGTTAAATTTTCTGTAATCCATGCAAATTCGCCATCCCGTGACTGTACGAGTTGAGACCAACCCATTGTTCTCATTTTGCACAATAGTCATCCCCCATTTTAGGTACACATTGGACAGGGCTGACCCAATTGCTATCAGAGATTGGGAAGATGATTCCCACATCTAACCATTTGATCACTTCCTTCTTCACTACTTCTTTCATGTTTGGGTTCAGCCATCGTTGATGTTCTCTGAAAGATTTTTACCCTTCTTCCAAGAGAATCTTATGCATACAGAAAGCCGAGATAATACACTTAATGTCTGCCATAGTCCAGCAGATGGCAGTCTTGATTTCCCGCAATACCTGTAAGAGCTGTTCTACCTGCACATCTAGCAAACCACATGACATAATAACATGCAAAATAAAATTAGAGCCTAAGAAAACATACCCGAGTTTATCTGGGAGGGGCTTCAGCTATAGCTTAGGTGGTTCCTCTATTGATGGCTTTGCTGGAGGTGTAGCCCTTTTTCTAAATTAAGGGACTCGAACTAAGGTTCCATTTTCCAGAATCCTTGGCCTTCAAGTGCCATGACCCATTCAGCTAACCCTTCATCATCCATCTCTTCTAAATTTTTCATACATGCCTCTAATGGATCTTTAACAGTCAGGGTCATATCATCTTCTTGCAGGATCACATATACTGCCTCTACTAGAGAGCAATTAGCATATTCGATGGGTCTCCTCATAGATTGTTGAACATTGAATATGACTTCTTCATCATTTAGTCTTATTTTTAATTCCCTAGTTCACAATCGATCGATGCTCTTCCAGTGGCCAAAAATGGCCTACCCAAAATGAGAGGTATCTCCTCATCTACCTGACAATCCAAAATAATAAAGTCGGATGGGAACACGAACTTCCCTACTTGCACCAACACATCATCAATAATACTAGTTGGCCTTTTCACTGTGCGGTCAGCCAGCTGTAGCAACATCCAAGTCGGTCTAGATCTGCCAATACCCAGCTTGGTGTACACTTCCGGCAACATCAGATTTATGCTGGCTCCCAAACACCATAATGACTTTGCGAAGGCGTAACCCCCAATTGTGCATGGAATAGTGAATCTACCTAGATCAGACATATTTTGAGCCATCGGTCTTGTTACTACTGTGCTGAAGGTCTGTGTCAGAGTCACAGTGGACAGATCTTGAAAATCAAACTTCGGTGACATTAGATCCTTCATCAACTTTGCATAACTGGGCATCTCCCTCAGAGCATCCATCAGTGGAATATTCAGCTAAATTTGATGTAGTATCTGCATGAATTTCTTGTATTGGTCTGTCTTCTTTTGTTTTATCAGTCTTTGAGAGAAGGGTGCGGGTATCACCCTTTATGCATTGATTGCTGGCTTCTCTCCGTTGGAATTTTCTGGTACTTGCCACCTATTCTGCATATTTCTCATTCATCTTTTCTTTGCTTTTTTCCTCCCGACTCTCCTTAACCACCACTTCAGTAAGTTCTGTTGGTTCTTCCACCTCTAATAGCATTGGGGTGACAATCGTATTCTCTTTACTGGCTTGTATAATCTCGTGTTCTCTGTCTAAATATCTCCCCTTCTTGAGGCTTACTGCCATCAACTGATTGGGTTTTGCGCCTTGGGGATGTTTGTGTCTGCATGCAAAGTTCCCTGAGGGCGGTTGTTTAGGTCCATGGAAAATTGTCCTAGCTGCTTTTCAATGTTCTTTATGGCTGAATCATGCACAACCAACTTTTCCTGCACTTTATTATTTGTACCAATGAGTTACTCAAGCATACCTCTAATTTCTATCATGTTGTTATCTTTCTGAGGAGGTGGTTGATATGTTAATTGCTGCTAATTTAGTTATGGATAGCCCTGTGGTTTCTGATATGGTACTGGCACCAATTGGTTTTGAGGGTGCATACCCCCAAGGCTGTTGCATATTAGGCCTGTACTGCTGATTTTGTGGCGGTCTTCATTGTTGTGCTCCTTGTCTCTAACCCCCATAGTTGTTGACATAATTCATATCTTCCCTCACCCCTTGATTTTCACCTTCTACGCTCCATGAACCCATATAAGACTGATTAATACAAGGTGTACACAGTCCTCCGTTTGTTGTATCAATAATGTGCACCTGTTTTGTACCCATCTCATCAATCTTCTTTGTCAATATGCTCATCTGGGTCATGAGTGTGGCCATATTCTCTGGATGTGAATTATTTGGGTCAAGAGGAACTGAATGCACTTTGGGTACCAGTGTTGTAGCTCTAGTCATCCACCCTAAATGTTGTGACATCTTGTCAAGAAAGATTTTGCACTCGGTGAATGTCTTACTCAAAAATGCACCTCCAGCTGAAGCATCCGCATTTTCCTTTAGATTGTGAGCTAACCCCATGTAGAATCTCTGGCCAAGCATCTGGTCTGGAATGCCATGGTGAGGGCACTTTACTAGCATCCCATTAAATTTGTCCCAAGTTTCTTGCAAATACTCAGTCGGCTGCTGCTTATACTGCAATATTTCATCAATATTTCCTGCAGTCTTATCAGCTGTGGGCTATGCCCTGTCATAAAGTGCAGCTTCAGGCACAAGAGGTGCCACTACTCCCACATTGGGGTTTGCTGGAAGATCCCAACATTTCCAACGACGTTGTGTGCGTCACTCATGTCAAATTCGAGCAGGTGTGGTTTTTGGGATTGTTAAAGTCTCTTGTTGGAACGGTTAAATGCCCTGAATGTTTTCTCGGGGTCTGAGAGTCCTTCTAGTAGTTCTCCAGTCCTCGAAGAACTTCTAGGCATACACCTGATTTCCACAAGAGTTCAAACGTTAGAATTTCAATGAACAGATTGGTTATAGAGAAAAATGACTACACTAAGAATTTTTGTACTTCTTTCAATTTTAATTGATAACACCGCTAATTCCCCGGCAACGGCGCCAAAATTAAAAACGCCAAACTATGCCTTACAAAAAGACACACATGAACGTAGCAAATATATTCTGAGTATTTCTGCCCAGAGTCAAACCATAGGGATTAACCTATCAATTACTTTTGTCAAACTTACTAAATTCACGAAATCAATTTCCCAAATTTTGTAATTCACAATTGATGATATATCTAACAACTAAACTGAAAATAAATAACAGTAGAAAGTTAACTAATCTTGATTTGCAAATAATTGGAATAAGGTCTAAGGTAATGGTTTCTCCCATTGTTGATTTCCTTGGTTGAATATGTTTTATAACTGGGACTTAGTTATCTCCATCAATCATGAACACTCCAGCTAACATAAATCTTTCTAAAGCAATTAAAATAATTTACTAGTCACACTTTCTTAAGCTAGGCTAGCTAGATTCACATTACGGTTCACTTAGATTGCACCCGAGGTATCGCTATCTCTAATACAACATCTAAACCCTCGGTTATGACTCTCGTCTATACTCTGGGAGTATGTTATTCATAAAATCACCTAAATATGCACTATCTCTCAAGCAGATACATACTAATAGGGGTGGATAGTCGAGGTCCCTTTCAACTAACCACAATCAAAATGTAGATGAACAAATAGAGATCAACAACCAATTCAAAACTATATTGATATAACAACCAAGTAATCCCCGACGGGTTTCACCAAAAACTTAGATTAAAGTATTTAGCTACTCATAACAATGTAAGATAAAACTACTAAATTACTAATAATGGAAGAATTTCAAGAAAAATAGAAGAGATAAAGAACTATGGTATTTTGAGTGATCTCTCACACTTTTTCTTCTTTCAAAAGTAATCTTAAAATTAAGCTTCTCGCCTCTTGGGCGAGTTTCCACATCTTATAAGGGTTTTACCGAAAGTTTTCGAAAATTGACACTTTGGCCCCTCAAATTTTTGGATCGTGAATAGTTCACCGCGGCCGCGGCATGGACTGCGGTGAACATTGCCTGGGCTATTTTTGTGTTTTGTCTCTGCGCCCTGCTCCGCTGTCCACCGCGGTTGCGGTGGACTTTTGTCCAGTTATTTATTTTTCTTTTTTGTGTTCGGGTACTTCTTGAGTGGGTGTTTTTTTCACATTATTTCCTCCAAACACTTCATGTTGCTTCCTCGACCTATAATATTCCTTGCGAAACCAATTCGCACCATTTAAATCATTTTATTGCAAAATTACCTTATTAAACAACAACAACAAAACATTGGCAATTAAGGTGTAAATATCAACTATATATCCTATTATCAACGGCGAACTGTATAAGGAAAACGGCAGGAGAGGTCTTAGGGATATCTTCGGGCCGCGCCGGTAACCACAAAGGAGACTGGTGGTGGAATGCAGTTGTCCAAGGTAAAGTGGAAGCGAAAAGGGCAGCTTACCTGTGGTTAGTAGGGAGCAATGGTGAGGAGGAGAAGAGAGCGAACAGTGAGAGATATAAGATAGCTAGGAAGGAGGTGAAGATGGCAGTAACGGAGGCTAAGACAATAGTTCTTGCTCATCTGTATGAGGAACTAGGGAATAAAGGCAAATAGAATAAATTTTTCCGACTCGCTAAGGTGAGAGAGAGGACAGCTCGGGACCTAGACCAAGTGAGGTGCATAAAAGATGAAGACGGAAAAGTTTTGATGGGTGATGACCAGATTAAGAGGATATGGTAGACCTATTTTCATAAACTTCTAAATGAAGAAGGGGATAAAGATATTGTACTAGGTGAATTGAGGAATGCCGACAACCCCCATGAATTAAGTTATTGTAGGGACATTAAGGTCGATGAGGTCATGGAGGCAATGCGTAAAATGAGGAGGGGCAGAGCTACCAGGCCAGACGAAATTCCGGTTGAACTTTGGAGGTGTGTGGGTGGAGCAGGCTTGGAATGGCTTACTAGGTTGTTTAAGGTTATATTCAAGATTAATAAGATGCCTGGCGAGTTGAGTTGGAGTACAATGATTACGCTGTATAAGAGCAAAGGCGATATCCAGAGCTGTAACAACTATAGAGGTATTAAATTACTAAGTCATACCATGAAATTTTGGGAGACAATGATAGAGATGAGAGTGTGAAGGACGATGTCTATTTTAGACAACCAGTTCATGTTCATGCCGGGGCGATCTACCACAGAAGCTATCCACCTTATTAGGAGGATAGCTGAACAATACAGGGATAAGAAGAAGGATCTCCACATGGTATTCATCGATCTAGAGAAAGTGTACGATAGGGTTCCTAGGGAGGTCTTATTAAGTTGCTTAGAGGTTAAAGGGGTCCGGTTGCCTTCATTAGGGTGATTAAAGACATGTATAATGGGGATAAGACTCGGGTTAGGACAGTAGGAGGTGACTTCGAGCATTTTTCGGTTGTTACAGGGTTGCACCAAGGGTATGCGTTCAGCCCTTTCCTATTTTTCCTGGTGATGGATGCCATAACGCATCATATTCAAGGATAGGTGCCATGGTGCATGCTATTTGCTGACGACATAGTCATAATCGACGAGACACGACGAGGCGTCAACGAGAGGTTAGAGGTTTGGAGACATGCCCTTGAGTCAAGGTTTCAGGTGGAGCAGGGCGAAGACGGAATACCTCGAGTTCAAATTTGGGGCCGAGCCGACAGAAGCGGGAGTGAGAGTGAGGCTTGACTCTCAAGTTATCCCTAAGAGGGGTAGTTTCAAGTACCTTAGGTCATTTATTCAGGGGATCGGGGAGATCAAAGAGGATGTCACACACCGTATAGGGATGGGGAAGATGAAGTGGAGATTAACAACGGGAGTCCTGTGTGACAAGAAAGTGCCACTGTTGCTAAAAGGTAATTTTTATAGAGGAGTAATTAGGCCTGCCATGTTGTATGGGGCCGAGTGTTAGTCGGTTAAGAACTCACACATCCAGAAGACGAAAGTAGCAGAGATAAGGGTGTTAAGGTAGATGTGTGAGCCTATAAGGATGGATAATATTAGGAATGGACATATTCGAGAGAAGGTAGGCGTGGCCCTCATGGAGGACAAGATGCGGGAAGTAAGACTCAGATGGTTCGAGCACATTCAGAAGAGGAGCATTGATGTACCGGTGAGAAAGTGTGCGCGACTAGATATGATGGGCACGAGGAGAGATAGAGGGAGACCTAAGAAGTATTAGGGAGAGGTAATCAGGCAGGACATGACGCTTCTTAGGATTATTGAGGACATGACCCTTGACAGGGAAGTAACCGAGCATTAAAATTGTAGGTTAGGGGGAAGTTGTCAATATTTATATCGCGCATTAGATGAGACTAGCCAGTTAGGAGTTAATTTTAGGAGGCTACTTATCAGCTACTGATGCAGGGATTTATCTGTTGGATATTAGTATATCTTCCATATTTCGTATTTCCTATATTTCTTATATTGCTGTTATTCTATGTTATGTTATGTGTTTTATGTTATTTTAGTGTGAGTCTATTGATAGTACTAATATATCGTCTCTTGTTTCTGTCTTGAGCCGATGGTCTCCGGAAAACAGCCTCTCCGCCCCTCGGGTAGGGGTAAGGTATGCGTACATATTACCCTCCCAGATCCACTTGTGGGATTATACTGGATTATTGTTGTTATTGTTGTTGTTTTTATTGCTATTGTTGTTGTCATCTTAGTGTTGTTATTGTTATTGTTGTTGCTACTATGAATATTGTTCTTGATATTATTCTTAAGTTTGTTGTTATTTATTTATATATTTATTATTATTATTATTATTATTAGAAGAATGTTTTCTTGTATTGGTTAAAGGGTAGTCCGGTGCATGAAGTATTTTGTATTTAAGCATAATTCGAGAAATGACCGGATTCCAAGAGGGTGTGATATAGACAACCATTACACAAAAACAACTTTACTTTTACTCCAAGAACAATGTAAAAAAATTTAATTATTATTAAAATTTAGAAAAATCACTTATTTTAAACCATAAAAAAAGTTAAAAAATTACTTATTTTGGGGTGAAAGGAATAATCTTGGATGCTCAAATTCATAATTAGACACTTTAGACGAAAGATGGTTGTTAAAGTAAGTATTTTTTATGAATATTCTTTTGTTTAGGTACTTTAGCATTATCAGTTTGTTATTATTGCTGTTGTTTTTAGACTTGTTTTTAACATTTATTAACTTAATTATTTTACCTTGGGACTCACAAAATGATACATAAAATTCACTTCTCTTTTTGAATCTTTTGTTATCCATAGACTATAAGGATAAGTACATAAAAGAGTGCAGTGGCAGAATGTTTTCTTGTCCTCTTTTGCCTGATGATTTGAGCTGTTTTGGGATTAAAAAATAATAGGGACCATAACCGATTTAGAAAAAAAAATACCGGCTGTTACAGTATGGGCAATAAACTATTACTGAATAAAAAAAAAAAGTGCTCCCGTGATCTTGTAATAAGTGATTTTTGACCTTTAATATACTCCTTAAAAATACTAATTTCTAGGAGAAAAAAAATACTATAACTAAATTACTCTTAAGCAAAATATAAATATTGTTAACCTAACATATTGAGATTTATAAATAAGGACAAATTCAAAAAAGCAAAGTTAAATTATTCATGAATACTTAAAAATAATATTTATTTAAAACCAAAATAAAAAGACTTAAAAGTCACATGTTATGTAACGGGAGTAAATGTATAGGAAAATTAATTATTAAAAAAATAATTTAACTTTTTTGTTTTTATGTTTGTTGGGTCTTGGGGGAGGGGGTTTAGAGGGGAGAGAGAGTGTTGAGTTGTCCCACATCGGAGGGATTTGAGGTCCTTGGTCTCCTTATATGACTTGGACAATCCTCACCTCATAAGCTAGCTTTTGGGGTTGAGTTAGGTCAAAGTCCATTCTTTTTATGGTATCAGAGCCAGACCTATCCCAATTATTGTTACCGATGTTGGGCACCCATTTATGTTGTCCACGCTTCAGAGATCTGGGCGTGAGGGGCGGTGTTGAGTTGTCCCACATCGAAGGGATTTGAGGTCCTTGGTCTCATTATATATTTTGGACAATCCTCACCTCATAAGCTAGTTTTTGGGATTGAGTTAGACTCAAGGTCCATTCTTTTCATAGAGTTTAAAGTGTTTTTTTTTTTCTCACGTTGGAGAAATAGTGCTGTCGTTGTCTAATCAACAAATAGTTGAAAATGACAGTGCTAAGATAGGTAGGAGTGATTTTGGTTTAGGAAATTATTATTTAGTCAATTAATTAAGATTCTAAAGTTAGTTATATCAGTTGTATTTTAGTCTCTTATAAAGAAAGCAAATTTATTATTTTTTCATACAAATGTGAAATCAAATTATTTGATACTTCTTCCGATCTAAAATAAGTGATTTGTTGGTTTTTTATGGAGGTCAAAATAAGTAATTCTTTTAGGTTTTAAGAATGATTTTTCTTACATTATACTTGGAGTAAATAGTGTTAAAATATGTGTTAGGAGTGTTTATGTGAGATAATAAAAATTAATATAATCAATTCTATTGTTAATTAATGTTAAAAAATAAATTTCTTAATCTATGTGAAAATATTCAAAAAAACTACTTATTTTGAATAATAATGAAGATAGTAACAACAATAACGGAAACGGCATCTTAAATTACATATCGCATCAAGACTTAATTTATGTGGACGATGGTAAATGCTATAGACTTCTAAATTTTGTTTATTTTAAATTTTTTTGGTAAAACAATTAATTTTCAACAAATATTTTTGATGAAAAGTTATTTGTGTTTAATTAATTAATTTAAAATATACTTTTGAGCAATAATCAATATTTGGCAAAACTTTTAAAAATTGTTTCTAAATTTATTTTTCATAAAAATAAAATTTTTAAAAGTTAAGTTTTTCTGCTCTAAAAAATTATTTTTATTTCTATTCAAAATCAGTTTTTCCCTTCTAAAAGTTTTGGCCAAATATTATAATGTTAAGAAAAATAATGGAAAAAAGCAATTTCAACCAAAAAGAAGCTTGAGCAAAAATAATAGGCAAAAATGACCAATGTTTTCCAAAAAGGATGCATTTTTGAAACCCGACGTCGAGCTTTGAGTATATAAACTCCATCTTCAAAAATTCAAAATCTTATTTCGACTTTTTTTTTTTCATTTTCTGAATTATTAAAATCAATGTTTTCTATTTTACTTTCTAAAATTGTTTAAAAACATTATTGTGAATAACTGGAATAAACTAATTAAAAACAAACTATGAAAAGTGAGAGGCTTCACCGACAGATGACAAGGAGTATATCTTCCATTATAAACTTATGGCATAAAAATAAGGCAATATGCTATGGTCTCCTGGGCCACAAAATTCCCCACCCTTTGTATTTCAAGTGCACACTTTTTATTTCTTAGCTGTCGGTGCCAACTAAATTATTACAAGTTTCTTGCTTCTTTCACCACTTCATTATCACTGCCACTCCTATTTCCTTTCATTAGACACAAGTGCCGAGACCTCGGGCCTATTTAAGGGTGTCTAAATTTAATGTTTATAAATTTCTATCGTAATTTTAAATTAATGTATAATAATAACAAGTTTTACAATTAAATATTTAATAAAATTTTTAGTATAAATATATAATTTATATAAGAGTTATTGGATTCTAGAGAACCTGTAGTACACGCACTAGGTCCGCCATCGCTAACAGGTGGGGTGGGCCAGGCTGGATAAGAAAAAGTTAAAACCGTCCAGGTTTCTAACCGGGCCGATTACCGGTAGTGATTAACGGGTTCGGGTTCATGTGTGTAAAAAAATGAACCTAAAAGATTACGGGTCCAAAGGGCCGGATCGGGTTAGTATTTTTTTGTATAACTTTTATAATTTATGTTAATATAGAGTAAAAATATAAAGAATACAATGAAGATGGAACAAAAAGTTGTACTTATAAATTGCAAGTGATACATTTATTTCAAAATTCAAACTTACAAATTGAAAGTTTACATTTAACAAGTAAGTTAATGGAAAATGAGTAAATTCAAAGGTTTTGCATTGCCTTAGACTCTAAAATCTTTAAAAAAAATTAAAATTTAGGCTTTAAACCATCTCGGGCCGATTAACCGGTTCTACAGGGATTGTGGCTGAACGGGTTTGACCGGTCCGATTAATCAGATGAATTAAAGTAAACGGACCAACCCTCTAACCCCAGTAACCCAGCCCACCTTCCCCCCTAAGTATCGGGTCGAGCCGGTTCCGGGTCAACCCAGCCCTAGGAGCGTACGCAAAATTTTTTGTAAGTGGTATCGAAATTTAGAGAGGCGTACAAATAAAGAGATTACTTTACTAAAATCATACTTTAGAAAAAAAAAATTTAAATATAATAGTACAATTCTCCCCCACGAACTTTTATTTTTTATAAAATATATTCATAATAGACTCAGTACAAATATTACCCAAAAAAAGAACTATATAAAGCAGCAAACGTTTCAATAACTCATTATCCATTCGAATCCATAGGACGCTACTTCTTTCAATAAATATTCAGAAGAAAATTAAACTATTAAGAAACAAGTTATTTTCACCGTTGGGGAGTCAACCGCCTGACCACAAGCAGAAACTGGATTACTTCACTAACGGGCCAACATAGTTGTTAACGTAAAGTTGTGCCATTTATTATATTTAGACTATATTTTCTTTTGCAAATTATATATATATTAATAAATAAAACTTTCCGGCCAAGCGGTGTCGGATAACATCGCTTGGCTCAAGGTGCCTCCGCCCCTGCTCGGTTCGTTTGACATCTCTAAGTCTATTCCTTAGAAGTTACTGTGCTCTGAATTAATAATTCATGCATTTTCATTCAATAAATTTTTAAAGACAAATACAAAGTTTGAAATAAAGACCCAGGTTCAGCCGAACCCGCGTCTGAAGCTCTAGCTCTGACCGTAACTAGGTTTATGTATAAACTATCCTCCTCGAACTTCACTTGTAGGAATCGACTGAATTTATCGTTGTTGTTCTCACCTTCTTTCGACACGAAATATTTTCCTTCTTATTACTCCGATCCTTTCTTTCTAAGATGATACAAGGTTGGTGCAGCCCGTGCCAGTACAGGCCCTACATTATTTAACTCTACGTGCTATCCAATTGTAAATATAATAAAAATTAATGATGTAAGTATGGAACTAGTAGACAATATTTTATGCTAAGTAGTATACACTTAATTTACATATATTTTGAACAAAATATACATTGTTTATGTTAACGAGAATCACATTAAGGGATGCTTAAAGTGCCACAACAGTTATAATATGTATGATACAACTATTTACATATGTGATCTTTCGTCTTCTTTCTGGTCCCCTTTTTATTAGTTCTTGGCTAAAAATATTTGCAAAATAAATAAATACGTCATAAATTAAAAGGTTATATATCTTTAGGGAAAAATGTGATAACGAAGATTATATGTTTGTTGTAAAAGTGAACATACACAAGATGGCAAAATTTCAAGTAAGCAACACAAAAAGTACTTCTTTAATAGTCTGAGCATATATAAAACAGAAAATAATTGAAACAGAAAAGCAGTTATAATAAATTTGGTAGCTTAAACATTTAAATTTATGCCAAGGAAAATTATTTTAAATCACTTATGATTTGAACGTGGCCAAAAAGCAAAAGAAAACAGAATATCAAAACAAATGTGACACGTTGAAGTGTTTTTGAAAATTCATCATTCTCCAACATAGTAAAAAGTACACCGAGTGACGAAAGCCAAAAAAGAGTTAAAGATCATCAAATGCAATACTCTATAAACAACATCACTACTGTAATTCGGTTAAGCTTGCTTTAACAAAATCAAATATGCTATGTAAATGTTAGCACATAGCCAAGCAAACTATGTCTTTGGTTTCATTTCTTATATTCTGATGTGAAATAGGAATATTTTATTTATCTATTAGCATTTGAAGTAATAATTATTCAATACTACTAACCGAACCTTATATGAAAAGTAAAACTTATCAAGTTTTTAGTGTTTGAAATAGACAAGACAGTAGCTACTATAAAAAATAAGAAGCGATGTCATAAATTCAACCTCGGGACTTATCTACTTCTTTAGTTGGTCCAAGAAGATACAAGGATCATGTATGAAGATAGGGATGGAAGTGTTAAAAATTTGTCTTTATAAGACCACAAACCGCGAATTTGATGTTAAAATCTTGCACATAATTTAAAAGAAAAATCACACCCTTCGAATTTTTCATCCTTTCTTTTACGATACAAAATTGCGAGAACTAATCAAGTCCCATGTACCATCCCTACTTTTAGGGCTAACTTGGTGGGGAAGCTACACCATGTATCACAATGCTAATCTTAAATCAGTATACTCTATATTTTATATTAACTATCATATGTAGTAAAAGCCGTTAATGATTCAGTTTACATAGAAAATTATATGATACCTACCTTTTTTATACATGTTATATCATATTTCAACAATGATGAGCAATCCATAGTAAATATCTCAAAATCAGAAACCTCCAGCAATTTCAATAAGATATATTTCACTCATAAAGGTTCCAAACATAGAAAAAGAGGTAGCTAACAGTAAACGTCCATAATGGTATCAACCATGAAAAAAATTCAAGAGCTGCTAAGATATGACCAAAATTAATTTCTTTTTTTTTTTAGAAGAAATTTTTGTTTTTATTTCAACTATTTACATCATCTGTTCTTTTGGACTCTAGAATAGATCACAAAAGTACAATCATTTTGAAACTCTACAACTGTTGTTGTTAAGCTAATATCCTATTACAGAGAAAAAGTTGCTACAATTGTGGATACTCGCACAAAGGATAGCTGTTAATGTTCTGTAGCATGGGCGACCATTTAGATAGCTTTACGCCAGTGAAGTGCACTTGAGTGTAATCTCCTTTGCTCGATCTTGGCGTCTCTGCTTGATTGTTGAAACCTTTTGTTGTTCCTTTCCATCCAGATGTTGTAAACTACTGCTGCAAACACCACACCTAGGATGGTTTTTCTGGGATTTCTGCTGTTAACATTAGCAGTTAACCATTGGACTTCTGTTTCCCATGTGCCTGTCGTTCTTTGATACTTCAACCATTGTAACATACCTTGCCACAGTGTTTTGGAGTATAAGCAGTCAAAATATAAATGTCGTGAGTTTCTTCAGTGTCTCTTCCACATAAAATGGAGGATTGATTAATGTGAATTCCCCATTTAGCTATCTTGTCAACTGTCGTCAAGCGTCTATGCAGCGCCATCATAAGAAGTATTTCTGTTTCGGGAGCATACCCGTCACCATTAATAATTTTTCCTATCGAACCTTGGGATACTGAGGAGTGGTATGAATGTATGCCTTCCTGATACTAAATTGCCCATTTAGACCTAAATGGGTTTCGGTGCCGAGAAACAATATTAAAGCGTTAATGTGTTTTGTAGGGTAAAGAGAGGTGGTCAGTACCTTTGTAATGATATCTACAGAGAGGACATTCGCTGCAACGTTGGGTACCTTTCTTTTGAAGGTTATTCACGCATAAGCCTCTTTAGCAGGCAAAAACTGTATAGAAAAATAGTTGTAGTTAGTTTTGCTTATATGATTGATACTACTTTATAACGGATATATCTAGAAAATATAACTTAAGCAAACTTAGAAAAATGATACTTCCCGCCTTTTTTTCCTCCTTCACACTATTTCTTTTTACTCTTCCAATTTTTCCATGGAATTCTGAACACCGTGATATTATGCCTGAAATTTATATATAGAAAAGCATAAACCAGTAGACACAATAAAAATATAAAAATCCCAGGTAAAAACAGAAGTTTAAAAGCAATTCTATCCTTACTTCCACATCACTAATAATCTAAATAACGATATTTTAGTAAATAATGACAAAAAAAGATACCAAAAAATAGCATTCCAATTACATAGGACTTAGAAACACTAAAGAAAGAGGTATATAAAGGATTAAGAGAAATAGGTATGATAAGAAAGTAATAATCAAGAGAGGTTGTTGTATCATTTAAAAGTATTACAGTACATGAAAATTTACCCGTGAGAATGAAAACCGTTTAAGATTTTGATATATACCCACAAGGAGACTGGAAAAGCTTTTATCACACATTTGCTATACACCTAAGTTTTTATTTATTATCATTGTTCATTTCAGTCGAGAGCATCACTTTGCCTTGGTGAAGTTGTCAAGGTTGAAGAAAAGAGAAGACATTCAAATGCAAAAAGAGCTCGCATTGAACAAAAATATGTTGTCGTAATAGAGGTTTTAGGTGGTAAGTATAGGTGCAAAATAAAAATACATCCTTGATCTGATAAATTTTCTTACATAGACCTCCATAGGCATATAGAATGGTTCAACAACGTCCTACTCCGTGTAGGTGATCAAAATAAGGTGATCACGATAACTGAATTTTATGAATGTATCTAATAAAATATGATAACAGTAAGATATAAAGGAGAAATTATAGGAGATGGCGTTAAATACATGACTCTATGACTCTATACAAATATCATACTTGTTCTTCTCAAATTCAATAAGCAAATTATAAGTATCACTATAAAATTTATTCGCACCAACGCACATCATCAGTGACAAAATGATCGCTAAACTCTATGTTGGAGCGTCTCAACTATCAATTGACTTAGTAATCCTAAAGATTAATGCATAGCAGAGCATGTACGCGAGCCTTAGTGAAATTTATAGCTAAACTAAATCAGTTCTTTTAGTAATTCACATTGTCACAACTTGAATGAAGTCAATTATTTGTCTAAACTCAAGGTTTTGTATTTAGTACACTGTTCAACTTAGCATACCATTCTAGAGTTGCCTCTTGTATTTTCTTGTCAAGAAAGCTGAAGCTTTTGTTTATTGTTTCAACCAGTAGATACTGTATTGAGCTATTTTTAGAACTCAATATCCTCACACTTAAAAAGTTCTCACTGTTTCCTAGAACTCTAGTCTGTCATTGTCAATTTGTCATACTTGAAGAAAAACTATCACAATAGTTCAAACTATTATTTTTTCCTTATTCTCTTTGTTGGTACTTTTTGTGAACATTAACACAAAAATTAAGTAGTCAAATCTACTTTCAAGATCTGTTAGGTAAAAGAAATAAAAAAAATGTAGTATCCTAAACAAACAAACAAACAGTAAGACAGTAATCCTACAGGTGGAGCTTACAAGTTAAAAGTAATGCAGAGTTTGATTTGTAACCAGTTGAACTAAACTTACATCATAACAACAAAAAATGATGGTAGCAACATTTAGAAAGCAGATGTAGATTCAATCGCATTCAGAAATTGCAGCAAGACGTGGCTCAATTGCATACCTTTCACCATAAGATGTCTTTTAGGTTTAAAGAGAATGTGCGAGTTGTTTAGAATGCATATGCAACATCTTATCTGAGATAATTTAAGACTAAAGTAAACTCTATTTTAGTGAAAAAAGCTCTCAAAGGCTCAAACCGGTCTCTTGAGCTGCCAAATTGGTTGGTAATCATAGTCATAGAGGACGACATTAATATCCAATAAGACCGATACTTTGGACCTTGGGAAAATGTCAAGAAATCATTAGAGATTATGCTTGTAATTGACATACCTCTTTAAAAAAGTATTTATGCTCTCACTATCACACCTCCTTTTGGCTATCCACAACCCGGCGAAGGACGTAGATAAGGGAGTTTTTCCAATTAAAGGACAATCGAAACGAGATTCAATTATTTAACAGAATTTCAAAAGTCGTCACTTGAGAGATTTAGGGTGTCACCGTTTAGAATCCCGAATCGAGGAAAGAATGACTCTGTTTAACAGTGCGCGAACCAGAAATCCGAGTAGGGAATTCTGTTAACCCGGGAGAAGGTGTTAGGCATTCCTGGGTTACGTGGTTCTAGCACGGTCGCTCAACTGTCATATTTGGCTTAAATTATCTGATCTTGGAACATGTTTTAACTTATGTGCTTTTAAACTTTAAACCGCTTTTATTATTATTTTAAAGAGGATTGCAACGTCGTCAGAACACACCTCAAACCACGTCACATAAATGCACCAGTGGATTTTGCACGTTCCAACATCGTTGAGATTTGGATTTGGGGAAGGTATTTTATTAAGCGCGCGCGCCTATAGCAACTACATCTTTGACATTTATGGGAAGGCCATGAAATTTGCTAAACGGCACCTCCTATTCTTTCTATGTGTTCTAATGAATTAAGGAGCCTACACATGGTATTTGTTTGAGTTAACACAACTCATTTTATTTCTACAAGGACAGCCTAATCCGTACTAGACTTTCTACTCTTACGGGTGCTTAAATACACTAATTATTTTATGTATAAACTTGTGTACTCGGGAAACACCACGTGGCATTAGCCTCGTTCATGGCCAATCACCACGTAATAAATTGATGTTGGGCCGGCCCAGGAGCATACATTATTCAGGCAGTATTGATTAATAAGTATCGTGACTGTTTTGGATTTTAAAACACTCAGCCGAAAAACATATTGGATTACAAAATTCTGGTGCATTATTGGGCCTCGCGAATGAGCCCAGCACTGACTTAAACGAAAAAGTCCAAATGTTTATAACCAATTTGGTTTGAAATTATATACAAAGTCAAATCTCTACACATTCACGAAGTGGAATATTAATAACCATTTTGGTACCAATTTTCTAACAATAAATTTGAATTAGGTGATTCACATACTCATTAGTGAGAGTATGTGAATCTAATTTCGAAAATTTAGTTGCGATTCCAGTTATACTACAGGACAACTCTGAAAATAACTTATCATTAAACATGCTGAGACTCAAATGATCTACAATGTTTCACAGTATTTTGATTTGTTTTACATGATTATCAGGATTGCTACCTCCTAAGTCCAGTAGTTCTAAGTGCACAGGATCAACACTTGAACCAGCTGGACTGGAATTGGAATTGATCACTACTTAAACACATACACATATTTGAGCTGAATATCCAATTATTACACACGAAAACAGTCCCAAATGTCCAAAATATTACAAATGGATCAGTCAAATATTAGCTATAATATCATGATCATTCTATGAGTATACCTATATTCAAAATTAAATAGGGGAGAATGGAGGGGGTAAACTTCAAAATACAAATGGCAACTAAATCTTCACATTGGATTATATATTTCATTTGAACTTGATTGATACAAAAGCATTTAGTGTACCTGTATAGCAGCAGAAAAATAGGCCTATGAGTAAACAGAGTAGATCATCTATGCAACCAACAACCAATAAAATAGTATTTCCAGACTTCAACAGAGTTTTTATAGAGTTAATTCTTCAAAAAATGATTCAAAACAATCCTAATGGTATTTTCAGATATAGAATCAGTATTTCAGCTTTAGAATTGTAGAGAAAAGTTCCGGATCCTATCCAATTCCCCAAATGGTTCAATTTATAGCAAAACTGTTAGGGCATCAAATTTTTACTAGTTCTCTTTTTAGTCCTCAACTCAAATTGTATTTTTGCCTAAGTAGTCCTTCAATTTCTGGCTTGTGCCTCAAGTGTGAGGCTGGAATTATGTATTAGTCCCTGCTAGAAGGTTCTTAAAGTTTCCTTATCAGATTTTTACAAATTCAAAACCCTTTTATACCGTCACTAGCTTTCCTAAATTACCCTACCCCTGAACTTGACTTTGATAAGTCCTTTTATCCCTAGTTCAGTCACAATTAACCTTGGTTAGCAAATTCAGATCACCGTTTAAACTAACAAGCTTATGACTATCAGAACTAGCCAAAATTGACAAGGCTAAACACAAATGCCTTAATACAAATTTCCACACACACTATACAGGATAAAAATCAAAATGAATATTAAGGACCAAAACTATCATGAACTACTAATCAGCCATTCAGTAACACAATCAAACAATCAAACCAATCAGAAAATCAGTAAATCAATAAGGTTCATCAAATATGAGAATCATATAAATTAAAAGCTAATTATAACAGGATGCTGAACTAATGACAAACAACAAATATATGAACATTAAACCCTAATCTTAGGAGAACTTTGTGGATAGCCAGATAAACAACCAAAATTAAAAGAAATTTAGACTGTGAAACATGTATGAACCAAATCAGTTATTCCAGGCTAGTGACAAACAAACAAACAAACATATGAATATTGAACCCTAATTTTCAGAAGAACTTATGGATAATCAAGACACACAATCTAAAGAAAATCACATAAAGAAACTCAAATTATTAAATATGCAATTAACTAATCAGTCATTAAAAGAAATCCGACATTCAAAGCTAAAGAAAAATGAAACTAGGCAGGGAAATTTAGCTCTCATTTTTTGTTATTGTTTAAATCAGTTGAGCTGGATCTTGGCCCTTTCCACAGGGTTCTGAGCCTCCTTGGTCAGTATACAACCAGCCATAAGGGTCCGCGAGGTGTTTCACAGTTCTGAGACCTTAATAGGTCTTAGATTTGGAATATTAAGTGGTTGGGGGTTGTTTGAGACTTAAGGGTGACACGATTTGGGTCAATAGGGGTCAGGGACTACCTGGGAGGGTTTTGAGGCTTTTCCGGCATGATTAGGGATTTGGGGTCAGGCTTCAAACTGAAATTCGAAGCGTTTCAGGGTGATTTGAGAGTGATGATATGCATGGTTGGAACGGGGAGGTCAAGGTGTCTTGGTGGTGTAGTTTTGGGCAGCTTTGGAATGAGGTCACCAGAGGTAGGGTTTTCGGCCACCTTTAAAGAGATATTCGAGACAGAGGGGTTGTGTTCGAAGGGAACTGGTTATGGGACGGGGTAGAGGAGGTCTTGCTGATTAAGGGGTGTAATTTTGGGGCCGTTTGGTTGCGGGCCGCCGCCGTGAGGCGATTTCTTGCGGCGATAGTAGGGTGGTCATCCGGTGGTCAACGATGGTGACAGGGTGGTCAATGGGTGTTGAAGGGGTCGTTAGAGGTCGGTGTTACTATATGATGAAGAAGGTACGAAGAGGTTGGTTGGTCTCTCATCTGTATTAGAGGAATTTGGACATATAAGTATGATTTTGGGTGGGGTTTTAGTGGCCGTTGGATTGTGTGGGGATCGACGGTTGTGATGGAAGGAGCACTAAACGGTGTCGTTTGGGTGGATGAGGGCATGGACTGGACTGGCTGATTATTGGGTTGGTTTGTATTGTGATTTGGAGGAGGAAACAAATTTGGTCACTCAGGTCTGGCCTAATTGTAGCCATCCTGAGTGGCTGCCTATAATTAATATATTTTTGTCTTTTCTTTTAGTTAAAGTTAATTACTAAATTTATGTAAAAACTACAAACCACAAATAAAATCAAAACAAATCAAAATTGAACAAACATAATTTCAAGTGTTGGTTATATATATATATATATATATATATATATATATATATATATATATATATTTATTTATTTATTTATATATTTGTATTTTAATTTATAAAACAAGTTTATTTAACAATTAAATCCTAATTAATCCTAAACACGCAGTGATGAACATGCACATGCACATGCAATTAAATCCAAAAATTAAAGTGCTAATATTTTAAAACAAAAAAAAAATCCTAAACTTTAAGAGTCCTGTATGAGTTTGTTTTGAACGGTCAAAAATCACATGCTCACAGCTGTCCCTATTTGCGGAACACGAAGGGTCTTCGTGCAAAGACAGGTGAGAAAAATGAGCGATTTCGTCCAATTGAATACTCCATGTGAAGCATTTTGAAAATTTTCTGACCGTAACTTGCTTCAAAGGTTGACTACATATCCTCGGCAATAGAGGAATTAGGTCAGTGTAGTTTTGGAAGTTTTGGTTGTTGGGACTACTGAGAGACTGTGATTGGCTGCTGTTGCTGTTGTTTCTGCTCACTAAGCTCCTTAGTACACCTTATGAAAAATAAATGAAGACTAGACTAAACTATAGGCTATGGATTTCAAAGAAAAGCCTATTTATGTCTTCAATCTTGATCCTTGTTGCTTCGTCGCCTTGTATTTCTTTCTGCGAACTCCTTGTGGCCTCGCTGACTGGTTGCCTTTTCCTTCATTCATGTCTAATGCCGAACTGTTGGATTTTGGCATGTATTCCGTTGAAAGCATTCCCTCATTCTTCAGGTGGGCGCCTGATTGCTGAACTCGAATTGCGTTGAAAAATATTCCATTGTTCTACAGATGGGCGCCTGATTACAAAACCTGAAAATTTAAAAAATATTCCCTTGTTCTCCAGGTGGGCGCCTGATTACAAAAACTTAACATTCTGAGAAATATTCCCTCGTTCTCCAGATGGGCGCTTATTACAAAAAAACTTAAAATTTTGAACAAATATCCCCTTGTTCTCCAGGTGGACCTCATAGCAAAACTTAAAATTTCGAAAAATATTCCATTGTTCTCCAGGTGGGCGCCTGATTACAAAACTTAAAATTCTGAAAAATATTCCCTTACTCTCTAGGTGGACGCGTTATTACAAAAAACTTAAAATTTTGATAAATATTCCCTTGTTCTCCAGGTGGGCGCCTGATTACAAAAACTTAAAATTGAAAAATATTCCCTTGTTCTCCAGGCGGGCGCCTGATTGTAAAAACTTAACATTTTGAAAATATTCCCATGTTCTCCAGGTGGGTGCCTGATTGCAAAAACTTAAAATTTCGAAAAATATTCCCTTGTTCTCCAGGTGGGCGCCTGATTGCTAAAACTTAACATTATGAAACATATTCCCTTATTCTCCAGGTAGGCGCCTGATAGCAAAAAACTTAATACTTTGAAAAATATTCTCATGTTCTCAAGGTGGGCGCCTGATTACAAAACTGGTCCTAATGATCCTCAACTGCTGACAATTTCAAAATTATGCGGTATTTTATGAAAAGGTATTATTTTCCACTATGTCTTGCTACGAGTTATGTCCGCTGGGGATTGGTGATTAAAATTATTTTTCATTATCCAGGTAGGTCCTGACAACTCTTGATTTGATGAAAAAAGGTGACAACTGGGGGTTAGTATTTAGGGCTACATCCCACTATTCGGGGTATCCTGACAACTCTTGTTGACTCTTTGCTGGGGAAGTATCTAATCTAAGTCCCATTTTTCCGGAGGGTCCTGATGAGTTTTATTGACTCTGGTTCAGGAAATATCTAAGTCTCATATTTCAGGGAAATCCTGGTAACTCTTGCTGACTCAACTGGGGAGATTTGAAATTTTCCCTCTAAATCCCATTCTTCAGGAGGGTCATGATGACTTTTCTTGACTCTTATTGACTATAGCCCGGGGAATATTTGCCCTAAGTCCCATTTTTTAGGAGGGTCCTGATGATTCTATTGGCTCTTCTTAGCTCTGGCTGGGGAGATTTTGGCTCTAATTCCCATTTTTAGGAGGGTCCTGAAGGTTCCAACTTAATTGCCAATTCAAATTTCTGGTTGTTTCTGCGACTCTTACTGGGGTAGGTGTTTGTTCTTGCCCATGTTACCCATACATGTTTGAGTTTTAAACTGCATTCCATCTCAACTTCCATGCCTCTTTTAACCCTTGGTTGTTTTTATTGGGGTTTGCTAATTAAAGTTTGTCCTATTGTGCTCTTTGCTGGGGAGGGTGGTTATAACGGACTACGTCTCTTTTGAGTTTTAACTGAGTCCCACATCCAAACGGGCCCTAAGATTTCATACCTGTCGTGTGCCTGCCTTCTCCTGTGGACGGCCTCCCTTAGGATCTTCCAGAATTTTCTGCCCCTGTGTCAATCAAACAAAACTTGTCAGTTTGAAGCGGCCTCCTTGTTGTCATGTTCCGTTGTGTTCAAATTTCCATGTCGATGATGAGTTGCCTGAGTTGGTTGGCTTACCCCCAAACCTTTATGGCTTTACTTTGCTCGCCCATTACTATGTTACATTCCTAACGCTTTAGCCAGAAGCTTTAGCCAGAACTCTTGCACCTTTCCCGAGATTAACAAATCAATGTATTATGTTTGGCGGACCCTCTGAACTTTGTGGCTTTATATTTACTTCCCATCTTATGTTACAGTTCCACCCCCTTTCCAAAATTCTTTACGCCCTTCCGCGATGGTTGATGAGTTGAGGTGCCATGCTGGGTCAACTCTTGACCTTTCCCATATTTGTGTTGTGCCAACTTTACGTTCCATCCGAATCTTTGTGGTTTCATTTGCATGCCCTTTCCTGTGTGGTATTCCTTCAATTTGCCGATGCTTGTCTCTTCCATCAATTACAATTTTTTTGAATCATTCCCTTTGCTGTTCCACGCGTGTTATATTTGTTACGTTTTTGGGGAATCATGTGCTTTGTTACTTTGGGAGTTTGATAACCAACTTTGACAGCCTTTTCGTTTAAACACCAAAATTTAGACTTGAAAGAAGAATGAAATGCGAAGACTCCGAACGGTAGTTTGAATGAAGAATTCCAGACTTGCTGTTGAAGAAAAACAAAGAACAAGACTTATCTGAAAAGAAGCTGCAAGTTCTTGCGATCATGGCATGCACTTCGGCCTATTCGACCCAATCGATTTCGATGACCGGCCTTCTGCTGTCGCGCTTTTGCCGTTGTGACCTTTCCAAATCAATTCCTGACTCGTCTTGCCCTGTAGTCTTCATCCGTCAATAGCCCCTTTCTGAGTTTTGCTTTATCTTACCTTCTCCTTCCGGTGCCCGTGAAGGTTTTCACCGACAAGACTCTCTTATTTTATTCTCTCTCAAACTCTCATCGCCTTATGGTGACCGTGAGGGTTTTCACCGATAAGACTTTCTCATTTATTATCTTTCCTGCTTGGCCCGGAGTGTTGCCCCCGACATGAATCACCTGTACTTGCTCAACTTGGCATATCTTGAAGACTGATAAGAAGGTCTTCCTTTGGACCGTAACGTGGGCTTTTGGGCAGGATATAAATAAAGGGCATCAAAGGCTCGAAACAATTTAAATGGTTTCAAAACTGCAACTTTCGGAATCAAATTCTTACAACAACCAAAACTTCTGCCCAGCTTCTTGCTTGGGGGATTTTGGATTTTTATTTTAATGAGACTGAACCGTGAAGCTTCCTACGTATCATTTTATATTGAATCATGTCAAACGTATTTCATACGATTCCTTATTTTTGTTGTTTTTCTTCTCCATTTTTCTGTTTTTCTTTTCTCTCTTTTTCTTTGTTTTGATTTCTTTTTCTTTCTTTCTTTTTCCTTTTCTCTTTTCTCTTTTCTCTTTTATTTTCTTGTTTTCCCTTTTCTTTTTTCCTCTTTTTTTATTACTATCATTTTTCATTCTTTTCATTCTTCCCTTTCTTTTCCTTTCACTGCCTTTTCACACTCGCGTTTCTAATTTTTGTTACTGATTCCGAAAGAGGGGTATGAAAGAAAGTAATTAAAGATCAAGAGGGTTAACAAAAGATAAAGTGTTTGGATAGCAGAACAAAATGCCTTCGTCATTCCAATCTTCAAAATATGCCAAGTACAATCAGATGTCAAGTATAGACAGTGATCTGAAGAAATCATACATAATATCTTTTGAAAGCATCTGCGTTGATGGCCATTTACGTACATTTCCCTTCCACATCCGTCTGATACAACGCTTCGTTGGACAACACTCTTGACACGACGAATGGTCCTTGCCAGTTTGGAGCGAACTTGCCTTTCGCCTCGGCCTGGTGAGGGCGGATGCGCTTCAGTACCAGTTGACCTACTTCAAAATTTCTGGGGCGCACCTTCTTATTATATGTCCTAGCCATTCTTTGTTGATACAACTGGCCATGACAGACTGCCGCCAATCTTTTCTCGCAATCAAGCTCAATTGTTCCAGACGAGCTTTGACCCATTCTTCGTCGTCGATTCCTACTTCGACCACGATCCGTAGAGAGGAGATTTCAACCTCGACCGAGATCACGTCCTCTGTGCCATATACCAAAAAGTATGGAGTAGCCCCCACTGAAGTGCGGATAGTAGTGCGATAGCCTAACAATGCAAAAGGCATCTTCTCATGCCACTGCCTGGATCCTTCCACCATTTTTCGAAGTATCTTCTTATGTTCCTATTTGTTGCCTCAACTGCTCCATTTGCCTTGGAGAGGTAAAGGGTGGAGTTTTGATGTGCAATCCTTAACTGGTGACATACCTCTCTCATTTAGTTACTGTTGAAATTAGCCCCATTATCAGTGATGAGCGTTTTGGGAATCCCGAACCGGTAAATAATGTTTGTGTGCACGAAATCGACCACGCCTTCTTGGTCACTGCTTTTAAGGTCTTGGCTTCAACCCACTTGGTGAAATAGTCAATAGCAACCGGGATAAATCGGTGCCCATTAGACGCTGGTGCCTCGATGGGTCGATGACGTCCATGCCCCAAGCAACGAAAGGCCAAGGTGCAAACATCGTGTGCAGTTCAGACGGAGGGGAGTGAATTAGGTCCCTGTGTAGCTGACACTGGTGGCATTTGCGCACAAAGCTGATACAATCCCGATCCATGGTGAGCCAATAACACCTTGCCCGGAGAATCTTCTTTGCCAAGACATATCCGCTCATGTGCGGCCCACAAACGCCAGCATGAACCTCATTCGTGATGACCGTTGCCTGCTTAGCATCTATGCATCTTAGCAAACCTAGATCTGGCGTTCTCTTATATAATACCCCTCCACTGTGATGCCAAAGTAGCTAGGGCATCGGCAACTTCATTGTAAATTCTGGGAATGTGCCTGAACTATACTTACTGGACTCGTTGACAAAGATCATCCAAGCATTGCCGATAAGGTATGATTTTTAAATCTCTTGTCTCCCATTCTCCTTGGATATGGTGTACCAGGAGGTCCGAGTCCCCCAAGACCAAGACTTTCTGGACACCCATGTCCGCTGCTAATCTGAACCCATAATGCATGCCTCATACTCAGCCATGTTATTGGTGCGATAGAAACGGAGTTGAGTTGTGACCAGGATTTAATGCCATTCTTAAAAAATGAGTACCGCTCCTATCCCGACGCCATTCATGTTGGCAGACCCATCAAAGAATAATTTCCACCCCGATTTCTCATTCTGTTCCATTTCATTGATGTGCATCACTTCCTCGTCCGGGAAATATGTGTTCAAGGGTTCAAAATTTTCATCTATGGGATTCTCTGCTAAATGGTCTGCCAACGCCTGTGCCTTCATAGCTGTCCTAGTTATGTAGATGATGTCGAATTCGGTAAGCAGGATTTGCCATTTCGCAAGCCTCCCTGTGGGCATGGGCTTTTGGAAAATGTATTTCAATGGGTCCAATTGTGAGATGAGATAAGTGGTGTATGATGACAAATAATGCTTCAACTTCTGGGCTACCTATGTCAAGGCGCAACATGAACTTTCAAGATGAGTGTACTTAACCTCATAGGCCGTAAATTTCATGCTGAGGTAGTATATGACTTGCTCTTTTCTCCTAGTAACATCGTGCTGACCCAATGCGCACCCAAATGAATTGTCCAAGACTGTCAAATATAAGATTAGAAGCCTCCCTGGTTCTGGCGGGACCAACACTGGTGGGTTTGACAAATATCCCTTTATCTTATCAAAAGCTTCTTGGCACTCTCCTGTCCATTTCACCGCATAATTCTTCTTTAACAGCTTAAAGATGGGCTCGCAGATGGTTGTGAGCTGGGCGATGAACCGACTGATGTAATTCAGCCTTCCCAATAGACTCATTACTTCTGTTTTGTTTTTTGGGTGGTGGCAATTCCTGTATAGCTTTGATTTGTGATGGGTCTACCTCGATGCCTCAGCGGCTGACTATGAACCCTAACAGCTTTCCCGAGGGAAACTAAATGCATATTTCGTCGGGTTGAGTTTGAGATCATACCTGCGGAGCCTCTGGAAGAATTTCCTCAAATCTTTGACATGATCAGATCGCTTTATGGACTTCACAATCACATCATCCACATAGACCTCGATTTCTTTATGCATCATATCGTGGAAAATGGTTGTCATTGCCCTCATGTATGTTGCCCTGACGTTTTTCAAACAAAAAGGCATGACCCTATAGCAGTATGTCCCCCACGGTGTGATAAATGCTATTTTCTCGGCATCTTCCTCATCCATTAAAATCTGATGATAGCCTGCATAACAATCCACGAATGACGCAATCTCATGCTTCGCACAATTGTCAATCAATATGTGGATGTTCGGCAAGGGGAAGTTTTCTTTTGGAATTGCTTTGTTGAGGTCACGGTAATCAACGCACACTCAAGTTTAACCATCCTTCTTTGGTACAGGAATGACATTAGCTAACCAGGTGGGATATCATGTGACTCGGATAACTTTCACCTCAAACTGCTTGGTCACCTCTTCTTTGATTTTCACGCTTACATCAGTTTTAAACTTCCTTAACTTTTGTTTGACCGGAATGCAGGCTGGGTCAGTATGCAATTTTTGGACTACCAAGTCAGTTCTCAATCCGGGCATGTCATTGTAGGACCATGCAAAGAGATCCTTGTACTCCGACAATACATTGATTATTTCCTCCCTAAGCTGTGGCTCCATATAGACACTTATTTTTGTTTCTCTGATATTGTCTGGGCTTCCTAGATTGATGGCCTCTGTATCATTCAGGTTTGGTTTGGGTTTCTCTTCGAATTGGGTCATCTCTTTACTAATCTCATCCTATCCCCTTCCTCATCGTACCATGGTTCGTCCCCGTGTTCTATTTCCTGAATTATTAGTTCTGGACTAGGCTTGTTGTAAAGATTGGGTCGAGGAGTCCTTATTCATGTCAGGTCACTGGAACCAGCATAAAAATAATTGTACAAAAGAGAAAAAAGAAGAAAAAGTTAAGAAAAAATGGGAACTATCAGCATTGCTGAAATGGAAATTACATTTCATTAGAATCAAAGATAACAGAGTTGCGCATCCAAATGGAAGAAAATAACAACTGAATGACGCTAATACAAACCAGAGTGAAAGGAAAATCAAGGCCAACTACCAAGACTCCCTCCTAGTGGGAAGAGGAGTGGCTTCCCAGCTATTGATTCTTGCGCGTTCCCCCACAAATTGCACATATGCCCTGCTCAATTCTTCTCCCGCCTCTACCATATTTACCTCATTGAACAACCTTTCTATCCCCTTATCAAGATCTCTGTCCGCGTCGATCAACGAGCCAAAAATCCTGGGTTTGGGACCATTACTGGTTTGACAAATGATTTGGATAAACTAGGGATAGACTTCGGGAGAACCCATCCTTTCTGTCTTAGCCGTCTGGCTAGCTTCATGTCTGCAGCCGTTGGTTTGAACCCTATACCAAAAGTGTCTAGATTCTTGGGAAGGAACATTGGTTGCGCAACTCCTTGCAGAGAAGCTCCCAACCCTTTGCCGGGTATAAAGCCATTTCTCAACATTTTTGAAGCTACCGTGACAGATGCAGTTGTTATCCTTGGGGTTACAACGTCTCACCTTCTGAGGTCTTCTGAACTGACATTGTATCAAACACCTAGTAAATCCATGGCCCTTTATTGTCCTCAGATTCAATGAAAGGGACGATCGCGTCACCCGGGGTACACTGGCTATCCTCTCCATGCACGACAATCTCTTGCCTGTCCCCCTAAAATTTGAACATCTGGTGAAGTGTATGTGGTACTGCTTTGGCTGCATAAATCCAGGGTCTGCCCAATAATAAATTATAAGAGACTGATACACCCAACACTTAGAATTCCATAATGAACTCGACGGGCCCTATAGTTACTTCCAGCATTATATCCCCTACGGTATCTTTACCTCCGCCGTCGAACCCTTGAACACAGATGTTATTCTTGCGAACCTTTTCAATTTCCACCTTCAACTTGTTCAACGTGGATAGTGGACAAATGTTTGCACAGGAACCGTTGTCGACCAAAACGCGAGTGACCACGACATCTTCACACTTCAGAGTTAGATAAACACCTCAGTTGTGCTTCGTGCCTTCCATAGGCAATTCATCGTCAGAGAATGTGACCCGGTTACCTTGAATATCTTGTTTGCAATATTTTTTCAAGTAGTTCAACGTTATCTTGTCTGGGACATGAGCTTTATTCAAAATCTTTATCAACAGTCGGCGGTGCTCATCTGAGTGGATTAATAAAGATAACAAAGAGATCTGGGCAGGTGTTTTCCTCAACTGTTCAATGATGGAGTAATCCTGCATTTCCATTTTCTTTAAGAATTCTTAGGCCTCTTCTTCTGATACAGTTGTCTTCGCTGGTTCTGGGTTATCATTAGAGATTCTTCCCTTTCTCATATCTTTTGGGGCAAAGTAACATCCTGACCGAGTTAAGCCTCGTGCCTCACATACTTCCTCTCTAACTTCTTTCCCTTTGTACAATACTATTGATTGTTCATATCTCCAAGGAACGACTCTGTTGTTGATGATTGGTGGCTGGATTACTGGCTTCAAAATAACTGGCTCTACGCGGACACCTTCCTCAACCACGACAGGCTCTCTAGCTGCTCCCTGTACTATTAACTTTGCATGTTCTCACTTTGGCGTGACCGTACATGCTGAGCTCCCTTGCACTACGACAGTTTTACTGCTTTCTTCTTCCCTAGTTACCAGCTTCTTGATACTTACTACCTTGGTGGGCTCATTGGCTTTGATCATCATTACTGTTTGCGAAGGCCTTCTAGATTCTTCCCTTCTCTCCTCAATTTTAATCATGTTGGTTTCTGTATGGGTTGGAAGCGGGTTTTGATTATTATTGGGCATCTCCGGAGTCTGCACCTAGATCCTGTGAGAGTCAATAAGTTCTTGGATGGCATTCTTTAAATGCCAACTTTTTTCTGTATCATGCCCTGGTGCACCAGAACAATATTCACAACTGATCGAATAATCTAAATTCTTTGGCGGAGGATTTGGCAGCTTCGTCTCAATTGGTCTTAACATATCTAGTTGTCGCACCCAGTGGAACAGACTAGTGTAAGATTCTCCCAGCGGAGTTAAAGTCTTCTTTTTCTGCACCCTCTCATTTCTCTTGGCGGGATTGCCTCGGGGTTTGGTGTTAAGCTCTTGGAGGCAGGTATTCATTTTGTGGATTCGGATAAGTGTTTTGAAGGGGTGGCGCACGCCATTGTATGTGAGTGGAAGGTTGGGTATATGCCTGTGCATGATGGACTGAGAAACAAGGTTCTGTTGGTGGATAGTAATGTTGCAGTGGGCCATATGGGATGTATGGGTATGTTCGGCGGTAAGGATGGGGCTGGCCGTAGTGAGATGGTGCCCGAGGCCCGAATCAGGTTCCCGATTCCACTGTTGCTACTTCCTCTTTATTCTTCTTCCCAAAACCACCTCCAGCTCCACCATGGATAGCTTGAGTAGTTGCCTTGATTGAAGAGTAACTCATGATTTTATTGGATTTGAGGCCTTCCTCAACCATACTTCCCATCTTGACCACTTCATTAAAATATCTCCCTACTGCTGATACCAGATGCGCAAAGTAGGTAGGTTCCAAAGCTTGTAGAAAACAGTCCACCATTTCACTCTCCTTCATGGGAGGATCAACTCTGGTTGCTTGTTCCCTCCACTTGAAACCATACTCCCTGAAACCCTCGTTGTGTTTCTTCTCCAGCTTTGTCAGAGATAGACGATCTGGGACAATCTTCCTTTCTAACTTCTTAACCTTTGTACATTACTATTGCTTGTTCATATCTCCAAGGAATGACTCTGTTGTTGATGATTGGTGGCTGGATTAGTGGCTTCACAATAACTGGCTCTACGCGGACACCTTCCACAACCACGACAGGCTCTCTAGCTGCTCCCTGTACTATTAACTTTGCATGTTCTCGCTTTGGCGTGACCGTACATGCTGAGCTCCCTTGCACTACGACAGTTTTACTGCTTTCTTTTGCCCTAGTTACTAGCTTCTTGATACTTACTACCTTGGTGGGCTCGTTGGTTTGATCATCATTGCTGTTTGTGAAGGCCTTCTAGATTCTTCCCTTCTCTCCTCAATTTTAATCATGTTGGTTTCTATATGGGTTGGAAGCGGGTTCTGATTAATATTGGGCATCTCCGGAGTCTGCACCTAGATCTTGTGAGAGTCAACAAGTTCTTGGATGGCGTTCTTTAAATGCCAACATTTTTCTGTGTCATGCCCTGGTGCACCAGAACAATATTCACAGCTGACCGAATAATCTAAATTCTTTGCGGAGGATTTGGCAGCTTCGCCTCAATTGGTCTTAACATATCCAATTGTTGCACCCAGTGGAACATACTAGTGTAAGATTCTCCCAGCGGAGTTAAAGTCTTCTTTTTATGCACCCATTCATTTCTCTTGACGGGATTGCCTCGGGGTTTGGTGGTACGCTCTTGGAGGCGGGTATTTATTTTGTGGATTCGGATAAGTGTTTTGAGGGGGTGGCGCACGCCATTGTATGTGAGTGGAAGGTTGGTTATATGCCTGTAAATGATGGACTGAGAAACGAGGTTTTGGTGGTGGATAGTAATGTTGTAGTGGGCCATATGGGATGTGTGAGTATGTCTGGCGGTAAGGATGGGGCTGACCGTAGTGAGATGGTGCCCGAGGCCTGAACAAGGTTCCCGATTCCACTATTGCTACTTCCTCTTTATTCTTCTTCCCAAAACCTCCTCCAGCTCCACCATGGATGGGTTGAGTAGTTGCCTTGATTGCAGAGTAACTGATGATTTTATTGGATTTGAGGCCTTCGTCAACGATACTTCCCATCTTGACCACTTCACTAAAAGATTTCCCTACTGCTGATACCAGATCCCCAAAGTAGGTAGGTTCCAAAGCTTGCAGAAAATAGTCCACCATTTTACTCTCCTTCATGGGAGGATTAACTCTGGCGGCTTGTTCCCTCCACTTGAAACCATACTCCCTGAAACTCTCATTGTGTTTCTTCTCCAGCTTTGTTAGAGATAGACGATCCGGGACAATCTCGAGATTATATTGAAAGTGACAGGAAAATGCTTGTGCTAAGTCATCCCAGTCATACCACCGATTGGGATCCTGTCGAGTATACCACTCTAATGTCGATCTACTCAAACTCTGGATAGTATGCCATTAGCAATTCATTCTTTCCTCCTGCTCCCCTCATTTTATTGCAAAACCCTCTCAAGTGTGCGACAGGATCGTCGTGACCATCATACATGTCAAATTTAGGAATTTTGAAACATGGAGGCAGCTGTACGTCCGGGGATAAGCAATGATGTTGAAAGGCCACGCTCACCTGGCCACCTAATCCACGCATGTCCCTGAATGATTTTTCCAGACTCCAGACCTTTCTGAGCATTTCTTCCTATTCGGAATCTTTGATCGGCTTTTCAACTCTCATTGGTATTTCTGGATGAGGTGCATAAGAGTAAGGCTTCTAGGCTTTGTACGCACGTTCTGGAGGATAGTATTGAGGTCGTAGGCTTGAAGCAGTGGTTCGTTGGATGACCTGTGCAGTGTAGGGTATGGAGGTGCCACATAGATAGGAGCGATTGGCGGGGGAGGGTGAGGAGTGACTTTGGGTAGTTGGGCTGGTGGCTGGGTGGCAGCACCCTCATGCTTTAAATATATAGGAAAACCTGGAGGCAGACCAGTAACGGACTGGTCAGATGCCTGGGCCAGGGGCGGGATGAAAGGTGGGTTGGCAAGATAGGTGGGGGACGGCTGTCCTCTTGCCCATGCCCGGTACATCTCAGCCATTTGGTGTTTAAGCTTATATATTTCCTCCTTCATAGCATTCACGTCCAGTTCCTCTGCCTCCTTCGAGGGGTCCATGATGCTGACATCAGCGCCTTTGTTGGCCATAACTTGTTTGCTTTTTGACCGTGTGTTGTAGGAGTGAGTTGCCAGGGTGCCACGAATACTAGTCACCTGTCTAATTTGGAACTGTAATGCACAGCACCCGAGACCCGTTAGTGGTTAGGTTTGAACATGTAAGCGGCCACATATGCATGCACATATATGACAATTGGTCCCTATATGCATTGATTGCTTGCGTCATCCCGACTTTTATTCGCGAAACTCCCTTTGTTTTATCCCCATCCTCTCCCTTTTCATATTTATTCGATTTCCAATGTTATCCCATTATGGTCTAATCATATGTAGAATGCCTACGTATCATGACTTTGCATGAATCAGATCAAGCGTAGTTCATGAAAAATAAAAGGTTAAGTACGCAGCAAAAAATATTTTTTGGGATTTTCAATTTGATAAAGACACAAATTTTAATTAAAACGGCTAAGAGCAACTGCCATACAGGGATTCAACACCCTTACATACTTGAAAGGACAACAAAGAGACTCTTTTTTATTTCAGCAGAATATAAGTCTATGAGTACATCAACGCTTCAAAGGATTTTGGAGCTTGCCCGGGCATCATTCGTCCTTGTGGGTTTGCGTGCTAAACTTCCTTGGAGATAATGGAGATCTTCCATTACTTGTCGGACAAAGGCATAGCAGCGTCAAAAAACATAGACTTTGTCATGTCTTCATAGTGATTACATTTGGTAGTAATGTAGTCTGCAATTGCCCGCACCTTCTCCCTGATAATCCCTTTTTCTTGTAGAAGACGCCCTATTTGTTCAACCCGTGCTTCCAATGTCCGCTGAGCTACGTGATTTAGCTTATGAAACTACCGCAAATCTCTTTCCAACCCCGCTATTACCTCATAGAAGTTCTCCCTCTCAGCTTCGAAATCCTTGGCCTGCTTGTCCATTTTGCTCTCAGCTATGATAACTCTTTGTTTTAGACCAGCATTTTTGTTGCCTCTCCCTTCTTTTAACTGTTCCAGTATGCGGGCCCTTTCTTTAGCACTTTTAGCTAAATGTCTCCGAGATCTAGACAATTCACCCCCCTACCTTATTCAGATCAATACCGTATTCGGTTACTTTTCGGCGTAGGTTCATTATGAGTTTTTCATCCTTTATAATCCTCGGAGGGTTTTCTGCGGCTGTTTTCATTTTCTGAATCTGAGCTCGTAGGGCTTTGTTTTCTTTAACCAATACCTTCTTTTCTCCTTCGCTAGCAGCAGTTAGCAGGCTATTTTTGAGTTGCAATTCCTGAACTTTCTTTTTGAGCCTTGCAATGGTAGCACGGTATTCATGTTCTTTTGCTAACCAATCCCACTGTTCTTGTAATGTCCTGACGAACTCTTGGAGGTGAGGCCTTTTGGATGGTCTGTCGTCCTCAATTTCTCTCTTACACCAAGCAAGGTACCCCGGAGACACTTCACCGCATGCAGGATCTTGTACACAAGTGCTAGCGATTAGGTATTGGCATTCATTCCATATTTTGTGAACCATTGCTTTGTGGAACTGACTACCAGGCCCAATTTCGACTACCCGGATGCTGAGATCTTCTTCTTTTGGAACTTTCTGGCATCTTCTGAGTTGTCTCAGGACCCGATGTGGGGCGTAAGCCTGGATGCTTCTAAGGCCGATTAAGAGAATATGCGATTCTGTTGCGGGCATATGCACAACTTCGTCCATGGAGAGCCAACTGAGCGTCCATTGTATTTGATTTGCCGAAATAGACAAGAGATGTGACACCCACTCTGCGACACCCTCTGGTAATTTAAACCCATCTACCTTGTTGTCCACTTCTTCTATGTAGCCTTTCGTTGGCAACCCATCATTCATGAACCGAGGCTTGGGACATAGATGCTCAATCATCCAGATTTGTAATAGAAAGTTGCAGCCTTCAAAGAAATACCCTCCTGCTTTGCAAGTGGTAAGGGATCGGAAGATGTTAGACATGATCATCGGAGCAAGAGTGTTCTTTGCCTGAGTCATCAAGGTACTAACGACCCCTGCAATCCGTATATCGATGTTCCCATCCTTTTGTGGGAATACTACAAGACCCAAAAGGATACCATATACGCAAAGCATCAATGCTCCTCCCATTTGATTCTATTGCCCTTGATACAACTGAGGTTTCCAGGGTTGTTGAATCCTCCGATGTGGCCATATCTTTGGTATATAAACTGAAGGGTGCAAAATTTAGCCACAGGTCGGGGTTATGAATTTTTCTGCTGATTTTCAAAACATACAGAAACTTGTGTACAGCGAGGGCCCTGGGTCCTATCAAATATTGATGCCTCAAAGTGATGGTATGAGTCCCAATGTATCCGGTCATTTCCTCCAAAGGTTGGGTCAGCTCAAAATCAGAGAAGTGGAAGACGTTGTGGGCAGGGTCCTAGAAGGTAATTAAGGCTCTTATGATGTCCCCTATAGGGTTGATTTTCAGCAAACTAGTGCGGCCCCCCCAGATATGTGTTGGCCTTTTTCTGTCCGGCTTCTCCGAGGTCATCCCGTCACAGCTGCAGCATCAAAGGAATTTTGTTGATTATCGTGCTCATTCTGCACATTTATTATGGCAAATTAGTATTCTCAAAACATAACGGCACTAGTGACAGCAGCTAGAAAGGTTATTAGTTTGTGCTTGCTTACAGACCCTAATAAAATCCAGAGGCAGCCATTTGCATAAAGATAGCCTTCCAGCATCCCTTGTAACGTCATTCAGCTATTATTGCAATAACGGCACCATCCGACTCATTTTTAAGTGAGAAAAAATAAACTCAGGCATTTCTCAATATTTTGTAAAAAAGGGTTGGACCCGACAAAAAATAATTTATCAAAACCCGCGAACATTATTGAAAAACTTCAAAAACTTGGTGCCCCCCTTTTTTTTGTTTTTGTGCTTTGGTGCTCTTTTTTTGTTTCTTTTTTTGTGAAAAATCCGACAGCATTTTGGTGCTATTTGAGCATTGATTTTGAAAGCGATTACCCTAGCTTGTTTACAAGCCGGTCAACATGCGAGTTCAAGGAAAATAAATGCGCAAGTAGCACGTAAAAATGCATCAGGGTGGTCTTTTATTTCAGGGTTCCTGTCCTACACAGACCCAACCCCTGTGTTGAGTCCCCTAAGTCAAAATGCATGATGCAAATAAATGTTCCTACTAGGATCCAGCATGAAGTGTTTTATAGTAAGTTGAAAAGCTCGGCATAGGGTCTAGAATGTGTACCCGAGCGGACAACTCGAATCAAGGAGGGGGCTACGTACTGGGGACCCGCGAGATCGTCCGGCTTTGTAACTTGTCTGGCCTATTTCTTATTTCAGGGTAAGACACTAGCAGAATAGGGAGTCTCAACTAGTAAGCACATCCCCAGAGGTAAAGAAAGAGAGGTTTCGTATTAGTTTATATACAACTCAAATAATATCAAAGGGGTAAAAGCATCATTTTGCACATTAAGTCAGCGTGTAAAATCAAATAATAAACAAAGCCAAATACAACAATTATTCTAAGGTCGAATTCTTGAACCCTGAACCAGAGATTCTGGGTTCGGTCCCCAGAAGAGTCGCCAGAGCTGTCACACCTCCTTTTGGCTATCCACAACCTGGCGAAAGGCGTATATAAGAGAGTATTTTCCAATTAAAGGACAATCGAAACGGGATTCAATTATTCAAGAGAATTTCAGAGTCGCCACTTGAGAGATTTATAGTGTCTCAAGTCTCCGTTTAGAATACCAAATCGAGGAAACAATGACTCTGTTTAACATTCCGTAAACCAGAAATCCGAGTAGGGAATTCTGTTAACTTCGGAGAAGGTGTTAGGCATTCCCGGGTTCCGTGGTTCTAGCACGGTCGCTCAACTGTCGTATTTGGCTTAAATTTTCTGATTTTCTAACATGTTTTAACTTATGTGCTTATAAACTTTAAACCGCTTTTATTATTATTTTAAAGAGGATTGAAACATCGTCAGAACACGCCTCAAACCACGTCACATAAATGAACCCGTGTATTTTGACACGTTCCAGCTTCGTTGAGATTTGGATTTGGTTCATATAAATGCGCACCCAAAATTAGGAAGGTATTTTATTAAGCATGCACGCCTATAGCAACTACGTCTTTGACATTTATGGGAAGGCCATGAAATTTTCTAAACAGCACCTCTTATTCTTTCTATGTGTTCTAATGAATTAAGGAGCATACACATGGTATTTTTTTGAGTTAACACAACTCATTTCATTTTTACAAGGAAAGCCTAATCCGTACTAAATTTTGCACTTTCACGGGTGCTTAAATACACTAATTATTTTATGTATAAACTTGTGTACTCGAGAAACACCACATGGCCTTAGCCTCGTTCATGGCCAATTACCGAGTAATAAATTGATGTTGGGCCGGCCCAGTAGCATACATTATTCAGGCAGTATTGATTAATAAGTACTGTGACTATTTTGGATTTTAAAACATTCAGCCCAAAAACATATTGGATTACAAAATTCTAGTGCTTTACTGCGCCTCGCGAATGAGCCCAGCACTGACTTAAACGAAAGAGTCCAAATGTTTATAACCAATTTGGTTTGAAATTATATATAAAGTCAAATCTCTACACATTCACGAAGGGGAATATTAACAACCATTTTTCTACCAATTTTCTAACAATAAATTTGAATTAGGTGATTCACATACTCATCAGTCAGAGTATGTGAATCTAATTTCAAAAATTCAGTTACAATTCCAGTTAACATGGACAAATCTGAAAATAACTTATCATTAAACATGCTGAGACTCAAATGAACTACAATGTTTCACAGTATTTTGATTTGTTTTACATGATTATCAGGATTGCTGCCTCCTAAGTCCAGTAGTTCTAAGTGCACAGGATCAGCACTTGAACCAGCTGGACTGGAATTGGAATTGATCACTACTTAAACACATACACATATTTGAGCTGAATATCCAATTATTACACACGAAAACAGTCCCAAATGTCCAAATTATTACAAACGGATAAGTCAAATATTAACTATAATATCATGATCATTCTACGACTATACCTATATTCAAAATTAAATAGGGTATACTGGAGGTGGTGTAAAATACAAAATACAAATGAAAACTAAATCTTCACATTGGATTATATATTTCATTTGAACTTGATAGATACAGAAGCATTGAGTGTGCCTGTAAAGCAGCAAAAAAACAGACCTATGAGTAAACAGAGTAGATTAGCTAAGCAACCAACTGCCAATAAACCAGTATTTCCAGACTTCAGCAGACTTTTTAGAGAGATAAATCTTCAGAAAATGATTCAAAACAATCATAATGGTATTTTTAGATATCAATATTTAAGCTTTAGAATTGTACCGAAAAGTTCCGGATCCTATCCAATGCCCCAAATGGTTCAATTTATAGCAAAACTGTTAGGAATCAGATTTTTACTACTTTTCTTTTTAGTCCTCAATTCAAATTGTATTTTTGCCTAAGTAGTCCTTCAATTTCTGACTTGTGCCTCAAGTTTGAGGCTGGAATTATGTATTAGTCCCTGCTAGAAGGTTCTAAAAGATTCCCTATGAGATTTTTACAGATTCAAAACCCTTTTATTCCCTCACTAGCTTTCCTAAATTACCCAACCCTTGAACTTGACCTTGATAAGTCCTTTTAACCCTAGTTAAGACACAGTTAATCTTGGTTAGCCAAATTTAGAACACCTTTTAAACTAATAAGTTTATGACTATCAGAACTAGCCAAAATTGACAAGGCTTAACACAAATACCATGATACAGATTTCCACGCACACTATACGGGATAAAAAGTCAAAATGAATATTGAGGACCAAAACTATCATGAACTACTAATCATGCCTTCAGTAACACAATCAAACAGTCAAACCAATCAGAAAATCAGTAAATCAATAAGGTTCATCAAACTGTGAGAATTATATCACTTAAAAGCTAATTATAACACGATGTTGAACTAATGACAAACAACAAACATATGAACATTAAACCCTAATCTTAGGAGAACTTTGTGGACCCCCAGATAAAAAACAAAAATTAAAAGATATTTAGACTTTGAAACATGTATGAACCTAATCAATTATTCGAGGCTAGTGACAAAAAAACAAACATATGAACATTGAACCCTAATTTTTAAAAGAACTTGTGGATAATCAAGACACACAATCAACGGAAAATCACATAAAGAAACTCAAATTATAAAACATGCAATTAACTAATCAGTCATTAAAAGAAATCGGACATTCAAAGCTAAAAAAAATGAAACTAGTCAAGGAAACTTAGGAATGATGATATGCATGGTAGGAATTGGGAGGTCAAGGTGTCTTGGTGGTGTAGTTTTGGGTAGCTTTGGAATGAGGTCGCCGGAGGTAGGGTTTCCGGCCACTTTTAAAGAGATATTCGAGACAGAGGGGGTGTGTTCTAAAGGAACTGGTTATAGGACGGGGTAGTGGAGGTCGTTATGATTAAGGGGTGTAATTTTGGGGCCGTTTGGTTGCCGGCCGCCGCCGTGAGGTAATTTCCGCCGGCGACGATAGGGTGGTCAACGGTGGTGACGGGGTGGTCAATAGGTGTTGACGGGGTTGTCAATGGTCGGCGTTACTATATGATGAAGAAGGTACGAGGAGGTTGGTTGGTCTCTCATATGTATTAGAGGCATTTGGACATATAAGTATGGTTTTGGGAGGTTGTTTAGTGGCCATTGGATTGTGTGGGGATCGACGGTTGTGATGAAAGGAATCCTAAACGGTTTGTTTGGGTGGATGTGGGCGTGGACTGGACTGGCTGGTTATTGGGTTGGTTTGTACAGTGATTTGGAGGAGGAAACAAATTGGGCCACTCAGGTCTGGCCCAATTTTGGCTAGCTGGAGTGGCTGCCTATTATTAATATATTTTTGTCTTTTCTTTTAATTAAAGTTAATTATTAAATTTATTGAAAACCACAAACCGCAAATAAAATCAAAACAAATCAAAATTGAACAAACATAATTTCAAGTGATGGCGCGCGCGCAGACACACACACACACACACACACACACACACACACATATATATATATATATATATATATATATATAGTATTTTAATTTATAAAATAAGTTTATTTAATAATTAAATCCTAATTAATCCTACACTCAGTGATGAACATGCACATGCAATTAAATCCAAAATTAAAGTGCTAATATTTTAAAAGAAAAAAAAGTCCTATACTTTAAGAGTCCTGTAGGAGTTTGTTTTGACCGGTCAAAAATCATATGCTCAGACTCACAATATAAAGAAACATGTCCCACATGTTGAACTGACGGGTCATATTGTCAAGTATGCATGAGCTTCAGATATCAAATGTAATTTAAATCCAATTATATTGCTACCCACTGTTTGCCGTATAATGATAATCAAATTCATTATGACATAAGAATAATTATAATCTTAACTAAATCAAATGTTCATAATAAAAACACAGAAGATATATTAAACATGAGAACATTTTATTTAACAGACTACATAATAACAAATGCCCTACAAAGTTTGGATAGAATTTTTCATGAATAATTGTGAGGAGCCCAGACTGATAAGATTTCAGCAAGCATTGGTCCAAGCTTTGATGAACAAGTTCAAACTAAATGTTCAGGTGATGTTAAATCTATTTTGTAATACCTGATTTTCCTCTATTCTCATAATCCTCTCACACATTCTGGCAAATAAAGTAATGATTATTGTAGAATAATTATACTGCATATATTTCTCAAAGGACTTAGTGCCTCGCAAATTCTGCAAGCTTTTAATCAAGTATGTTCTTTTAAGCCTAAGCCAACTCTGGAGATACAGTTAGCTTAATAACACAAATCTAACCTAAATTGCTCGGAATGAGAACAACATTATAACTTTGAAGATGCATTGGCTAATTTAGTAATAATTTGAGCTGGAAGAAAGATGTCGTATGCTTGGTTCAGATTTGATTTCTCACTCTTTCACTAAGAGAGCCTCTTTTAATCAGCTTGCATCTCTCTTAATCTGCTTGATCACTTGTATTTGTTATTTCAGCAACCCTTTTCTTTTCTCTGAGCTTAGCTGCCGCAACCAAATCTAATAGTGAGAAAATTATATGTAGTAATAAATCATATCTATATCTAAGTACATAATCCATCCTCTATTTTATAAAAGTTTATAGCGCTACGTTGCATCTTGAAATTAGCATTTGGATATTTAGAATTTTCTGATGAAATTGGCGTATCACAATCAACCAGAGATTCTGATCAAGATAAATCTACTGAATCAACATATATATCCACAATTCACAATCTAAATTAAACAGAGAGAACGACAACTTTTGAGATAAAAAAGAGGTAGACACAGAACATGTAGGAAACGAAGAGAAGAGAAAACATTCACCTGAAGAGCTCCAAGTTGTCTCTTTCTTGCTGCCCTACCCTCTTCTCCTTGATGCCCTAAACCCAAAAAGTCAAATCAGATTAAGAAAACAAACACTTTAATATAGATGGAACAATATTATAAAGTGAGGAAAAAATATCATGCATACAAATCAAGAGGAAAAGAACAATATTTTGTCAAACTTTGAAATAGGAACAAACAAGTGAACTTGGAAAAGTATCACTGAGAAGGCTGAAAAAAATTGAAAGAAAAAAGAGTAAGAGCTACAGAACTATGGCGGTGTCTGTAGAAATAAATTCGGTGTATCTCCTTGTAGATATAATGAATACTATGCCCTTGTTTTGAAATTTAATGACGTGAAGCACACACATCGAAACCAAAGCTGCCATAAAATATAAGAGTAACACAAAGTGATAGTACACAATTTTCTGCACTCAATAGTAATCTATATGCTTTTTATCTTCTTGTTACCAAATCAACCACAAAGCTATAGTAAAAATATCCCATCTCCCACCATCAAATGAAAAAAATGATAAAAAGAAAAGTGAATCAGTCCGAATCTTTTAAAGAACACAGAGGGTATAGAAAGATAATCTTACCTTGCTCAAATCCATCAATAAAGCATTTTTCAAAAAAATCAGGCCAACGGAAGTCAAATCAAAATAATAAAAGAGCGAAAGATGAGAAAACAAATGATCCAGAAAACTAACAATTGTTACCTTGCCCAAACTAAAGCTTCAACATAGGAGGAGCATTTTTATATCGAGCTTACTATGAATGCTATAAATATGAGTAATTCATTATCTGCAAATCAAACCAAATGCAAGATAGAGCTGAGCTAAAACCCAACAATTGAAGCCTTTCTGCAGATGGTGCACAAACTCGTATCTCATTCCTGTTATTCAGATAGAGATAAATAAAATCAGTAGTAGTTTACCGTGACAGAACCATGAGAGAGAAAAAGAGAGGAGATTTAATTGAAGAAAAGGAACATTTGGAAGAGAACCGGAGAAGATATAAAACTCCAAACATTATTAAGCAATGTGAGGCTATACCCAAAATTTTCTTCTTCTTAAGTAGGCTTATCAATCATATCAGGGTTAGTATCCGACTGGATAGAGAAGCATTTAGACTCTAAAAAAAATAAAATCAACAATAGAAAACTATTAAGCTTATGGTAAAAGGGAAAAAGAGAGATAAAGCAAGAAACAAAAGATAAAAGTTGAGGTTGAAGATGAATAGATTCTGCAATCATTGAATAGCAAAACTAAAAAGGATGGAGAGAAATAAAAAAAAAAAAGAATTAAGAAAAAAAAAGATATGTGCAAAATTAATTGTAGCAAGAACACAAACAAATTTTGAGAGCATTGGGGCTGATGATGGACGGTGGTTGAGAAAGAAACCAAGAAATCTACATGTACTATTTGAAAATAGGCCACGTATAGAGTTGATGCTAAATACCTCAAGAGTTTTTAAAAGGACACTAAGAAGACATATCGAAAGTCTTGCTCTTCTAATATATAGAAAATCAAACAATAAAGGAGAAAAAAAATGGATATGTTATTAAATATTATACTTTGTAGTGGATGTCTATAACTCCTAAAAAAGTTACTCCTACTACTCTTCTCCATTATGTAGATAATCCCTATTACTTTTTACCATTATTGTTGTAATTCCCATACCTTCATAATTTACCCATGATCTTTCTCCATGATCTCAAATACTTAATGACATACTTATGAAAACTTTTGGTATACCTCTATATTGTACTATAAAAAGAGGATGAAAACTCATTTTGTAATATACTTGGATACATGGAAGAAATATATTATCTTCTCTCTTTCTCTCTACTTTTTTGTCTATCTTTTTGTTTATTACTTTAAGCTATGTTTTGTAACACGTTATTAGCACGAAGCTCTACTATCTCAAGAATCTCTTTGAGAAAATTAAGGGATATTCATGGTTCGGTTTAGTTGACCAAAAAAGAAGGAAAATATCAGTTGCCATTGATGTGATGCTGATTGCTATGGTATTCTCGCCGTTCATTTATGTGTCCTGAAACTGTCCACAAATTGCTATGCCAAAGTTTTCATCTTTCAGAAGAGGCAGTGAGTTTGTTTTCTCTTTTGCATCTTTTGAATTTTCATTAGGTTGTCACTAGCTTTATTGCGATTACACATATGCTGCAAATGTTGTGTGTATTATACGTCACCTGTTGTATTATGTGCTTGTATATTGTATCATTTATGTATCATATTAGTAACCCACATCATATGCAAATATATGTATTATTTGCAGCTTTGCTATAATTTACTGAAATAATGTGTCCAGTACACTAGGTCCAACATCTGTGCAGAGATGTCTTTATCAGTGTACATTTACTATGATTGGTGCTAAATATGTTATTGTGTTCCAATAGTCTTTTCTTCGCTCAACAGTATTGTATGTATTGTGTGTATATTATTTTTCGTATATTTCTTTTGTATGTCAAACCATGGGAAGTAAATATGGATATCTCACAAAGCAAACTTGGATCAATGTCCAATTGTAAAAATATTTGTTTAATTGATTCATGTACCACACATACGATATTCAAAGAGAAGAAATATTTCTCTCATTTAAGTATGTGTAAGGCAGATGTTACTACAATTTCTGGTAGTAGTAAATTGATTGAAGGCTCCGGAAGAGCAACTATAACTCTGCCTAAAGGAACAATATTTATCATAGAGAATGCAATGTTCTCATCCAAGTCTAAGAGGAACTTGTTGAGTTTTTAAGATATCGTTCAAAATGGATATCATATTGAGACAATAGATGAGAATAATCTTGAATATCCCATCATTACAAAGAATGTCTCTAGCCAAAAGAGGGTTATTGAGAAGTTCCCATCTTTATCTTGTGGCCTGTATTGGACAAGAATTAGTGCAATTGAGGCACATTCTACCGTAAACCAAAAGGTTACTGATTCCAATACTTTCGTACTTTGTCATGATCGAATGGGACATCCTGGATCAATTATGATGAGATGGATTATAGAAAACTCAAATGGGCATCCATTAAAGAATTTAACGATTCTTTTAAATAATGAATTTTCTTGCACTTCTTGTTATCAAGGCAAGTTAATTATTAGACCATCACCAACAAAGGTTGGAATTGAGTCACCTGCGTTTTTGAAACGTATACAAGGGGACATTTGTGGACCTATTCACCCACCTAGTGGGTCGTTTAGATATTTTATGATCTTAATAGACGCATCCTATAGATGGTCTCATGTGTGCCTATTGTCATCACGCAACCTTGCGTTTGCAAAATTAATGGCACAAATAATTCGATTACGAGCACAATTTCCTGATAATCCAATTAAGTCTATTAGACTAGATAATGCTGCTGAGTTTTCATCCCAAGCATTTAATGATTATTGCTTATCAATTGGGATAAAAGTGGAACATTCTGTAGCTCATGTTCACATTCAAAATGGTCTTGCAGAATCTTTAATTAAACGTCTGCAGTTGATTGCAAGACCATTACTCATGAAAACGAGGCTGCCCACTTCGGTTTGGGGTCACGCCATTTTTGCATGCAGCAATGCTAGTTCGTCTCAGACTGATAAATTATCACAAATATTCCCATTTGCAATTAGTTTTGGGTTATGAACCTATTATATCCCATTTAATAATTTTTGGATGTGCAGTATATGTGCCTGTAGCACCGCCATATCGCACCAAAATGGGTCTGCAAAGAAGGTTAGGAATATATGTTGGGTTTGAATCGCCCTCCATTATTCGCTACCTCGAAACATTGACAGGGGATTTGTTCACTACACGATTTGCAGACTGTCAATTCGATGAGACATTTTTCCCAAAATAAGGGGGAGAAGTTGGTGGTGAAACCAAAACGGAAAATTTTGTGGAAAAATCCATCATTATCTCATCTTGATCTGCGTGCCTCTATTTGTGAAAAAGAGGTGCAAAAGATTATTCATTTGCAAAGAATAGCAAATCAAATGACAGACGCATTTACGAATTTGAAAAGGATAACAAAATTACATTTCCCCGCAGAAAATATGATAGCACTATGTAATAAGTCTGAAAGAAGACAAAATTTTTACCGTGAAGGTATCAATGGATATGGACGTGGCAATAGACGAAATTATAATCGTCATCATTGTGATAATGAGAATAATAAGGATTCTCAAAATTTTCCTTCACTCTGTGAAAGTAATATATGTTATCGATTTGACATGAGATTTTATACAGCACATATAGATGATTATGATCCATTCATGGTGTGAATGTGACAACATATGATTTATGAATACATATTCATTATTGGAAGAATATGAACATGCTATTGGTATTGAATATACCACACTCACCTCTAGAAGGAGGGTTGAGATGATATAAGAAAATAATGTCATTATTATGGCATGAATGGTCATTGGTCACGTACCTATTGTACGCCAAAATATTTTGGCAATATGATTATTAAAGGACAATAATAATGCAAGAAACATATATTGCATATAATTTTGACATGACCATAATGGTACAACTTTAAGAGCCAATTATATTATTTTGGAGAAACATAATTGATTACCAATAAGGTATTGTATTGTAGTAAGTCTCAAAGAAACTTATTCAGTTTCCAAAGTATATGCGAAGCGATTGATTATATTGAGACTATAAATAAAAGAAAGATTTGATATCTTCTATTACTACAACTTGTAGCATGATAATATGCATGTGAAAAGCTACCAGCTTTATTCTCCAATTTGTACTATACAAACAAAAGAATGCCACAATAAAGTGGATGTTTATTGATATAAAAACCCATATCATAATAAACTTAGAGTTTATCGATAATTGCACATGTCATGATGTAAACCTGAATTTTATCAATATTGATAATTTATTCAATTGGCATTCGGGTTAGCCATATCAATTTAAGTATGATGTGCAACAATAATAGAGAATTCACATGGGTAAATATTAAAGAACTAGAAAGTTCTTTACGAATTCTCTTATATTACTTGTTCTCATTAATTAATTGACCAACTAAAGTTGGGGTTGAATCCCATAAATTCTGGAAATATCAAAGGCGAATATGGGCCCATTCTCCTGCCATATATACCACATATGATGCATCTATGATATGGTTACATGTGCGATTATTATTAACCTGCAACCTGGTCGGTGCTTGCGAGGTAACTTGCTCAGTAATCTAATTTTGAGCATAATTTCCAGATTTTCTATTCAAGATAGTTCATCTTGATAAGTTGGTTTACATCATAGTTGGTTTAGCAAAATAATTTATTGAGTGCCTCCACTTAATAGCTAAATTATTGTTTATAAGAACAAAGTTATCTATATCAATTCGATATACGTCATACACGAGAGTATATTATATTCTCCTCTCACAAGTGGTTCAGGGTCAGGAACCAAATAATTTCATCTTAATATTATTGATGTGCAGTGTATATTAACATGATAATGCACAAAGATGATTTCCCAGAGTTGAGGAAACAAGTTAGTTTTTCTAACATGAGGGGGAGACATGATAAACACTTGAGAAAAAGTTACATGGAACGAATTACCATTTGTATATATAGATCCTCGAATATCATAATATGAACTTGAAGTTCATAAAAAGATAATTCAATTGCAACATATTGAAAAGCATGCCATACGCATTTGCTGACACAAAGAAAGTAACTATATTCTCACTGCAAATGCTCATATTAAGTCCTAGAAGGACAAAGTCTTTGATACGCTTAAAGCGTATAGACAAATCGATTTCAAAAAGAACTTCTTAATAAAGAAGATGAGCAAATGATCAAAGTGATCATAATAAGGAGGCAAGTGATCTAGAAGATCACATGACATAACACTTCATAAAATCTCATGAGAGATTCAGGTACCTGAATATATGAATGAAGAGATCTCCATGTTATGTCTTTATGAAAATTTACTGGAACCGATATAAAATGTTCGTCGACGACATCTTGATAGCGCTAAATATCGATGAAGATCTTAAGTTTGTCGAATACAAACAAAATATTGGCCAAATGGAAGAGATACAATTCAAGTAGAATTGATTCCATATGAAAGACATGTAGTTTTGGACATGTAGTTCGAATACTTGAAAATATAAAGTCAATGGTATGTGTAATCAGTTTTTCGATATCTTATACGTCTAGCATGACATGAAAACTTGATATGTATCTAAAGTCTATAATATGTCTTATATGACTCAACTTAAAGGATTTAAGTTGCTTGAAGCATCTATAACTCTTGATCTTGAGGTACCACTTCCTCAGTGCAATTTATGCACAAATGTATCTTGCTATAACTATAAGCATGATAATATGATAGCGATGATACATTTATGGAGATATTGAAGGGCCATTCCATGATATTTGTGAAGACATTATATATCTACCACGAGTTATGATTTCAAGGTGCAAATATTCATTATAGTTAATATGGCTGATTTATTTATCAAATCTCTACCAACGATCTCTTGAAGATGGTGCACAAGATTGGAATGCGAAGGCATAAGAATGTGAATTGATGCTCTTTCAGGGGGAATTAATGCGCGTTGCACTCTTTTTCCCTTACAAGGTTCTGTCCCATTGGGTTTTCCTTGCAAGGTTTTTAACGAGGCAACAAAAGAATGCATTTTGTTAGATATGTGTACTCTTTTTCCTTTTCTAGAATTTTTTCCCAATGGGTTTTATTTTAGTTAAGGTTTTAACGAGGCACATTATCTATAGACATCCAAGGGGGAGTGTCATGAAATATTATACTTTGTAGTGGATGTCTATAACTCCTAAAGAAGTTACTCCCACTACTCTTCTCCATTATGTAGATAATCCCCACTACTTCTCACCATTATTGTTGTAACTCCCATACCTTCATAATTTACCCATGATCTTCCTCCATGATCTCAAATACTTAATGACATACTTATGAAAACTTTTGGTATACCTCTATGTTGTACTATAAATAGAGGATGAAAACTCATTTTGTAATATACTTGGATACATGGAAGAAATATATTCTCTTCTCTCTTTCTCTCTACTTTGTTGTCTATCTTTTTGTTTATTACTTTGAGCTAAGTTTTGTAACAGGATAATATTATAACTATATTTACATATGTATGCCATAAAAATAGTTAAATACATATACATAAAAATTTTTTTCCCTCTTTTTATTAAAATATAATTTTACTATATAAACGTTTATGATCTCTTAGTCTATACCTTGTGGTAATGAATTTCTTTGCATCAACTATTTTACTATAACAATATATCCATTGGTTTGGTCAAATTATTTTGTAAATATCATTATTAGAGTATTGTAATTATTTTTCAAAAATATTATAAAGAATCTCTTATCACTGCAAAATAGAGGAAGTTCATAGTTGGTGATGTGTATTTACTTTTAAGTCAATGTTTAAAATGTTTTTAGTCTTTATCCATTGCTTTAATAAACTTTTACCCCCAGACGAAAATATCCTTGTGCTCATAAAGTTCAGGACCAAGTGTCATTAACTTATGAGCTTTTTACTGTAAGTTCAGGACTAGCTGTTCTTGATCTATAAGCTTGTAAGTCTAAGTTTAGGACTACCTATCCTTAACTTTTGAACTTGTAACTCTAAGTTCAGGACTACTTGCCCTTAACTTGAACTTGGAACTCGAAGTTCAGGACTACCTGTCCTTAATTTCTATGCTTGTAACTCTAAGTTAAGGACTACATGTCCTTAATTTCTGTACTTGTAACTCTAAGTTAAGGACCAAGTACCCTTAATTTTTAAACTTTCAACTCTAATTTCAGGACCAAGTTTCCTTAAATTATAAGCTTGTTACTATAAGTTCAAACCGGCAGGGATAGGAGCTTTGGTACAAGACTAAAATGGTTCCGATCGAGGGGAATGGCAATGCAAGAGAGGAAAGCTTCTTCTTTAGATTGAGAGGTGACTAGATGTTCTTAATTTATGAGCTTGTTAGTCTAAGTTAAGTACCACATGTACTTCTATTTTGAGCTTGTAACTATAAGTTTAGGACTACCTATCCTTAACAATGATGACCCAAAAGGTCGTCACTCATTTTGAAAGTCAAGTATGTGTTTTGAGCCTTAAAACCTCTTTTTATCTCACCTAAATTTGCGTGTGCAGTCTGGGCGCATTTTTAGAAAGCTTTCATGTGAAAATCTAAGTAAAATAAAGAAATTTGACCTTTAAAATTAATTAAAATTGACTTTGGTCAACATTCTTAGTAAATGGACTCTGACCCGTGATCGGATGGTCCCATTGCGTCGGCGTATGCTCATAATCGAATTCTAAGGTCCCAAACTCGAGAAAAGAAGTTTTAAAAAAAATTATTTGCTGGTAAATATAAAGGCTTTTAGAAGTGAAATGATGCATTTTCTTGATGGCATCGGACCCATATTTTGGTTCAGAAGCCCCATACAGGTTTAAAATAATAATCAAGTCGAATTTGTGAAGTTTGGTAAGAATAGGAGTTTTTTGATATAAATCGGACCTTTAGTTGAGAAGATGGGAATTTCAATGTTCTTGAGTAATTCTATGAATTTGAGGTTGAATTCATAGTTCGTGATGTCATTTTGATGATTTGATCGCACGAGCAAGTCTGTATGATGTTTTTAGACTTGCGTGCATGATTGGTTTGGATATTCGAGGAATTAGGTGAGTTTTGGATAGGCCATATAGTAAATCTGGACTTAGGAAAATTGCTGGTATGATGCAGAATTTTGAAGGGTTCGCAATTGTGAATCCTTATTCACAATTGCGATAACTGCACCTGTTAAGTGGGATTTCAGACGGGATTCTTCTTCATTTTTACAACTTACACTTGAGCGATTTTTCAAAGACACAAACTCATCCAAATCATTTGTAAGTAATTTTTAACTTATTTCCTTCAATCTAAAACATCTTTTTACATGATTTCATTTCAAAATCAAGGGTTTTCATGCAGAAATTGGGTGTATTTAAGTAGAAGTTTAGAATTTTCAAATTTTGGGAATTTTGACCTTAATTTGAGGTCCAATTTTAACATAAATTACATATTTGCATTCGTGAGTGAATGAATAATTGCATTTAGGTTCAAACTTCGAGTTTTAACCAAGCAGACCTGGGGTTTATTTTTTTACGTTTGTTGAAAACATTGGCAAAATCCTTTTTTCATGTATTAGAATTGATTTATTTAGCATTTATAAATATTGTTAAGTATATTGTGACTAAATAAAAGCAAATTGGAAGTCAAATCGAGAGGTAAAGCGGTAGTTGAGACTTGATTGTGTTCGTGACATTGAGGTAGGTGTTTTGTCTAACCTTAGCTTGAGGGAATATGATTTGTGGTCTTATTTGCTATGTGTTAAGTGTTGAGTACGACGTATAAGTGTGGTGACGAGTATCTATACGTTGGTCTCAAGCATGCCTGTGAGTCTTATACTATGATTGTTGTGACTCTGTTATGTATTGTCCATCTTGAAATGACGATTATAAATGTTGAACAAGGCTCATGAAAGTATTCTTGGTAATTGACCATTTTTGAGCATTGGCTCAAGTTGAGACTTATGTTGTGAACTGATTATGGAAGCGAGATGAGATTTATCATTGATTCCCTTTCCAGGATGTTATTATTTCTCTTACCGAGATGGTATTTTTTATGATATTATTTCCCTTGCCAGGATGTTATTGCCAATGATATGGTTTCCCTTGCCGGGACATTGTTGTTATACTATTATTCCCTTGTTGCGATTCTTTTGTGATTAATGTTGATTGTATATTGGGATCGGATTACACACCGCAACAATATTATGTGGGATTGGGTTGTACGTTGTAACAATATTACATGGGATTGGATTGCACGTTGCAACAAGGAGTAATAAGGGTGGATATGAGGGGTCCGGTTGCACGCTACAACAATGAGTAATAAGGGTGGACATGAAGGGTCGAGTTGCATGCCGCAATATTATTATATGATTGAGATCGAGTTGCACTCCGTAACATTGTTATATGATTGGGATCAGGTTTCACGCCGTAACAATATTATATGATTGGGATCGGGTTGCAGGCCATAACAGTATTATATGATTGGGATCGGGTTGCACGCCGCAACAAGAAAGGATAAAAGTTAATATTAATTCTTATGGTGAGAACGAGAGTAAAAACACGAAGGGTGATACCGTGCTCTTATTATTTTTTTCCTTATTCTTGTTGATATGAAATTATGGTGTTCTTTTTGCTTCTCTACTGAAATTTTGTTAGTACTTGATATTTCCCGCAACATGTTCCCCTAGCCTCGTCTGTGACGACCTGGCCGGTCATTTTAAGAATTTATACCCCGAATCCCCAATTAACTGCTTTTTGTGTGTTTGTTTTCACTATTATGAGTTGCTGGGAGGATTTATTTAGAGTTTCGGAGAGTTTGGGGACACTTAATCCCTAAATAAGAACCTAATTTTTAGAAATTTGACCATAGTCGAAACAGTGTGAAAATGGCCTCAGAATGGAATTTCGATGGTTCTGTTAGTTCCGTTGGGTGATTTTGGGTTATGAGCATGTTTGGATTGTATTTTAGAGGTCCCTAACTAATTTACGCATGAAATGCAGAAAGTTGATAAGGTTTCTAGTTCGATAGTGAGATTTTGCTATCGGGGTAGAAATGGAATTTTAGAAGTTGGAGTAGCTTCGTAGTTTTGAATTTGACGTGTGTGCAAATTTAAGGTCATTCAGACGAGGTTTGATAGACTTTTTGATCGAAAGCATAATTTGAGAATTTTTGAAGTTCTTAGGCTTAAATATTGGTTGATTCGATGTTGTTTGAGGTGTTTTAAAGATTTGTATAAGTTTGGACAGTGATATTAGACTTGTTTGTGCCTTTGGTTGAGATCCCAGGGACCTCAGGGTGGTTTCGATGGTTAACGAGAAATTTAGAGTTGAGAGTTTGCAGCTAATGTTGCTAGTGTACTGTCATAACCACACCTGCGGCTTGAGAACCACATATGTGAGCCCGCAGAAGCGGTTCAGGTACCGCATATGTGGCCGTGGCACCAGACGAGGTTTGATAGACTTTTTGATCGAAAGCATAATTTGAGAATTTTTGAAGTTCTTAGGCTTAAATCGATGCCAATTGGTTGATTCGATGTTGTTTGAGGTGTTTTAAAGATTTGTATAAGTTTGGACAGTGATATTAGACTTGTTTGTGCCTTTGGTTGAGATCCCAGGGACCTCAGGGTGGTTTCGATGGTTAACGAGAAATTTAGAGTTGAGAGTTTGCAGCTAAAGTTGCTAGTGTACTGTCATAACCACACCTGCGGCTTGAGAACCACATATGTGAGCCCGCAGAAGCGGTTCAGGTACCTCATATGCGGCCGTGGCACCAGAACCACATCTACGGAAGGGCAGCCACATGTGCGAAAAGCCTCGCTTAATGAAATATTGTAGGTGCGACCAGATCTTCACAGAAGCAGGACTGCAAGTAAGCAAAATTGATCGGCAGAAAATAGGAATTTCGAGGGTTTGGTTTCAAAAGTTGAAAAATTGGTTTGGGAGCTCGGGATTGGCAATTTTGAGAGGGATTTTCACCTGGGTGTTTTGGGTAAGTAATTCTTAATCGGATTTGATTGTTTTCCACAAATCTATTCTTAAATTCATCATTTAAATTTGAATTTGGGAGTGGAAAAATTGGAGAAAAGTTGGAAAAGTTCTTAGACCTAGATTTCGAGTTTTGATTGGGAATTTAACATTGGATTTGGATAAATTTGGTATGCATGAACTTGTGAGAGTACAGGGATTCTGCATTTATTATTTTACCAGATTTCGAGACATGGGCCTAAGGGGCATTTTGGTTATTTTACCTAATTTCGCACATATGATTAGAATTTATTTATAGAATCCGTTACTTGAAGTGTTATTTACGTAATGCAATTTAATTAAATAGATTTGGGCCATTTGGAGTCGAGTACTCGTGGCAAGAATGTGGTTTCGGGTTGGTTTTGAGCCGATTCGAAGTAAGTGGATTGTCTAACCTTGTGTGGGGGACTTCTCCTTGGGATTTGGTATTGTTGATTTTGAAATGCCTTGTACGTGAGGTAACGAGTGTGTATTTGTGATAATTGTTGAAAATCCAATTTTCACTAAGTAATTAAAATTGTGTTTCTCCTCATGTTATCGCCACATGCAATTTAGGCCTATTGTAGCTTAGGGAAACATATCTATGTGACTTAATTGCTTTATTTGCTCAAACTACTTTACCTGAATTTTGTGCAGCATGCTACGCTAGAATTACGCATTTCCCTTGATATGGAATTTACATTTGCTGAATATTCTTCATGTTGCTATTGTGTATTTACATTTAGGACAACGGACTTGGGATTTCGACAGACCCCTCCTGTCTATTTATTTGGGACTACAGATGTGGGATTCCAGTAGATCCCCCCATATGTTTATTTGGGACTATAGATATGGGATTCCGGTAGATCCCCCTGCATAGTTATATGAAAAAATGGGTGGGACTGCACCCGGTAGATTCCCCCAGTACCGGGTATTTATATTTGGGACTATGGATCGGGATTCTGGTAGATCCCCGCATACTATGAGCTGGAATACGGGACAGTATCCTGAGAGATCCATTGGATATATGTGCATAAACTTGGACTACAAGACGGTATCCTAGGAGATCCCCGGATGTTATCTCTGAGTTAAGCTGAATTCCTTTCTGTGATTTCTTTGTTTCTGTTATAGCTGTTGTTGTTTTTTCTATCCTATGTTACTTCTTACCATTGCACCTGTTCTTACTGTGTTCTCTTATACTGTTATACCTTATATTTCATTTAACCGCACTAGGGCCCTAACCTTCCTCGTCACTACCTGACCGAGGTTAGGCTTGGCACTTACTGAGTACCGCTGTGGTCTATTCATGCCCTTTCTGTGCATGTTTTTCATGTGAAAATCGAAGTACTTCAACCCAGTCTCATCAGGCTTAAGGAGAGGTGCTTGTAGAGACTCTAAGGTATATCTACCTCGCCCTTCTATATTTTTCTTTGTTAGACATTTTGGAGTTGGATACTTGTAGACATTCCAAATCTTATGATTTCATGTGATATCGGGTTTTGGGAAATGTTCTCAATTTTGAGAGTTTGTATTTTATATGCCGAGCGACATCATAAATATTATATCACTTTGTTATTTCGGTTTTTAGTTACTTCTTTCCACATATATTTATTCTTTGCATTATTAGGCTTACCTAGTCGTAGAGACTAGGTATTGTCATAATAGTTCAGGAGGGCGAACTGGGTTTCTGACAAGTTGGTATCAGAGCTCTAGGTTCATAGGATTCATGAATCACAAGCCAGTTTATTAGAGTCTCCCTGATCGATGCGAAGATGTCTATACTTATCTATGAGAGGCTATGTAACTATTAGGAAAATTCCACTTCATTTGATTTCCTTGTCGTGCGAGACTTTGATATCCCAAATCTAAACTTCTGCCCTCTATTATTTTACAGATGGTAAGGACACTTTCTATCCGATATTATCGGGCACCCTTACCCCGTACTACAACTATTAGAGGCCGGGGCCGGGGTAAAGGCGAGGATGCGCATGTAGTGTAGCAGAGCACCCGCATGAGCTGCCACCGATGAGCCACCAGTAGTTCCAACCAGATCCCAAGCATCTGATATGCCTACTGCTACTACTACTCTAGTACCCGGAGACTCTTACACAGCTCATGAGCATGTACAACACTTTGGCTCAAGCAGGGTTGCTTCCCCTTATTGCAGCTACATTCCAGGCCGAGGGAGGAGCAAAGACTCTCGCTTCCCGTACTCCTGAGCAACGAGTACATGTTTATCAGGTTCTAGAGAATATTTCGGCACAGCTTATGGTTCCAGATTAGCCCGAGGATAGGATAACGATTTTCGAGGATGAGCAACGGAGGCTTGAGAGGTTCAAGAAGTACAAACCCCTTGTATAAGATGATGCTCTGGGATTTCTAGATGAGTGCTACCATATTATCTGTACCATTGGTATATCAAGATCGAGCGGAGTTTCCTTCACTACTTTCTAGCTTTAAGGAATCGCCTATAAGTGGTGGCGTACTTATGAGTTAGATAGTCCCGATGAGGCAGCTTCCCTAACTTGGAATCAGTTTTCAGATATGTTCCTGAGAGAGTATGTTCCTCAGAGCCTTAGGGACGCATGGCGCATAGAGTTTGAGCATTTTGCAATAGGGTACTATGACTGTCTCAGAGTATGTTATCTGTTTCACCAGCCTGGCTAGACAGGCACCAGCCTTGGTTTCTACTATTCGCGAGAGCGTTTGTCCGTTATTCTATGGGCTTATTCCCATCATCAACTCTAGCATGGCTCGCGAGTAGGATATGAATATTCATTATCAGCAGGTGGCGAGCATTGCTAGAATGATTGAGGGTATGTATGTTAGGAATAGAGAGGAGAAGGAGGCCAAGAGGTCTCGAGAGTCGGGCCATTATTTTGGTATCCGTACCCCAGCTGCATGTCATCATGGTAGGGGTTAAATGATTCGCCCCATTCATTCAGCTCTTTCAGCAGCCAGTGGTGTTCCAACTCCTCCTAGGCCTCATGAGCCTTATTATGCACTTCATGTATCTAGTGCACCTCCTGCGCGAGGTTCTTTCGATGGTCAATCCAACAGACTTGGCTCGAGTCAGTCACATCTGCCACTTACTTCTAGAGCTTGTTTTGAGTGTGTTAACACACGCCATATGGTAAGGGATTTCCCAAGACTTAGGAGGGGTTCACCTCTACAGACTTCTCAGCCACAACGTGCCCTGCAGAGTTCTCAGGCTATGGTTACAACTCCAGTTGCTGCCGCACCTGCTCATCCAGCTAGAGGTGGAGGTCGGAGAGGTAGAGGTTGCCCTAGAAGGGGAGGCCAGACCAGATACGATGTCTTTTCTACCTGTACCATGGTTGTTGCCCCTAATTCTGTCATCACAGGTATTGTCCCGGTTTGTCATAGAGATGTATCGGTTCTATTTGATCCAGGATCCCCTTATTCTTATGTGTCTTCTTATTTTGATCAGCATTTGGGTGTGTCTCGGGATTCTTTGAGTTCACCTATTTATGTTTCTACTCATGTGGGAGATTCTCTTTTTGTGGATCGTATTTATCGGTCGTGTTTGGTTGCTCATAGTGGTTTTGAGACCAGAGCCGATTTATTGTTTCTTAGCATAGTAGATTTTGATATTATCTTAGGTATGGATTGGTTGTCACCCCATTATGCTATTCTTGATTATCATACCAAAATCATGATGCTGGCTATGCCAAATTTAACGCATATTGAGTGGAGGGGTGCTTTACATCACGCTCCCAGTAGAGTTATTTCTTTTCTTAAGGCTCAGTGAATGGCTGAGAAGGGGTGGATGCATATTTAGCTTATGTAAAAGATGTCAGTATTGAAACCTTTACAGTTGATTCAGTCCCAGTAGTACGAGATTTCTCTGATGTGTTTCCAGTTGACCTTTCGAGCATGCCGCCCGATAGAGATATTGATTTTAGCATTGATATGTTTCCAGGCACTCAGCCTATCTCTATTCCTTCGTATCGATGGCTCCTACTAAGTTGAAGGAGTTGAAGGATCAACTACATGAATTGCTTGATAAGAGTTTTATTAGCCCAGTGTATAATCTTGGGGTGCTCCTGTCTTGTTTGTGAATACGAAGGATGGTTTTATGCATATGTGCATTGATTATCTCCAGTTGAACAAAGTTACAGTGAAGAACCGTTATTCTTTGCCTCGTATTGATGATTTGTTTGACTACCTACAGGGTACACGAGTGTTTTCTAAGATTGATTTACGTTCAGGTTACCATCAGTTGAAGGTTTGGGAGCCAGATATCACGAAGACTGCTTTTAGGACTCGGTATGGTCATTACAACTTCCTTGTTATGTCATTTGTATCTTGACTCATTCATCATTGTCTTTATTGATGATATTCTGGTATATTTCCAGAGTCGGGAAGATCATGAGCACCACCTGAGGACTATACTCCATACTTTGAGAGATAAGAAGTTATATGCTAACTTCTCAAAATGTGAGTTTTTTTGGACTCCGTGGCATTCTTGGGTCATGTGGTTTTTAGTGGAGGGATAAAGGTGGATCCGAAGAAAGTGGAAGCAGTTTTGAGTTGGCCTAGACCATCCTTAGCTACAGAGTTCCATTATTTTCTTGGCTTGGAGAGTTATTACCATCAATTTGTTGAGGGGTTTTCATCCATTGCAGCGCCTATGACCAGACTGACCTAGAAGGGTGCTCCATTGCAGTGGACAGAAGAGTGTTAGGCGAGCTTTCAGAAGCTCAAGATAGATTTGACTACAGCCCAAGTTTTGATATTGCCTATTGGTTCGGGGTCTTATACTGTCTATTATGATGCCTCAAAAGTTAGCCTTGGATCAGTATTGATGTGGGACGGTGTAGGGTAATTGAATATGTGTCCAGACAGTTGATGGTACATGAGAAGAATTATCATGCCTTGAGAAGTTAGCCTTGGATCTTGAGTTAGCTACTATTGTTCATGCCTTGAAGTCTGGCATCATTATCTGTGCGGTGTGTCTTGTGAGATTTATACTGATCACCGAAGTTTGCAATATCTGTTCAAGCAGAATGATCTTAATTTGTGCTAGAGGAGATGGTTAGATCTACTGAAGGACTATGATATTACTATTTTGTATCACCTGGGTAAGTCCAATATGGTGGCCGATACTTTAAGTCTCCAAGGAGAGAGCATGGGGAGTTTGGCTTATTTACCAGCAATAGAGAAACCCATGGAGATGGATGTTCAAGACTTAGCCAGTCAGTTTATGAGATTGGATCTTTCGGAGCCCAGTCATGTTCTAGCTTGCTTGGTCTCTCGATCTTCCTTGTTTGATCGTATCCGGGAGCGGTAGTTTGATGACCCTCATTTGCTTTTCCTCAAGGACAAGGTTTTGCATGGCGATGCCAGAGATGTGACTATTGGTGATGATGGGATATGAATGATACAGGTTCGGGTTTGTGTACCCGATGGTCTTTGAGAGTTGATTTTAGAGGAGGCCCATAATTCGCGATATTCCATATATCCACATGCCGCGAAGATGTACCATGATTTGAGGCATCACAATTGGTGGAGATGTATGAATAAAGATATAGTTGGGTTTGTAGCTTAGTGCCTCAATTGTCAGCAGGTGAAGTATGATCATTAGAGATTAGGTGGGTTGCTTCGATAGATAGAGATTCCGGGGTGGAAGTGGGAGAAGATCACCATGGACTTAGTAGTCGGACTCCCATGGACTTTTAGGAAGTTCGATACAATTTGGGTTATTGTGGATCGGCTGACCAAGCACGCATTTCATCCCTATGTGTATTACCTATTCTTCAATGCAATTGGCAGAGGTTATCTCTGGGAGATTGTTCGTCTACGTGGTATTCTAGTTTCCATCATTTCAGATAGAGGTACTTAGTTCACATCATGGTTTTGGAGGGTTTTACAACATGAGTTGGGTACTCGGGTGGAGTTGAGTACAACATTTCACCATCAGACAGACAAACAGTTCGAGCGCACTATTCAGATTCTTGAGGATATGCTCTGTGGGTGTGTGAATGAGTTCAGAGGGTCTTGGGATCAGTTTTAGCCATTGGCAAAGTTTTCCTACAACAACAACTATCGGTCCAACATTCAGATGGCACTGTACGAGGCCTTATATGGTAGGCAGTATAGATCCCTTCTGGGTTGGTTTGACCTAGGCGAGGCTAGATTATTGTGTACTGACATGGTTAAGGATTGTTTGGAGAAGGTTAAGGTGATTCTGGATAAAATCTGTAAAGCCCAGTCCATACACAAGAGTTATGTGGATCAGAAGGTTCGTGATATTTCGTATATGGTTGGAGAGCGAGTTATGCTTCAGGTTTCGACTATGAATGTGCTATGAGATTTGGGAAGAAAGGAAAGTTGAGTATGAGGTTTATCGGTCCTTTTGAGATATTGAGGCATGTTAGGGAGGTTGCTTATGAGGTTGCATTACCTCCCAGCATGGCAGGAGTTCATCCGGTATTTCATGTTTTGATGCTTCAGAGGTATCACGCGGATCCGTATTATGTGTTGGATTTCAGTTCAGTATGGTTGGATACTGATCTACCTTATATTGAGAAGCCAATGGCGATATTGGATAGGCAGGTTTGAACGCTGAGGTCAAAGAATATCGCATCAGTGAAGCTTCAATGGTGGGGTAAGCTCGACGAGGAGGTGACCTTGGTGTTCGACCAGGTTATGTGCAACCGTTACCCTCATCTTTTCACTAATTTAGGTAAATCTCTATGCTCGTTAAAGTATGAACAACTATTTAAGTGTAGGAGGCTGTGACGACCCGACTGGTCATTTTAAAAATTTATGTCACGATCCTTTATTAACTGCTTTCTCCATGTTTGTATCCACTATTGTGAGTTGTCGAGAGGATTTGTTTGGAGTTTCGGATAGTTTTGGGACGCTTAGTTCCTAAATGAGAGCTTAGGCTTTAATAATTTGACTGTAGTCGGAACAGTGTAAAGATGACCTCGGAATGGAATTCAGATGGCTCTGTTAGTTCTGTTGGGTGATTTCAGGTTTAAGAGCATGTTCTTATTGTGTTTTGGAGGTCCATAGCTAATTTAGGCTTGAAATGCCGAAAGTTGTGTTTTTGAGGTTTTCTGTTCAATAGTGAGATTTTGATATCAAGGTCAGAATGGAATTCTGGATGTTGGAGTAGCTTAGTAGTGTTTAATGTGACGTGTGTGCAAAATTCAGGTCATTCGGACGAGGTTTGATAGACTTTTTGATCAAAAGTGTAATTTGAGAATTTTTGAAGTTCTTAGGATTGAATCTAATGCTAATTGGTTGATACGATGTTGTTTGAGGTGTTTTGAAGATTAGTATAAGTTTGGACAGTGGTATTAGACTTGTTTGTGCGTTTGGTTGAGGTCTCGTGGGCCTCGAGGTAGGTTCGGATGGTTAACGGGATGTTTGGAGTTGAGAGATTACAGCTGAAGCTGATAGTCTGTTGTCATAATCACACCTGCAGCTTGGGAACTGCAGGTGCAAGCCCATAGAAGCACTTCAGGTATCACAGATACGCTGTGAGGCGAAAATGGAGTTGATCGTAGATGCGTCCATGGCACCGCAGAAGTTGTACCACATCTGCGGAAGAGCAGCCGCTGGTGCAAAAAGCCATGTTTAATGAAATATCACGGATATGACTAGATCTTTATAGAAGTTGGACCACAGGTGCGGCCCCTTCACTGCAGAAGCAGAATTGCTGGCCAGAAAATAGGAATTTCGAGGGTTTAGTTTCAAAAGTTGGAAAACTGATTCAGGAGCTCGGGATTGGCGATTTTGAGAGGGATTTTCACCTGGGTATTTTGGGTAAGTAATTCTTACTCGGTTTTGATTGTTTTCCGTGAATCATGCTTAAGTTCATCCTTTAAATTCGATTTTGGGGTGAAACAATTGGAGAAAAGTTTGAAAAGTTCTTAGACCTAGATCAAGTTTTGATTAAGAATTTGACATTAGATTTGGATAATTTTGGTATGCATGAACGCACGAGAGTATGGGAATTCTAAATTTTTAAGTTTTACCTGATTCCAAGTCGTAGGTCCTAGGGGAATTTTAGTCATTTTATCTAATTTCACTCATTAGCTTAGAATTTATTTATAGTCTGTTACTTGAAGTGTTGTCTATAGTATGCAATTTAATTGAATAGATTTGGGTCATAGTGAGTCGAGTACTCGTGGCGTGAACGTGGTTTCGGGTTTATTTTGAGCTAGTTCGAGGTAAGTGGCTTGCCTAACCTTGTGTGGGGACTTACCCTTAGGAATTGGTATTGTTGATATTTGAAATGCCTTGTAGGTGAGGTGATGAGTGCGTACTTGTGCCAATTGTTGAAAATTTAGTTTTTCACTAAGTAATTAAAATTGTGTTTCTCCTCCTGTTATTGCCACTTGCAATTTAAGTTTGTTCTTAGCTTAGGGAAGCATGTCTAAGTGACCTAATTGCTTTATTTTCTCAATTAGCTATACCTGAATTTTGTGCAGCATGCTAGGCTAGAATTACATGTTTTGCCTTTATAGTGAATTTACATTTGCTAAATATTCTTCATGTTGCTTCTGTGTATTTACATTTGGGACTAGGGATGTAGGATTTCGGTAGATCCTTGTATGTATATTTGAGACGACGGATATGGAATTCCATTAGATTCCCCCTTGTCTGTTTATTTGGGACTACGGATGTGGGATTCCGGTAGATCCCCTGCACAGTTATATGGAACTACGGGACTGCATCCGGTAGATTCTCCCAGTACTGGTATTTATATTTGGGACTATCGATCGGGATGTCGGTTGAATCCCGTGCACTATGAACTAGACTATGGGACGATATCCCAGCATATATATATATATATATATATATATATATATATATATATATATATATATATATATATATATATATAGACACACACACACACACACATACACATAGTGGGACTACAGGACGGTATCCTAGGAGATCCCCGGATGTTATCTCTGAGTTAAGTTGCATTCCTTTCCGTGATTTCTTTGTTTCTGCTATAGTTGTTTGTGTTCTTTCTATCATGTGTTACTTCTTACTGTTGCACCTATTTTTACTGCGTTTTCCTATAACGTTATACCTTACATTTCATTCAACCTCTGTAGGGCCCTAACCTTCCTCGTCACTACCCGATCGAGGTTAAGCTTGGCACTTACTGAGTATCGCTCTAGTGTACTCATGCCCTTTCTTCGCATGTTTTTCATGTGCTGATCCAGGTACTTCCACTCAGTCTTATCCCGCTAAAGGCGAGGAGCTTGTAGAAACTCCGAGGTATATTTGCCGCATCTGCATACCGAAGAGACCCTTTCTATTCTCTCTTTAAGTATTTGCCTTTCTGAATTTTTCTTTATTAGACATTCTGAACTCAGATACTTGTAGACATTCAAAAGCTCGTGATTTCATGAGATTCTGGGTTTTGGAAAATGCTGTCAGTTTTGAGAGTTTGTATTGTATATGCTGAGCGGCATCTTAAACACTTTTTCACTTGTTTATTTTGATTTTTAATTGCTTCTTTCCACAAATTGTTTATTCTCTGATTATCATTCGTACCTAGTCATAGAGACTAGGTGCCGTCACTATATTTTACGGAGGGAGAATTGTGGTCGTGACATCGTCACTACTTCGTCGAGGTTAGGCTCGACACATATCGGCACATAAGGTCAGTTGTGTTGATACTACACTCTACCCTATGCGCATATCCAGATACTGGAGCATTTGGACCACAGTGAGGTTGCTTCCTTTAGCCAGCAGGGACCCGAGGTAGTCCTACAGACGTCCGCATGCTTTGTGTCCCCTTCTTTCCTATTTCCTTCTGTTCGTACTTATTTAAGAGATGTACATATATTTTTGTTTGTTCAGACTCTATTTGTAGTATTCTTAGATAGTCCATGAGATTGTGACACCAGTTCTGGGTGAATTATTTCTACAGAATCATATTTGTATTAAGTTAAATTATTAGATTTCATCTTCTGCATTTATGATTATTATTATTCCGCTGTTGATCATATATTGACATATAAATGTTAAAGGTTAAGGAATAGGGGTAGTAAAATCTTTAACACTCGATTTCCATAGCTTTCACGAGTAGGAAACATCACGACTCCTGAGGGTGGCAAATTCAGATGTTGACAAGTTGGTATCAGATATCTAGGTTGCTTAGGTCTCACAATTCACGGATAGGCTTAGTAGAGTCCGAGGATACAGAGACGTCTGTATTTATCCCCCGGAGGCCACACAATTAGGAAAAACTTGACATCTATTCTTTCCTATCGTGCAACTTGATTTCTCAATGCTGATTTAACTTCCACTCTGTTCTTTTGCAGATGGTGAGAATATGTACCTATTTATCAGCTGACCAACAGCCCGAGCCCCTAGTAGCAGCTCCTGCGAAAGGAAGAGGCCGAGACCGTGCTAGGGCCCGAGGTAGAGCTCGAGCACCAGCACCAATGGCGGAGCCTCAGGTCGAGTTTGATGATGAGTCTCCATCCCAGTCAGTTCCAACAGGACTAGCTCAGGCCCCAAAGGGATTCATCGCCACCCTGGTACTATAGGATGCTCTGGCCCGTCTAGAGGGCATTATGGAGAATGTCATTCAAGTAGGAATATTTCCTATACCACCATCTGTCTCTCATGTTGGAGGAGGAGCCCAGACTTCTTCTACTCGTACTCTGGCGCAGATGGCTCCCCTGTATCAAACTCCAGTAGCTCAACCAATTAGAATGGTTCAGCCAGGTGTTGTGGCATAGACCGGTGAGAGGCCATCTATGTCTGTGATATCTTGTGGAGGTTGGACAGGTTCACCAAGTTTTTTACTACCACTTTTGGCGGTACATCTTCTGAGGATCCTTGGGATTATTTGTACAGCTAATCATGAGGTTCTTTGAAACATGGGAATAGTGAAGACCAACTGGGTCGACTTTGCTACTTTTAATATGTCGGGATCCGCCAAGACTTGGTGGAGGGATTATTGTTTGGATAGACCAGTTGGTCACCGGCTTTGGCTTAGGATTAGTTTTCTCAGAGGGAGAACTATCGGAGTTGAAGGGAGAACTATCGGAGGAGGTTTGAGCGTCTCTAGCAAGGTTCTATGACCGTCATACACTACGAGACCATTCATGCTCTTTTGATACTTCCCACCGGGAGAGAGAGAGAGAGAGAGAGAGAGAGAGAGAGAGAGAGAGTGAGTGAGGATGTTCATAAAGGGACTCGTTCAGCCTATTCGATCGTAGATGGCTAAGGAGACGGGGAGCGAGATTTCTTTTCAGGATGCGACCAATGTGTCCAGGAGAGTCGAGATGGTTTTATCATAAGGGAGCGGTTGGGGATCTGACAAGAGGCCCTGTCATTCTGGCAAGTTCAGTGGTGCCTCGTGTGGAGGCATGGATTCTATCGGTAGAGGCTATCCTTCCAGGCTATTTCATTTAGCACTACAGGCTTCTCACGGTGCTTCAGGTGGGCATGGTTATTATGTGCCTCCTTTAGGACAGCCATCTCTTATCAGAGGACTTCCTCTTCAAAGCTATCATCATTGTCAGCCAGCTCGCCAGGGTCAGTTTCAGTTTCCTCTCCCACAACACTCAGGTGGATGCTTTGAGTGTGGTGAGTATGGTCATAACCGGAGGGCATGTCTGAGATTAGTAGGTGTTTAGTCGCAGTATTAAGGTTCCCATGCCATGGTTCAGGCACCGAGTGTTCCACCGCCCCCCAACCAGCTAGAGGTAGAGCTGCAAGAGGTAGAGGTAGAGGTATCAGAGATGGAGGTCAGGCCACTAGAGGTGGAGGCCAGCCAGCAGGAGGCCGTCCAAAAGATGTAGTTCAAAGTGGTGGGGCCTAACCCCGATGTTATGCTCTTTCAGCCAGGCCTGAGGCCAAGGCCTCCGATGTAGTTATTACATGTACTGTTTTGGTTTGTAGTAGAGGTGCTTCAGTTCTGTTATGTTACATCTCGCATTTTCTCATACGTTAAAATTTCATTTTCAGTTAACTGACGTAGAATCGAGGATGAGATAATTTTAACGTTAACCTGCTTACACTATTTATAACAAGCGATAAATAAGTATTATGAAAGATAAAATGGTATATGGATTAAAGTAAACAAGTTTTGTTGAAAGTGCTCAATTTGAAAGAAAATATGGGTCGAGCGATAATATCCGATAAATATACACTACTACTATGTAAGGTAACATATGATCAAAGTAGTATGATATATAAAATATATATAAAGTATCTTAAAAATAAGTAAAATTTTAAATAATTTATGATAATTTCTAAATTATACGAATAATTAATTAATTGCCGAATAACAAATATTACACAATTAACAAATAAACGGACAAATACTTAATCAATTATACCTAAATGAACATCGCACAAGGCCACTATTCAGGAAAGCTGAGTCATTATAACATGAGTGTAGTGTCTACGTAATAATTAAAGTAACTAACTAAGTCAATACTTACTATTAAAGTCTTAGTAAGACTTGTAGAATCAGATCCAGAAAAGACAATTTGTCCTTAAGCTTCAATTCATTTGTTGGCTTGAAATCAAAAACTTTGAAACATAAAACACTTTCGTCCAAACTCTTAGCCAAAGAATTCAATTGAAATTTCAAAGAGCAACAACAAGTTTCTTTTCAATCCAAGCATAGGTTTCGTTCATATTTCGCTAAAGTAGAAAGCTTTCACTTCGTTCAAATAATTCAAAGAATATATGTGTTAAGGTCTTTCCTTTTTTTGTATAATCTAAATGTTACTGAAGAAACGAGTAAACACATAGTTTTCATAAATTACTCTATTCATAAAATTATTAGCGATATCTATTTTCTTGATTGTCCATGAAAAGTATTATTCCTTCCGTTTCAAATTATGTGAACCTAATTCTTTTTTAGTTCGTGCCAAAAAGAATGACTTCTTTCCCTATTTGAAAATAATTTACCTTTATTTAATGATTTATAGCCTCATAAAATATATGTAATTTATTTTACACCACAAATTCAAAAGTCTTCTCTCTTTTCTTAAGCTCCTTGCCCAGTCAAATAGGTAACATAAATTGAAACAGAAGGAGTATTATTTTCTCTTTATGGGTCTTAGAGTAATACATAGTTAGAAAAGTTTGTCCAGAAGGAATATTGAGATTATTACATATTTTTCATGCATTTCATACATGTGCATTGACCCATGACCAGATGGCGCTATATATATATATATACATGCATATTTTTCATGAATTCATACATGTGCATTGATCCATGACTTGATGCCTTTATATACGCATATATATACGTATATATATATGTATGTATGTATGTATATATATATATATATATATATATATATATATATATATATATATATATATAGAAAAAAGTTACGGCGTTATATACGCACCACCACCTGATCAGCCGTATATGTTGATGATGTTGCCTATAGTGGCTGAGATGGTATGATAGGTTGCCCTCAGTGGCTTGATGATATTATGTACACTCATACCTATGCATGACACATCATTTAGATGCATGTGCATGACAATATAAATGTTACGGAAGTACAAGGTTATTCACATTTAAAGATGTGTTTCCTTATTCCATATTTCATCTATGTCTTTTACGTGCTAATTTTTATGCCTTACATACTTAGTAAATTTTTCGTATTGACGACCCATTTCATGGGGCCTGTCTTTCATACCCGCAGGTACATGTATGCAAGCTGATGGTCCCCTTTTTAGGATCCCTTATCAGCGAGAGTTGGCGTGTTCCACTTGCTCTGGAGAAACATTGATGTTGGTATGACACGTTAGTGTGTGTGTGCGTGTAGGCTATGACGTGGATCAGTCTCGTCTTTGTACAGTTATGATTCTATAAGAGGTCTGCAAACTTTATGTCTAGTTGGATTGTATGTGGCTTGGTCGGCTTTCAATTTTGGATGTATAGTTATATATGTACATATGCCTTGAAGACATGTTTCCTTCTTATATATTATTTTCGTAATTTAGCAAACGTTATTCAAGTTCATATCTTAGACGCATGTTTAGGGGTTTTTTACAAGTAGGACTTAGGCACCCGTCGCGGTCCATCAGCTTGGTTCGTGACAAAAGTGGTACCAAAACAGTTCTATCCTAGGGTTGATACAGACCGTTTCTAGTAGAGTCTTTTTTATAGGTGTGTCGTGCGCCACACTTATAAATAAAAGCCTACAGAACATATTTGATATTATCCTCTCTTTTTATCTCAAATCATGCGATACAAGAATTCATGTTCCTAATGATATGTTATGTTTTAGCGATGCCTCCAAAGAGTATGACCGCCCAGAAGTGAAAATCTGTTGCTGATGAGACTACTAGTTGAGCACTACGAGTTACCGGCTCGAGGAGAGTCTTATAGTGAGTTTCCATCTCAAGCTTCACATACCCCTCCCTTTCTAGAAGAGCTCTGAGTGGCACCAGCTCCAATATCTTCCCCTGTACATTCAACACCTCATCCGGATGCATCGGATCAAGAGATGATAGATGCTATTTAGTTATTGACCCGAATAGTAGCCTCGCAGGTTCGACGTTAGGAAGTAGGTATTGGTCACACAGATAGGTTCGTGAGTGCAAGGGTGCGTGACTTTATTAATTTAGACCCTCAAGTGTTAACTGAAGCAGATCCAAATGAGGACCCTCAGGTATATATTGATAGAGTGTAGAGGACGTTACGTGTCTGAAGGCCACTGCAATAGAATCAGCTGAGCTAGCTTACTCTAAACTCTAAGATGTTGCAGTTAATTGGTATGAGTCTTGGGAATTGCCCAGAGGTGAGGATGCCCCTCCAGCAATGTGGCAGGAGTTAATAGAAGTTTCTTTTCATCATTATCTGCCACCAGAGTTTGGGCGAGCCAGAGTTAATAGGTTCTTCACCGTTCGATAGGGTAATGTGTGTGCTCTACAGTACACTCTTCAATTTGATTCGTTGGCTCAGTATGTCTAAGATGGAGGGTCGGGTTCACCAGTTTGTGATGGGATTAGAGCCTTACTTTCTTAACGATTGTATGTCAGTCTCACTTCAGCCAGACATAAATATTTCTTATATTCAGGCATGCGCTCAGGGTGTACAGGAGCGTAAAAAAAGAGGGCCGATTGCGAGTATGATAGGCTCCAGAATAAGAAAGCGAGGTCCTCGGGTCCTTCTGGTGAGTTTTGAGGTGGTCAGAGTTAGCAGTAATCGAGGTATCCATCCCTACCTTCGGCTAGCGCGCCCCGTCAGTTTGGCGGTAAGAGATTCGATCATTCTATATATTCAGGGTATGGTCAGAATTCCAGGGCCTCAGGTTCTCAGTATAAGGGCGAGTCAAATTAGATGAGGCCACCCTTGCCATGATGTACTCAATATGGTAAATAGCATACCGGGCACTTCCGTATGGGATTAGGTATTTGTTATACTTATGGTTATCCCAACTACGTTATGAGGGATTGTCCGATAAGAGGTGATGTAAGCATAGCTCAGCTAGCGGGATCAAAAGCTAGTTCATCATTATCAGTACACCCCCTAGGCAGGGTCCCCAAGCACCAATGAGTCGTGGTAGAGGCAAAGGTGGAGCATCTAGCTCCAGCAGCCATCAGAACTGCATTTATACGTTGGCAGGACGATGGGACCGAGAGTCATCGCCTGATATTGTTACAGGAATATTATTAGTCTCCTCCTATGATGTATATACATTGATTGACACAGGTTCCACCTTATATGTTACTCCATTGGTTGCTAGTAAGTTTGAAATAAAACCTGAATTGGTTAAACCTTTGAAGGTATCTACACCTATTGTGGAGTCGGTGATAGCTAAATAGGTATATATGGGTTTTATAATAATAGTTCATGGTCGACCCACTGTAACAAACTTAATCGAGTTCGATATGGTAGAATTTGATGTTATAATAGGTGTGTATTGGTTTTATTCTGGTCATGCTAATGTTGATTATAGATCAAAGATAGTCCGATTTGAATTCCAGTAGAGCCCGTTTTTGAGTGGAAAGGTAACACGGCATCACCAAGAGGTAGATTTATTTCATTTGTCAAGACAAGAAAGGTGATTAATAAGGGATGTATTTATCACTTAGTTCAGGTTCAGGATGTGGAAGTTAAGTCACCATCCATTCAGTCCATCCATGTGGTGAATGAGTTTCCCGATGTTTTCCCAATGAGCTTCTGAGTTTCCTGTCAGAATGAGAAATTGAGTTTTCTATTGACCTACTACCAGATACTCGCCCAATATCTATTTCTCCCTATTGAATGGCCCCCGCAGAGCTGAAAGAAAAAGAACAACTAAAAGACTTACTTGAAAAAGGTTTTATTAGACCTAGTACGTCACCGTGGGGAGCACCTGTGCTGTTTGTAAGAAAGAAAGATGGTTCTTACAAATGTATATTGATTATAGGCAACTGAATAAGGTGACGATCAAGAATACGTACCCACTCCCGAGAATTGAAGATCTATTTGATCAGTTGCAAGGTTCCAAGTGTTTTTCAAAGCTAGACTTAAGGTCCGGGTACCATCAGGTAAGGGTTAAGGATGAAGATATTCTGAAGACAACATTCATGCTAGATATGGCCACTTTGAGTTTTGTGTTATGTCTTTCGGTCTGACCAGTGCCACAGCAGTATTCATGGATTTAATGAACCGTGTGTTCAGGCCTTTTTTAGTTATGTTCATAGTTGTATTTATTGATGATATATTTGTGTATTCTCGTTTAGAGGCTGAGCATACTGATCATCTGCATACTGTGCTCAGAGTCTACCAGAAGGGAAGTTGTATGCAAAATTTTTTAAATGAGAATTCTGGTTGAACTACGTAGCTTTCATTAGGCATGTTATTTTGGGTGAAGGTATTTGGGTGGATACACAAAAGATTGACTAATTAAAGACTTGGTCTAGACCCACAACACCGACGGAGGTTCGTAGCTTTCTTGGTTTGGCAGGATATTACAGGAAATTAGACGGATTTTCTTCCCTTTCAGCACCTTTGACAAAGTTAACTCAGAAGGGAGCAAAGTTTCAACAGACTGATGTTTTCAAATGGATTTTTCAGGCATTAAAGGACAGACTAACTTCAGCAGCGGTTCTAACATTTCCATAAGGGACCGATGGTTATGTGCTGTATTGTGAGGCTTCAGGCATTGGGTTGGGTTGTATGCTGATGCAATATGGTAAGATTGTGTATTATGCTTCTAGACAACTAAGAAAGAACGAGAAGAACTACCCAACCCACAATTTAGAGTTATCTGCGGTGATCCATTCACTAAAGATATCGAGACACTACTTGTATGGCATTCAAGTTGATATCTATGCGGATCATAAGAGCCTCTAGTACATCTTCAAGCAAAAGGAATTGAATCTACTTCAAAGGAAATGGTTGGAGCTACTTAAAGACTATGACGTTGATATTTTATACCATCCAGGGAAGGCGAACATAGAAGCCAACTCCCTCAGCATAGATCTATGGGTAGCTTGTCGTATTTACGGCCAAAAAATAGGGGAATAGCCCATAAGGTTCATCAGCTAGCTAGTCTTGGAGTTCAAATACTGGACTCTTTAGAAGCTGAAGTATAGGAACGCCATTACGAGGATCATGTGCTAGTTCATTATAGGGATACCACTCTTCAAAAGGAAAAGACACCCCCGTTTGAAATTACAGAAGATGGGGTCGTCAGATATCAAAGGCGATCATCTGTGCCTAATGTTGCATGGTTGCGTTGGCAGGTTATGGGAGAAACTCACTATTCTCATTATTCTATCCATCCAGAAGTGACAAAGATATATCAGGACATCAGGGAAGTATACTGGTGGGACAGAATGAAATAGAATATAGCAGGATTTGTTGCTTAGTGTCCTAACTGCCAACAGGTTAATATTGAGCATCAAACACCTGGTGGCTTATTGAAGGTTATGGAGATCCCAACTTTGAAATGAGAAGTAATCAATATGGCCTTCATCGTAGGCTTACCTCGTACCTAGTGTAAGTTCGATTCGATATGGGTGATTGTTGATAGGCTTACAAATTCAGCCCATTTTCTGCCCGTTAGAACTACACATTCCTCGGAGGATTGTGCATGGCTCTATATTAAAAAGATAGTACAGTTGCATAGTGTCCTTGTATCTATTATCTAGGATAGAGAAGCTCAATTTACAGCTAACTTCTGGAGGTCTTTCCCAAAAGGATTTCGTAGTACAACATTTCATCCCCAAAAGACGAACAGGCTGATCGTACTATTCAAACAGTGGATGATATGTTACGAGCTTGTGTAATAGACTTCAAAGGTAGCTGGGATGAACATCTGACGCTTATTATTTCACATATAATAATAGTTACAATTCCAGTATTCAGATGGCTCCATACAAATCTCTTTATGTACGGAAGTGTAGGTCACCTATAGGTGATTTGATGTTGGAGAATCGGGATTACATGGGACAGAACTGGTTCAACAAGCCGTATAAAAAGTAAAGCTTATCTGGGATCGACTATTGACAGCTCGAAGTCATCAGAAGTCATCTTCTAACGTGGAGCGACAAGATTTAGAGTTCGAGGTTGATGATTGGGTATTCTTAAAGGGGTCGCCTATAAATGGTGTGATGAGGTTTGGCAAGAAAGACAAACTTAGCCCACCATATATTGGGCCTTATAGGATCATTCCTAAAGTGGACAAAGTAGCTTATGAGTTAGAATTTCCCTTGGAGTTGGAGTCTGTCCATCCGATTTTTCACGTATCTATGTTACGAAAAATGCATTGTAAATCCTACTTAAGTGGTGCCCATGAATGATACATATTACAGAAGATTTATCATACGAGGAAGCTCCTCTTGTCATCCTAGACCGACAAATTTCCAAGATACAGAATAAGGAGGTAGCCTCCGTGAAATTACTTTAGAGGAACAATAATGTGGAAGAATTGACTTGGGAGGCCGAGGAAGACATGAAGTCTAGATATCCCTACTTATTTCCTCCTCCAAAAAAGGGTCTGATTGAGACATCATAACCATAAGGTACATGTATAAATTCTTGTATTAGTTATTATCGTTGGTTCTGTGAGGCCATTGTCGTTATTCATAATTATGGTCCTGTGTGGAGTTGGATTATTAAGTAGTATTGTTACTAAGGCGACTCTGCCAAAGTTATATGGATCAACATGAGTTGAATATTCGAGGACGAATATTTTTAAGGGGGGAAGGATGTTACGTTTTATGTTTTTTTCATATGTTATAATTTCATTTTCAGTTAATTGACGTAGATTGGGGGATGATATCATCTTGACGTAAACGTACTTATGTTATTTATAACAAGAGATAAATAAGTATTATGAAGAATAAAGGGGTATACAGACTAAAGAAAATGAGCTTCATTGAAAGTGGCCAATTTGTAATAAAATATGGGTCGAGCAATAATACTCGATAAATATGAACTAGTACTATACAAGGTATCATATGACTATGGTAGTATAATATATAAAGTATATATGACAAATTTTAAAAATAAATAAAATTTTACGTAATTTATAATAATTTTTAATCTACACGAATAATTAATTATTGAATAACAGAACATTACCTAGTTAATTAATAAGGGAACAAAACATAATCAATTAGCACAAGGCCACTATTCAAGAAATATGAGTCATTATAAGATGGGTGTACGTGTCTACCTAATAATTAAAGCAACTAACCAAGTCATGACTTAATAATAAAGTCTTAGTAAGACTTGTAGAATCTGATCCATAAAAGATAATCTGTCCTTAAGCTTCAAATTTACTTGGCTTCAAATCAAAAACTTGGAAACAGAAAACATTTTAGTCGAAAATCTAAGTCAAAGATTTCAATTGAAATTTCAAAGAGTAACAACAAATTTTGTTTCAATCTAAGCATAGGTTTCATTCATATTTCGCACGAGCAGAAAGTTTTATTTCGTTCACATGATTCAAATAACAAGTATGTTAAGGCTTTTCTTTCTTTTTGTTGCTATGATTCAAATTTTACTGACGAAACGAACAAATATGGAGTTTTCGTAAATTACTCTATTTATAGAATTTTTAGAGGTATCTATATTCTTGATTCTCCATGAAAAATATTATGATTTTCTATTCATGGGTCTCAGAATAATACGTAGTTGAAAAAATTTATCCGCAAAGAATATTGAGATTATTACGTATTTTTCATGCATTTCATATATGTGCACTGACCCATAACCATATGACATTATATACGTATATATATGTAAATATATGTATATGAGATATGGAAAAAGGTTACGTTGTTATATACGCACCACCACCTGGTTAGCTGGTATATGTTGATGATGTTGCCCATAGTGACCGAGATGATATGATGGGATGCCTTCAGTGGCTTGATGATATTATGTACACTTATACCGATCCATGACACAACATTTGTACGCACGTGTATGACATTATAAACATTACTAAATATACAAGGTTGTTCAAATTTAAAGATGTTTTTCCTTATTCCATGTTTCATCTATATCTTTTACGTAGTAATTTTTATGTCTTACATACTTAGTACATTTATTTTATTGACACTGTATTTCACGGGGCCTGCTTTTTATGCCCGTAAGTGCAGGTAGGAGGGCTGACGGTTTTCCTTCTTAGGATCCTTGATCAGCGAGAATTGGCGTGCTCCACTTTATCTAGAGCCGCTTTGATTTTGATATGACACGATTTTTTTGTGTGTGTATGTATATGTATATGTATACGGGTATGACGTGGATCAGTCCCGTCTTTGAACAGTTATGTTTCTATTAGAGGTTTGTAGATAGTATGTCTAGTTGGATTGTATGTGGCCTTGTCGCCATTCAGGTTTGGATGGATAGTTCTCTATAGCAGTCTTGCCGGCTCGCCCACTGTATTCTGCCTGCAAATATACATATTCCTTAAAGACAAATTTCCTTCTTGTATGTTATTTTCGTAATGCAACAGACGTTATTTAGGTTCATATCTTAGATGCATGCTTAGGGGTGTCTAACAGGTAGGACCCAGGCACCTGCCGCGGCTCATCGCCTTGGGTATGACATGTTTAATCTAGGATCTACATACTCCTATGTGTCATCTTATTTTGTACCATATTTGGTCATGCCTAGTGATTCCTTGTGTGTTCATGTATTTGTGTCTACATTGATGGGTGATTCTATTGTGGTAGATCGTGTCAATTGTTCATGTATAGTTGTGATTGGGGGTCTTCAGACCCGATTAGATCTGCTACTTTTGGATATGGTTGATTTTTATGTCATATTGGGGATGGACAAGTTATAAACTTACCAAGCTATCTTGGACTGTCATGCCAAGATCGTGACCTTAGCCTTGCCGGGTTTACCTCATATAGAGTTGAAAGGGACTCCCGGTTATTCCACCCAGAGGTTTATTTTATATATGAAGGCTCGGCATCTGGTTGATAAGGGATGTTTGGCTTATTTGGCATATGTTCGTGATTCTGGTACCGGGATTCCTTCTATGGATTCGGTGCTTGTTGTTCGTGAGTTTCCAGAGGTATTTCCTCATACCTGCTAGGGATGTATCCCCATAGGGATATTGACTTTTGCATTGATTTGGATCCCTTCACACAGCCCATTTCTATCCCGCCATATCATATGGGCCCGCAAGAGTTGAAAAAATTGAAAGAACACTTGCGCGACCTGCTTGATAAAAGCTTTAGCCTTAGGGTGTGCTGATGTTGTTTATTAAGAAGAAGGACGGATCGATGAGGATGTGTATAGATTATTGGCAGTTGAACAAGGTCACAATCAAGAATAAGTATTCATTGCCATGGATTGATGATTTTCTAACCACCTTCAATTTGCCCAAGTGTTTTCTAAGATCGATTTTAGATCTGGCTACCATCAGTTGAGGATTAGGGAATCTGATGTCCGTAAGACAGCTTTCCGCACTCGGTACAGGCATTATGAGTTCTTATGATGTCATTTGGGTTGACAAATTCCCTAATAGCTTTTATGGATTTGAGAAACCGAGTGTTCAATACTTACTTGGATTCCTTCATGATGGTCTTTATTGATGATATTTTGATCTATTCCCGCAGTTGAGGGGAGCATGAGCAGCATCTTCGACCCGTTCTCCAGACTTTGAGGGATAGTCAGTTATATGCTAAGTTTTCGAAATGCGAGTTCTGGTTGAGTTTAGTTGCATTCTTTGGTCAAGTGTTATCAGCAGATGGTATTTAGGTGGATCCGAAGAAAATAGAGGCAACTAAGGACTGGCCTAGATCCCGTATTAGCTACAAAGATCTAGAGTTTCTTGGGTTTGGCGGGCTATTACCATTGGTTTCTGGAGGGGTTTTCATCTATTGCAGCTCCATGACTAGGTTCACCCAAAAGGGTTCCCGATTTAAGTGGTCAGACGAGTGTGAGGTGATCTTTTTGAAGCTCAAGACAGCTTTGGCTACGACACCGGTGTTGGTTTTTCCTAGAGGTTCAGGTCCATATATAGTATCTCGTGACGCATCTCGTATTTGACATGGTGCGGTATTGATGGAGGATGGAAAGGTCATTGCATATGCTTCGCGAAAATTGAAGATTCATGAGAAGAATTATCTAGTTCATGATTTGGAGTTAGCAGCCATTGTTCACGTGCTAAAGATTTGGAGGCACTATTTATATTGCGTGTCAAGTGAGATGTTCACGGATCACAAGAGTCAAAATTATTTGTTCATGCAGAAGGAGATAAATTTGAGGCAGAGAAGGTGGTTGGAGCTATTGAAAGACTATGATATGACCATCTTATACCATCTGGGGAAGGCCAATATAATGGTCGATGCTTTGAGTAGAAAGTCATTCGGTATGGTCCATGTTGCGTATATTCCGGTCGGTGAGAGAATGACTTTGGATGTTCATGATTTGGCCAATAAGTTCATGAGATTGGATGTTTCTGAGCCTAATCGTATTTTAGCTTGTATAGTCGCTCGTTCTTCATTATTTGAGCGCATCAGAGATCGGCAGTATGATGATCCTCATTTGTGTGTCCTTAGAGACACAGTACGGCACGATGGTGCCAAATAGCTTACAGTAGGAGATGATTGAGTTTTGAGGATGCAAAGTCAATTATGTGTGCCTAACGTGGATGGACTTCGAGAGTTGATTCTAGAAGAGGCCCACAGTTCCCGGTATTCTATTCATTAGCGCCCTAAGATATATCAGGAGTTGAAGCAGTATTATTGGTGGACGAGGATGAAGAAAAATATTATTGCGTATGTAGCTCGGTGTTTGAATTGTCAATAGGCAAAGTATGAGCATCATATGGTGGTTTGTTTGAGAGGATTGAGATTTCTGAGTGGAAGTGGGAGCGTAAAACTATGGACTTCGTTGTTGGACTCCCACAGACTCATAGGAAGTTCGAAATAGTGTGGGTTATTATTGATAGTCTGACCAAGTCAACACATTTCATTCCTATGGCAGTCTTCTATTCTTCAGAGAGGTTTGCTGAGATCTATATCCGGGAGATTGTTCGTCATTATGGTGTGCTCATGTCTATCATTTCTGATTGAGGTAAATAGCTTACCTCACATTTTTGGAGAGCAGTTTACCATGGGTTGGGCATGTGGGTTTAGTTGAGCACAAAAATGCACCCTCAGATGGACGGACAGTCCGAGCGTACTATTTAGATTTTGGAGGATATGCTCTGAGCTTGTGTTATTGACTTTGGATGCTCGTGGGATTGGTTCTTGCCTTTAGCAAAGTTTTCCTACAACAACAACTACTAGTCGAGCATTCAGATAGCTCCTTATAAGGCATTATATGGTAGATGGAGTCGGTCGCCGGTTAGATGGTTCGAGCCGGGAGAGGCTTGGTATTTAGGTATCGATATAGTACATGATGCCTTGGATAAGTTAAGATTATTCAGGATAGGTTTCGTACAGCTCATCCAAGCAAAAAAGTTACGCTAAACAGAAGGTTTGTGATGTGGCATTCATGGTCAGAGAGTGAGTATTGCATTGTGTGTCGCCCATGAAAGGCGTGATGATATTTGGGAAAAAAGGGCAAGTTAAGCCCTAGATTCATTGGTCCTTTTGAGATTCTTTATCAAGTTGGAGAGGTGGCTTACAGACTTGCGTTGCCACCGAGTTTATCAGCTGTTCATTCAGTATTTCAGGTGTCCATGCTTCAGAAGAATCATGGTGATCCATCATACATGTTAGACTTCAGTACTGTCCAGTTGGACAAGGACTTGACCTATGAGGAGGAGCCGGTAGCTACTCTACATCGGAAGGTCTGTCAGTTGAGATTGAAGAGTTTTCCTTTGGTTTGTGTTCAATGGAGGGATCATCCTATTAAGACGGCGATCTGGGAGCCCGAGTCCGATATATGGAGCCGAATCCCCATATTTTCTCCGACTCAGGTGTTTTTCTTATGTCCGTTTGAGGACGAATTATTATTTTAGAGGTGGAGAATATGATGACCGAAAAGGTCATCACCCATTATGAAAGTCCATTCTATGTTCTGAGGCCTTAAAAACCTCTTTTTGTCTTACCTCAACTTGCATGTGCAGTCCAGGTGCATTTTTGAAAAGCTTTTATGTGAAATCTAAGTAAAATAAGGAAATTGACTTTTAAAATTGATTAATGTTGGCTTTGGTCAACATTCTTAGTAAACAGACACGGACCTGTGATCGGGTGGTCTCGTAGGGTCCGTAGTAAAATATGGGATTTAAGAGTATGCTCGAAATCGAATTCTGAGGTCCTAAGCCCGAGAAAAGAATTTTTAAAGGAAACTATTTACTAGTAAATATAAAGGCTTTTAGAAGTGAAATGATGTATTTTCTTGACGCTATTGCACCCGTATTTTTATTCCAGATCCTACATGTTTGAATCAATAATTAAGTCGAATTTGTGACATTTTGTAAGAATCGGAGTTAGTTTGGTGTAAATTGGACCTTTAATTGAGAATATGGGAATTTCAATGTTCTTGAGTAATTTTATTAATTTGAGGTTGAATTCATAGTTGTTGATGTCATTTTGATGATTTGATCGCACAAGCAAATTTGTACGATATTTTTAAACTGGCGTGCAAGATTGGTTTGGATCATCGAGGGCTTGGGTGAGTTTTGGATAGACCACAGAGTGAATTTGGACTTAGGAAAATTGCTGGTAAGTTGTAGCTGTGTAACATGTCTCTGATCTCGCAATTGCAAAATCAAACTTCGCAAATGCGAAGTTTTCAGTCTTGGGAATACAAACCAGGCATCTCAATTGCGAACCAAACATGGGTAGGTAATTCTCGCAGATGAGACAATTTGGTTGCAAATGCGAAAACGTCAGGAGTCACAAATGCGACATACCCTTCGCAAATGCAATGGTAGCAGACTTTTGAAGGGTTCACAATTGCGAAACCTTAATCACAATTGTGATAACTACACCTGCTAAATGAGATTTTAGAAGGGATTCTTCTTCATTTTTATAAATTTTCAAATCGTAAAACATCCTTGGTGATTTTTCAAAGGCACAGACTCCTCCAAATTATTAGTAAGTAATTTCTAACTCATTTCCTTCAATCTATAATGTTAGAATAATTGTATATAAATAGGAGTGAATCACCCTAATCCTATATGTATTAGGAGTAGTATATGTTATGTATGTATATATAGGGCTCGTTGTTGCATTGTAAATAATATATCAATAATATTTTTCTCCCGTATATTCTCACATGGTATCATATCAACCGTGAGAAATTCATCCTTGTGCGTCATTCCAATGACATCCGGGAAGGAATAACTAAGTCACCGTGCAATTTTCCGGTGACCTAAGTGACTAATCGCGTAAAAGTCACTAATTATTACTATTATGATAATCTGAAACCACCACAAGGTTTTGAAGAGAAATCCGACCAAACCCCAGAAAAAATCACCAGAAAAAGCCACCCACGCGCCACCACGCGCCTGCCAGAGTTCTGCCGCCGGTGGCACGTGAAACCCCTTCTGGCCAGAATTTCAAAAAATTTCTTTAGGGCAATTGGATCACCCTCAAATTCTGAGCCTACCCATAATTTTATTTTTCAATTCCGACAACCTTGAATTTTCTCCGGTAGCTACAATAATTTTTCGGCAGCTACAGTGCTTCCTTCATCTGTTTCAGCGAGTTTTCAGTTGATTCTTTCTGATTATTTGGTGATAATCCAATGATGTCTTTGGGACTCGATTTCGGTTCTAGAAACTCGGGTTCTTGCAGTTCCGGTGTTATGATTACCTCAGAACCTTTAATGGGAGGTTCAAACTACCTAGCTTGGCTTCGTCTGTCGATTTGTGGTGTAAAGGTCAAGGAGTTCCTGATCATTTAACAAAAATGGCTATCGAAGGTGATGAAAAGGCAAAAACACAGTGGGAAAAGGTCGATGCTCAGTAATGTAGTATCTTGTGGCGATCTATTGATTCTAAGTTGATGCCCTTGTTATGTCCATTCCAGACATGTTATTTAGTGTGAGAAAAGGATCCTATGTTATACACTGATGACATATCTCGTTTCAATGATGTAATATCGCGAATGAAAAGCTTGGAGAAACAGGAATTGGATATGTCTACTTACTTGGGACCAGTACAGGAAGTCATGGAAGAATTTGAGACGCTGATGCTAGTTTCTGCTAGTATTGAGAAGCAACAAGAGCAACGACAGAAGATGTTTCTAGTTCTTACACTACCTGGACTGCCTAATGACCTTGATTCAGTACGTGATCAAATTTTGGCTAGTCCGGCTGTTCCCACAGTGGATGAACTATTCTCTCGATTACTTCGCCTTGCTGCAGCACCAAGTCACCCAGTGAGCTCATCACAGACATTTGACTCATCTATCCTCGTATCCCAGTCACTGGACAATCGGGCATCTCATACTATAAATAGTAGAAGCGGAGTAGGTCTTTTTGGAAGATCTAGACCCAAGTTCTCTTATTGTCATTAATTGGATACACTCGTGACGTGTGATATTCTTAACATGGCCGCCCACCCAAAAATGCATATGTTGCTCAGACAGAGACTACAGGTAACCAAGGTTTTTCTTTATCTGATGGGGAGTATAATGAGTTCCTTCAGTATCGAGCAAGTAAGCAGACATCTCCATAAATAGCTTCTGTTACTCAGACTGATACTTCTGTTGCTGGTAATTCTTTTGCTTGTGTTTCCCAGTCAAGTACTCTTGGACAATGGGTTGTGGACTCAGCCTCTTCTGATCATATCTCTGGTAATAAACCAATTTTGTCAAATATTGCGTATTCACAGTCCCTTCCTATTGTTATTTTCGCTAATGGGTCTCAAACCAAAACAAAAGGAGTTGGACAAGCGACTCCCCTACCCTCTGTCATTCTAGATTCTGTTCTCTATGTCCCTAGCGGTCCTTCTAATCTTGCATTTATTAGTCGTTTGACTAGTGCCCTCCATTGTGGTATATATTTTATTGATGATTCCTTTATTATGTAGGACCGCATTACGGGGCAGACGCTTGGAACAGGACTTGAATCAGAAGGCCTTTCTACCTTAACTCGCTAAAATCTCCCAAGTCATGTCTAGTTACAGATCCTCCGGACCTAATTCACATACGTTTAGGACATCCAAGCTTATCCATGCTTCAGAAGATGGTACCTAGTTTGTCTAGTTTATCCACATTAGAGTGTGAGTAATGTCATCTCGGGAAACATACCCGAGCCTCCTTTCCTCGTAGTATTGAGAGTCATACAGAGTCTATTTTTCTTTAGTTCATTCTAATATATGGGGTCCTAGTAGAGTCATTTCAACCTTGGGGTTTTGTTATTTTGTTAGTTTCATTGATGATCACTCAAGATGTACTTGGATTTTCTTAATGAAAGATCGTTCTGAGTTGTTTTCTTTTTTCCAGAATTTTTGTGCTGAAATTAAAAATCAATTCGGTGTTTTTATTCGCACTTTTTGATGCCTTAGAATATTTATTCTCTTCATTTCAGCAGTTTATGACTTCTCAAGGAATTATTCATCAGACCTCTTGTCCTTATACCCCTCAGCAAAATAGGGTGCGGAGATAAATAATAGGCACATCATTGAGACTGCTCGCACACCTCTCATTGAGTCACATGCTCCGCTGCGTTTTTGGGGCGATGCATTTCTCACAGCTTGATATTTAGTTAATCAGATGCCTTCCTCTACCATACAGAATCAAATACCGTATGCCATATTGTTTCCCCAATCACCCTTATACTCTGTTCCCCCTCGTGTTTTTGTGAGCACTTGTTTCGGTCATAACTTAGCCCCTGGGAAAGATAAGTTAGCTCCTCGTGCTCTCAAGTGTGTCTTCCTTAGTTATTCTCGTGTTCAGAAGGGATATCGTTGTTACTCACTGATCTTCGTAGGTACTTAATCTCCTATGACGTTACATTTTTTGAGTCTAAACCTTTCTTTACCCCTTCTGAACATTCTGACCTCCCTGATATATCTGCTATCTTACCTATACTGACCTTTATGGAGCCTTCTATAGATTCTCCTTTACCTTCCACTACTGAAGTCTTACCCATTCCCTCACTTGAGGAGTCTAGTATGGCTCCTCCTAGACTCCCTGTCACAGGAACACCGCTTTTGACATATCATCGTCGTCTGCACCCAGCATCAGGCCCAGTTGATTCACGTCCTACACCTGACCCTACTCCTACTGCAGACTTGTCTCTTCCTAGTACACCAATTGCACTTCCGAAAGGTAAATGGACCACCCTTTATCTTAATCCCCATTATGTCGGTCTGAGTTATCATCGTTTGTCATCACTTTATTATTCTTTCCTATCTTCTTTTTCCTCTGTTTCTGTTCCCAATTCTACAAGTGATGCATTGTCTCATCAAGGATGGCGACAGGCTATGATTGACGAGATGTATGCTTTACATATGAGTGGTACTTGGGATATTGTCCCTCTTCCTTCAGGTAAATCTACTATTGGTTGTCGTTGGGTGTATGCAGTCAAGGCTGGTCTGGATGGTAAGGTTGATCGTCTTAAGGTTCGTCTTATTGCCAAGGGATATACCTAGATATTTGGGCTCGATTACAGTGATACCTTCTCTCCCGTGGCTAAGATTGCTTCACTTCACCTTTTTCTCTACATGGATGCTGTTCGCCATTGGCCCCTCTATCATTTGGACATTCAGAATGCTTTTTTACATGGTGACCTTGCGGATGAAGTTTATATGGAGCAAACATATAGGTTTGTTGCTCAGGAGGTGTCTCGTGGTCTTGTATGTCGCTTGCAGCGGTCACTTTATGGTCTAAAGCAGTCTCCTCGAGCCTGGTTTGGTATGTTCAGCACAGTTATCCAGGAATTTGGCATGATTTGTGTGAAGCTGATCACTTTGTGTCCTACCGGCATTCTTCTTTGAGACTCTGTATTTATCTGGTGGTCTATGTTGAGGACATTGTTATTACCGGCAATGACCAGGATGGTATTACTAAATTGAAGCAACATCTCTGTCAACATTTTCAGACTAAGGATTTGGGCAAACAAAAATATTTTCTAGGTATTGAGGTCGCTTAGTCTAGCTCAGGTATTGTGATCTCACAACGAAAATATACCTTATATTATCTTGAGGAGACAGGAATGACAGGTTGTAGACGTATTGACACTCTGATGGATCCATATTTTACACTTCTTCTAGGACAGGGGAGCCGCTTAGCGATCCTGCAAGATATAGACGGTTGGTTGGTAAATTAAATTATCTTATAGTGACAAGACTTGCCATTTCCTTTTTTGTGAGTGTCGTGAGTCAGTTTATGGGTTCTCCGTGTGATAGTCATTGGGATGCAGTTGTTCGCATTCTTTGGTACATAAAATCAGTTCCAGGCAAAGGTTTATAGTTTGAGGATCGCGGCCATGAGCAAATCGTTGGATACTCTGATGCGGATGGGGCAGGATCACCGTCTGATAGACGTTCTACGTCCGGATATTGTGTCTTAGTAGGAGGAAATTTGGTGTCTTGGAAGAGCAAGAAACAGAATATAGTTGCTCGGTCTAGTGCCAAAGCAGTATATCGAGCGATGGCTATGGTTACATGTGAGTTAATTTGGATCAAACAGTTGCTCAAAGAGTTGAAATTTGGTGAGATTAGTCAGGTGAGACTTGTGCGTGATAATCAAGTTGCTATTCATATTGCATCAAATCCAGTGTTCCATGAGATAACTAAACATATTGAGATTGACTTTCACTTTGTTAGAGAAAAGATACTCTCGGGAGATATTGCTACAAAGTTTGTGAAAGCCAATGATCAGCTTGCAGATATTTTCACCAAGTCCGTCAATGGTCCTCATATTAACTACATATGTAACAAGCTCGGTACATAATGATTTGTATGCACCAGTTTGAGGGGGAGTGTTAGTATAATTGTATATAAATATGAGCGAATCACCCTAATCCTATATGTATTAGGAGTAGGATATGTTATGTGTGTATATATAGGGTTTATTGTAGCATTGTGAATAATATATCAAAAATATTTTTCTCCCGTGCATTCTCACATATAATATTGTTTTTACATGATTTTATTTTAAAATCAAGGATTTTCACGGAAAAATTGGGTGTTTTTCGGTAGAAGTTAGGATTCTCAAATTTTAGGGATTTGGATCTCAATTTGAGATCTGATTTCAAAACAAATTATATATATGAATTCGTGGGTGAATGGGTGATCAAATTTTGGTTTGAACTTTGGGTTTTGACCAAGCAAGTCCGGGGTCGATTTTTTACTTTTTGGGAAAACCTATTTTCATGTATTAGAATTGGTTTATTTAGTTTATTAAAGCGTTTAAGTAAATTGTGACTAGATATAATCGAATTAGAAGTGAAATTGAGAAATAAAGCAGTAGTTGAGTCTTGATTGTGTTCATGATATTGATGTAAATATTTGGTCTAACCTTAGCTTGAAGGAATAGGAGATGTGATCTTATTTGCTTATGTATTAAGTGTTGAGTACGACGTATAGGTGTAGTGACGAGTATCTATGCATTGGTGTCAACATGACCGTGAGTCTTGTACTATAATTGTGGTGACCCCGTTATGTATTCTCCATGCTTTATATGATGATTATAAATGTTTAACAAGGCTTATGAAATTATTCTTGGTAATTGACCATTGTTGAGCATTGGCTCAAGTTGAGACTTATGTTGAGAAGTGATTGTGGAAATAAATTAAGATATATTGTTGATTCTCTTCCCAAGATATTATTATTTCCTTGTAGTGATGTTATTATTTATGATATTATTTTGTTATCGGGATGTTATTACTTATGATATGATTTCCCTTGTCGGAATATTGTAATTATACTATTGTTACATTGTTGGGTTTCTTTTGTGATTGATGTTGATTGTATATTAGGATTGGGTTGTACGTCGCAATAATATTATATGGGATCGAGTTGCACGCCACAATAACATTATATGGGACCGGGTTGCACACCGCGACAAAGAATAATAAGAGGTGGACAGGTGGGGTCGGGTTGCACCGCAACGTCATTATATGATTGGTATATGTTGCAAACCGCAACATCATTATATGACTGGGATTGAGTTGCACGCTGCAATAGTATTATATGATTAGAATTGGGTTGCATGCCGCAACATTATTATATGTCTGTGATCATGTTGCACGCCGCAATAGTATTATATGATTGGGATCGAGTTGCACACCGCAACAAGAAATGATAAGAGTGAATATTGATTCTCGTGGTAAGAGTAAAAGCACGAAGTGTGATGTCGTGCACTTGTTACTATTTTTCTTATTCTTGATGATATGAAATTATGGTGTTCTTTATGCTTCTCTGCTGAAATTCTATTAGTAGTTGATATTCCCCACAGCATTTTCCCTCTTCCCATCATTAACTAATAGTTTATGTCGTTAATATTTGCCGCATATGATTTAACTGAAGAAGTTTATTTTGTAGCCTTGTCCTAGCCTCGTCACTACTTTGCTGGGGTTAGGCTCGACACTTACTAGCACATGGGATCGGTTGTGCTTGTACTACACTCTGCATTGTGTGCAGATCCCGATACTGGAGCATTTGGACCACAGTGAGGTTGCTGCCTTCAATCCTGCGGAGATCCGAGATAGTCCTGCAGACATCCGCAGGTCTTAGCGTCCCCTTCTATCCCATTTCCTTATGTTCTTACTTATTCTATAGACAGACATGTATTTTTCTTTGTTCAGACCCTATTTGTAGTATTCTTAAATAGTCTGTGAGATTGTAACACAAGTTCTGGGTGAATTATTTCTAAAGAATCGTATTTGTATTAAGTTAAATTATTTGATTTCGTCTTCCACATTTCTTCTTCATATTATTATTTCATTGTTGATCATATATTGACTTGTAAATGTTAAATGTTAAGGAAACAGGGAAATAAAATCTGTAGCACTCAGTTTGCCTAGCTTTCATGAGTAGGCGCTATCACGACTCCCGAGGGTGAGAAATATGAGTCGTGACATTAACGTTTGAATTTGTAACTCTAAGTTTAGACTACATATCCTTATTTTTTTAATTTGAAACTCGAGTAAGTGTCTCAAACCTTTCCAAAACTATTCCGACTCGAACCAACCAACCTTGTATCATATAACATATATGAACAAAGCATAAAGAAGTAGAAATGGGGAAAACAAAGCGGTAACTCATGAAACGACCGGCTAGGTTGTTACAGAATCGTAAATTGATTTAGGTGTGATGCATCTTTTATATATTTTGTCAGGGATATAATGATCATATTATTACGAACTTTTTATTAGTTGGCTACCAAAACAATAGTTGTTAAAAATAAAATAAATATTAAAAGGTGGCATAAATATAGATTACAATTGCAAATTGCCCATAAAATTCAACCTATGGGTTGGGATAATTAATCGTGTACATTCTTTTTTAATAAAAAGATAGTTTGGTGAAATTAGTTTTCTATACGTGCGGGATCTACAAAATGTGACGAAACAAAACAGAGTGAGATGGTATAGATGAAAACAGTTTCGTCACTCCTGTCCCAGCCGGCCAGGAGCTGCCTTGAAAATGGGTTTAATTGAATTTCCTTCGTAGCAACTACTAGGCCATCATAAGCTGGTCCTTTTTTATGAGAATGTTACCATAGGCCACCATATTTTATCTGAATAATATGATATAGTTTAATATTTAAATAATTTAATCCCAAAATTTTATTTTACTCTTAATAAGATAATTTATAATTACACAAATAATTGATTAGTTTTAACCACAAAAAAGTTTTAAAGTACTTATTTATTTCTTTGCTTTGTTTCCAATCAAATATAATCATATAAAATGAGATATAAAGGGAGTACTATATTTCATCACGCATAACTTAAGGAAACAAGAAGAGGGCAAGATGAAAAGACTATTGTTGTTCAACATAACAGCCTCTACCTTCCCAGGATATAATATCTACCTAATACTACTTTTCACAAAATTTATTTGTGAGATTTCTCTATGTAAATATAGTCAATTAAGAAGGTGATAAGACCTTTGGGGGAGTTTCCAAACAACATAGAGCTTGAGAATATTATTGGTGCTGTTGTTATAACTTAAAGAGACATCATCTATGGATAAAGGTATACACTTCTTATATAATTTCGAAAATCGTATTGTTTTAACATCTAAAAGACTTGTACATACGATTTCATTTTTTCCTCTCTACGATTCAAGAATCTTGGACATCCTCACAAAACTCCCTTTTCAAAAAGCTGCAACCATTGATGTCAAAACAACAAACAAACCAAAGGAAACTTTTAATTTCCCAGCAGATGATCCTGCGGGTGGTGGCGCCTGAGCGTCAGCCGGTGACGCATCAGCCGAGGCCGAACTAGCCGAAGAATCGGCATCTTTAGAAGGAGCGGGGGCCTCTGATTCTTCAGAAACAGGGGACTCTGCTTCCTCAGCAGGGGATTCTGCTTCATCATCAGAAGCAGGTGGTGAACTCTTAGGTGAAGATGTTGCATTATTAGCTTTAGGTGGTGGTGCTGAAACTGGTGCAAGTGTTCCATCAAGTCCAGGTGTAACAAATGGCTGAGAAATTCCAAGAACTGAAATGTTATAAGTGATTCATAACAGATTTTTCGAGCCTTGAATCGCGTTGAGAGTCTTTAACAGCTGATCCAAATACAAAAGTACCATCTTTAGCTGTCATATTCAAGAAACCTTGGTCAAATCTTGCTTTACCAGATTGTTGGTACATTGTTGTCATTTTTGCAGTTTTGTCCTTTAAGCTTTTGAGTTTTGGGATATCATAGTAATCTAATACAACATAGGTTGACAAAACACTCATGAGAACATCATCTGATTTTGAGGTAAGATCACCAATTGCACTATTTGGAACGGCCAAAACTGTAATTGTGGCCCTTTTGTTAATTTCAATGGCTAAGCCAGATTTAGAAAGAAGGTCATTAAAAGTGCTATAATCAGAAAATTGGCTTAGAATTTTTGTGATATTAAAAGCTGAGGCTGAGGAGGCTAATAGAAGGAAGTAACAGAGAAGGGCAACAATGGAACGATTCATTTTTGCCGCCAATGAGCAAAGCCAGAAAGAAAGAAAGAAATAAAGAAAAAAAGATATAAAATATATTTGTTTTTTTTTTTGGTTTTTTTAAACCAGCAAAACTGAGATTTTCTTTTTGTTATGTTTCTTCCTAGATAAAAACAACCAACGCTGACTTATGAAAAAGAGAAAAAATGGAGGGTTATATATAGTGGAGTAAGAGTTAATGGAGGTGAAGAGTTCTTGAGCTTGTGAATTGGAGTGAATGTCTCTAACCCTTATATTTGCATGCATGCATAAATCACTCATTTTAGTTGTGCGGTAAAAAAATATGAATTGCTTAACGTACTCTTAATCATACCTACCGACCTATTTTTACAACTGTACCAACTTCACTACATACTTTTCATATTACTCACGAATATCTATGCAACTTTATTAATTTTAATATTCTCTTTAACTTCCTTTCAACCGCATTTGAAACAATTCTAGAACCTTTACTACTGATTTTCTTTCGTGCACTAAATAAACATATTCATAACGCTGAATAGTCATCAAAGAGAGCAATGCAATCAAAAGGTACATACATTATATATAGATGTCTATGGATATATATATTGTTGTACTTTTTCTGGTTTCTTTCCTTTGTGTCCAATTTGTTTTCTTTTACTACAGTCGACACAAATATTAAAGTCAATAAAATATAATTCCGAAATCATTTCAGTATTTCCTTTACATCATTTTCAATCTACCTATGCATACGTCACACAATAGTCAATTCCACTAATAAGCTCGTAGTTTGATTGACAAAAGTACGCAATGCATAATGTAAAATATGTTATGTTAGGTAGCTGCAAAACCGAGAACAATTATCTCTTTTATAGCATTAAATATGCTCGCTGTTACAAGGAATTTGTCATTTATGCTCACTGTTACATCTTTATCAATGGCTCTCATATTTAACATTAAAGAAGAGCACTTGCAAAATCATACACGTAGTTGAACACTCCTATTGGATAAGAAGTTCTCCTGATATTGTTGAGCACAAAAGTACACCCTCGCTTACTTGTCATATATGTGAGAGTAGCTCTAGTTAGCAAGTGAATTGTCAGCGTAACCATGAAATGTGATAAGGGCACAGGATGCCAAGTATGAGGGTCCAGGTATTGAGGCCCGTAAGTTGCAATTTATTCGAGATTTGGTATTTCGTGGAATTTGTTGGCTAAGACCTGATGAACACTATCGTAGATTCTGAGTTATGACATACCTTTACCGTATTTGTGAATTTAGGATTTGGGTTTCTGATTTCGATCGCTTTCCTATGTTATTATTGTGGTATTTCTATTGTTATTTGTTGTTTTTCTTCCCTTATTGTGATTGTTGTACTTTTAGCCAAACCGTGTAGTCCTTATATATACATCATGTTCTGTCGTCCCTATGATTATATTTGTATAGTATTATTAGACCAGTAGGTGTCTTGACTGTTCCTCGTTACTACTCCATCATGGTTAGTCTTGATACTTACTAGGCACCGCTATAGTGTGATCATGCTATTCTTCTGTACAATTTTTGTACAGATTCAGGTACCGATCATTAGTAGCTGTGTGGACTCATTGCTGAGGAGAATCAAGGCAAAACTGTTGCTGTATTCGCATGCTTCGGAGTCACCTTCCTATTTTATAATCGCACTGTTTAACTTATTTCCAAATAATTGTATTCAGAAGTTATAGTAAATTATGTAGAACTTATGACTTGTACTACCGGGTATTGGAAACCATGAAGTTTTTCTAAAGATTTCTTCTTTAAGACTGTCAAGTTTTATTTATTATATTTACATTTCCGTATGAGTTAGGCTTACCTAGTCCCTTAGGTGCCATCATGATACTTAAACGGAGGGAAATGTAACACCCGTAAATTTGACTTAGGTATGAATGAGTTAAAAGAGTAGTGAGGTTATATTTTAGACATGTGAAGTATCACCGGGTTGATTATGGGTAAAATAGTTATTTCAAAATCAAGATGGAAAGTGAGGTGCATAATATTTGACAAAGTGACTATGTTTGCAGAAGGTCTGTCTTCCAGTAGGGTTTAGTACAACTGTGTAAGGAATTTGGGAAAATCCAAAACATGAAAGTTGTAGGCCTTTGAAATAAATTTCTAAAAATATATTATGGAGCCCGAACGGATCTCTGTGCAAAAAGATATGCATGCCCCTAGCGCAATCACACTAATTTTGAGGCAGTGTTACTACCGTTTAGCATGGTCAGTAGAGCGGTCAGGTATCCAGGAGCGCGGAAACGCTCGTGGAGGGATCGTTTTAAAGCCATGTTTCATCCCCCACAACCCTAATGTATAAAAGCTTGCTCTAGAAAGGGGAACTTTAAAAAATCTAACTACTTAAGGGTCCTTCCATCACCCGAAGTAAGTTCTTATGGTGATTTTAAGTTAATTTCATTTTCACATATCTTATTAACATGGGTAAATCCTCCAAATCACTAGATATTTGATTGGGCCTCATTGTTGAGGGAATGAACCCTAGAACTCGAATTCAAGAAGATTGAACGTCAAAAAGGTAATCTTTTCACCATCTAATTGATTCTAGCATTGGTTTAATGATTTTAAACCCTAGTTCATGAGATATGAGTTGATGGGTTTGATGGAAAGGTATGAAAGATTATATGTTTCGGGTGTTAATTGTCAATCATTGGTTAAAGGTGTTTTTTACTTTATAGGTGATAAAGAATAATGTGGATTATAACCATTTGAGATTTTAGAATTTATCTAGGAACAAGAGAATGAGTTATTAGGTGTAGAGACACCATTAATAAGGACTATGAGGCTTTATGGCACCAAGCGCTTGAGAAAATACTTAAGCGACTAAAACAAATGAATTATTGCTAATATGGACTCCTTTTCACTTTTATTGATATAGATTAAAGTTTAAAGGATTGACGAATGTTGTATTATGCTCAAGAGCAGGAAGTTAATGTATGTGAGGCTAACTCTCTATGCCTGGGAATTTTAATAATTCTCCTTACACTACGCTTCTTTTACGACGTTACCAATTTCCTTAGAAATATAGTTAAGCCTAATTCCTTGAATAGTTGCCGAACTTCTATTCTCTTGCTTCATAATTCGTTCTTGACTTTCATTCTGAACGCTGTGAGCTCAGTTCGTATTCAATATAGACTTAGGTTTGATGTCCCTGAGTCTTAGTATAGCTTACTCAGCATGTCATAAACAGTTAAAGTTTCAGTGTTCATAATCAGTTCAAGAATATATGTTCCAGTCCAGTCCGATTCAGTATTATAGAACTCAGTGTGATTCAACATTCAAGTATCATGTAACTCAGTATGATTCAGTATTTCAACATCATGTATTTCATTATGATTCTCAGTTCCTGAATGTTGAACACCTGTCTTTGGGCCTGAGGCCGCAATTTATGCTCTATTCATCTTTGGGCATGAGGCTGCAGTTTATGATTTATGCATCTTTGGGCCAAAGGTGGCAGTTTATGCTTTATGCATTTTGGACGTGAGGCCGCAGTTTATGCTTTATGTATTTTGGACCTGAGCTTGCAATTATGTATACGTATACTTGGGCCCGAGACCGTAGTTGTGCACGCGCACACACACACACACATATATGTATATATATATATGTATATATATATATACATATACATATATATATATATATATATATATATGTATATATATATGTATATATATATATATATATATATATTGGGCTTGAGGCCATAGATTAATATTTAGATAAATAGGTTGTTTATCATTCAGAAGAGGGAGTATTCATATCCTTACTTCCTTTGTTCAGTTCAGTTATCAATTATCATTTCAGTTACCGGTTATCAGTTATCAGTTATCACTTCAGTTATCAGTGATCATTTTAGTTATCTGTTATCAGCTATCAGCTATCATTTCAATTTTTGTTTCAATAGTTATGATTTCAGTATCAATTATCAATTCTCAGTTATCAACTCAGTTTCAATTTCAGCATTTATAATTCTTTCTTTCAATTGTTTTACATACAAGTGCAATTCAAATGTACGTCTCTTTTGCCTAGGGCCTGCATCTCACAAGGCAAGTAATGATTTACAGGTTGATGTTTCAGAGCGCTAGGATTCTCGTACCAGCTAATTTGGTTATCCCCAGTTCTTTCGGGGTAATATCATTACCTTACAGTCTTCAGTATTTTCAAACATTCAGTGTTTTAAGTATTTCATTAGAGGCTTCATAGACTAGAGTAACAGTTTAACAAGGCTTTTCATGTTAAGCTATATGGGCTGCAAATATGTTTCAGAATTGTATTAGTATTTCTGCACTCTGATTTATATCATACAGACTTTTAGTATATCAGCATGTGTTAGTTTATCTTCCACATTCAGCATGTTACGATATCACATGTTGATTTAGCTAGCCAGTTGGTTCGCTCAGTCACATCTAGTCAAGCACCGAGTGTCGTGTTACGTCCAGGCCCAGGTTCAGGGCGTGACAAAGCTTGGTATCAGAGCACTAGTTTCAAGTGTGCTAGGGAGTCTATGAAGCCGTATCTAGTGGAGTTTCCTTTATATGTGTGTGCCGGCCACTTATATAAACAGTTGACTACCAAAACATCCAAGATTGTCTCATTTCTTTCTACTCTAGATCGTTCCATGAAGCTTAGAGCAATAGTTAAGCTTCTCTTCCTATCGAATTCCAAATGTATTGGATGCCCAAGCGACGCGCAGGAGAAACCTAAGGTCCTAGAGAGGATAATTGCTCATTGGGGTAGTAATACTGAAGAATAACCTTATTAGAAAGTAAAAAAGCAATTATGATGTCTTATGGTTATCAGCTTACCTCAGTTACTACTTACACAATCTTTCAGTTAGCAAGTTTATGGTTATTCAGTTACCATATCTCCAATTTTCAATGTATCAAACTTGTGGTGACTGGTGAGTATACAGTGATGCCTATGAGTGCTAAAAGAAAATGTATGTAATCTTCGCATGTTTTAGGTCTAGATTAAGACCAAGATTACCGGATGGCACATGAAGTGAATTATGAGATGATGGTATACTTTAAAGGATAAGTTTGTCCATTGTAGTGTATTTTTATGTGTTTTACCTCTTAGAACAACTTTATTTAATTCTTGAAAATGGAGCCACAAGTTGGATGATGCCAGTTCAGATTTCAGACCTTACCAGTGGTCACTATAATTTTGGCCAGAAAGGAGCCTAAGGGTAAAATACCTAGGAGTTAGAAATGTTTGTTATTACCTAAGATGTGAATTCGTACAACTCATGCAAGCGACTAGAAGATATGGTGTATGCAAAGAGAATCAATAGCAGCCAATATTGAATTTAAGGGAGTAATTTTAAGTTGTTTTGATTTATTCAAATCAGAAGTATAAGTACCACGATACTAAGCTACTATAAGAAGCAACTATTAATGTAAGATAAAAGATATGGCAGTCCCCCTTATATTATATGACTAAGTGATTACCGCAGATGTTTATAGTATGATATGATTTTGTTTTGTACTGAATGCCTTAGATATTCTAATTTTATTTAAGACATGAAATTTTCCCTAAGTGTGATCCATGTACATAGTTCAAAAAGAATAATAATGTGTGAAAAAGGAATACGGTCAGATGATGAGGGAAGTTAGGAGTAACCGTATGCTTCACTTTAGTTATTCAAAGCAGGAGAAGAAAATATGATGCTAGCAGGTGGTTAGTAAAAGGATATTAAGTTAGTTTTGAATAGATACAACAAATTAGGAATTTCAGCAGAGCTAGTAGAGATACAATTTGATTTAAGTGAGTGGATGAAAGTTTGAAATACCGAACATGTGTTAGAACCCAAAGAGTTTAAGTTAAATTCGAAGTACAATGATAGTGGGAAAAAAATTCATCTATGTAGCGAGAGAGCAAGCTACAGAAGAATAGCCTTTACGAGTTATCAAAAAGGGGTTTCCTCAAGATTGACAGTGTGAGCAGAGTTAAATTATTAAGAATGTGTATGATAGTTGTGAATACATTAGCTTTCCATTTATATAGGTAATATAGTATTTTCTAGTAATAAGGATTTCTCAGAAGTTAGTTAGAAGATGAGTCGTCATTGACGTAGAGTGCAAAGTATTGCATAAAAAATAAAGAATCCCCAAGTATAAGGCCTTGGTCCAAGGGGTGATGTGAAAACCATCAGTAAGTCCAGATGGAGATTCGAAACTCGAATAGTTAGCATGAGATATGAAAAAGAAAATTAGTTCGGTAATGAGAAAAAATTATACAATTACCACAAGGATTATGTATAACATGTGAAAAGTGATTAGAATGATCACCGAGCTAAGTTATTGATTATAAAGTGAACACAACCTGCCTATTTATGTGTTATCGAGGGTAGTGCCATTGCACGAGACTCTAATTTTGGAGTACAAGTCAAAGACTTAGATCGCAATAATACTTAAAGTGTTTTCAGAAAGTGCTTAAGAAGATAAAGTGTGGGAAGCATAACTCATGATTGAGGTAGATAAGATAACTCTAGTAAAAGAAGTTCACCAGACAAGATAGGAGTTCGACTACGGACTCCGAAGATGACGGAGTTCTTGTCTAGAAAAAGGATTTGTTCCCCTTAGTAGCCAAAGAAAAGGAGGAACAATTTGATGGTCCCTATGTGTTACAGTTGAAAGAAGAGATTCACAAAGTATAAAACGGTGGTTTTTGAATAAGAGGGAGATTATGGTACTTTGAGGTACCAGGTTAGATTATGTGTTCCAAAAATAGATGGACTTAAAGAGGAAAGATCATGTTCGAAGCCCATAATTCCAGGTATTCTTTCCATTTAGGTCCCCAAATATGCATCATGACCAAGGAGATTGATTAGTTGAACGTCATGAAAAAGAACACCGCATACTTTGCAGCCAAATGTCTGAATTATCAGCAAGTGAAAGTCGAGCAGCAGAAAGTCTAGTGTTTTTATCACAGAATACATATATTTTGAGGGGAGATGGTAATTATGGAGTTCATAACAGGATTATCTTGCTCATATTGAAAGAATGACTTGATTGGATGATTATAAATCGAGTTACTAAGTCAGCACACTTCTTGCCAGTAAAAACTACAAATTCAGTAGAAGATTATACCAAGTTGTACATTCAGGAAATCTTCTGATGTATGGGACTCTGTTTTCTATCATTTCGGATTGTGGTGCTCAATTTAAAATGAACTTTTAGAAGTTCTTTCAGAAATGATTAGGCACATATTTTTCCTCCTCAAAAAGATGGCCAGGTAGAGCGCATTGTTCAAACAGTTGAGGATATGTCCTTGATGTTAAAAGTAATTGGGATGATCACATACCTTTCATTGACCTTGCTAATAATAACCTACCATTCTAGCATCAAGATGGCGCCGTTAGAAGCTCCGTATAGGTGAAGGTGTAGATCATCAATTGGTTTTTCGAAGTTGGAGAAGTGGAGTTGTTAGGAGTCGATTTGGTCTATCAAACTATAGAAGAAGTTAAGTTGATTCAAGAGCATTTAAAGAAAACTCAGAGCCGCCAAAATGTCCTATTCGAGCGTGTGACATAGAGACATAGAGTTTCAAGTTGATGACTGGGTGTTTCTAAAAGTTTATCTTATCAAAAGCATTATGAGATTTGGGAAGAAGGGGAAGCATAGTACTTGCTATATTGGGCCATATGGATTCTTGCGAAGGATCTGTCAATTAGCTTATGAGTTAGAGTTTCCACCATAATTAGTGGTGGTACAACCAATACCTCACGTGTCATGTTATAACATTCAAGTTTCCAGTACTCAGATGCTCATGTCAGTTCAGTACTCATATACTCATGCCAGTCCAATACTAAGCTACTCACGTTAGTCCAATACTTATGCATTCATGCTAGCTTAGTAATCAGACTACTCAATATTCGTGCCAGTTCAATATCCATTATCCTTATTAGTTCAGTATTCACGTATCCATGAAGACTAATATTCAGTCAATGCATTGTTATTCAGTTCAGTATCACAATATTAGTAATCATGTATTCATTCAGTTTAGTATAAATGTGTTTATGCAAGTTCATATTTCCCTACACCCATTTAAGACCTGGAGTTACAAGAAGTTACAGTTAGGATAATCATTCGAGGACGAATGATCCCAAGGGGAGATAATGCAACACCTCATAAATTCGGCTTAGCTATGAATGAATTAAAGAAGTAGTAAGGTTTTATTTTGGACATGTAAAGTCCCATCGAGATGATTATGGGTAAAATAGTTGTTTCAAAATCAAGATGGAAAGTGAGGTGTATTAGATTTGACAAAATCAACTATGTTTGCAGAAGGTCTATCTTCCAGCGGGGTTTAGTGAATATGTGTAAGAAAATTAGGAAAACTTAAAGAAGAAATTTGTAGGACATTGAAATAGCATTCCAACTATATATTATGGAGCCCGAACAGATCTCCGTGCAAAAATGTTATGTGCATTTCGCAGAACAGTATGTGATATACGCACCCCTAGCGTGACCACACTAATTTTGAGGCAGTGTCGGGTATCCAGGAGCACGGGAACGGTTGTGGGGGGTCGTTTTAAAGCCATATTTTGTACCCCACAGCCCCAAAACATAAAAAATGCTCCAGAAAGGGAAAATCTAAAAAACCTAAGTCCTTAAGGGTCCTTCCACCACCCAAAGTAAGTTCTAATGGGGATTCAAAGTTAATTTTAATTTTCCAAAATCTTATTAACATGTGTAAATCCTCCAAATCATTACATATTTGATTGGGGCATCATTGTTGAGAGAATGAACCCTAGAACTCGAATTCAAGAAGATTGACCGTCAAAAAAGGTAATGTCTTCAACCTATAATTGATTCTAGCATTGGTTTAATGATTTTAAGCCCTATTTCATGAGATATGAGTTGATGAGTTTGATAGAAAAGCATGAACGATTATAGGTTTGGGGTGTTGATTATTGATTATTTGTTAAGGGTGATGTTTACTATATGGGTGATAAAGAATAATATTGATTATAAACATTTGAGACTTTAGAATTTATCTAGGAACAAGAGAATGGGTTATTGGGTGTAGTGATACCATTAATAGGGACTATGAAGATTTATGTCACCAAGTGTTTGAGAAAATGCTTAAGCCACTAAAATATGAGAATTATTGCTAATATAGAATTCCTTTAACTTAAATTGATATAGATTAAAGTTGAAAGGGTTGGCGAATGTTGTATTATGCTCAAGATCAAGAAGTTAAGGTATATGAGGCTAACTCACTATGTTTGAGAATTTTAATAATTCTCCATACACTATGTTTGTTTTACGACGTTACCAATTACCTCAGAAATATAGTTAAGCCTAATTCCTTGAATAATTGAAGAACTTCTATTATCTAGCTTCATAACTCGTTCATGAATTTCATTCTGAATGTTGTGAGCTCAATTCGTATTCAACATAGACTTGGGTTTCATATCCTTGAGTCTTAGTATAGCTTACTCAGCATGTCATAAATAGTTAAAGTTTTAGTGTTCATTATTAGTTCAAGAATATATGTCTCAGTCCAGTCCTATACAGTAATACGTAACTCAGTGTTATTCAATATTTTATGTAACTCAGTATAATTCAGTATTTCAGCATCATGTATTTCATTATGATTCTTAGTTCCTGAATGTTGACACTTGTCTTTGGGCCTGAGGCCGCAATTTATGCTTTATTCATCTTTGGGCCTGAGACTGTAGTTTATGCTTTATGCATATTTAAGCCTGAGGCGGCACTTTATGCTTTATGCATTTTGGACATGAGGTCGCAGTTATGTATGTCACACCTCCATTTTACACGGCTACCCCGAAGGATAACGCGTATAAAGAAGTTTTTCCAATTAAAGTGGCATTATTCGAGATGGGATTATTTATTTATTTAAGAGTCGCCACTTGGGATAGGTTTGGCTTTTGGTGTCCCAAGTCACCGGTTTATTTAAAATCCCAAATCAAGGAAATTTTGACTACCCAAGTAGAGTTTGCGAACCAGAAATTCGTGAGTAAGGAATTCTGTTGACCCGATGGAAGGTGTTAGGAACCCTCAAATTCCGTGGTTCTAGCACGATCTCTTAAACTATTATAAGTGGCCAAAATCTAATTTGTTATACATGTTCAGACCTATGATTTAATTTTATATTATTAACCGCTTATAATATATAATTTTAGGAAGTTTACAATGTCATTAAAACACATCGCGAATCACGTCACATTAATGCACACACAATATTAGACATATTTCAACTCCATTGAGATTTGAATTTGGGTCAGATAAATGCGCACCCGTATTTAAGGAAGGTAAATTATTAAAGACGTTCCCTAAAGCAACTGATGCGTTATTATCTTATTGAGAGGTCATGATTATTCGCTAGACGACTCATCTCAGTTATAAGCATGTTGAATTCCATATTTTACAGGAGATGACCCAAAAGAATACTTGATGTTAAGACTACTTAATCCTAAAAGTAATTACAAAGATTTATTTGAATGCCATGCCGGATGGCCTGGGTGCACGCATCAGCCGGGCCTCAATGAAGCCCGATTTGATAGCCCTAGTATTGGGACCCAAAGGCACCCTCTCATATTTACACCACAAGTGAAATTGCACATATGGACAGACTGCTGAACTTAGTGGGCATAACAACCCAATCACTTAAACTTCAAATTGGGTATCAAAGATTTCACCCAAATACAAATTGTTGAAGTTAATGGGCCAAATGGCCCGATCAGCCCCAAATAGGCTCAATTTTGCACAAGTAATTGAAGGTCTGGGCACAAGACATATTGTTAACCGGCATCATGTGTCCAAACACTCATCAGATTTATCCTGACCTTAATAGGAATAGAAGTTGGATCACATTGGTTAGTCTATCACTAGCTCAGACACACTCCTTTGAGTCTGCTTATGAACAGACATAAATTGTATAAACATGAAGACTATATTCACGACTGATTACACTACCACCACACCACTGTCCTAATGAATTAAAAAGCAATTTTTACATCACGATTACAGGTGAACCTGCAACTCATAGACACTTCAGAATTCATGCTAAGGCTAAACACAAAATTGAGAAGCCATTTACTACATTACTATTACATCACAAGGATAAATTGTAGAATTAATTGAAATAAAGGGATTCCTAGTTAGAAGTCCTGTAAATAGGGTACACAGCTATATATTGCACAAAATTTAATAGTTAGAGGAGATAAGGGAAAGAAATTAAATAGCTAAACAATTGTATTTCAAAATCCAAAGCGTCCTTCTACATTCGTATGAGATCCATTGGTCTAAAAAATACCTGGAAAATGGAAAGAGAGTGGAGATAAGGGTTCAGCAAGCAAGCAGCATGGTAATAGTATTTCACAAAAACACTTCAAATAATCTCAGCTCCCAGGTAGTTAGAGATAGATGCCTGGATAGTTTGAAAAATCTAAAAATGAAGTACAAGGAACCCGGAACAGGCTTCAAATCCTCAGGTATCCAAAATCAAATTAAACAATGAAAAATAGCACGAAATTTTCAGAATGAGAAACTCCTTTTAGAAGATTAGAGATCGATCCAATGTAACAGTAAAATTTCATATATTTTCTAGAGGGTTTTTGTTTTTCTTCTTTATTTCCCCCAGCCCCTTCTTCAGTTATTTCCCATCTCTTTTTATAGCCGAATATCTAGGGCAACATTATTATTATTTTTTGCTGAAAGTCCTTTCTTTTATTTCAGATTTTTATCTATATGGCCCTTCATTTTGCCTTGTTGCCCAAGTCATTGCAGTAAATCTACTGGTTTTATGCTAAAGACCCCTTCTAGAAGGGCCCAAAAACTTCCACCATCATCTCCCTTTCATGGACTACCCACATTACCCTTATTTGTCCCTAATATTACCAAAGCTAAACTGAAAGTTCTATATTACCCTTATTTGTCTAAAAATTATCAAAAAATAAGAAGGAAAATCCTGTATCACCCCTGAGCTACTTACTTAGTATTAACCTTCTTAATTAATTTCAATTTGATAGTAAACAAAAGCACATGCTAATTCATCTTCAGCAGATAATTTCAAACAATCCAAATGATCTCTAAGAGGACTCAGACTAGTCCTCAGATAATCATATGATGACTAAAGAAAACATGCCGAATCTCATTTTGAAACTACGAACAAGTACGAAAATAAATAGGCCCAGCTAATGTGGCTTAAAAAACAAGTGAAAAGGGTCAGAACTGCCCCTAATGTATTGACTCTAGGTTAAAAATGCCATCCGTTAACCTATTTTGAAGAAAATGCCCCTACCGTTCAAAATGTTGCATATTTGTGCCCCTAAGTCTAACAACTGACCGTACTTATATTTAAAACGGTAGGAGCATTTTTCTCAAAATAGGTTAATGGTAGGGACATTTTTAAACTGACATGTTAGACTTAGGGGCACAAATATGCCATATTTTTAACGGTAGGGGCATTTTCTTCAAAATAGGTTAAAGGAGGGCATTTTTAACCTGGAGTCAATACGTTAGGGGCAGTTCTGACCCTTTTCCGGAAAAACAAATATGCTCGCAACCTAATAACAATTTTCTATTAAAAGAAAATGAATCAAGATTTTAAAAATAACAGAGACTGAAATAAAATATGGACTTACGGATTCTTTTATTAACTTTTTCTAATAAATTCGAGTCGAAAGGCCTCTAAAAGTGGCGTGAATGCAGCCAATGTCATTGCCAACCTCGAAGGTGCCTGGGGTTGCTTGAGAAGGCTTGGTGGGGGTGTGTACTAGGTGAGAGATAGAAAACGTTTTTTAGATGTGGTTCTATAATGATTGGTGGTGTTTTGATGGTGTTGGGTGGTAGTGGAAGCCGTTGGGTGCTAATGGGCGGCAGTCACCGTCGTGCATGGCAGTGCTGCCAGCTTCCAGTGAATATTTGAAGCATTGGGATTATGTTCGAGTGTAGATACTGGTATGGTGAGGGTGGGGTGGTGAGAGGAGTCAATAGTATTAGTTTGAGGGTGGTTTTCCACCGGCCGTAGCCGTAGACGGCGGAGCCACCACGCTTTGATTGAAAATTCGAGCATACTGGCGGAGATTTGAAGTATAATTCATATGGGGATGGAAATAGGAGGGTGGGACACTTCTATGGTGTAAATCTGGAGGGTATTAGGGCTACGCCACCACCGGCGATGATTTCCGATCGGCGGCGGACGGTGGGTTTATGACGGCTCATGGGTGGTAATGATATTCAGGCGTGAACTGTACCAGGAGGAGAAGTCTTGGTCTCTAATGTTATACGTATGTTTGGACATATTTATTTGTTTGGGGGGGGGGAATTTTAGGGCCGTTGGATGATTTGTGATCAACGGTTGGGATTGCCTGCCCCAAAACGGTGTCGTTTTGGGGCGTGCTGTTGGACTAGGTCGGGGACCCATTAATGGACTGGGCATGGTGTTTTTTACAGGGTGAAATATGACTTGGGCCACCCAGTTTTGGCCCAATTGTGGCCTGCTTGGGTGGCTTATTATTATATACACATTTGTTTTATTTTCTTTTTCCTTATTTATATAGTTAGTTCCTAATTATATTTTAAAAACTCCTAATTAACTTAAATCAACCTAATAGTTGTCTATTTATGCAACACAAAAAATAAAATGCAACAAATTAAAATTAAACAAAATGATTAAAACGCCACAAATACTACTTATATATTATTTTTTAATTTTATATTTGTAAAATAACCCTAATTAACAATGATTTTAGCAAAAACATGAAATTAAATCCTAAATGATTGTAAGCATGTATTAATGAAAACACACTAGCACACGTAATTAAATCCTAAAACAAATATTAAAAGGAAAATCCTAAACCTAAGAGTCCTGTAGGAGTCGACTTAACTGGGCAAAAATCACATGCTCACAGCTGGCCCTTTTTGCGCGGGAACACGAAGGGTTTTTGGCAAAGACAGGTGATCAAACATGAGTGATTTTCGTCAGACTGAATACTCCGTGTGATATATTTTGAAAAAGTTCTGACCGAACCTTGCTTCAAAGGTTGCCTACATATCCCTGGCGATAAAGCAATCAGGTCAGCGTAGTTCTGGAAGTTTTGGTAGCTAGTACTACCATGTGCTGTGATTTCACTGATGTTGCTGCTGCTACCGTTTACCAACTCTTTATTACATAAAAGAAACACAAATTCTAAACTGGCTAGGCCTGTAAACTACGGAATACAAGATTCCTATACATAAATCTCTAGGATCTCGATCTTGAATCTTAGCCGATTTTGCTGTAGACCTTGACCTGAATCTTGATGCCCATTAGCTGCAACCGTTGATTTATTCTTCAGTTTTTGAAACAAAGCGGGACATGCAGTTTGCGACTTGCATCCAATTTTGAGCAGTCTGCATCTCTATGCAATTCATCATTTTGAATTCACTTCTTTCTGTTTTTTTCTTCTTTTCCTTCATTCTGCATTGAGACTCGTGCTTTCGGCCATCTTGTATCTTGTGCCTTAAGATGACACCTGCTCGGACACCAACACAAACAAATGAAATTTTCTGCCCGAGTTTTCACTGGAAATATTTCGCGAGTTATTTACAATACAAATTCAAGCTATTCTTTAATGAAAGCAAAAGAAATTGGGATTTTGCATCCCTTGGAATGATAGCCAGGTTATGCTGGGGAGGAGAAAATATCCTTGTTGGGGATTAGAGGAGGATCTGCGGGTTATGCCGGGATAGAAATGAAAAAGTACCTGCAAGGGGCAAGGAAAGACCCACGGGTTATGCCGGGATAGGAAGGAAAAGGTCCTGGCTGGGATGGAAAGAGATTCATGAGTTATGAAGAAATTTCTGGGTTATGATACGGGAATCCACGGGTTATGCGGGGGGAAAGAGAATTCCTAGGTTATGCTAGGGAGATCCACAGGTTATGACGAGATGAATGAAAATTCCTGGTTTATGCCAGGGGAATCCGAGGTTTATGCTGGGATGAATAAAAAAATACTAGGTTATGTTAGGGAGATCTACGGGTTATGCCGGGATTGGTGAACATTCCTGGGTTATGCCGTGGGACTTCGTGGGTTATGCCAGGGGACTTCGCGAGTTATGCTAGGATGAATGAAAATTCCTAGGTTATGCTAGGGAGATCCACGAGTTATGCTGGGATGAATAAAAATTCCTGGGTTATGCCAGGGAGATCCACGGGTTATGCCGGGATGAATGAAAAATCCTAGGTTATGCTAGGGAGATCCACGTGTTATGCCGGGATTGGTGAAAATTCCTAGGTTAAGCAAGGGAGATCCACGGATTATGCTGGGATGAATAAAAATTCCTGGGTTATGCGAGGGGAATCCGCGGGTTATGCTGGGACTAAAGGAGAATTCCTACGTTATGCTAGGAGAATCTACCAGGAAGTGAAGGACCGCAGAGATCCTTTTGACTATGCTCGGGGTAGAGGGGAAGGAAAAACCCTTATGCTATGCTAAGGATGGGGGCGTTAACTTTTAGACTACGCTGGGGAGTAGAAAGTGTAGGAAAGAAATCCTCAGGTTATGCTGGGGATATGAAGAGGAACTTCCCGGGCTATGCCGGGGAGTGAAGGAAGGATATTTCTTGGTCTATGTTGGAGGGGGGTGGAATGCAATCCTTGGGTCATGCCGAGAAAATCCACAAGTTGCACAAGGAAAACTAAGGATTGGAATCCCATGCTATCAGTCTTAGTTACGAGTTTACAGGAAAATGAAAAGAAAATTCCCTTTGGTATTGGCGCAACACCATTCTTAGTCCTTGTGCCATTTATTTGGTTGTGTTTTCCCCATGTTCCTTCTGTTTTTAAAGATTGAATATGTATATATTTTAGTTCAGCAAGCTGTTAGTTGAACAGTGATTGGTTTTGCGGCCTTGTCACGCTTGATTTCAGCTTCCTTTGTGTCAAAGGACAAACCCTTTCACTTCCAATCCTTGCTTAGTTGATTGGCCAGGGGGTCCTCATTTTGGGTTGGTTTTTGTTTTCTGGGCCTTTGTTATGAGTTTTTGCCGATTTGATTTCAGGGTTTGCCTTCGGGATTTTTATAAGAACCAACGTCCTTCTCGGTTTAACACATTACGCTTTGGCTTTACCTTTGTGGGATTTTTAACTTTGACTAACCCTCTTTATTTCCCTTCTTTTGAGGCGTTAGCCATCATGATCAACCGGGATTGGCTAAGCACGTTTGACGATGTCGGGCATTCCCTTAGTCCTTGCCAAGAGAAACCCGTGAGACCGGCCCTGCTACCTTTCTTAAGGAATGGTCAGGACATCAAAATTAAAGTGGAAGGAGTGAAGCATGAATTTTTAAAGAGGTATGTTATTTTGAGGGAAAATAGGGGACTTATCTGGAAGTATGAATCATATTTAAACGGAACCGACATGCTTCTTGGACTGAATACCCGGCCCAGATCCATTTCTGCTTTCTGACTTCAACTCTTTCAGGACCAAAGAAATTTATTCAGACCTGAGCAACAATATTTCCTCTTTTCGGCCGACGGTGCCCTTTTAGGTTTTCTCCAATCGCCCTCTCTCATTTCTCTTCTACCGTCACCCGATAGCGCTCTTTGCGAGTTTTTGTTAAACGGACTCTCTCATTTCGTTTTCTCTGCTCGTTGTCGCCTTATGGTGCCCAGAGGTATTCACCGATAAGACTCTCTCATTTTATTTCTCTCAAAATTTTATTTGTGCCGAACCCCTACAAAAGTATTTTTCACATCCCGGGGGATCTATAACTTTGGAACCATTCGGATGGATTTGTAACCGAACCAATTCATTTCTGCCCCAATTTTGGTTTTCTTGGGTAAACGGGGTTTTATTTTATATGATTGAACCTCAGCGAGAGGTTGCCTACGTATCCTTTTGGAATCAAGTCAGGCATAGTTCACGAAACCTTCCTAAACTAATTTTTTGTATTCTTTTATTCTTCTCTCTTTTTTTTGTTGAACAACATTTCCGGGTCACAACGAGGGTGATGGTAGAGGGAAATCAAAGCCTTTGTCGTTTCTATCAACCAGGTTTATTGCTGTAGGGGGTTCAGACATAATACCGTTTTACTGCATCTGCATTTACTGCTGCCTCAGGCTCGTCTCCTTCAACGTTACCCTGGTACAATGCTCCTTTAGCCAGTATGTTACTGATAATGTATGGACCTTTCCAATTTGGAGCAAATTTTCCTTTAGCTTCCTGATGGTGAGGATGTATCCGCCTCAATACCAGCTGCCTGAATTCGAAATTCCTGGGGCGCACTATCTTGTTGTAAGCACGGGCCATTCTTTGTTGGTACAACTGCCTGTGGCACACTGCAGCCATTCATTTTTCTTAGATTAATACCAGCTGCTCCAAACGAGTTTTAACCCATTCACTGTCTTCAATTTGTGCTTCTACAATCACTCGCATCGAAGGGATTTCTACCTCGGCGGGTATGACAGCTCCAGTCCCATAGACCATCAAATAAGGAGTTGCTCCTATAGATGTGCGTATTGTGGTACGATATCCCATCAATGCAAAAGGCAACTTCTCGCGCCATTGCCTCGAGCTTCGAATCATTTTCCTCAAGATCTTCTTCATGTTTCTGTTAGTCTCTTCGACTGCACCATTAGCTTTGGATCGGTAAGGAGTGGAATTTCTATGTGTTATCTTGAATTGTTCACATATCTCTCCCATCAGCCGACTGTTTAGATTAGCTGCATTATCTATAATGATGGTAGTGGGAATCCCGAAGCGACAAATGATGTTGGAATGCACAAAATCCACCACCACCTTCTTGGTAACAGACTTAAGGGTGATGGCCTCAACCCATTTGGTGAAGTAATCAATAGTGACAAATATGAATCTGTGTCCATTTGAGGCTTTTGGCTCTATCGGCCCAATGACATCCATACCCGGGTGGAAAATGGCTAGGGTGCTGACATAGGATGCAGTTCATTTGGCGGTGCATGAATAAAATCACCGTGCACCTGGCATTGATGACATTTCGAACGAAGCTGAAGCAATGTTTCTCCATGGTCATCCAGTAATAGCCAGCTCGGAGTATCTTCTTTGGCAGTACATAGCCGTTCATATGGAGCCCACACACTCCTTTATGTACTTCGTGCATAATTCCCGGCCTCCACGGTGTCCACACATCTTAAAAAATTAAGATCTGGGGTCCTTTTATAAAAAGTATCACCGCTCTTGCATGCCGTCGAATGGTATTCTTTTGTTCCCCAGTGGCTCGCTCAGGATACTCCTGTGTTTTTATGAATCTCTTAATGTCATAATACTAGGGTTGTGTGCTGGACTCTGCTTCGGTCGCATTGCAATACCCATGCCTTTCTTTGATTTGGATTTGTAATGGATCAATATAGGCGTTCCCAGTGTATGGTAACATGGAGGCCAATGTTGCGAGTGCATCTGCTAACTCATTGTGGCAACAAGGAATGTACTTCAATTGTGCCGACCTGAACCGTTTGCGGAGGTCTTCCACATGCTGTCTGTATGGGAGGAGCTTATCATCTCTTACTCCCATTCTCCTTGAGCCTCTCGGATGATCAGATCCAAATCTCCCATGATTACTAATTCTTCGACATCTTGATTAATAGACATATTCGTGCCCATGATGCAAGCCTCATATTCAGCTGTATTATTTGGGCCAAAGAACCGGAGCCTGGCTGTAGCTGGATAATGCTGACCTGTGGGGTAGATTAAAATTGCCCCAATACCTACGCCTTTTGCGTTTACTGCTCCGTCAAAGAACATTTTCCAGATGGGGGTGTCTTCAGCTGCTACTTCCAATGAATTCACTTCTTCATCGGGGAAGTAGGTACATAAAGGATGATATTTGTCATCAACGGGGTTCTCAACCAGATGGTCTGCCAATGCTTGAGCCTTAATTGACGTACAAGTGACATAAACTATGTCGAACTCGATGAGTAAGAATTGCCATTTGTCTTGTCGCCATATAGTCATTGGTTTTTGGAATATGTACCTTTGTGGATCCAGCCTGGTCATGAGGTACGTAGTATGAGCTTGCAGATAATTCCTTAACTTTTAAGCCACCCATGTCAAGGCGCAACAAGTTCTTTATAACAGTGTGTACTTGGCCTCGTAACTGGTAACTTTTTGCTCAGATAATAAATGTCCTGCTCTTTCTTTCCCGTGGCATTGGGCTGCCCGAGAATACAGCCAAAAGAGCCTTCGAAGACTGTTAGATAAAGAAATAGTGGCCTTCCTGGTTCTGTCGGAAGCAAAACTGGTGGATTGGACAAGAATTGTTTGATCTTGTCAAAAGCTTCCTGACACTCAACTGTCCACTTAACCGCCGCATCCTTTTTCAGTTGCATAAACATGGGCTCACATGTGGAAGTCATCTGGGCGATGAATCAGCTTATGTAATTCAATCTTCCCAATAGACTCATTGCATCCTTTTTGGTCCTTAGCGGAAGCAGCTCTAGGATGGATTTGGTCTTGGCCGGGTCCAATGTGATACCTCTTCAGCTGAAGATGAACCCCAGAAGTTTACCTGACGGGACACCAAATGCGCACTTTGCTGGATTTAATTTCAAATCATATTTGCGGAGCCTTTCGAAGAACTCCTCAAATCCTTTTCATGATCGCTCTGAGTCTTGGATTTGATAATCACATCATCCACATACACCTCTATTTCTCATATGGTGGTCATGACCCATATGTATGTCAGCCCGGCGTTTTTCAATCCAAAAGGCATAACTCTGTAACAATAGGTTCCCCAAGGTGTGGTAAAGGCAGTTTTCTCGTCATCCTCCTCATCCATCAACACTTGGTGGTATCCTGCGTAGAAGTCTACAAAGGATTGAATCTCATGTTTGGCACAGTCAACGACAAAGATGTGGATGTTGGGTAGAGGGAAGTTGTCTTTGAGACTCTCCTTGTTTAAATCTCTGTAATCCACGCACACTCGAGTTTTTCCGTCCTTCTTCGGCACCGAGACCATGTTGGCCAGCCATGTGGTGTACCGAACCACCCAGATTACCCCCACCTATAGCTGTTTTGTAATCTTCTCTTTGATTTTATCGCTGACATCTGGCTTGAACTTTTATTGTTTTTGTTGGACCGAAGGGCATCCAAGGTATGTGGGCAACTAATGAACCACCAGATCCATACTCGGACCAGGCATGTCATCGTAAGACCATGCAAATACATCTTTGAATTCCAAAAGGAGTTGAACCAATTAATCTCGTATTTGTTTATTCACATGGATGCTTATTTTAGTTTTTTGATTTCGTCGGGATTGCCCAAGTTAACCGGTTCAGTATCGTTTAAGTTTGGATTATGTTTGTTTTCAAAGTGTTTCAACTCTCAGTTGATTTCCCTAAAAGCATCTTCTTCATCGTATTCTGGTTCTTGATTCATTATTTCACAGATGGGCAGCATGTTTGGGTCGTGGCATGAAGTCCGTGAGCATGTCGTTTTATTTAAAGACGCATTATTGGGACTGAAAGAAAAGATGAAAAATAAAAGAAAGATAAAAATCCAAGAAGTACAAAAAGGTGAAAATGATGAGATATTGATTTAACTTATTTGACTAGTAAGATGACAGGGTTTACAATTTGAAATTTAAAGGACAAGTTGCTAAAGAAAAAAGAGCAACCGAGCTACACCCTAAAATAGCTCATGATGCAAAGTAAGATAGCAAGGCAGGACTACCAAGCCTCCAGCCTGACAAGGAAAGGCGTGGCCTTCCAATTTTGAAGCTTGGCATCTGGCCCCATATAGAGCAATTCAGTGGTACTTGAACCTTCTTCTAACTGGACCTTGTTGGCTTCGTACAACAAATCCCTCATGGCTCCGCAGATCTCATCAATTTATTCTGTGGTGAAGGTTTCTTCTTCCTCCTCCTCACTGTACTTTGGTTTTACAAAGGTTTTGTACAAGTGGGGTAGGGGTCGTGGAAAATCCCACCCCTAGTGCTTTCTGCGATTTGCATAGGTGATATCTTCTTAGGTTGGATGAAAGCCCAGTACAAAGAACTTTTCTACAGTAGGCAAGGCGACCGGCTCGGTTATGCCTTGTAGAGAGATTGTGAGTCCTTTGCCTGTCTTGAAACCTTGGCGCGTCATTTCCCTTGCCACCATGATTGAAGAATTTGACAGGAAAAGCTGGGGAAGTGGCTTGCCCTCTTCATGTTGATCGGACACTACGACTTCAAAATCTTGATAGGCTATGTGCTCACTCCCTTTCCTGGCTTCGAGATAGGGGACAAAGGGGTCCCGGTAAATTGACTGTGCATCCTCTCCATGAACTACAATCTCCTGGTTTTCATATTCAAATTTCAGCATTTGGTGCAGGGTGGAAGGCACTGCCCTTGCTGCGTGAATCCACGGCCTTCGTAGGAGGTAGTTATAGGATGTATCCATGTCCAACACCTGAAAGGTTACTTCAAAGTCGACCGGACCAATGGTTAGCACCAAGTTAATTTCGCCTATGGTGTCTCTTTTGATTCCATTGAAGGCTCGGACACATACGTTGTTAGGACGGATCCTCTCTCTCCCAATCTCAATTCTCTGCAAGGTAGACAGTGGGCATATGTCTACTCTGGAACCTCCATAGATCATCACTCTTTTGACATAATATCCCTCACACTTGACGGTGAGGTGCAAGGCATTGTTGTGAGCAGCTCCCTCCGGAGGTAAGTCATTCTTGCTGAACGTGACCTGGTTAACGACAAATAATATCTCCTTCATTTTCTCTAGTTGCTCCACGGAGGTCGCAGTTGGTACGTAAGCTTCGTTCAGAGTATTGGCCAACACTTGTTGGTGCTCGGAGATTTCATTAAGAGTGACAAAAAAGAGACCTCCTCAGGAGATTTTCGGAGCTGATCCACAACTTCATACTCTAGCATTTTCATTTTCTGGATGAAAGCTTCTGCCTCCTCAGCATTCACTTGATTCCTATGTTAAAATCGTCGTTTGGTGGAAGCGTTCACCTCTTCCATATTTTAGTATTTGTTATAGGGTAGCCTTTTTTATTTTACCTGATGATTTCTTTGCGCTTGTATGTAACGATGGTTTCTTGGTAATTCCAAGGGAGGCCGAAGGGTTTGTCATGGGCTTTTGTGGTGGTGACGGAGTACCACGGGCTCATTCAGCACCGGTGGTTTAATCGATCCTCGTACCACATAGGATTTCTCGGGTACATACATGGTTTTGTTTAGCTCGAACCTCCTTGGGGGAGTCAAAGTGGGCTTCTTTTCTTGACGCTCTCGTGGGATGTAGAGTATTGTTTCCTTTTTATTTCAGGCTTTTTCTCTGCTTCTGGGAACTAGGCTTCATTCATTTTCAGCGTCATGCAATTTTCGGTGTCATGCCCTTCCATCGCTTGTTTTAGGGTCCCGCATTTTTCAGTGTCATGCCCTTCTTCCCTGTAGTGTTAAGTGTTAGAAAATACGCTTACCGCTGAAGGGGGGGGGGGTGAATAGAGTTATAATAAAAATTAGCGTAAACTTGTGGAATTTAAAAATTGCAGGAAAGAAATAAGTGCGATAATTAAATAAATAAGAACAAACGCACCGATGTATCCTGGTTCACCACAACCCGTGGCTAGTCCAGTCCCCAAGAGACTCTCTCGAGATTTCCAGTAACACTGTTAAGCTTACGGGTGCTCAACAAACCTTTACAAACTGAGGACACAAGCCTCAACAACCTTTGCTCGAAGATACAACACTGCAAGACTTCAACCAAAGGAAACACAAGTTCCTTCTTACAATACAAGGGACTAACACTTCCCTTCAAGTGTATAAGACACTTAGCACTCACTTAAACAAGACTCTATTAATAGGGTAGATATGAGTAAACAGATACGCTCAAGAACACAACAACTTTCGTCAAGAATTTTGGCTCTGAAAACTTATGTAATGAATAGAAAGTGATGAACAATAGAGTATGCAAGCTATAGCAATTATATGATCAGTTGTTGTGTTTAGAAGACTGATTTGAAGCTGTATTTATTGTTGCAAAACCATGCATTACCGTTGCCTAATTGCCAATTAAGAATTGCTGATTTTACTCAGTGACAATCGATTGTCAAAATGCCACAATCGATTGTTTGCCAATCGTTCCAAAAATCATTCCCAGATTTTACGCTTAACAATCGATTATCTAAGATCAATAATCGATTACTGGCAATGTTCAAAAAATCATTTCCATATTTTACTTAAAACAATCGATTGTCAGAAATCTACAATCGATTACTTGGCAACGTTCAAAAAATCTTTTTCAGATTTTATTTAAAACAATCGATTATTAGAAATCTATAATCGATTACCTGACGGTTTTTGAAAATATTTTGGCAACGGTCAATTACACAATCGATTATGCTATGAGAACAATCGATTATATATCAGTCTTTGAAAAATCAATTAGATACTGCCTTAATGCACTCGATTGTCAAAGGTACACAATCGATTATTTTAGGACTTTGAAAATGTCTGATAGACACTGCCTTAACACAATCAATTGTCATAAGTTCACAATCGATTATTTTGTAGATTTGAAAAACTTTGATGTACACTGCCTCAACACAATCGATTGTCATAAGGTTCACAATCGATTGTCATGAAGATTTGAAAAATCTGATGCACACTGCCTTAACACAATCGATTGTCATAAGTTCACAATCGATTGTCATGCAGCTGGCTTAACATAATCGATTATCATAAGTACATAATCGATTATCTTAGTCCAGATTTTAGAGGCATGTTTAAAAATTATTTTGACTAAAGTAAATATGCATGATTTAAAATCATTTTGCTTTAAATTAAATATGCATGATTTGATAAAAATGTTTTTACGAGAGAAGCCAAGTCTTGAGTCAAGTTATCGGGTCAAGATCACAATTAAAGAACGACTCATGTATAACTTTATATCTTTGCTTGATATTGGTCTTGTGCTTGAATCTTGTTATATATCAATTGCGCGCTTGTGCTTGGACCTCGTCATATGTCCATTGCGCATAGTTTGTCATTCATCAAAACCTACAAATATGAACACACGTTTTAGTATAGTGCCTTGAGAACGTGTTTCAACAATTTCCTCCTTTTTGATAATGACAAACTTTAGTCGGGATATGCATATTTGATAATTCATAATGACGATTCAAGACAAGTAAAGATATGCAACAATATGCAACAAGTCTCTAGATGTGCAATTAGTTCCCCCTCAACATATGAATTTCCCCTCAATTTATGCCAATAAAAAAAAAATTAGTGCATATCCCTTATTCTTCCCCCTTTTGACATTAGCACAAATGGAAAAGGTGAGTAACTTGTTTATTGATTAAGCAAAAGTTGCATAAGAAGACATGATAAAGCAAATAATACCAACATATTCGATTATTGATACTTGATAATCGATTATATACTAACGAGAAATCGGTTATCCTTAAGATAAAATGATTATTCTGCATCAATCTTTATAATTCCCCCTGCCTTTAGGGCGATACCTGCAAAAATTCGTTAGACGTCTCCGACGCTCAAGTTAGAAATCATGAGAAAGGGAAAATGCAATGCATGACTTAGATCAACGTGGAGTCGAGAATCCCGAGTTCACTACGAATTCGGAAGAAGGACTCTTTCTCTAAGGGTTTTGCAAAGATGTCGACCAATTGATCTTTGGTTTCAACAAATTCAATTTCGACATCACCCTTGAGAACGTGATCTCTTATAAAATGATGCCTAATTTCAATGTGTTTTGTTCTATAATGAAGAACGGGGTTCTTCGTCAAGCATATGGCGCTAGTATTATCACATCTAAGAGGGATATGATCAAGACTTAGGCCATAGTCCAAGAGTTGTTGTTTCATCCAAAGGATTTGAGCGCAACAACTCCCGCGGCTACATATTCAGCCTCTGTTGTGGACAACGCAACACTTACTTGTTTCTTGCTAAACCAAGAAACGAGAGAGCTACCGAGCAAATGGCAAGTGCCACTAGTGCTCTTGTGGTCCAATTTGCATCCAGCGAAATCGGAATCGGAATAGCCAACAAGTTGGCATGAAGAACCTTTGGGGTACCATAGACCCACATTTACAGTACCAACAAGATACTTCAATATCCGTTTCACCGCAGTTAGGTGAGACTCCTTCGGACCCGATTGATAACGAGCGCATAAGCACACGCTAAACATGATGTCCGGTCTACTAGCAGTAAGATAAAGGAGAGATCCAATCATACCTCGATACTTTTTGGTGTCGACTTCCTTACCTTTGTCATCTTTGTCTAGATGATCGGATGTGGTCGTGGGAGTGGCCATTGCTTTTGCGTTGGTTATTTCAAATCGTTTCAGCAATTCTTTGCAATATTTAGCTTGACAAATGAAAGTTCCTTCTTTCATTTGCTTTACTTGCAGCCCCAAAAAGAATGTTAGCTCACCCATCATAGACATCTCAAATTTGCTTGTCATTAAATCGGAAAATTCCTTCCACAAAATATTGTTAGTAGCACCAAAAATGATATCATCCACATAGATTTGAACTAATAGAATATCATTGTTTCTATGCTTAATAAAAAGAGTGGTGTCAACTTTCCCCCTAATGAAATCATTTTCCAAAAGAAATTTGCTCAATCTTTCATACCAAGCTCGGGGAGCTTGTTTAAGGCCACAAAGGGCTTTCTTGAGTTTGAAAACATGATCGGGAAATTTAAAATCTTCAAAACCCGGGGGTTGAGCAACATAAACTTCTTCTTGAATAAAACCATTTAAAAAAGCACTTTTTACATCCATTTGATATAAATTGAAATTCATAGAAGATGCAAAGGCAAGTAATAAACGAATAGCTTCTAACCTTGCTACGGGAGCATATGTTTATTCATAGTCAATACCCTCTTCTTGATTGTAGCCTTTTGCTACAAGCCTAGCTTTATTTCTAGTGATTACACCATTTTCATCTAATTTGTTTCGAAAAACCCATTTCGTACCAATTATGGTATGATTTTCGGGTCTTGGCACCAAATCCCAAACGTCATTCCGTTTGAATTGGTTAAGCTCCTCTTGCATTGCCAAGGTCCAAAATTCATCCCCAATTGCTTCGGAGATGGTTGTGGGTTCAATTTGAGAAACAAATGCAGTATGTCCTAAGGTGTTCTTAAGAGAGTTTCGGGTACTTTCCTTTTCTCCGACGTCGCCAATTACCTGTTCGAGAGAATGGTCTTTGATTGTCCTCCACGAGTTAGGCATTTTCGTTTCTTTTTCCAATTGTGGCTCTTCCTCCGATAATTGATCAAAGATTTCATCTTGAGTTTCCTTCGGAGTTTCCTCTTGTACTTTGTCTTGAGGACTTAGTGAGTTTAAAATACCTGCAAGATCAAAACCAGAATCCTTTCTCGCCAAGCGAGCATTATTTTCGGAAAACACAATATGAGGGGATTCCTCCATAGTTCCGGTTCTATTATTGAATACCCTATATGCTTTGCTGCGTGAAGAATAACCAATAAAAATTCCTTCATCGGATTTGGCATCAAATTTTCCCAATTGATCTTTTCCATTGTTATGAATAAAGCATTTGCAACCGAATACTTTAAAATGGGAGATATTTGGTTTCCTTCCCTTATAGAGTTCATAGGGGGTTTTCATGAGTATTGGCCTTATGACTACTCTATTTAGAACGTAGCATGCGGTACTCACGGCATCCGCCCAAAAATGTTTGGGAATCTTAGCCTTATTGAGCATGGTTCTAGCCATCTCTTCGAGACACCTATTTTTCCTTTCCACCACCCCATTTTGTTGTGGTGTTCGTGGAGTGGAGAAGGTGTGCTCGATACCGAGTTCATCAAAAAAGTCCGCAAAGAGATTGTGATCAAACTCTCCCCCATGATCACTTCTTATTGAAGTGACGGTTGTGTCCTTCTCGTTTTGAACACGTTTAAGAAATATTTGAAATTATGAAAAGCTTCACTTTTATGAGCAAGAAATAGAGTCCATGTAAATCTAGAATAATCATCAACAATAACAAAAGCATAACGATTTCTACCAAGACTTTCAATGCGAGATGGTCCAAATAAGTCCATGTGAAGTAATTGCAAAGGTCTAGTAGTTGAAACAATATTTTTCGATTTAAAAGATGCTTTTGTTTGCTTCCCTTTTTAACAAGAATCACAAATAGAGTCTTTTTCAAATTTCAAGTTTGGAAGACCAATAACTAAAATTTGTGAAACCAATTTGTTCAAAAGATGCATGTTGATGTGAGCTACTCTACGGTGCCATATCCACGTATCATCTTCTTTGCTCATAAGACAATCTACATATTCAGATGAAGAATTTTCGAGATCAACCATATAGATATTATCCATTCTAAATCCACGAAGAATAATTTTAAAATCGCTACAGCGAAAAACTAAGCATTCATTTGAATCAAATAAAACAAGATTTCCCTTGTCACATAATTGACTTATGCTCAAGAGATTATGTTTTAGACCCTTAACTAGCAATATATGCTTAATGGAAGAGGAGTCATCCTTACCGACCGATCCAATGCCGATAATTTTTCCTTTGTTGTTATCACCAAAAATAACGCTTCCTCCTTCCTTGTGTTCTAGTTGAAGGAACTTGGATTCGTCTTCAGTCATGTGCTTGGAGCATCCACTATCAAGGTACCAAAGTACACTTGACCCCTTCAAACACACCTACAAAACAGATTAATGAGTTTTAGGTACCCATGCCATTTTGGGTCCTTGGGGGTTAGGCAAATCATAGTGATGTGATTGAGTGTTATGTCTATGTCATGTAAAACAAGCAGGAGCAATATGTCCAGTTCGTCTACAATAATGAAAAACAACATTAGGATTATGCATTCGTCTAGGTTGATAGTAATTGGACGGGCGAAATTCATTTACTCTATTCTTGACAATATGACTATTGCGCAATTCATGAAAATCATTTCTCCTACTATTTGTTCTAGGATATACAGCATTTCTAGGATAGTTGTTTCTAGGTTGAAAGCCATTTCTAGGTGTTCTACAAGGTTCAAAATTTCTTCTAGTGTTTGGCCTAGAGTATGCATTATTTCTGGAATGATTATTTCTAGGTTGCGATTGTTGAAAGCCATTTTTAGGTTTGTTATATCTAGGATGAGCGTTTGTTTTATTAATCCTAGGTTGAGCCTTAGGTTGTTGGGGGTTGGCTTCAACCTTTTCTTTAGGCTCATTCTCAAAGCCTATGCCATGCTTGGTCGACTTCAAATTAACAAGAACTTCATTCAAATTTTTATGAGAAGAATTAAACTTATCTAGGGTGCCCTTAAGTCTTTCTACCTCATTTTTGAGATGCATGCAAGAAGTACAATTTTTACTAGAGCTCTCGGGTTTGTCGGCGCTTCTCTTGCCGAAAAATTTGTTTTCTTCTTTCAACTTCTCATTTTCCAAAATCAGTTTTTCCAAAACCTTTTCTTTCAAAGAGAGTTTTTTTTCAAAATCTTTTCCTTTTAAAGAAGCATTTTCTTTTATGCTTTTAAATGTTTTGGAAGCTTTAATAAATTCACTATACAACTCATCAAAAGCATTTTGCATTTCCTCAAGAGAATAGAAATTTTTGGAAGAAATTTGACATACCTCTTCTTGATTGTTTTCTTGAGCCATGAGACAAAGATTTGCGGCTTCGTCTTCTTCTTCCTCACTCGACTCGTCACCGGAGTCGCCTCCCCAAGATATGTATGCTCGTTGTTTCTTGAAGGGTTTCTTCTCCTTTTTGGCATTTGGACAATTTGATTTAATGTGCCCGGTTTCTCCTTACTCATAGCACTTTATTTGATCTCCTTGCTTTTTGCCCTTTTGTTCATACTCTTTTCGCATGAACTTTTGAAATCTCTTAATAACGAGTCCGAACTCGTTTTCTCCGTCCTCATCATTTTGAGGTTGGCTTGTGCTTGCCTTGAGAGCGATCTTTTGTTTCCTTTGATCATCAACAAGAGGGTTAAGTATAGTAGATTCATATGTTTTAAGATTACCTCTTAATCCGTCGATGGTGACATTTGAAACGCCAATAGATTCTTGAATCGCGTCGGCCTTGGATCACCATGCCGGAGTGAGACTTCGGAGAATTTTTCGAACAAGTTCCTTATCCGTGAAGGTCTTCATATGAGCATGTAAATCATTAACAATTTTTGAAAATCGTTCGAACATCTCATCGACCTCTTCGCCTTCCTTCATGTGAAACAATTCATATGCATGGGTTAGGAAATCAATTTTAGCTTCCCTTACCTGGTCCGTACCTTCGTACGTAATTTCCAGCTTGTCCCACATTTGCTTCGCCGTTGTGCAACATGATATTTTCCTGTAATCATCAGCATTTACAGCACAATAAAATAAATTAATGGCTTTAGCGTTGTTTTGCACCTTTCGGATATCACCGCATCGTATTCATCTTCGGACTTTGGAACATCTTTATTTTCAACCTTTTTGGTTGGAATTTGTTCTCCCTTCATTATAACCTTCCAAAGATGAAAACTATTTGATTGAACAAATATTCTCATCTCTCCTTCCAGTACGTATAGTTTGTACCGTCGAATAGTGGTGGTCGGGTGGAGCATTGTCCTTCACCTATTCCTGCAGAAGAATCATGAGTAGAAGCCATGGATTGTTTCTCTCAAACGGTTAAGTCTTCAGAGAGTTGGGCTCTGATACCAATTGTTAGAAAATACGCTTACTGCTAGAGGGGGGGGTGAATAGCGTTATAATAAAAATTAGCGTAAACTTGCGGAATTTAAAAACTGCAGGAAAGAAATAAGTGCGATAAGTAAATAAATAAGAACGAACGCACCAATGTATCCTGGTTCACCACAACCCGTGGCTAGTCCAGTCCCCGAGTGACTCTCTCGAGATTTCCACTAACACTGTTAAGCTTACGGGTGCTCAACAAACCTTTACAAACTGAGGACACAAGCCTCAACAACCTTTGCTCGAAGATACAACACTCCAAGACTTCAACCAAAGGAAACACAAGTTCCTTCTTACATACAAGGGACTAACACTTCCCTTCAAGTGTATAAGACACTTAGCACTCACTTAAACAAGACTCTCTTAATAGAGTAGATATGAGTAAACATATACGCTCAAGAACGCAACAATTTTCGTCAAGAATTTTGGCTCTCAAAACTTATGTAATGAATAGAATGTGATGAACAATAGAGTATGCAAGCTATTACAATAATATGATCAGTTGTTGTGTTTAGAAGACTGATTTGAAGCTGTAATTATAGTTGCAAAGCCATGCATTACCGTTGCCTAATTGCCAATTAAGACTTACTGATTTTACTCAGTGACAATCGATTGTCAAAATGCCACAATCGATTGTTTGCCAATCGTTCCAAAAATCATTCCCAGATTTTACGCTTAACAATCGATTATCTAAGATCGATAATCGATTACTGGCAACGTTCAAAAAATCATTTCCAGATTTTACTTAAAACAATCGATTGTCAGAAATCTACAATCGATTACTTGGCAACATTCAAAAAATCTTTTTCAGATTTTATTTAATACAATCGATTACCTGACGGTTTTTGAAAATATTTTGGCAACGGTCAATTACACAATTGATTATGCTATGAGAACAATCGATTATATATCAGTCTTTGAAAAATCAATTAGATACTGCCTTAATGCACTCGATTGTCAAAGGTACACAATCGATTATTTTAGGACTTTGAAAATGTCTGATAGACACTGCCTTAACACAATCGATTTTCATAAGTTCACAATCGATTATTTTGTAGATTTGAAAAACTTTGATGTACACTGCCTCAACACTATCGATTGTCATAAGGTTCACAATCGATTGTCATGCAGATTTGAAAAATCTGATGCACACTTCCTTAACACAATTGATTGTCATAAGTTAACAATCGATTGTCATGCAGCTGACTTAACATAATCAATTATCATAAGTACATAATCGATTATCTTAGTCCAGATTTTAGAGGCATGTTTAAAAATCATTTTGACTAAAGTAAATATGCATGATTTAAAATCATTTTGCTTTAAATTAAATATGCATGATTTGATAAATGTTTTTACGAGAGAAGCCAAGTCTTGAGTCAAGTTATCGGATCAAGATCACAACTAAAGAACGACTCATGTATAACTTTATATCTTTGCTTGATCTTGGTCTTGTGCTTGAATCTCATTATATATCAATTGCGCGCTTGTGCTTGGACCTCGTCATATGTCCATTGCGCATAGTTTGTCATTCATCAAAACCTACAAATATGAACACACATTTTAGTATAGTGCCTTGAAAACCTGTTTCAACTGTAAGCACAACGTACTCCCGTTTGATAGGAAGGTGGTTCGGGGTTTTGCCTGTTTGGGGGCACGGGCTGGAAAAGACCCATGTGGACCAACTTTGGGAATAGGCTGGCATAAGATTCTCCTATTGGAGTAAAGTTCTGTCTTCTGGGTGGCTCCCTGGGATGACAATTATCTTACGGAGGGGCGGGGATCGTAGTGATTCTGAGGAGGCTGATTTCCTGGGGCTTGGTTTTTGTTGCTCTACTATTGTGGTCAAGCAAAGGTCTGGGCGTTCATATCTGCATAGGGTTGAGGGACATAGTGCATGTCTTGGTGAGGATAGTAATGCTGAGATGCCCTTTCAGAGAATGCGTGTCTGTGAGTGTGATGTCTTCTCATCTCGGAGGCTGCCATGGACGCTTCCTCTTTCTTCTTATTTCTTAGGATTCCCCCGCCCCGCTTTGTATGGCCTGGGAGGTTGCTATTATGGCGTATTGACTATGAATTCTCCCTTTCTTGAGGCCATTCTCCACCATTTCCCCGATTTTAATTGCTTTTGCAAAAGGTTTGCCCATTGCGGACATCATATTCTGAAAATAATCTGCCTCTTTTGCTTGCAAGAAGACGGTGACCATCTTCATTTCGTCCATAGATGGTTTTACTCTCCACGCTTGCTCGCGCCACTTAATAGCATACTCTCTGAGGCTTTATGAAGGTTTCTTCTTCAAGTTGGCTAAGGAATTCCTCTCCGGAGAAATATCGATGTTGTACTAGAATTGCCTTAAAAAGTTCCGGGCGAGGTCATCCCAGATGTGCCATCGTGTAATATCTTGGTCTAGGTACCATTCAGATGCAATGCCCACCAAGCTCTCCCCAAAATATGCCATTAAAAGTTCTTCCATCCCTCCTGCTCCACGCAATTGATTGCAATACATATTCAAATGAGCGATGGGTCGCTGTGGCCATAGTATTTTTCGAACTTCGGCGCTTTAAACCCCAAATGACGATGTACGTGTTGGAACATGAATAGGTCTGAGTAAGATACACTCTTCCACCCACTTTATCCTTGCATGTTTTTCAGACTTTGTTCAATACTCTTCATTCTCCTTGTGATTTCATCTTGTTCGGGTGTTTTGGGGGTTTTGTCTTGCACAGGGGTGAGTGCGTTTGTTGGCTGAGAGTAATTGCATGTAGGGTAGGGGGGAGGCTCGGTTTCGTAGTTAGGAGTCTGGAATGTAAAAGTTGTAGTGTCAAACATGGGCCTTGGTACTGCAGGTTGTGTGGTGGCTGAGCACGGAGGGGCGGTAAAAATGTTGGGAACTCGACCAGATGTAAACATTGGAGGGCGGGTTTCAGAAGGCGCCCTGATAAAATTGGTTGATATGGTGGGATGTCCCAGGAGAATACTTGAGTGACTAGGATGGTGGAGGTACCCCCTGACCTAGGAAAAAGCTCGGGAAATCCGGGGATAGCTCTTAGAGGTTCTTTCCCATTTGTCCAGGCATCCCACATCTCCATAAATCGGAGCCGCAGGATCCTGTTCTCTTCAGCCACTGCAGATTTAGAGGCTGGGATCCCTGTAATTGGGTTGTCCTCTAGCATAGGGACTGCCAGCAAAGTCATTTCGGTTGACATCTTTGTGCTTCCCTTTGATCTCGTGAAGTATCCGTGCGAAGCTAGATTACCGCAAACCAATCACTGTCCTTAAAACACCTGAACTGGGCACTGGATTTCAACGGTTAGGTTGAGGTAGATAACAAACTAGATAACGCACATTGGATATGATGCATCTATGCAGTTAATGGGTTTTACATGCTTGCCATGGTCACATGTGTCATCCCGGCATTTATTTGTAATTTCCTTTGGTTTCCTACTTCTTATTCCCTTTTTAGCTTTCCCTTTTTACAGAATATGGTCAAATCCTATAGAGATTGCCAATGTATCATAACACTGCATGAATCAGACCGAGCGTGGTTCATGAAAAAATGTTTATGTACACAAAAAAATATTTTTGGGATTTTCAAATTTTATAAAGACATAAACTGTGATTACAAAGGCTAACCGAATGAAATGCACTTACCAAACTGGGACTTAATAATCTTACAGACTCGAAAGGTAAGTAACAGAACATACAGACAAACCCTTTTTAAGAAAAAATACAAATTTATGAGTACATTAAAATTTCAAATATTTTTTGGAGCTTGCGGGCCATCGTTCAGCCTTGCCGCAGGTTTGCGTGCCAAACTTCCCTGGAGGAAGTGGATATCTTCCATTACATGACGGACAAATGTCATGGCAGCGACAAAGAACATAGATTTGGTCATGTCCTCATAGTGGTTGCACTTTGTTGTAATATATTCTGCTATTACCCACACCTTTTCCCTGATACCCCTTTTTCTTGTAGTAGACGCCCTATTTGCTCGGCCCGTGCTTCTAAAGTCTGTTCAACTGCTTGATTTAGCTTTTGTAACTACCGCAAATCCATTTCCAATCCTGCTATTACCCCATAACAATGCTCTCTTTCAGCTTCGAAATCCCTGGCTTGTTTGGCCATTTTGTTTTCAGCTATGACGACCCTCTATTTTAAACCAGCAATCTCATTGCCACTTCCTTCTTTTAAATGCTCTAGTATGCGGGCCCTTTCTTCTGCACTTTTAATTAACTGCTTCCGAGCTCTAGATAGTTCACCATCTGCCTTATTTAGGTCAAACCTATATTCAGTTACTTTTCGTCGCAGGTTCTCTATGAGCTTTTCATCTTTTGTAGTCCTCGGAGAATTTTTTGCGGCTGCCTTCATTTTCTGGATCTGAGCTCGTAGGGCTTCATTTTCTTTAATCAATACCTTCTTTTCTCCCCCGCTTCCTGTAGCTTGTAGACTATTTTCAAATTGTAATTCTTGAATTTTCTTTTCCAGACTTCCTATAGTAGCCCGGTATTCATTTTCTTTTGCTAACCAATTCCACTACTCTTGCGAGTTCCAATGAACTCTTGGTGGTAAGGCCTTTTGAGTGGTCTCTCGAACTCAATTTCTCTCCTGTATATGGTGAGGTATCCTGGTGACACTTCACCACTGGCAGGATCCTGTACGCAAGTGTCAGCGGTCAGGTATTGGCATTCATTCTAGATTTTGCGAACCACTGCTTCGGGGAACTGACCACCAGTCCAAATTTCGACTACCCGAATGCTGAGATCTTCATCTTTTGGCACTATCTGGCATCTTCCGAGTTGTCTCAAGACCTGATGCGGGGCGTAAGGCTAGATGATCCTAAGGCCCATCAAGAGAAAATGTGGTTTTGTTGCGGGCATATACATAACTTCGTCCACAGAGAGCCAACCGAATGTCCATTCTATTCGATCTGCAGTGATGATCCGGAGATGCGACACCCATTCTGCGACACCCTCTGGTAATTTAAACCCATCGACCTTGTTGCCAAATTCTACTACACAGCATTTGATTGGCGACCCGTAATTCATGAACCGAGGCCGGTGACATATATGCTCAATCATCCATATTTGCAACAACAAGTTACAACCCTCGAAGAAATCTCCCTCTGCTTTGCAGAAAGTGAGAGCACGGAAGATGTCGGACAGGATCATTGGAGCGAGAGTACTCTTAGCTTAGGTCATCAAAGTGCTAACGACTCCCGCGAGTCGTATGTCGATGTTTCCGTCCTTTCGCGAGAATACATAAAGACCCAAGAAAGACACCATGAACGCGAAACATCGATGCTCCTCCCACTTGAACCGATTACCCTTGCTACATATAAGATTTCCAGGGTTGTTGGATCAGCCAATGTGGTCATACCTCTAATATATAAATTGCAGGGTGCAGAAGCCAGCCGATAAGTCAGGGTTGTGAATTTTTATACTAATTTTCGAAGAATCAAGAAATTAGTGCACAGCTAGGGCTCTGGGTGCGTTCAGGTATTGATGTCACAAAGGGATTGTATGGGTCTCGATATATCCGGTCATTTCCTCTAAAGTCGTGGTTAGCTCAATGTCTGAGAAGTGGAAGACATTGTGGGCCGGGTCCCAGAAGGTGATTAAGGCCTTTATGATTTCTCCCCTAGGGTTAATTTTTAATAAACCAGTGAGGCCCCCAGATGTGCGTTAACCTTTTTCAGTCCTGCTTCCCCGAGATCAGTCCACCATAGTCGCAACACCAAGGGAATTTCGTTCATTATCGTGCTCATTCTGCACATTTATTAGGGTGAATTAGTATTCTCAAAACATTAAAACTGACATTTTATGAAATTTATTTTAAAAACCAGGACTGGCTTTGCGAATATGGCCTTTCAACATTTAGGAAAGAAGCTTTTTCAGGCTGTTCTTGCTAACCAGTCAGAATAAAATTCAAAGGTGTCCATTTGAGCAAGATCAGCCCTCTGGCGTCCCATGTGGTAATATTCGGCTATTACCAGCAGAAATGGCCCCTCCCGACGTATTTTAAAACAAGAGAATAAACATGGACATTTGTTTTTGACATTTTGAAGAAGGGGTTTGACTTGGCCAAAATAATTTATCAAAACCCTCAAATATTATTGAAAAACTCCAGAAAAAAATTGTTTGTTTTTTTTTTAAATCCGGCAACATTTCATCATTATTTTATGCATTGGTTTTGCAAGTGATCACCATAGCTCTGCTTTTTTCCTATATTTATTCTCTTTGTTTACAGGCCGGTCAACATGTGAATCCAAGGCAAATAAATGCTCCAGTAGCACGTAAAAATACATCAGGATGGTCTTTTATTTCAAAGCACCTGTCCTAGACGGACCCAACCCCTATGTTGAGTCCCCTAAGTCAAAATTCATGATGCAGATAAACGTTCCTACTAGGGATCCGGCATGAGCTTTTGTTATACTGAGTTGAGAACCTTGGTATAGGGTCTAGACAGTGCACCCTAGCGGACGGCTCGAGTCGAGGAGGGGGCTACGTACCGGGGACCCGCAAGATCGTCTGGCTTTGTAACTTGTACAAGCCCCTTTCTTATTTCATGGTAAGACAGTAACAGAATAGGGAGTCTCAACCAATAAGCACATCCCCATAGGTGATAAGTGGAGGGTTTCGTAGCAGTTTATATGTACAGTTCAGAAAATATCAAAGCAGTAAAACATGTGCCATTTAGCACAGAACATGTAATCAAATCAGAAGAAGCCAAATATAACAGTTATTGCAAGCTCGAATTCTTGAACCCTGAACCAGAGATTCTAGGTTCTACTCCCCAGCAGAGTCGCCAGAGCTGTCACACCTCCATTTTATTTACACGGCTACCCCGAAGGATAACTCGTATAAAGGAGTTTTTCCAATTAAAATGACATTATTCGAAATGGTATTATTTATTTATTTAAGAGTCTCCACTTGGGATAGGTTTGGATTTTGGTGTCCTAAGTCACCGGTTTATTTAAAATCCCAAATCGAGGAAATTTCGACGGCCCAAGTGGAGTCAGCAGACCAGAAATTCGTGAGTAAGGAATTCTATTGACCCATGGGAAGGTGTTTGGAACCCTTGGATCCCATGGTTATATCACGGTCTCTTAAACTATTATATGTTGTTAAAATCTAATTTATTATACATGTTTAGACCAATGATTCGATTTTAAATTACTAATCATTTTTAATATATATTTTTAGGAAGTTTACAATGTCATTAAAACACATCGTGAATTACGTCACATAAATGCGAATGCAATTTTAGACATATTTCAACTCCGTCGAGATTTAGATTTGGGTCACATAAATGCGCACCCGTATTTAAGGAAGGTGAATTAGTAAAGACATTCTCTAAAGCAACTGGCGCGTTATTATCTTTGTGAGAGGTCATGAATATTCACTAGACGACTCATCTCAGATTCTGAGCATGTTGAATTCCACATTTTACAGGAGGTGACCCAAAAGAATACTTGATGTTAAGACTACTTGATCCTAAAAGTAATTACAAAGATTTATTTGAATGCCATGCCGGATGGCCTGGGTGCACGCATCAGCTGGGCCTCAATGAAGCCCAACTTGACAGCCCTAGCCTTGGGATCCAAAAGCCGCCTCTCATATTTACACCACAAGTAAAATTGCACATATGGACAGACTGCTAAACTTAGTAGGCTTAACAGCCCAATCACTTAAACTTCAAAGGAGAGGGCCCTATTTGATACTGCACTTTGGGGTCGTAAATTCAAACTGTGTATCAAGGACTGCACCCATATATAAATTGTTGAATTTAATGGGCCAAATGGCCCAATCAGTCCCAAATAGGCTTTAGTTTGCACAAGTAATTGAAGGTCTGGGCACAAGACATATTGTTAACTGGCATCATGTGTCCAAACACTCATCAAATTTATTCCTGCCCTTAAAGGAGTAGAAATTGGCTCACATTTGTTAGTCTATAACTAGCTCAGACACACTCCTTTGAGCCTGCTTATGAACGCGCATAAATTGTATAAACACGAAGACTATATTCACAACAGATTACATTACCACCACACCACTGTCCTAATGAATTAACAAGCAATTTACATCACGATTACAGGTGAACATGCAACTCATAGATGCTTGAGAATTCATGCTAAGCCTAAACAAAAAATTGATCATCCATTTACTACATTACTATTACATCACAGGGATCAATTGTAGAATTAACTGAAATAAAGGGATTCCCAGTTAGAAGTCCTATAAATAGGGTACACATCTATACCTTGTACAAAATTTAACAGTTAAAGGAGATAAAGGAAAGAAATTAAAAAGCTAAACAATTGTATTTCAAAATCCAAAGCTTCCTTCTACATTCGTATGAGATCCATAGGTCCAAAATATACCTGGAAAACGGAAAGAGAGTGGAGATAAGGGTTCAGCAAGAAAGCAACAGGGTAATAGTATCTCACAATAAACACTTCAAATAATCTCAGCTCCTAGGCAGTTAGAGATAGATGCCAGGATAGTTTGAAACTATAAAAATGAAGTACAAGGAACCCATAACAAGTTTCAAATCCTCAGGTATCCAAAATCAAATCAAACAATAACAAATAGCTCGAAATTTTTAGAATGAGAAACTACTTTTAGAAGATTAGAGATCGATCCAATGCAACTGTAAAATTTCATATGTTTTCTAGAGGGTTTTTGTTTCTCTTTTTTTTCCCCCAGCCCCTTCTTCAGTGATTTCCCATCTCTTTTTAGAGCCAAATATCAACGGCAACATTATTATTGTGTTTTGCTGAGAGTCCTTCCTTCGATTTCAGGTTTTTATCTATGTGGCCCTTCATTTTTTGCCTTGTTTCCCAAGTCATTGCAGTAAATCTACTGGTTTTATGCTAAATACTCCTTCTAGAAGGTCCCAAACACTTCTACCATCATATACCTTTCATGGACTACCCACATTACCCTTATTTGTGCTTAATATTACTAAAGCTAAACTGAAAGTTCTATATTACCCTTATTTGTCTAAAAAATATTAAAAAATAAGAAGGAAAATCCTATATCACCCCTGAGCTACTTATTTAGTATTAACCTTCCTAATTAATTTTAATTTGATACTAAACAAAAGCACATGCTAATTAATCTTCAGCAAATAATTTTAAACAATCCAAACTATATCTAAGTGGACTCAGACTAGTCCTCAGATAATCATATGATGATTAAAGAAAACATGCCGAATCTCAGATGGAAACTAGGAACAAGTATGACAATGAATAGGCCTGGCTAATTTGGCTTAACAAAAAAAATATGCTTGCAACCTAATAATATTTTTCAATTAATATAAAATGAATCCAGATTTTAAAAGGAACACATAATGAAATAAAAAATGGGCTTACAGATTCTTTTATTAACTTTGCTGAATGAATTCGAGTCGAAAGGCCTCTGTAAGTGGCGTGAATGCATCCAATATCATTTCCAACCTCGGAGATGCCTGGGGTTGCTTGAGAGGGCTTGTGTGGGGTGTGTACTAGGTGAGAGATACAAAAAAAATTTTTAGATGTGATTTTATAATTATTGGTGGTGTTTTGATGGTGTTGGGTGGCAGTGGAGGGCGTTGGGTGGTAATGAGCAGCAGTCACTGCTGTGCATGGTGGTGCTGCCAGCTTCAGGTGAATATTTGAAGCGTTGGAATTATGTTCCAGGATAGATAATGGTATGGTGAGGGTGGGGGTGGTGAGAGGAGCCACTGGTGTTAGTTTGAGGGTTGTTTTCCAACGGCCGCCGCCGTAGACGCAGCCACCATGCTTTGATTGAAAATTCGAGCATACTGGCAGAGATTTGAATTATGATTCATATGGGGATGGAAAGAGGATTGTAAGACACTTCTATGGTGTAAATTTGGAGGGTATTAGGGATGCGCCGCCGCCGCTGGCGATTTCCGGCCGGAGGCGGACGGTGGGTTTATGACGGCTCATGGGTGGCAGTGATATTCAGGCGTGAACTGTACGTTGAGAAGAAGTCTTGGTCTCTAATGTTGTACGTGTGTTTGGACATATTTATTTGTTTTTAGGGGGGAGTTTAGGGCCGTTGGATGATTTGTGACCAACGGTTGGGATAGCCTCCCCCAAAACTGTGTCATTTTGGGGCGTGGTGTGTGGACTGAGATGGGGACCCATTGTTGGACTGGGAATGGTGTTTTTTACAGGGTGAAAAATGACTTTGGCCCAATTGTGGCCATCCTGAGTGGCTTATTATTATATACACATTTGTTTTATTTTCTTTTTCCTTATTTATTTAGGTAGTTCCTAATTATATTTTAAAACTCCTAATTAGCTTAAATCAACCTAATTATTGTCTATTTATGCAACATAAAAAATAAAATGCAACAAATTAAAATTAAAAAAACTGATTAAAACGCCAGAAATACTATTTATATTTTTTATTTGAATTTTATATTTGTAAAAATAACCTTAATTAACAATGATTTTAGCAAAAACATGAAATTAAATCCTAAATGATTTTAAGCATTCATTAATGAAAATGCACTGGCATACGCAATTAAATCCTAAAAAAATATTAAAAGGAAAATCCTAAACCTGAGAGTCCTGTAGGAGTCGACTTAGCAGGGCAAAAATCACATGCTCACAATGTATACGTATACTTGTTCCCGAGTCTGCTATTGTGCATATATATATATATATATATATATATATATATATATATATATATATATATATATATATATATATTGAGCCTGAGGCCTTAGATTAATATTCAGATAAACAGGCTGTTCATCATTCAGAAGCGGGAGTATTAATATCCTTACTTCCTTTGTTCAGTTTAGTTATCATTTATTATTTCAATTACCAGTTATCAGTTCAATTATCAGTTATCATTTCAGTATCAGTTATCAATTCTCAGTTATCAACTCAGTTTTAATTTTATCATTTATAATTATTTCTTTCAGTTGCTGTACATACCAGTGCAATTCAAATGTACTGACGCCCCTTTTGCCTAGGGCCAGCATCTCACGATGCAGGTAATGATTACAGATTGATGATTCAGAGCGCTAGGATTCTCGTACCAGCTAATTTTGGTGATTCCCAGTTCTTTCGGGGCATTATCATTACATTATAGTCTTCAGTATTTTCAGACAGTTATTGTTTTCAGTATCTCATTAGAGGCTTCATAGACTAGAGTAACAGTTACAAAGTCGAAGGCTTTTCATGTTAAGCTATGTAGGCTGCAAATATGTTTCAGAATTGTATTAGTATTTTCGCACTCTGATTTATATCATCTAGACTTTTAGTATTTCAGCATGTGTTAGTTTATCTTCCGCATTCAGTATGTTACGATATCATATGTTGATTCAGCTAGCCAGTTGGTTCGCTCTGTCACATGTAGTCAGGCACCGAGCGTCGTGTTATGTCCAGGCCCAGGTTCGGGCGTGAAAGGAAAGTTGGGTCGGGATAGTTAGTATCAGAGCTCATGGTTCATAGGTGCTACGCGTCATAAGCGAGTTTAGTAGAGTCTTGCGAATCGGTAGAAAGATGTTTGTACTTAGTTTCGAGAGGCTCCGAAATATTAGGACAATCTCACTTCTTTCATTCCTATCGTGCAAGCTTATTGATCTCGATGTCTGAACTATTATCATTCCATTCTCTCACAGATGGCGAGGATAGTTACCGATTGCGCTGCTCCCAGAGCAGGTGTCAGAGGTAAAGACAAAGGTCGACGAGGAGTAGTGCCACAACTAGAGCACCTACCAGAGCAACTGTTGAGGAGCCGCTAGTAGCTCCAGTTGGGGGTAGGTACAAGAGGCACCTACTGTAACCCCAAACTTCAGGATACCATAGCACAGTTCCTGGGCTTGTTGGGTACATTAGCTGAGGTAGGGATAATTTCGGTTTCACTAGCTACTTCATACACAATGGGAGGGACTCAGACTCCCGCCATCTACACTCCAGAGTAGAAAGTTCATGTTGGTGAGGTTCCAGGCATCATGGAAGCACAACCTATGGTTCTAGCTCAGCTCGTAGTCAGGGCAGTAGCATCTGAAGAAGAGCAGCTTAGGCTTGAGAAGTAAAAAAACGTATGACCCTCCTACATTCAGTGGTTTGGCATCGGAGAGTGCACAGGGTGTTCTAGAAGATTGCCATCACGTTCTCCACACTATGGGTATTGTTAGGTTGAGTGTTTTTGCTTTACAACATTCTGTCTTAGGGGAGCGGCTTATCGGTGGTGGCGGGCATATGATTTGGCTAGCCAAGCCGTGTTAGTTTTGCTTACATGGGTTCAGGTTTTAGAGATATTCCTGAGAGATGTCATACCTCAGTCCCTTCAGGATGCATGGTGTGCATAGTTTGAGTAGCTGTGCTAGGGTACTATATCAGTATCAGAGTACGCCATTAGATTTATTTATTTGGCCAGACATGCACCAACCTTGGTTGCACTATTCGGTAAAGGATCTGTTGGTTTATTGAGGGACTCTATCCTAGCGACTAGCATGGCCCGTGAGTTGGAGATAGATATTTCGTATCAGTTGACTGTGAGTATTTCTAGGAGGGTGGAGGGCATGTTGGCTAGAGAAAGAGAGGAGAGATAGATCAAGTGTGGCTATGAGAGAGAGGCAAATAAGATCAGGAGAGAGTGTTCGAGGAGGAGCAGAGGACTCATAGACCGGGGAGATCTGCCGGTCCTTATCTTAGAGGTAGGGAACAACATGGTAGAGGTTTTGTAGGTCAGCTAGTTCAGTTCGCGCTTTAGGCTTCGCATAGTGATTCAGGTGTTCGTGGGTCTCGGAGTACTCATACCGTACAGTTCCCACGACCATGTCATCAGCGAGGTTGCTTTGATTGTGGAGATACTACCCATATTGGGAGAGATTTCCCCAAACTCTGAGATGATGTTTCACAGCAAGCTATTCGAGTGAGTAGAGGGCGCCCAAGAGGGGGAGGACCGGCCCATTGATGAGTTTCACATAGTAAGATTGAGGTCGTTGTGCCAAATGATGTCATTTAGATATGTTTTCGGTTTGTTATAAGAGTAGCACCATCTGTAGTTCATTATCGTTCTGATTATCGAGGCGAGTTCCCCTATCTGTTGCTCCACTTATGGTGCGTTTCATGATTAACACCATGTTATGTGTTCCCCTGTTAAAAGGTCTATAAGTAATAGCTCATGTCTATCGTCAATTTAATTTATTTTTGAGAGTTATGAGACTGGTAGTAAATTCCTATTGTCCTTTTTGGATTGTTGATGTGATTTATGAGTATTTTTGGCTACGAACCTGATGTTTATACTCCACCAGTGTGGGAGCCAGTAGTTGTTGTAATATTTGAAGGAATTTATCTAGTGAAAGTTTCTAGCCAGTTTGATGTGTACCCTACTTGTGATTCAAAATTGAGGGAGGGACCCTCGTGATTTCGTGTGATTTGATGTGTTGAGATCGAGCTCTATACTGCGGTGGAAGTTATAACAGGGTGAGATCCTCGTGATTCTTTTATATTCTTATTCTTTCTTGTTATATTGTTTTGGATATTGGTATTGATAGGGAAAAAAATTGTGTTGGTCGGGCTAGTTTAATAGTTCCCATATGTGTTTTCCCTTTTCACATTCAGTCATTTTTGTTCTGTGCTTCTTGAGTTTTAGCTTTTGGAGTGTGTACCTGATGGTATTAGCAATGATTTGGTGATTCGGGTGTTTAGTTATGAGGTTTTCATGGTTCTTGTATCACCATCAGGGTTGTAGAGGTTTGAAACGGGTTCCTATGAAATATGAGGCTAATGGCCGGCGTTGAATTTAATTTCGGGCAGATATTGTGATAAAAAATATATTGTGTGCCTGTATATGGTGTGTCATGTTGTATGGTTATACTATATGGTCATTGGCATGAGTTGATGCAGCTAGTTGAGACTGTTATCGAATATGGATTTAGGATCAAGTTATTTGGAAATGAATGAGAGGTGAGAATTCTGGCTCTAAAACTAATTGGTATTTCTAGAAAGACTAAATTTCAATCAAGATGGCATCGTCAGGTTTATGTGAATTTTGGTGACCTGCGATCAACCAGGGTTGCATGTTGGAAGTGTGAATTCGGCAATTTGAGGGCTTTGAGGGGAATCTTAGTACGAGGACGAATGGATGTTTTAAGAGTGGGAGGATGTAACAACCTAGCAGGTCATTTTGAGAATTTAAACTCCTTTCAAAAGCTTCGGACCTTAAACAGCTTCATATTATGTGCATCGACTCAAGTGCATGGTTGAATTCAGTTATCGAGGGATTTGGGGTCGAATTGGAAGAAGGATTCTAGTTTTGGAAGCTTCAGCAATGAGAATTTTACCGAAATTGATTATACGGCTCCAGGTGGATTTTTGATGATTCCAATAGTTTTGTATGGTGATTTTGGACTTAAGAGCGTGCCCAAATTATTTTGGAATTTTATAGTTTAATTAAGCTTGAAATGGAGAAAATGAGAAGTCGAAGTTTGGAAGTTTGACCGAGAGATTGACTTTTTGTTATCGAGATCAAAATCCAAGTCACGTAGTTGGAATAGTTCCGCTATGTCATTTATGACTTTTGTGCATAATTTGGGGCCAGTTTGACTTGATTTGATAGGTTTCGGCGTTGTTTGTGGAATGTTAAAGTTTCTAAGTCCTTAGGGTTGAACCTGAGGTGGATTTGGTGTTGTTTTGAGTAATTCAAAGGCTTAACAAAATTTTTATGATGCTAGGAGATGTATTGGTACATTTAGTTGAGGTCCGAGAGGCCTAGGGTGAGTTTTGAGCGAGTCCAGACATTCTTTTACTTTGAGAATGGTTTTGATGTTTAAATCTTCTCTAGGGGGCGGAGGAATTTCCGCTGGGGTGCTGGTCTTACCGTTGAGGCGGAAGTTTTTCCACGATCCACAGTGATGAAGACCTGCAGGTTCACTGGTCTGACATTGGAAGCTTATATCTTTTGATCCACAAGGAAGTTTTAGATGCTTCATAAGCTAATGTTGTAGCCTTTCGTGTCTAATTTCCAGAAAGATAAAGCAATCATGATTTGGACATTAATAGTGAAAGTCATAGCCAAAATACTAAAGACTGTCACCGCAGTCAATATTTTCCGCTGCAGCGATGTATTTTCTGCTGTCAACGGTGGTTTTTCACGGTCAACAGTGAGGGATCCGGAAGGTGCATTATAAATCATGAGATTAGGGGTTTTATTTCATATTTTGACCTAGAGAGCTCGGAAATTGGCGTTTTTTTAAGGTTTTTCAAGAAATTCATCGAGGTAAGTGATTCTTACTCGAATTTGGCTAAAATACATAAATCTATCATTGAATTCATCATTTGATTCTTGAGTTGGGATGCAATTTGGGAAAAATTCGTAAAGTCTTCCAAAAATATAAAATGAAGATTTGAAAGACCAAATGATATTGGAATTTAATAATTTTTGTATGGGTGAACTCGTAGCGGAATGGGTATTCGATTTTTGTAAATTTTATCAGGGTTTTGAGGTGAGTGCCCGGGGATTTGACTTTTGTTAAATTTTTGGAAATTGTATTAGAATAATAGTATTGTTAATTGAAATTGGTTTTGCTGAAACACGTTCTCAAGTCGCTAAAACTAAACGTGTGTTCATTTCTGTAGGTTTTGATAAATGACAAACCGACGCGCACGGAACATTGACATATGCCAAAGACCAAAAACATGAGAAACAAATAGAAAGATCAAGAATATCAACAAAGTTATAAATGAGTCACTTTATAGTGTGATCTTGATCCGACAACTTATTCTAGTCTTGGCTTCTCTCGTAAAATAATTTTCATGCATCGTTGAGTTAAACCAAAATGATTTTCAAACATTTTCGTTTTACCCAAAATGATTTTCAAACATGTTTTTCAAATCTGGACATAAATAATCGATTATGTATTTCTTATAATCGATTATGTTAAGACAGTATTAACCGAAATTTGCAAATCAACAATATAATCGATTATGTCTCTTCTAATAATCGATTATGTTGAGGCAGTGTATAACCGGATTTTCAAAACAACGAAATAATCGATTATGTCTCTTCTAATAATCGATTATGTTGAGGAAGTGTATAACCGGATTTTCAAAACAACGAAATAATCGATTATGTCTCTTCTAATAATCGATTATGTTGAGGCAGTGTATAACCGAATTTTCAAAACAACGAAATAATCGATTATGTCTCTTCTAATAATCGATTATGTTGAGGAAGTGTATAACCGGAATTTCAAAGCAAAGAAATAATCGATTATGTCTTTTAGGTAATCGATTATGTTAAGACCGCTGCCAAAGTATTTTTAAATAGCTGAAATATAACCGATTATACACAAGGCTATAATCGATTATGCTTGCACAGAATCTGCTTTCGATTTTTTAACGTTTACTGATAATCGATTATGTAACTTGAATAATAATTATTATGCTTAAAATCCGCACATGATTTTTGAACGATCTGCAGATAATCGATTATGCAGATCATATAATCGATTATGCAAGCACAAAATCAGCAATTAGTGATTGGCAATTAAGCAACGGTCTTGGTGACTTTGAGCACTATAAATACACCTCAAAATCACTCTTTTAAGTACACAACTGATTACATTCTTGCTTAAGCTTACATACTCTCATATCAATCATTTTATATTCATTTCATAGCTTTTTGAGGGCCAAACACTTGACTAAGTTGTTGTGTTCTTGAGCGTATTGTTTTTACTCATATCTACTCTATAAAGAGAGTCTTGTCTTGAGTGCTAAGTGTTTGTACACACTTGAAGGGATATTCTAATCCCTTGTTGTAAGAAGGAAAAGTAGTTCCTTGGTTTGAAGTCTTGAGGTGCGGTATCCTCGAGCAGGTTGAAGTCTTGTAGAGTGTATATCTACGAGCAAGTGTAACGGTTTGTTAGGCACCCGTAAGCTTAACGAAGTTAGTGGAAAACTCGAGAGAGTCTCTCGGGACTGGACTAACCACACGTTGTGGTGAACCAGGATAAAATTGGTGTGTTCTCTCCTCACTATTTTAATTACTGCACTTACGTTATTCCTGCAATTTTAATTCCGCAAATTTACATTGATTTTTATTAAAACGCTATTCACCCCCCCCCCCCTCTAGCGTTAAGCGTATATACTAACAATTGGTATCAGAGCCATACTCTCTGAAAGACTTAGCAGTTTGAGAGAAACTTTTCATGGCTTCTACTCGTAGTGTTTATGCAGGACTAGGTGAAGGACAATGCTTCACAAGGCCACCACTATTCGATGGCACAAACTATACTTATTGGAAGGAAAGGATGAGAATATTTATCCAATCAAATAATTTTCTACTATGGAAAATTGTCAAGAATTGAGAGCAAATTCCAACCAAAAAGGTAGAAAATGAAAAGGTGCCAAAATCGGAAGATGAGTATGACGCAGACGATATTAGAAAGGTGGAGAACAACGCAAAAGCGATCAACATGATGTACTGTGCTGTAAATCCCGATGACTATCGAAAAATCTCATGTTGCACCACGGCTAAGCAAATGTGGGATAAATTGGAAATTACCTACGAAGGTACGGACCAGGAAAGAGAAGCTAAAATAGATTTTCTAACCCATGAATATGAACTTTTTCATATGAAGGAAAACGAGAAGATAGATGACATGTTCGAACGATTTTCAAAAATTGTTAATGATCTTCATGCTCTTAAGAAGACTTTCAGGGATAGGGAACTTGTCTGTAAAATTCTTCGAAGTCTCACTCCGGAATGGCGCTCCAAAGCCGACGCTATTCAAGAGTCAATTGGCATTACAAATGTCACAATCGACGGGCTTAGAGGTAATCTCAAAACCTATGAATCTACTATTCTTAACCCTACTTTGGATGATCAAAGGAAACAAAGAATCGCCCTTATAGCAAGCACGGCTCAACCTCAAAATAATTAGGATTCAAGCGACGAAGATAACGAGTTCGGACTCGTTTTTAAGAAATTTCACAAGTTCATGCAAAAGAAGTATGAACGAAAAGGTAAGCAACAAGGAGACCAATTAAAGTGCTATGGATGTGGAGAAATCGGGCATATCAAATCAAATTGTCCAAATATCAAAAGGAGAAGAAACCCGTCAAGAAACAAAGAGCATACATCTCTTGGGGAGGCGACTCCGGAGACGAATCAAGTGATCGAGAAGGAAACGAGACCGCAAACTTGTGTCTTATGGCACACGAAGAATCTCAAAATGAGGTATGTACCACTTCTAAGAACTATTTCACTTTAGAAGAAATTCAAGATGAATTTGATGAGTTGTATAAAGAGTTTATTAGCGCTTCTAAATCTATAAAGGATTTCAGGAAACAAATTTCTTCAAAAGAAAAGGATTGTGAAAAACTAACTCTTGAAAATGAGAAATTAAAAGAGGAAAACAAGTTTTATGGCAAAAGAAGCGCCGATAAACCTGAAAGCTCAAATAAGGATTGCACTTCTTGCAAATCTCTAATGGAAGAAGTAGAAAGTCTTAGAAGCACTTTGCACAAATTCAATTCTTCACACAAAAATCTCAATGAAGTGCTTGTAAATTTGAAATCCACTAAGCACGGTATAGGCTTTAAACACGAGCCAAAAGAAAAAGTTGAGTCCATTCCTAAACCACCTAAGACTCAACTTAGGCAAAATAAAATAAATGTCAACACTCAACCTAGAAATTTTAATCCTAGAAGTGCAACTCATCCTAGAACAAATGCTAGAAGAAATATTGGCATGCATAGACCACCTAGACAAGATTTTTGAAAACTACATCAAGACTATATTCCTAAAAATAGAGTGAATAAATTTAGACCTCCTAATTACTATCATCCTAGAAGAATGCACAATCCGAATGTTATTTGTCATTATTGCAATAAAATTGGACATATTGCTCCCGCATGCTTCACTATACATAGACATTTCCTTGCGGGTCAATCACACCACCATTTTGCACCTAACACACAAGGACCCAAAATGGCTTGGGTACCAAAATCTCATTAATTTGTTTTGTAGGTGTGTTTGAAGGGATCAAGTGTACTTTGGTACCTTGATAGTGGATGCTCCAAACATATGACCGGAGATGCATCACAATTCCTTCAACTAAAACGCACGGAAGGAGGAAATGTTATTTTTGGAGACAATAACAAAGGAAAGATTATCGGCATTGGATCAGTCGGTAAGGACGAATCCTCCTCCATTAAGCATATTTTGCTAGTTAATGGTCTTAAACATAATCTCTTGAGCATAAGTCAATTATGTGACAAGGGAAATCTTGTATTGTTTGACTCCGAAGAATGCTTAGTTATCCCTCGTAGTGATTTTAAAATTATTCTTCGTGGTATTAGAATGGATAATATCTATATGGTTGATCTTGAAAATTCTTCATCAAGTTATGTGAATTGTCTTTTGAGTAAAGAAGACGACATGTGGTTATGGCATCGTAGAGTAGCTCATGTAAATATGAATCTTTTAAACAAACTAGTTTCACAAGATTTAGTAATTAGTCTTCCAAACAGGAAATTTGAAAAAGACTCTATTTGTGATTCATGTCAAAAAGGGAAACAAACAAAGGCTTCTTTTAAATCCAAAAATGTTGTTTCAACTACTAGACCTTTACAACTTCTACATATGGACCTTTTCGGACCTTCTAGAATTAAAAGTCATGGTGGTAATCTTTATGCTTTTGTTATTGTTGATGACTATTCTAGATTTACATGGACGTTATTTCTTGCTCATAAAAGTAATGCCTTTCAAGCTTTTAAAAGTTTTCTTAAACGTGTTCAAAATGAAAAGAACACAACCGTCACTTCCATAAGAAGTGATCACGGGGAGAGTTCGATCATAATATCTTCGCGGATTTTGTGCGAACTCGGTATTGAACATACCTTTTCGACTCCACGTACACCACAAAAAAATGGAGTGGTAGAACGTAAAAATCAATGTCTCGAAGAGATGGCTAGAACCATGCTCGATGAGGCCGAAATTCCCAAATATTTTTGCGCGGATGCTGTGAGTACCGCAAGCTATGTTTTAAACAGAGCTATCATTAGACCGATACTCATGAAAACTCCCTATGAACTCTGTAAGGGAAGGAAACCAAATCTTTCCCATCTTAGAGTCTTCGGTTGTAAATGTTTTATTCACAACAACGGAAAAGATAACTTGGGAAAATTGACGCGAAATCTGATGAAGGAATTTTTCTTGGTTACTCATCGCGTAGCAAAGCATATAGAGTATTTAATAATCGAACCAAAACTGTTGAGGAATATCCTCGTGTAGTATTTTGTGAAAATGATGCTCGCTTGGCGAGAAAGGATTCTTGTGTTGATCTTGCAGATGCTTTAAAGAAAATCAATCTTCAAGACGAGGTACAAAAGGAGAATCCAAAGCAAGCTCAAGATAAAGTCATGGAACAACCTTCGGAAGAAGTACCACCACAAGAAGAAGAATCGATAATGCCTAAGGCTTGGAGGACGTCTAAAGACCATCCTCTTGACAAGGTAATTGGCAACATCGAGAAAGGGGTAAGTACACGAAATCTTCTTAAAGACACCGTAGGACATATGGCTTTTGTTTCACAAATAGAACCTAAAACCATTTCTGAAGCAATTGGGGATGAGCATTGGACCTTGGCAATGCAAGAGGAGCTTAACCAATTCAAACGTAATGATGTTTGGGAATTGGTGCCAAGACCCGATAATCACACCATAATTGGTACGAAATGGGTTTTTCGGAATAAATTAGATGAAAATGGTATAATCACTAGAAACAAAGCTAGGCTAGTTGCTAAGGGATATAATCAAGAAGAAGGCATTGATTATGAAGAAACCTATGCACCCGTTGCACGCCTAGAAGCCATTCCTTTATTACTTGCTTTTTCATCATCTATGAATTTCAAATTATTTCAAATGGATGTCAAAAGTTCCTTCCTCAATGGGTTTATTCAAGAGGAAGTGTACGTTGAACAACCCCCGGGCTTTGAAGACTTTAAATCTCCCGATCATGTCTTCAAGCTTAAGAAAGCGCTATATGGACTTAAACAAGCTCCTCGAGCTTGGTACGAGCGCTTAAGCAAATTTCTTTTGGACAATGAGTTCGAAAGGGGGAAATTTAACACTACACTGTTTATCAAAAATAAAAACAATGACACTCTATTAGTTCAAATTTATGTCGATGATATTATTTTTGGTGCTACTAATGATTTTTTATGCAAGGAATTTTCTAAGTTAATGACTAGCAAATTCGAAATGTCAATGATGGGTGAGCTAAACTTCTTCTTGGGGCTGCAAGTGAAACAAATGAAAGAGGGAACTTTCATTTGCCAATCCAAATATTGCAAGGAGTTGCTAAATCGTTTTGAAATGAGCAACGCCAAAGCAATGGCCACCCCAATGAGTACATCCGACCATCTTGACAAAGATGAGAAAGGTAAGGAAGTAGACATCAAGAAGTATCGAGGTATGATCGGATCCCTTCTCTATCTTACTGCTAGTAGACCGGACATCATGTTTAGCGTGTGTTTATGCGCTAGATATCAATCATGTCCGAAGGAGTCACACTTAACTACGGTAAAACGGATAATGAAGTATCTTGTTGGAACAATAAATGTGGGACTATGGTATCCCAAAGATTCTTCATGCCAACTTGTTGGCTATTCCGATTCCGATTTTGCGGGTTGCAAATTGGACCGCAAGAGCATTAGTGGCACTTGCCATTTGCTCGGTAGCTCCTTAGTTTCTTTGTTTAGCAAGAAACAAGTTAGTGTTGCGTTATCCACAACCAAGGCTGAATATATAGCCGCGGGGAGTTGTTGTGCTCAAATCCTTTGGATGAAGCAACAACTCTCGGATTATGGTCTTAGTATTGATCATGTTCCTCTTCGATGTGACAATACTAGCGCCATAAGCTTGACGAAAAATCCTATTCTTCACTCAAGAACGAAACACATAGAAATTAGACATCACTTTATAAGAGATCACGTTCTCAAGGGCGATGTCGAAATTGAATTTGTTGAAACCAAAAATCAATTGGCCGACATCTTCACAAAGCCTCTAGAGAAAGAGTCCTTTTTCCGCATTCGTACTGAACTCGGAATTCTTGACTCCACGATGATCTAATTCATGCATTGCATTTTTTTCTAAATAATTGCTAACTTGAGCGTCGGAGGCGCCTAGTTCTTTTTTTGCAGGTATCGCCCCAAACAGGGGGAACTATTGGGCATTGGTACCAAATAATCGATTATTAACTCAGAACAATCGATTATTTCTAACATCTCGGTTTGCAAGAATTTGGCAATAATCGATTATCATCTATTACTAATCGATTAAGTTGAGATTCAGTGTTACAGGTTTTATAATAATCGATTATTTAGTGCTGCATAATTGATTACCTATTACCGTCTCGGCTATTCGTCACTTCAGTGGACTGAAATAATCGATTATCATATTAACCAAAATCGATTATTCCCCAAGCCCGGATCCTCATAATACTTACTATTTTCAACTAATCGATTATCTCCTATCGCATAATCGATTTCTTCTCTGACTACAATTTAAAATATTGGAAATAATCGATTATTCAGCCTCCATAATCGATTACCAACGGTCAGTATTAAAAATTTTGTTACCGTTCATGACCTTTTGGCTTCATAATACTGAAGCTTTTTTGCTCCATCAATGCCTCACTTCTTCAATTCTATAAATAGATGTTTTCATCCTTCAAATTTCTCACTTCATACTTCACTCTTAGCTTCAAACAATCTTCCAAAGCCTTCAAACTTTTTAAACAACTCCTATTTCTTCATACTAATGGCAAGCAAGCACTCTAAATGCTCTCATTCCGGCAAACAAATTGCCTCCTCTTCCGCCGCTCCTCCACCCGTTTTCAACTATAAAGACGGCTCTTATTTGCGTTTTGATACTCAACCCGAACTTCTTCATTTCATTGAAAAATTTGAGAGTCGGGAAATCCTTCCGCCTCGTTCTCAACTACTAGATATCTTCGAAATAGCGCACCCCCATCAATAGAAAATATTCTTATACAAAGCCAACTCATTGACTTTCTATATCTTCAAACTCCTTACATTCACCCTACTCTAATCCGTGCCCTCTGTTCAAATCTACAGAAGGACGAAGATGGTGACCTTGTCTCTAGCATAAATGGAGTTCCAATTTTTGTAAATGAGGAGAACTTGCAACTCCTCACTAACCTTCCCCGAAATGGTGAAGACATCTCTCTCTCTACACTAGAGAAGCAGGCGCTTTATTTGATGAACAACTACTTTTCCACCAAATTGGTATTGGCGACTGTCCGGAGAATCGTCGCCCAACTAGTACGCACATGCGCCCAGAATATCGTCTAATATTTTATTTCATCACCCGAGTTCTCAAACCCACAAAATTCTATCATAAAACTCTCTCTCATGAGGATTCAAAACTCTTACATGCAATTATCACCGGAGCTCGCATCAATTGATGCAAGTTCGTCATGGCTCATATGTATGATGCAATTGGGGACGATAAGCCACTCCCATATGCTTTTCTCATCATGGCTATTTTTGAAGCCTCCGGTATCGACACCTCCATCGGTCCACACAAAAAGGCAACAAAGCATTGGGAAAATTCAAGAATCTTCATTTCCCAATATTGGTGAAAATCCTCCTCCTCCTCCTACTCAAATACGTCGTCCTCAAGCTCCTACTCTTCAAACCATTTCGGACCAACTTGCTTCTTTGTCAACCTCAGTGGCTCGTATTGATCAAAACGTCACTCGTTTGACTTATGAGCTTCATGTGTACTTTGATCATGTCAACTATTCATATACCCAAATTGTTCTTCCGGATGGAGTGCCGGATGCCGAGCCGGATGTTAATGATGACAATGAATAATAAATTTTTTATTATGTATCGTTTGAACTATATTCTGCCTATTTTTTGCTTTCGCATGTATGTTTAATATTTTTAATGAAAGTTCATTATTTTGCTAATGTCAAAAGGGGGAAGAATAACGCTATGCACACTAATACTTCTTGGCATAAATTGAGGGGGAACTTATACTTATCTTATGCATATCCCGATGTTGGTTTGCCATTATCAAAAAGGGGAAAATTGCTGAAACACGTTCTCAAGTCGCTAAAACTAAACGTATGTTCATTTCTGTAGGTTTTGATAAATGACAAACCGACGCGCACAGAACATTGACATATGCCAAAGACCAAAAACATGAGAAGCAAAGAGAAAGATCAAGAATATCAACAAAGTTATAAATGAGTCACTTTATAGCGTGATCTTGATCCGACAACTTATTCTAGTCTTGGCTTCTCTCGTAAAATCATTTTCATGCATCGTTGAGTTAAACCAAAATGATTTTCAAACATTTTCATTTTACCCAAAATGATTTTCAAACATGTTTTTCAAATCTGGACATAAATAATCGATTATGTATTTCTTATAATCGATTATGTTAAGACAGTGTTAACCGAAATTTGCAAATCAACAAAATAATCGATTATGTCTCTTCTAATAATCTATTATTTTGAGGCAGTGTACAACCGGATTTTCAAAACAACGAAATAATCGATTATGTCTCTTCTAATAATCGATTATGTTGAGGCAGTGTATAACCAGATTTTCAAAACAACGAAATAATCGATTATGTCTCTTCTAATAATCGATTATATTGAGGCAGTGTATAACCGGATTTTCAAAACAACGAAATAATCGATTATGTCTCTTCTAATAATCGATTATGTTGAGGCAGTGTATAACCGGATTTTCAAAGCAACGAAATAATCGATTATGTCTTTTAGGTAATCGATTATGTTAAGACCGTTGCCAAAGTATTTTTAAATCGCTGAAATATAATCGATTATACACAAGGCTATAATCGATTATGCTTGCACAGAATCTTCTTCCGATTTTTTAACGTTAACTGATAATAGATTATGTAACTTGAATAATCGATTATTATGCTTAAAATCCGCATATGATTTTTGAACGATCTGCGGATAATCGATTATGCAGATCATATAATCGATTATGCAAGCACAAAATCAGCAATTAGTGATTGGCAATTAAGCAACGGTCTTGGTGACTTTGAGCACTATAAATACACCTCAAAATCACTCTTTTAAGTACACAACTGATTACATTCTTGCTTAAGCTTACATACTCTCATATCAATCATTTTATATTCATTTCATAGCTTTTTGAGGGCCAAACACTTGACTAAGTTGTTGTGTTCTTGAGCGTATTGTTTTTACTCATATCTACTCTATAAAGAGAGTCTTGTCTTGAGTGCTAAGTGTTTGTACACACTTGAAGGGATATTCTAATCCCTTGTTGTAAGAAGGAAAAGTAGTTCCTTGGTTTGAAGTCTTGAGGTGCGGTATCCTCGAGCAGGTTGAAGTCTTGTAGAGTGTATATCTACGAGCAAGTGTAACGATTTGTTAGGCACCCGTAAGCTTAACGAAGTTAGTGGAAAACTCAAGAGAGTCTCTCGGGGACTGGACTAACCACACGTTGTGGTGAACCAGGATAAAATTGGTGTGTTCTCTCCTCACTATTTTAATTACTGCACTTACGTTATTCTTGGAATTTTAATTCCGCAAATTTAAATTGATTTTTATTAAAACGCTATTCACTCCCCCCCTCCCCTCTAGCGTTAAGCGTATATACTAATAGTTTTTTCTTGTATTGTTTGATGTATTCAAATCATTTTTGGCTAGATTGAGCCAATCATTGGTGAACTGGTAAAGTAAAAGCTAAATTGAGTATTGAATTGGCTGAATTGAGGTAAGTATCTTTCCTAACCTTGTGTTGGGGACTTCCCCTTAGGATTTGAGTCTTATATATTGATTGTAGTCCGTGTGCGCGAGGTGACTAGTGCGTGTTCGGACTTATTTGCGGAAATTTGGTATTTTAGAGTTCTTAAGTCTTTGTATTCACTGAGTATGAAGTTGTTCTAGATATTATTGAGCTTCCATTTACTAGTTTCACCTTTACATGCATGAATAAGAATTAATTTCCTTATGATTAATTCTAATTGCCTATTTGACTCTTACTTTGCTTAATTGAGGATTTTTACCTCTTCTATTTTCATGCTATCTTTTATAACTACCTGTCATTATTGAAAACCATTATTATCTCTCCTGTGGTTGTTTAGTCTTATTTGAGGTTATGATTATCTTCCCACTGCTCATCCTTAATTGAAATTGTCATATATTCTTTGTAATTTTCCCAACATTAAAAGAAGTTTAGGTATCCTATATTTAATTTGAAATTTTCTTATTTGGAATTATTTAATTCGGGTTAGCTTCCTTGTTGTTGAACTACATATTGTGGGATCGTTGCTTCACATTATTTTCTCCGTTGTTGAGCTGTTCTTATTATACTTTGTAGTCTCTATTGTAGTAATTCCTTGTAAGCTAGTTTTATCATCTCCTTGTGATCGAAAGTTCTTGAGTTAATTTACTTATCATGTCCTTGTATATATTGTCATTGTTGCTGTGGTATTTGCTGTGGTCGTGAACGAAGTTTTTACCGTGCGATTGTTGTTATGAGGAGGTTTATGCCGTGTTACTGCGATTATTGACATATTGCACATGCGGCGTGACGTGTGTGTGTATACATATATATATATATCTATATATATATATGTGTGTGTGTGTGTGTGTGTGTGTTTGTGTATATGTATATATGAGGGCTAGCATGTGGCGATACAAGGTGGGAAAATTGTGATGCACGTGGCAAAACAAGGTAGGCTCTTATTATGTTATTATTTGTACACATGGCGAGACAAGGTAGGCTATGTCAAGAACTGATTGTGATGATTTGTGATGCCTTGGGGGCATTCTTGTTGTTTGATATTGTGTTGTGGTACGCTTACCTATATGAGCTTTATCTCGTGGAAGTTGTGCAAAAACATCTCACGTATTGTCTATTTCTTTCCTTGTGCTTATTAGCTGGTAGAACTATGTTGGAGCACTTGCACAAGCATACACGTAGTTGAACACTCACATTGGATAAGAAGTTCTCCTAATTCTGCTGAGTATAGATGTACACCCTCGTTTACTTGTCATATATGTGAGAGTAGCTCTAGTTAGCAAGTGAGTTGTCAGCGTAACCATAAGATGTGATGATGGCACAGAATGCAAGTATGAGGGTCCAGGTATTGAGGCCCATAAGTTGAAATTTATCCGTGATTCTGTATTTCTCAAACTTTGTTAGCTAAGACATTATGTGAACACAGTCATAGATTCTGAGTTATGGCTTACTGTATTTGTGAATTTAGGATTTGGGTTTGTGATTTCGCTCGCTCTCCTATGTTATTATTGTGGCATTTCCGCTATTACTTGTTGTTTTTCTTCCCTTATTTTGAATTTTGTATTGTTATCCAAATCATGTAGTCCTTATATATACATCATGTTCTGTAGTCCCTATGCTTATATTTGTACAGTTTTATTAGACCAGAGGTGTCTTGACTGTTCCTCGTCACTACCCTACCTAGGTTAGTCTTGATAATTATTGGGCACCGTTGTGGTGCTTATGCTATAATTCAGTACAATTTTTGTACAGATCGAGGTATTGATCGTTAGTAGATGTGCAGACTCGTTGTTGAGGAGACTCAAGGTAAAACTGTCACTGCGTTTCTTCGGAGTCACCTTCCTATTTTGTAATCACACTCTTTAACTTATGTCCAAGTAGTTGTATTCAGAAGTTGTAATAAATTATGTAGAGCTTATGACTTGTACTACCGGAATTTTGGAACTATGAAGTTTCTGTAAATATTTTTGGTTCAAGACTTTAAATTTTCATTTATTATTTTACATTTCAGTATGAGTTAGGCATACCTAGTCCTTAAGACTAGGTGCATCACGATACCCAAACGGAGGGAAAGTTGGGTCGTGATAGCCATTCATCAGGTAATATTGGATAAGCTCCCAGTAATATGGATTCATGCAAAAATACGGGATGGGTTATTAACTCTTGAGTCACTGATCACATGACATTTGATCAATCTCTTTTTTAGACTTCTGAAAAACCACATCGTTCACATGTTTCTAACGCAAATAGTGTATCATCTCCAGTTACTAGTGCTGGAACTGTTATTTTTACGCCCTCCTTATCTCTAGAGCATACACTTTCACCACCAAATTATCTTTTATCTATGTCTTAAGTAACTCAACAATTAAATTATCTAGTATTAATGTATCGCAAATTCTACATTTTTCAAGACCACAACAATAAGGAGATTATTTGGTGTTGTACTAAAAGAAAGGGATTTTATTATGTAGATGATGTATGTCGTGGCATTTCTCTAACCAATCAAGGTTCCTCTATTACTAAATAACACCAAATATAGATATAGTATCGAAGATTTGGCCATGCTTCTTTTGGCTACATTAAACCCTTATTTCCAACATTGCTTTTGGATTGTAATCTCTCTGATTTTCATTGTGATATTTGTGTATTAGGTAAAAGTCATTACACCACTTATCCTTTGAGTACTAGTAAAGTGACTGTACATTTTGCATTGATTCACTCTGACGTGTGAGGTCCTTCTCTAGTTTCTACTTTCACTTTGGATATCTTTTGTTTGTAATATTTGTTGACGATTGTAGCCGTATGACATGGCTTTATCTAATGAAGAATAAAAGTGGTGTTTCTGATGCTTTCTCTCATTCCATAAGATGATACAAACCAAATTTTCAACCAAATTAAGAGTTCTTAGGACAAACAATGGTGGGAATTTGTTAATCAGGTTTTGCAGTCTTATCTCCAAAATTATGGCATTATTCATGAAACAACGTGCTCATTATACTTGAACAAAATGGCACCCAGGAGGGGAAAAATATATATATATATATATATATATATATATATATATATATATATATATATATATATATATATATATATATATATATATATATTGGAAGTCATGCGTGCACGTTGCTTGGTACTTATATGAAATCGACATCTTGGGGGATGTTTTTCGTACGTTGTTTATTTGATAAATCGCGTACCTAATAGTGTTCTCCATTTTAAGGCTCCACTAAATTATCTCTCTAGTTTGGTTAACATTACATCTAACTTAAACTTGGAATCACTTATTTTTGTTTGTGTTATTCTTGTTCATCTCCCTAAACATCAACATATCAAGCTTGATCCGTGTGCATTACAATGTGTCTTTCTTGGGTATTTGCCTCACAAGAAAGACTACAAAATGATATCATCCTCTCACAAGAAGATTGTATGTGACTATGGATGTTACTTTTTCTGAAACAGAGATGTATTTCTCTCAGGAGATATCTAATTCTCCTCTTCGGGGGAAGAATATTATTGAAGAGCGGAATTTGATAATTTTACTACTTGATAATAATCATGCAATTTCAGATAATAAAGGGATTACCACAACTCCACATCACGGTACTCTTGATCCAGCTATAAACAAGAAAGTGAAGAGCCTCCATCTCAACTACCTATAGTACCCACCAATGACCATCATGTTGATGATGTTCCTGAGGTATTTATTAATTTTTAGGAAATACTAGTAATTTCATTTATAATAATACAACAGTAATTTTCAGTGGTAATAACAGGTATTAGTTACCACCTCGGACCAGTCGAGCTAAAGCACTAGAGAGATACACCCTTGATAATTTGAAGAAAGTCAAATATCCTATTGCTCATGAAACTTACCAAGTGCTATTCAAGGCTTTCTGAATCAAATGTCATCTGTTAAAATTCCAACAACGTTTGAAGAAGCATTGGGTGATCTCAAATGGGCAGAATCCATGACTGAGGAGATGCGAGCACTAGAGAAAAAATCAGACATGGGATACCGTGTCTTTATTAGAAGGAAAAATCCCATCAAATGCAAATAGATTTTTTCATTGAAGCACAAGCCTGATAGTTCAATAGAATGGCTCAAAGCAAGGCTAGTGGCGCGTGGCTGTACATAAACTTATGTTGTTGATTATCATGAAACTTCTGTGCCCATGGCAAAGTTAACTATTGTTCGTGTTCTATTATCTATTTCGGCTAATCTTGATTGGCCTTTACAACAATTGATGTGAAGAACGCCTTTTTAGATGAAAATTTGTTTGTTTATATGAACATACCTCCTGGTTGGGACACTTCTGGCCATACAAATTTAGTGTGCAAGTTAAGAAAGGTGTTGTATGATTTGAAATAATAGCCTAGAGTATGGTTTGAGAATTTCTGACTAGCAATGAAGTAATATGGCTCGCTAGCTACTCTTAGAGCAATGCAAATCACACCTTATTTTTGAAGAGACAAATTGGTAAGATTATTGTTCTTATCATCTATGTTGGTGACATGATTGTCACTGGTGATGATGTTGATAAGATGGTTAAATTGAAGAATTACTTATCTGTGAACTTTGGTATGAAAAATTTGGGTGGATTAAAGTATATCTTAGGTCTGGAGGTTATTAGATCCAAACAGGGAATTTTCTTATCTTAAAGCAAATATGTTATTGATTTGTTAAAAGAAATTGGTATGCTAGGATGTTAACCTATCGATACACTGATTGAACAAAATCATTGCTTGCAGGAATTTTCTGATCAAGTTCCTACCCAACAAAGGGAAATAGTGAGACGCTTGATATACTTGTCACACACATGACCAGATATTTTTTATGCGATCAGTGTGGTAAATCGCTTTATGCATAAGCCATGTGAAGTTCATATGAATGTAGTTATTAGAATCTTACGATACTTGAAGTCAGCACCTAGAAGAGGCCTCTTGTTCTCTAAGCATAACCGCACAAAAATTATGAGTTATTGTGATTCGAACTGGGGTGAAAGAGAAGAATGACAACATTCAACAACTGGGTATTTCACATTCATTACAGGAAACCTGGTTACTTGGAAAAGTGAAAAATAAAAAGTTGTCGCATTGTATAGTGCATAAGATGAATACAAGGCAATGGTCAAAGGTATTTAAGAGCTTATGTGGCTGAAACACCTTATGAGGGAGCATGGTTTCCCGTTTGATGAACCTATGAAGTTATTTTGCGACAATCAGTCACCGATTGAAATTGCAAAAAATCCAATTCAACATGATCGTACTCAACATTTGGAGATTGATCATAATTTTATATATGAGAAATTTGACGATAAAACAATTGAGATTCCATATGTGAAGACCTTATAGCAGTTGGCCGTTGTCCTAGCTAAAGTTGTTTCCAAAAAAGCTTTTAATAACTCACTGATCAAGATAGGAATGCATGATATTTAAACTCCATCTTGAAAGGGAGTGTTAGAATGAGTTATGTAAATTGGTTGACTTTCTTTGATAGAGTATATCTTCTAATCAATTAATAGGTATCATCTAATTGTAAATCAACTAGCATATTCACTAAAATCGTACTAACATATTCTTTGGGATTGTAAATATCTTCCTATATCGGTGTAACTCTATATATTATATGACTCATTCATAATGAAAGATACCACAATTTCTCTCATTTTTGAGTGTCTTCATGGTGTAATACCACTAGTCACATGCCCCCATCTACCACCTGCACAACAACAACCACCACATAACCATTGACCTCCAATGAAAGATACCACAATTTCTCTCATTTTTGAGTGTCTTCATGGTGTAACGTGTACTACTTCAAATAAGCAATTATTCAAATAAAATTGGGTTGGTTGATACTAGTGCCCGAAAGCTGTTGGTTGAATAGGACACTAGTTTGGCTGATGAGATAAGGATGTTAAGACAACACATGACAGACATGTATCAGGCCTAGATGATTGGGAAGGTACCACCACCTAGCTTCTTAGATGCTACCCTTACCCAGACTCTAGTTATAGTGCCAGATGATCCCCAATATTCTCCAGATCCACTCGTTTATCACAGCTTTTCCAACCGTCGTAGTAGCTCTATCACTCATCCTCCATTACCTCTCCCCAAAATGTCCCTCATTTCATATCCATTATTCCCAAAAATAAATATCCACTCAAAGCTCCTGATGCCCAATACTACCCCACAGAGGTTGCCCACAAGGTTCCTGACTCATATAAAAAGAAACATCGGGATGAGCTTCATGCTGAACATGAAGTCATAGGAAAATAAGGGCGAGATGAGATATCCAGGAAGTTGAAAGGCATAGAACAGTCCTTAAAGAACAAGCAAGGAATGGGATGCCAGGGTAACATGTCTTACAAAGAATTTTCTGTGTCCCCTGACGTCCGCCTGCCCCCGGGGTTTAGTGCCAAAATTTAACTTGTATAAATAGGTGTGGAGATCCGATAGCCCACCTGAGTGTTTATTGTAGTGAAATGAGAAGTGTTGCAGAAAAAGATGACTTGTTGATGGCATATTTCAGTAAGAGCTTGACTAGGACAACTTTGGAATGGCATAATCGTCAAGATGTCAGTAAGTGGCCTACATTGGGCGACATGGCTCAAGATTTTGTATGACACTTTAAGTACAATATAGACATTGTCCCAAACCGCTTCTCCCTATCTCAGATGGAAAAGAACCCCAAGGGATGTTTTAGGGACTTTTGGCTCAGATGGAACGAACAATTTGCTCGGGACAGTCCTCCCATTGATAGAAAAGATGTTGTTGAGCCTCGTCAACGACAGGATCCAATGGGCCGTCTTGCTAAATATTTTCAGCCTCAATATTGACCCTGCGGATATTCTTGTAATCCTCGCCACTGCTACTTCTCTCCACAGAACCCCCAAAATTGTACATCATTTTCCCGATACCCATCCCTAGTGCACCACATATATGTTCCATATCTACGAGGCCCGCAATGGCCCGCGCCACGTCCACAAAGGTCTTACCTACCCCCACGAGCCTATCGAAACCCTCCTAGATCAGGTTTCCGGCCCAATCAAGGATTCAAGAACGAGAGGTTGCATATAAAGAAAACCTACACTCCATTGGGAGAGTCATATGCCAGTCTATTCCAAAGGCTAAGGAAATTGGACATGTTGAAGCCGATTCAAATAAAAATGCCAAACCCTCTTTCAAAGAAGTTTGATTTTTCTTAAAGGTGCGCATATTGCTCAGATGCCCCAGGGCATGACATAGAGAAGTGTTGGCTTCTGAAGGGAGCAGTCCAGAAGCTTATTGATGCTTGAGACATTACCTTGCAAAATCCAAATGCAGTAGATACTAGCCAAAATCCATTGACTGTTCACAGACACACATGGAGGACTTGATTTGTGTGGAAAGGAATATAAGAACTATTCTGAGATCCTCGGAGGGCCACCCACCGCAAAGCTTTTAGAGCTATCACTCTGGGTTCCGGAAGTTGATAATAAGAACGAGCTGGCTAAAAGGACCCAAAAGGAATTTGTTAAGAACAATGTGATGAAGACTTGTGAAGGTCCTGTTATTGTTGATGCAAAATTCAGTGGCTAAGATACCGTGCTTGATAATTGGAAAGACGCTCCATTTCTTGGCCAGCCGGAGAGGAGCTTTGGTGGTTTAGTTTGTTGTTATTTCTGTTATTCGGGTTATCTCAGGGTTGTAATTCAGACATTGTCTTGTGACTCAAACCCTTCTATCCTTTTATTTTGTCTAGTTCCTTTAGTCGTAGTATCTCATTTAGTGTTATCTAGGTTTGCTTTAGGGTGATACCCCAATTTATTTTGCTTGTTTTATTGTTCAAACTCTTTCACCATCTGTCTATTGAATTCTCTATTTTTTGCTATTTCTAGTCATTTTTTGTTAGTTCCCTTCTCCTTTTACAATACTTTTCATGCTCGTCCTAGTGACATGACATGCATGCATAATTCTCAGCCTAATCTTTAAGAGTCAGTTTGATCATGAAGCAATGGAACAATATTAAAGATGATAGGGACATTTGAGAGAAATAAGTAAAGGCATTCTGAGATCACTTTTAGCCCAAATTGTGTGAAACTGGGGCAGATAGTGTCGCGACCCTAGTTCACCAATCGTGAACCTGTCATGACTACACCTAGTCTTCGCGACTAGGTAAGCCTGACACATTGCAGAAATTTGATAGTCTTTGCGGAAGCAATAATTTAAAACATAAATGACGTAAAATAATGTATAGAGTGCCGCCTGGCACATACATGTAAACTCAATATAACATAAAAACCTCCAAGACCCAAAAACCCATGGGCAACACAGGCTAAGAGTAAACATACTACAATGCTCTAACATCCCGAAGTATCTAAATCAAATGATAATGCGAAAGAAAACTATAAACTATAGGTAGAATAGAGGAAGACTCGTCGGCTCTGCGGACGCGGAAGATGCATACCTCAAGCCTCCAAAGCAACTCCAAATTCCTAATAGCGTGCCTGACCAGATGTAACTGGATCTACACAACAAAAGTGTGTAGAAGAGAAGCATGAGTAAGCCACAACGGTACTCAGTAAGTGCCAAGCCTAACCCGATGGAGTAGTGGCGAGGAAGGTCGAGGCCCTACTGAGAAGTACATATGAAATAATGAAAAAAATAAATAAACAGTAGGAAGGAAATAAATTTGAATATATAACAAGATAGTGATTAAAAACAGAGCGGCTACAATTAACAACTACAAACACAACGCAATCACATTACAAACAAGATCTCTACATGGAGCTCCGGGAATCGAACCCGCAGTCCGCCTCATCAAAATCCGAGGATCTCCGGGAATTGAAACCGTAGTCCTTCATACCAATATTAGAGGATCTCCGGGAATTGAAGCCTCGGTCCATTATACCAATAACAGAGGATCTCCGGGAATTGAACCCGCATCCTTTATATCAATATCAGGGGAACTCCAGGAATTGAACCCGTAGTCCTTTATACCAATAATAGAGGATCTCCGGAAATTGAACCCACAGTCCGTTATATCAATATCAGGGGGGCATCTCTCGGGAATTGAACCCGTACTCCATCATACCAATAACAGAGCGATCTGCCGGGAATTGAACACGTAGTCCCAAACGTAAACACTTCACAACAAGTCAATATTTAACAGAAAGACACCAAATATAGCAACAATGTAAAGGTCTAGGCCTAGCATGCTCAAAAAGAGGGCAGGTATTTACAATTTAGTCAGATAGAGCAAATCAATTACTAACATGCTTTTCCTAAGCTAAGCAAGTAGAATCACATTTTTTTACAGTTAATACACGAAGAAACACAGTCAGAAAAAGTCAAGTTAGGTGAATTTTTAGCAATTAGCACAAGTACATGCCCGTCACCTCGTGCACGAGGCCTTTAAACAACAATTAATATATCCTAAGGGGAGAGATCCCCCCCCCCCACAAGGTTAGACAAGCCACTTACCTCGAATTGGTACAAAACCGCTAAGAAACAATGCCCTTGCCACGAGAATCGGACTCCGAGTGGCCCAAATCTATTCAAACCAATTACATAACATAAATAACATCGAAAGTAACTAATTACACTGTTAAAATTAAAGTTAAGGTGCGAAAATAGGTGAAATGACCAAAATGCCCCTCAGGCCAACGTCTCGGAATCGAATAATTTTCACATTTTCAGAAACCTTGTACTCTCACGAGTCTAACCATATACAAATCTCCCAAACTGGAGGTCAAATGCCCCTTCAAATCATCAAAGTTAGGTCTAAGAACTTTACCCCAATTTTCATTCAAAAATCAAAATTGAAGGTTGGATTTGAGATTAGATTAATGGATTTTTGTCATAGAAGAGTAGAGAATCGTTACCCAGTGATTTCTTTTGAAAAGTCTTCGAAATTGTTCCCCAATCCGAGCTCCCTAACCTTGAATTTTGGTAAAAAATGGAAGAAGGGTTCATTTTTAAATGTTTATATTATGCCCAGTGATTTGCTCTATTCGATCGTGTGAAATAGAATTGGATCGCGTAGAAGGAATTCTGAAGGCTGTGAAAATGAACTATGCGAACGCATCCAAAGGAATGCGACTGCAGAGAAGAACCATACGGGGATATGCGATCGCAAAAGGTTTAATGCGATCGCATTGAAGGAAAACAGGCCCATCTATAAGGACTCTATGCGATCGCAGGAGAGTCTATGCGATTGCATAGAAGGATTTGTCTGTAACACCAGCAGCAGAAATCTGCAACACTTTAAGTTCTGGAATTGATCCATTGAGCATCTGAAACACACCTGAGGCCCCCGGGACCTCAACCAAACCTATGAACACATCCCACAACATCATTTGGACTTGTACCAATCCTTAAACCACCTAAAATAACGCCGGAAACACGAATTAAGCAATGATTTGGACTTAGAAATTTCAAAAGTTAACCTATCTCGCTTCTAACTCAAAACCTATCCAGAAGACGTTCGACTGACCTAAAAATTTGCAAAGATATCCAAAATCACCTAACGAAGCCTCTGCAACTCTCGGAATTCCATTCTGACCCTCGGATCAAAAATTCACTTTCGAGCCGGATCTTTAAATTTCTAACTTTTGGCATTCATAGCCTAATTGATCTAGGGACCTCCAAAATACATTCCAAATGCGCTCCTCACCTCGAAATCACCTATGGGAGCTAACGGAACAATCATTTTCCATTCCGATGTTGTCTTGACACAGTTCTGATTACAGACCATTTCCAACACTTAAGCTCTCATGTAGGGACTAAGTGTCCAAAAACACTTCGAATTCTATTTCCGAACATTACGGCAAACCAAAATAACAGAAATGAACTTAGGGGAAGCATAAAATGGGGAAACAAGGCATAAATTCCAAAGACGACCGGCCGGGTCGTCACATCCTCCCACACTTAAACATTCATTCATCCTCGAACGAGCATAGAGAACATACCTGAAGTAGCAAAAAGATGAGGGTATCGGCTGCGCATATCCCGCTCGGTCTCCCAAGTAGCCTCCTCGGTCGGCTGACCCCACCATTGCACCTTTACTGAAGCTATATCATTTGACCTGAGCATTCAAACTTGTCTATCCAATATTGCCAGTGGCTCCTCAACATAGGACAATTCATTGTCCAAATGGACTAAAGTGAACTCCAATACGTGAGACGGGTCACCATGATACCTCCGAAGTATCGAAACATGAAATACTGGATGAACCCCCTTTAAACTGGGAGGTAAATCAAGCTCATAAGCAACCTTCGCAACCTGCTTCAAAATCTCAAATGGACCAATGTACCTCGGGCTCAACTTTACTTTCTTTCCAAACCTCATGACGCCTTCAATAGGCGAGACCCGAAGCAAAACCCGCTCACCAACCATAAATGAAACATCACGAACCTTCCGGTCCGCATAACTCTTCTATATGGACTGGGCCGCATGGAGTCTATTCCGCGTCACCTTAACCTTCTCAAACGCATCCTGAACCAAATCAGTACCTAATAACCTGGCCTCGCCGGCTCGAACCAACCCACCGGGGATCTGCATCTCCTGCCATATAAGGCCTCATAAGGCGCAATCTGAATACTAGACTGGTAGCTGTTGTTGTATGCAAACTCTGCCAACGAAAATAACTGATCTCAAGACCCTCTAAACTCAATTGCGCATGCACGGAGAACATCCTCAAGAATCCTGTCCGTCCGTCTGAGGGTGAAAGGCTGTGCTCATGGTCACCCGAGTACCCAACTCATGCTGGACGTCTCTCCAGAACCGTGATGTAAACACTGAACCCCTGTCTGAGATGATAGAAACTGGAATGCCATGCATGCGGACAATCTCCCTGATATAAACCACCGCTTGCTCCGCGGAGTAAGAAGTGCACACTGGAATTAAATGAGCGGACTTGGTCAGCCGATCCACAACAATCCAAATAGAATCAAACTTCCTCGCCATCAGAGGGAGGCCAGTCACAAAATCCATGGTGATATTCTCCCATTTCCACTCCTGAATCTCCATCTGCTAGAGTAACCCTCCCGGTCTCTAATGCTCAACCTTTACCTGCTGACAATTGAGGCATCTAGCCACAAACTCTACAATGTCCTTCTTCATCTGCCTCCACCAGTAATGCTGCCTCAAATCCTGATACATCTTCGCGGCACCCGGATGGATGGAATACCGCGAGCTATGGGCCTCGGTCAATATCAAATCCCGAATACCATCAACATCGGGCACACAAATATGACCCTGCATCCTCAATACCCCATCATATCCAATAGTCACATCCCTAGCATCGCCATGCTGAACTGTGTCACTAAGGACAAGCAAATGGGGATCATCATACTGTCACTGCCTGATATGATCAAACAATAAAGACTGAGAGACCATATAGGCTAGAACCCACTGGGCTTCGAAAGGTCCAACCTCACGAGCTGTCTGGCTAAGGCCTAAACATCCATCGCCGTAGGTATCTATGAAGCTGGTAGATATGCAAAACTCCCCAGAATCTCCGCCCGACGACTCAAGGCATCGGCCACCACATTAGCCTTGCTTGGTGATAAAGAATAGAAATATCATAATCCTTCAGTAGCTCCAACCATCTCCTTTGGCGCAAGTTTAGATCCTTCTGCTTGAATAAGTGCTGCAACGATGTTCAGCATAAATCTCACAAGGCACACCATACAAATAATGACGCCAGATCTTTACGGCTTGAACAATAGCAGCTAACTCAGGGTCATGGACAGGATAATTCTTTTCATGCACCTTCAACTGTCTGGACGCGTAGAAAATTATCGTACAGTCCTCAACACCGCTCCAAGTCCAATTCGCGAGGAATCACAATAAACCGTACAGGACCCGGAACCAGTAGGCAAAATCACAATAGGGGCTGAAGTCAAATCCGTCTTGAGCTTTTGGAAGCTCGCCTCACACTCGTCCGACCACTGAAAAGGAGCACCCTTCTGGGTCAATCTAGTCATAGGAGTTGCAAACGATGATAACCCCTCCACAAAACGGCGGTAATACCCCGCCAGGCCAAGGAAACTGCGGATCTATGTAGCTGAGGAGAGCCAGGGCCAACTCTGCACGGCCTCTACCTTCTTCGGATCTATCCAAATGCCCTCACTCAATACCATGTGGCCTAGAAATGCCACAGAACTCAGCCAAAACTCACATTTTAAAAACTTCGCATATAATTTCTTTTCTCTCAGGGTCTGAAGCACTATCCTCAGGTGCTGGTCATGATCTTCCCACTCCGGGAGTATATAAGAATATCATCTATGAAAAAAATGAAAAATGAGTCGAGATAGGGCCTGAATACACTGCGCATCAAATACATAAAAGATGATGGGGCGTTGGTCAGGCCAAATGACATGTCAAGGAGCTCATAATGACCATACCTAGTCCTGAAAGAAGTCTTCGGGATATCCGGCTCCCTAATCTTTAGCTGGTGATAGCCTGAGCGCAAATCAATCTTAGAAAACACCTGTGCGCCCTGAAGCTAGTCAAATAGATCATCAATACGAGGCAAAAGATATCAGTTCTTCACTCTAACTTTGTTCAACTGACGATAATCGGTGCACATGCGCATAGAACCATCCCTTTTCTTCACGAACAATACCGGAGCACCCCATGGTGAAACACTGGGTTGAATAAAACCCTTATCAAGTAATTCTTGCAACCGATCCTTCAACTCCTTCCACTTAGGATGAGCCATGCAGTAAGGATGAATAGATATGGGCTGAGTGCCCGGCAATAAATCAATACCAAAATCAATGTCTCGATCGGGAGGCATGCCCGGAAGATCAGCTGGGAACACATCGGGAAAATCTCGTACTACTGGGACAGAGTCAACATAAGGGGTATCAACACTGACATCTCTCACGTGGGCTAAATACACAGTACACCCCTTCTCAACCATACGCTGAGCCTTATGAAAAGATATAACTCTACTGGGAGTGTGATCAAAAGTACCACTCCACTCAATACAAGGAATACTTGGCATAGCAAGCGTCACGGTCTTAGCATGACAATCAAGAATAGCATAATGGGGCGACAACCAGTCCATACCCAACAAAATATCAAAATCGACCATATCAAGTAATAAAAGGTCTCCCCTGGTATCAAAACCATGAAAAGTAACCAAACACGACCGATACACACGGTCCACAACAAGAGAATCTTCCACGGGAGTGGAAACATAAACATGAGAGCTCAAGGCCTCTTGGGCTATGCCCAAATGCGAAGCAAAATAAGATGACACATAAGAATAAGTAGACCCTGGATCGAATAGAACCGATGCCTCTCTGCTACTAACCAAAATAATACGTGTGATAACAGAATCAGAGGCGACAGACTCGGCACGATCAGGAATGGCATAAAATCTGGCTCGGCCCCTGCCTCGAGGGTGGCCTCTATCTACCTGATCCCCGCCTCTGGCTGGCTGGCAGGTGGGGTGGAAACTGGAGCTAGAATAATGGCCTGCTGATCCGGTGGAGCATGCTTGGGCTGTGGAGTTTGAGAAGGCACACCCCAACCACGTCTGTGGCACTCTCTAACCAAGTGGCGGGTATCCCCGCACTCATAACAAGCTCTAGGAGGGCGCGACGGCTGTGACTGACAGGATCGACCCATGCTGGACTGACCTCTGGATCTGCTCTGCGCAGCAGGCACACTAGAAACCGGGGGTGCATAATAAGGCTCCTAAGATATGGGAGGAGCTGGAGTACTGCTGGGTGAAGGAAGAGCTAAGTGAACTGGGCGAACCATATAGCCCCTACCATGACGTCCTGCTCCTGAAATATGGGTACCAAAAAAATGACCAGACTCTCGAGACCTCTTTGCCTCTCTCTCCTATTGCTCCCTGGCATGCATACCCTCTATCCTCCTAGCTATACTCACCACCTGCTGATAGGGTATATCCATATCAAACTCTAGCGCTATTCCAGCACTGATGAAAGGAATAAGACCCTCAATAAACATGCGAACCCTCTCACGAACTGTAGCCACCAATGCAGGCGCATGCCTGGCCAATCTCGTATAACGAATGGCATACTCTTAGACAGTCATAGGACCCTGGCTCAAGTTCTCAAACTCCGCACGCCATGCATCTCGGAGGCTATGTGTAACAAACTCCCTCTGAAATATATATTAGAACTGAGTCCAAGTAAGAGAGCAAGCCTCATCCGGACTGTCTAACTCAAAGGTGCGCCACCAGTCATAGGTAGCTCCCCGAAACTGGAAATCTGCAAAAGAGACCCCACTAGAAGCAGTGATACCCATAGTGCAAAAAATGCAATGACAATCCTCCAGAAACCCCAAGGCGTCATCGGTAACCAGCCCACTGAAAATAGGAGGGTCATACTTCTTGAACCGCTCCAATCTGCACTGCTCAACCTCTAAAGAAGGTGCCCATCCTCGGGCTGAATTGGTACTGCAGGCTGGGCGGGAATAACATCTGGAATTGGTCCCATATGCACCCTCTGCTATGCGGTGCGGGCTGCGGGAGTCTGGGCTCCTGCCCCCGGCCTAGGACATAGCTGCAGGAAGTGGAAGTAGCTCGGCCTGCGACAGAGTGGTATACATACTCATAAACTGCACCAACGCCTCTTGAACAGCTGGAGTAGTAGTGGTTGTGGGCGTCTCTGGTGTCTGAGTCCTGTCTGGGTGTGGTGGTGCCACCTCGGCGGCTGCTCGTGCAGGTGCTCTGGCTGCACCCCGCGTATGTCCACGACCCCTGCCCCGGCTCTTGCCTCTAGCGGCCGTAGGAGGGGGTGCGGGTGTCTACTCGTCTCATGACGTATGTATCCTCACCATCTCTGAGAGAATGGGAAAACAGTAGTTTAGAATCGAGGTCAAGAACATAGCACGACAAGAATTCAAATGAAGTGAAGATTTTTCCTAAACAGTTACATAGCCTCCCGTAGATATGTACACACGTCTCTGTACCGATCAGCGAGACTCCAAATAACCGGACTGTGTCCCGTGACTCCTATGAACCTAGAGCTTTGATACCAACTTGTCACGGCCCTAGTTCACCAATCGTGAACCTATCATGACGGCACCTTGTGTTGCGACTAGGTAAGCCCGACACATTGTGGAAATTTGAAAGTCTTTGCGGAACAAGAATTTCAAATATAAATGATGTAAGATAATGTATAGAGTGCCTCCTGGCACATATATGTCAACTCAATATAACATGAAAACATCCAAGACCCGGAAACCCACGGGCAACACAGGCTAAGAGTAAACATACTGTTGCTCTAAAATCCCGAAGTATCTAAATCAATGAGGATGCGAAAGAGAACTATAAACTACAGGTAGAATAGAGGAAGGCTCGTCGACTCTGCGGACGCTGCAGATGCATACCTCAAGCCTCCAAAGCAACTCCAAATCCCTAATAGTGCGCCTGACCAGATGTACCTGGATCTGCACAACAAAAATGTGCAGAAGAGTAGCATGAGTACACCACAATGGTACTCAATAAGTGCCATGCCTAACCTCGATGGAGTAGTGACGAGGAAGGTCGAGGCCCTACTGAGAAGTACATAAGAAATAATGAAAAAAATAAATAAATAGTAGGAAGGAAATAAATCTGAATATATAACAAGACTGTGATTAAAAAAAGAGCGGCTACAATTACCAACTACAAACACAATGCAAATAACCTTAGAAACAGTATCTCTACATGAAGCTCCGGGAATCAAACCCGCAGTCCACCTTATCAATATCCGAGGATCTCCGGGAATTGAACCTGCGGTCCTTCATACCAATATAAGAGGATCTCCGGGAATTGAACCCGCAATCCTTTATACCAATAATAGAGGATCTCCGGGAATTGAACCCGCAGTCCTTCATATCAAAATCAGGGGATCTCCGGCAATTGAACCCGCAGTCCTTTATACCAATAATAGAGGATCTCCAGGAATTGAACCCGCAGTCCTTTATAACAATATTAGAGGGATCTCTCGGGAATTGAACCCGTAGTCCATCATACCAATAACAGGGGGATCTCCCGGGAATTAAACCCGTAGTCCTAAATGTAAACACTTCACAACAAGTCTATATTTAACAGAAAGAAACCAAATATAGCAACAATGCAAAGGTCTAGGCCTAGGATGCTCACAAAGACGGCAGGTATTTGCAATTTAGTCAGATAGAGCAAATAAATTACTAACATGCTTTTCCTAAGCTAAGCAAGTAGAATCACATTTTTTACAGTTAAATACACGAAGAAACACAGTCTAAATAAGTCAAGTAAGGTGAATTTTCAGCAATAAGCACAAGTACATGCCCGTCACCTCGCGCACGAGGACTTTAAACAATAGTTAATATATCCTAAGGGGAGAGTTCCCCCACAAAAGGTTAGACAAGCCACTTACCCCGAATTGGTACAAAACCACTAAGAAACAATTCCCTTGCCACGAGTATCTGACTCCGAGTGGCCCAAATCTATTTAAACCAATTACATAACGTAAATAACATCAAAAGTAACTAACTACACTGTTAAAATTAAAGTTAAGGCGCGAAAATAGGTAAAATGACCAAAATGCCCCTCAGGACAACGTCTCGGAATCAAATAATTTTCACATTTTCAGAAACCTCGTACTCTCACGAGTCTAACCATATAAACTTCTCCCTAATCGGAGTTCAAATGCCTCTTCAAATCATCAAAGTTATGTCTAAGAACTTTACCCCAATTTTCATTCAAAAATAGAAATTGAAGGTTGGATTTGAGATTAGATTAATGGGTTTTGTCATAGAAGAGTAGAGAATCGATACCCAGTGATTTCCTTTGAAAAGCCTTCGAAATTGCTCCCTAATCCGAGCTCCCTAACCTTGAGTTTTGGTAAAAAATGGAAGAAGGGTTCGTTTTGAAATGTTTATATTCTGCCCAGTGATTTGCTCTATGCGGTCGCGTGAAATGGAATGCGATCAAGTAGAAGGAATTCTGAAGGCCGTGAAAATTAACTATGTGAACGCATCCAAAGGAATGCAATCACAGAGAAGAACCAAACGGGGATATGCGATCGCAGAAGGTTTAATGCGATCGCATTGGAGGAATCTCTATGCGATCGCAGGAGAGTCTATGCGATCGCATAGAAGGATTATTCTGCAACACCAACAGCAGAAATATGCAACACTTTAAGTTCCGGAATTGCTCCATTGAGCATCCGAAACACACCCGAGGCCCTCGGGACCTCAACCAAACCTACGAACACATCCCACAACATCATTTGGACATGTATCAATCCCTAAACCACCTAAAACAACGCCGGAAACACGAATGAAGCAATGATTTCGACTTAGAAATTTCAAAACTTAACCAAACTTGCTTCCGACTCAAGACCTATCGAAAACACGGCCGAATGATCAGAAAATTTGAAGACATATCCTAAATCACCTAACGAAGCCGCTGCAACTCTCGGAATTCCATTCCGACCCTCGGATCAAAAATTCACTTTCGAACCGGAACTTCAAATTTCTAACTTTCGGCATTCATAGCCTAATCGAGCTACGTACCTCCAAAGTACATTCCGAACATGCTCCCCACCCCAAAATAACCTAATGGAGCCGATGGAACCATCGGTTTTCCATTCCTAGGTCGTCTTGACACAGTTGTGATTATGGACCATTTCCAACACTTTTGTTTTAATTTAGGGACTAAGTGTCCCAAAACACTCCAAACTCTATTATCGAACATCCCGGTAAACCAAAATAGCATAAATGAACTTAGGCAAGTAGAAAATGGGGAAATGGGGCATAAATTCCAAAGACGACCGGCCGGGTCGTCACATATAGAACATAAAGTAACCTTATTAAAATGCATCATGCCGCATAGATTTGAAGCTAGAACCAAGTTTTTCCAAATTGACAGAGGCCTTTTGTGGTAATGAGAGTGAGAGTGTTGTCCAATGGTTTTTTTATTTAACAGATGCAGAAGGCAAATGTGTGGATATGATTATCAAATCTATTACAATCAAAAGATGTTACAAATGTTTTCCTTGGTTTGTTTAATTGTGTAGTTTGCACTCAGTATGTTTTGGAGATTGGAATGACAAAGGAATTTTGTTCTGCTATCTATAAATTTTATCCTTCGTTACCCCTTTGAGCCTTATTTATTTTTCTTTTATACCCTTCTTTCGGAATCAGTAGCAAAGATCAGAAACAAGCGTAAAAGATAAGTAAAGGAAAAAAAAGAAAAGAAAAGAATGAAAACAGAAAGAGAAAGAAAAGAAGAATAAAGCGAAAAGAAGAAAAAAAAGAAATGAGAAGAAAAAAAAAAGAAAAAAACAACAAAACAACGAAAAGAGAAAACGAAGAAAAAGAAAAGAAAAGAAAAAGAGAGACACAAAGAGAGAGAGAGAGAGAGAAGTACCAGAAAAAAAAAAGAAATTCCTATCTTATGAACTACGTTCGACCTGATTCCTTTTAAGGATACGTAGGTAGCCTCACGGTTCGGTCCCATCAAACAAAAAAACCAAAAGTCCCCAAACAAGAAACTGGGGCAGAAGTTGTGATTGTTTTAATAAATCTGATTCCGAAAGTTGTAATTTTGAGCCCATTTGAATTTTTTGAGCCTTTGATATCCGTTCTTTTATAACCCTGTCCAAAAGCCCATGATGCGGTCCAAAGAAAGACCTTTTGATAAGTTTTCGAGAGATGACAAATCGAGCAAGTAGAGGTGATTCATGACAGGGGAAACACTCCGGTCCAAGCAGAAAAATAATGAAAATGAGAGAGTCTTATTGGTGAAAACCTTCACGGGCACCGTAAGGCGACGAGAGCTGAGAGAAATGAAAAATGAGAGGGTCTTATTGGTAAAAATCTTTACGGGCACCTTGAGGCGACTGTAAGTTGTGAGAAAGAACAAAATGAGAGAGACTTGATGGTGAAAACCCTTCGGGCACTACAAGTCGAATAAGAATTGAGAATCAGATGGGAACACCAGACAAAGATTGTGAAAGATGACTAACGACAGAATATCTACGACAGAGAATCGAAGCCTAGTTTCACGATTTGGGGGTATAACAGGAGCTGAACATCATATTTGCTTAATAGAATAGGCCGCAGGAGCATGTCATGGTCATTAGAGTTGGTATCAACATCCAATAGGTTTCTAATTTGTTGTTTTCTTATTAGGAATTATATCTTTCCATTGTCCTCTACTTTGTTCCTTTTGTCTTGTTTACTTCCTCTTCCTAAGGCTTTTTGGTTAGAAAAAGTGAGAAATGACTTCAAAATTTGCCACCGGCTTTCTAATTGCACAAAACGGGATCTGGTTGACACATCAAAGCGCCATAAGTCAGGAAAGAACATCAAGCACACTGAGTTGGTAACAATTAACATGCTTTGAGATCCTTGTGAAATACAAAGGCTTGGTATATATCGATTCACGAACAATGCAACAGATGAAGGGTCAGGGTGAATAGATCAAAGGTATTTCCTATGATAAGATTGAAAAAGGAGTGGTAAACCAGAGCAAGACATTCCATGCAGAAATCAAAGTTATCATGGCAAATGAGGGAGCCATAGACCTTAAGGATAGGACCAGTGGTTTAAGTCAAGAAAGAACAACATACGCAAAAAGGGGTGATAAGTGTCGGGCTTTGGGGTTCATGTGAGACAGAAAGGTTGGTAAATGTCAGTTCAGGAGCAATGCAACAAATATAAAGCATTGGGTTTGAATGGAAAAGAGGTAATTTTATGTGTTATGGGTGATAAAGGAAGTGGTTAGTAAAGGAACAAGCAAGGTCTTCAAATGGAAATCAGTTATCATGATAAGTGAAGGAGCAACAGACCTCAATGCCAAGGCTAGTGGTTTAAGTCAAGAAAGAACAGCTACACACGGAGTGGGGTCAATGGACGTGCTTTGGGATTCATGTGAGACACAAAGGTTCAGTAGATGCAAGTTCATGCGTAATGCAACAAATAGAGGATATTGAGTCTGAACGGAAAAAAGGTATTTTCAGTGATACGGATGACAGAGAAAGTGGTTAGTCATTAAATAGGCAAGGTCTTCGAGTGGAAATCATTTATCATGGGAAGTGAAGGAGCAATCGCCCTCAAATTTCAAGGCCACAACCAACCACCATATCCTTAAACTGACAAGATTTTTCTTTTATTTGAAACATGGGCAGAAAATTTCAATTGTTTCGAATAGACCCTCAATAAGGAAAAGCAGGCACCAAACAAGTTTGACATTAAATTTTCAGGACCTACCTGAACAATGGGATTAAATTTTCAATTTACAGGACTCTCCTGGAAAATGGGACATAGTTTAAAAATTCAAAATAATCATGAGTAGCATAAGCTAGCATAAATGTACCTCAAAGCATATAAGTTGGTTTCAAGGTTTTCATTCTTGAGGTAGGTTAATTAGAAGTTTTCAGGACCCTCCTAGAAAATGGAATCTAGTTTTTTTTTTTAAAATGAGTAGTCAAATCTAGAATAAATGTACCCCAAAAGAGTATAAGTCGGCTTAAAAGTTTGCATGTTTGAGATAGAATCCAATTAGGGACATTAAGGACCCTCCTGAATAATGAGACCTAGCATTAAGATTTCCATGAGATAACAATATTTAGCGTAAATTCTGTTGTACGGTACTGTAATTCATCCGTAAAGAATTGTCACTCTAAGGATGAAATTTAACTTTGGATTGTCCAGACCCGCTTGGATAATGGGATGTAGCTTTAATACTTTCTTAGATAACAATATATAGTGGAAGTAATACTTAGTTTTAAAATTGTTGTTAGTTAACAGTTGTCAGGACCTGCCTGGATAATGTGATGTAGCTTTAATACTTTCTTAGATAACAAGATATAGCGGAAGTGAGACCTTTAGAAGATATAACTAAGTTTTAAAATTGTTATTTAACTAGGAGTTTTAACGGCCTTTTGGATAATGGGATGTAGTTTTAAGACCCTTTTATATAACAAGATTCAGCGGAAGTAATACCTCTAAAAGATATAACTTAGATCTAAAATTGTCATTTAATTAGTAGTTGTAAGGACCCTCCTAGGAATGGGATCTAGCTTTCAAATTCTTAGAGCATTTGGCAACATGATTCTATTTAACACTCACATATGTACCCAGCTACCAAACCGGGGCAGAAAATTTTCTTTGTTTTGTCTATTTTATTGAAATCAGTCACCCACCTAGACAACGAGAGAATATAATTCGAGTTTGCTAATCAGGCATCACTTGGAGAATAAAGGAATACAACTCAAGTTTGGTAATCAAGCACCCACCTGGAAAATAAGGGAATACAATTCGAGTATTGGTAATCCGGCACCCACCTAGAGAACGAGGGAATATGATTCAAATTTTAGCAATCAGGCGCCCACCTAGAGAACAAGGGAATATAGTTCAAGTTTTTGGAAATCAAGCGCCCACCTGGAGAACAAGGGACTACAGTTAAAGTTTTTGGCAATCAGGTGCCCACCAGGAGAACAAGGGAATACAATTCAAGTTTAGGTAATTAGGCGCCCACCTGGAGAACAAGGGGATACCATTCAAGTTTGGTAATCAAGCACCCACCCGGAGAACAAGGGAATATAGTTCAAGCTCTAGCAATTAGGCGCCCACCCGGAAAACAAGGGAATACAATTCAGGTTTTGGCAATTAGGATCCCACCTGGAGAACGATGGGATACAGTTCAAGTCCTGGCAATCAGGCGCCCACCTAGAAAACAAGGGAATACAATTCAAGTATTAGAAATCAGGCGCCCACCTAGAATACAAGGGAACATAGTTCAGCTTTCGGCAATTACGCCCACCTGGAGAATAAAGGAATATATTTCAAATTTTGGCAATCAGACGCCCACCTGGAATATAAGGGAATAGAGTTCAAGGTTTGGTAATCTGGCGCCCAGGTAGAGAACGAGGAATACAGTTCAAGTTTTGGCAATCAGTCACCCACCTGGAGAACAAGGAATATGGTTCACGTTTTCGCAATCAGGCGCCCACCTGGAGAAGAAGGGAATGCAATTCAAGTTTTGGCAATCAGGCGCCCATCTGAAGAATAAGGGAACATAATTTGAGTTTTGGCAGTCAAGAACCCACTTGGAAAACGAGGGAATACAATTTGAGTTTTCGCAATCAGGTGCCCACTTGGAGAACAAGGGAATATAGTTCAAGTTTTTGGCAATCAGATGACCACTTAGAGAATAAGGGAATACAATTCAAGTTTAGGTAATCAGGCGCCCACTTGGAGAAGAAGGTAACACAATTCGAGTTTTGGCTGTCAGGAACCCACCTGGAGAATGAGGGAATACAATTCGAGTTTTGGCATTTAGGCACCTACCTAGAGAACGAGGGAACATAATTCGAGTTTTGGTTATCAAGCACCCACCTGGAGAACGAGGGAATACAATTCAAGTTTGGTAATCACGCACCCACCTGGAGAACAAGGGAATACAATTCGAGTTTTGACAATCAGGCACCCACCTGGAGACAAAGGAATACAATTCGAGATTTGGTAATCAGGAGCCCACCTAGAGAACAAGGGAATATAGTTGATATTTTTGGAAATCAGGCGCTTACCTGGGAAACAGGGGAATACATTTCAAGTTTTTGGCATCAGGCCCCCACCTGGAGAACAAGGGAATACAACTAAAGTTTTGGTCATCAGGCACCCACCTAGAAAAACAACGGAAGACAGTTCAAAGAAAAGCAGTTTCAAGGAGAGGACAATTCGAGTTGGAAATCAGGCACCCACCTGGAGAACAAAGAAATACAACTCAAGTTTTTGAAATAAAGCACCCACCTGGATAACAAGGGAATACAATTCAAGTCTTGGTAATTAGGCTCCCACCTGGAGACCAAGGGGATACGGTTCAAGTTTTGACAATCAGGCACCCACCTGGAAAATAATGGAATATAGTTCAAGTCTTGGTAATCAGGCACCCACTTGGAGAACAAGGGGATACAATTTAAATTTTGGAAATTACACGCCCACCTGGAGAACAAGGGAAAACAATTCAAGTTTTGGTATTTAGGCACATACCTGGAAAACAAGGGAATACAATTCAAGTTTTGTTAATCAAGCACCCACCTTGAGAACAAGGGAATACAGTTCAAATTTTGGTATTCAGGCACCCACTTGGAGAACAAGGGAATATACAGTTCAAGTTTTGGTAATCAGACGCCCACCTGGAGAACAAGGGAATACAATTCAAGTTCTTGTCAATAGGTCTCCCACCTGGAAAACAATGGAATACAACTAAAGTAGGTAATCAGGCATCCACCTGAAGAAAAGGGAAAATATCTCAAATCACAATTCATGTCAGCAACAAAGAAACTCGCGCAAGAATGCCAGTCAACAGTCCGAGGTGATCAACAGAAGTTGGTCACGATCCAAAAAAAGAGAGAGAAATGCAAAAAGTGAATCCAAATATAGAAGTTGATGAAAGACGTGTGCTTCTCAAGACATGGTTAAGGTTAAAAGCACTACATGTCCGGTCCTGATTCGAAAAGCAGAAGAAGAACGAGCTAGCACCTGCAGCTAACAAGCGTCAAGGTGGAAATCTAAAGTCTGAAGGAAGAACCACTCAAGACTCAAAATCAAGCTTCAGACGAGTTATAGATTGGAATCTTGTAACTCGTAGTTGACAGGCTTAGCTAGTCTTTTTCATTCTTTTGATTTTGATTTAATAACAGGACCACAGACCGAAACCTTAACTGGCTCTACACCTCGGCATACTCGATCATCTTGCTCATTTCTGAACTACACTAACCTGATTTCTTTAAAGCCAAGGATATGTAAGCAACCTCAGAAGCAAGGTTCGATCAAATCTTTCAGAAATGCTTCTCACGGAGTATTCAAACAGGCAAACAATGCTCTTATCCGCTCACTTTATCTTTTTGCACGAAAACCCTTCAGGTTTCCGAGCAAAGATGGGCAGCTGTGAGCACGTGATTTTTATCCCTACATGAGAATAACTCCTAAAAAATAGACCAAAAATAATTTTTATTAATATTAGGAATTTTTCTTTATTTATTTGCATTTCATGCGTTTTTTACATTTTGAAATCATACAAAAATCCTAAAAATCGTCATTTTTAAATATCTATCTTTCAGTCTTTATCTTTAGCATTTTTCCTTATTTTAAAGTTAATTAGTTGTTTTTGTCACAACTCTTTTTGGCTATACACAACCCGGAGAAGGGCGTAGATAACGGAGTTTTTTCAATTAAAGGACAATTGAAACGGGATTCAATTATTAGAGAGAATTTCAGAGTCGCCATTTAGGAGATTTATGGTGTCCCAAGTCACCGGTTAGAATCCCGAATCGAGGAAAGATCGACTCCATTTAACAATCTGCGAACAAGAAATTCGAGTAAGGAATTCTATTAACCTGGGAGAAGGTGTTAGGTATTCCCGAGTTCTGTGGTTCTAGCTCGGTCGCTCAATTGTTATATTTGGATTACATTACCTGATTTTATACAATTATGCATATGTGCATTTTTGAATCTTTTAATCACTTTTATTATTATTTATAAAGAGAATAACGTCGTTAAAAAATCGAACCACGTCACATAAATGCACCCGTGGTTTTTGAAATATTTTAACTTTATTAGTATTTGGATTTGGGTCACATAAATGCACACCTGAAATTAGAAAAGTAATATTATTAAATACGCCCCTAAGGCAACTACGCGTTTGCACTTTGAGAGGGCCATGAAATTTCCTAACTGGCACGCCCCGATTTCTAAGGATCGAACAAAGTTTACTACACAAGGGCCATGCGATTATTAATTTTATTCGGCTCGACATGCCCAATTCTGAATTAAGAGGATTAACGTAATTAAACCAGTCTTGAAAACCAATAAACAACAGTGAAATGAGCAAATGGGCTACGCGAGAAGCCCAACTAACCTAAATATCCAATTGGCATGTGCACCAGCCGATTTGCCTAGAATCCTAATGATATCCAGGCCTGAAAGGAACCTGTGGCTGGCACATCCAAATAACATTGGGCCAAATCTATAGGACCCAGTTTTATAATCTAACTGATTCACCACACAATAGACATCTGGATCGATCACATATAGCACACATTAATCTGGATTGCATTTTTAGTGATTTCAAAATTTTGGCTTAAATAAGGCCCAGATCTAATGAGGGAATTGGAGTGTTGGTAGCTGAACCTATGGGAATTTAGTTTAATGACCATGACGATTGGCGCCCAAACCTGTTATGCTAATATGTGATTCCCTAATTGATACCTACAAATTTTATCCTTGAATATGAATACCTAAACTAAGAACAAATCAAAGAAGCTTATTCGTATGAAAGCTAAAAAAACTGAAAGCAAATCAACACATGACTACCATGAATACATGATTACCTAACAACTAACTTGCAATTAAAAATATATCATAGCAATTATAAACATGTCAGACCATATAGTCATTACCAATAGTTGTTCAAATACAGGATCTCATATGAACAAAGTACATATCTTAAAGCTGAAATCTCATATTGAAGAGATATATTGTTGGAGTCCCTGACAGTCCCAAATTGTAACAGTCCGTAATTGATACCAGTGCGAAGTACTACTTGAAGCTCACTCGCACAAGTTCAAAAATAAATTTATAAAATCAAAACAAAACTAATTAGCATCTACATCTAAAGTCCAGTTACAAAGTGGAAATAGTAAAGAAAATAAGGAAATTAGCTTCAAATGCAGCCTTCATTTCAATGAACTTTCACTCCTATTACATGTTCAAAAATCATTCCTCAATCATAGTTAGGAAAGTACCTGGAAAATGTAAAGATAAATAGAGGTGAGCAATCAACAAATGCAGTAGGAATCAACAGAGAAAAAAGCAAAGATGAACCCAGATTCAGCAATTTAGAACATGGGACTAACCTCAAAATCCAAAATTGTAATATTAAATCTGCTTGAACCAAAAAACTTTTGAGAAACCCTAGTATCAATTCATACTTAATCTCAAATGAACTAGAAAATATTTCAGAACTTAAAAATCTCATCAATCAGTGAAGGGATCAATGAAACAGTAGATATTTTGCCGTCTGATGTTTTTTTGGATATTTTAGCTCTCAAATCATGCCTTGAAAGGCAAGAATAAATGCCTTTATATTGGCTCAACTATAGGGCAGCCCGTATACTTAATTTTGCAATTTGGTACTTTTGTTTTTAACTTGTGGACAAAGTTTTACTACCCCAAAAACCTGAAAACACCATTTAAAACCTTATTTTATGACTTGTTCCCAAGTTATAACAAACAAAAATCTAAATTTCAACTTGACCCCTTATTCTAGAAGTTTCCAAGGATAATGACTACATGCTTCTCATGCTGAATTGCTTATACTACCCCCTACCCCTTCACAGAATTAACTAACGACATATTTGCATTTCCGCTCCCTTTCACTGTAGTCAACTAACCATGGTTAATTGGCTCCTAACCTAGAAACTCCTTAATTGTAACCAGAATTCAGATTGACTAATCCTAGCTAACCCACTTGAGATTATACTCTAATGAGTTTTTACTTGTATTAAAGAAATAAAATTAACCCAACCAACAAGAAGAATAATTGAGATTCATTATGCAGAATAAATGAACACGACTCACAAAAATATGAAGCCACATGGGATCAAATCAAACCTATTTGCATGCCTAATGAATCTAAACTATATGATGAGAAAAGAAGAAGATTGAAACGAAGTCCTAAACTAACCACAGAGATCACAATGGAACCAAAAATGAGAATGAAATCACAGATAGAAGCATATATATATATATATATATATATATATATATATATATATATATATATATATATATATATATATAACAACAACAACTACCTAGTAATGTCCCACAAAGTGGGGTCTGGAGAGGGTAATATGTAGACGAGCCTTACCCCTACCCGAAAGCATAGAGAGGCTGTTTCCAATCGACCCTCTGCTCAGTGAAGGAGAGGAAAAACAAAATAAAAAACAAAAACAAAAACAAAAGAGCAAAAACAAAAGAGCATTAGTAAGTCCAACAGAAATATCATAAATAATTATCTAAACATAAGAACCATAAATAGCATGCAATAATATCAGACAGTAACTACCATAAATAACTACCATAAGGGAGACACAATCCATTACACAAATCATCTAAAGATAGCCCTGCCAAGCCTCACCCAACCCCGGGTGAGTGGTACGAAAAACTCTAGGAGCCCCTATCCTACAACCTTGATACTAGACTTCCAGACATTCCTATCAAGGGCCATGTCCTCAGAAACCCGCATTCTAGCCATATCATACCTAATCACCTCTCCCCAATACCTCTTAGGCCTCCCTCTGCCTCGACGTGCGCCGACTATCACCAGTCGCTCACAACTCCTCAGCGGGGCATCAGGACTTCTCCTCCGTACATGCCCGAACCACCTCAGCCTCGCTTCTCGCATCTTCTCATCAACCGGGGCCAACCCCCACCTTCTCTCTAATAACTTCATTCTTAATCTTATCTAACCTGGTGAGCCCGCAGATCCACCTGAGCATCCTCATCTCCGCAACCTTCATCCTCTGAACATGACAGTTCTTCACTGGCCAGCACTCCGCCCCATACAACATGGCCGGTCTAACCAAAGCTCTATAAAATTTCCCCTTGAGCTTCTATGGAACTTTCTTGTCACACAGGACTCCTGATGCAAGCCTCCATTTTGACCAGCCCGCTCCTATACGATGAGTGAATTCCCCGTCAATCTCTCCGTCCCACTGAATCACTGATCCAAGATATCTGACACTGTCCCTCTTGGCGATGACCTAAGATCCAATAATCACGTCCCTGCCTTCTTCGCTCAGCTTGGCGCTAATCTTGCACTCCGTGTATTCTGTCTTAGATCTGCTTATTTTGAAACCCTTAGACTCGAAAGCCTGTCTCCATACCTCTAACCTCTCATTAACCACGACCCTCATCTCGTCTATCAAGACTATGTCATCAAAAAATAGCATACACCAAGGCACATCCCCTTGAATATGTCGGGTAAGAGCATCCATTACCAAGGCAAACAAGAGAGGGCTAAGCGCCGATCCTTGATGGAGCCCCATAACCACTGGAAAATGGTCTGAGTCGCCACCCACCGTCCTAACCCTAGTCTTAGCTCCATCGTACATGTCCCTAATTACTCTGATGTATGCTTCTGGCACGCTCTTCGCCTCCAAGCACCTCCATAGCACCTCCCTTAGGACCTTGTCATACGCCTTCTCCAAGTCGATAAGCACCATGTGCAGGTCCTTCTTCTTATCCCTGAACTGCTCCACCAGCCTCCTGACAAGGTGGATAGCTTCTGTAGTGGAGCGACCCGGCATGAAACCGAATTGGTTCACAGACATAGATGTTATTTCCCTCACCCTCGCCTCGATCACCCGCTCCCAGACCTTCATGGTATGACTTATTAAATTGATACCCCTATAGTTGTTGCAGCACTAGAGGTCACAATTGTTCTTGTACAAGGGAACCACTGTACTCCACCTCCACTCCTCCGGCATCTTATTGGTACTGAAGATCGCATTTAGCAACCTGGAGAGCCACTCCACTCCTGCCCTACCCATGCATTTCCAGAACTCTACCAGGATCTCATCAGCCCCGGTCGCACGACCCCTGCTCATCCTACGCAAAGCCCCCATGACCTCCTCCGCCCTAATGCGCCTGCAGTACCAAGGGTCTCTATGTTGCTCTAAATGCCCCAACTCCCAAGCTGTATGTTACGATCCCCCACATCGTTAAGTAAGTCTCGAAAGTATGTCTGCCACCTCTGCTTGACTTGAGACTGCCCCATCAGAACTCTGCAATCCTCGCCCTTGATGCACCTAACTAGGTCAAGATCACGCGCCTTCCTTTCCCTTTCTTTAGCTAACCGGAATAACTTCCTGTCCCCGCCTTTCTCCCCTAATTCCTCGTACATGCGACCAAACGCCGCGTCTTTGGCTTCCGTAACCACCATCTTTGCTTCTTTCCTCGCCGCCTTGTAGATCTCCCTATTCGCTTTCCGTTCTTCCTCGCTTGTGCTCCCTGCCATCTTAGCAAACGCCGCCTTCTTCACCTCCACTTTTCCTTGGACTACATCGTTCCATCACCAGTCACCCTGATGTCTTCCTGAATTGCCCTTTGCTACCCCGAGCACCTCCCGTGCTACCTCCCTAACCAAGTTCGCCGTCTCTGACCACATATCATCCGCTTCCCCAAAACTTCTCCCAGCTCCGCCCTCAGCTAACCTCCTCTCCAACTCCTGTGCTTTCTCCTTATTCAAAACACCCCATCTAATCCGCGGTTGTCCCCGAGCACCCATCCTCTTCCTCTTTACCCAGAGACCGACATCAGACTAGTGAACTACATGGCATCATTTGGGGTCTAATCGCCCTTAGTAAAGTGTTTATTACTAGAAAACACTAGACTAAGGGTTATTAAAACCCCAAAACCAACGATACCCCAAACTCTGGCAACTAAGGCTCCGAAATTTCGGTTTAAAATTCAAATTAAAAGCGAAATATTTGAGGATGAAGGGTCGTGGATTCAAGGTGAGGGATGTGAGGAGAGTGCATGACACTAGTTTGGTGGATTTTTGGCAAAGCTATATTTCGGCCAGCCGGTTCAAATTGAAATTTGAGGAGCTGCGGTATGATTCGAGCCCGAATGGTTATTGGAATGAGAAGGGGAGGTCACGGGGCTTCAGGGGTGTGAAACTGAGGTTATTTGGTGGTGACGCCGCCGTAGGCAGCGGAGGTGGCGTCCATATTTTCAAAGATTTTAGGAACTGGGTCGTTATTTGAGAGGTGATCTCTATGGGATTGGGAAGAGGAGAGTGAGGGCGTTCTGGGGTGTAAATCTGGGAGGCATTGGCGTTACGCCGACGGCGGCGGTGGATAGTGGTGTTAGGGCGGTTCAAATGTTGCTGGTGAATTTGTACGAGGAAGATCGGTTTTGTCTCTAAGGTAATTACACAGTGTTTGGACCATTTTATTTCAAAAGCAAGGCTCTATGTGAGCCATCAGATGGTGGATGCTGGACGGTCAGGATTATTCGACACTCAAACGACGTTGTTTGGGTACGGGGTTGGTTGGACCGGGTCGAGGGACGGGTGGGTTGGAGGTTGGGCATTTGGTTTGGGCCTGGGATTTAATTAAAATGGCCCAATTGGGTATTCTTTTTTCGAATGGAATTTTCAGATTTTCCTTTACCCCACTTTTTTTTATTTCACTTCCAAAATTATTTTAAACCTAAAAATTCATAATTAACCTAAAAACCTAATTAGCCATAAAATAATTATTATCACATAATTAAAAAGATTAAAAGTAAAAAAATACTTAAAATCAATCTTAAGTTCCAATTACGCTATTTTTGATTTTTCTTTTTTGTAAAATAACTTGGCTACTAATTAATGCAAAACTAACTCCTAAATGCACATGCAACACCCTTTTTTTGTATTTTTTATTAATTGAAAATACATAGACAAAAAATGCAAATACTTCAACAGACAATGCCACAAAAATCTACAAAATTGCAGACAGTGGAAGAAACTATTCATATAGGTAAAAAATCACACGCTCACAGTTTTAATGTTAAAAATTAATAAAGAATTTTAATTTATACAAGAATAAATTAATTTAGGATTTTTAATTAAAGAAAAAGAAAAGAAAAGAGAATAAGGATTTATTGCAATAGGGTTTTAAATTAAGCAATTGGACCATTTTTAAAGCCAGAACGAGCACAAACAACGGTTTCCCTACCCAAAACCCACATAACCCAAGCTCATTCCCTTTACCCTAATCTTAATTAAGAAAACCTAGACCTATAGAGATACAGTGAAAAAGAAATAATGCGCAGCTTTGAGGAGGGGAAAAAAATAACGCCTCATATACTAAAGAAGAAGCGCAGCAACAGTGAAAAAGAACTCCCTCTGATTTCTCATCTTCTTCACACCCCCACCCATTCTCTTCTTCTTCTTCAGTAACAACCAACACCAGCTCCATCAACGACCACACTTCTGCTCACCTCCAAACGAGCATACATAGACAGTCACATGCTGGAGATTCTTCTAGGGAAAAAAAATAGGTAGGCCTTCTGAGCGGTCATTTAGGGGCCTCGTTAGCGACCCACTAAATCAGCTTCTTTATTTTTGGTACCAACAATTAAGAATTGTTTTCCCCTACGGACTCTAGGTCTCGCACGTCCTTCGCACACTGTCGAAGACAGCCAAAGAGGATTCGAATTGTATTCTGGATTTGGAAACATAACCCTTCACAGACTGAATACAAAGATAGAAACAAACGGGAATTTCCCGATTTCATGGAGATTTTGTTAATTCATCTGGTTTTCCAGTAAAGTTCAACCCATCGATGTCGATTCAAGTTCGTTGTTGAGTTCTTGGTCGCGGTTCCTGTTGAATCTCGATTTTTGGCAGTTGTTTTTCATTTCAAGTGTGTCGCCAAGTCTTCTTCTACTTGTAATTGTTTCAAACAATTTAATCGAAAGAATTTTCAGACATTCTGATGGTAAATTGATTCTCAAGGTCACTGATGAATACGAGGTAAATATTCCTTTTTAAGCTGCGATTTTGCTATTCTTGTTCATAGTTTGGGCGTACAATGGATGCTGAGTTGAATCTGAATTAATTTTACTAATGCAGTTTCTATCTTTGTATAGCAATCTAGTGCTAATGTTTGGATTCCTTGTGTTGTCATTCTCTCTTGAATCTTATTGGGGTGTATGTAAAAGCTGAAATTCTGCACGAGCTTATCTGTATAATGACGTTCCTATTTTATAAAGAAGCACAAATTAGCTTGTTTTAAGCTTTGATAATCAAAATCAATTAGTTTCATGTTTTGGCATCTGATACACGACGAATAAGGAGCAGCAGTTATTGCTTACCACTGATGTTGATAGGGAAAATGGTAATGTCATAGCAGATAGTATGGTTTTGAAAGGTAGTACTGATCCATCTAACATTGGAGAGTCAGTCCATTTGAATGCTACTTCTAATACAACTGCTGTTTTATCAGAGTCTATCGAGAATTTAGCAACTACAAGGATCTGTATTGATCTTCCGAATCCAGCAACTATGATTTCTGTCAAAATGCCCAGTGTAAGTGATTCCAATATTCCAAGTATTGAACATCTCGATCAATTAGTTACCTCTGAACAGGCTGATCAATCCGTTACCTCTGAAGGACAAGTTGCCAAATGCAAGAGGCAGTCGGTAGGAGGCCAAACAAACGAGTCTACTAATGCTCAAACTCTTCCAAATCCAGAAAGGGAACATGCAAAGTGTAACAATGACAATGCAAATTCTGGTAAAATGGTTACAGCTGCTGAAGGGATGCTTGTGACTGCTGATGTAGTTTCTGGTCAAATGGTTCTAGCTGCAGAAGCTACCTCAAAGCTGAACGATGATACTGCACAGACATGTAAAAATGTTACTACTGTTGCATCCAAATTAAGCTTTCCCAGTGAACAAGTGGTGTCAATTTTGGCTGGGATTAGTCCTAATGTGACTGAGGCTGCTGCATCTACTGAGGCTGCACATCACAATGCAAATAGAAGTCAACATTTGCTGTCTGAAAAGCAACTTTTGATACACAATAATGTGACTAAAGCTGCTACAAATCACACTCATCTTCCAGTTCATAATCAGAATGCACAGGATGGGCAGATGAATGGTCTTGAAGGAAAGCAGGACAGCAGTAACATGCAGAACCAAGGATCTGTTTATGTAGAATCTGGAAATTTAAAATCAAATTGGAAATCTGCAGAACTAACCGAACAGCAGCTATCTAAACAGATGGTTGGCAAGGCTGTTATGCCTGCTCAAACAATTGGAAACAACGGGGATGCACTGGACAAAAATCACACTGAGGTATCTATGCAACAAAGAGGAAAAACTCCAGTTTCTTTTTTGGAACAACAAGCCGATCGCAGAGGAAAATACAGCTCTAATATCAAGCTCCAATTCATCGGGAATGGTTGCTGGAGGGAAGATACAGGTTGTCAAATGTTATCCTCCCATTCCCTATACATATGTAGAGAACAAGGATCATGAAGATTTTTCAATATTCAATGGAGAGAACAAAAAGCTAGTTTTAGCTAACATGAGGGAGTTGGTAATTAAATCCAAACTTTGGGACCAACGACAATTCGATGATGAAGAGAGTTGAGAAGAAGGCTCTATTGGTTTTTCATCAGGAGAGGAAGATGAAGAAGATGATTACGATAACTCAAGAGAAGAATTGTATTCTCAAGGAAAAGCAGCAACGGTACTCTGGAATGCAAAAACTCCATCTGCGGCAAACTCAAATATCTTGTTAAATCATAATGCTCCAGCTTACATCCCAAAATTTAATACAACTACAGGTGATTCAAGGATAGCAACTACAAAGAACGACCAAAAAGAAACAGCACAAAAGGTGATCCAATTCTTGGGTGAATCTTCAACTGCTGGAAACAAAACAGTACAGCATAGTAGTGGACAAAAGCAGGTTGCACCTATACACACTGGACAGCGACAGGATCAGTATGAATCATTTGCTATGCAAATCTCTTCAAACCAAAGACAGCTCCAGAATGATATGGAAGCAACGCATACATATGAAGAAGGGGAGGAAGAAGAGATGTTAATGCAATGTCGTAAAGATGCTGCAAGAAAAGGCGATTTATCACCAATGCAAAGTAAAACAAATAAGAAGTGTCGTCAAAGAGATAGAAGCTGGGACGGCAGGGTGATAGAAGAAGCAAACATAGGACGACCGCCAATGAGAATCGCAAAACAAAAACAGTTGACACAAAAAACAAATAAGAAAGCTTGAATTACGAAGACATCCGTCGCTTTTTCGTAAGTTTATTCAACTGTCTAAATTTCCCAAAATGTAACATTATCACAGAGTAAGTTATAATCTCTGGGAAGATCATATTTCATCTGGCACCATCATGTTTCTCATATTGTAATTCTAATTTTCTGTTATTAATAAAATCTTAACCCTAGGATTTGCCTAGCGGTTGCCCAAAAAAAAAAAATAGGGAGCTTCATTTGTTCTGAATGTTGGTAGTATTGGCCAGTTTATGTTGAATAGCCTGTTCGTTATTAATGGTTCGATAACATTGAGATTCTGTTAAACTTTTTGAAATGTTGTATAGTGAGTGTTATATGTTCCTAGTTTGTTTTGTTGGCATTGTTCTTCCCTGCTAATTTAATCACTAATAATATTATATCATTGTTGTTGGATTTGTTTGGTGCACATAAAAGTAGGTTCGAGTCCTGCTATTGGCTTACATGATGAAATAATTTAAACTTGCTTAGAGTGGACTTTACTTGATGTGAGGAGCTAATAAAAGAAGGAAATGGATTGATAATGTTATTTGACTTCTTATACAAGTAGTTGCATGTGTCAACGAATGACGACTTTAACTATTAAATTACTAGTAGATGAGTACAATACTTAGAAATCAAGGCGTGTCACTTAGTTAAATTTTTCATACCCTCGCAACGTTGAAAAATGCGTAGTCGCTTCAGGCGCGTAACTTAAAATTACCTTCCTAAATTTGGGTGTCATTTCATGTGACCCAAATCCAAATCTTAATAATGTTGAATAAAATGTGTTTCAGATTGCGGGTGCATGTTATGTGGCGCGATCCAAAGACATGTTTTAGACGATGTTAAATCTTTCTTTAAAATAAATAAAAGCGGTTTAAAAGCAAAATTGCACATAGGTTTGAAAGTATTATAAAATCAGATAATAGGCCAATTATAATAGTTGAGCGACCGTGCTAGAACCACGAAACTCGGGAATGCCTAAAATCTTCTCCCGGATTAACATAATTCCTTACCCAGATTTCTAGTTTGCAGATTGTAATACAGAGTCAACCTTTTCCTCGATTCGGGATTTGAACCGGTGACTTGAGACACCATAAATATCCCAAGTGGAGACTTTGAATCTCTTAAGAAATAATTCCACTTTGATTGTCACTTAAATTGGAAAAAACCTCCCTTAATACCCTTTTGGGGTGTAGGTAAAAAGGAGGTTTGACAGTTCCTCCTCCTACTCTTGTCAGTTCTGAGCTTAGTGAGAAGATTAGATCTATTGACTCCAAACTCTCTAACATCAAGAATCTTATTTTCGCCACTCAGTCCACTATGGTGACATTCATTCTATTTCAAAGGAAACAAGTTTTGTCGTGTCAAAAATCAGAGTTGTTATTCTCAGAGCGAGGGAGAATGTTGTCAAGGCCTTCAAGGAAGTTCACGACAGGATGGATGGTATGAGAATCACTACAAGTACTAGCTTTGAACAGTTAAAGGAGGCCATCTGCAACACCCTTGCCTATTTCCTAGGCCGCTAGTGTGGATGTTTTTCAAACTATATTATTTTTTGACAACTTGTTTTGGTGGTATTGTGGGTTGTGATTTAAGCCATTGGATAATTTTTTTTGCTAATGTAGGATGTTTCACCAGTCATTTGATAATCTCTTCACCTTCTCTACTTTACAGCTATCTATGTTTTTAATCCCTATTTGCTGATGGCAAAAAAGGGAGAGAAAAAGTATATTACTATTTTATGTGTACAGGTACAAGTCGACTATGTGTCTATAAGAATATTATTATTTTATATATAGAGGTACAAGTCGACTATATATCTATATGTGTATCATATATTTTGCCTACGTTATATGTATCTGTACAGGTACAAGTCGACTATGTGTCCATATGTTTATGTGTACAGGTCGACTGCACACATTTTATATGTGTATTGGTAGCATATGTTATATACTACATAGGTATAAGTTGATACAAGTTGACTGCACATATTGAGGGGGAGAGTCCTGGACAGGTCAAGTCGAATGCATACATTGAGGGGGAGTCAAGCGTACATACGCTGAGGGGGAGTCAAGTCGATCAGTAAAACACAGGGAAGTCGACTGGTGTTTACTTCTTTACCTTATTATATTATTTTGCCATCATCAAAAAGGGGGATACTGTTAGATCATGTTTTAATGATGCAAATAATATACATGTGCAGGAAATCAAGAAGTAAAGAAGACTGATGGAATAGTTCATGATGTACAAGAAAAGAAATCAGTCAACATGTGATCAGCAAATTTGGGTTGATCTCGTAAACCTGGGCACAATCTAATCAATGAATCAATCACCAATAACAGTGATTAACTGAGCTGGAGAAATCAAATAAGCCTTGGGCAAAGGCACGAATCATGGGCAGAATCACAGAAGACTAAAGGATACAAGGAAATCTGGGAAGCAACCACATTTGGAAGAACCAACAATCAAGGAGAAATCAAGTGAAGCATGTCACACCTCCTTTTGGCTACTACAACCTGGCGAAGGGCATAGATAAGAGAGTTTTTTCCAATTTAAATACAATCAAAACGGGATTCAATTACTTAAGAGATTTCAGGGTTGCCACTTGAGAGATTTATGGTGTCCCAAGTAACTGATTAGATTCCCGAATCGAGGAAAGAATGACTCTGTTTAACTGTCCGCACACCAGAAATCCGAGTAAGGAATTCTGTTAACCCGGGAGAAGGTTTTAGGCATTCTCTAGTTCCGTGGTCCTAGCACGGTCTCTCAACTATTATATCCGGCTAACATTATATAATTTTTATACAATTATGAACCTATGTGCATTTTGAATCTTTTAACCGCTTTTATTATTATTATCTAAAGAGAATTGCAACGTCGTTAATACATGTCCCGAACCACGTCACATAAATACACCTGTGGTGTTTGACACATTCCAACTTTGTTGAGATTTGGATTTGGGTCACATAAATGTGTAACCGAATTTAGGAAAGGAAGATTATTAAACTAACGCGCCTAACGCAATTGTACGTTGTTAACTTTGCGGGAGACCATGAGAATTCGCTAAATGGCATGTCCCGAGTTCCAATCATTTTTATAGAAATAATAAAGAGGGTTGCGCTATTTATGAAGTTTGGTTGGCGCGGCCCACCTTGTTTTATTTTAATGACCATCCTAAAAGGGACTATTATTTTCTAGTAAGGATTGTCTCTAAAATGCCTAATCAATTAGCACTACAAATTTCGGGCCTCAAGTTCAAGTCCGAACTCAAACAAGAGGAAAACCTCTTAATTCAAACTCACCACTTAACCTGGAAGGCCCAAAATTACATTATGAGAGTAGTCCAATAACTTCAAATGGGAATTAAATTTTCAGTATATTGGGTTTCAAAAGCTAGCCTAAAAGTGAAGAATTCTATTAGCGTTTAGGAAATGTGTTACCAACGTTGGGTCATAGCAGGAGCCCAATTCGATGCTGTCCCTGATAGTCCATAATTCAGCAAATATACTGATTCATCGGACTAATAATACCTAGGCTAGCAGCATACGGTTAAGCCCTAAGCTTATTTAAAATGGAAAATTACCATGCTGGGCCCATGAATGAGCCCAGGCCTGAGAAAAATGGTCTTATTGGATCCCAAGAGTCCTGATTTCTAAGCCAATTGGGTCTAATAATTTTAAACACATGAAAGACATAGATTTATTCAATTCGAATGAAAAGCAACTTTAATTTAAATTTTTGACATACATAATTCGATGCAGAGGCGTATTTATGACTAACATACTTGATCTTAAATATTTAACAACTATTTAGTTGCAACTAATGTACCCCAAATGCATCTATTTATGGCTGAAAATGGAACTATTACTGAAATATTAATTTGTACATTTTCATTTTTAAGTTGTTGAATCAAAAAAATTCCAAGCTAACATGTCATCTAAAATGAATCTGGAATTTCCTAATATCATGGTTTAGTAATAAAATGAACTTTGAATTTGAATTTAACAAGTACTTATGAACGAAAAAACAACTAGTTGGTCCTATACATTCAACTTCTCACATAAGCATTTAGCCACTCAAATGGCAGTCAAGCAAGTCTAAGAGTACAACAGTCCAAATTAATTATAATATTCAATTACTCCAATTTTAACCAAACTAACTATGAACGAATGCAGAATCAAAACAGGTGCAGCAAGCGAATTTGCACAAGCGCATGTGCAGCTTCTGTTTCATTGCTCAAATAAGGCATACATTATTAGGGATTCGGGACTTGTACTGAGATTTGAATCACAATAAGAAGGAAAAGAAGTTAGCAGTAGCAAAGAGAGTGTCCAACAAATGAAATCAACCAGAGAATTGAAGGAGAATCGGTTTCACACATAGACGTGAACCAATAAAACCAGCAATCAACACCAAAACTTGAATATTATCAGCACTCAACTCATTTTTTACTCATGAATACACAGGAATTGTTCTAACAATGAAAACCTCAAGGAAATTCTGGAAAACTGGAATGAAACAGTGTTGTTTTTTGAATTTTTAAGGTAATTTTCAGTAGTTTTTGAGTTTTCTTTGAAATTTTTGGATTTTTCTGATTTTCTCTAAGATCTGTATTTGAATTTCAAATTTTTTAGAGTTTTGAATCTCTAATGCTTCGAGAAACTTGTGGGGATTTTTTCAGAGATTTTTGACTGTCCAAAACATTTTTTTTGAATGATTTGGGGTCCCATTTATAGCCAAAGGCTAGGACAACCCTTTTATTTCATTTTAACTACTAGTCCCTCTTTTAGTTTTCAGACTTTACCTACTTGGACCTTCATTTTTTGACTTGTTTCCCAAGTCACTGCACTAAAACTATTGATTTTAGACTAAGGTCCCCTTCTAGAAGGGTATAATGGATTCTGTGTTGTCTTCTATTTATAGGCTACCTATACTACCCTTATTTTGTTCCTGAAATTACCAAATCAATGTTAAAGATTCTATATTACCCCTATTTTATTCTAAAAATTACCAAAATTAAGTGAAAATCCCACATTACTAATATTAGAACTAATTACCAGCAGCTAACACTAAATCCTGTAGTTAACTACTGAATCAAAATAGCAAATCAAATACTAAAATTAAAAGAAGAGCATGGAAGGCTACAACTATTATGCTATTAACAAAATTGATACTCAAACTCAGAAATCAACAGCCAAACGGTGTGAACCATTAAACAACACTCAAACACATAAATCAGGATACTATTGAAATTAAAGAAAACATGGGAATTATTATGGTAAATTTAAAAACTAAAAACATACATGGCAAACAAATCAGAATTTGAATATTTGGAGCATGGTGGCTAACTAAATCTCACAATAGGCATATTCAGGATTCCAAGAACTAATCATGGAGTCATTCACACAACAACAAAATAAAAATAAAATAAAAAGGGACAAAGAAGAATAACTTACTGAATATTCTTCTAATCAACTCGGTTGAATTCAATTTGAGCCTCCAAGCAGAGTCACATGTTTGTTTTTGGGCCAAAACAAATGTATGATTTTGTTTCGAAACTCAAACAGTCTTTAAGGATCAATCTCAGAACTAGGTCAGGCTGGTTTCAAAATTGGAGAGGTCTGGGGTTATTTGGAAAGGACTGGGTGTGTTTTTGGGTAGAGGAGGGCCAGAGGGGTGGGTCGTGATGGCCTGGAAGCCATTGGAGGTTGGTCACCGCCGTGCATGGCGGAGCTGCCCATTTCTAAGGGATATTCGAAGGGTTGGGGCTATATTTGAAGGTGACTCATGATGGGGTTGGAAAGAGGGGATTGTGTGGTGTTGCTTTGGGAGCCGCTATGGACGGTGGAGCTGGCAGGCTTTGAACAAACGTTCGACAAGTTCCATGGGGTTTCCAGGGGTGATCTTAAAGGGTTTGGGAATAGGAGAATACGGGGATTCTAGGGTATAATTTTGGAGGTTGTTGGAGTTACGCCAACAATGGAGATTTCCGGGCAGAAGTGGACGATGGTGGTATGGTGGAGGCACGGTGGCGTTACACCGTCTAAGGACTGTACAATGAGGGTGATTTTTGTCTCTGAGTTTGTGAATATATTAAGACCATTTTATTTAAATGGGAGAGCAAATATGGGTCGTGGGATTAAAGAGCATGGACGGTTGAGATCAGATGGACGTCAAACGATGTTGTTTTGGGAAACTGGGTTTTTGGACCGGGCAATGGGTTGGGTTTGGGTCTGTGTGGGTGGGGTTTGGCTACTTGGGCTGGAAAATGTGGCCCAAATCAAGGGTCTTCAATAAGAGACCCAATTTATGTGCATATTTTCTCTTTTTTATATTTTTCAGATTTAAAAATAAAAAACAAAAATAAACCAAAATAGATTTATCTTCCACAAAATAATCTAATTAACCTCTGCAATAACCTACATTCTAAATTTAAAATAAAATTAAACAATTGTATGAATAACCATGTTTTATTATTTTTTTTATTTTCAATATTAACTGATAAACCTAAAAAAATAAGTCCTAAATGCAAATATGCTATTTTTGTATTTTTATGAATTATGCAAATTAAAACGTGCGACATGCAAATAAACACAGAATTATGCAATTAATTCCTAACATTCAAACAAACCCAAAATCACGCAAATAAATCCTAAAAATTCAAATAATAAAAGAAAGACGCAAGTAAACACGAAGTCCCACAATTAATTCCCAAAATTCAAAAAATCACACAATTCTTTCCTAAATAATCAAATAATAAAAAAATTCTAATTTAGTGAATTCGTAGGAACATGTCAAGCGAGGCAAAAATCACGTGCTCACAGCTTCCCCTCTTTGCTCGAAGATACCAAAAGGTTTCCGGCCAAAGATAAATGAGCAACTGAAAGATTTTTGCCTGCTTTGCATTCCATGAGAAGCATTTTGAAAACGGTCTGACTAAACCCCGCTTCAAAGGTTGCCAACATATCCTTGGCTATAAAGGAATCAGGTCAGTGTAGTTCTGAAGTGTTTGGTGGCTGAGACTACCATGAGCTGTGATTTCATTGTTGATACTACTGTTACTACTTTTTGACCTCCTTATTACACCTCATGAAAAATAAAAGGAATTAGACTACGCTATAAGCTGCGGATTACAACGAAAAGCCTATCTATGTCTTCAATCTCGCTCTTGATCCTTGTTGCCTTGTATTTATTCCTTTGAATTCCTTGTTGCCTCTTTGGCTAGCATTCCTTCCTGTAAACTCATTGTCGCCTTGTTGACTTCTTGTTTTCCTCTTCTTCTATGATTGTTGACAAATTGTCGGACATGACATGTATTCCCTTGAAAAAACATTCCCTCGTTCTGCAGGTAGGTGCCTGGTTACCAAACTTGAATTTTGAAAAATATCCCCTAGTTCTGTAGGTGGGCGCTTGATTTTCGAAATTGAATTTTGAAAAATATTCCCTTGTTCTGCAGGTGGACGCCTGATTACCAAACTTGAAACTTGAAAATATTCCCTTGTTCTACCGCTGGGTTCCTGGTTACCAAAACGTGAATCTTGTAAAATATTCTCTTGTTCTATAGGTGGGCGCCTGGTTAACAAAACTTGAAATTTTGAAAAATATTCCCTTGTTATACAGGTGGGTGTCTGATTACAAATCTTGAAAATTTTGAAAAATATTCCCTTGTTCTACAGGTGGACGCCTGATTCCCAAACTTTAAACTTGAAAATATTCCTTTGTTCTACAGGTGGGCGCCTGATTACTAAAACTTGAATTTTGAAAAATATTCCCTTGTTTCCAGAACTTGAAATTTTGAAAAATATTCCATTTTTCTACAGGTTGACACCTGATTACAAAACTTGAAATATTGAAAAATATTCCCTTGCTCTACAGGTGGGCGCCTCATTAGCAGAACTTGAAATTTTGAAAAATATTCCATTGTTCTACAGGTGGGCACCTGATTACAAAACTTGAATTTTGAAAAATATTTCCTTGTTCAGCAGGTGGGTGCTTGATTACCAATGAAATTTTGAAAAGTATTCTATCATTCTACATGTGGGCGCCTGAGTAGCAAAACCTAAGATTTTGAAAAATATTCCCTTGTTCTACAGGTGGGCACCTGATTACAAAACACAAATTTTGAAAAATATTCCTCTGTTCTACAGGTGGGCGCCTGATTAGCAAAACTTGAAATTTTGAAAAATATTCCCTTGTTACATAAGTGGGCACCTGATTACAAAACTTGAAATTTTGAAAAATATTCCCTTGTTCTACAGGTGGGCTCCTGATTACCAAAACTTGAAATTTTGAAAAATACTCCCTTGTTCTACAAGTGGGTGCCTCATAACTAAAACTTTAAATTTTGAAAAATATTCCCTTGTTCTACAGGTGGGTGCCTGATTATTAAAACTTTAAATTTTTGAAACATATTCCCTTGTTCTACCGGTGGGCTCCTAATTACCAAAACTTTAATTTTTTAAATGTTTTCTACAGGTCGGCGCCTAATTGCTAAAACTTGGAATTTTTGAAAAATATTACCTTGTTCTCCAGGTGGACGCCTTATTGCTAAAATTTGGAATTCTGAAAAATATTCCCTTGTTCTACAGGTGGGCGCCTGATTACCATGCCAAATCTTGCGACTTGAAAAATGTTCCTTGAGACTGCTACCTGTGTTCCTAATTACAATAAAACAAACGAAACACAAAAATTCTTCCAGCCCCAATTTGATGCTGGGCAGATCCGTGAGTGTTAATCAAATCCCTTTATCAAATATCTCTAAACCTAAGCTAAGTCCCATTATCCATGAGGATCTTGACAATTCTCAACTGATAACAACTTTAAGACTATGTTATGTTTCGCAAAAGGTTTTATTTCCTTTATGTCTTTATATGATTTATATCTGCTGGGGGGCTGCTGGTGATTGGTGATAAAAACTGCTTCCCATTATCCAAACGGGTCCTGACAACTCTTAATTAGATGACAAGATGCGGCTGCTGGGGGTTAGTATCTAGAGATACGTCCCATTATCCAGGGGCCCCTGACAACTCTTGTTGACTCTTGCTGGGGAAGTATCTAATCTAAGTCCTATTTTTCAAGAGGGTCCTGACGACTTTTGTTGATTCTTGTTGGCGAAATATTTGAGTTTGACCATGCCACCCGACTATTTGCGTTCTAAGCCAAGTCTTATTTTCCAGGAGGGTCCTAATAACTCTAACTGAATCCTATAACTCTAACTGAATCCTACTTTGACATGCAATTTATTTTATGCCACTTGTTATCCATGATTACTCCTAACCTTAAAATGAGTCCCATTCTCCAGGAGGGTCCTGAAGGTTCCGACTTACATGCCAGTTCTATCTTCTTGTTATTTCTGCTGGTGATCATTGTCTGGTAGGGTTTCTTCGACTCTTACTAGGGAAGGTGTTGGTGCTTTCCAATGTTATCCACACCTATATGAGTTCTAAAATGTGTTCCATCTCAACTTCCATGCTTCTTTTAACTCTCAATAGTTCCTATTGGGGTTTGCTTGTTAACGTTTGTCCCTTTGTGTTGTTTGCTGGGGAGGGTGTTTATGACGGACTATGTCTCTTTTGAGTTTTAACTAAGCCCCATTTCCAGGTGGGCCTTGACTTTTATCGTACATGTCGTGTGCCCACCTTCCCTTGTGGATGGCCTCCCTTAGGCTCTTCCAGAATTTTCTGCCCCTGCGTCAACCAAAGAAAACTTATCAGTTTGAAAAGTGGTGGTTGGCTCACAACATTCTTGTTTAAGACAACCTCCCCATTGTCATGTTACGCTGCATTCCATTTCCCGTATTGATGATGAACCGCTTGAACTGCTCATATAAAACATTGAGACATCTAGGGTTTATTCCCCCCCCCCCCCATCATTGTGTTACGTTTCTAATCCTTTGTCGGCATTCTTTATTTCCTTCCCTGATGATTGATGAGTTGATATATCATACTTCGCTCAACCCTCTGCACCTTGCGGCTTCACTTTGTTCTTTATCTCCGTGCTACCTTTCCACTCCTTTACCAAAATCCTTGCGCCCATTCTTGAAATAACCCAGTCAGTCTATGATGTTCGGTTGGCCTTTGGCTTTTATGCGTTTATGTTGCTCTCTACTTCGTGTTGTACTTCCGACCCTTTACCAGAATTCATTTTTGCCTCTTCTCGACGATTGACGAGTTGATATATCATGCTGGGTCAACTCTCATGGCCATTTGCACCTTTGTGTTGCACTTTTCCCTCTTTTGCCAGAAGTCTTATACCCTTCTTTGATGATTGCTGAGTTAGGGTGTTATGCTTGGCTGATCCTCTGACCATTGTGGATTTGTTTTGTTTCTCATCTTGGTGTTACATTTCCGAGCCTTTTCTAATATCTTTACACCCTCTCCTGGGACTACCTGGTCCATTTATGATACTTGACTGACTCTCGATCTTTGTGGTTTTACTTTGCATCCCCATCTTGTGTGGTGTTCCTTGCTGTTCCACACTTGTTATCTTTGTTACGCCTTTGGGCATCATGTGCTTTGTCCTTTTGGGAATTGATAATCGGCATTGAAATTCCTCTCGTTTGCTTAAACAAAAGACTGTAGGGACTTGAATAAAATGAAATGGAACGACTTCGAACAGTATTTAGGGTGAAGAATTCCATATTCACTGACTGTTGGAAAGAAGAGAAAGAAAATTTATCTAAACAAAGAACAACTGGTTTTCATGATCATGACATGCACTTTGGCCTAGTCGACCCAGTCTGTTTCGGTAACCGACCTTCTGTTGCCGTGCTTTTGTTGTTGTGACCATTTCTAACCCGATTACTTCAACCAAACCCTAGCTTTGCTTGCCTTAGTGTGTTCGTGAATAGATTTCCACCAAAAACCCCTTTCCGGTTGTTTCTTCTTGCCTTGCCTTCGCCTCATGGGGCGCGTGAGGGTTTTCACCAGTTGAGACTCTCTAATTTATTTTTCAACTCGTATCGCCTTATGGTGCCCATGAGGGTTTTCACCAATAAGACTCTCTCATTTTATTTTCTCTCTTGCTCTGCCCGGAGTATTTCCCCAGACGTGAATCACTCTACTTGCTCAACTTGGCATCTTTTAAAGAGTGATCAGAAGGCCTTTCTTTGGACCGTAATGTAGGCGTTTGGATAAGGTTATAAAGAAAGGGTATCAAAGGCTCAAAACAATTTAAATGGGTTCAAAATTACAACTTTCGGAATCAAATTCTTACAACAACCACAACGTCTGCCCCAGTTTCTCGCTTGGGGACTTTTGGACTTTTTTTCTACTGAGACCGAACCGTGAGGCTGCCTACGTATCCTTTTAAAAGGAATCAGGTCAAACGTAGTTCATGACGATTCCTTGTTTTTTTTTATGTTTTCCTTCTTTGTTTCGTTTTCTTTTTCTTTCTTTCTTTTCCTTTTCTTATTTATCTCTTTCCTTTATTTTTCTTGTTTTTCCTTTTTTTCTCTTTTTTTTTCTTTTTCTTGTCTTTTTCTTTTTCATTCTTTTTATTCTTTCCTTTCCTTTTCTTTCCTTTTACTGTCTTCTCACACTTGCGCTTCTGACTTTTGTTACTGATTCCAAAAGAGGGATATGAAAGAAATAACTAAAGCTCAAAGAGGTTAGCAAAAGGTAGAGTATTTAGATAGCAGAATAAAATGCCTTTGTCATTCCAATTTTCAAAATATGCCAAGTACAAACAAGAGTCGAGTATTGACAATGATCTAAAGACTATCATACATAATATCGTTTTATAGCATACAAGTTGATTGCCATTTCCATGCATCTCCCTTCCACATCTGTCAGATATAATGCTCCATTAGACAACACTCTTGATACGATGAGTGGTCCTTGCCAGTTTGGAGCAAACTTCTCCTTTGCCTCGGCCTGGTGAGGGTGGATGCGTTTTAATACCAGCTGACCTACTTCAAACTTTTTGGGGCGCACTTTCTTATTATATGCCATGGCCATCCTTTGTTGATACAATTGGCTGTGATAGACCGCCGCCAATCTTTTCTCGTCAGTCAAAGGCAATTGCTCCAAACGAGCTTTGACCCATTCTTCGTCATTGATTCCCGCTTCAGCCACGACTCAAAGAGAGGGGATTTCAATTTCAGCCGATATTACCGTCTCTGTGCCATACACCAACAAGTATGGGGTGGCCCCCAATGAAGTGTAGACGGTGGTACAATAGCCTAACAATGCAAATAGCAGCTTCTCATGCAACTGTCTGGACCCCTCTACATTTTTTTGAAGTATCTTCTTTATGTTCTTATTGGCCTCCTCAACAGCTCTGTTTGCCTTGGGGCTGTATGGAGTAGATGTATGACCTTAAATTGCTGACATACTTCCCTCATTACGTACATTGAGGATTTCTCCATTGTCTGTGATGAGCGTCTTGGGATCCCGAATCGACAAATGATATTTGTGTGCACAAAGTCGACCACAGCCTTCTTGGTCACTACCTTGAAGGTTTTGGCTTCAAACCATTGGTGAAATAGTCAATAGCAACCAGGAGAAATCTGTGTATGTTAGAAGCTGCTGGCTCAATGGGACCAATGACCTCCATGCCCCAAGCAACTAAAGGCCATGGTGGAGACATCATATGCAACTCAGATGGTGGAGAGTGAATTAGGTCTCCATGCACCTGACATTGGTGGAATTTGCACACAAAGTTGATATAGTCCCGCTCCATGGTGAGCCAATAGTATCTTTCCCAGAGAATCTTCTTTGCCAAAACATATCCGCTCATGTGTGACCCACAAATGCCAGCATACACCTCATTCATAATGGATGTCACCTGCCCAGCATCTACGCATCTTAGCAAACCAAGATCTGGCGTTCTTTTGTATAATATTCCTCCGTTGAACAAAAACCCATTTGACAAATGAAGGATTGTTCTCTTCTAGTCACTCATGGCCTGTACCTGGTACACACCTCTCCTAATATATTCTTCGATGTCATGGAACCAAGGCTTGCCGTGAATCTCTTCTTCCACCATTTTGCAATAAACATGCTGATCATGGACCCTGATATGTATTGGGTCAATATAAGCCTTGTCTGGATGATGTAATATTGATGCCAAAGTAGTCAGGGCATCGGCAACCTCATTGTGAATTCTGGGGATGTGACAGAAATCTATTGATCGGAATCGTTGGCAGAGATCATGCAAACATTGCCGGTATGGTATGAGTTTTAAATCTCTTGTCTCCCACTCCCCTTAAATCTAGTGTACCAGAAGGTCCGAGTCTCCCAAGAGCAAGACTTCCTAGACTCCCATGTTTGCTGCTAATCTTAAACCCAAAATGCATGCCTCATATTCTACCATGTTGTTGGTGCAATAGAAGCGGAGTTGAGCTGTGACTAGGTAATGATAACCTTCTTCAGAAATGAGCACCGCTCCTATCTCAACACCTTTCATGTTGGCAGCCCCATCGAAGAACAATTTCGATCCCGACTTCTTATCCCGTTCTGCCTCATCAATATGCATCACTTCATTATCCGAGAAGTATGTGTTCAAGGGCTCATATTCTTCATCTATCAGATTTTCAGCTAAATGATCTACCAATGCTTGTGCTTTCATGGCGGTCCTACTCACGTAGATAATGTCAAACTCCGTGAGAATGATTTTCCATTTCGTGAGCCTTCATGTGGGCATGGGCTTCTGGAAAATGTATTTCAATGGGTCCAGACGTTAGATGAGATAAGTGGTATATGATGACAACTAGTGCTTTAGATTCTGGGCTACCCACGTCAAGGTGTCCTTTCAAGATGAGTGTACTTAACCTCATAAGCTGTAAATTTCTTGCTGAGGTAGTATTTGACCTGCTCTTTTCTCCCGGTAACATCGTGCTGACCCAGCACGCACCCAAATGAGTTGTCCAAAACTATCATAAGATAGGTCTTCTAGGTTCCGACAGGACCAATACCGGCTGGTTCGACAAATACTTCTTTATTTTTTCAAAAGCTTCCTGGCACTATCCCGTCCATTTCACCGCAGCATCATTTTTCAAAACCTTAAAGATAGGTTCGCAGATGGTTGTGTGTTGAGCAATGAACCGACTGATGTAATTCAAACTTCCCAATAGACTCAGCACTTCTATTTTTTTCGTTGGCGGTGGTAATTCCTGTATAGCTCTAATCTTTGATGGATCTAGCTCAATGCCTCGGTGGCTGACTATGAACCCTAACAATTTTTTCGAGGGAACCCCAAATACGCATTTTGCCGGGTTGAGTTTGGGGTCATACCTGCGGAGCCTTTGGAAGAATTGTTTCAGGTGTTTGACATGATCAGATTGCTTTCTGGACTTGACTATCACATCATCCACATAGACCTCGATTTCTTTATGCATCATATCATGAAAAATGATTTTCATGGCCCTCATATATGTTTCCCTGGTGTTTTTCAAACCAAAAGGCATGACTCTATAACAATATGTCCCCACAGTATGATGAATGTTGTTTTCTCCGCATCTTCTTCATCCATTAAGATCTGGTAATATCCTACGTAACAATCCATAAATGACCCGATCTCATGCTTCGCACAATTGTCAATCAATATGTGGATGTTCGGCATGGGAAAGTTGTCTTTTGGACATGCTTTGTTGAGGTCACAGTAATCAACACACAGCCTAGGTTTACCGTCCTTCTTTGGTATAGGCACAACATTAGCTAACCAGGTGGGGTATCGTGTGACTCGGATGACTTTTGCCTCAAACTGCTTGGTCACTTCCTCTTTAATTTTCACACTGGTATCAGTTTTGAATTTTCTCAAATTTTGCTTTACAGGAGGGCAGGCTAGGTCAGTGGGTAACTTGTGCACCACCAAATTACTACTCAATCCGGGCATATCGTTGTTGGACCATGCAAAGACATCTTTGTACTCAAGCAACACTTCAATTATTTCTTTCCTAAGTTATGGATCCAGATGGACACTTATTTTTGTTTCTCTAACATTATCCGGACTTCCTAAATTGACTGCCTATATATCATTCAGGTTTGGTTTGGGTTTCTCTTCGAATTGGGTCAACTCTTTACTAATCTCATCCCATGCCCCTTCCTCATCATACCCTAGTTCATCCTCATGTTCTATTTCCTTAATTATTATTTCTAAACTAGACCTGTTTTGAAGACTTGGCCGAGGAGTCATTACGCATGTCAAATACTTGGAACCAGCATAAAAATAACTGTAAAAAAGAGAAAAAAAAATAAAAGTGAAGAGAAATGGAAACTATAAGCATTGCTGAAAGGAAAATTGCATTTCATTAGAATCAAATATAACAGAGTTACACATCCAAAAGGACGGAAATAGCAACTGAATTGAGAACTCTGATTCTAATCCAAACCCTACTGAAAGGAAAATCAAAGCTGACTACCACGACTCCCTCCGAGTGGGAAGAAGAGTGGCTTCCCAGTTATTGATTTTTGTGCATGCTCCCACAAACTGCACATCTGCCCTACTTGATCATTCTCCTACCTCGACCATATTGAGCTCATTAAACATTCTTTTTAACCCCTTATCAAGATCTCTGTCCGCATCGATCAGCGGTCGGGAAATCTTTAGTCTGGGTCCATTGCTAGTGCTGGGCTTGACGAATGATCTGGACAACCTTGGGATGGCCTTTGGGAGAACTCAAGCCTTCTGCCTTAGCTTCTTGGCTCGCCTTATGTTTGTGGTTGTGGGCTCGAACCCTAGGCCGAATGTGCCCAGATTTTTGGGGAGGGACACTGGTTGTACAATGCCTTACAGAGAAGCCCCCAATCCCTTGCCGGGAATAAAACCATTTTTCAACATTTCTGAAGCTACCATGATGGACGCGGTTGCTATCTTTGGGGTCGTGACAACCTTACCTTCTGGGATTTTTTGAACTGACACAGTATCAAACACCTGGTAGACCCATGGCCTTTGTTGTCCTCAAATTCAATGAAAGGTACGATTGCCCCACCTGAAGTACACTGATTGTCTTCATCGTGCACCACAATCTCTTGCATGTCCCATTCAAATTTGACCATATGATGTAGTGTGGATGGCGTTGCTTTGGCTGCATGAATCCAGGGCCTACCCATCAACAGGTTATAAGAGACTGCTAAATCTAGCACTTGGAATTCCATGGTGAACTCAACAGGCCATATTGTCACTTCTAGCACTATATCTCCCATAGTGTCTTTTCCCCCGCCATCGAAATCTCGAACATAGAAGTTATTCTTGCGGACCCCCATTTTCCACCTTCAGCTTGGTCAATGTGGACACTGGACAAATATTTACGCTGGACCAGCTGTCGACCAAAACGCGGGTAACCATAGCATCTTCACATTTCACAGTCAGATAAAGAGCCCGGTTGTGCTCAGTGCCCTCCATGGGAAATTCATCGTTAGAGAATGTGACTCGGTTTACCTCGAATATCTTGTTTGCAATCTTTTCTAAAATTATTCACCATTATATTGTCTGGGACATGAACTTCATTCAAAATCTTCATCAACGCCCGGCGGTGTTCATCTGAATTGATCAGAAAGGACAACAAAGAAATCTGAGTTGATGTCTTCCTCAACTGCTCTATGATGGAGTAGTCCTGCATTTTTATTTTCTTGATGAATTCTTCCGCCTCTTCTTATGACATAGCTTTCTTCACTGGGCCGAGGTTATCTCTAGATATTCTGCCCTTCCTCAATTCTTCCGGGTCAAAGTACCTTCCTGACCGAGTTAAACCCTGTGCCTCACACACTTCCTCCCTAACTTCTTTTCCCTTGTACTTCACTATTGCTTTCTTATATCTCCAAGGAACGGCTTTTTTGTCGATGATGGGCGGCTTGATCATTGGTTTTACAATAACTGGCTCTATCCGAACACTTCCACAACCACGATTGGCCTCTAGCTGCCCCATGTAGTGTTACTTTTTCCTGTTCCTGCTTTGGCGTAACGGCGCATGCTGAGCTCCACTGAACTATGATAGTTTTTTCACCTTTGTCTTTTGCCCTGGTTACTAGCTTCTCACTGCTTGCACTCTCAGTTGGCTTAAACTCACTGGCTTTGATCAGCATTACCGTTTGTGAAGGCCTTTTGGACTTTCCCCTCCTTTCCACAATCTCAATCATGTTGGCTTCCTAATTGGCCGACAGCGGGTTTGGGTTAATATTGGGTGCCTCTGGGGTCTGCACCTCAATCCGGTGGGAGTCAATAAGTTCCTGGATAGCGTTCTTTAAATTCCAACACTTTTCAGTGTCATGCCATGGTGTACCAAAATAGTATTCACAGCTGACAGAATAATCTAGATTCTCCGAGGGAGGATTTGGCAATTTCGCTTCGATTGGTCTCAACATATCCATTTGTCGCAACCTGTGGAATAAGCTAGTGTAGGATTCTCCCAACGGGGTGAAATTGCTCTTCTTCTGTACCCTCTCATTTCTCAGGATTGGATTTGCTCGGAAAGCGGGCTTTGGGGGCTATTGGTAGGCTCTTGAAGGTGGGTAATGATTCTGTGGAGTTGCGTAGGTATTTTGTGCGGGTGGCGCACGCCATTAATGCGTGAGCGGGAGGTTGGATATATGCTTGCGCGTGATAGACTAAGAAGCAGGGTTCGAGTGGTGGATAGTAATGTCGTAGTGGGCTGTACGGAGTATGTGGGCATGTTTGGTGGTCAGGAGGGGGTTGGGCGTAATGAGATGGTGCCCGAGGTCTGAACCAAGTTCCCGACTCCACTCTCGCTACTTCCTCTTTCTTCTTCTTTCCGAAGGTTCCCCCAGCTCCACCCTGAATGGCCTGAGTAGTTGCCTTAATTGCGGAGAAGCTCATGCTTTTATTGGATTTGAGGCCTTCCTCGACCATACTTCACATCTTGACACTTCGTTGAAAGATTTCCCCACTGCTGACACCAAATGTCCAAAATATGTTGGTTCCAAAGCCTATAGAAAATAATCAACCATCTCACTCTCCTTCATGGGAGGATCAACTCTAGTAGCTTATTCCCTCCACTGGAAACAGTACTCCCTGAAACTCTCATTGTGTTTCTTCTCCAGTGTTGTAAGAGATAGACGGTCCGGGACAATCTCGAGATTATATTGAAAGTGGCAAGCGAACGCTTGTGCTAGGTCATCCCAAGTATACCACCGATTGTGATCCTGCCGAGTATACCACTCCAGCGCCGACCCTCATTTTGCTGCAAAACCCCTTAGTTGTGCGAATAGATAGGAAAACGTGAGGGCGGATCAGTGGCGGACTGGTCAGGTGCTTGGGCCAGTGGCAGGATAAAGGTAGGATTAGCAGGATAAGTCTAGGGCGAATGTCCTCTTGCCCATGCCTGGTACATCTCAGCCATTTGGTGCTCTAGCTTATACATTTCCTCATTCATAGCATTAACGTCCAATTCCTCAGCTTCCTTTGAAGGGTTAATAATGCTAACATCGGTTTCCTAATTGGCCATGACTTGCTTGCGTTTAGACTACGTGTTGTAGGAGTGGGTTGCCAGAATGCCGCGAGTACTAATCACCTGTCTAGTCTGAAACTTGAATGAAATCAAAAACTCGTTAACGATTGGGTTCTGACACATAAGAGGCCACGTATTGGGTATGAATGCACATAATTAACAGTCGGTCACTACATGCATTGGTTTCTTGTGTTATCCCGGCGAAGCCCGTTTGTTTTAGCCTTATTTTCTTCCCCCTTCCTATTTCATTCACTTTCTCTCTTATTTTATTCAATTATGGTCGAATCCTATGTAGATTGCCTACGTATAATGGCCCCGCATAAATCAGACAAAGCGTAGTTCTTGCAAGTAAAAAGAGAAGAATAAAATATTTCGGAAATTTCCATCCCCATAATAACAAACTTTGGTTACAAGGACTTGAAAGAATGACAAATTAAACAAGAAACTAACAAGCTTGGATAAAAAAGCGAACTACATACTCGAAATATAACTAACTATGCATAAAAGAATACAGACTCCCGGTTAAACTAATAGACCTTTAAATATATTTTGATAAAAGGCAGTGTAATATTTATGAAAACATCAATGCTTCAAGTGATCCTGGGCCTCGCGGGGCATCATTCGGCCTTAGCGCAGGCTTGCATGCTAAACTCCTTTAGAGTTGGTGGAGGTCTTCCGTCACTTGTCGAACAAAGGTCATGGCGGTGGCAAAGAATATGGATCTTGTCATATCCTTGAAATGGTTGTACTTTATGGTGACCTAGTCTGTGATTGCCCATACTCTTTCCCTAATAACACCCTTTTCTTGCAACAAATGCCCAATTTGCTTGGCCCTTGCCTCCAGAGTTTGCTCGGCTACCTGATTCAGTTCCTGGAATTGCCGCAAATCAATCTCCAACCTTGCTATCGCTGCATAACAATGTTCTCTCTCGGCTTTGAGGTCCCTGATTTGCTTGGCCACTCTGTTCTCAGCCATGATGACCCTCCTTTTTAACCCTGCAACCTCATCGTCATGCATTTCCTTTAGTTGCTCAATGATGCCGGCTCGTTCCTCCGCACTTTTAGCTAATTATTTCCGAACCCTGGATAGTTCGCCTTCCACCTTGTTCAAGTCAAACCCATACTCGGTTTCTTTTTGCCTCAGATTGTCTATGAGTTTTTCATTCTTCGCACTCCTGAGGGAATTTTCTGCGGCTGCTTTCATTTTTTGTATTTGGGCTCGCAACGCCTAATTTCATTTGGTTAATCTTTTATTTTCTCCCTCGTCTGCTGTGGCTTGCAAGCCATTTTCAAATTGAAGCTCTTTGACCTCTTTTTCTAATCTTTGTATGGTGCCACTTTATTCATTTTCCTTGGCTAGCCAGTCCCATTGTTCTTCTGATGTCTCAAAAAATTCTTGGAGGTGCGTTCTTTTAGCTGGCCTTCTGGTCTCTATTTCGTTTGTATACCAAGAAATGTATCCTGGTGCAACCTCGCCTTTAGATATGTCATGTACTCGGATATCCACTGTAAAGCATTGACATTCGCTCCAGATTTGACGTACGACGACTTCAGGGAATTGACCGTTGGAGCTAATCTCAACAGCATGGTAGCTAATATCCTCATCCCTGGGAATCATTTGGCATCTACCTAATTGCCGTAGTACTTTGTATGGCGCATAGGGTTGGATATTTCGGAGACCCATTAGAAGAAAATGAGGCCTGGTAGTCGGCATATACACGATTTCATCCACGGGGAGCCACCCGAACGTCCACTCTATCTTATTTGCAGTGACAACCTTGAGATGCGACACCCATTCTGTGACAACCTCAGGAAACCTAAACCTATCAACCCTGTTGTAGAATTCTTCTATGCAGCTCTTTGTTGGTGACCCATAATTCATAAGCCGAGGCCGGTGGAATAAGTGTTCGATCACACATATTTGTAACAATAGGTTACATCCTTCAAAGAAATCTCCTCCTGCTTTACAGACGGTGAGAGAGCGGAAGATCTCGGATAAGCGCATAGGAGAGAGGCTACTCTTGGCCTGAGTTATTAAAGTGCTGACGACCCTTGCTATCTGTACGTACATAATTCCATCCTTCCGCAGAAACACCAAAAGACCCAAGAAGAATACCATGAATGTAAAACATCGATGCTCCTCCCATTTTAGTTTGTTTCCTTTGCTACAAAGATGGTTTTCCGGGTTATTGAAACCCCCTATGTGCCAGTACCTCTGATATATAAACTGCAGGGTACAGAAGCCGGCTGACAAGTGAGTCCAAGAATTTGTGCACGGAGAGGGCTCTTGGCGCAATCAGGTATTGGTGCCTCAGGGGAATCATAGGGGTCCCTGTATATCCATTTATTTCTTCCAATACCGATATGAGTTCAAAATCCGAGAAATGGAATACATTGTGAGCCGAGTCCTAGAATGTGATCAATGCCTTTATGATATCTCCCCTCAGGTTATTTTTCAGAAACCCAGTAAGTCCTCCAAAATGCATGTTGACCCTATTTTTTCCCGCTTCCGCCAAGTCATTCCACCACATGTGTAGCTCCAAGGAAATTTTGTTCATGAATGTTATCGGTAAATACTGATCCGTGCTCATTTTGCACATTTATTAGGACGAATTCGTATCTCTGATTTGTATTACTTAACTCCACGAAACATTAAATCTGACCTCTTTCTTTTATGAAATTTATTTTCTAAAATCAGGGCACAACTTTGTGAATACGGCCTTTCAGCGCTTCCAAAGGAAGATTTTAAGGTTGTTCTCGTTGACCGACGAAAATAAGACTCAGAGGTGGCCATTTGCGCCAAGTCAGCCTTCGGACGTCCCTTTTGGTGACATTTAGCTATTCTTGGCAGTAATGGCATCACCCGATTTATTTAGAAAAATATAATTGGACATTTGTTTTCCTTATTTTGGTTATTTTTGCAAAAGGGAGGTTGGACCCGATGGGGGTTGCCTACGTACCACGTACCTGACGAGAATCAAAACAGTGTAGTTTGGGCAAAACAATTTATCAAAACCAAATCTTTGTTGAAAAACCCCTTTTTTCTTTTTTTCTTCTTTTTGTTGTTTTTTTCCTTTCAAAAATCCGGCAGCATTTCGGCGCTATTTGAGCAGTGGTTTTACAAGATAAACGATTAATCTCAGCCAACCCAAGTATCACTTATTTTCTCAATTTTCTTTCCTTATTCGCAATCTGGTCCACATGCAAATCCAAGGCAGCTAAATAAATGCACAAGTAACACGTAATATGCATCAGGATGGTCTTTTCATTTCGGGTCACCTGTCTTAGACGGACCCAACCCCTGTGTTGAGTCCCCTAATAGGTTAAAAACCTTGGAATAGGGACTAGACTGTGCACCCCAGCAGACAACTCAAGTCGAGGAGGGGGCTACGTACAGGGAACCGAAAGGCCATCCGGCTTAGTAACTTGTCCAGCCTCTTTCTTATTTTGGGGTATGACACTAACAGAATAGGGAGTCTCAACCAGTAAGCTCATCCCCAGATGTGAGAAGAGAAGGGTTTCGTAAAAGTTTATATGTACAGTTCAGATAATATCAAAGCGGTAAAAGCAATATTTTGCACATTAAGCCAACATGTAAAATCAGATAATAAACAAAGCCAAATAGAACAAGTATTCTAAGCTCGAATTCTTGAACCCTGAACCATAGATTCTAGGTTCGATCCCATCCAAAGTTGCCAGAACATTCACACCTCCATTTGGCTACTACTACTCGACGAAGGGCATAGATAAGGGAGTTTTTACAAATTTAAGGACAATCGAAACGAGATTCAATTATTTAAGAGATTTCAGAGTCTCCACTTGAGAGATTTATGGTGTTCCAAGTCACCAGTTAGAATCCTGAATCGAGGAAAGAACTCTATTAACAGTTCGCACACCAGAAATCCGAGTAAGGAATTCTATTAACCCGGGAGAAGGTGTTAGGCATTCCCAAGTTCCGTGGTTCTAGCACTGTCGCTCAACTATTATATCCGGCTTAAATTATCTGATTTTTATACAATTACGAACTTATGTGCATTCTTAATCTTTTAACCGCTTTTATTATCGTTATTTAAAGAGAATTGCAACGTCGTTAAAACATGTCCCGAACAACTTCACATAAATGCACCCGTGGTTTTTAACACATTCCAACTTTGTTGAGATTTGGATTTGGTCACATAAATGTGCACCCGAATTTAGGAAAGGGAGATCATTAAACTAACGCGCTAAAGCAATTGTACGTTGTTAATTTTGTGGGAGGCCATGAGAATTTGCTAAATGGTAGATCCCGAGTTCTAAATATTTTTATAGAAATAATCAAGAGGATCACGCTATTTAAGAATTTTATTTGACGCGGCGTGCCTTGTTTTATTTTTTAATGGCCAACCTAAAAGGGACTATTATTTTCTTGTAAGGATTGTCTCTAAAATTCCTAATCAATTAGTACTACAAATCTCGGGCCTCAAGTTCAAGTCGGAACTCAAACAAGAGGAAAACCTCTTAATTCATACTCGCCACTTAACCTGGAAGGCCCAAAATTACATTATGAGAGTAATCCAATCACTTCAAATGGGAATTGAATTTTCAGTATATTGGGTTTCAAAAACTAGCCTAAAAGTGAAGAATTCTATTAGCGTATATGAAATGTGTTACCAGCGTTGGGTCATAGCAGGAGCCCAATTCGAAGTTGTCCCTGATAGTCCATAATTCAGCAAATATATTGATTCATCGGATTAATAATACCTGGGCTAGTAGCATACAGTTAAGCCCAAAGCTTATTTAAAAAGGAAAATTACAATGTTGGGCCCATGAACGAGCCCATGCCTGAGAAAAATGGTCTTATTGGATCCTAGAGTCCTGATTTCTTAGCCAACTGGATCTGATGATTTTAAAAACATGAAAGACATAGATTTATTCAATTCGAAGGCAAAGAGACTTTAATTTAAATTTTTGACATACATTATTCGATGCAGAGGTATATTTATGACTAACATACTTGATCTAAAATATTTAACAACTATTTTAATAGCAACTAATGTACTCCAAATGCATCAAATTATGGCATAAAATGGAACAATTACACAAATATTAATTTTCACGTTTTCATTTTTATGCTGTTGAATCAATGAAATTCCAAACTAACATGTTATCTAAAATGAATCTGGAATTCTCTACTATCATGGTTCAGTAATACAATGAACTTTGATTTTGAATTTAAAAAGTACTTATGAACGAAAAAACAACTACTTGATCCTATGCATTCAACTTCTCAGATAAACATTTAACCACTCAAATGGCAGTCAAGCAAGTGTAAGAGTCAGCATTCCAAATGAATTACAACATTCAAATACTCCAATTTTAACTAAACTAGCTACGAACGAATGCATAATCAAAACAGGTGCAGCAAGCGAATTTGCACAAGCGCAGGCAAAGCTTCTATTTCATTGCTCAAGTTAGGCATGCATTGTTAGGGATTCAGGACTTGTACCTGGGATTTGAATCACTATAAGAAGGAAGAGAAGTCAGAAGCAGCAAATGAAATCAGTCGGAGAATTGAAGGAGAATCAGTTTCAAACATAGACTTGAACCAATAAAACCAGCAATCGAAATATGCACAAAAATTAACCCAAATCTTGAATATCACCAGCACTCAACTCATTTTTGACTAATGAATACACAGGAATTGTTCTAACAGTGAAAACCTCAAGTAACTTCTGGAAAACTGGAATGAAACAGTGTTGTTTATTGAATATTTGTAGTAATTTTCAGTAGTTTTTGAAATTTTTGGATTTATCTGATTTTCTCTAAGATCTGGATTTGAATTTCAAAATTTTCAGAGTTTTGAATCTCTAATTCTTCGAGAAACTTGTGGGGATTTTTTTCAAAGATTTTTTTACTGTCCGAAACTTTTTTTTGAATGATTTGGGGACCCTTTTATAGTCAAAGGCCAGGGAAACCTTTCTATTTCATTTTAACTACTAGTCCCTCTTTTAATTTTCAATCTTTACCTACTTGGACCTTAATATTTTGACTTGTTTCACAATTTAGTACTCTAAAACTACTGATGTTAGACTAAGGTTTGTGAGCACGTGATTTTTGCCTCGCCTGACATATTCCTATAAATTCAGATTTATTTTTTTCTTTTATTATTTGAATTTTAGAAATTATTTGTGTGATTGTGTGTTTATTTGCATCTTTTTTTTATTATTTGAATTTTTAGGACAAACCCAAAATCACGCAAATAAATCCTAAAAATTCAAATAATGAAAGAAAGGCGCCAGTAAACACGAAGTCACACAATTAATTCCCAAAATTCCAAAAATCACACAATTAATTCATAAAAATTTAAATAATAAACAAAAATTCCTAATTTAGTGAATTTTATAGGAACATGTCAAGCGAGGGCAAAAATCACGTGCTCACAAAGCAATCCTCCGCTGAAGGAGAGCAATCTATAGAAGCAACGACTCAATTCTTATTCTTGGAAAGAATCAATTCTTTCCAAGGATCAAATCTCTTGGGTTGTCAAGCCTCTAATATCCATCAAAGTATTTATACTTCCTTGAAAACCCTAGATTATATATACTTTGATCAAACCAAGTCCCTCTCATTATTCTACTACAAACAAGCATTGTAGTTTACTAAGATCTGCTATGCAAAAAGTTAGGGATAGAAAGAGAGACCAAAATTGGTGAGGCACTGTATCACAAACGAGTGCTAGAGAACTGAGCGATATACACCATATCTGTACTTGGATGAAAGTCATTTACTAAAGAGAACTCCCTTGCAACCCAAAGGGACTAGATTAGGATGCACAATGAATTTGAACCAGTATAAAAATCTCGATATTTTTAATTCCTGATATTATTCTCTGCATTTTACTTTCAATTACCATAATTGCTAAATTATGATATTCAGTCGGCTACTAAAGTTATAAGTCAACTTATAAGCAATTAATTTAATGGATTTACAATTCACTCCCCCCTGGTACTATCACATTGCTACTCCACTACTTCAGGGTGCTCTGATCCGTCTAGTGGGCCTCATGGAGAGTGTCACCCAGGAAGGCTTGCTACATGTATCCCCAGCCGTCTTTTAGGCTAGATGAGGGGCACAGACTCGTAATATTCGCACTCCATAGTAGTGGCTCCTCAGTTTCAGACTCCAACAGCACAGCCAGTTAGAGCAGTTCAATCGGGTGTAGTAACCTAGACCGGTGTGGGAGCAGCCATGAATATCGATGCCTTGTTGAGATTGTATAGGTTTACTAAGCTCTTCAATGCAACTTTCAGCAGTGAATGTTCTGAGCATCCCAGGATTATCTAAACAACTGTCATGAGGTTCTCAGGAACATAGAGATAGTGGAGAGCAATGGGGTCGACTTTGCTACTTTTCGCTTATCTGGATCCTCCAAGGCTTGGTGAAGAGATTATTGTTTGGCCACACCAGCCGGATCACCAGATTTGACTTGGGAGAAGTTTACTCATCTATTCTTGGAGAAGTTTGTTACCATCAGTTAGAGGGGGATTTATCGGAGGCAGTTTGAGCATCTCTATCAAGGTTCTATGATTGTTACCGAGCATGACACCAGGTGTATTGATTTGGCCCATCATGCTCTACTTATACTCCCAACAGGGCGAGAGAGTGAGGAGGTTTATTGAGGGACTTTTCCATCCTATTCGACGTCAGATGGCTAAGGAGACGGGGAGTGAGATTTTTTTCTAGGAGGCAACCAATATGGCCAGGAGGGTCGAGATGGTTTTGTCATGGGGAGGTGGTCAGGAGTCTGACAAGAGGCCCCATTATTTAAGCAGATTCAGTGGTACCTCATCTAGAGGCAGGGATTCGTATGGTAGAGGCCATCCTCATAGGCCTTTTTAGTTCGCACGTTAGGTTTCTCACGGTGCTTCATGTGGTCGTGGTTCTTATATACAATATTCTTATTAGCAGCCCTACATTACACCACTATCTCCTATTAGTGCACCGCTGCTCCAAAGTTTTCGGGGTGGTCATTCAGGTCGTCGGGGTCTTTCTTAGTTTCCTCAGCCGCAGCACTCAGGTAGATGATTTGAGTGTGGCAAGTATGGTCATATCTGGAGGACTTGTCCAAGGTTAGTATGTACTCAGTCAAAACAGTAGGGTTCCCGTACTATGGTTCAGGCACCAGGTGTTCCACAGCTCGCCCAGCCAGCTAGAGGTGGGGGTATAGGTGCTAGAGGTGCCATAGGTGGAGCTCAGGCTGCTAGAGGTGCTATAGGTGGAGCTCAGGCCGCTAGAGGTGGAAGCCAGCCAGCAGCAGGTCATCCCAGAGATCTAGTCGCCCAGCCCCAATTTTATGCTCTTCCATCTAGGCCGGAGGCTGAGGCTTCCAATACAGTTATCACAGGTACAGTTTGGTTTGTGGTAGGGGTGATTCAGTGCAATTTTATCCAGGGTCTACCTACTCTTATGCGTCATTTTTTCTTGTGTCGTAACTGGTCATGCCTAGTGATTTTCTAAGTACTCTTGTTTATGTGTCCACTACCGTGGGTGATTCTATTATGGTATATCGTGTTCATCATTCTTGCGCGGTTGTGATTGAGGGTCTTGAGACCCGAGTAGACTTATTACTGCTGGACATGGTCAATTTTGATGTCATACTGGGGATGGATTGGTTGTCACCATACCACGCCATCTTGGATTGTCATACCAAGCTTATGACCCCCTACCAGGTTTACCTCGTTTAGAGTGGAGAGGGACTCCTAGTAATTCTACCCGTAGTTTTATCTCATATATGAATTCTCGGCGAATGGTCGAGAAGGGGTGTTTGGCCTATTTGGCATACCTTTGTGATTCAATGCTGAGGTTCCTTCCATTGATTCAGAGCCTATAGTTCATGCGTTTCCTGAGGTATTTCCTTCAGACCTGTTGGGTATGCCACCCAACAAAGATATTGATTTTTTCGTTGACCTAGCTCCGGGCAGCCCATTTCTTTTCCGTCATATCATATGGCCCCGTCTGAGTTGAAAGAGTTGAAGGAGCAGTTGCATGACTTTCTTGATAAGGGCTTCATTAGATCCAGTGTCTCGCCATAGGGCGTGAAGGTGTTGTTTTTCAAGAAGAAGAACAGATCGATGAGAATATGTATAGCTTACCGGCAATTGACAAGTTCACAATCAAGAATAAGTACCCATTACCGATTGAGAATTTGTTCGACCAACTTTAGGGTGCTCAAGTGTTGTCACTCCTCCTTTTTGCCATTCACAACCCGGCGAAGGGAGTAGATAACGGAGTATTTCCAATTAAAGGAAAATGAAAACGGGACTCAATTATTTAAGAGAATTTCAGAGTCGCCACTTGAGATTTATGGTGTCCCAAGTCACCGGTTTAGAATCCCGAATCGAGGAAAAGGATGACTCTGTTTACAGTCCGCGAACCAGAAATCTGAGTAAGGAATTATGTCAACACGGGAGAAGGTGTTAGGCATTCCCGGGTTTCAATCCTAGCACGGTCGCTCAACTGTTATATTTGGCTTAAATTATCTGATTTTAGAACATGTTTTAACTTATGTGTTTTTTAACCTTAATCTGCTTTTATCATTATCATAAAGAGAATTCCAACATTGTTAAAACATGCCTCAAACCACGTCACATAAATGCACCCACGATTTTGACACATTCCAACTTTGTTGAGATTTAGATTTGGGTCACATAAATGTGCACCCGTCTTCATGAAAGGTAATTATTTAAGAACGCGCCAAAAGCGACTAGCGTGTTATTAATTGTATGGGAGGCCATGAAAATTTTCTAGATGGTGTACACAATTTCTAAATATTTTATAAAAGTAATTTAGAGGGCCACACAGTTTATGGATTTTGTTTAGCGCGGCGCACCTCGTTTATGACACTTCCTTTAACTTGTCTAAGATTATGGTAAGTTAATAAAGTTTAATACGCTAAAAATCCTAATGGTAGGCAATAGTATGCAATCGACATGCCATGGCCCATGGAAACTGCCAGCCAAGTTGAACTGGCCATGGCCCTTATCATCCAATTCCACCTGCTTTTGACAACCACACCAACATATACCTGCACACTCGACTCTAGTAACTGGAATACATCACTAATAGGGTACTTACCAAGCAACTATACAATCGACAAGAAGTAAAATAAATGGAAATCTATATGCTAGCCAAGAAGGACAAACTCCTTTATAAATAAGGAGTAGGCAGCAGCCAACACAAAAACATCATGAATAGAAATACTATAATTCAAAAACCAACCAATGGCCCTACCTTGATCTAATTTTGAATATCAAATTACTCATTAGCCACATAGTGCCTTACCAATTTAAATTAATCTGACAGCCAAAACTTTTGTCCTAGATACATCCAAGTTATTGTTACCCCAGTTCAAAAAAACCAAATCCCTAACATGGTATGTCGAACCTTCTTGTCAAACATAAAGTAACAAGCTCAAACAAACACATAGAAAGAGCAATGGCGAACATAAACCATTTTTGACTGCTTAACAAATTAACCACAAATCCATTGGACAGATAAGAAGAGTTATGCAACAGGCTACTCAATTCTCCATTGGCATATTTAAAGAATCACCAAGAGAGCTTCACAATATCTAAAGAAGAAATTAGGGAACTGAGACCATGTAAAGGTCTAAAATCAACAGGAACAAACTCAGCTGCTAGCAGTAAAGCAGCAAACAGAGAGAACCTAACAATGAACTTGGCTTTTAGGCTGGACCTCAAGCACAGCTAAACACAGTAGCATACAGAGGAAAAACCCCCAGATCCTAGACTTTTCAGCATTGTTTAAAAGAAAAACAACCCCAAAAATGAAAAGAGGATCCAATTTTAGAAAGTCTTTCAAGAATCTATCTACTCTTGATTGTGTTGGAAAGCAATGAAGCTACAAGGAGTATAGAAATAGCACTCCCTTTGACAGCTGCAATTTAGACCAATTACAGCTTTAAAACATGTATTGAATTGCTTGTTTCTCAGCATTTCATAGCAGGTCGTGATAAACACCAAAAAATCAATCGTTTACTGATTTCATGAGCTTTTATTGAAGCCAAGAGAAACCATAAATACTATATTTGCCTAGAAGCAGAAAATTACAAACTCATATCAGCAGAAAAAAGGCTGACAAAGTTCAGCGATGCATCAATTCGAGCGGACATCCAATCCTTGAATAGGCTGTCAAATTTCCACACAAGAACCGTTCCAATAGACCATCAAACTCATAAGATTAACTTGAAATCTTGACTTACATGAAAACTCGACATCATGATAGCAATTAATGTAAAAGAACAAAGGACGACCCTTCAGACTCATCTTTTACTAGCTAGATATACTCACGCACAGCATACCAGAAATTCATCAACAAAAATTCAATCATAGAACAGAATACCATTGAAAAAAATTTCACAATTCAAGCAACCTCAAAAAAAATTATAGAAGAGAAACAAAATTTAACCTGATATTTCAAACTTCCTATAATAATTACAGACACCAGACATGACAATGCACCTTTTGACTACGAATGATAATGAGGTTTAGCAGCAGTCGAAAATGAACACAAAATTAGGAATAGAATAGAACTAATCGCAATCGAAAACTCAGACAAGACCCGACGGAACCTCCTCAAACCCTCTATTTTCTCTCGGTTTTCACACTGCTCTGAGAGCTTTGTTGAAGAATCTGACACATGCTTAGATAAGAATGTGAAAGATTCAACCTATTAAGTCAATTTGGAGTCGATTAATGAACCCCTATTTTGGTGGTCCTCCCATCCCCATTTTGATTTTTCGTGTATGTCTGTGTGTTCGAATTGTCTAGCCAAGATGAAGCTCAAGGTGGTCGTTGCCTTGTTGAAGGAGATGGACAATGGGAGGGTGGGGTGTTTTGGAATTTTTGGGTCTGCCGCCAACCTTTTCTTCTGTAAAATGTATTGTGTTTATAGGCGTGTATTTTCAGAAGAAGCCCCCCATCATTGAAGGACCGTTTGCCATTATAGGCAAGGCCATAGGGCAACTTCAGATTTCTTTTTTTTCCTTTAAGTCTTTGATTTTATGACTTGCTAGCCAAGTCATAGCTAAAGTTTTGCTAATAGACCCCTACTGGAAGCTTCTTGTTTGTTATCCAAGATTCTCCAATCCTTAGATCATTAAATTACCCCCCCCCCCTCACAGTACCCTATTTTTACTCTGACCTCCCCGGGCCAACAGGTATGGGCAATGAACCCCAAATGAACACCATGTTTCAGCAAACATGGGCTAAAATTCAAGCCAAGGGGATGCCTTCAGAATGAGGTGTTGAACTAAACAAATTGAAGAATGTGAAACGGAGGCACAAATTCAGAAAACTTAACTTACACAAAAGGATCAATTTTTAAACAAGAACAAGCGGGGGACTAATTGATTATTAAAACGGAACGAACCTAACAAAACTATCAAAATGAAATACTGGCTAATGAACAATCAGACTAAATTATCACATCAAACTAAAGATGGTGAACACAGAATCTATCAAACGAAATAAATATAGGGGAAATCTAAAAGAATAGATTGAATCCAAATTTTCCTTTGGTCAGAAATTGGTTGACTTTCTATTGATTTATCAGGAGAAAAGAAGAAAGAGAGAAGAAAAGTATAAGCAATGGATCAAAAAGGAGAAAAAGACTCACAGACTAAGAGCTTGAAATCAGGATGACTTGCACCTATGATTCACCCTCAAAAAACATTATCCGTTTGTTCTCACCAAGAGAAAACGAACGATGTTATCGAAGGGCTAAAATCAGTCCAGAACATTGGTAGAAAGGGGCCAGAAGACTCGCATGCACGGGTCCAGTAGTTAGGATCCCTAGACCAAAAATTCAAGCGTCTCAAACGGGATTCAAGGAAAGGTCATTAAAGACATTTAGAAGGAGGGAGTTGAGGAGAGTGCATGGTACTAGTTTTGGATAATTTCGGTAAGGTTGTATTTTGCTCGGCCAATTTGAATTGAAATTCGAAGAGCAGGGGAATGATTCGAGCTTGGTTGATTGTAGGGATAATAAGGGTAGGTCAAGGGAGTGCAGGGGTGTGAAACTGAGGCTATTTGGGGGTGGCGCCGCTGTGGGCGGTAGAGGCAGCGTCCACAAAACTGAATATACGAGATGTTGGGGTAAGATTCGATAAGTCACATATTTAGGATGAGGGAGACGAGAGGCTTTCATGGAGTAATGTTAGAGTCGTTTGGTTGTCGGCCGCCACCGTGAGGCAATTTTCAGTGGCGGTTTTAGGTTGGGAGACGGTGGTATAAGTTGGCTTGATGGTGGTGTTACTCTGGTGGGAATTGTACGACGAGGAAAACACTTGTCTCTAACTTTATAACACACGTTTGGACACTTTTATTTGAAATGCAGGGTCTCCTGTGGGCCGTTGGATGATGGGCGATGGATGGCCCAGATGAAAGGGGACCAAACGACGTTGTTTGGCACCCTTGGAGTTAGACCGGGTAGGGGGATAATCGGACTGGGCATTGTGGGCCTGGGTCTTCTATCAAACTGGCCCAAAGAGTATATGTATTTAGCTTGAATTTTCAGGTGTTCTTCTTAACTTTTTCTTTATTATTTCAATTCCAATATTATCTTAAAACCTAAGAAATCCTAATTAATTTATAAAACCTTAATTAACCATACAATAATTATTGCCACATAATTGACTAAAAGGAAGAACAAAATTATCTAAAATTAATCATATGTGCGCATTAAACCATTTTTTGAATTTCGTTTTCTGGTTACTAACTAATTTCTAAGAATCCAAAATTATTCCTAAGTGCAAATGCCTCATGTATTTTTATATTTTTGTTATTTAAAAATGCACAGCAGTGCAAACAATTAACAGAATAATGCCACGAAAAATCAAAATTGAAAATAATCAAACGAAATTATTTTATTTTTAATATATGGGAGTTCGTATAGGGAAAAATCACATGCTCACAGCTTCCCCTCTTTGCGCGGAAACACGAAGAGATTTGAGCCCTCCGTGAGAAACATTTTGAAAAGTTTGACCGCACCTTGTTTCAGAGGTTGCCTACATATCCTCGACTGAAGAGGAATCAGGTCTGTGTAGTTCAGGAGTGCTTGGTAGATGGGACTACCGATGCTGTTATTTTACTTTTGTTGCTACTGCTACTACTAGACCCTCGTTGACTTGCTCTGAATCCTTGTTGCTCTCGTTTTTTTGTATTTCTTGCTGTGGAGTCCTTGTTGCTTTGTTACTGGTATTTCCTCATGTGGAACTTCTTGTTGTCTGGTATTCCTTCCTTTGGAACTTCTTGTTGCCTTGTTATCTGGTATTCCTTACTGTGGAACTTCTTGTTGCCTTGTTTTCTGGTTTTCTTCCTGTGGAACTTCTTGTTGCCTTGTTGTCTGGTATTTCTCCCTGCAAACTCCTTGTTGCCTTGTTGGATTCTTGTTTTCTCTTCTTCTATGTTTGATGCCGAATTGTTGGTCTTGAGATTTATTCCGTTGAAAGCATTCCCTCGTTCTACAGGTGGGCGCCTGATTACTAGAACTTGTAATTTGAAGGATATTCCCCTGTTCTACAGGTGGGCGCCGGATCATCAAGACTTGACTTCTGAAGGATACGCCCTTGTTCTCCAGGTGGGTGCCTGATTTCCCGAGCTTGAAATTTTGAAAGTATTCACTTGTTTTACAAGTGGGCGCGTGATTGCAAAACATAAAATTTTGAACATATTCCCTTGTTCTACAGGTGGGTACCTGATTGCAAAAACTCGAATTTTGTAAAATATTACCTTGTTCTACAGGTGGGCGCCTGATTGTTAAAACTTAAAATTTTGAAAAATATTCCCTTATTCTACAAGTGGGCGCCCGATTGTTAAAACTTAAAATTTTGAAATTATTCCCTTGTTCTACAAGTGGGCGCCCGATTGCCAAAACTATGAATTTTTGAAAATATTACCACGTTCTACAGGTGGGCGCCTGATTACCAAAACTTGAATTTTAAAAAATATTCCCTTGTTCTACAGGTGGGCGCCTGATTACAAAAACTTGAAATTTTGAAAAATATTTCCTTGTTCTCCAGGTGGGCGCCTGATTGTCAAAAACTTGAAAATTTTAAAATATTCCTTGTTCTACAGGTGGGCGCCTGATTACCAAAACTTGAATTTTAAAAAATATTCCCTTTTTCTACTGGTGGGCGCCTGATTACCAAACTGGTCCTGACAATTCTCAACTGCTGACAACTTCAAGACTATGTTGTGTTTCTGAAAAGGTATTTTTTTTCCACTATGTATTGCTATGAGCTATATCTACTGGGGATCTGCTGGTGATTAGTGATTAAAACTACCTCCCATTATCCAAGGGGGTCCAGACAACTCTTGTTGACTCTTGCTGGGGAAGTATCTAATCTAAGTCCCATTTTTCAGGAGGGTCCTGATGACTCTTGCTGACTTAGCTGGAAAATTTTGAAATTTTCCCTCTAAATCCCATTTTTAAGGAGGGTCCTGATGACTTTTCTTGACTCTTATCGACTCTAGCTGGGGGAATATTTACTCTAAGTCCCATTTTCCAGGAGGGTCTTGATGACTCTTATCGACTTTGGTTGACTTTGGCTGGGGAGATTTATGTATTAAGTTCCATTTTTCAGGAGGGTCCTGATGACTCTTATCGACTCTGGTTGGGGAGATTTTGGCTCTAAGTCCCATTTTTCATGAGGGTCTTGATGACTCTTATCGACTCTGGTTGGGGAGATTATGGCTCTAAGTCCCATTTTTCAAGAGGGTTCTGATGACTCTTATTGACTCTGGTTGGGGAAGTATTTGGGTTTGACCATGCCACCCGACTGTTTGTGTTCTAAGTCCCATTTTCCATGAGGGTCCTGACAACTTTTAGCTGAATACTACTTCAACATGCAAGTCATTTTACGCCCTTTGTTATCTATGACTACTCTTATCCTTAAAATGAGTCCCATTTTCCAGGAGGTTCCTAAAGGTTCAACATAAATGCCAATTCTAGTTTCTGGTTGTTTCTACGAGTCTTACTGGGGAGGTGTTGGTACTTTCCCATGTTACCCGTACCTGTTTGATTTTTAGACTGCATTCCATTTCAACTTCTATGCCTCTCATAACCCTTAGTTGTTTCTGGGTTTCGCTAGTCAAAATTTGTCCTCTTGTGCTCTTTGTTGGGGAGGGTGTTTATGATGGCCTATATCCCTTTTGAGTTATAAGTAGGGTCCCACTTCCAGGTGGGCCCTGAAATTTTGATCTTACCTACCGTGTGCCTGCCTTCACCCGTCGATGGCCTCCCTTAGACTCTTCTGGAATTTTTTTCCCTATGTCAATCAAACAAAACTTTTCAGTTTGAAAGGTGGTGGTTGGATCACAGCATTCTTGTTTAAAATAGCCTCCCGCTGTCGTGTTCCGTTGTGTTCCATTTCCCATAGTGAAAATGAGTTGCTCGAACTAATTAGCTGACCTCTCGAGACCTCTAGGCTTTATTTTGCCCGCCCATCATTGTGTTACATTACTAATCTCTGGGAGGAATTCTTTATGTCCTTCCTCAATGATTGATGAGGTTATGTATTATGCTGGGTTCACTCTCATGGCTATTTCCACCTTTGTGTTGTGCTTTTACCTCTTTTTCTAGAAGCCTTATACCCTTGCGGACACCTGCTGAGTTAGGATGTTATGCTTGGCTGATCCTTTGCTTCTCGTGGCTTCGTTTTATTTCTCATCTTGGTATTACATTTTCGAGCCTCCGCCAGAAATCCTTATCCCTTTCCTGAGACTACCCGGTACATTTGGGATGCTCGACTGACTCTTGACCTTTACACCCTCACTTCGCTTCTCACCCTACGTTGCACTCTCGATCCTTCACCAAAATTCTTTCTGTCTTTTCCTAACGACTGACGTATCACGCTTGGTCAAACCTTGCGTCCTCGTGACCTTTACAGTTTTCTTGTTGTGCTAACTTTACGTTCCATCTGAGATAGCCCAATCATTGTATGACGCTCGGGTGACCCTAAAATCTTGGTGCTTTCATTTCCATACCCTTTTCTGTGTGGTACTCCTTCACTTTGCCGATTCTTTTATCTTCCATCAATTACAATTTTTATGAATCCTTTCGTTTGTTGTTCCCCATTTGTTATCTTTGTTACGCCTTTGGGCGGCATGCGCCTTGTTCCTTTGGGAGTTTGATAATCGGCTTTGACGTTCCTTTCGTCTGCTTAAGCAAAAGTTTTTAGACTTGAAAGAAAATAAAATGCAAAGACCCTGAATGGTATTTAGGGTAAAGAATTCCAGACTCGTTGTCTATTGAAAAAAAAAGACTTATCTGAAGAAGAACAACTGGTTTTCATGATCATGATATGCACTTTGGCTTAGTCGACCCAATCTGTTTCGACGACCGACCTTCCGTCGTCGTGCTTTGATTGTCGTGACCCTTCTAATCCACTTCTTTCAGCCAAACCCTAGCTTTTCCTGCTTTGCAGTGTTCATCCATCAATTTCCCCTTTCTACGTTTTGCTTTTACCTTACCTCCGCCTCATGGTGCCTGTGAAGGCTTTCACCGATAAGACTCTCTTATTTTATTTTCTCTCAAACTTCCGTCTCCTTATGCTGCCCGTGAGGGTTTTCACCGGTAAGACTCTCTCATTTTATTATCTCTCTGTCTAGCTCAGAGTGTTGTCCCTGACATGAATACCCTCTACCTGCTCGACTCGGCATTTTTGAAGACTAATCGGAAGGTCTTTCTTAGGACCGTAACGTAGGCTTTTGGATAAGGTTAGAAAGGGAGGGTATTAAAGACTCAAAATAACTCAAATGGATTAAAAATTATAACTTTCGGAGTCACATTATTATAAAAAGCACAACTCCTGTCCCAGTTTCTTGCTTGGGGACTTTTGAATTTTTATTTTGATGAGACCGAATCGTGAGGCTGCATTCGTATCCTTTTAAAAGAAATCAGGTCAAATGTAGTTCATGTGGTTCCTTGTTTTTGTTATCGTTTTTCTTCTCCCTTTTTCTCTTCTGTTTTTCTTTTCCTTGTTTTCTTTCTTTTTTTTTCTTTTTTTTCTTTTAATCTTCTCTTTTTTCTCTTTTCTCTTTTCTTTTCTTGTTTTGTTTTTCTTTTTCTTTTTCTTTTCTTTTGTTTTTCTTTTATTTTTGTTTCCTTTCATTTTCATTCTTTCCGTTCTTTTCCTTTCACTGCCTTCTCGCACTTGTGTTTCTGACTTTGTTATCAATTCAGAAAGAGGGGTATGAAAGAAAATAACTAAAGCTCAAAAGGGTTAGAAAATGATAAAGTGTTAAGGTAGCAGAACAAAATGCCTTCTTCATTTCAATCTTTAAAATTCACCAAGTACAAACAGATGTCAGGTATAAACAATGTTCTAAAAAAATCATACGCAATATCTTTTGACAACATCCGCATTGATAGCCATTTCCGCACATTTCCCTTCCACATCTGTCAGATACAATTCACTACTGGACAACACTCTTTATACTATGAATGGCCCTTGCCAGTTTGGAGCGAACTTGCCCTTTGCCTCGGCCTGGTGAGGATGGATGCGCTTTAGTACCAGTTGACCTACTTCGAACTTTCTGGGGCGCACCTTCTTATTATGTGCCATGGCCATTCTTTGTTGATACAACTGGCTATAATAGACCGCCGCCAATCTTTTTTCATCAATCAAATTCAAAAGTTCCAACCGAGCTTTGACTCATTCTTTGTCATCGATTCCTGCTTTAGCCACGATTTTAAGAGAATGGATTTCAATCTCAGTCGGGATTACCACCTTCGTGCCATATACCAATAAGTATGGGGTGGCCCCACTGAAATGCAGACGGTGGTGCGATAACCTAACAATGCGAAAGGAAGCTTCTCATGCCACTGCCTGGATCCTTCCACCATTTTACGAAGTGTCTTCTTTATGTTCTTATCGGCTGCCTCGACCACTCTGTTTGCCTTGGGACGGTACGGGGTAGAGTTTCGATGTGTGATCTTGAACTGTAGGCATACTTCCCTCATTAGGTGATTGTTGAGGTTTGCCCCATTATCGGTGATGAGGGTTTTGGGAATCCCGAACTGACAAATAATGTTTATGTGCACAAAATCTACCAAGGCCTTCTTGGTCACTGCCTTGAAGGTTTTTGCTTCAACCCATTTGGTGAAATAGTCAATAGCAACCAGGATAAATCTGTGTCCATTAGAATTTTCGGGCTCGATGGGCTCGATGACGTCTATGCCCAAGCAACAAGGGCCATGGTGCCGACATCGTATGCAACTCAGACGGAGGAGAGTGAATTAGGTCTCCGTGTACCTGACACTGGTGGAATTTGCGCACAAAGCTTATACAACCCCGCTCCATGGTAAGCCAATAATACCCTGCTCGGAGAATCTCCTTTGCCAAAACATATCCGCTCATGTGCGGCCCGCAGACGCTAGCGTGCAACTCATATTCATGATGACAGTCGTCTGCCTAGAATCTATGCATCTCAGCAAACCAAGATCTGGCATTCTTTTGTATATTATCCCTCCATTAAAGAAAATTCCACTGGAAAAACGATGGATTGTTCTCTTCTGGTCACTCGTGGCTTGCATAGGGTACACACATTTCCTGATGTATTCTTCGATGTCATGGAACCAAGGCTCGTCGTCGATCTCTTCTTCCACCATGTTGTAATAAGAATTTTGATCATGGACCCGGATATGTATCGGGTTAACATAAGCCTTTTCCGGGTGTTTTAACATTGAAGCCAAAGTAGCTAGGGTATCGGCGACCTCGTTGTGAATTCTAGGAATGTGCCTGAACTCTATTAACCAAAATTGTTGACAAAGATCAAGCAGGCATTGCCGGTAAGGTATGACTTTTAAATATTTTTTCTCCCACTCCCTTTGAATCTGGTGTACCAGAAGATCCGAGTCTCTCAAGACCAAGACTTCCTAGACACCTATATCTGCCGTTAATCTCAAACCCAAAATGAATGCCTCATATTCAGCCATGTTGTTGGTGCAATAAAAGCGGAGTTGAGCTGTGACTGGGTAATGATGCCCTTCTTCAGAAATGAGTACTACCATTCCTATCCCAACGCCTTTCATGTTGGCAGCCCCATCGAAGAACAATTTCCATCCCGACTTCTCATCCCTTTCCATTTCATTTGTGTGCATTACCTCCTCGTCCGGGAAATATGTGTTCAAGGGTTCATATTCTTCATCTACAGGATTTTCTATGAAATGGTCCACCAATGCTTGTGCCTTACATAGTAGTTCGAGTCGTGTAGACAATGTCGAACTCAGTGAGCAAGATTTTCCACTTTGCGAACCTCCTTGTGGGAATGGATCATGAAAATGTATTTCAACGGGTCCAGTCGCGAGATGAGATAAGTGGTGTGTGGCGCCAGATAATGTTTCAACTTTTGGTCTACCCACGTCAAGGCGCAGCATTTCTTTTCAAGATGAGTGTACATAGCCTCATAGGCCGTAAATATCTTGCTGAGGTAATATATGGCCTGCTTTTTTCTCCCGGTAACATTGTGCTGACCCAACACGCACCCAAATGAGTTGTCCAGGACTATTAAATATAAGATCAGAGGTCTCCCCGATTCCGGCGGGACCAATACTAGTGGGTTTGACAAATATCCCTTTATCTTATCAAAAGATTCCTGGCACTCTCCCGTCCATTTCACCGTAGCATCCTTCTTCAACAACTTAAAGATGGGCTCCCACATGGTTGTGAGCTGGGCGATTAATCCACTGATGTAATTCAGTCTTCCCAGTAGAGTCATTACTTCTGTTCTGCTTCTGGGTGGTGAAAACTCCTATATAGCCTTGATTTTTGATGAGTCTAGCTCGATGCCTTGGCAGCTGACTATGAACCCTAACAACTTTCCTGAGGGGACCCTGAACGCACATTTTCCCGAATTGAGTTTGAGGTCATACCTGCGAAGCCTCCGGAAGAATTTCCTCAGGTCTTTGGCATGATTAGACTGCTTCCTAGACTTGATTATTTTATCATCCACATAGAACTCAATTTCCTTATGTATCATATCATGGAAAATGGTTTTCATAGCCCTCATGTATGTGGCCCCTACATTTTTCAAACTAAAAGGCAGGACTCTATAATAGTACGTCCCCCACGGTGTGATGAATGTCGTTTTCTCCGCATCTTCTTCGTCCATTAAACTCTGATGGTACACGGCGTAACAATCCATGAATGAACCGATCTCATGCTTCGTGAAATTGTCAATTAATATGTGGATGTTCGGCAAGGGAAAATTGTCCTTTGGACTTGATTTGTTGAGGTCGTGATAATCAACACACACCCTGGTTATTCCTTCCTTTTTCGGTACAAGCACAACATTATCTAACCAGGTGGGATATCGTGTGACGTGAATGGCTTTTTCCTCAAACTGCTTGGTCACCTCTTCTTTGATATTCACGCTCACATCAGTTTTGAATTTCCTCAACTTTTGCTTAACAGGCGGGCAAGCCGGGTCAGTAGGTAATTTTTGGACTATCAAATCAGTGCTTAATCTGGGCATGTTGTCGTAGGACCATGCAAGGACATCTTTGTAGTTCATCTGTACTTCGATTAATTCTTCCCTAAGTTGTGGCTCCAGATGGACACTTATTTTTGTTTCTCTGATATTATCCGGACTTCCTAGATTGATTGCCTCTGTATCATTCAGGTTTGGTTTGGGTTTCTCTTTGAATTGGGTCATCTCTTTACTAACCTCATCCCATACCCCTTCCACATCATACCCTGGTTCATCGTCGTGTTATATTTCCAGAATTATTATTTATGGACTAGACTTGTTTTGAATATTGGCTGAGGAGTCCTTATGCATGTCAGATCACGGGAACCAGCATAACAATAACTGTACAAAAGTGAAAATAAAGAAAAGTAAAGAGAAATGGAAACTATCAGCATTGCTGAAAGGAAAATTGCATTTCATTAGAATCAAAGACAATAGAGTTTGCACCTTTAACTGGACGGAAATAACAACTGAGTTGACAACTTGACGCTAATACAAACTAGACGGAAAGGAAAATCAATGCTGTCTACCATGACTCCCTCCGAGTGGGAAGTGGAGTGGCTTCGCAGTTATTGATTTTTGCGTGTGTTCCCACAAACTGCACATCTTCCCCGCTCGATCCTTATCTCGCCTCCACCATATTCACCTCATTGAACAGCCTTTCTAGCCCCTTATCAAGATCTCCGTCAGCGTCGATCAGCTGGCTAGAAATCTTGGTTTTAAGGCCATTACTGGATTTAACAAATGATTTGGACAACCTTGGGATAGGCTTCGGGAGAACCCAGTCTTTCTGTATCATCTTTCTGGCTCGCCTTATGTCTGTGGCTATGGCCTTGAACCCTAATCCAATAGTGTCTAGATTCTTGGGAGGGGATACTGGTTGCACGATGTCTTGCAAAAGAAGCTCCCAACCCTTTGCCGGGAATAAAACCATTTCTCAACATTTCTGAAACTACCAGGACGCACGCGGTCATTATCTTTGGGGTTGCAACAACTTCGCCTTATGGGATCTTCTGTACTGATACTGCATCAAACACCTGGTAAACCCATGGCCCTTTGTTGTCCTTAGATTCAATGAAAGGCACGATTGTGTCACCTAGGGTACACTGATTATGTTCTCCGTGCATGACAATATCTTGTCTGTTCCATTCAAATTTGACCATCTGGTGCAGTGTAGATGGCACAGATTTGGCTGCATGAATCCAGGGCCTCTATAGTTACTTCCAGCACTATATCCCCTACGGTGTCTTTACCTCCGCCATCAAAACCTCGAACACAGATGTTATTCTTGCGGACCCTTTCATTTTGCACCTTCAACTTGGTCAATATGGATAGTGGACAAATGTTTACAATGGACCCGTTGTTGACCAAAACTTGGGTGACCACGGCATCTTCACACTTCACAGTTGGATAAAGAGCACGGTTGTGCTCCGTACCCTCCAACTTACTGGTTCGGCGTTATCGTTAGAGATCCGCCCTTTCTCAACTCTTCTGGGGCAAAGTACCTTCCTGATCGAGTTAAGCCTCGTGCTTCACACACTTCCTCTCTAACTTTTTCCCCTTTGTACATCAGCATTGCTTGTTCATACCTCCAAGGAACTGCTTTGTTGTTGATGATTGGTGGATGGATTACTGGTTTCACAATAACTGGATCGATGCGGACACCTTCCACAACCACGATGGGTTCCATAGCTGCCGTATGTAATGTTACCTTTGCCTGTTCTCTCTTCAGCGCAATCGCGCATGTTGAGCTCCCCTGAACTACGACAGTTTTACTCCCTTCTTTTGCCCCGGTTACCAGCTTCTTGTTGCTTGCAACCTTCATTGACTTACTGGCTTTGATCCATCATTACTGTTTGTGAAGGTCTTCTGGGCTCTCCCCTTCTCTACTCAATTTCAATCATGTTTGTTTCTTGATGGGTTTGCAACGGGTTTTGGTTAATATTAGGCACTTCTGATGTCTGTACCTCGATCCAATGGGAGTGAATAAGCTCTTGGATGGCGTTCTTTAAATGCCAATATTTTTCGGTGCCATGCCCAGGTGTTCCAGAACAGTATTCACAGCTGACTGAAAAATCTAAATTCTTTGGGGCGGATTTGGCAGCTTTGCCTCAATTGGTCTCAACATTTCCAGTTGTCGCAGCCTGTGGAACAGGCTAGTGTAAGATTCTCCCTGCTTAGTGAAAGTCTTCTTTTTCTGCACCCTCTTATTCCTCAGGGTCGGATTGCCTCGGAAGGCGGGCCTCGGGGTTTGTTGGTAAGCTCTTGGAAGAGGATATTGATTTTGTAGATGAGATGGTGCTCGAGGTCTGAACCAAGTTCCTGACTCCACTGTCGCTACTTCCTCCTTCTTCTTTTTCCCGAAATCTCCCCCAACTCCACCCTGGATTCCTTGAGTAGTTGCCTTAATTGCAAACTAGCTCATGATTTTATTGGATTTGAGGCCTTCCTCAACGATACTTCCCATCTTGACCACTTCGTTGAAAGACTTTCATACCGATGATACCAAATTCCCAAAGTAGGTAGGTTCCAGAGCTTACAGAAAATAATTAACCATCTCACTCTCCTTCATGGGAGGATCAACTCTGGCTACTTGATCCCTCCACCAGAAACCGTACTCCCTAAACTCTCGTTGTGTTTCTTCTCCAGCTTTGTCAGAGAGAAATGATCCGAGACAATCTCGAGATTATATTGAAAATGGCATGCAAATGCTTGTGCTAAGTCATCCCATGTATCCCGCCGATTCCTGTAGAGTATACCACTCTAGTGCCGACCCACTCAAACTTTGGCTTAAGTACACCATTAGCAGTTCATCTTTAACCCCTAATCCCCTCAGTTTACTACAAAACCCTCTTAGATGTGCGACTGGGTCGCCGTGACCATCATATAAGTTGAATTAAATTATTTTGAAACCTGGAGGCAACTGTACATCCGGGAATAAGCAAAGATCCTTGAATGCCACACTCACATGGCCACCTAATCCCCACATATCCCTGAATGATTGTTCCAGACTCCGAACCTTTCTAAGCAATTCTTCCTGCTCAGAATTTTTGATCGGTTTTTCATCTCCCATTGGGATTTCAAGATGAGGAGCATAGGAGTAAGGATCCTGGGTTTTGTAGGCAGGTTTTGGGGGATAGTATGTAGGGTCATAAGCTTGAAACAGTGGTTCGCTGGATGACCTATGCAATGTAGGAGGCAGAGGTGCCATATAGATAGGAGCGATTGGCGGGAGAGAGTGAGGAGTGACTCTGGGTAGTGGGGATGGTGGCTGAGAGGTAGCACCCTGATGTTGTGAGTATATAGGAAAACTTGGAGGCGGATCAGTAACGGACTGGTCAGGTGCTCGGGCCAGTGGCGGGATGAAGGTTGGGTTGGCAGGATAAGTCGGGGATGGTTGGCCTCTTTCCCATGCCTGGTACATCTCGTCCATTTGGTGTTTAAGCTTATACATTTCCTCCTTCATAGCATTAACATCTAATTCCTCTGCCTCCTTCGAGGGGTCAATATGGTGACATCGGCTTCCTGATTGGCCATGACTTGCTTGCTTTTCGACCGCGTGTTGTAGAAGTGAGTTTCCAAAATGCCGCGAGTACTAATCGCCTGTCTAATTTGAAACTGGAATCACAACACCAAAGACTCGTTACTGATTCGGTTCTTGACACATATGTGGCCACATATTGGGAATATATGCACATGAATGACAATTGGTCCTTACATGCATTGGTTGCTTGCGTCATCCTGGCTTTAATTTCCGAAGCTTCCGTTTGTTTTAAGCTTATTCTCTCCCTCTCCTGCATTTATTCAATTTACAATATTATTCAATTATGGTCGAATCCTATGTAGATTTCCTATGTATCATGACCCTGCATGAATCAGACCGAGTGTAGTTCTTGCAAATAAAAAGGGGAGCATAATATATTTTGGGAAAATAACAAAAACTTCAATTACAAATACTCGAAAGGTGATAGATTAAACAAATGCTGATAAACGAACTATAGACTCGAACTACAACCAATTATGGATAAAGAAAATACAGACTAGGTTAGACTTTAAAAACTAATAAACTATTAGTGCAATCTCTAGGAGTACATTAATGCCTCAAGTGCTCCTGGGCCTCGCGGGGCATCATTCGGCCTTGCCGCTGGCTTACGTGTTAAACTCTCTTGGAGGTGGTGGAGGTCTTCCATCACTTGTCGGACAAAAGTCATGGTGGTGGCAAAGAACATGGATTTTGTCATATCCTCGCAATGGCTGCACCTTGTGGTGATGAGTCTGCAATTACCCGTACTCTTTCCCTAATAACACCCTTTCCTTGCAACAAATGCCCAATTTGCTCAGCCCCTGCCTCTATTGTTTTCTCGGCTACCTGGTTCTGTTCCTGGAATTTCCTCAAATCCCTCTCCAACCTTGCTATTGTTGCATAACAATTTTCTCTTTCAGTCTTGAGGTCCCCAACTTGCACGATAACTCTCCGTTTTAACCCAACGACCTCATCGTCATGCTTTTCCTTTAATTGCTCAATGATGCTGTCGCGTTCCTTCGCATATTTAGCTAATTGTCTTTGAACCCTAGAAAGCTCACCTTTGGAGTTATTCAGGTCGAACCCATATTCGGTTACCTTTCGCCTCAAATTGTCTATGAGTTTTTCATCCATCGTGCTCCTGTTTGGATTTTTGTGAGCTTTCATCTTCTGGATTTGGGCTCGCAACGCCTCATTTTATTTTGTTAATCTTCTCTTCTCTCCCTTATCTGTTGCGGCTTGCAAACCTTTTTCAAATTGTAGTTCCTGGACTTTCTTTTCTAATTTTCCTATGTTGGCTCTGTACTCATTTTCATTGGTTAGCAAATCTCATTGCTCATGTGATTTTTTAACAAATTCTTGGAGAAGTGGTCTTTTAGCTGGCCTCCCGGGCTCTGTCTATTTTCTATTCCAGGCAGTATATCCCGGTCCAACCTCACCTTTAGAAATGTCACGTGTTCGGGTATTTGCTGTCAAGTATCAAGTATTGACATTCGCTCCAGATTTGACACATGATGGCTTGAGGGAATTGACAATTGGGCTAATCTCGACCGCATGGCAACTAATGTCCCCGTTCCGGGGGATTATTTGGCATCTACCCAATTGCCTTAACACTCTGTATGGAGCATAGTTTTGGATACTTCGAAGACCCATCAGAAGGAAATAGAGTTCAGTGGTTGGCATATACACAATCTCATCCACAGGGAGCCACCCGAATGTCCATTATATTTGATTTGCAGTGACAACCCGAACACGTGACACTCATTCTTTGGCCACCCTCAGGTAGCATAAACCCATCAACCTTGTTGTAGAACTCTTTGATGCAGCTCTTTGTTGGTGGCCCATAATTCATGAACTGAGGCCGATAGCATAAATGCTCAATCATCCATATTTGTAACAATAGGTTACATCCCTCAAAGAAGTCTCCTCCTGTTTTACATGTGGTGAGAGCATAGAAGATTTCGGACAAGATCATAGGAGCTAGGGTGCTCTTGGCCTAAGTCATTAAAGTGTTGACGACCCCTGCTATCCGTATGTCAATATTTCAATCCTTTCGCGCAAACACCAGAAGACCCAAGAAAAATACCATGAATGCAAAACATCGATGCTCCTCCCATTTGAGTTGGTTACCTTTGCTACAAATGTAATTGTCCGTGTTATTGAATCCCTCTATATGCCCGTACCTCTTATATATGAACTGCGGGGTGCAGAAGCTAGCTGATAAGTCTGCGTTGTGAACATTCCTACTGATTTTCGAGGAGTCCAAGAACTTGTGCACGGTAAGGGCTCTTGGTGCAATTAGGTATTGGTGTCTCAAAGGAATTGTAAGGACCCCAATATATCCAGTCATGTCTTCCAACGTCGGTGTGAGTTCAAAATCGGAAAAATGGAAGACATTGTGCGTCGAGTCCCAGAATGTGATCAATGCCTTTATGATATCCCCCCTCGGGTTAATTTTCAGCAGCCCGGTAAGTCCTCCTAAATGCGTGTTGACCCTGTTTTGTCCTGCTTCCCCCAGGTCATTCCACCACAGGTGCAGCTCCAAGGGAATTTTGTTCAAGAACGTTATGTGCTCATTCTACACATTGATTAAGGTAAATTAGCATCTCAAACTTTGACTACTTGACTTCACAAAATATCCAAACTTCCCTCTTCCTTTTATGAAATTTATTTTCAAAAACCGGGGCCTGGCTTCACAAATACTGCCTTTCAGCACTTCTAAAGGAAGGATTTAAGGTTATCCTCACTCGCCGGCCAAAATAAGACTCAGAGGTGGCCATTTGCGCGGAATCAGCCTTCTGGCATCCCTTGCATTAACGCTCGGCTGTTTCTGGCAATAACAACATCACCAGATTTATTTCGGGAAACAAAATAATAAAATCGAACCTTTGTTTTTCCTGTTTTGGTTATTTTGCCAAAAAGAGAGGTTGGACCCGATGGGGTTACCTACGTATCTCGCTCCCGACGAGAATCAAGCCGGCGTAGTTCGGGCAGATTGGATGCAGGCAAGAAATAATAAAACAAAATAGCTAATTTTTGAAGAACACATTTTCTTTTGTATATTTTTTTGAAAAAAAAAAGATGAAACATGTAAACTCTTTTTGGATTTTTTCCTTTTTCCTTTTTTTTTTTGATTTTCAGGAAATAATAAAAAGTGCAAAATATTCTTCTTCTTTCTTTTTTTGAATTTTTCACATATCCTTTGTCTCTTTTTTAATAAAAATATAACAAAAACATAACTAAATCCTACTTGCTTTATTACTACACTTCACCCTCTTTTTTTCATTGTTTTTCTTTTTTTCTCATTTTTTCATTTACCCTCACCTATCATTGGTCCTCCAAATGACCCTTTCACCCTTAAAAAAATGCAACATGTGGCATATAAAATGGATCATGATGATCTTTTAAATTAGGTACACCTGTCCTAGACGGTGTCAACCCCTGTGTTGAGTCCCTTAAGTCAAATGCATGATAAAAATAAGCGTTCCTACTAGGGATCCGGAATGAGTCTGAGTTATTCTAGGTTAAAAACCTTGTTATATGTTTTAGACAGTGTACCCGAGCGGACAACTCGAGTCGAGGAGGGGGATACGTGTCGGGAACCAAAAGGCCATCCGGCTTAGTAACTTGTCCAGCCTCTTTCTTATTTCAGGGTATGACACTAACAGTATAGGGAGTCTCAACAAGTAAGCACATCGCCGGAGGTGAGAAGAGAGGATTTGTGTAGCAATTTATGTGTGCAGTTCAGATAATATCAAAGCAGTAAAAGCATCATCTTGCACATTAAGCCAACATGTAATAAAATCAGGTAATAAACAAAGCCAAATACCACAATTATGATAAGCTCGAATTCTTGAACCCTGAACCAGAGATTTAGAGGCAAAATTTGCCCAGAAGAATTGCCAAAGCTGTCACACCTCCTTTTTGCCGTCCACAACCCGGAAAAGGGCATAAATAAGGGAGTTTTTCCAATTAAAGGACAATCAAAACGGGATTTAATTATTTAAGAGAATCTCAGAGTCGCCACTTGGGAGATTTATGGTACCCCAAGTCACTGGTTTAGAATCCTGGATCGAGGAAAAGGCAGACTCTGTTTACAGTCCGCGAACCAGAAATCCAAGTATGGAATTTTGTTAACTCGGGAGAAGGTGTTAGGCATTCCGGGGTTCCATGATTCTAACACGGTCGCTCAGCTGTTATATTTTGCTTAAATTATCTAATTTTAGAACGTGTTTTAACTTATTTCCTTTGTAACCTTAAACTGCTTTTATCGTTATTTTAAAGAGAATTGCAATGTTGTTAAAACATGCCTTGAACCACGTCACATAAATGCACCCGCGGATTTTGACACATTTCAACTTCGTTGAGATTTGGATTTGGGTCACATAAATGTGCACCGTATTTAGGAAAGTGAATTATTTATGAATGCAACTAAAGCGATTAGTGTGTTATTAATTGTGCGGGAGGCCATGAAAATTTTCTATATGGCGTACCCAATTTCTAAATATTTTACAAATGTAATTAAGAGGGCCATGCAGTTTAGGAATTTTGTTTGGCGCGGCGCACCTCGTTTATGACACTTCCTATAACTTTTCTAAGCTTATGGTAAGTTAATAAAGTTTAATATGCTAAAAATCCTAATGATAGGCAACAGTATGCAATCGACATGCCATGGCCCATGGAAACTGCCAGCAATGTTGAGCTGTCCATGGCCCTTATCATCCAATTCCATCTGCTTTTGAAAACCACACCAACATATACCAGCACCCTCGACTCCAGTAACTGGAATACATCACTAATAGGGTACTTACCAACCAACTATGCAATCGACAAGAAGCAAAAACAAAATGGAAATCTATAGGCTAGCCAAGAAGGACAACTTCCTTTCTAAATAAGGAGTAGGCAGCAGCCAACACTAAAATACCCATGAATAGAAATACTATAATTCAGAAACCAACCAATGGCCCAACCTTGGTCCAATTTTTGAATATCAAATTACTCATTAGCCACACTGTGCCTTACCAATTTAAGTTAATCTGACAGCCAAAACTTTGGTCCTAGCTACATTCAAGTTATTGTTACCCCGGTTCTAAAACCAAAATCCCTAACATGGTATGTCGAAGCTTCTTGTCAAACATATAGTAACAAGCTCAAACAAACACATAGAAAGGGCAATGGCGAATGGAAACCATTTTTGACTGCTTAACATACTAACCACAAATCCATTGGACAGACATGAAGAGTTAAGCAGCAGGCTACTCAATTCTCCATTGGCACATTTAAAGAATCACCAAGAGAGTTTCACAGAATCTACAGAAGAAATCAGGGAACTGAGACCATGTAAAGGTCTAAAATCCACAGGAACCAACTCAGCTACTAGAAGTAAAGCAACAAACAGAGAGAACCTAACAATGAACTTGGCTTTTAGGATGGATCTCAAGCACAGCTAAACGCAGTAGCATACCATAGGAAAAACCTCTAGATCCTAGACTTTCCAACATTGCTTAAAAGAAAAGCAGCCCCAAAAATGAAAAGAGGATCCAATTCTAGAAATTCCTTCAAGAATCTATATACTCTTGATTTTGTTGGAAAGAAATGAAGCTACAAGAAGTCTAGAAATAGCACTCCCTTTGACAATTGCAATTTAGACCAACTACAGCTTTAAAACATGCATTGAATTGCTTGTTTATTAGCATTTCATAGTAGGTCGTGATAAACACCAAAAAACAATCGCTTACTGATTTCATGGGCTTTTCTTGAAGCCAAGAGGAACCATAAATCCTGTATTTACCTAGACACAGCAAATTACAAACTCATATCAGCAAAGAAAGGGCTGACAAAGTTCAGCGATGCAGCAATTCGAACAGAAGTCCAATCCTTGAACAGGCCGTCAAATTTCCACACCAGAACTGTTCCAATAGACCTTCAAACTCAGAAAATTAACTCGACATCTTGACTTAGAAAACTCGACATCGCGATAGCAATTAACGCAAAAGCATAGAGGACGGCCCTATAGACTCGGCTTCTACTGGCTGGATATACTCAAGCACGTCATACCAAAAATTCATCAACAAAAATTCAATCACAAAAAAGAATACCATTGAACAAAATTTCATAGTTCAAGCCACCTCAAGCAGAAATATAGAAGATAAGAAATTAAACCTGATATTTCAAAATTCCTGCAATAGTTACAGACTCGACAACGCACCTTTCGACTCCTAATGCTAATGAGGTTCAGCAGCAGCCAAAAATGAACACAAAAATCTGGAATAGAATAGAACTATCGCAACCGGAAACTCGGACAAGACCCGGCGGAACCTCCTCAAACCCTCTATTTTCTCTCGGTTTTCACACGGCTCTGAGAGCTTTGTTGAAGAATCTGACATATGCTTAGATGAGAATGTGAAAATTTCATCCTATTAAGTCAATTCAAAGCCGATTAACAAACTCCTATTTTGATGGTCCTCCCAGCCCCATTTTGATTTTTCGTGTATGTCTGTGTGTTTGAATGCTCTAGCCAAGATGAAGCTCAGGGTGGTCGTTGCCTTGCTGAAGGAGACGAACGGTGGGAGGATGGGGTATTTTGGAATTTTTGGGTCTGCCGCCGACCTCTTCTTCTGTATTGTGTATTATGTGTATAGGCGTGTATTTTCAGAAGAAGCCCCCCATCATTGAAGGAATGGTTGCCTTTATAGGCAAGGCCATAGGGCAACTTCAGATTTCTTTTTTCCTTTAAGTCCTTGATTTTATGACTTGCTAGCCAAGTCATAGCTAAACTTTTTCTAATAGACCCCTACTGGAAGCTTCTTGTTTGTTATCCAAGATTCTCAAATCCTTAGATGCCTAAATTACCACCCACCCCCCCAGCACCCTATTTTTACCCTGACCTCCGCAGGCTAACGGGTATGGGCTATGAATCCCAAATGAACTCCATGTTTCAGCAAGCATGGGCTCAAATTCAAGCCAATGGGATGCCTTCAGAATGAGGTGTTGAACCAAACAAATTGAAGCATGTGAAAAGGAGGCACAAATTCAGAAAACTTAACTTACACTAAAGGATCAATTACTAAACACGAACAAGCGGGAGACTAATTGATTATTAAATCAGAATAAACCTAACAAAACTATGAAAATTAAATATTGGCTAATGAACAATCAGACTAAATTATCACATCAAGCTAAAGATGGTGAACACTGAATCTATCAAACAGAATAAGTAAAGGAAAAATCTAAAACAACAGACGAAATACATATTTTTCTTTGGTCAGAAATTGGTCGACTGTCAATTGGTTTATCAGGAGAAAATAAGAAAGATAGAAGAAAAGTATAAGTAACGGATCAAAAAGGGGAAATAGACTCACCGACTAAGAGCTTGAAATCAGGATGACTTGCACCTTTGATTTTACCCTCAAGTAACATTATTCGTTTGTTCTTAGTAAGAACAAACGAACAATGTTATCGAAGGGCTAAAACTAGTCCAGAACATTGGCTAAAAGAGGCCAGAAGACTCGCATGCACGGGTCCAGTAGTTGGGCTCCTTAGACCCAAAATTCAAGCGACTCGAACGGGATTCGAGGAAAAGTCACTATAGACTATGAGAAGGAGGGAGTTGAGGAGAGTGCATGGGTACTAGTTTTTGGTGAATTTGGGCAAGGTTGTATTTTCGTCGGCCAATTCGAATTGAAATTCGAAGAGCACGGGAATTATTCAAGCTTGGTTGATTGTAGGGATGAAAAGGGAAGGTCAGGAGGGTGCAGGGGTGTGAAACTGAGGCTATTTGGGGGTAGAGCCACCGTGGGCGGCAGGGGCGGCGTCCACCAAACTGAATATTCGAGAAATTGGTGTAAGATTCGAAGGCTGTAAGTCACAGATTTGGGATGAGGGAGACAAGGGGTTTTCATGGTGTAATTTTGGAGTCGTTTGGTGTCCTGCAACCATTGTGAGGCGATTTCCGACGATGGTTTTAGGGTGGGAGACGGTGGTATTGTGGTGGCTTCATGGTGGTGTTACTCTGATGTGAACTGTACGAGGAGGAAAACACTTGTCTCTAATGTTATAACACACATTTGGACACTTTTATTTGAAATGCAGGGCCTCCTGTGGGCCGTTGGATCATGCACGATGGACGGCCCAGATGAAAGGGGACCAAACGACATCGTTTGGCACCCCTGGGGTTGGACCGGGTAGGGGGATAATTGGACTGGGCATTTTGGGCCTGAGTCTTCTATCAAACTGGCCCAAAGAGTATATGTATTTAGCTTGAATTTTCAGGTGTTCCTTTAATCTTTTTCTTTATTATTTCAATTCCAAAATTATTTTAAAACCTAAAAAATCCTAATTAATCTACAAAACCCTAATTAACCATACAATAATTATTGCCACATAATAAATTAAAAGGAAGAACAAAATTACCTAAAATTAATCTTATGTGCGCATTAAACCATTTTTTGAATTTCGTTTTTCAATTACTAATTAATTTTTAAGAATGCAAAATTACTCCTAAGTGCACATGCCTCATGCATTTTTGTATTTTTGATATTTAAAAATGCACAGCAATGCAAATAATTAATAGAATAATGCCACGAAAAATCAAAATTGCAAATAAACAAACGAAATTATTTTATTTTGAATTTATGGAGTAATTTGTATAAGGCAAAAATCACATGCTCACAAGTGTTCTCTAAGATTGACTGGAGATATGGCTACTATCAGTTGAAGATTAGGGCATCTGTTATCCCTAAGACAGCTTTTCACTCTCAGTATGGGCATTATGAGTTCTTGGTGATGTCATTCGGCTTAACAAATGCCCCGGCAACTTGTATGGATTTGATGAACCGAGTGCTTAGGCCTTACTTGGATTCATTAGTGATAGTATTCATTGACGATATCTTGATTTATTCCCGCAATCAAAAAGAGCATGAGCAGCATTTTCAAGAGTGGTTCTTCAGACCCTGAGAGATAGTCAGATGTATGCAAAGTTTTCAAAGTGTGAGTTCTAATTGAGTTCAGTTGCTTTCTTTGGTCATGTTTTTTCAGCAGAGGGTATTCAGGTAGATCCAAAGAAGATAGAGGCAGTCAAGAACTAGCCTCGACCCACATCAGCCACAGAGATCCAGAGCTTTTTGGGTTTGGTAGTCTATTATCGTCGGTTCATGGAGGGATTTTCATCTATTGAAGCCCCGATGACTAGGTTGACCCGGAAAGGTGCCCAATTTAAATGGTCGGATGAGTGTGAGGCAAGCTTCCAAAGGCTCAAGACAGACTTGACTATGGCACCAGTGTTGGCTTTGCCCACAGGTTCAGGCTCATATACAGTCTATTGTGATGCATCTCATGTTAGGCTTGGTGCGGTGTTGATGCATAATGGCAAGGTCATTGATTATGCTTCACACCAGTTGCAGATTCATGAAAAAACCTATCAACTCCATGATTTTAAGTTAGCAGCCATTGTTCATGCGTTGAAGATTTAGAAGCATTATCTGTATGGTTGTGGCATGAGAAGTGTTCACGAACCACAAGAGTTTGCAGTATTTGTTCAAGCAGAAGGAGTTAAATTTGAGGCAGAGAAGGTGGTTAGAGTTATTGAAAGATTATTATGTCACTATCTTATATCATCCAGGAAAGGCCAATGTGGTGGTCGATGCTTTGATTAGGAAGTCATCTGGTATGGGTAGTCTGGAATATATTCCGGTCGGCAAGAGACTGATTCCTTTGGATGTCCACGCTTTGGCCAACCAGTTCGTGAGGTTGGATGTTTCTCAGCCGCATATTAGCTTGCACAGTTGCTCACTCTTATTTATTAGAGCGTATCCGAGATCGACAGTATGATGATCCCCATTTATGTGTCCTTAGAGATATGACATAGCACAGAGATGATGGAGTTTTGAGAATGTAGGATCGTATTTGTGTGCCTTATATGGATGGACTTTGGGAGACGTTTCTAGAGGAGGCCCATAGTTCCCGGTACTCTATTTATCCGGGTGCCTCTAAGATGTATTAGGACCTACGGCAGCATTATTGGTAGAGGAAAATGAAGAAGGACATTGTTGCATATGTCGCTCGGTGTTTGAATTGTTAGCAGGTTACTTACGAGCATCCGAGGCCTAGCGGTGTGTTCCAAAAGATTGAGATTCCTGAGTTGAAGTGGGAGCGTACCACTATGGACTTCGTTGTTGGAATTCTGCGGAGTCATAAGAAGTTTGATGCAGTGTGGGTTATTGTGGATAGGCTTACCAAATCAGCACATTTCATTCATGTGGCAACCTCCTATTCTTCCGAGAGATTAGATAGATCTATATCCGGGAGATTTTTTGTCTTCACGTTGTGCCTGTGTCTATCATTTTGGATCGAGGTACACAGTTTACCTCACATTTCTGGAAAGCAGTTCAGCAAGATTTGGGCACACGGGTTGAGTTGAGCATAAAGTTTCATCTTTAGACGGACGAGCAGTCCGAGCGGACCATTCAAATTTTGGAGGATATGCTCCGAGCTTGTGTCGTTGGCTTTGGAGGCTCGTTGGATCAGTTCTTGCTTTTAGCAGAGTTTTCCTACAATAACAGCTACTAGTCGAGTATTCAGATGGCTCCTTATGAGGCTTTATATGGTAGCTAGTTAGATTGTTTGAGCCGAGAGAGGCTCAGTTGTTGGGTACAGATCTACCACAAAATTCCTTGGATAAGGTTAGGATCATTCAGGATAGGCTTCATGCAGCTCAATCCAGAAAAAAAAAACAATGTCGACTGCAAGGTTCGAGATTTGGCTTTCATGGTCGGTAAGCAGGTATTGCTTCGAGTGTTGCCTATGAAGGGCGTGAAGAGATTTGGAAAGCAGGGCAAGCTTAGTTGTAGGTTCATTGGACCATTTGAGATTCTTGATCGAGTGGGAGAGGTGGTTTATAGACTTGTGTTGCCCCCGAGCTTATCAATTATGCACCCGGTGTTTCATGTGTCTATGCTTCAAAAGTATCATGGCGATCCATCCCACGTTTTAGACTTCAGCATTGACCAGTTGGACAAGGACTTGTCCTTTGAGGAGGAGCCGATAGCTATTCTAGAGCGGCGGGTTCATTACTTGAGATCAAAGAGTTTTCCTTCTATTCGTGTTCAGAGGAGAGGTCAGCATGCTAAAGTATCAACCTGGGAGTCCAAGTCATATATATGGAGTTGTTATCCCTGACTTGGGTACTTCCTTCTTATATCTGTTCGAGGACGAATGGTTTTTTAGAGGTGGAGGATGCGATAACCCGAAAATTCATCACTTTTTTAAAAAATAAATTAAGCATTCTGAGGCCTAAAAGCCTCTTTTTTACATTACTTCGATTTCTGTGCGCAGTCCAGGCGTGTAGCCGGAAAGTCTATATGTGAAAATGTAGGAAAAATAATAAATTTTGCCTTTAGAATGAATTTAAGTTGACTTCAATCAACATTTTTAGTAAACGGACCTGTATCCGTACTCCAATAATCCCGGAAGGTCCGTAAGAAATATGGAACTTGGGCGAATGCCCAGAATCGAATTCTGAGGTCCCAAGCCCAAGAAATAAATTTTTAAAGAAAATTATTTTTTAAAATTTTTATTAAGATTTGGAAATGAATTGTTATTAGAACTTGATGGTATCGGGCTCATATTTTGGTTCCGGTGCCCGACACAGGTCTTATATGTGATTTAAGATAAGTCTGTAAAATTTTGTAAGAAATAGACTTGAAATGACGTGAATCGGATCGTTATTGAGAAAATTGGAAATTTGAAGTTCTTGAGAAAATTTCATAATTTTGATGCTAAATTAATAGTTGTTGATTTTATTTTAGTGATTTGAATGTACGAGAGAGCCTGTATGATTTTTTTAGGTTGGGGTGCATATTTGGTTTGGAGCCTCGAGGATCGAGTGAATTTTGGATAGGTCAGAGAGTGGATTTTGGACTTGGAAAATTGCAGGTTTTTACCTGTAGTGTTCATGCTTGCAGGCTTCACATTTGTGAAGCCTAGCTCACAAATGCAATATCGTAAATGTGAACCAGCCTAGGCCTGCCCTTCCTCACAAATGAGAGACGTTCCCCTGCAATTCCGGCCTCGCAAATGCAAGTATCTCTTCGTAAATGCGAAGTCTACTGGTAATGTTTGAGGCCGCAACTGCAACCTATGTGTTGCAAATGCGACCTTCCTGTTCACAAATGCAATAGCCCAAATTCTTTGAAGGGTTCGCAATTGCGAACCGCTATTCGTAATTCCCATAACTGCAGCCTGCAAATTTATATACTTAGCTGAAAATCAACCCTTTTTCACATCTTTTCAAAACACAAACTCCCTAGAGCGATTTTCTAAGAACAGCTCTTCTTCTAAATTGTTTGTAAATCAATTTCAACTCATTTTCTTCAATCATTAACATCTTTCAACATACTTTCAACTCAAAATCAATGATTTTCAGGGGTAAATTGGGTGTTTTGTAGAACCTAAGTTTTTCAAAAATAAGAATTTGGACCTTGATTTGAGGTCCGGTTTGAAAAAAATTATATATATGAGTTCATGGGTGAACGAGTAGTCGGATTTTGGTTCGAGGCTCAAATTTTTACCATGCGAATCCGGGGCTGATTTTTGACTTTTCGGGAAAAGCTTTAGAAAACTTATTTCCATGCATTAGAAATTGTTTATTTAGAAATCACTGATATAATTAAGTAACTTGTGACTAGATACGAGTGAATTTGTGGTAGAATCACGAGGTAAAATTATAGTTGAGGCTTGAACTGTATTCGTGGCATCGAGGTAAGTGTTTTGTATAACCTTAGCTTGACGGATTAGGAGTTATGTCTTATTTGCTACTTGTTTCTTGTTGAGTATTATATATAGGCATGGTGACGAGTATCTATACGTTGGTGGCAAGAATGATCGTGAGTCTTAAATTAAAATGATTGTGTTCTTGATAAATACTACGCGTGCGTAAGTTGCTAATTCTCTATGTTGAGCAAGGAATGTGATTATTCTCATGGAAATTACTGATGACTGAGCATTGGTGTTAGCGGAGGTAATTAGATGTTGGAATAAGTTTGGTCATAGCTGTTTCCCCCTTGTCGGGGCGTAGTTACCTGTACTATCGATTCTCTTACCATGATAGTATAGTTTCTTATTGATCCCTTGCCGGGACTCTTGTTATGGTGATTGTGATTGTATATGTAGATCGGGTTGCGCGACGCAACAAGGATATATTTTGATCGGGTTGCACGCCGCAACAATGATATATTTAGATCGGGTTGCACGCCGCACCAAAGATATATTTGGATTGGGTAGCACGTCACAACAATGATATAATTGGATCGGGTTGCACGCTGCAATAATAATATAATCGGATCGGGTTGCATGTTGCAACAGTGATAAATGATATGGATCGGGTTGCATGCCGCAACAGTGATGTTATATGTTAGGATTTGGTTGCGCCGCAACAATTATTGATAAAAAGTGTTTATAGATTGGATACATGTTCCTTATTGTTTTGCTGTGAGTTCTAAGTTGTCCGTATGCCTTTATTCTTGATTTACTGTGGATATTGATATATCCAGCAGCATATACCCCTCCCATCTTTACTTGTTTATTTCTGTTTTATTTTTCGTTATATATTATATAACTGCACAGATTTATTTAGTAGTCAGGTCCTAGTCTCGTCACTACTTCGCCGAGGTTAGGCTAGGCACTTACTAACACATGGAGTCGGTTATGCTGATACTACACTCTACACTATTTTGTGTAGATCCCAGTGCTATATATTTCTTACCGCAATGAGGTTTCAACTTCTTACTTACCAGGCGACCCGAGGTAGTCCTGCAGGCGTCCGCAGGCCTTGGTGTCTCACTCCATCTATTTTTCCTGCTTCTCTTATGTAGTTCTAGAGACAGTATTTTGTTATTTTTTTCAGAATTATAGTACTCTTAGACAGTCTGTAAAATTGTGACACCAAATCTTGGGTGGCTTTGTTATGGGATGGTATTAGTAGTACTGTTACCTTGAAATTTATTTCTTCCGTTTGTTAAATTATATTGCTATAAACCGTTGATGCTAAGTCATTAAACAAATAAAAAATGGAAGACAGGTCAAATAGTTTAGTTGGTTGACTTGTCTAACGTTCACTAGTAAATGTTATTACGACTCTCGAAAATAAGAAATTCGGATAGGGATATAGGTATTCAAGGTAACCTAGTTTATATAAGTAACAAAGGCATAAACTTCAAGATTCAAGTGCTTAGGTGTTGCTTTTCCTTTTCCCTCGTCAATTGCTCCATTGTTCAGTCAACCTCTTGAATGATGCTAGCATCCTCTCCAGATTTGGCTGCAAAAAATACACTAGTTTATGTAAGTTAATATAAATCTCTGCTACGAAGCCTAAGTTCTCAAAATGTTCACTATATATTATGACAATTCTATATAGTGTTATATGAAGAAGAGCTTTGGATCAACGGTAAAATTGTATTTGTGTGACCTATAGGTCGATGGTTTGAGCCGTGGAAGCAACCACTAATGCTTGCATTAAGGTAGGCCATCTATATCACACCCTTAAGGATGCGCTCTTCTCTGGACCCTATGTGAATGTGAGATGTTTTTTTTTAAAGACTACCTCTTAATTTTTTTTCTTAATACATAGTGTTACACAATTTTCAAACTCTAGTAAAGCATGTAAATCTTTCTAAAATAAACTATTTGTAAGAAGAACTATGAACAATAACAAGAGATGATACATCAACATTAATCTCCTAGAATTCAAAGTGCTTTCTTCCATTTATAATTTTCTTTAATTTATCCAAAATGTAGACCAAATGGAGTCATACTGTATGTGTATAAAAGATAAGGGTTTATTCTACACAACTTTACCCTATATTTCCGTAAGAGATTATTTCCGCGGTTTGAACCCGTAACTTTTTGGTCACATGACAGTAACTATTACGTCAATGCTCCCCTTCTATGTATATATAAGATGGTTTTAAGAATTAAAAAAAAGATCACGTTGATTAAAATGAGAAAACTACCATGAAATTTCCATGTTGGTTTCTTTTCATTAGCAACAACTTCAAACATTACACGATCTCGCTCCTTTAAGCAATGTGTATCACGGATTTCATTCCATCCACCGCTAATATACACATTAGTACTATAAGAACGTAATTGTTATGAAATAATATAAAAGACAAGAACAATAACTCAAGAACAAGAGCAAATAGAGAGAGAATAGGGAGAGAGAGAAGTATTCTTATTAATACTTGGGGGTGATTTACAATGGGGTAAGACCCCTCTATTTATAGGAAGAGGAATGACTTAGCTTCAAGCTAAAACTCTTAGACATTCACTCTAAATAGACTTCTATTTTATAACACTCCCCCTTGAATGTCTATTCAATAATGTGCCTCATAAAACCTTAAAACCAAAACCCAATGGGAAAAATTAAAGAGAAGGAAAAAGAGTACACATGTTTGAATATGCGCCTATTGGTTGCCTCGTTAAAAACCTTGCAAGGAAAACCCAGTGGGAAAAAACCTTGTAAGGGAAAAAGAGTGCAACGCGCATTAACTCCCCCTAATGAGTACATCAATTTATATCTTTGAGCATTTGCATTCCAATCTTGTGCATCTTCTTCAAAACGATCTTTGGTAGAGATTTGATAAATAAATTAACCATATTGACTTGAATAAATATTCCGTACCTTCAATATCTCCATAGATGTATTCTCAATGTCATCATGCTTATAGTTATAGCAAGATACATATGTACACAAATTGCACTTAGGATGTGGTACTTCAGGACCAAGAATTGCATATGCTTCAAGCAACTTAAATCTTTCAAGTTAAGTCATATAAGCCATATAATAGACTTTAGATGCATATCAAGTTTTCCATGTCATGCTAAACAAATAAGATATTGAAAACTAATTATACATACCTTTGACTTTATACTTTCAAGCATTTGAACTATAGGTTCAAAACTACATGTCTTTCATATGGAATCAATTCTTCTTGAATTGTATCTCTTCCATTTAGTTACTTTCTTTGGGTCAGTAAATGCATATAGCATGCTTTGCAATATGTTGCAATTGAATTATCCCTTTTATGAACTTCAGGTTCATATCATGATATTCGGGGATATACATATACAAATGATAATTCATCCCATGTAACCTTTTCTCAAGTGTTTATCATGTCTCCCCCTCATGTTAGTAAAGCTAACTTGTTTCCTCAACTTTGGGAAATCATCTTTGTGCATTATCATGTCACAACACATGGCACATTAATAATAAGATGAAATTATTTGGTTCCTGACCCTGAACCACTTGTGAGGGGAGAATATACTCTCGTATACAACTTATATCAAACTGATATATATAACTTTGTTCTCATAAGAAACAGTTTAGCTATTAAGTGGAGGCACTCAATAATTATCTTGCTAAACCAACTATGATATAAACCAACTTATCAAGATGAACTATCTTGAATAGAAAATCTGGAAATTATGCTCGAAGTTATATTACTGAGCAATTTACCTCGCAAGCACTGGCCAGGCTGCGGGTCAATAACAATTGCGCATGTAACCATTTCATAGATGCATCATATGTGGTATACATGGCAGGTGAATGGGCCCATATTCACCTTTGATATTTCCAGAATTTATGGGCTTCAACCCGAACTCTTTAGTTGGTCAGTTCATTAGTGAGAACAAGTGATACAAGAGAATTCGTAAAGAACTTTCTAGTTCTTTAATATTCACCTATGTGAATTTGCACATCATACTTAAAATGAGATGGCTAACACGAATGCCAACTGAATAAATTATCAATATTGGTAAACTTCAAATTTACACCATGACATGTGCACTTATCAATAAACTCCGGGTTTATTATGACATGGGTTTTATACCAATAGATATCCACTTTATTGTGGCATTCTTTTGTTTGTGTAGTACAAACTGGAGAACAAAGCGGGTAGCTTTTCATATACAAATTACCCCGCTACAAGTTGTAGTAATAGGAGATATCAAATCCTTCCTTTATTTATAGTCTCAATATAATCAATCGCTTTCGCGTGTACTTTGGAAACTGAATAAGTTTCTTTGAGACTTACTACAGCACAATACTCAATTGTGTTTCTCCAACATAGTAATAATTGGCTCTTCTAGAGCTCTCAATTAATTTTGTACTACCACAGATTCATCAACATCCATGTGGTGAATATCTTTCTTAAAGAGAAAGTTATACCATTATGGTCATGTCAAACTTATATGCAAGATATGTTTCTTGCATTATCGTTGTCCTTTAATAGTCATATTTCCAAAATACTTTGGCGTACAATAGGTACGTGACCAACGATCATTCATGCCATATATCATCTCAAACCTCCTTCTAGGGGTGAGTGTGGTATCATCTCAAACCTCCTTCTAGGGGTGAGTGTGGTATATTTAATACCAATTTCATCTTCATATTCTTCCAATAATGAATATGTATCAGATGTTGTCACATTCACTTCGAGGATATGTGATTTTGTTATCCTTTTCAAATCTATAAATGCGTCATGCATTTGATTTGCTATTCTTTGCAAATGGATAATCTTTTGTGCCTCTTTCTCACAAATAGAGGTGTGTGGATCAAGATGAGATAATGATGCATTTTTCCACAAAATTTCCCGTTTGGTTTCACCAACTTCTCCCCCTAATTTTGGGAAAAGTGTCTCATCAAATTGACAGTTTGCAAATCGTGCAGTGAACAAATCTCCTGTCAATGTTTCGAGGTAGCGAATAATGGAGGGCGATTCAACCTCAACATATATTCCTAATCTTCTTTGCAGAACCATTTTGGTGCGGGATGGCGGTGCTAAAGGCACATATACTGCGCATCCAAAAATTCTTAAATGGGATATATTGGGTCCATGACCCAAAACCAATTGCAACGGGGAATATTTGTGTCAATTCGTCAGTCAGAGACGAACTAGCATTGTTGCATGCAAAATGGCGTGAACCCAAACCAAAGTGGGCAGCCGATGAACTAGCATTGCCGCATGCAAAATGGCGTGAACCCAAAACGAAATGGGCAGCCTCGTTTTCATGAAGAATTCAAGATTATTCTCATCTATTGTCTCAATCTGATATCCATTTTGAATGATATCTTTAAAACTCAACAAGTTCTTCTTAGACTTGGAGGAGAACATTGCGATTGATATCATTAAAACTCAACAAGTTCTTCTTAGACTTGGAGGAGAATATTGCATTCTCTAAGATAAACGTCATGCCTTTGGGCAGAGTTACAGTTGCTCTTCCGGAGCCTTTAATCAATTTACTTCCCATGGTTTGACATATAAAAGAAAATATACGAACATGAGAATAAACAACTTCAATTCGTTTGTGTCACATAATATTTTCAAAATCTGCTGCTAACAGTTGACTGACAAAATCAGATAGTCGATTATATGTTTTCCATAATCGATTACTATGCAGTTTGAAAATTTCAGTTTAAGCATTTTCATAAAACAATCGATTGTTAAACACACACAATCGATTGTTGAGAATTGACAATCGATTGTTAAACATAGACAATCGATTGTTGACAATTTTTGAAAAATTCCAGATCACACTGTTTTAAGACAATCGATTGTTAAATATAGACAATCGATTGTTGACTATTTTGAAAAATTCCAGATTACACTGTTTTAAAGACAATCGATTGTTGATCATTGACAATCGATTGTTTTGCAGTTTTTATGCGAAATATGAGATAACCGACTAGTTTTTCAGGTTAGTCGATTACCTCTACTGGAAAGTAAAAATATTATTGATATTTGAGCATATTGATACATTCTAAAGAACTAATACTAACATTATATCATGAACTAACTAATACGAGCTAATACTAATGGCTATTAGTTTATTCATTCACTAATACAAACAAGTAAAATAAAATCAAATAGCTCCATCTTCTTTCATCACGGATCCATCACCGATTAGGTGGTCTATCTTCCCCTTGGGTTGCTCAAAGAAGTCTGCCACATCCAAGTGGGTGATGTCAAAGTTGTCGTCAGAGACAAAATTCGTTTCAGGGCGTTTACTCTTTCGAGATGCTTGATAAAGGTCAACCAAATGTCATGGTATACGGCAAGCCTTTGACCAGTGCCCGTTTTCACCGCAACGATAATATATAGTTCATAAACTATTTGCTTTTGGATTCTTATCGTATCGTGCTTGTGGCAGAGTGACCAACTTCAGGTTGTCATATCTCTTCTTTAAGCCATTCCACAAGATAGGTGGATCCTTGACGGTGAGATATTCAATCTTCAAACCTTCATCAAGGTGATGGCGCAAGAAAATCAAGGCCTTAGCATAGTTTCAAACCTTCATCAAGGTGATGGCGCAAGAAAATCAAGGCCTTAGCATGGTTTTGGGTGGATGCATTATTTCTGTCTTTAATGGCGTCTCCAAGACCCATATTGCACCAAAATGGATTTAAGTATCCAACACCCATATCATATAGTTCTTGCCCGAAATTTCAAGGGCAACGAACTTTCTTTTCATAATGTCAGACATAAACCAAAATTACGTCAAGAGCGTGTTCATACTTACGGGCTCTATTACAATTATCACATTCACTTCAGGGAATGGATCAAAATCATGTGCTTTACACAATCTCATGTCAAATATTACTTTCATAAAGTGAAAGATTATTTTGAGAATCCTTATTGTTCTCATTACCACAATAGTGACGATTATAACTTCGTCTATTGCCATGTCCACATCCATTGATACCTTTACGGTAATTAGTCTTCTTTCAGACTTATCACATACTGCTACCACATTCTCTAAAGGGAATGGAGCAGATTCAATTGGACGGAATTCTTTGCCACGTCCACATTCATTGATACCTTCATGGTAATATTTTAGTCTTCTTTCAGACTTATCATATACTGCTTCCACATTCTCTAAAGGGAATGGAGCAAATTCAATGGGACGGATTTTCAATTATTTGCCCACAATCATACATGAATTTAATCATGGCAGGACATAGAGATTTTACCACTTCATGTGGTTACAATTTCTTACAAACTCCATTAGAGTTATAATCAAACTTTGTTTTCTATGTTTGTATATAAAATTAGAGTATAGAATTCCAAGAATTTGAAAGGGAAAAATAAGTTACTTACCTTTAAGGTATACCAATTATATTTTCAATGTTTTCTTCCTTTTCTCTTTGTTTTTCGTTTCTTTTCCTCCTTTCTTCATTCTTTCTTTGAAGCAAAACCTTGCACAAACAAAAGTTAAGACAATCAAAAATTAAATTAGGAAGAGGGAAATACCTCAGATTTCTCGAGAATGGTTCTTGAGATGGTAGAGTCTCGTGCTGATAACGTGTTATGAAATAATATAAAAGACAAGAACAATAACTCAAGAACAAGAGCAAATAGAGAGAGAATAGGGAGAGAGAGAAGTATTCTTATTAATACTTGGGGGTGATTTACAATGGGGTAAGACCCCTCTATTTATAGGAAGAGGAATGACTTAGCTTCAAGCTAAAACTCTTAGACATTCACTCTAAATAGACTTCTATTTTATAACAGTAATAACAAATTCCACGACCTTTGCTTTTCATCTCTAATAATAAATCACATTTCTTGTTGATGAGACCATTTGCCCATGCAAATTTCTTAGGGATACTCTGAAATTTCATTTGAAAATATAATCAAATAGTGTACATACTTCATATTCAGAAAAATGGTGTTGTAAAAGGTCTTGGTAGAGTTTTTTAGATTTACCAAGATATCTTTTGAGAGGCAATAGGGTTTACTGTGCGTACAAAATGAGATTGACTAAAAGGCTTGTGAGTGTCAATTCCAGCATATATATATATATAATATATATATATATATATATATATATATATATATATATATATATATATATAGGGAATGCCTTGCTTGGTGAGTTGATGCCGGGATTTGGTTTGTCAAGAAGTAGTATAGTGTCAAGAAATTTAACATATGAAACGAAAATATTGTAAATATAAATACCATCTAAATATTAAATCTTCTTCTGTCCAAGTTTACGTGATGTTGATTGATTGGACACAAAAATTAAGAAAAGAAAAAAGTTTTTTAAAACTTCTGGACTAAAATACGGAAGAAACATTTGTGTGTGTAAATATTTCATTAAGGATACAGTTAAAATCAAATATACAAATGTATTACTACTTTATTTCGGGACGGGCTAAAAAAAGAAAAAATATCACATAAATTGGGACACAAAAAAATAACTTAAACGAACAAAATGGAGTACATTTTGAATAATAGCTTCCATAAATAACAAAACTGAAGAGTGGAATGACAGCATATGTGCTTTAAATTAAGAAGTTCACCTTTGAATTCAAATTTCTTGGAAGTCTCTTCAATATTATGGGTTTTTCGTTCTTCTTCATATTCTCTCTCACGTTGATTTGAATGAAATATGGAAACTTCAAACTGCATATCTCCTTCGTATCTGAACACCAAGATATCTCCATATTGCAAATCATGCTCCTCTGCAAACTTTTCTCAACTTTTTCTAGTCGTCGGCCGTTCACCCTGCACCTGCCACTTCTTACCAGTACATCTCAGTATTGCATGTTCAATATTCGCGTCTCTTCAGATACTTCAAGAAACCTATAGGAATTTTCTGCAGTAAGAAGTCACATACAATTAAAGGAGGCTTGTCCCGTAATTGGTGTGATGGTGATATGAGTAGAATTTAAAGAAACGAGTTATTAAGGATTTATATATTCCACCAAAACTTGTTTGGAATTGTTGTGTTTTAAGCCTTGTCCCGTAACAGTAGTACTAATTACACCTAATATTACAACAACAACAACTACCGAGTATACTCCCACCAGGTGAGGTTTGGGGAGGGTAATATGTAGACGAGCCTTACCCCTACCCGAAAGAGCAGAGAGGCTGTTTCCAATCGACCCTCGGCGCATAGATTAAAAGGAGAAACAGCAGTAAAACAAAAACAATAGAACATTAGAAACTCCCGCAGAAATAGCGTAGATAATTATATAAACATAAGAAGCATAAATACAATCGCATGCAATAATATCATACAGTAACTACCATAACTAACAACCATAGGGGGGACATAAGCTAAAACACAAATCATCTATGGGAAACCCTGCTGACCCACACCCAACCCCGGATGAGGCGTACGAAGAACTCTAGGAGCCCCTAACCTACAACCCTGATTCTAGACCTCCAGACTCTCCTATCACGGGTCATGTCCTCGGAAACCTGCATCCTTGTCATGTCCTGCCTAATCACCTCTCCCCAATGCTTCTTAAGCCTCCCTCTGCCTCGCCGACCGCCAACAATCTCCAGCCGCTCGCAGCTCCTCACTGGGGCATCAGGACCCCTCCTCCGTACATGCCCGAGCCACCTCACCCTCGCTTCTCGCATCTTCTCATCCACCGGGGCCACCCCTAACTTCTCTCGAATAACTTCATTCTTCATCTTATCTAGCCTGGTGTGCCCGCACATCCACCTAAGCATCCTCATCTCCGCAACATTCATTCTCTGAATATGAGAGTTCTTCACGGGCCAGCACTCCGCCCCATACAACATCGCAGGTCTAACCATGTCTCCATAGAATTCCCCTTGAGTTTGTGTGGAATTTTCTTGTCACACAGGACCCCTGATGCAAGCCTCCACTTTGACCACCCCGCTGCTATGCGATGGGTGATGTCCCCGTCAATCTCTCCGTCCCCCTGAATCACAGACCCAAGATATCGGACATTGTCCCTCTTGGCGATGGCCTGAGAACCAATCATCACGTCCCTGCCTACCTCGCTCGGCTCGGCGCCAAACTTGCACTCCAGGTATTTTGTCTTAGATCTGCTTATTTTGAAACCTTTAGACTCGAGAGTCTATCTCCATACCTCTAACCTCTCACTAACACCGTCCCTCGTCTCGTCTATCAATACTATATCATCAGCAAAAAGCATACACCAAGGCACATCCCCTTGAATATGTCGGGTTAGAGCATCTATTACTAAGGCAAACAAGAGGGGGCTCAGCGCCGTTTCTTGATGGAGCCCCATAACCACAGGAAAATGGTCCGATTCGCCACCCACCGTCCTAACCCTAGTCTTAGCTTCATTGTACATGTCCTTGATTACTCTGATATAGGCTTCCGGCACGCTCTTCGCCTCCAAGCACCTCCATAGCACCTCCCTTGGCACCTTGTCATACGCCTTCTCCAAGTCGATAAGCACCATGTGAAGGTCCTTCTTCTTATCCCTGAATTGCTCCGCCAGCTGCCTGACTAGGTGGATAGCCTCTGTGGTGGAGGCGCCCGGCATGAAACCGAACTGGTTCCCAGATATAGATGTCGCCTCCCTCACCCGCGCCTCAATCACCCTCTCCCAAACCTTCATCATGTGACTTATTAATTTGATACCCCTATAGTTGTTACAGCACTGGATGTCCCCTTTGTTATTGTACAAGGGCACCACTGTACTCCACCTCCACTCATCCGGCATCCTTTTGGTCCTGAAGATCGCATTGAACAACCTAGAGAGCCACTCCCCTCCTGACTTACCCATGCACTTCCAGAACTCCACCGGGATCTCGTCAGGCCCGGTCGCTCGACCCCTACTCATCCTACGCAAAGCCCCCATGACCTCCTCCACCCTAATGCGCCTGCAGTACCCAAGGTCTCTATGTTGCTCTGAATGCCCCAACTCCCCTAGCTCTATGCTACGATCCCCCTCCTCGTTAAGTAGGTCCTGAAAGTACACCTGCCACCTCTGTTTGATTTGAGATTCCCCCATCAGAACTCTACCATCCTCGCCCTTGATACACCTAACTTGGTCTACATCACGTGCCTTCCTTTCCCTTGCTTTAGCTAACCGGAATAACTTCTTATCCCCGCCTCTCTCCCCTAGTTCCTCATACATGCGACCGAATGCCGCGTTTTTATCTTCCGTAACTGCCATCTTTGCTTCTTTTCTCGCCTCCTTGTAGATCACCCTGTTCGCTCTCCGTTCCTTCTCGCTTGTGCTTCCTGCCAACCTAGCGAACGCCGCCTTCTTCACCTCCACTTTTCCTTTGACTACATCGTTCCACCACCAATCACCCTGATGTCTTCCTGAATAACCCTTGGTTACCCCGAGCACGTCCCGTGCTACCCCCCTAACCAAGTTCGCCGTCACTGTCCACATAGCGTCCGCTTCCCCAAAACTTCTCCAAGCTCCGCCCTCAACTAACCTCCTTTCCAACTCTTGTGCTTTCTCCTTAGTCAAAGCACCCCATCTAATCCGCGGTTGACCCCGAGCACCCCTCCTCTTCTTCTTCACCCAGAGACCGACATCCATCACTAGGAGTCTATGAAGAGTTGAAAGAGACTCTCCTGGAATAACCTTGCAGTCCTTGCACAAACCTCTATCGCTCCTTCTGATGAGGATGTAATCAATCTGAGTCCTCGCCGCCGAATTCTTGAAGGTGACCAAATGCTCCTCCCTCTTCCGGAATGTCGAGTTCGCAATCAGAAGCTCGGAAGCCCTGGCGAAATCAAGCAGCAAAGTGCCTCCTCCGTTCCTGACCCCAAAGCCGAAGCCACCGTGCACCTCATCATAGCCACCAGCATCATCCCCAATATGACCATTAAAGTCCCCTCCAATAACTAACTTCTCAGATTGGGGAATACTGCCCACCAGATCATCCAAGTCCTCCCAAAAGCGCCTCTTAGCCTCCTCGTCTAAGCCCGCTTGCGGCGCGTAAGCGCTGATGACGTTGAGGACGCAACCCCTAATAACCAGCTTAATAGATATTAACCTATCATTCACTCGCCTAACCTCGACCACGGACTCCCATAGGCCCCTATCCACCAAGATGCCCACTCCATTCTTACCCCTCACAACCCTAGAATACCACAGCTTAAACTCATCTACATTCCTCGCCTTCGACCCTTTCCACCTAGTCTCCTGGACACACGCTATGTTAACCCTCTTCTTCTTAAGAACCTTCGCCAACTCTATGGACTTACCCGTCAAAGTGCCTATGGTCCATGACCCAATCCTCAATCTATGGGCGTCCGCTACCCTCTTCCCACCCTTACCTCCCGCCCTGCCCGTAGGACCACCCCCTGCTCCCCTACTCACTCCCGCTACCACCCCCACCCCTCGAGGACATGACCTTACGCTATCATCCCCCGCCGCAGCCACTATCCCTCCAACCGACTATGGGGTACAGTGGCACACACACGCACTATAGCGAAAAACGCAAAAAGGTGCAAACTAGATAACAACAGAATAGACCACACTCGAAATGCTAGCTAAAATACGTAAAAAGGTGCACAAAGTAAACAAGAGAGTGGGAGGTACCAACTCCCGGTGGAAAAACCTGAAAGTATGCTTTGATGTGCCCAAGTTTTCCTGAAGCTTAGCAGAACGTGTAGTTCTATTGCGTCCTGCCGCGAGTCTGAGCGGGAGTCACCGGAAGTACTGTGGCTTGCCGGAAATCCTCGCAGGTAAAATAGGCACATTTCCAAGAAAACCGAACACACCCACAAAAATCAGAGGAGGGAATAGAAAGAAAAGAGCCGGAGTTACCGGAAAAATTTCCGGCGAAAAGCAAGAATTTCAGACCTCTAAACAGCAACAAGCTCTGCTGTGAATAAGCAGTGAGAAGAAGGAGATAAGGTGGCTAAGTGAACAGTAGAGAATGAAAGTGACCAGGGGAATATTCCGGGGGTACCAAGTTGGTCGAAATTGTGGGGGGAAAAAACTGTCTAAAAGGAGCCGGAGGAAAAAGTGACGGGAAGTGGTGTCACGCGCGCGACGCGTGGCTGGCAGTGGCGGTATTGCTCTTTAGTATGTTTCTTTAATGTGATAAAAAAAATTCTTATACAAAGGAAAGATAAATATAATTGAAATTATTACTTACAATTCCGTGCTTGAAACCTGGTAGGATGGGTTTAAAAAAGTGAGGTTTCTTTGGAGAGACTTTCATTGTGTCCAGAAAAAAATGTGGTGATTCTGGACAAAGTATTACTATATTTTTTGTGTTTTGTGATTGATATATGTTAGCTCAATATTGACTTGATAAAATAATACTCAAAGAACATGTATTTGGTTTATAGTATTTATATTTGATAAATGAAGAAGGATTTGGTGAAAATCTGGACAAATATGGAAAAGAGAATATTATTGTAAATTTATGAAAATATGATATGCCTATTTATGAGAATTTATTAATGAAATCAAGGAAGATATATGGAAAAAAATCTTGCCTGGATCAAAGAATATATTTGAGGAAAGAAGACATAGTTATTAACTTATTATTATGTAAGAGTGATTGAGGAATTTTGAGATTTATTGTTTAGTGGCTATTAACTTCTTATAGTTATCATATTATTTTTATTTTTTTTAGCTATTGTATACATAATTATTTTATATAGCTACTATTCAGTTATTACGGTAGTGTATTCGCGTTGCTTTATTCATGGATATAGCAGCAAAAAGTGCCGAAAAATCAGGATAGTCCAACCTACGCACATGTATTCATGCCATGTATTCATGAATATAGTAGCAAAAGGTGCCTGAAATTATGAGTCCAGCTGTATGTGCATGCATTTACATGTATTCGTACTGTTGTATTCATGAATACGACATTAAAATGAGCATAAAATTAGGCAATTCAGTTGCACATGCATGTACTCACATGTATTTGTGCCACGTATGCATGAATACAACAGCAAAAAGCGCCTAAAATCAAGGCAGTAACGACAATCACCTTAAAAAAGGTATGTCCAGTTGTCTAAGAGAGATAAAAAACATAAATAACGTATTTCATGCATTATTTCATATCTCAATGATAGTATATCCCATAAATACTTATTTTTCTATAAAATATAAAAACTAGCTATCAAAATAATATTATTTTTATAATTTTAATTAATAATAAATAAGATGTATACCTTTTTATATGGGGTATATAGCTTCCATAAAATATATTCTCATGCTTCGGTGATCGTTTCTTGCCCACCACCAATGCTTATCTAATTTTATTGGGGTGATTTGCAGTCGTACCTTATTTTTATACCACTTTTTAACTTATATTCTATTTTTAAAAAGTATTGATTACGTAACCAACTAACAAAAAATTTGTAATAATATGATCATTATACCCCTTCCAAAACATATAAAAGTCTGTCTCTCCTCCGCATTCCCATGTTCAAATTTCAGATCTCCTATGTATCTCCTCCATCAGTCCATCTCTCCGCAGATCGTGTCTCGCATTCAAATTCCATATTCAAATACATAGTAAGTATTTTTTGAATTATATGTTTTCTGATTGATTGATTGAAGTTGTTTGAGCAACTTCACTGATATGCTAAATTTACAATTCTAAATCTATTTGACAATGAATTCTAACATTCTAAGTTGAAGTTATTTAGTTAATGAATTGTCAAATAACACAACGAAGAAGAAATTATAATAAAACAAGCATTATATAATTGTTTTAAAACTTTGGCATAGTTGCTAAAGTTTTTTTATTAATAATTAAAAGCTGAAGTTTTCCTCGTAAGCTAGGTAAAAAATAAAAAACATAAATTAAAATTTCATACCGCATCAAAAAACTTCGACGTAGTTGCTTAAGTTTTTTAGTTATTACTTAAAAACTGCAGCAAGAGGAGCTGAAGTTTTCCTCACACTGCTAAATTAAAATTTCATACTGCATCAAAAAACTTCGGGATAGTTGCTTAGGTTTAGTTATTACTTAAAAACTTCAGTATGAGGAGCTGAAGTTTTCCTCCTACACTGGCTAAATCAAAAATTCATACTGCATCAAAAAACGTTAGCCTAGGTGCTGAAGTTTTTTACTTATTACTTAAAAAATTTAGAAGGAGGAGCTGAAGTTTTCCCTCTCCTCTGGCCAAATTAAAAATATCATATTGCATCAAAAAACTTCAGCACTTACTGGCTGAAGTTTTTTTTCCACTTCATTGATGAATTATCATCATACATAAACTTCAGCCCGATGTGCTGAAGTTTCTTAGTTCATTTCTAAGAACTTCAGCACTTAATAAGCTGAAGTTTTCTGTACAAGATTGATTAATTATGTCATATATCTTTTACCAAAAAAGCTTCAGCAGAATACGCCTAAGTGATTTAGTTCCAATTAGCAGGTGGAGCTGAAGTTTTTCTCCTACACTGGCTAAATTAAAAAATTATATTTTACTAAAAAAAATTCGGCCTAGGAGCTGAATTTTTTTGTTATTACTTAAAACCTTCAGCAGGAGGCTGAAGTTTTCCTCCTACACCGGCTAAATTAAAAATCAAATTGCACTAAAGCTGAAGTTCTTTAGTTATTACTTAAAAAGCTCAGCATGAGGAGCTAAAGGTTTTTCAGTTCATCGGCTAAATATGGTTAATATTTTATCGAGCAATATTTAATTTTTAGATAAATTTTTTGTTAATTGTTCTGTTATTTTATAAGTTTAAAAATAATTTTTAGTTCATGCTTGAACTTAAAAATGCATGCACTAAGTATTTTATTATTATTTTTTCGAAAAAGTTCATACCAAAAAATGCTTATGATTTCAGGAATATGTAGAATATTTTTCATATAATTTTTTGTATACTGAAGTTTTTTTAGTTCATCTGCTAATTATGCTTAATATTTTATTGATCAATATGTAATTTTCAGATTAAGTTTTTTTAATTGTTCTGTTATTTTATAAGTTTAAATAGAATTTTTAGTTCATGATTGAAGTTTTCATCAAGCACTGTGTTGTTTATTATTATTATTATTATTATTATTATTATTATTATTATTATTATTATTATTTGAAAAAACTTCATACCAAAAAATGCTTACTATTCGGATTAGTTTTTGTTGATTCCTGCTGAAGTGATATAGAATTAATATTAAAAAGGCGCAGGAAAAAATTATAACAAAAACTTAATATTTCATTAAAACATAATAAAAGATAGAAACAAATTACATAAATAAACAAAACAAAAATTAATCGTCTGTGGCGGGAAAGGAACAAGATTAGATTCCAAGGCATGATTTCGGCTGTAAAGGATACATGTAAAGAGATAGCGATTCATGTGCACATTCAGGAAAACTCTCTTAAAAACTGGAAAGAAGCTTTGCGAAGACTGGATCATTTCCCGTAGAAGTAAGAAGAAAAACCCAACATGCTTAGTGTGATTAAAATGTATTAGAACATAAAAGAGTTTTTCCTTCTGGACTGATTGTAATAGTAGCTAGTCAAGCGATTACTGGAAACTCTGTAATTTTTGATCTATTAATGAAATGAAAAATTATAAATAAAAAAAAATTAATCGTCCATGCCATCGTCATCATCATCATCGTCGTCACTTCCAAATGGACGAGCATCTTCATCAGCAAGATTGTCAAATTTTATATACATCACAAGCGTATCAAGCTTGCTGTTAATTTCTTCGAGCTCCATGTCATACTTTTCTATGACCTCATCAAGCTTCAACTCAAATGTCTCAATGATGTCATGCTTGATCTTATCCACTAGTTGCATAATGACAGCATCTATTTTTCTCCTTGTTGTATTTTATATCTGCTAAAATATATGTGTTTGAGTGAATAAACTCACAAGGAACAGCGTGCTTATATAGGGGAAAAAACTTATGCATGGTATATGAAAACGCAAAAAGGAATTTTAAAGGTTGTCTAATAAAAAATGTGCATGAATATGATAGGAGTGAATTTATTACACTAACACATACCCCCAAACGTAATATAATAACTAATTTAATTGTGTAGGTTATTGTTGTATACTATGCAATTAATGCTGAAACATGCTATCAGTTTCTATTAAAAACTTTAGCACTTATAAGCTGAAGTTTTCTTTGCATGATTCATTAATTATGTCATACATATTTTTCAAAAAAAATTCAACCGAAAGATGTCTAAGTGATTTAGTTTATTTGTAAAAAAATTCAGCACAAACAACATAAAAATTATTCTACTCACTTTCCTAATACTTCACTAAACATGAATCTGCAGGATGAATTCGATCTGTGTTGTTATAACTTTCAATGGGAGTTGGATTCCTGATTTCAAATACTTGGATCATGATACAAAACTTGTTGTACTTAATAAGGACATATTATTCAATACTTTTCTGAAGAAAATTAGTGAAGTTGAAAATATTGATTCAACCAGATATACATTAAAAGTATGGCTTGATAAAAAACTAAATACAAGCAAAGGAATGCTTATAATTTCAGATAAAGAACTCAGTACATGTATACATTTGCTTACAACTGATTCAGCCTACAAGAATTTCCATTTCGTCATAGAAAAAATACAACCTTCAGAATCAACAGCATTCAACCAATCTCTTTCATATGCAATAGATTCAGAGCCTTTTGCTGAGTATCAATATGAAGTACGATAACCAATAATGGAAGTAGACAAAGGGCAACAACCTACACATGATGGTGGCCAAAAACCCAGGAACGTACACAAGCATAAAAAGAGATGCACAGTATAGGTAAGCAATATAATACGAACCATCAGCCTGAAGTTTCAAATGTTACTATTTGAAAAACTCTACACTTTATGATTTGTTTTTTTATATTTCAATGTACAGATTTTTTACTTGTTCTTTGCTCCTGCGGCATCAGTAGCTGGTTGGTCCTACTGTAGACCTATTATTGCAGTAGATGCAACGTTTTTTAAGTCAAAATATCACGGCGTTCTATTTGTTGATGTATAAAAGGATGCAAAAACTCAAATCGTTCCTCTATGTTTTGGTATAGCAGATATAGAAAATAATGAGGCATACATTTGGTTCTTCAGGGAAATGAGAAAAGCAATTCAGGTCCTTCATGAACTAGTTTTCTTGTCAGATAGAAATCAATCAATCGCAAATGGTATTAGAGAAGTTTTTCCTGAAGCTCACCATGGTATATGCATGTATGACTTTCAGAAAAATTTAAAGCAAAGACATGCACATGCCACAGTAATAAATCTTTCCCAAAGTGTTGCAAGGTCATACAAACGTGAAGATTTTAATTGGTTAATGTCCCAACTCAAAAGTATTGATAACAAAACATACAATTACATAACGGAAGAGGCTCCCGAGAGATGGGCTCGATCGTGGTTCCCACGAAGACGTTATGATATGTTAACAACAAACATGGTAGAATCAATGAATTTCGTTTTACTAAAATGGAGATAAAATGCCTATATTAAGAATGTTAGATTTCATCCAAGAAAAGTTGGGAGAGTGGTTTTAGGAACACAGAAAAAAGACTAATGAAACTTTTCATAGAGTATCAATATGGGCAGAAGAAGATGGACTTGGCTTGTAAAATGTTTGTGAGTATATTTATTAGCTTCGGTTTTTTAATCTGTTGCACTGATTTACTACTTACATTTAAAAAGTTTCATACTTTTTCTTTTTGAAGGAAAAAATACACTAATATAACTTGTCTTAATTTTTTATTCCTTGTTAGGTGTTCAACCTTGACTCAATATTTTTTATTATAAATAGTGAAGGAAACGAATTCATTTTGGACTTAAAGAAGAGAACTTGTGACTGCCTGGAATTCCAACTTGATGAATTGCCCTTTCACATGCAACTGCTGCTATTAATAAGAGATATTTGCAGAAATCTAATTACTGCTCAAATTAGTATTCAAGGGAAATATGGTTGAAAATAAATGAAGGACACGTGAATACCGTGGGAGATCAACAATCATAGGAAATACCATAAAATGTACAATCTGAGATCACAAGACCTCCCGATGTAGAGATTTTACAAGAAAGAAGACAAAAGAAGAGGCATATACCTGCGACTGAATCATCAGTACCATTCAAGTCTACCAAATGCAGTCGATGTAAACAAGTTGGGCATAATAGAATAACTTGCTTGTCTTCTCCAACACCCCATCTAATCCTTGGTCTGAATTTAGACTTTCTTTATTCTATGACATAATTAAAATGTGAATTTTTTCGTAGGAATAAAAACAAATAAGCTCTTGGACAATTTTATATAATACTAAAGTAAAAATCACTCGTTTTTGTTGCGCAGGCTTACAGGTTTGGTTGTATTTTAAAAACGTACTCAATGACTACATTATGTGAAATACATATCCTTAAACAAACACACATACACCTACAAAAGAAACACACACACACACACGCATATGCATACAACACATAAAAAGAAACGCATGTACAAACAAAAGTTGTAGCATCTCTAAGCAACTAAGAAGTATAAAGCAAATACCAACAAATAACAAGTACAATGCAATAGAATGCTATGAACAAAGAGAGCGACAATTACATTGATATAAAAAGAGGTCAGAACAAAACACATATTACAAAACTTCAGCTCTCTGGGCTAAAGTTACACAAAATGAGCCTAAAAAAACTTTAGTTGTATATGCTGAAGTTAACAAAAAACACACTGAAAGTCATCATCACCATCATCATCACAGTACTCCTCAATTTCTCTAAATATCTCATCATCATCACTATCGGAGATAACTATAGGGTAGTCGGGCAAAAGACCAGTCAATCCAAGAAGATCAATTTTCACCTTCTCGAATTCATCATGTAGTTGACTTTGTTCGACGATTACTTTGTCCATAATAGCAAGAAGAATCCTCAGATTTTATTGCAACTTGGAATAGTCGGTCAAGCTGGAAAACTCAAAACTATCAAACTACTGCACAACCTTGCCGAACGAGGTTGAATAATCTCCACTACTACGTTCCATGTTAAGCATGTTTTGGAATGATTCATTGGCATTGAGCTTTTGTCTGATTCTCCCCCAATCAACCTTTATTTCATTCCACAAAACCTTAAGATTAACCATCGTTTTGTTATTGTACCACTCACACTTCAAACTCTCCCACTTCTTCATAATTTCATCTATATTAGGCTTCCCTCTTCCACTTGCACCAGACATTTTTCTTTTACAAAAGGTGAAAGACTAAGGATGAATAAAAATTTAAAGAAATATGATAGAAGTCTATGAATGACTATGAAATTTTCGAGTGAAGAGATTGTTACTATAGACAAAGATTTAACCTAATCAATTTAATATGTATAAATATAAGTAACTTTTCAGCTGGTTTTACAATTTTACGTTCAGAGAAATTGAATGAAACAAGATAAGTAGCTGGTAAAAACAAGTATGTTGTAAATGCAAAAAAAAAATGTAAATTCAGCCCTAGTAAAACCCACAGTTTTTATATAGTAAAAAAATAACTTTTTACTATATAGTCAAACAAATTTAAATGAAAGATGAAGTAGTTGACAAAAATATAAAAAGTAGATAGTAAATGCAAAAAATTAAAGTCTCAACTTAAAAAATTACCAACACATGCTAAATTTTTTTTCCTAAAGCTTTTTCAAAAAACTTCGGCCCAATGTGCTGAAGTTTTTTAGTGTATTTACAAAAACTTCAGTGCTTGATAAGCTGAAGTTTTTCTATTTGATTCAATAGTTTTTGTCTTAAGCCTTTTCAATAAACTTTGGCCCAAGCAGCTGAAGTTTTTTAGTATATTTCCAAATACTTCAACACTTGGTCAGCTGAAGATTTTTGTTGGATTCAATAGTTTTTCTCTTAAGCTTTTTGAAGAAACTTCGGCCCAATATATTTCCAAACGCTTCAGTACTTGGTCAGCTAAAGTTTTTCTATTTTATTCAAAAGTTTTTGTCCTAAAGCTTTTTCAAGAAACTTCGGCCTAACGTGCTGAAGTTCTTTAGTATATTTTAAAAAACTTCAACACCTAATTAACTTTAGTTTTTGTTGGATTCAATAGTTTTTGACTTAAAGCTTTTTCAATAATCTTCGGCTCAATGTGTTGAAGTTATTTAGCACATTTCTAAAAACTTCTGCACTTGTTAAGCTGAAGTTTTTGCCTTGCAGACGATAGTTTTATCATAAAGAATTTTCAAATAACTTATGCAGTTACTGCTGAACTTGTTTAGTGTATTTAGTGATGAGCTAAAGTTTTTGTCCTACCATTGACACTTTAGTTATGATATTTCACCAAAACTTCAGCTTAAAAAGCAAAAGTTATTTACTTCATGTTCAAGTTTAGCATGCTGAATTTCAACAAAAATATACTTAAAATTCATGAAAAAGGATATAAACATATTTGAATCAATCCAAGACACATAATTCACACAAAAATAATGTATATTCACAAAATACAATTTTGTTTTCACTTACATCCTTGGAAAAAAAGAAAAAAATAGTTCTTCGTCTACAAGTTATTCTCTATTCGAAAAATTTACAGAGTGTCTTCATATTCTCCATAGTAATGTCATAGTTTCTCTTCTTGGTTTTCTTCACCACATTCCATAAAATTTCACTATGTCTTCTATCAGACAGAGGTTGACGAAGTTTACTACTATAATTTTTTTTGCAACTATCATCTACTTTTGTCACGACCCGGATTTCTCAACTTTCGAGGATCGTGATGGCGCCTACTAATAGGAGCTAGAAAAGCCAATTATTAATTTCAACTCCTTAACTGCATAATCCTTTTTAATATTTATCATCAATAAGATGAGAACAAATGATTCAACTGAACAAGCAAAAGGATTAATATTAATGAAACAAACAACAATACGGGCGATCAACGTAGTCTCTACCCCAAAACCTGATGTCACATAGCTCAAAAACTTCTAAGAGCTTACTAAATATAATGTTTAGAATGAAATGATAAGAGTTCGTCTCGAAATACAAGGGATAACCATTAAAACAAGATATAAAGGAGATGCCAGGCTTGCGGACGCCTGCAAGGCTACCTCGATATCTCACTCTGAACTGAAGGCCTACTCCCGATCTATTGCTGCTGACCAAAAGCTTCTCCAACTCTGTGATCTGTGCACATAAGCACAGAAGTGTAGCATCAGTACAACCGACCCCATATGCTAGTACGTGCCTGGCCTAACCCCGGCGAAGTAGTGACGAGGATAGGACCGTACTACCAATCAAACTTGTGCAGTTCAATATATATGTATGCCAGAGAGTAGAGCACAAAAAGAATGTGGAGCATGTTGTGGGGGCTATAATAGTGCAGACAATACAATCAATAAATAAGGAATGAAACTGTACAATTTCAATATCAACGAGAACAAGAAAATCGACGGTTGTTCGGCACTACCCTTCGTGCTTTTACTCTCATCCTCACAAAATAAATCATACAAAATACATGGCATCACCCTTCGTGCTTTTACTCATGTCCTCACCAAAACAATCATATAAAATGCACGGCATCACCCTTCGTGCTTTACCTCACAAATGATGGCACGGAATGATCCTTCGTGTGTAAACACTCATATCATGGCACGGAATGTCCCTTCGTGCATTAGCAATCATATTATGGCACAGAATGTTCCTTCATGCATTAGTATTCATATTATGGCATGGAATGTTCCTTCGTGCATTAGTATTCATATCACAAACGTGCACGGCATCACCCTTCGTGCTTTATCACTCTTCCTCACCCAACAACAATAAAAACAATGGGCGAGGGGATAGACAAACAAGAAATAGGAAATCCCAGCAAGGGAACAATGTCAACAATCAAGCAGCAAAACATCCCGGCAAGAGAATAACCATTAAATCATTAGCTTTCTTTCATTTCTTACCTCATAACTCACGTTGTCACTTGAGCCAATGCTCCAAATAATTTATAATCCCATATAATACCTTCTCAATTAGTATCACAACTGAGCCAATGCTCCACGAAATCAAATGATCATAATGTCGTTCACACATTCTTTGCGATATATATAGATCCTCAATTTAACATGGAATTCACATCTAAATCATGATAATCATATTTTAAGGACTCACGATCATGCTAGACACCAATGTATAGATACTCGTCACCATGCCTATACACCGTACTCGACAATTAGCAAGTAGCAAACAAGACTCAACTCCTATTCCCTCAAGCTAGGGTTAGACCGAACACTTACCTGGATGTCTTGAACTCACTCAAGCCTCAATTACAGCTTTACCCCTCCATTCCTTCACCAATCCACTCGAATCTAGTCACAAATTACTTAATAAAGTCAACAAATGCTAAGTGAAATAATTTGAATGCATAAAAATGGGTTTCCAAATTTTTTGCCCAAAAATTCCAAAATTGCCCCCGGGCCCGCATGGTCAAAAACCCGAGGTTTGAACGAAAATTCGTTTACCCATCCCCCCATAAGCTCAAATATATGATCTATTTTGATATCGGACCTCGATTCGAGGTCCAAAACCCCCATGTTTAGAAAACCTAGGTCCTGCCCGAAATTCCCAAAATTCCCCATTAAAAACCTTTGATTGGAGTTGAAATCATGTATAAAGATGTTATGGAGTAAAGAAAATAGTTTAGAAATCACTTGCCAATCGTTTTGAAGAAGAAGAATTACTTAGAAAATCGCCTCTTATGTTTTGGGTTTTTGAAAAGTGAGAAATAACTTTAAAATCCCGTGTATTTATACTCTCAGACATGCCCAGCGCGGACCGCGGCCATGCTGGTGGGATGAAGACTTGCTGGCTCTCTGAAGCTTGCCATGCGGACCGCACAAAGACGACTGCGGTCGCGGGCTTCCACCGCATACCGTGCTAAGGCGACCCCGGCCGCGTTGGAGGAACTGAAGGTTGCTGATTTTCTGGAGATTGCAGCGCGGACTACATGAGGATGACCCTGGCCACACTCTCACACCTCGGGACGCGCTAAGGCGGACGCGGCCACGCTGGAGCCTGCAGCTTTTTCCTAGACTTGAAATATCTGGTGTTTTTAAGTCTAAGACCCTCCCGGAACCTACTAAAAACTCACCCGAGCCCTCGGGGCTCCAAACCAAACATATACACCACTACAAAAACATCATACGGACTTACTCGTGCGATAAAATCTCCAAAATAACATTAGATTCATATAATAAAGCCCCAAGCTTAAGATATCCTTCCATTCTTTCAAGAAACACATATCTTCCATCTTAAGTCCGAAATATGTCGAATGACGCCCATTCTTAACCAAACTTTACAGAAAGTGCTCAAATTACATACGAGACTTGTACCGGGCGTTGGAACAAAAATACGAGCCCGATACCACAGCCTGTTAATCAATTTTAATTTCCAATTTCTTTAGTTATTTTCAGGAAATAATTTCACATAAAAATTTGTTTCTCATACTTGGGGCCTCGGAATCCGATTTCGGGCATACACCCAAGTCTCATATTTTCCTACAGACCCTCCGGGATCGTCAAATCATGGGTCCGGGTCTGTTTACCCAAAATATTCACCAAAGTCAACTTTAATCATATTAATATCAAAAATTATCATTTATCACACAGAATTCATATTTAAGCTTTCTAGTTACGCACCCGGACTATGCATGCAGATCGAGGCGACCCTCAATGAGGTTTTCAAGGCCTCAGAGACATGGAATGAGAAAAGAAATAGGTGGTGACCCTGTGGGTCATCAAAACTTTCATAAGAAAAAAACAAGAAAATGTTGGCCAAAGACATGCTTACTAGTGTGCATCTGGGAATTCGTGGGAAGTAAAGATAGTGAAGAGGAAGTCCAAAATACTTCATATGTAACAGAGACTGGCCACATCAAAAACTCGAGCGGCAGAAAATTTGCTCTTTTTCATAAAAGTTAGATTTATCAACTAGTAAGAGCAAATTGTCCTTGTGCTAAAGTATTCAATTTGGCCACTCCGCTTCACATGTGAAGAATTTCGACTTCTCCTTCACTATCTTTGCTTCCCACGAGCTCCCTGCTACACCCAATAAGCATGTCTTAGCCAACATTTCCTTGTTTTTCTTTGAATACAAATTTAATGAAATCTTATAGAAGTCTATGGATGACTACGAAATTTTCAAGTGAAGAGATTGTAAATATAGCCAAAGAATGCACCCAATCAATTTAATATCTATAAATGCTAAAGAGATCATTACCTGTTTTTTGTTCAGAGAAATTGAATGTAAGAACATAAATAGGTAGCAAAAATCTTCGACCTAATGTGCTGAAGTTTTTTAGTATATTTCAAAAACTTCACCACCTGATAAGCTGAAGTTTTTCTATTGGATTCAATAGTTTCTATCTTAAGCTTATTCAAGAAACTTCGGCCCAATCAGCTGAAGTTTTTTAGTATATTTCCAATAACTTCAACACTTAGTCAGCTAAAGTTTTTTGTTGGACTCAGTTTTTGTCCTAAAGCTTTTTTCGAAAAACTTTGGCCCAATATGCTAAAGTTTTTTAGTATATTTCTAAAAACTTCAGCAGCTGATAAACAGAAATTTTTGTGTTGGATTTAATAGTTTTTGTCTTAAACCATTTTCAAGAAACTTCGGCAGAATTTCCTAAAGCTTTTTACCATATTTCAAAAAACTTCAGCACTTGATAAGTTGAAGTTTTTGTGTTGGATTCAATAGTTTTCTTATGACTTTTAAACAAAACTTTAGTTCAAAAAGCATAAGTCGTGCTTAAGTTTTTTCAAACAAAAGATGTACTTAAAATTCATGATAAAATACACAAATATATTTGTATGACACAAAAGTGAACTAAAAGAATAATTAATGTATATTCCCAAAATCCAAATTATGTACAACCAACAAATCCTCTAATCAAAAAATTCACACAGAGACCCTTAAAAATCTACATAATCATGTCTTTCTCGTTCTTCTGGAGTTTTATAGCCGCTATATTTTCTCCACTTTCCATGAGCCTAAAGATTGGCAGACAATTCCCTCCTGAATGCCAATGTTTGACTGTGATCAAACTTGAAGACATCTTCTCTCATCAACCGCATATCCATAAACTTAAGAGCAAATATACCACAATCAACACTGTAAAAAACACATGAAAAAGAAATTAAAGAATAGTTAACACAAGGGAAAAATAATAAACATAAGATGCATGGTAAAACATATGTGAAAGACGTACTTGTTAGTCTATTGTGGTGCCTGCATCCACTTAATTTTAAAATTTTCTACATGACTGTCCCTATAAAATTTATTATGTTCCCCAAAATTCAAGCATTTGAAATGGTGTGGAATCAACCGGGCATAAATTTTGACATGTTCAATCACACGCTCGTATGTTGCATCGCCCATGGAATCATACACATATATAACTTTATTGTCAAAGTCCAGATATCCAAAAAGGTAGTGCATAGATATCTGGCCCTCTCTTGGCTTAAGTCAAAATGGAAAGAATACTTTTTTGGAATACGCCCATGAGATACCATAAGAAAGGTCGAGGCCTTTTACGAAGTTGGCCACCTTTTCGTTCGTTGATTCTTCCTCATACCAATAAAAGTCTGTAAGTGGTTTAATAACCGCTTCTTCTTCTTTTTCAAACTGTTGTTTGGATATCCTCTTTCTCTTTGATTTGCTCTTAAGAACCTCCATTCTCTTTTGCTTCTTTTTCTTAATTATCTCTAGCTTTTCTTCTGAAGGATGAATACAATCCAGGATAGTCATATACTGATCGAAAAGTAAATCTGTTATTGCACATCTTGCTTTTGTATAACGTGGAAGGTGATAGCAATACTTTTTGTGCAAATAATATACGCCCATATCAATATGCTGCAAATGGACACGACAAATGATAACATGTGAAATTACCACTATGAATTTTAGAAGAAACACACTACACAACTACAAAAACAGCATGAAAAAAACTTAAGCATATTCAGTTTTAGCAAATAAGCTAAGAAATTTCAGCAGTTTACTATGAATAAAGCTATAACTAATTCAAAAAACAAACTTAATAAACTTACTTCATCCGCAAGATCAGAGTCAGGATCCATAAGCTCTGTAAAGAATGATTTGTGGAATGGATTGGAATCATATTCACTGGCATCCATCTCCAACCACTCTATAAATCTTTGCATCAATCTGCTGTCTTGAGAAACATAATGGAAGGGACACCTTCTTCTATTCTTTCCAACTATCCAATCTTGCCCCCTTTTTTTTTCTTATTAACTACATAAAGAGATATCAACCAAATACTCTCCATACGCAACATTTTTCCTTTTTTATCTCATTTTCCTTTTGCTTGCTCTTCCTGTTGTTCCGTCACAATTAACTGTTATTGTTCAGCAGCATGGGGAAACTACAGCCATCGTGGCAGATGCTTGACCAATTCCCTGTTGTTCACGACGTTCTTCTATCTCTTCACGAACAAAAAAATCATCAGAATTACCTTCTGAATCATCCCCTTGTGTACTACCAAGTAAAAATGAACATAAATTGAAGTTGGGGATATCACCGGTATCACACATAGGAGAACTGGAGATCTTCCTTCTATTAGGTTTTGGAAGCAGTTCCAATGCATCAGATGAGATCTGCAAAAGCAAGGAAAATATAAACATAAATAAAATTGATAGAGAACACACATTAGACAAAAAAAGATAGTAATCGAATTGCAGAAAATAATTACCTGGTCTAAGTGTTGCGACAAAGATGGTGTTTTCATTCCAACAGATCTTGTATCTTCATGCAAAAAAATTAATAAATAACACATACTAAATTTTATAAGATAATACCAACACACTTCACACATGTATGTGAGTCAACAGGTGCGAATATATGTATTTCTTTTTTTTTCATATTATTGCAGAATTTCACCCAATTCTTTTCGACCTGCCTCCAGTAATTCTGAAAAATCATTCAAAAACATAAAAAAGAAATAAAATATGTAAAATTTCAAAATGTAAAAAATATACTTCGATCAAATATAATAAATTCATGATCTATATAAAACCTTCACGTTTGTCTTCCGTTGTGGTTTCTCCAGGCTGCAAGCCTTTCTCAATATCAGCATTTCCAGCATCATTCAATTCCGAACCAATGTCGACGACCATTGCAGTATTCTCTGGAAGGTTTTACTCAACTTTACCTTCATTCAATTGAGCATGCTCAGAGAGTTTTTGAGTTATGTCAATTGAACCACGACTAGTTTCAACTTCCACTACATATTTATAAAAGAGGGGGAATATATCTACTAATTTTTTTATATATAAAACATAGAAAAAATTTATTGTGTAGTGAAAATTTCACTACAGGATATTGTAGAAAAAACAATTAAAACTTTAACTATAAGAAGGCTGAAGTTAGCCAGTCACAAACAAAAACTTCAACACTTACAAAAAAAAAATCAGCTCTAGAGCTGAAGCTCGACAGTTATAAAAAATTACTTCAGCTTAAGAGCTGAAGTTCGACAGTTATAAGAAAAACTTCAACTCTATAGCTAAAAGTTCAGCAGTTGCAAAACCAAAACATTCATCAAAAAACATGTTTTGGACTGTATACCTGTAGTAACAATTTCCTGTGTAGCACCACCTATAAGTTCATTGCAAATCGCTATTACTCCTTCATACTGATTGTCTTTCAGATTTGAAGCACCAACAGGTGCTTGATCACTTTTAGAAGCACAACTCGGTGCATGTTTTTCAGTGCCAACAACTTGATCATCTGCACCTTTCTCTCCACCTTTACTCTGTCTACAAACATTGGATTGTTCCTATCCACCTTGTTGTTGAACAAGTTCAACGCCTTCAACAGCCGGTTCATTATGTGTAGCATTATCATCTGCGACATTACGGAATGCATCATGAGCAATATGTTCTTCAGTCTCAACAACTTGATTATGTGCACCTTCCACGCTTCCAATATTCTCATTTGATAAATGTGCTCCATCATTTACATATCTTCTTAATCTATCAGCACTGCGACATTGCTCTTCAACTTGTTCTTGAATATTTTGATCGCCTTCAAAAGCCGATGGATCTTCGAAACAGTCATTCATACTGTCATATTCTCGATCCGTTCCATTTGATTTGTTGACAATCGTAAACAAGTGTTCAAACTTCTCATCAAAATATTCCTAGAAAAAAAAATTACTAACAATGATTAATCTGAAATAAAATCAGAACAAAGCTTACCTTCACTTTTACAAAAACTGCATCCACAATAGCAGTTTGCTCCTCCTTTTTAAACTTATCAAAAACTATGTTTATGATTGTGCTTCTTTCTTTTTCATTTTGCCTTTGAATCTCTGTCGTTAACCTCTACAATAGATACACAACAAAAATTCAGATATAGATGAAAATTTCAGCTTAAAAAACATGTTGTACTTTTACAAAAACAAACCCAAAAAACTTCAGATAAAAACTTATAAAGCATATTTTATCAAGTAACTCATCTTCATCAAAGTCAGATGTAGACGAGGTAGAACAACTCTTGGTACGAGATGCTTCGCCAATAAAAGGAGTTTGATTCAGTTCTTTTGGTTGATTCTGACTGCGTGGTGATTCACCAATGTCATGAGCTTGATTCACTTCTTTTAATCGACTCTTTGTAGGCAGTGATTTACCAATGACAGGAGTTCGATTCAATTTGTTTGAGCGACTCAGAGTAAGTGGTGATTTACCAGTTGAAGTAACTGCATTAACTACATTTGAACGAATCTGGCAGCATGGTAATTTCCCATTTAAATTCATTGAATTCAATTTCTCTTCTGTAGGAATTATATCCAATACCCTAAAGTCGCGATATCTCTTTTTAATACAAAAAAGTATATTATGAGAAGAAAAAACTAATACATCAGCATATTAACACAAAGACAAAAATAAAATAAAAAAAAGTAACTTACATCATGAGTTTTGAACATATAATAAAGTTCAGGAAATTTAGGCTCTCCCACGCATACATAACGTAACATCCTGGGGACCTTAGGAATATCAAGGTACTCATCCTCTGCTACATACTTCTTCCAAACATCCGGGAAGCGCTCATAGAACCAAACACATGACGAATATGGAAATCCAGTAAGTTTATACTCAGTTGCATGATGTTTGTTCTGCTTGTCCAATGCATGCTTCAGTGAATAAATGAGCTTCTCATAAGCCACATTACCCCAAGGATATTTAGCACAAACCTTCTCGTCTTCAACGATAGATGCATACTCTTCATTCACACATGAATCGGTATTTTTCCCAAACAGAATAGACTCTACAGTAAGAATTTCCATAAGCCTAACTGCATCATCATCGCTCTCGCATATGTGTGCATGATTCACAACATTCTTTGGAATTACATTGCGAGTCATAAAACTTCGAATATCCTTCACATACACGCCCTTGGACTTACCAAAATAGCTTCAAAATAGTGCACTCTCGATTAAATGGATTTTCAATATTATGCGTTTTCATCCGCAAACCACACATAATGTGAAAGTCTTCAAGGGTGAAGGAAACATCATGCCCAAAAATCTTAAAACTAATGGAGTCTCGATCATTCGTGAATATTCGAGAAAGACACAGACAATTAACCAACTTTATGATGCATTTGAAATTCTCCATAATAATAATGTGTTCAAATGGACTGTTCCTAAGCTTATCATGTTGTGCAGGAGTCAAGAAAGTTGCAATTAAACTCTTCAAATCATGGTTCCCCTTCCAGTAACCCTTAGAGTTAAACCATTCAGTAAACTCAAAATATTTTTGTCCTGGTCTTGTAGGTGGAGGCTTAGGGACATAAGGACCTGGGGCTACTACAGGTAGTCTAGGTTTTTTAGGTGTTTTGCCTTCTTTAGCTACTTTAAGATCTTTAGGTGCTTTAGGAGCCATCTATCCAAAAAAAAGTAAAAGATACAAATAATAACATTAGGATATTATCAAAAAGATCATTTAAAACTTCAACACCTAAGAAGGCTTAAGTTCAACGAGTATAAAACAAGAACTTGAGCTCTAGAGCTGAAGTTCGACAAGTATAAAAAAACATCAGCTCTAGAGCTGAAGTTCGACAGTTACAAAAAAAACTTTAGCTCTAGAGCTGAACTTTGACAGGTATAAAACAAAAACTTCAGCTCTATAGTTGAAGGTATAAGTTACAAACACAAAAACTTAATTTTGGTTCTCCGTACAAGCACAAAACATTCAGCAAAAAAAATAAAACACAAATTCAAATCAAAAAATAATGTCAAAACATGAAGAAAAAAAAAGTTCAACTCCTATCCTTAGGTATCATTATCATCTGTTTAACTCTAAAATTTTTTTGAAATTTGAACGTCTAATCACAGAAGAATTTACAAAATTTTCATTAACAACATGAACACTTGTTTAGAAAACCTAAAAATACAAACGTAAAAGTAAAACTAATGAACTTATCAAACTAAACTCTATCATAAATACATGACTATCAAAATCCAAAATCAGAAATTAAATCGTAAAATAAAACCCAGAAAGTTAATGTAATGTACCAGTGATTAAATCGTAATGTGGGAACAACGACGACTAGCAGTTGAAAATTTGAAACAACAATGAAAACCATTCGATTTCAGAGAAGAGCGGGAGAGAGAGATAGTAGAGGACTAGCGTATACTTGGAGAGAAAGTAGTCTTTTAATAAAGAAGGGTAAAATAGTCTTTTCAAATAGCTTTTAACAATAAAGGGGTACGTGTGCAAACAGAAAGACAAAGCGACTATAGGTTAAAAAGGGTGCCCTGCAATTTTTACATTTTATTCATTTACTATATGAAATATCTTAATTTTTACCCCATGTAACACTCTAAGATTATTAAAACCCTTGCCTTTTAACAAAATCTCCTGTTTGCTTTTTACTCTAATAGAGGTCCGAATTAAGTAGATTCCACATGTCAAAATACCTAAAAAAAAGGTTCAAATTTAGCTATTTATCTTTTATTATGATTTTAAATTACTCTATGTTATACTTCAAATTAAATCTTTGTTAGGATCGAGGGTAAATGCGAGACGTTTGCTAACGACAAGAATATGTACAACTCCAAAGTATAGTAAACTCCCTCTTATGTAAAAATAGAAGGGAAAAGGTTCAAATTTTGCCTTTACAGGCCTGAACTTCCGAGTTGCTCAATTTTACATCCATTTAATTAGAAAAATGATTCTGTTATCTACAAAAGTAAAATTATTTATTCTTATTTATCTACTTATTTTTCTACCCATCAAATTAGTTACATTTCTTAGCCATAGTTTTTGTGGGAAATTTCTTTTTCTCCAATTCCTTTTCATTTTTATGCTTGTTTTGTTTTTTTCCTTTTTTTTCTTTCTTTTCTCCTTTTCTTTTTTTTTTTGTTTTCTTCTTCTTCTTTTTTTCTTTTTTAAATTGCATTTAACTTTTATATATACTTTTTCTCTTCATAATTTAATTTCATTTACTGTTTTACTATTTTTATTATTCTTTTTTTTATACAATAAGAAAAAATAACTGATATTGTAAATATTTGTTCATCTTTTTTTAATATAACTAGTACAATATATCTTTTGTTTTTCTTTTCTTTCTTATTTCTTGAATTCAATTATCAAACTGAAATAATATCATTTGTCACTTAAGACTGTTGCGAAGCACCACTAATTACATAATCAGATTTTAAGAATCAACATGTGATTGCCATGCAAACCTTGATCTACTTTCCTACAAATATCATTAGACACTCTACCATTAGCAGTAATATAACCAGTTATTGAGCAAGAAAATATAATCTACAGCAACTAAATCTCCATATATACGAGTTAGAATAAAAATGATAATAAAATACTAAAAAATTCAATAAAAGTATAAGTAGCAAAAAAACTTCTAGTACCATGTGATACCAATATGGTATATATGTATATGAACAGAGCATATGATTGCTCTATAATATTGCTACAACTATCTGCAACAATACTACTATACCAAAATATTAAAGAACGCAATAAAATATGAGAAAATTAAATGCTCGTATTGCAAGATAAATATTCGCAAAGCAACTTAGTCTTTTGTATACTAACATGATATATAGTTGTATCTGGTCGTTCCAATAATTGCCTATAACTATAATAATTATTACTTAATACACATAATTTATATACATCGGCACACAAAAATTCCAGCACTGCAAATCATGTTCATATAAATAATTTCATAATAGAATTCACTTAAAATGCAGCTAAAATAACCACAACATTGTTCAAACTACCATATTATACCAAAATGGCACATAACTATACCAACATGATATACAATTTTACTGGATAATTCTTGACAACTATATGCTATACTACTATTACATGACACATATGCATAAAGAGAAAAATAAAAAAATTAGTGTACCACATATTAATAAAAGAAAGTATTTTAAGACATTGTACTATATTACTATTATTAAAAAAAAATCAAATATCGTACCAATTAAATGCAGCTAATATAATCAAAAAATGGTTTAACTAGAATATGATACTAATATGGTATATAGCTATACTAATAGGGTATATAGTTGGAATAAATTGTATACCAAAATAGTATATACGTATACTCTTTGGGTATATATATGAATCCGTTTTCTTCTGATTCAACCATACTTCAATCCAAATTTCTAAAATCTATTACAAAATCTCTACCAAATTAACTAAAACTTTAGCTACAACATCCAATCAACTTTAGAAACAAATCCATGCACGATCGGATCAAAATAATTAAAAACTTAAATAAACCAAGTTATGAGTTTCAAATTTCAAGATCCTTCAAGGATTTAATTTTCTCACAATAAAATCTTTGAAAATTAGCATTAACATCATAATCAAAGAACAATACCCAATAAATTCCAACAGCAAATAGTTCAACACATATAAAAATTCAAATATTTAGATAGTACATATTATTTTTTGTTTTACTTTTAGGAGATAAAATAAATTATGGAGCACAAATAATTAAATAAAAGATGATGATAGCAACAAAAAGGTACAATATTAACAACATAGAAATGCTATCTTTTTTGTGATTGAACTTCCGATTGAGAGCTGTGATTTTTCATGGAGTAAAAGAGAAAAATTAATTTTGAAACTTCCTAAAAGTGTGTTGCTTCTCCGGGAGAAATGGGTAGCGGCAGCAACGAGAATTGATGAGAAGATAAAAAAGGGAAGGTAATTATTTATTGGGTTAGGCGGATTTTGTAATATCATATGTATTTGATGCAATTACTTTTAAAATGGGTAATTACGAGTAATTACTTTGAATTAAGTAGGTATATAAGGTAGTTTTCCCCATTTAATACTCTTAACATTAGCTAATATTTAAAGAATAGTTATCTCATATAGCAAAGATTAATACCTTATTTATTTTAAATAAATACTATTTTAAAAAATTATATTTCATAATTACTTTTTAAATTTTATGGTCAAATATCTATTTATGATCAACTCCTACCCTTAAGCCATAAAATATAATGACATCTCTCTCTTGAAGTACGCTGTCTCTCTTTCTATCGGTACCTAAATTGCAATCTAAATTGATGACAGACAGATGGTGTCCTTGGGTCTTGCTGTTGGAAAATATGAGGAAGGAGCACATTATTCAGTCAATCAATTTTGTTAAGATGGTCGGAGAAAAGTAATATTTCATTCGGAATCCAACGCATCAACAAACCTCTCCTTCTCTGATTTCGAATTCTCAATCTATCCGGTTTAGGAGAAGCTCTATAAAGAATATCATGCTCGACAGCGGCACCTCACTTCTGACGCTCGACAGTGGATTCGCAGGAAATTAGAGTTTGTTCTTGAACAAAGACGACGGAGTTTGGAGCTGAGCAACTTAAATTTTCTGTTAATATATTTCTATGTATCACATTGTATTTTCATGTATTCATTATCTTTTTTCGTTATAGTTAAATATATCTCACCGTTTCCCATGTATTTTTATATATTTCATTGTATTTATTATCCCGATATATCATGAATATATTCATATATTTTTTTTAATTAATATAATTTATGTATTCAGATATATTATATAATTCTGAAGATTGTTATGTTTTTGAATGTTTACAGTTGATTATCTTTTTTATAACTAGAAATATAAAATTTGTGTATTATAATTGAGTTTGTTGAGTTATATTAGGAGTCAATTATGTTAATTGATTCACTTTCTGTTTCGAAATAGTGTAGTCCTCTGTTTCACGCTGTGAATACAATTGAATACAATAATCTGTCCACTTGTAATCCTATGTTTCACACCATGAATACTGCGAATACACTCGAATACAAAAATCTATCTAGCTGTAATCCCGTATTTCACGCCTAGAAAAGCTACTGTATTCATGAATACAATAGTTTAAATATATCAAATACACTCTTAAAAACTTAAAAATATAATTATAGGAAGTAATATAGTAAATAATAGCTACAACTAGTTAATAGCCATTAAAATATAATAGTTTCGGAAAGTTTGTCAATATTTAACCTTGTCCTTATGTAGCGAATCCGGCAGTGTATTCGCCATTGAAACAGGAAACAAGAACTAAGAGAGCAAAAAAAGAAAAGTAATTAAAAGATAAAAGATTCAGATTTTCATTTATCAGCTACAATGCTATGTTTACGGAACACACAGACACACACATACATATATATATGTATATATGTATATGTATATATGTATATATGTATATATATATATATATATATATGTGTGTGTGTATATATATATATATATATATATATATATATATATATATATATATATATATATATATATATATATATATATATATATATGAACTTAATAGGGTACTAATGAAAATAGATAATAAAGTGGGACTAAACTGTAGCGGTAAAACTAATGAGGGACAACCTATAAATAATAAAACTTAACCTATAATCTCCCTTCTTCTTACACATTAATGAAGCTCCCGGATAAAATGAGTGGACTCTATATGTTCAAATTCATCGAGAAAAAATGTTCAGGTCACCGGAAGATAAATGTCGAAACAAAAATAATGGGCCGACTAAAGGCCATATTTAAGTATTTGAAGGATCCAAATGACTAAAAATAAACGTATGCAGAAAAAATGGAACAAATAATTAAACAATTGGATAAGTTCCCAATCTTTCAAAGGAATTCATGGAAGTTTATAACGGTGGATCAAATTATGACATAACATGAACACATCTCATTTAGAAAGTGTTCCCTTTTTTTTTTTTTTTGCTTTCTCCGATAACATGAACACATCTCATTCAGAAAGTGTTCCTTTTTTTTCTTTCTCCGATAACTATGATATCCGAGTCAGCTTGCCTCCCGCAAATACATCTTACCAATAATTCTACCTACCATGACTTAACCAGACACGAAACAAATCACCTAGCATTTTTATCTCGGATGGAATTTGAACCCGATCTCCGAAGTTTTCACCCATTTTATTAACCACTAGATCAATCATTTGGTGCAAGAATATGAAAACGCCTGAAGGATGTTAGCAATCAATGAGAAATTCTCAAGCTGATCACAATACATGAACACATCACACCCTTGTTCAAAGGAGGATTTAAGATTTGAATTCTATAGGTTCAACCTCCAATGTTCCTAAGATTGAACTCATTGTATTGTTGAAGTTATGGGTTTATATATACTAGTTTTTGCAGTTTTGGTAGATTTTTACATAAATTCTTGTTCTACGTCGAAAGTACTGAGTTTAGTTGAACCCGACATTCCTATGCTGCATCCGCCCATGCTTGTTGTTCCAATGGCCAAGAAATAGCACCCAAAACACCATACAACCTCTTTTCCTGCTACACCTGAAACAGCATACTCTGGGTTAAAAACCTGCGATGAGTCATTAGTTACTTCCTTACATGGAGTTTTCTGGAACAAAATATGACATGCTTTGTTGAGGTTCTGAACAGTATATTGAACTAACCGAGAAAGAGAAAGATATTCCGTTCAGTTACTTCAGTGTTCCATTTCTTTTCTGTCACCAATAAACTTTCTTGTTCAGTCAACCCCTTGATTAATTCTCGCATTCTCCAGAAATTTTGCCTATAAAAATACATTACTTTATGCGAATTAGTAATATCAAACGTGCTAGAAAACAGAAGTGTTTAAAATGTTGACTACATTTTATGACATTCTGTCATGATGGATGAGGAATTTGGACTCAAAGAAGATATTGGGCTGTCCGACGATGCAAGAATTGGGCCAACTAGGACAAACAGAAGAACTAAAAGATCACCACAAAGGCTTTTGGACTATATCTGGGATCTGGGTTACGGGTTGAATACATTGTAATGAATAGTTAAATAGGGGAATAGTAGCAGTAGTATAGTAGGCTGAATATTGTTCTCTGGTCTCTCTCTCCCTCGTCTATTTCTCTCAGTGGATCTGTCTCTCCCCCTACTTCTTTCTGTTATTATCCTAATGTCGTTAGTGTCTGCCATGTTATTTACTATTTCCATGTACTGAGTGTTGCTATCAATCAATATTAACTGTTGTTTGAGAGGTTCATAACACATTATTTGTAGGGTTACATAATCTTCAAACTCTTATAAAACATTACATGCTTTTTTAATTAAATTTTTTCTTAAAACAATTACAGTTTTGAGAGACAATACATCAACCATAAAACTCTTGAAACTCTTTAGGCTTCCAAGTTATTTTGAAAGAAAAGGCTTAACGAGATGAGAACTACATCAACAGCAACAACATACCCAGTAAAATCCCACTAGTGGGGTCTGGGAGAGTAGAGTGTACACAGACCTTACCCCTACCCCGAAAAGGGCGGAGAGGTTGTTTCCAGGTGACTCGAACTTAACAAGATGAGAACTGAAAATGCCACAAATGAAAATGAATTACGCTCTCCTAGAACGCTATGTGCTTTCTTCCATATAAGTAAAAATTGCTTTATCCAAGATCTTACCAAATATAATCATAGTGTATCGTATATAAGATGATCAAAAAATAAAAGACACTTACCATGAAATTTCCATACTGGTTTTGTTCCATCAGTAACCACCTCAAACATTATTTGATCTCCCTCCTTTAAGCAATGTGTATCACGGAATTTACTCCATCCACCTCTAATGCACACGCTAGTACCAAAAGGACGTAACATTAAATTCCACGACCTTTGCCATTCATCTCTTATAATTAAATCATATTTCTTGTTGATGAGACCGTTTGTGAGTGCAAATTGTGTAGGAAGTATCTGAAATGGTATACCACCATTTGGACATATCAGTAAAAACTTCATATTTTTCACCAAGATTTATGCCAAAACAAAGAAGAAAGAAGAAAATGGTATGCATGATCACTTTATCCTGAACATTCTTGAAGGGTTTGTGTGAAATGGGTTTTGGACTTACCAAGTAACTATACGCAAGACAATAGGGCCTAATGGTGCATACAAAATGACCAACATCCTTGTGAATAGCATCTTCTACATGGGGGAATGCCTTGCTTGATGACTTGACGCTGGGGTTTGGTTCATCTGTTACAAGGTAATAGTACACACAATTTCATGTCAAGATACTAAGTATGACAGAGAGATTATAGTTTAAGTATGAATAGTGTATAAACATCGACCACAAAAGAGTAGGGCTCATTCTCCAAAGTTGACCTTTCTTGAAAACTTTTGGCTTCGAAATAATAAGGAAACAAGAATGATCTTATAGAAATAAAGTTTAATTATTTATATTTTAACATGACTAGATTCTAGAAACGCGAAAAGAATAACTATGATTCTATTTACAGGGCTAAGCTATCAACAACAACAACCCAGTATAATCCCACTTAGTGGGGGTCTGGGGAGGGTAGTATGTACGCAGACCTCACCCCTACCCTGGGGTAGAGAGGCTGTTTTCAAATAGACCCCCGGCATCCTTCCCTCCAAGAACTTCCCACATTGCTCTTGAGGAAACTCGAACTCACAACCTGTCGGTTGGAAGTGGGGGTTGCTTACCATCAGAGCAACCCCTCTTGTCTAAGGGCTAAGCTATCAATGCATACATATTCAAAGTCACCACATCCCCCCCCCCCATCCCCCCCCCCCAACTTAGGTAAGAAAATTCAAGGGCTAAGCAAATTATAGAATGGATAATATATTTATGTAGAATCTGGCAGGAGTTGTGAAAATGACCATGTGTTAAAATGACTATCGAACCCTTTGTTCCTTAAGTAATGTTTGTAGATTACAAAGAAGATTGTCTAAGAAGGTTGAGGAAGAACTGATAGAAGACCATCTTAATTTACTCAAACAGAAACATTCAGAAAAAAGGGCCTTCACAGTACTATTTCCCGCATACTGTTTCTCTTTTCAAGAAAAAGAACTCGCATAGATATTATTATTCAAATATCATTTTGAAGTATACAAATTTTCTTTATATTTTTTACACTACAACATATGAAAATTTATCCTCATGGAACCTGGGACAAGTCCTTTGGAGCACTCAATATATAAACTTAATTGAAAAAATGGAGCAAACTGCCCCCTTTACTATGAATTATAACCGCGAAAGGCAAAGGACACTTCTTATAACAAGCAAAAGCAACTAAAAAGGAACCCTATAAAAGAAAGAACAATGTTATATAACACTTCAAAAACACTATTTAGTTATGATATGGAGTATATAAATTAGGCTCTTTTTGGTATAACTAAAATGTTTGCTATAGATTCCACATATAGGAAATGTTTTACAAAGATCATTTCATAAATCGTCTTCAAAACTATTTGGTTGGGTAAATTTTAGAACATGTAGTTGTTTATAAATAATATTTATTACAGTTTTGAATATACAAACAAAAAAATAAATTTCATGGTGAAGTTACGTAAAAAGACCGGCAAGGTTGCCTTTAGAGCACTCAAAGTATAAACTTGAGTGAATAAATAGTACAACTGTCCCTTTAGGATGAACTATAACCTATGAAACACGTGGCACACTTATTATAACAAGCAAAAGCAATTAAAAAAATACCTCTATAAAAGAGAGAAATTGACATATGACACGATAATACACTATTTAACTACAAAATGGAGCGTACATATTGGGCTTTTTTTTGGTGTAGCTAAATTGTTTGCTACAAAATATATTCCACATATAGGAGGTGTTTTACAGGACAAGAGGGGTTGCTCTGATGGTAAGCAACCCCCACTTCCAACCGAGAGGTTGTGGTCTCCCTAAGAGCAAGGTGGGAAGTTCTTGGAGGGAAGGATGTCTGGGTCTATTTGGAAACAGCCTCTCTACCCAAGGGTAGGGGTAATGTCTGCGTACATACTACCCTCCCCATACCCCACTAAGTGGGACTATACTGGGTTGTTGTTGTAATAGGAGGTGTTTTACAAAGATCGCTTCATTGTAACAACCTCAAACATTATATGATCTCCCTCATTGTAACAACCTCAAACATTATATGATCTCCCACCTTTACGTTAGTTGCAACAAGGAACTCACCCCTTCTACCTCCAATATACACTATAAACCCGTAGATAGGTAACCGTAAATTACATGACCTTTTGTCTTTCATCTCCAATAATCACACCACAATTCTTGTTGGTGAGACCATTTGTCAGTGAAAATTGTGTAGGAAGATAAGGAAATAGTTTAATAACCATTTGCACATATCATCAAAATGAGATTGACCTTTCGTGATAACATGAGGCTGGAGTTCTTTTTTCTATTAAATTGTGATTTGTAGTCAAACCCATGTCAAGAATATTAAATATGACAAAATAATTACAATTAAAGCATGCATAGCCTCTAAACACCCACCCCATCTTTTGGCTAATTTTTCATTTTAATAAATTGAAACTTGTTTTAGGAGGAAGGGATTTAACTTGCAAATTCATCAAGTATAAGTTACTTGTACTATAATACGTAGAAACTGGATATTATCATGTTGTAAATTATTGTGATGCAATTAGCACACTTCAGTAATTACAGTATTTTGTGCTACTGTTTTAAAGTTCTAACTTTCTTAATAAGATCACAAACTACTGCATTATACTCGTGTCATCAACAAATCTTCAAAAGGCTTGAGGACCAAACAGCATATCTAATGGACTCCAAAGATCTTACCTTTTAATCCAAATTTCTTGAAAGTCCCTTCAACAGCATCGCTGGCAGCTTTTTCTTCTTCGTCCTCTTTATCTTGCAGATACTCTGCATACTCTCTGTTACAGTGCCCTGAATCTAAATGAGAGTGACCAAAAGGCTTGCAAGAAGCAGCTTCAGCATAGGGAAATGCCTTGATTGATGACTTGATGCTTGGGTTTGCTTTGACTGTTATAGGGTGATAACACAAATCCATGTCAAGAAATTAAGTATGACAAAAAGAATACAATTTAAAATATGAATATTGTCCGAACATCCACCCAAACTTTTGCTCGTTTTCGATATTAGCATGAAATTCACTCCCCAAAGTAGACCCTTCTTGATATTTCTTTTAGCTTCGTGATGTTATGAAAATAAAGTTCAATGCTATAAAATTTGAATCTGACTATCTTCCAACAATGAATACATGAGAATTCACATATCCAGAAGATGAAAGTAGCAGAAATAATCCTCGGGGTTGGTTTGGTGGCAATTGACTTGAGCCTTAGGGTTTGGTCCCTTTCAAGGTCTCAAGTTCGAAACCCACTGGGTGCAAACAATTTCTGAGGGCCATCGGACTGGATAAAACCTGAATTAACCTTGGTGCACTTGCGGAAAATTCCTTGCCGAGGGCGTGTGCACCCCCGGATTAGTCGGGGCTCTTAGAGACTCGAACACTCGGTGCAAATAAAAAAAAAAGTAGCAAAAATGAAGATGTTGAGGTGGATGTGCGGACACACTAGAATGGATAAGATTAGGAATGAAGATATTCGGGAGGTGGGCGTGGCTGTCATAGATGACAAGATGCGGGAAGCGAGGCTCGGATAGTTCGAACACGTACAAAGGAGAAGCTCAGATGCTCCGGTAAGGAGGTGTGAGCGGCTGGCTTTGGAGGGCACAATAAAAGGTAGAGGACGGCCTAAGAAGTATTGAGAAGAGGTGATAAGGCAGGACACGGCGAGGCTTCAAATTTCCGAGGATACGGCACTTGACAGGAAGCTATAGAAGTCGAGTATTAGGGTTGTAGGTTAGGAGTTAGTCGAGTCTTTCCTTACTTCGTATGTTTGTGAGGCTAGTCTAGTAAGATTTTTGTCGAAGTCAGTTAGTGGCAATGTAGCGTCTTACTACTCATTCACTTTCCAGTGTCTGGTCTATGTGTTGTCTAAAGCTTTTGCTTTGCATCTACTTTCTCATTTTTATGATGTTATTTTTCGTATAGTTTCTATTGGTGGTACTGATATTGTCTCTTTTCGTCTTCTTGAGTCGAGGGTCTTTCCAAAACAGCCTCTCCACTCCCTCGGGGTAGAGGTAAGGTCCGTGTACACATTACTCTCCCCCGACCCCACTAGTGAAATTTTACTGGGTCATTATAGTTGTTGTTGTTGCATACATTAGAACAACATATTGAAAATCACCACCCTCCCTCAGTAGAGTTTACTAGGACTTGTAAAAGTGCTTTTATGGGTTAAAATGATTAATGGATCCCTTGTTCTTTCAGCAACATGTTTGTATAGTTACAAAAATGAGTGTTTAGAAAGCTTGAGTAAGAACTTATAGAAGACCTCTTAATTAACTACAGACAAATGCTCACATAAACAAGTACATCTTGTAGATAGCTATTTCACCCTTTCCAAGTAAAAGAACTTTCATAGATGTTACTTTCAACTTGCTAAATAACAAAAGCTTGAAATTAAGAGGACTCAACGTCTAAATTTGATGAATAGATAGAGCAAACTGCCCCTTTATTTTGACTTTCTTTCTGACAGTGATGTCGGGGCCAACTTGAGCGCACCGCGACCATTCCACCGCGTACCTGCTACCTCCCATCAGCATAGGTACCGGATAACACTGCCTACCAAGAATTCCGTAAATTTGAAAAGTGTAGTTGGTTGTGGGGAACATGTTTTACAGGATGGCAACCAAATACTGAATAATGTTATCGAAGATGTAATATAATTTCATGATGTATATAACCTAGTAAAAAGATCGTAGAAAAATAAGAGCTTGCTTAATTAAGAAACCTTACCGTGAAATTTCCAAATTGGTCTTTCTCCAGTAGTAACAACCTCAAACATGATTCGATCCCCCACCTTTAAGTCATTTTCAGCACGGAATTTAGCCCATCTGCCCCCAATATAGACGTGATGGCAGGAGGTATATAGCTTTAAATTCCATGACCTTTGTCTTTCATCTCTAATAATCAAATCACATTTCTTGTAGGTGAGACCATTTTTCGATGCAAATTGTGACGGAACACGCTGAAATTGTTTATAACATTTGCACATTGCATGTCATAGGCATCACGTTATCACAGCAAATAACTCCAATTAACAAAGAGGAAAAAGAAAAGAAAGAAAATGGTGCTTATGTTTCCTTTACCTGAAGACTCTAAACAGTTAGGGGGGAGGGGGAAATGATTTTGAGACTTACCATGTAACCTTTTTTAAGGTAATAGGATCTAACAGTGCATTCAAAACGAGATTGACCAAAAGGGTTGTGAGTAGCAGCTTCTGCATGGGGAAATCCATCTGAAGAAATTAAATATGACCAACAAGATGCAGGGTTTGGTTTGTCTGTTAAAAGTTAATTGTAGACAAATCCACGTGAAGAAATTAAATATGATAAAACGATTACAATTAAAACATGAATAACATTTAAACATCCACCCAATCAATTGGCTAGTTTTTCCTCTAAGCAAATTGAAACTTATTCTAAAGACTAAGGGAATTAGCCAACAAATTCATCAAGTATAAACTAATGGACACTAAAGATCTTACCTTTGAATTTAAATTTCTTGCAAGCCTCTTCAACAATATCTTCTTCTTCTAGCAGATACTCTGCATATTCTCTGTCACAATGACTTGAATCAAATATGATAACCTCAAACACCATGTTTCCTTCATGTCTGAAAATCAACAGATCTCCTAACTGCAAATCATGCTGTTGTGCAAAATCAGCCCAACCCGCTTCGAATCGATAGCCGTTCACCTTCACCCACCACTGTTTACAACCCCTTCTAAGTATTGCATGTTCAATATGGTCATATCCTTTCAGATACTTCAAGAAACCAGTAGGAATTTTCTGCAGCACATTATATACTTAGATTAGCCTTCTTCCAAATACTAGAAGAGGAAATCGTACTAACTATCTAACCGGTTAAACAATTAAAAGAATGTTCATATGGACTATGGTTTTTCTAGGATAAATTCTTCCACCTATATATGATACATGCATATAGTAGACAAAGGAAAGAAGAAATACATATCATACTCACAAGACCATTCATGAAACTAGGCTGAATAGGTTTGAAAAAATGAGGTTTCTTTGGAGGGACTCTCATGGCAATTGGCAAGCAGTCACAGTGAACAAAGTATATATCCCTTGTTTAACTCTGTTTTTGAGATTGATATACTGACAAAGATACTTCTATTTTTATTATTGTTTTACAAAACTTTAAGGATATTTTGGTCATTATCAGTACTACTTTTTCACCAAAAATATCAGTTTCAGCAATTCTATCAAAACACGTTCACCTTTAACTTTATGCTTATCAATTATTTATAGAGTGGAGCCAGTTTTGTGCTTACAGGTTCACCATAACGAAATAGCTTCGACTCCAACTCTTTATTTGTATTAAAAATTCACTTAATATGTATAAATAATTTACTCGAAAGTAGGGGTGGCAAGCGGTCGGGTCGGGTCGGATATGAGCGACCGAAAGCGGGTAATTCAAAAAATGGAAAAATTATCCAACTCGACCCGTATTTGAGACGGATAAAAAATAGGTTATCCGGCAGATAATAATATCCCTGGTTTCTTGAATATGATCAGTTTTGAAAAAATTCGTAACGTCCCAAACTTGAGAACCCCAATATGAGACTTTACAAATATAAAAGTTAAATAAATTAGTTATCTATTTGGTTAACCATTTTATAAGTGGATAATATGGTTCTTATCCATATTCGATCTGTTTTTAAAAAATTCTTATCCAACTAATTTTTTAATGGATAATATGGGTGAATAATTATTTTTCTTCAACCATTTTGGCACCTCTACTCGCCGGTAAGCCACACTTATTAGAATCTAGAATCCCGTAAACTCAAAATCTTAGCTCCGCCTTTTGGCTATTTACAATCAGCTAGCCAAATGGGCACTTACAATCAACTAACCCGAATGGTTAATTTCAGAATATTAGTGTTTTTCGTTTTTTCTGGGAAAAATTCTTGCACCTCAATATCATACATACATGCATACATGTAGTAGACAAATGAAAATAACAAAAGGGTTAATTTTACTCACCAGAGCGTGCTTGAAACCTGGCTGAATTGGCTTGAAAAAGTGAGGTTTCACTGGACGGACTTTCTCTTTCATAGCCAGCAGTAAAAGTTGCAGTTACTATAGTCTATAGATAAACTATTTCTTTTCTACTTTATGATTGACACAATTGAAAGATTGAAGCTTCAATGCAGTTCAGGGAATGCAATTATTTGGCAAAACAGACGAAATTTTCCAGCATCCTAAAGTAAATTGAAGAGAACCGAGAATTTTATTTTGTGGTTAACACAACAAATACTACCTGTGAGGCTTTTTTAAATAGTACATGACAAGATAGGTCCCACTTTGAACCAGAGAAGGATAAAAGTAGCTTTGTGTTTTTCACTTCAAGTGTGGAAAATCCATTTGATAGATTTTCCAAGTAAACAAAGTTATGGGCTGACTTAGGGCAGCCCAACTGACGTGGGCTTTGACATTTGACTGGTCGGGCCAGACTGACTCATTTTAAATTAATTTAAGGGGTTTTTACTTATCTATACCATATAGCAAATTTTATTATCTAAAATGTTCATAATATTGTATTTATCCGTTTAATCCATAGTTTGTAAACAAAATCAGTACCAAACCAAAAATAGATGAATTCCACCCTAAAAATGCACAGAATAGAAGAAATCAGATTTAATGGTGATTCTATCACCATTAATTTCGAGATTTAAAACGAAAGCAAATCCATTGCAGCGTGATTCTCTCATTCTCCATGTATTTTCCACCATTGATAGCCATTAAAAAGCTTGAAAGCTTTGAATTCAAATTTGGGTTTTCAAGAATCATTATTTGTTTGGATTGGGTGTTGTTGTTAATAATTCGGAATATTTTTAGGAGTTTATATCTCAATTTTGAGGGGTTTTGGTGAAGATTAGAGTTGGTTTTGACTTAATTTCAGATTGAAACTCGTCGAAGAAGAAGAAGAAGACATATTTCCAGAAATTGTAGATAAATTGTAGTTAAATTGTAGAATTGTAGATAAATTGTAAATAAAATATAGATAAATTGTAGATAATTTGTAGATAAATTATAGATTGGGAAGACTAAAACATCTACAAGTCTTTTATAATTATGTCGAAAATGCCAATTATGCTACAATTGAAATGGGAATTGGGGTATTAAAATTCAATATATTCGGTTTGTAGATATCTTATAGATAAAATTTCTACAAATCAAATACAAGTCAGATTGAGTATTGTATAAAGTTGTATTATTTTTAAGAGTATCTACAAAATTACTACATTTATACTACAATTAAACTACAATCTTGTGTCAAAAAAAATATTGACAACAAAATTGTTGTTCATCTACAAAATTTCTACATACAAACTACAAGAACTATAGTACGTACCTTTAATAAAGTTTTGTCAAATTAGGTTCTAAATAGGCAAGCTCTTCTTTTCTTGATTTTCCATAAGAAGAAATTAGCTAAGCTAAATTCTTATGTAGTGGTAAATGTGATTGAAATCCTAGACGAAGGTATGTTCCTTCCCGCATAGAGTTAAATCATTTTTTTTGTCTACACAAAAGTCCGTAGTAGGTGGAAGTTTGGAATATACTACTATAGTGAAATAACCACGGAAAGGAAACAGCAGGATAGAGCAGGAATACGTTACCAGAATTGGGGGTGTGGGGTGGGAGGAGAGAGAGGCATGTAAACTAAAATTGGAGAATATATACTCCTAAAATCATGCCTAGAATAAATGAAACAATAATTATCCCTTCATTTTTTATTTTCTACTAAAAGGTGCTGCGTTGGTATTGGATATGCTATAAGCATATATATATATATATATATATATATATATATATATATATATATATATATATATATATATATATATGTATATATATATATATATATATAACGCTTATAGCATATCCAACACCAACGCAGCACCTTCTTCAAATAAATTTAAATCCGTTTATGACAGGGGTGTTTAACATATTCATTTGTCATCTATATCTATAATTCATAATGTCAATTAGTTAAATATTAAACATAACTAAATTTCAAAAACTAATTATATTCAATTCACATAAAAATAAAATCAATTTGAGTTTGAAAAAAGCTGTGCAACCAATTCGAATAGTGAAAGTGTTTGGACAGTTTCATGATAGGTGCAACTTCGATACTTGGTGAGAACATGCCCACCAATTGAATGTTACATTCGATGGTACAGTAGTAATATGAATAGTAAGTACATCACATGCTATCACTGAAAGATCGAGATATTTTTTAAAATAATCCTTCTAATACATAACAACATCAATCTCTTAAAATTTCTCAAGATCAAGTGTTGATTCCTCTAAGTAAAGGTCCAATTTTTACTTTTTAGTCTTAGACGACGCTTCATTCTGAAATGCTTTAAATTCTATTAAATTAAAAATACCACAACAACAACAACAACAAATATAATTTTATGTATATATTATGTAACACTTATATTGTTAATTTAGACAATATTACTATTGGGAAGTGGCTGAAGAAAATAATATTCTTACGGAGAATGGAGATAGCATTTAGAAGTTCTTAAAACCTAGTTTGGTAGTCAATGCAAAATATTAGTAAACCGGACCATCCATATTATTGCTATCTGATACGAACAAATCAATACAATTAAGAATAAAATAACAAAATTAAGAGAGAAAAATGAAAGAAAAACTACGAGAGTGAAAGAGAGGATTAGAGGAACTGAGGAAGTAGCGTTACTTCTATTTCACTTAACTAATTGACTTTTTTATTTTTAAAATTTAAATTTTAAAAGCTTGATTTTTTAATATAATGAGCTTAGTAGAATTTAATTTTTATATTTTGCGTTTTTGTATATATACTATATATGAAACTATATTACCAAATATGTTCATAGTTTGCTTATTATCCTTCGTGTTAATAATATTTCTCCTAATATATACAATGCATTAAATAAGGAATCACTGTAGCTTTATGATTTCTTATTTTGCGCGCTAAAAAGGGGGAACTAAATATTTTCCAGATCTTCCCCAGTGCAAATCACACACATTCCATAATTATCGTCGGCTTCACTCTAATCTTCCACAACGCAGAACAAGATTTTTCATACCTTGTTTTTGCAATACAATCTGTTTCCAGAAATTATATCTACATCTCTCTCTATTTCTCAATTGCAAATTTTAGTAATACAAAGCAAATGAAAAAAGAGCAGCAATTCCACCATTGACAGCCATTAAAAAGCTTGAAAGCTTTAAATTCAGATTTGAATTTTCAAAAATCATTATTTGTTTAGATTGGGTGTTGTTGAAAATAATCAAGAATATGGTTTGGAGTTTATACCTCAATTTTGAGGGATTTTGGTGAAGATTAGACTTGGTTTTGACTGAATTTCAGATAGAAACTCGAAGAAGAAGAAGAAGAAGAAGACATATTGCAGAAATTGTAAATAAATTGTAGATACATTATATTCTGATTGTAGATGCTTTATTTTCTGTTTTCACAAATAAAAACTTCTACAAATCTTCTGAAAATGCAATTATGTCAAAAATCTCAGTTATGCTACAATTGAATGGGAATTGTGATATAGAATTTCAATGTACCCAGTTTGTAAATATTTTGTAGATAAATTATAAATTTTTTTGTATTATAATTGTAGATGCTTTTTTTTCACAAATCCAAAACGACTAAGACTTCTACAAAATCTTCTGCAAAAAATGCAATTATATTGAAAATACCAATTAAGCTATAATTGAATAGGAATTGGGATATTAAAATTCAATGTACCCAATTTGTAGATATTTTACGGATAAATTATAGATTATTTATATTGTGATTGTAGATGCTTTGTTTTCTATTTTCACAAATCAAAAACGACTAAAACTTCTACAAATCTTCTGCAAAAATAGTCTACAATTTAGTATAAATGTAAGCAACCCCCACTTCCAACCGAGAGGTTGTGAGTTCGAGTCTCCCCAAGAGCAAGGTGGGAAGTTCTTGGAGGGAAGGATGCCGGGGGTCTATTTGGAAACAGCCTCTACCCAAGGGTAGGGGTAAGGTCTGCGTACACACTACCTTCCCCAGACCCCACTACGTGGGATTATACTGGGTTGTTGTTGTTGTTGTTATAATAATTATGTAGATACACTTACAAATAATATTATTTTATACATACTTAAACTGATTTGTAGTATAATTGTAAAATTCTTGTGGAGAATATACTGGAAGATATGTTCGTTCAGTATATATCTAGCATATTCTCTGTTGCTAATTGATACTGTTTTTATCTTATCTCTAACTAGAATGGTTCTGATGGATATTTGAATTGGGAAATATTAAGGTAAGATTTCCCGTTAATATTATCGAACATTCCCAAGAAATGCAGTATTTATTCACCAAAAATTGCTATTGATTTTCCATCACAACTAATAGCATCATCTGGAATATATGAAAGAACCAAAAGCAATATTCTGGATTAGGCTTCAACGAGAAACTTATAGATAGTACATTGCATCGAAGAATGAATGTTGGAGGAATCTGCATGCAAGAATGCCTAGATTAAGCACTTCAAATTCTGTTCTCATATAAATAAAGAAGAACTTTCAGATTCCTTTAATTAAGGAGTAAAAAATGTATAATTAATTATACCATTAATTAATTATGATATAAAATTAATAATTTGATTTACTAAGTGTAATTAAATCAAACCTTAAACATTGAGGGTAATAAGGTTTGTTATGTGGCCAACCCAATCCAACCCCAATCAAGGCTCACGAGCATATGCTTACTTAGTGGAAATGACACTAGTTAGCCACTTTTAAGTGTATTATTTAAAATATATCCACAATTTATAATGTATTTAAAGATTAGTCAATTCGCTTAAACTTCAGGACATCACTTAAAGTTCAAACTTTAGGATATCATGTCCTAAAGTTCGAAAATTGAGTCCAACTTCGAATCTTATGTCCTGAATTTTAAATTAACAATTCAAAAATTGAGGACACTTAGTCCGAAATTTCAAATAGATACTAAAAAAGTAAGGACACTAAGTGTTGAATTACAGATTAGCAGCCCAAATATTCATAATACTTAGTAGGGGTGTACAAAGTAAACCGACAAACTGCACCAACCCGATAATCCGAGTCAACCCGAGAAAAAAGGCCCGACCATGGTTTGGTTTGATTTGGTTTGGTATTGGGAAAAAACCCAGACCATAATTGGTTTGGTTTGGTTTTAACTAAAGAAAGTCATACCGAAACCAAACCAACCCGATATTATATATATATATATATATATATATATATATATATATATTAAACTTTTAGATATATTTAATAAAAAATTTAAGAAGAAGTCATGAACCAGCAAAAAGTTTTCTTGGTAGGCTTAATAAATTATATTTCTGCTAATTCCTAATTTAAATTCTAAAATTTGCAGATTGATACACTTCTAAGTAACATTATTATTCTATTTTGCTTCTTGATAGTGTATTAATTAGTCAATATATGATATATCTCCTAACATTTCATTATTCTCCTAACACTAGTTATCTTCAGTGTTATTCAGGTTCAAAAATAGAAGCAAGAAGTGTTTAACATTTAACCAAGAGGTGTGCAGTGTGCTACTCTGAAGGTTGGGCTTGTCTTCAATTTTATTCATATCTTTTCTATGTCGTTTGTCATTTTGTTTTCCTCTGGTCTACGAAGTCTTCTCTTTACACAACCAAGTCCACTAACTACAAATTCCTCTTGGCAATTCAGCTGAAGTTGTCTTCAAAAGCAGTATCCTCAAGCGATACTTGGCAGAAAAAGCTTATAGAATTGCAGTAAGAGTTCAATGAGGAGAGCAGATTACTACACGTAAGATTAAAAACGAGGAGTGGTGACTTCGTCTTTCTTTGCTTCATTCAACTCGTTTAAGACTGTAAGTTACATTCGTCATTCAGACTTCGAGAATAGATCTTTCAAGAGAACTAAAAACAGTTGGAAACATTACTAAGGTCAACAACAATTACAGACTATTATTTGTTTCTTCTTATATTCCACCCCCTGTTTTTGCATTGAAAGTTTTTTTCACTTATTGTGCTGTGGACTCCTTAGTATTAGGTACTTCCTTGCTCTTGCTTTTAGGAGATGAATTCACTCGAACATTAGAAGAACATACCCCAGATGAATTTCAATTGAAAGCTAGCTGCAGGATTCAGAGTTCCTGTATTAGGTGCAGTACCCTTTGGTTGTTTCTGATTTCCACCTTGATTCCCATTGACCGGATATTAACTGCTTCTACCAGTGCTATGTTTCCAAATTTCCCCAATTGTAGGTGATACAGTAAATCCCAGATTTTTCTCTCCTCCTTGCAGGCCTTCACTATGCATGGAGATAAATTTTACGAGCTCCTCCGTTATCCAATCAAATAATTCCTTAAATATGTTCAAAAGGAAGATATTTTATGAAACCTTTAGCAACACTAAACCTGATAGTTTGACACTAAATTAATTTGTTGTTGTTTGTCCTCTCAATTAATATCTACAGCTTAATATATATATGAAGCCAAAGTGTGCATCCCGCCTCTTGGCTTATTGGTGTTATCGATAACCGAATCGATAAGACCCAAAAATCGATAAATCGAAATCGAAAATATCGGAACCTTATTGAAACGATAATGATAAGCATATGTAAAAATCGATAATCGATAAGTAATTATCAATAAAGGTCAAAATCGAATCGATAAATCGAGTGCACAACCCTAATAGTGGGAAATGTTGAATATAACAAGATTTTACATGATTCACTATTTCTCCGACGCCTCCTCCCCAGAACTGATCTTTAGCAACATGAGGTAAGGAAAGATATACATTTTAAGAACAAGTAACCAGCCAAGAGAATAATTTTTTTAACAATGGTAACATGTTCAAAGGAAAGAGCATAAGTATAAAATGTGAACATTTCTCTTGTTATAACATAGATGACAGAGGCAACACAATAATTATACATCTCACTAAAATAGCCGATAATCTTGTTGGCTTTGTTCATTCATTAAAAGTGATCTTCTTTGAGCTAAGTTGCTTAGAACAAATATTTTTCCATTTTGCCCAATAATAATATGGGGGTTCCAAGTGATACTACATGTCCTTCAGATTTTCTTACGGCCAACTTGTGTCTTAAGTGATACCGGTGAAATATCCTCTTACTAACATATTTCACTAATAGTGTAGCGTCGTTTCTTCTAAGCTGGATAAGATTTGAAAGGAAGATATTTGGGAGAAGGTGAGCATAGCCTCCATGAATGACAAGATGCGGGAAACAAGACTTAGTTGGTTCGGACACGTTCAGAGGAGAACCAGTGACGTCTTGATGAGGAGGTGCGAGTGACTGGCTTTGGTGGGTACGAGGAGAGGTAGAGGGTATCCCAAGAAGTATTGGGGAGAAGTGATCAGGCAGGACATGATACGACTTCGGATTATTGAAGACATGACCCTTGACAGGAGTTGTGGAGGTCGAGCATTAAGGTTGTATGTAGTTGTGAATATTTCTACGTATGGTACATCAGAGTGAGGCTAATCAGTTAGGATTTAATCTGAGAATGCTAGTGGTATCTACTGGCGCAAGGCTTTATCTACTGGTTATTATTTTACTTTCCATCTATTTCGTGTTTCTTATGATGCTGTTATTTTTTTTATGGTTTTATTGATGATACTAATATATCGTCTCTTTTCGTCTTCTTGAGCCGAGGCTCTCTCGAAAACAGCTTCTCTACCCCTCGGAATAGAGATAAGTTATGCGTACACTTTACCCTCCGTATTCCCCACTATAATGAGATTACACTTGATCGTTATTATTGTTGTTGTGTATCGTAATTTCTTAGTTATTAATTTATTTGTCTGTTTTAACTGTGACATTTTGGAAACGTTGCACATGAAGTAGCTCACACTGCAATATACAAACATGCTTATCGTCCCATGTGGAAATGCATTTTGAGTTGTATGGTTCTTCGTGTCGTAGGACTCTGTTGTTAGATATATGGACTTATACTACATACATATAAACAATATATGGATGAATTATATGTTATCTGCTATTTTTTGGTTTGGCCTAAATTAGTGGTCTTTTGGACATTATTATTAAGGAGGCCAATACATTGTCATATAAAGTATAGGGTATAATTTCTTGTGTAGGTACCCATAAAGAGTAACCTTAGTTAATGATGGGCTAACTAAGGTTACATACATGTAACTAAGGTTACATTCTTGTGACCTTTGAGTTTTCTTAAGTTACATTATAATAAGGGGGTTATTGTTCCCACAAGAATGCAAGACATTCTCTTCTTCTTCCCATTGAAATTAGAGAGCAAACCATTGTCTTGCACATCAAGTGGAAAGCCAAACCTTGGATAATCTTCAAGCCGGATCAAGGAGCTTCCACCTATGGATTCAGGTACGCTTCCGCTTATGTTATAGTTCCAAATAATTCGATATGAAGGCTACAGTTTTATAGTCGGATTTATTCCAACAATTGGTATCAGAGCCTCCTTCGTATTGGATCATTTGGAAGTTCATGAATTCAATGTTATAATGCTTAATGACTAAATTCACATAGAATTTTTAATTTTGAAGTTCAAGTACCTTGATATAGCATGCTTTCATGAATGATTTGTTGATGATAAACTTCAATATTTCGATACCTTTTATATCACCAAATGAATTGAAATGTTGAAATTATTTGCATAATTTCGGTTGTTGAATATGATTCCATGATTAATCCTTTTGTTGAAAGTCCCATTAAGTTGGACAGATTGGTAAGATAATCGATTATCTTATATAGGTAATCGATTATCTTGATAAGTTCACCAAAATTTTGCAAAACAGAAGCTTAAAATAATTGATTGTGTTTTGAAGATAATCGATTATCTTATTTGTAACGTTTACCTAATCGATTATTTTAGATCAATAATCGATTATTTCATTTGTTCATCAAATATTTATGAAACAGAACCATACAATAATCGATTATTGTATTTGGATAATCGATTATGTTATATGTCCGCCAAATTCCAGAAAGCCAAGATAATCGATTATCCTGGCAAGATAATCGATTATCTGGAATTTCCAGCAAAAATGGAAATTCCAGAAGGCCAAGATAATCGATTATCAGGACCACATAATCGATTATCTGGCAATAAATTGCAGAAACGTTTTATTTTTCTGGCAATTTAATGAAGACACAATGTAACATTAATTAATGAAACGTTTTTCCATCATTAAAGAAACGTTTTTCTTAAGGTTAATGGACACATAATGCAAGATTAATGTTTTGTCCATTATTATTCAGATTTTACATTATAAACAATTTCTGTTGAGATTCAATATATGGCTTAAAGAACTAATTAATTTTGCATCTAATATTTTACATTAGTCAATTGAAACATTATGTTACCAAAGTAACCTCTTTTGTGTAGATTGATTGATTTTTAAAATATAAGATGACTGTGTATGTTAGTATTCCATGCGTTTAACACCGGCCCAAAGGAAGGTTGTTATTTGGCAGGAATTCGAGCATGCTTGTGGTGATAAATATGTGACAATTATTAAGTTTTCCATGTGAATATTAAGTCGGCCCAAAGGAAGGCTTGATATTTAACAGGAGTTTATTGTCAATATTTGATTACTACACCAAGAGTACCACTTACAAATTGATTTTCTGTCCAAAGACATAAAATCAATGTTGTGCTAGGTATCTTGTAATGGGATTTGCCTATTTTGAATCTGTATACTAAAGTTAAAATTCAAATAATTTTCAGTATGTGTTAAGTTGTCCTTGTTCTATTTTCAGTGAATTCTTCAGCTGCTACAATATCTGCAAACATTAACAGCATCCCTGTGCTTAACAGCACAAATTTTAAGGAATGGAAAGAAAACATTTTGATAGTTCTCGGTTGCATGGATCTAGACCTTGCACTTCGGATTGAGAAACCTACTTCTCTTGAGGATACATCTTCTTCTGATGACAAGAAGGAGATGGAGAAGTGGGAACGCTCAAATCGCATGAGTCTTATGATCATGAAACGTGCAATTCCAGAATCTTTTAGGGGCACTATGACTGAAGAAAACAATGCCAAAGTTTTCCTTGAGGACCTTGAAAAGCGTATTGCACAAAACGAATAGGCGGAAACTAGTACTCTTTTGAGTAAACTTGTTTCCATGAGGTATAAAGGCAAAGGAAACATAAGGGAGTACATTTTAGAAATGTCTCATATTGCTTGGAAACTAAAGTCACTCAAGTTGGAATTACCTGAGGAACTGCTTGTGTACTTAGTTTTGATCTCTTTCCCTGCACACTTTAATCAGTTTAAGGTCAGTTACAACTGCCTAAAGGAGAAATGGACTCTTAATGAGCTCATTTCACATTGTGTGCAAGAGGAAGAGAGAATAAAGCAAGATAAGACAGAAAGTGCTCATTTGGCATCCTCTTCTAAAGACAACACGAAGAGGAAAAATAAGGAAGTTGCGGTCTCAAGGCCCCAGAAGAAGCAACACAAGGAAACTAAGGTTGAAACTACAGAATCAGGTTGCTTTTTTGTAAGGGGACTAATCACATGAAGAAAGATTGTACCAAATACCACGTTTGGCGTGCGAAAAAGGGTATATATCTTGCTCTTGTTTGTTCTGAAGTTAATTTAATTTCGGTACCTAAAGATACTTGGTGGGTAGATTCTGCTGCTACTACTCACATAAGTATATCTATGCAGGGTTGCCTGAATTGCCGAAAACCAAGTGATGGTGAAAGATACATCTATGTTGGTGACGGCAAAAGGGTTGAAGTTGAGGCTATTGGAAGATTTAGGCTATTATTTAAGACTGGTTTTTATTTGGATTTGAATGAGACTTTTGTTGTACCGTCTTTTAGACGGAATTTAATTTCTGTTCCCAAATTGGACATATCCGGTTATTCTTGTTCATTTTGTGACAATAAAGTGAGTCTTTTTCAAGGTTCAAATCTTATCGGCACTGGTCTTTTATCAGCATATGATAGCCTACATTTGGTTGACATAATAACCTCACATAATGAAACTTTGCATACAAGTTCTAGCGGTACCAAAAGAAAATTATCTAACGAGAATTCTTTATCACTCTGGCACAAGCATTTAGGTCACATATCTAAACAAAGAATTCAGAAACTCATGTCAGATGGAATTCTTGATTCTCTTGATTCCTCAAATTCGGATATTTTCATTGAGTGTATCAAGGGTAAACAAACAAACAAGACGAGATTAGGTGCCCAGAGAGCTTCGGATGTCTTAGAATTGATACATACGGATATTTGTGGGCCATTCCCTACACCTTGTAGAAATGGTCAACAATACTTTATCACATTTATAGACGATTACTCTCGTTATGGATACCTATATCTCATTCATGAGAAGTCCCAATCTATAGACGTGTTCAAATCATATAAGGCCGAAGTTGAAAATCAACTAAGCAAAAGGATTAAAACCGTTAGATCTGACCGTGGTGGTGAATACTATGGTAGATATGATGGTTCAGGTGAACAACGTCCAGGGCCATTGCTAAATTCCTAGATGAGTGTGGGATCGTTCCTCAGTACACCATGCCAGGCAGTCCTACTATGAATGGTGTATCTGAGAGACGAAATCGGACACTAAAGGACATGGTGAGAAGTATGATTTGTCATACTACTTTGCCAGACTCACTCTGGGGAGAAGCATTGAAAACCGCAGCATATATACTTAATAGGGTTCCAACTAAAGCTACAACCAAAATCCTATATGAACTATGGACTGGACATAAGCCCAGTATAAAGCACTTACACATTTGGGGTTGTCCAGCTGAGGCAAGGCCGTACAGGCCAAATGAAAAGAAACTGGATTCTAAAACGGTTAGTAGCTATTTTGTTGGATACTCTGAAAAATCCAGGGGGTATAAGTTCTATGATCCCACTTCTAGAACTATTTTTGAGACGGGTAATGCTCGGTTCTTTGAGGATATTGAGTTTGGGGGGTGGGGAGATAAGATTAGAGATTTTGTCTTTGAGGAAGAACATGTGTCTTTGCCTCCAGTTGTTGATCTTGATCAGGGTGTTCTCATTCCTGATACGGATCACACAACTCCAGTTCAAGACAATCTTGATAATCTCCCTAATCAAGTTCCTGATATTATTAATGAAAATCAAACTCAACAACCTCAAGAATCTGAAGTGCCATTAAGGAGATCCACTAGAGAGAGGAGAAGTGCAATTCCAGACGATTATGTTGTATTTCTCCAAGAACATGAGGCAAACTTGGAAATGGTGGAAGATACTCTTGTCTTCCTCCAAGAACAAGAAAGTGACATTGGACTTGAGGAAGATGATCCAATCAACTTCCGTCAAGCCATGAAAGGTTCTAACTCTCAAAAGTGGATTGATGCAATGAATGATGAGATGAAGTCTATGAGCGATAACGGCGTTTGGGAGCTTGTTACATTGCCTGAAGGTGTTAAACCAATTGGTTGTAAATAGATATTTAAAACCAAGAGGGATTCAGAGGGCAATGTCATTAAGTATAAAGCTCGCCTTGTCGCAAAGGGCTACACTCAAAAGGAAGGCATTGATTATAAAGAGACTTTCTCTCCGGTTTCATCGAATGACTCTTTTAGGACAATAATGGCACTAGTAGCACATTTTGATCTTGAACTTCATCAGATGGATGTTAAGACAGCGTTTCTCAATGGTGACATTGAGGAATCAATTTATATTGTGCAGCCTGAAAACTTTGTTTCGGGAGACTCAAAGAAAAGGGTTTGCAAATCCATCTATGGGCTCAAGCAAGCTTCCCGTCAATGGTATCATAAGTTTCATGAAGTCATTACATCTTTTGGTTATGAACCAAATATTGCTGATGACTGTATATACCATAAGTTCAGTGGGAGCACACATATTTTTCTGGTTTTATATGTCGATGACATACTACTTGCCAGTAATGATATAGTATTATTGCGCGAAACTAAGAAATTTCTTTCAAAGAAATTTGAAATGAAAGATCTTGGTGATGCCTCTTTTGTATTAGGAATTCAGATACATCGAGATCGCTCCAAAGGTGTTCTTGGTCTGTCACATAAGGGCTATATCAATAAGGTTCTTAAAAGATTTGGTATGCAGGATTGTAAACCAGGCGACACCCCTGTTGCTAAGGGAGACAAGTTCAGTCTCAAACAGTGCCCAAAGAATAGTTTTGAAACCATTGAAATGGAGAAGACACCTTATGCTTCGGCTGTAGGGAGTCTGATGTATGCTCAGGTATGTACACGACCTGATATAGCATACGTTGTTGGGATGTTGGGCAGATATCTCAGCAATCCGGGAGTGGACCATTGGAAGGCAGCCAAAAGGGTCATGCGGTACTTACAGAGAACTAAGGATTACATGCTCACATATCGGAGATCGGACCAGCTTCAAATCATCGGGTACACCGACTCTGATTTTGCTGGATGTCAGGATAATCTGAAGTCTACATCAGGCTATATCTACATGCTTGCTGGCGATGCTATCTCTTGGAGAAGCATCAAGCAAACTCTTACGGCCACTTCAACCATGGAAGCGGAATTCATGGCATGTTATGAGGCATCCAGTAAGGGATTATGGCTGCGAAATTTTGTTAGTGCACTGCGCAAAGTAGACAGTATTAAAAAGCCACTCAGGCTATTATGTGATAACAGATCAGCAGTCCTTTATGCTAACAATAACAGTAGCTTGACGAAGGCAAAACATATGGACGTCAAGTTTTGGGTTGTTAAAGAAAGAGTACAAAATGGACAATTGTGCATAGAGCACATCAGTACAAACTCCATGATTGCGGATCCGCTTACTAAGGGATTGCCACCCAAAGTATTTCATGAGCATATTGCTCGCATGGGTGTCAAATCAGTTGAGGATTATGAGTTTTAGTGGGAGTTTGTATTATACAATTATGTATTGTCCAGTACATTCGGTAATTACAGTCTTTAAGGTTTTATCTGCAGATATTCAGTCTTAAAGTTTTATGTACTCTTATGGTTTATGATTGATCTCAATAAGGTGAACCAGTTGGAAATAGACATTTTATTTCAGACCACACTTTATGTTATTTCCATGCTACACACCTATACTTGATCCATGTCGTTGGTTATATTGATATGCGTGATCAATGTTGGGTCTAGTTACGCGAGAGTAACTAAGATCTCTTAGGTTCTATGTTGATATGATTGATGGACCGGATTGTTCATGACAATTTTATTTTGATAGCAATACTGAGCTCATAAAGTTATAATGTAACATATAATACTAAGGTTTGTACATATGCATAAGTATATCGTCCAAGTGAGAGATTGTTAGATATATGGACTTATACTACATACATATGGACAATATATGGATGAATTATATGTTATGTGCTATCTTTTGGTTTGGCCTAAATTAGTGGTCTTTTGGACATTATTATTAAGGAGGCCAATACATTGTCATATAAAGTATAGGGTACAATTTCTTGTGTAGATACCCATAAAGAGTAACCTTAGTTAATGATGGGCTAACTAAGGTTACATACATGTAACTAAGGTTACATTCTTGTGACCTTTGAGTTTTCTTAAGTTACATTATAATAAGGGGGGTTATGGTTCCCACAAGAATGCAAGACATTCTCTTCTTCTTCCCATTGAAATTAGAGAGCAAACCATTGTCTTGCACATCAAGTGGAAAGCCAAACCTTGGACAATCTTCAAGCCGGATCAAGGAGCTTCCACCTATGGATTCAGGTACGCTTCCGCTTATGTTATAGTTCCAAATAATTCGATATGAAGGCTACAGTTTTATAGTCGGATTTATTCTAACATCTGTTGCTTCTCCCAAGCAATTTGGTCGAACTTAACATATGTTTTACTTTTGCTAAGTTTTTTTGTTCTTTATATGGTAAAAGAATGACAAAATTCAAGAGATTCCTTTGTTGATGTTTCCATTCAATTGCAATTAGATAGTAATTTCAGACTTATATATATATATATATATATATATATATATATATATATATAAAACAAAGGAAGAAATTGAGTTGCAATTTAACTTCCTATCAAATCTTTCTTTTTCTTTTCTTGAACTTTTTCTTCTTTTTGAATTTTGAAGTCAAAAAGGAATTCACTGGAGCTTTTTTCCATTCTAAATGTGATTTTGTACATGGTATGATCTTAATCTTCATCTCTTTTTTGGCGCTAATCAACTCCTAAAGTATAACCGTCAAAGTTACATATCATATGCTCAATGTGCTTGTAACAACTAAATTTCGCCATCGAAAAATAATAATCAAAATAATAAATATAGTAATAAATATTATACTTCTCCATATCATATTAAATGAGGTAGTTTGACTCGGCACAAAGTTTAAGAAAAAAGAAGAAGACTTTAGAAACTTGTGGTCTTAAAAGCTTAAGGGGTAAAAGGTTTGTGGGGTCATGTATTTGTGTGGCTACAAAAGCATCTCATCAAAGGTAAATGGGTAAAATGAAAGAGTTTAAAGTTGAATTATTTTCAAATTTAGAAATATGTCATTTATTTTGGAACAAATTAAAAAAGAAAGTACATCACTTAATATGAAACGAAGGGAGTATTCAATTTCAAGTGATCGGGTTACAATCTCTAAAATATCTCAAAATCTAAAGAGATGTAGTTTCTGATTCTTCTCCTCACGGTTAATAGTTCAAAGGCTTGAGAGCTTGATCTTGAACTTGACAGATTTTTGATTTGTAGTATGTCACGAACAATTTGAAGGCCGTGACGAATCAAGATTTGGTGTTGGGTTATCACCAACAGAAGGTTTAAAGTCGCACGCCAATGATTTGAGTTCGCCTTTGAATTTGACCACAGACGATGATTACAGATATAGATGGAAACCGTGATGCTATTATTCGGAGCTTCTTTAGCCTTTCCTTCTACTTACTTACTTGTCCCTTAGCCTTCTCCTTTGACCCCTTTATATAGGCGTAGGGTGGAGTAGTCCCTAAGAAAACCCTAGTGGATCATTAGGCTTGAGGCTTATGGGCCGACATATTTGATAGAAGACCATTTATGGGCTAGCCCAATAGTACATTAGACTTTTACTTACGAGTTTTTCATAAAGCACCATCTTTTAGGTCTAACTAGCCATCTATAGATATCTTTTGCTATATTACGTGGTATAGATAGCTTTTTATATTTTTGTACAATATGTTTCATGTATTTAAGTTGTTGTATTATACAACAGAAAAAATAGGCGTTAAAAAGGAAATTCCAGCTAAGTTTGATATGTATTCAAGCGGCATTAACGTGAATACAGTAACGTATCTGCGCAAAATCTGGAAGGCTTAACTGGTTAAAAACGGAAAGAAATCAAATCACAGGATATTCTCCTAATTTAACTCAATAAACAAAAACTAGTACACATTAATTTGTATTCTGCTTGAAGATATCAACTCAAAAACGTGAATACAGAGAAAAAGCAGAGCAACATCTGTTCGAACTTCTTCCATTCTCTTCTCTTTTTTCTCGATTGATACAAATTATATACAAAATAAGGTATAGTTCCTTTATATATATGGAAGTTTAACAGTTTTGTTGCGTCATTCTGGAAAATGGAATGATAAGGGCAATTATATCGATTTTTTCAATTGAGAGAATACTGATAAATGAGTATGCATCCTTTAATGATCTGGTTGCTTCAATTTCTAATCAACTGGATATAGATTTGATCTCAAAGACCATTAAAATATAATACAAAGTAGAAGAAAATTGCACGCCAATGGAAATACACAATGATATGGTTTACAGAGTGTATGAAGAATTGAAAAAAGAGAATGAAGAATTTGGGATGTACCCTTTGTGCATAACAACTATCGAAAAAGACCTTATATCCGGAGGTAGTTTAAATGAAGGCGACATTGTGCAAATAGACGAAGAAGTTCAAAGGTACAATTTCGATACAAATGATACACTGGCGCTAGATTTTTTCAATTCAGGAGAAGTGATTGGAGTGTTCGAACTCCACAAGGATTTGATAATTTAAAAAACTAATCAAAAAAAGGTTATGGCTGGACAAGTGTATAAGGATAAGGCTACATTGAAAGAGGTGATGGAGAATCATGATATAGCTTAAAGGTTTCAATTCCGGGTTGATAGGTCTAATGTTGTCAGTTTTGCATGTATTTAAATTTTTTCTTTGTCTTTTCTATTATTGGTTCGAGCTATAAGTTTAACGTTGTTGTATTTATGCGTATTTGTGTATTTCCTCTTGATGATCACAGATGTTGCAAACATATGTTTGTTTAGGGTCATTAAATTCATGTATTCATCTGTATTGTACTGGTATAATACAAAAGTGGCTCTAATTATTTTCTTATTTTGTCTACTGTGGTAATAAGTATATGCATATACAAATAATTGTATTCAGTTGTATTCATTTTACTTAAATGCATATAACTATAATTAAATTCAGTAGTATAAAAATTTATATATATAGATATCAGGATGTATCTATGTAAGATTGTATTCGTCTATATATGAGTGTTTTTTTTGTAAACACTACTGTACAATGGTTAATTGTTTGAAGCTATACATTATTATGTATTTCAAAAGATTGGGAATGAAGGTTTAAGGCTTCAAGCATAAACAAATCAGAACTATTCAAAGTGAGAGAATTCAATTATAACAACACATGTTCGTTGAAGGACAAAGTGTATGAGCAGCGGCAGGCTAGTAGCAGCTTAGAGGTGGTATAATAAGGCCTAAGGTTACTAACCATAAGAGGAAATACACCCCAAGGGATATTATTGATGATGTGAAATCAAATTTAGGTGTAGATGTTAGTTACATGTTGGTGTGGAGGGCTAAAGAAAAGGCAATGAATTTTTTGAGAGGTGAACCGACTGATTCATACAAAATATTACCAAGATACTTATATACAATGGATATGACATATGCAGGTTCCCACATCAGAATGGTAAAATCGCCAAAAAAATGAATTCATGTGCATGTATATATCCTTGTATGCCTTTATAAGGGGGTTTGATCATTGTAGACCCATTGTTGTTGTGGATGAAAGTCACCTAAAATCTTACTACACCGGGACATTCATTTCGGCAAGCACGTTGGATGGTGCGTGCGAGTATCTGAATCATGATACAATCTGTTAATATTTTAAATATTGAAATACATGTTTTAATAATAATTATATTCAATTGCATTTACAGGTAATATGTTGCCACTAACATATAGTGTTATTGATTCATAGAACGATGCTTCTTGGACATGGTTCTTTGAGCAATTTAAGATACGATACAGTGAAAGGGAAAACATGTGCATCGTTTCATATAGAAATGAGAGTATCGTTAAATCTGTATCAAGAGTTTATCCAGATGTACCGCATTTTGCTTGTATATGGCATCTATGGAACACCTTATATAAAAAATTCAAAAAGAGCCATGCTAAGTTGAGTGAGATATACTTCTCGATGGCAAAAGCATACACACAAACTAAATTCGACACTCTGAAGGAGAAGGTAGATATTAGAGTGAAAGAATACTTAGAGTTAGCTAGTTACAAAAAGTGGGCTAGGTTGCATACACCTGTCAACAGGGGATGGACAATAACGTCAAATATTGCTGAGTCAATCAATGTCTCACTAGTTTCAGCAAGGGAATTGCCAATATACGACTTTCTCGAAAAAGTTAGGAAGATGTTTGGACGTTGGAATTATAGTAAACGCAAAGAAGCTACACATACATACATGACGCTTGGAAAAAAAATAGGAAGATGCTAACTTTGAATGAGGCAATGTCTGCAAGTATAACTGTAAGTTATATTTTAATGTCATTGCAGTATATAGCTTAATTGTTTTCTGAATTAATGGCATGAATACAACTGAATACAATCATTTTTTAAATACAAATACCATTAATACATATGAATACAGCTATACTCAAACACATACAAGACATATTTTTCCGTAGATCCGATATGAGTACAACTGAATATAGCTAAAAAAACTATTCGAATACATCAAAATACAACTAACAAAGCTGTATTATGTATAATTTTTAATATGTATTTTCAACACGTATGCTTCTACTGTTTTTGTTAGCATCCTGTTGCCTAAAGTACAACAGACTCTTGATAAGTTCTGCACTAATTACAGTTGATATTCTGCTGGTCTAAATAGATGATGTATTCATCTATATGCAAATATTTCAGTTGTATGTAACTTATTAATTCAGCATTATACATTTGGTAATTCAGTTATATGTGCTCAAAACTGATATTTGTATTTCTAAATATAGGTGGTACCATCAACTGAGTACTTACATACGGTTAACGATGGTGGGAGGAATTACACAGTCTACCTGTTAGAGAGAAAATGTGTCTTTGGGAGATTCCAAGTTGATGAATTTCCATGCCCACATGCTTAGGTTGTATTGAAGAGCAAATTTCTAATGTCAGAAAAATATTGCTCTAACTATTACAAAGCAAGTACAATTGTAATGACATACGATATGCCAGTGTACCCGCTACCGGAAAGAAATGACTGGAATATACCGGAACATGTTGCAGATGAGGTTGTACTACCACCCAATTGGAAAAGACCTCCTGGAGGGCCAAAAAAAAAGCGCGATAAAACTGTAAGTGAATTGCTGCAGCCAAAAAATCAACATTCATGTGGCATATGTGGGCAGGGAGGACATAACAAGCGAATGTAGAAATGATCTACGTAATAAAAAGTTAACACACTAACATATATTGGTGCTTCAACGATTTGCCAATACTTATGATGATATCGTCAAGTAATAAATTCTCATTGTCAAGTAATATACTCTAAAATGACTTTTGTGAATAGATTTTTATAGTTGAGTGAATTTTTATATAGATGAAAACTAAAAAATACAACTGAATACAGCTGAAGTATTTTTATGAATAATACAGTTGAGTAGAACTGAATGCAAATGAATACAACAAAATACAACTAATACAATTGAATAATATACTTGAATACAGCTAACTACTGCTGAATGAAAGACCTGAATACAACTGACTACGTTTAACTTTTTTAATACATCTGAATTTGTATTCTTTAATATGTATTAATTGAACTTGAAAGATACATATGAATGAATGATGCCGAATACAACTTAATACAGCCGAATAATACAGTTAAATACAATTGAATACAATTGAATTAAAAAAAATACATCTAAATTCTTTTATATAACCTACCATCAGAAAATACATAAAGTTTCTGACTTTGATATTACCATGTTCATTACCTAAAACCTGTTCAAACAAAGTTACTTTGTATTAATACATACTTGAATCATGTCAGATAAATGTGAATACAAACTGAAGAATACGCATGAATACTTATGAACAAACCAATGAAACAACCATTGAAAAGTTGCAATTGTCATACACAAACACTGTTGATAAAGTGATAAGTTTTTCAAACTTAATACCATCTCACCAAAAACTACTCAAATTAGTATTCTTCTTGAAACTACATTTCAAAACTACATTAACCTAAAGCTACTCTAACAATATCTGCATCTTTGAATCTTACTCCATGATTTGCCTAGCAATCTTTGAAGGTACTTTATTCTCACTTATGACATCGGCGTCTACCTTCCGTATAGCATAGCCCCATAGGAGAGCACCATATCTTTGATGGAGTAATTTGGAATCAAATGTTGTTTGTCGAATCTCACCTAGAGTGCTTAGAAACTCTGCGTATGCTGCAACATGCACCCCACATTCCCTATAACATAATTGGCTGAAACAATTTAAAATAATTCATACAATTAGATTTGTATATAACATAAAAGAGTGATGATTGAATACTTACATGCTCCCAGCTTTCTGTTGAGGCGGATCTGATATGAAAAAACTTCAAAAGGATAATTATGTGACTTGTCAGTGTATGCCGAGTAAGTAGACCAATCTATGCCTTAACTATCTATGTAAAAGCCCTTGATTGATAGATACAGAGGTACACACTTAGATATCTTATCAATCTTAGAAGCTACATAGGCATCATGACCTACAGATCTGTACGAGTCATACAATTTAATACATCTCTCCTTGAATGAGATAACAACCAATACCTAGTGTAGTTTGTCCTTCAAGTTGATTGGTATCAAGACATTATCCACAGTATTCCAAGGTACATTAGGTAGCAATCCGTAGCCCCTTATGTACTTACATACCACATCCTCTTCTTTGGCTACATTAGTATTACTATCTGTATCAGCATACCAGTCGAATATTTCAGCGATTCTTCTCTTGAATATACAATCAACAGTTGTATACTTGAAGTTGCTTGTTTGATTGTACTTTCCCTCAAATAGTATAATATGACGTCAATATGCTATTCACAAAGATAAGTATATGGTGTGAGTCCAATTAATCAAACTATTAAAGAATATAGCTGAATACATAGAAATACATATGAATAATATAGTTAAATACAACAGACTATAGGTGAACAAAACTGTTGACTACAACTGACTACAATTTACTACATCTGATTGAGACAGTTGAATACAACTCACTATAGCTGAATAAAACTAAATAATATTGAATAATAGAACTAACTAGGGCTAATTTAAACAGTTGAATATGACTGTATACATCTGAATAGAGCTGACTACAGCTGAATAAAACAATTGAATTCAACTGACTATAGCTGAATACAGCTGAATACAGAAGTTGAATAAAACTGAAACATCAATTGAATACAGCTGACTACAGCTGATTAAATAGTTGAATTCAACTGAATATAGCTGAATATAGAAGTTGAATAAAGCTGAATACAACAATTGAAATACAGCTGACTACAACTGATTAAAATAGTTGAATTCACCTGACTATAGCTGAATACAGCTGAATACAGAAGTTGAATAAAGCTGACTACATCAATTTGATACAGCTAACTACAACTCATTAAAACAGTTGAATTCAACTGACTATAGCTGAATACAACTGAATATAGAGAAATACATATGAATAATACAGTTGAAAGCAAGAAAAACACAGTTGAATATAGCTGAATAATAGAGTTATATACAATTGAATTATGCAGTATGTTGTTATTCAAAGAAAATTAGTCAGTTAGGGAAAAAACTTATGTTGTCGTCCCATAGCTTCCCGTCAAACGATAGAAGGTAAAGCCAACTTTTTGAATTAACTTGATCAACTCCAAAATCCAATGGTATATGAGGTGTTGACTTGTTCTTCTTGTAATGGTCTTCTAAATTACTTCTATAAGTATGATATAAAAAACATTATATATATTTTTAAAAATGTAAAAACTTAGTACACATACCGGGGGAAAACTCATCTCTGATCATGTCTAGCGAGAAGATCATCACGAACCCATTTGTCATATTCCTAAGTAATTAATGTAGGATGTGGCCCCGTTATTGATCATCCTCAAAGGGTGTCTTTTTTGAAAAATAGGGGTCAACTTTACTGAGGTAACTGTAGTTCATTGAATTCGTGAGTAAAGACTTTTAAATTTAAAAACAATAAGGAAACAGATATTTAGTTTATAAAAATACTAATCTCGCGGAGTCGAAGTTAGACTCATAAGGCGAAGAGTACCATCTACTTGGTCGCTGATTCCTATGAGATGGTATTGGCATTGATTCAGCTTTTTTTTGCACTGTTGTGAATCGCAATTCTAGTTTCTGGAAATTGACTGGGAAGAAACTTGACGTCCAACTCAAATTGAGATACATAGAATTTTGTAGATACACCCTCTTGACCTGTAGATGGTATGTTGGATGGCACCTCTGATGTATTTTTTTCCTCTCCTCTTTACTCCACACATTGAGCATTAAGCATCGTTTCTGTTAGTTTGTATTGATCATTATTAGTGTAGTAACTTAGTGTAAGAATACAGTTAAATACATATAATTATAGTAAGAAAACAGATTTTAATAATGAAAATCTTAGCGAAATACATCTCACATATTCAAGAATAACAAATCAAAATACATCAAAATACAGCTGAATATATTTAAATACAGCAGTTAATTCCATTTACATATTAAGGTTAACACAGATATGAATACAAGTAAATACATGTGTTGGTCGATGCATTTATCAGTTTTGTGAGTTTCACACCTCCTTTTTTTACCTACACCCCGGGAAGGGTATACGAGAGTTTTTCCAATTAAAGGACAATCGAAATCAAATTAATTTATTTAAAGATTCAGAGTTGCTACTTGGGATATTTTTGGGGTGTCCCAAGTCACCGGTTTAAATCCCGAATAGAGAAAAAGATTGACTCTGTATTAGATGGCCTATTATCTGGTTTTAGTATATGTTTTAGCATATGGTGCAATTTTAAACCTTTAACCTCTTTTATTCATTTTTAAAGAAAATTACAACGTCATTTAAAATATGTCTTGGACCACGTCACATAAATGCATCCGCTGTCCGCAACATATTTTTTATAATATTGTTGAGATTTGAATTTGTGTCACATGAATGTGCACCTGTGTTTAGGAAGGTAAATTATTAACATAATGCGCCTAAAGCAACAACGTATTTTTAACTTTGCAAGGGCCATAGATATTTGCTAAATGGCACGCCTCGAATTCTATGGATTTTAAAAGACGTAATCAAATGAGGACCACACATTTGTCATTTTTTTCGTCATGGCGCGCCTAAATTCTACTTTAAGGGTTTCTAAAATAATTCATGAGGTCCATAAACTACGTATATTGTAATATGGCTCACCTCAACTAGTTAATAGTCTAATAAATTAATACTAATTATAGTTAAAGGTTCCATTTAAACTAACTAAGATGGATTATATTAGGTATATCTAATCGATTACATAACGGGTTTGAGCCAACGCAAGAAGACTGATGGCCCAACAAAAGAAATGGCCTAAGTCTAATTCAAAGAAACTTTTAGAATTGGGCCTCGTAATGAGACCAAATACAGAGCCCTGGAGCTGCTGAGAACAAGACTCAACATTGATTCCCTACATTGCATGAACACACTTGAAATTCCAAATGAATTCAAAAGGGCCAACAATGAGACTAATACATATGCAAGCAAAACTTTGGATGTTACGCCCCAAAACCGAGGGACATGATCGGCGCTCGACCGGGTAGCTCCAGTCAAGCAGACCTGGGTGCCTTCCTATCTCATATGTTACCCTGTGTTCTCATTACTCATTAACCAATTGAATTAGCCATTTATAATTTAAACACCTTCTTACGAGACATATATAACATACAAGGTTACTTTGCGTGGTTTTCAAGTTACACCGCCCAACATACAAAATACATATTTACACAAGTACATGACCTCCTATCTAAGGAACCTATAAGGATACCAAAAGGGAGATACAATACTTGCCGGTTAAAAGGCTCCGACAATACCTTACACAAATATCAAAATAAAACTCCAGAAAAAGGTGGCATGAGCCACACAGGGCCCCGAGAAGAAAGGGGCTCACCAATTCAGCTGAAGTGAAGTGGAGGAGTGCTACTGTCGATGGACTGGAGTACTTGCTATAGATCTACCTACAATTATAACACGAATGTAGCGCCCCGGAGAAAGGGACGTTAGCACATTTGAATTGTACTGGTATGTATGAACAACATTACCCCAAGTAAAATCAAACAGTGCACAGGTAAAAAACAGTAATAGAAACAACGATCAAATGCACATGAAATGAACAAACGAAGCCAAACAAGTTTCACAATCTCTCCTTTTCCCCTTTCAATATTATTCCATCACATCAATGTTTTTCACAACTTTCGCATATTTGCATTTCAATAGTGATTTCGATCACTTTTCCTCCCTTATTACCTCGGCCACCGTCATTACCTCGGTACAACCCACACCTTATTACTTTATGTTGCAGCGTGCAACCTGATCCCACTGGACAATCATAATCCATACAACAGCAATAGCAATTCATAAAAAGTTTCATAAACATCAATACTATTTACATCAAGTACAACAACCCGGATACAATTCAAGTCACAATAATAATTTCCCATGACAAGCCACACATGATATTATCACAGTTGTTCAATTACGACTTCTTGTCGTCATTTTTTATACAGCTCTTACCACATAAACACATTTATACATACTTGGCTTGTTTCCATTTACTTACACCATCATATCAAAAAACATAATCAACAGCGTTGAAGGTATATTAATCACAAGGGTTCACAAATAGTCCACATAAGTGACACATACCATGCACTCGTACACCAACAAGGTAACCTAACAAGGGTGAAAGTTATCCATACATAGCTGGAGTCAAATATCCCTTTTTACTTCTACTTTTAGCTCAACAACAGCCTAGTACCGACAATCTAGTTCACAAGTTAATACATACATCTTAGAATTGAAGTTCACAATTACTATCCAAACTTATTTAGGTTATCAACCCCCTCCTTTTGCAAATTTTTACTCTTTCTCATTCTTTCACTAGATTTTAGGTTTTAAAGAACATGCATGCGTATTTCAACTCATGTTTTCAAGAATCAATGCATAAGAATCCCCCTTTTTGTTTAAATTTAAAAATCAACGAAAAAAGGTTAGGGATTTTTACCTGCAAGGACAGAGATGAAAGCTATTACTTGAGATTTCCCGGCCCGAGTGACTTTGAAGAATCAAATCAACAAATGCAAAACTTTCTCTCTCAAAAATTCTCTCTTCCTCTCTCTAGTTTGTTTAGAAAATATGTACAAATGAGGGGTTAGGTGTTTTATTAAAGAAGAGGTCGGGTTTAAAATTTTGGAAAATTAGAGATCGAGTCAGATCTGCAGTCGCACTTTGTGATCGCAGAGTGGAAATTTGGTCCGCAGAATGGACCGCAAAAATATTCACAAAAATTGGGCGAACTGTTTGGGTCTGCGACGGGAATGCGGTCCGTATTCATGTTCTAGAGTCGCATAATGCACCATAGAACTACCCTTCATAAAATTATTAGGAAATTATACGACGATTATGCGGTCCACATATCAGTTATGCAGTCGCATAATTGACCGTATTTTTAACCTTAATTTAACCAAACCACTGCCTCAGTCACCGGCAGAAATGCGGTCTGCATACTTGATCTGCGACCGCATTTTGGACCGTATAATAGAGTTTTTCTGGAAAACTTTGATTCTTGATTTTTATAAGCTAGATCAGTAAAAATCTACACATTCCTAACACATATTCAAAACTTGGACTTACAAGCTACTAGATTTTGATTACAAGTTTTCACGGGGCCTTACATCCTCCCCAACTTAAAATCATTAGTCCTCGAATGAGGATTTTGGAAATTAGTTGGTTTTGAAAACGTGATATGAAATCTCCCAACTTCACTAATTCTCATATTTTTAGAAAATTTTGCCAGAGTTTCCTTTGTAATTAGACTTATCTACATGTCAAAGAGCCCCTGAAACATAGTTCAAACACCAATGTACAGTTCCTATTGTCCCTACAATTGGCATACAATTCATTACCTCAACTGTTGCACATATTTAATCTCTTCAACATACTATATGCATCTCAATTAATCATTACCAATCTAAACTACCATTAATCGTTCACTTATTACATGAGTAATCAAAACTTTCAATTATCAAAAGGGTTTGCACATAACTCAAATAATCACAACACGTACAATTTATGCACAACTTGGGGGTTTACAATAGCAAAGAATTTAAGGGAAAATGGGGTGTCCTTACATCAATTTGAACACGACATCAGTTAGCATGGAGATAGGAGTTCGCACGATTACTACTAGACTTGTTCAAATAGATGGGGATACATTTCTTTCATCTCACTTTCCGCTTTTCACGTGGCTTCTTCGACTTGTTGGCTTCGCCATAATACTTAACTGAAGAAATTTCCTTATTTCTCAATTTACGGACTTGCCTATCAAGAATGGCAAGCGAGACTTCTTCATATGATAATCCTTCATTAACCTCGATGGTCTCAACTGGCACGATGGTGGATAGATCTCCAACCACTTTCTTCAACATAGAAACGTGGAACACCGGATGCACTAATGACATTTCAGGGGGCAAATCCAGCCTATAAGCCACCTTTCCTATCCTTTGAGTGACCCGATACAGCACGACATATTTAGGACTCAACTTTCCTTTCTTCCCAATCTGCATGACTCCCTTCATAGGAGATACCCTCAAGAATACCCAAATATCTACTTAGAACTCTAATTCTTTTCTTGGCACGTCCGTATAGGATTTCTAGCGAATCTAAGTAGTTTTCATCCTCTCCTGAATGACTTTAACTTTTTCTATAGCCTAGTACACGAGATCTGGCCCTATCATTTCTGCTTCACCCACTTCAAACCACCCAATCGGAGACCTACACCTCTTTCCATACAATGTCTCAAATGGGGCCATATGAATACTAGCATGAAAGCTATTATTGTAAGAAAATTTTATAAGTGGCAAGTGACCATCCCGATGACCTTTAAAATCCAAGAAACAAGCCCGAAACATATCTTCAAGCGTTTAAATAGTCCGCTCCGCTTGATCATCAATCTGTGGATGGAAAGCCATCCTAAGATTCACCTGAGTACCCAAACCTTGCTGAATTTTCTCCCAACAATTAGCTGTGCATTGGGCCCCTCGATCTGAGATAATAGAGAGTGGAGTGCCATGACGCCTTACTATTTCCTTGATGTACAACCGGACATACTGCTTCACAGTATCGGTGGACTTGACTGCCAAGAAGTGAGCTGATTTCATGAGTTGATCCACTATTACCCAAATTAAGTCGAACTTGCGATGAGTGCGAGGTAACCCTACCACGAAATCTATATGGATCATCTCCCATTTCCATATTGGTATTTCCATAAACTGAGTTAACCCACTGGGCCGTTGATGCTTAGCTTTTACTTGCCGATAATTCGGACACTTAGACACAAAGTTCGCCACACCTCTCTTCATACCGTCCCACCAATAAATTTCCTTTAGATCATGATACATTTTCGTAGAACCTCGGTGCATAGAATACCTGGAATTATGGGCCTCTGCCATCATCCTCTCCTGAACATTATTCACATCTGAAATACATAGCCTACCTTGACATCGCAATACATTATCCCTACTAAGTGAAAATGCCAAAGTCTTGTTATTCAAAACTGCTCCTTCATCCGTGCCAATGCCGGATCGATAAACTGTTGCTCCTTGACTTCCGCTACAAGTGACGATTCTGCTCCATTATGCACCGTAACATTCCCCTAATCTAAGGTTGAAATACAAACCCCCAGACTTGCCAATTGATACACCTCCCGAGCCAAGGGCCTCTGATCTGCCCCTAAATGAGCAAAACTATCCATGGACTTCCGGCTGAGGGTGTCGGCCGCAACATTCGCCTTCCCTAGATGGTAAAAAATGTTTATATCATAATCCTTGAGAAATTCTAACCACCATCACTTCCTTAAGTTCAAATCATTCTACTTGAACAAATATTAGAGACTCTTGTGGTCCGAGAACACATACACATGGACCCTATGAAGATAATAATGCCATATTTTCAAGGCAAACACAACAGCTCTAAGCTCCAAATCATGCATTGGATAACTTTTCTCGTGACTCTTTAGCTGCCTTGAAGCATACGCTATAACCTTCCCACGTTGCATCAACACACAACCCAAACCAACCCTGGAGGCATCGCAATAAAATACAAATCCTTATGTGCCTTCTGGCAAGGTCAATACATGTGCCGAGGTTAACCTTGATTTCTACTCCTAAAAATTTTTCTCACAAACGTCGGACCAATAGAACTTAACTCTTTCTGCGTCAACTTAGTCAATGGGGAGGCGAGGATAGAGTGTTAGAATATACGCTTAACGCTAGAGGAGGGGTGAATAGCGTTGTAATAAAAAACAATGTAAACTTGCGGAATTTAAAAATTGCAGGAATAAAATAAGTGCGATAAGTAAATAATAAGGAACGAACGCACCAATGTTATCCTGGTTCACCACAACCTGTGGCTAGTCCAGTCCCCGAGAGACTCTCTCGATATTTCCATTAACTTCGTTAAGCTTACGGGTGCCTAACAAACCGTTACAAACTGAGAACTTGAGTCACACAAGCCTCAACAACCTTTGCTCGAAGATACCACACTTCAAGACTTCAACCAAAGGAATCACAACGTTCCTTCTTACAATACAAGGGATTAACACTTCCCTTCAAGTGTATAAAAACACTTTGCACTCAAAACAAGACTCTCCTCAAGAGTAGATATGAGTAAAATAAATACACTCAAGAACGCAACAACTTTCATCAAGAATTTGGCTCTCAAAAACTTATGTAATGAATAGAAAATGATGAATAAGAGAGTATGCAAGCTTTAGCAATAATATGATCAGTTGTTGTACTTAAAAGACTGATTTTAAGATGTATTTATAGTGTTGAAAACATGCACAACCGTTGCCTAATTGCCAATTAAGAATTGCTGATTTTGTGCTAAAACAATCAATTGTCTAAGTTGCATAATCGATTGTTTTCCAATCGTCCAAAAATCATTCCCAGATTTTACGCATGATAATCGATTATCTGGCAACGTTCAAAAAATCTTTTTCAGATTTTACTTAAAACAATCGATTATCAAAATCATATAATCGATTACTTGGCAACGTTCAAAAAATCATATTCAGATTTTACTTAGGATAATCGATTATCAGAATCATACAATCGATTACCAGACAGAGTTTGAAAATATTTTGGCAACGGTCATTTACATAATCGATTATGCTATATGTATAATCGATTATATTACAGTCTTGAAAAATCGAATAGACACTGCCTCAACACAATCGATTGTCATAAGGTGCACAATCGATTATTTTGTAGCTTTGAAAAATCTGATGGACACTGCCTCAACACAATCGATTATCATAAGGTACACAATCGATTGTCTTGCAGCTGCCTTAACATAATTGATTATCATAAATACATAATCGATTATCTTTGTCTAGATTTTAGAGGCATGTTTAAAAATCATTTTGGTTAAAATAAATATGCATGATTTAAAATCATTTTGCTTTAAATTAAATATGCATGATTTGATAAAAAATGATTTTACGAGAGAAGCCAAGTCTTGAGTCAATTGTCGGATCAAGATCACAACTAAAGAACGACTCATGTATAACTTTATTTCTTTGCTTAATCTTGATCTTTGTTTGTCTTGTGCTTGAATCTCGTTATGTATCAATTGCGCGCTTGTGCTTGGACCTCGTCATATGTCAATTGCGCATCGTTTGTCATTTATCAAAACCTACAAATATGAACACACGTTTAGTTTAGTGCCTTGTGAGAACGTGTTTCAACAATTTCCCCCTTTTTGATAATGGCAAACCTTAATGGCAAACCTTAAATAGATATGCAATTAATTCCCCCTCAACATATGAATTCCCCCTCAATTTATGCCAATAAATATTAAGTGCATAGCCCTTATTCTTCCCCCTTTTGACAAGAGACTTTTTGAAGCTTAGATTGATTGTGAAGTGAGGAAGATGATCCTATTTATAGAGTGGAAAATAAGAGAGCATTTACTGGGAAAACCTGCAATTTTTAGAGATTTCAAATAGTCAGAAACGGAAAAAAAAATTTATACTGACCGTTACACAATCGATTATGGAATCGAAATAATCGATTATTATGGAGTTTTTGACTTGTACTCGGAAATGACAAAAAAAATCGATTGCAGGAGCCAAACGGTAACAAAGATTTGAATTTACTGACAGAGGATAATCGATTGTTGAATTATGGTAATCGATTATTCTGACACTGTGTGCATAGTGATTTTCTGACTTGGGAAATAATCGATGATACCTTTGAGATAATCGATTATATTAGGAAGGGCAGTGATGAATAGCCGAGATGGTAATCGGTTATACAGTAAAAAAATCGATTATTTTCACAATTAACATCAAAAACCTGCAAAGCAAAAATGGTTAAACAATATGTTATTTTTCCGGCATAATAAACGTAAAAACGTAAATAATCGATTAGTGATACTTGCTAATCAATTTTCCGGCACAGTAAGCATGATAATTGATTATTGACTAAAAAATCGATTATTCTACACCATTGCCTTATAATTCCCCCTGCCTTTGGGGCGATACCTGCAAAAGAGAATTAGACGTCTCTGACGCTCAAGTTAGTAATTGTGGAAAAAAGGTGCAACACATGACTTAGATCAATTTTGAGTCAAGCATTCTGAGTTCACTACGAATTCGGAAAAGGACTCTTTCTCTAACGGCCTTGTGAGGATGTCGGCCAATTGAGAACGTGATCTCTTAAGAAGTGTGTCCTAAGGTGTTCTTAAGAGTGTTTCGAGTACTTACCTGTTGTTCAATGTCGCCAATTACCTGTTCGAGAGGATGGTCTTTGATTGTCCTCCACGCGTTAGGCACTTTCGTTTCTTTTTCCAGTTGTGGCGCTTCCTCCGATAATTGTTCCAAAATTTCATCTTGACTTTCCTTTGGATTTTCCTCTTGTACTTTGTCTTGAGGACTTATTGAGTTTAAAATACCTGCAAGATCAAAACCAGAATCCTTTCTCGCCAAGCGAGCATTATTTTTGGAAAACACAATATGAGGGGATTCCTCCACAGTTTCGGTTCTATTGTTGAATACTCTATATGCTTTGCTACGTGAAGAGTAACCAATAAAAATTCCTTCATCGGATTTTGCATCAAATTTTCCCAAATTGTCTTTTCCATTGTTATGAATAAAACATTTAAAACCGAATACTCTAAGATGGGAGATATTTGGTTTCCTTCCCTTGAAGAGTTCATAGGGAGTTTTCATGAGTATTGGCCTTATGACTACTCTGTTTAAAACGTAGCATGCGGTACTCACGGCATTCGCCCAAAAATGTTTGGGAATCTTAGCCTCATCGAGCATGGTTCTAGCCATCTCTTCGAGACACCTATTTTTCCTTTCCACCACTCCATTTTGTTGTGGTGTACGTGGAGCAGAGAAGGTGTGCTCGATATCGAGTTCGTCACAAAAGTCCGCGAAGAGATTGTGATCGAACTCTCCCCCATGATCACTTCTTATTGAAGTGACGGTTGTGTCCTTTTCATTTTGAACACGTTTAAAGAAAGCATTTAAAATTATGAAAAGCATCACTTTTGTGAGCAAGAAATAGTGTCCATGTAAATCTAGAATAATTATCAACAATAACAAAAGCATAACGATTTCTACCAAGACTTTCAATGCGAGATGGTCCAAAGAGATCCATGTGGAGAAGTTGCAAAGGTCTAGTAGTTGAAACAATATTTTTCGATTTAAAAGATGCTTTTGTTTGCTTCCCTTTTTGACAAGAATCACAGATAGAGTCTTTTTCAAATTTCAAATTTGGAAGACCAATAACTAAATTTTGTGAAACTAATTTGTTTAAAAGATGCATGTTGATGTGAGCTACTCTACGATGCCATAACCACATATCATCTTCTTTGCTCATAAGACAATTCACATATTCAGATGAAGAATTTTCAAGATCAACCATATAGATGTTATCCATTCTAAAACCACGAAGAATAATTTTAAAATCGCTACGGCGAAAAACTAAGAATTCATCCGAATCAAATAAAACAAGATTTCCCTTGTCGCATAATTGACTTATGCTCAAGAGATTATGTTTTAGACCTTTAACTAGCAAAATATGCTTAATGGAAGAAGGTTCATCCTTACCGACCGATCCAATGCCGATAATTTTTCCTTTGTTGTTATCTCCAAAAATAACGCTTCCTCCTTCCTTGTGTTCTAGTTGAAGGAACTTGGATTCGTCTCCGGTCATGTGTTTGGAGCATCCACTATCAAGGTACCAAAGTACACTTGATCCCTTCAAACATACCTACAAGACAAATTAATGAGTCTTTGGTACCCAAGCTGTTTTGGGTCCTTGAGAGTTAGGTGTGACATGCTGTTGTGCTTGACATGCAGTTAAGTGTCTATGTCTAGTGAAACAAGTAGGAGCAATATGTCCAATTCGATTGCAATAATGACAAATGACATTAGGATTATGCATTCGTCTAGGTTGATAGTAGTTGGACGGACGAAATTTGTTTACTCTATTTTCGACAATATGACTATTGCGCATTTCATGAAAATTATTTCTCCTACTATTTGTTCTAGGACATGCAGCATTTATTTCTAGGTTGAAGGCCATTTCTAGGTGTCATAAAATGTTCAAAGTTTCTTCTAGTGTTTGGTCTAGCATGCATGTTGATTCTACGATTGTTATCTCTAGGATGAACATTTGTTTTATTTATCCTAGGTTGAGCCTTAGGTGGTTGGGGTTTGGCTTCAACTTTTTCTTTAGGCTCGTTTTTAAAACCTATCCCATGTTTGGTCGATTTCAAATTAACAAGAACTTCATTCAAATTTTTATGAGAAGAATTGAACTTATCTAGGGTGCCCTTATGTCTTTCTACCTCAATTTTTAGATGCATGCAAGAAATACAATTTTTACTAGAGCTCTCGGGTTTGTCGGCGCTTCTCTTGCCGAAAAATTTGTTTTCTTCTTTCAACTTCTCATTTTCCAAAATCAATTTTTCCAAATCTTTTTCTTTCACAGAGAGTTGTCTTTCAAAATCTTTTTCTTTCAATGAAGCATTTTCCTTAGTGTTTTTAACAGTTTTGGAAGCTTTAATGAATTCACTATACAACTCATCAAAGGCATTTTGCATTTCCTCAAGAGAATAGAAGTTTTTGGAAGAAATTTGACATACCTCTTCTTGATTGTCTTCGTGTGCCATAAGACAAAGATTTGCGGTTTCGTCTTCTTCTTCCTCACTTGACTCGTCTCCGGAGTCGCCTCCCCAAGACATGTATGCTCGTTGTTTCTTGAAGGGTTTCTTCTCCTTTTTGACATTTGGGCAATTTGATTTAATGTGCCCGATTTCTCCGCATCCATAGCACTTTACTTGATCTCCTTGTTGTTTGCCTTTTCGTTCATATTCTTTTTGCATAAACTTTTGAAATCTCTTAATAACGAGTCCGAACCCGTTATCTCCGTCCTCATCATTTTGAGGTTGACTTGTGCTTGCCTTGAGGTCGATTCTTTGTTTCCTTTGATCATTAACAAGAGGGTTAAGTATAGTAGATTCACAAGTTTTAAGATTACCTCTTAATCCGTTGATGGTGACATTTGAAATGCCAATAGACTCTTGAATCGCGTCGGCCTTGGAGCGCCATTCCGGAGTGAGACTTCGGAGAATTTTTCGGACAAGTTCCTTATCTGTGAAGGTCTTCTTAAGAGCATGTAAGTCATTAACGATTTTTGAAAATCGTTCAAACATGTCATCTACCCTTTCGCCTTCCTTCATGTGAAACAGTTCATATGCATGGGTTAGAAAATCAACTTTAGCCTCTCTTACCTGGTCCGTACCTTCGTACGTGATTTCCAGCTTATCCCACATTTGCTTCGCCGTTGTGCAACATGATATTTTTCTGTAATCATCAGAGTTTATGGCACAATACAATAAGTTGATGGCTTTAGCGTTGTTCTGCACTTCTCGGATATCATCCGAATCGTATTCATCTTCGGATTTTGGAACCCATTCATTTTCAACCTTTTTGGTTGGAATTTGTTCTCCCTTCATTATAACCTTCCACAGATGAAAATTATTCGATTGAATGAATATTCTCATCCTCTCCTTCCAGTACGTATAGTTTGTGCCATCGAATAGTGGTGGTCGGGTGGAGCATTGTCCTTCACCTATTCCTGCAAAAGAATCACGAGTAGAAGCCATGGATTGTTTCTATCAAACGGTTAAGTTTTTCAAAGAGTTGGGATCTGATACCAATTGTTAGAATATACGCTTAACGCTAGAGGGGGGGGTGAATAGCGTTGTAATAAAAAACAGCGTAAACTTGCGAAATTTAAAAATTGCAGGAATGAAATAAGTGCGATAAGTAAATAATAAGGAATGAACGCACCGATGTTATCCTGGTTCACCACAACCTGTGGCTAGTCCAGTCCCCGAGAGACTCTCGAGATTTCCACTAACTTCGTTAAGCTACGGGTGCTTAACAAACCGTTACAAACTGAGAACTTGAGTCACACAAGCCTCAACAACCTTTGCTCGAAGATACCACACTTCAAGACTTCAACCAAAGGAATCACAACGTTCATTCTTACAATACAAGGGATTAACACTTCCCTTCAAGTGTATAAAAACACTTTGCACTCAAAACAAGACTCTCCTCAAGAGTAGAGATGAGTAAAATAAATAAGCTCAAGAACGCAACAACTTTCGTCAAGAATTTGGCTCTCAAAAACTTATGTAATGAATAGAAAATGATGAATAAGAGAGTATGCAAGCTTTAGCAATAATATGACTAGTTGTTGTACTTAAAAGACTGATTTTAAGATGTATTTATAATGTTGAAAACATGCACAACCGTTGCCTAATTGCCAATTAAGAATTGCTGATTTTGTGCTAAAATAATCGATTGTCTAAGTTGCATAATCGATTGTTTTCCAATCGTCCAAAAATCATTCCCAAAATTTACGCATAATAATCGATTATCTAAATCGTATAATCGATTATCTGGCAACGTTCAAAAAATCTTTTTCAGATTTTACTTAAAACAATCGATTATCAAAATCATATAATCGATTACTTGGCAACGTTCAAAAAATCATATTCAGATTTTACTTAGGATTATTGATTATCAGAATCATACAATCGATTACCAGACAGAGTTTGAAAATATTTTGGCAACGGTCATTTACATAATCGATTATGCTATATGTATAATCGATTATATTACAGTCTTGAAAAATCGACTAGACACTGCCTCAACACAATCGATTGTCATAAGGTACACAATCGATTATTTTGTAGCTTTGAAAAATCTGATGGACACTGCCTCAACACAATCGATTATCATAAGGTACACAATCGATTGTCTTGCAGCTGCCTTAACATAATCGATTATCATAAGTACATAATCGATTATCTTTGTCCAGATTATAGAGGCATGTTTAAAAATCATTTTGGTTAAAATAAATATGCATGATTTAAAATCATTTTGCTTTAAATTAAATATGCATGATTTGATAAAAAATGATTTTACGAGAGAAGCCAAGTCTTGAGTCAATTGTGGGATCAAGATCACAATTAAAGAACGACTCATGTATAACTTTATTTCTTTTCTTAATCTTGATCTTTGTTTGTCTTGTGCTTGAATCTCGTTATGTATCAATTGCGCGCTTGTGCTTGGACCTCGTCATATGTCAATTGCGCATCGTTTGTCATTTATCAAAACCTACAAATATGAACATACGTTTAGTTTAGTGCCTTGTGAGAACGTGTTTCAACATAAAGAACCCCCTCCACAAACCTCCGATAATACCCCGCTAGACCCAAGAAGCTACGGATCTCCATTAGGGTCGTGAGTCTATGCTAATATTTTACTATTGCAATCTTCTAGGGATCTACCTGAGTCCCTTCACTAGAAACAAAACATGACCCAAAAAGGTAACGAACTCCATCAAAATTCACATTTTTAAAATTTAATATACAACTGGTGCTGATGAAGAGTCTGCAGAACTGCCCTGAGGTGATAGGCACAATCCTCCTGGCTCTGCGAGTAAACAAGGATGCCATCAATGAAAACAATCACAAAGGAGTCTAGAAATAGCTTGAAGACCCGATTCATAAGACCCATGAAAGTTGTCGGGGCATTGGTTATCCCAAAAGACATGACCAACAATTCAAAGTGACCATAGGGAGTTTAGAAGGCGGTCCTTGGAATATCCCGCTCTCTGATCTTTAATTGGTGATACCCGCATCGTAGATCAATTTTGGAGAAGAACCTTGCACCTTGCAATTGGCCGAACAAATCACCTAATCGAGGCAAAGGATATTTATTCTTGATGGTGACTTTGTTGAGCTGATACACATATGGAGCGACCCATCTTTCTTTCTGACAAAGAGAACCTAAGCACCCCACGGCGACACACTCAACCGTATGAACCCTTTTTCTAATAAATCCTTCAGTTGCTCCTTTAAGTTCCTTAATTCTGCTGGCACCGTTCTGTATGGTGGAATAGATATTGCTTGCGCATCAAGCAATACATCAATCCTGAAATCAATCTCTCTATCTAGTGGAATCCCTGGAAGTTCGTCAGAAACATTTCAAGAAACTCATTCACGACTGGCACGGACTCGAGGGAAGACGCTTCTGAAGTGGTGCCCGCCACCCGGACCAAATGAGAGATACACCCTTTCTTAATCATCTTCGAAGCCTTAAGGTAGGAAATAAACCTACACGACGACACACTCAACCGTATGAACCCTTTTTCTAATAAATCCTTCAGTTGCTCCTTTAAGTTCCTTAATTCTGCTGGCACCATTCTGTATGGTGGAATAGATATTGCTTGCGCATCAAGCAATACATCAATCCTGAAATCAATCTCTCTATCTAGTGGAATCCCTGGAAGTTCGTCAGAAACATTTCAAGAAACTCATTCACGACTGGCACGGACTCGAGGGAAGACGCTTCTGAAGTGGTGCCCGCCACCCGGACCAAATGAGAGATACACCCTTTCTTAATCATCTTCGAAGCCTTAAGGTAGGAAATAAACCTACCCTTCGGCACCAAACCATTCCCCTTCCTCTAAATAAACGCCTCATTAGGGAACTCGAGTCTCATGACTTTCATTTGGAATTCAAGTTTAGCAAAGCACGAAAAAGGCCAGTCCATTCCCATAATCACGTTAAAATCCACCATCCCAAACTCAATAAGATTGGCCTTCATAACACAACCAAATACCGTGACAACAAAATTCCTATTAACTCGCGCAGCTATAATAGAATCACCAACCGGAGTCGATACGGAGAACGGCTCATGAAGTTGTTCGGGTTCTATCCCAAAACTTGAAGCAATGAATAGGGTAACATAAGACAAAGATGACCCCGGATCAATAAGAGCATAATCATCAATGGCATGAACAGACAAGATACATGTAACAACATCTGGAGAATATGTGGTCGACAATACATCGATAAGAAGGGCTCTACTAGACAAGGCTCCGAGACATCCTAGGACTTCTTTAAAATCTTAGGCTCTGATACGAAGTATGTCACGTCCCAAAACCTAGAGACATGACCGGCGCTCGACCGGGTAGCCCCAGTCAAGCGTACCTGGGTGCTTTTCTTATCCTACGTGTTACCCCGTGTTCTCATTACTCAGTAACCAAGTGAATTAGCCATTTATAATTTAAATACCTTATTACAAGAAATGCATAATATGCAAAGTTACTTTGCATAGTTTCCAAGTTATACCGCCCAACATAAAAAAAAATTACACAAGTTCATAGCCCACATTTCCTGTCTACGGAGCCTCTAAGGATACAAAAAGGGAGATACAATACTTGCCGGTAACAAGGCTCTGGCTATACCTTACACAAATATCAAAATAGAACTCCAGAAGAAGGCGACATGAGCTACACAGGTCCCGAGAAGAAAGGGGCTCACCAATTTAGTTGAGAAGAAGTGGAGGAGTGCTATTATCGGTAGAATGGAGTACCTATTATGGATCCACATACAATCATAACATGAATGTAGTGCCCCCGGCAAAAGGGACGTCAGTACATTTGAATTATACTGGTATGTATGAACAACTTTACCCCGAGTAAAATCAAGCAATGCACAGGTATAAAACAGTAATAAAATCAATGATCAAATGCACATGAAAGGAGCAACCAATGCCAAACAAGTTTCACAATCTCTCTTTTTCCCCTTTCAACATTATTCCATCACATCAATGATTTTCACAACTTTCGCATATTTGCATTTCAATAGTGATTTCGATCGCTTTCCTATACTTATTACCTCGGCCACCCTTATCACCATAACCTACACCTTATTACTTCGTGTTGCAGTGCGTAACCCGCTCCCATCGGACAATCATAATTCACACAACAAAAACAACAATTCACAAAGAGTTTCATAAACATCAATATTACTTCCATCAAGTACAACAACCCAGATACAAGTCAAGTCACAACAATAATTGCCCACGACAAGCCACAGATGATATTACCACAATTGTTCAATTACATCAATTACGACTTTTTGACGTCATTTGTTATACAGCTCTTACCACATAAACACATTTACACATACTTGGCTCGTTGTCATTTACTTGCACCATCATATCGAAAAACTTAACCAACAACGTTCAAGGCATATTAATCACAAGGGTTCATAAATAGTCCACATAAGTGACACATACCAAGAACTCGTACTCCAACAAGGTGACCTTACAAAGGTTAAAGTTAGCCATACATAGCTGGAGCCAAATTTCCCTTGTTACTTCTACTTTCAGCTCAACAACAGCCTAGTACCGACAATCTAGTTCACAAGTTAACACATACATCTTATAATTGAAGTGCACAATTACTACCCAAACTTATTTACGTTATCAACCCCCTTATTTTGAAAATCTTTACTCTTCCTCAATTCCTTTTACTAGATTTAAGGTTTTAAATAACATGCATGCATATTTCAACTCATGTTTTCAAGAATCAATGCATAAGAATTCCCCCTTTTTTAAAATTAAAAATCAATGAAAACGGGATTGGGATTTTTACCTACAAGGACAGAGATGAAAGCTATTACTTAAGATTTCCCGGCCTGGGTGACTTCGAAGAATTAAATCAACAAATGCAAAACTTTCTCTCTAAAGAATTCTCTCTTCCTCTTTCTAGTTTGTTCAAAAAATATGTAAAAATGAGGGGTTAGGGTGTTTTATTGAAGAAGGAGTTGGGTTTAAAATTTAGTAAAATTAGAGCCTAAATCAGATTTGGGTCGCACATTGCGAGCGCAGAGTGAAAATGCGGTCCGTGGAATGTACCGCAAAAATATTCTCAAAAACCGCACAAACTGTTTGGGTCTGCGATAGGAATGCGTTCTGCATTCACGTTCTGCTGTCACATAATGCACCGCAGAACTGCCCTTCACAAAATCCTTAGGAACTTATGCGAAGATTATGCGGTCCACATATGAGTTATCCGGTCGCATAATGGATTGTATTTTTTACCTCAATTTAACCAAACCACTGCCACAGTCTGCGGCAGAAATGAGATCTGCATACTTGACATGCGACCGTATTTTGGACCGCATAAAAGCATTTTTTGGAAAACTTAGATTCTTGATTTTTAAAAGCTAGATCAGTAAAATTTTACATATTCCGAACATATATTCGAAACTTGGCACTACAAGTTACTAGATTTTGAGTACATGTTTTCACGGGGCCTTAAATTGGAATCGTCTTTAAATCATCAATAACCAATTATAGGACATCCAGCAATGATTTGATCTTGAAGGCAATTGAGATTTCTAGTTTTAATAACTAACAAGGGGAAGCAGAATATCTAAGTTTTAACTAACAATAGCAATTGTGAGTTCCAGTTCTAATGATTTGATCTTGAAACCAATACGATATTAACTTATGTTGGTCATTCAACATCTAATACCACCATGAGACTTTACCAACAACAAATTACTAGTTCAAATTCCTAAAAAGAGACTTCCATCAAACAACTTAAATTCAGGAAGTAATCCAGGGCACTACATGGGTTTTTTTCGAACTTTACATGCAAATACCTCTTGTGAATACTCTTGATAGTCCCTTTTATACATATTCATCAACTTAAACTCAGGGAATCCGAACAATTAAGCCATGCATACCCTATTCATTAATGAGTTTACATTATCAGACTCTGTTAGAAAACTAAGCAATGAACAACATACAACTTTGAATCAAAATGACAGTAGTTAAGGAAATAATTCTCACTCTACACCTTGGTATATAAGATCAAGCTAATAAGAACACAGAAAATTATTACATCAAAATTGATTCTTAAAGCTTATGTGAACAGAGATCCAAAACTTGATTTCAAGAGACTTCATTTCGCATAGATCCAGAAGTTTGTTTCTATTAAGGCAATTTCCACACAAACAATCAAGTTTAATCATATTTTACTTAAAGCCAAGCCTTGAATTACATTGAATTGGTCCCCAAAATACCAGAAAAATAACTGGAAATGAAAGTAAAATGGAAGTAAGATCAACAATAGCAATAATAGTACCCAACAGCAGAAATAAACCACAGAAACCAGTTTTAAACCAAAGATTGATGTGCACAACCAAAAATCAACAACTAAAACTTCAAACCAAGCTTTTAAACCACCAAAACTCAGACTATTTCAGCTTCAATCAGATCAAAAACCACCTCAGATATTGAAAACTAAAGAAATCATAGAGAGTTCAACGGAACAGTAAAACTTTTAAGAAAACTTTAGCCGTCTTATTTTCTCTGTTTTTTTATCTCTTCAAGTCTAATTTTTCAGATTTTATCTCCTAAATCTCTATCTTGAAAATTAAGGGAAGGTACCTTTATAGGCAAGGAAATATGGCAACAATAGAGGGATCAAATTTGTATTTTAGTCCTTTTTGAATTTCTATGTTAGCTTAGAAATCCCTAGCTAATTTTCCTTTTCGCTGAATTATCCTTAATGTAATTATCAAATTATCACAACAGCCCTCACCCAGCTTCTAAAAAGCTTACTAATAAGATATACCAGATTCCCCTTAACTAAAATCCCTAAACTAGCCTTTAAACTTACGCCATTTACCATAGGAACCAGATATGGGTCAAGTCGACCCAATAATCGACCCAAAACCCCTAGGCCCGCAAACCGGGATAGACCCTTCCACCCTTTCTTGGGCTTCTGTTGATAGAGGCCGTGGAGCAATTAAAAAAACCAGCAGAAAAACCAAGAGAACAGGCCAATCGAAGTCACATGAACTCCTAAGGCCAGGAATTCCAAAGGAAATAGGAGGGGACTTAAGCAAAATCAAAGAAACACAGTCAAATAAAATTAGAGAAACGCTGACTAAAAGGAAAATAACCTGAAATTAATAGGCATGATTTGAAAATAGAAAAATAAAATAAATACAAATAAAGATGAATGAAAAAGAGAATGAGATGAAAATGGGAAACACATGACCTGAAATACGTGAAAGAGATAGATGTATAATAAGTTCGAATGGACTATCCAGCATTTGAACCCAAAAATGAGTGTTATTCAGGTTGATCTTGTGAGAACAAACAATCTAACACTTGTTTCAGGTCGAAATCTCTACAACGTTTTGGAGAATATCGAACCAGGCCTTTTGCATGAAGAATCAAAGGCGGGAACGAATCTAGGGTTCCATTTAAGATTTGAAACTAAAACAAATGGAGAGGATTTCAGGAAATTGATGGTGGTTTAGTGTTTGAGGGCTTATGGGGACTATGTGATGAATTATTAGGGTCAATTGGAGCTTCAGAACCGATGAGAATGGCAGAATTTGGAGGCGGTGTTATGAGAGACGAACATATGAAGGTGTTTGGATTGAGTTGTCTCTAGGGATTTCGTACAATTATAAGCAAATATAAGGAATTGGTCTTGGCTGTTGGATGCAATCAAATGGAAGTCCAGGATTTAATTATACCCTGAACTCTAAACGACGTAGTACTCTCCTCAAACTACGTCGTTTTATGTACTTCAAGGATTGGGCCTGGACCGGGTATTTGGGTGGGACTGGGCCAGATCTGGTTGGGTTTTGGTGTTTTCATTTGGGTTGGGTGAAATTAAAGATTTGGCCCAGCAAAGTATTTTTCTCAATTCCCTTCTTTTCTTTTCCAAAATTAATTCTTTTTCTTTTCCTTTCTTTTTTTCAAAACCAAAACTAAAAAATCCTAAATTAGGTTATAAACCAAATTAACTTATCAAAAATACTAAGTAATCCTAAATAATTTCCACAGTCAATAAATTAAAAAAAAAACTCAAAAATCAAAATTAAAATTAAAATGTGCAAATTAAACTATTTTTGTGATTTTTCTTTTTATGAAATAACTTAATTATTAATTAATACTTAAAAATGTAAAGTTAAATCCTAAATGCACTTGCAACATATTTTTTTATATTTTTTATTAATTAAATAAAACAAACATGTACAGACAAAAATGCAAACGATTGACAAAAAATGCCATAGAAATCCACGAGATTACAAACAATAAAAATATTATTTTGTTTTGAATTTATGAGAGTAATTCATATAGGGCAAAAATCACATGCTCATAGTGAGGCAATTAAATGCTAGTCTAATACATACAACTTTTATAATATAATTATTTAAGTATAACTGGAAGCAAGAGATATAAACAAATGCTAAATATGTTAAGAATGTTAAATCTCAACATTATCTCCAATATTTTATGTCAATGCTATCATCACGTCTCCACATGGGTTCTTTTCTCTAGTGTAAACTTTCAGTTTGCTAATTTTGTTGAAGATGGTCAAAAAGCTTCTTGAAGTTATCATTGATCAATGTTTTCAGAGACTTGAACTCTCCCACAACCTTAACAAGACAGAAATAATTAGAAGATTGTGCCAAAAATATATGAATGTTAAGCATTAAAATATAATATTTAATTTCTGGTTAAATACTCACGTATTCTTTGAATGAATTTAGGTCTTTCCATAAAGAAGATACTTCGTCATTTTGGGAATCTGGCAGTTGATTGTCATGCAAAACTTTCTGTCCAAATTTGGATACACAAACAAGAGGAATCTTGGATTGCTATTCTTTTTCATTAGGATGCCTTTCGTGTTCCTTTCGCTTTTTATGGGGCGGTGATAAAGATGGACCAACTCTTGCAACATGTTTCTTCTTACATTGAAGATCGGGTGTAGGAGAAAAGTCATCTAAATCCTCTCCCGACTTGTCTGAATGAGCTAGAGTAGGTATGTTCTCAACATCGATAACAATAGGAGGAATCTGAATAACGGCAAGCTCTATATCGCTTGGACTGATGTCCTTGTAAGCAATATGAAAAACGAAATACAATCAAATTCTTACTAGAATTACATATGCAGATATCGAATACAAACTGAAATTTGTATTGAATATAAGGCGGCAGTAATGATTTGGAAATAATATGGAACTATATGAAGAATTAATAATGATGGCTACATCAGATGTATATTGATGTATGCATATGAATGCAATTGTATGCAGTAGATGTATTCAATGTATGCAGTTTCTGTATGCATTTGTATACAAGTGTATGTAGCTGAGTATTATTCCCTATGAATTTGTATACAAGTATCTTGAATCTGTATGCAAGTATTTGTATCTGTATGCATATGTATACACATGTATACTACTGTGTACATCCCCTGAAAATGGATGCAGCTGATTATACAAGTAATATACAGCTGTATCTTGTATTTGTATGCAGCTGATTATACAAGTATTTGTATCTGTATGTATTAGTGTACAAATGTATACTGCTGTATGCATCTCCTGAAAATGAATGCAGTCTCTTGTATACAAATGTATGCAAAATCTAGATGCATTTGTATGCAATTGTATGCAACATATTTGTGAGAATATGACAGCATGTATTACAACATCAAAAATGTATCTGTATTCAACGGCATACTTCTATATGCAAATGTATGCATATTGATTATTAATAAAATCTAAACTAGCAGTGATACAAATTTTATATTACCATGTTTCGGTTGTCATTGAACATGTCATTCCTCAGATAAACAAAGTTTGGCTAATTTTCGGTGGTTCTTCAATTGAGTATTCTGGGGACCACGTCATCAACTCGGAGTGCAACTTTAGAGTCAACATCTGAACAACACTCATAAAACGACACTTGCATAGTTAGGGGCATCCCAGCTATCCTGTAATACTTCTTCTTAGCATCCATCTTCTTGCTAATCAATTTTGTCAGTGTTTCAAATGTTTTTAAACCCCAATGATATTCAAAATGGCGTCCACTCTCTACCAAGTCAAAATCTAGCCTTGCTAAGGTTGTATGTTCTTCTCGGATGAAAAAATGAAGGTGTGTATGAAATACAGCAAAGATATCTTCAAGGCATCACTATCATTTTCGGGACCCCAGCTCTTGTTAGCAAATCATTTCATCAAATGTTTCTTCTTGACAAGATTAGCACCTCCAAAGTAAGTCTTACTAAGCCGGTTAGGAACCTTTTCACTAAACTCAAAATCTTCATCATTACCAATACATTTGAGGTCAGTCACAAGCGCAATCTCCCTTAATGTGAAATGTAATGAAGTACCATTGACGTGTATTGTAAATACATTGTTAAGAGTGCCTTCTAACTGGAGAGCCATGAAGAATCTGAAGAGTTGATGTTGGACTTCACAATGCTTCATTTGAAGAAAATTTCCAAAGCAAGTATTACCAAGTTGTTGGTACTGATTTGGAGTAAGGTTCTCTTTTAGCATGAATACTATATTAGTGTTAGTATATGCACTGATATGGGGTGCAAATTTTGGCGGTGTTTCATAAAAAACTTAATTCCCTGAATTTAACAAGAATAAATACATGTAAATACAGCTGAATACAATGCATATTTCATAGAAAATCTGACACTAATACATATGAATACAATTTCAAACACTTAGAAGTATAGATATAATGAATACACAGAATATATTACAGTACATCTGACATGAATACATACGAATATAACTAAATACACTGACACGGCTAAATACATATAAAAACTAGATACAAGACAAATGACATAAAAAATAACTAAGATGAATACATATGAATACAATTAAAAACTTATTGGAATATTAGACATTTGCAAGCAACAAATAAATACATTGAAAAATAAATAGTTTCTTCAAAATACAACAGTGATGGGAACCTTGAAAATCCTTAAGAATACAACTATCAAAATACAGAAGAATACATATACATACTTATAAATACAACTGAATACACTAATACCAAATAGTACAAAAATGTGAATTTGAATAAAACTAAATACATTTAAATATAATATATAATATTCAAGTAAGAACAACTTAGTTATTGACAACTGTGAATGTGCAAATGAGTTCTAAATTGTTGTAATACTTATGAATACAACCAGATACATACGAATACAACATCATACATGTAAATAACGTGAATAATTATGAATACATATATGTTTCTTTGATTGCGTAGTGATACAATGGCAATTACCTTTTCGTGTCGTGTATCTGATTTTTTTTTCGCGCCAAATTCCTTAACATTGACACATGAAGAATCATTCAAAGGTTTTTTCTCTTTGAAGCAACAGGATTTTTTGTTTCTTTTGAAGATTTCTCAACTTGGACTTTTTTCGATTTGTCATTGTGTAATTTAGTTCTTCTCTCTGAAATTGTAGTTGCTGATAAACCTGCAAAATCCGATTTCGCTTGAGTTATTTGCAACAAGAAAGATGACACGGTAAAATTGAGAATTTTGGTGGGTATACCTCTGGTTATCATCTTGTGTGGCATTGAATCCGACATTGGGAGAAAACCCAAAGCTTCCTGGTGAGTAAACAATACCAATGATTATTGTTTCAGAAACAAAATAAAATCTATATGAAAATTAGAGAAACAAAATTATAATATCAAAATAGAAGAAGTAAACTTACCAGGAGTATACAAATTGGCTTTAAACAACGATTTTAGTGAGATTCTGAATGTGGGATTGATAATGGCGGAGACCTAGAGAATTTGGATGGGAGAACAGTTATGAATTGTGGGTTTGTGGGAGAAAAGAGTAAGTGTATGCAAAGAGAGGGGGGGGGGGGGGAGAACGTGGTTAGAGCAGAAATACGGTGATTATGTGAGAGAAAATACTAAAAAGGAGAGAGAAAAATATTATTTAGCATATATGTTGCCTTAAAAGTATGATGTAACTATAATTAGATATTTTGCTATAAAGGATAAAAGATATCTATAGCATGTAATATTTTTAAATTGTATTTATTTAAAATAAATAGGGTATTAAGGTTTTCTATAGGATGCAAAATTTTCTTTACTTAAATTATATCATTTTAGACTTAAATAATCCACCCTATTATACTAGCCTATAGTATTATTTGGACTAATATATATTTAATATACGATATTATCCAAATTAATTATGGATTTAAATTTAATAAAATTTCATTTTGTCTACAAATGGTCGTTGCTTCAAGGCTTGTCGAAATCAAAGAAGAGACTTGAAGTACCGTTGAAGATTACGCCCCTTCGTGAATCATTTAGTTAAATGATCTGATGTACCAAAGTTAACCAAATTTGTTTTTTTTCATATTAGAGAAGAATTTACTTGCGTAAATTGCTTTTGGCAAATGCCATGATCACTACGTTACAGCCTGAATGTTAGCTTACAATGCAAAATAATAACCATCAACATAAAACTAAGCAGTTGTGTTACCAAAATTCTAAAATAACTTAGTTTGTCGATCGGATAAGTATTTTTTTGTTCTATGAAATACTTGGCCATCATTCCTTCTATGGAAAGAACGTGTATGGACTTAAAATAAATAAATCAAACCCAATTCACATAGGACCATGTAAACGCTTAACAAATTTGGTAAGAATCCTCCAACACTTAAACATTAAACAAGGAATCATTTTTTTACCAAACATATTATGGTTGTATCCATGTTTGAACCATATTATGGTTGGTATGACCGCGTTTGAAACATATTATGGTTGTTTCCATGTTTCCAGCACTCCGAGAGCCTGCAATTTGTTTCCATGTTTGAAATCCTTGTTCATTAAGTTATGGTTGTTTCTGTTGAAAACATATCAAGGGCACCACCTTTGAGAATCTATATAAGAGCCCATGCTTAATATAACTTATTTTCAAACGTAGCCATACCTACGGCCTCAGCGTATTAACCAACAAGCAGCAGCAAGCAATTAGGTTTTCCTATGCTTTAGTTAAGTCGGACGTCTCCTATTAGTCCGACAGCTTGGCGCACTTCAGAAAACAATTCCCATATTTTCGTAGGAGTGTCCAAAACTCAATCCGTTTGATCGTCCAAAAAGTAGACACTTAGAGGAAAGATACCTTAAAAAAGCTGAGGTTAAATTCGCTTTATACTATCCCATCTGGACTTCTTAAACTTGGTTCCAAGTTCTATCGTGTTCAATATTTCAGCTTTATGCGTCTTAACCAAAAAAAAATTATATCTTGGTGTAAGAATACTGAAATCACGAGTTTTTTGTGGCTACAGAAACTAGACTCGGAGTACTACATCATATCAAAAATTTGAATATAGATTCGCATTGTATCATCCCAGGTGAGCTTCCTAAACTTAGTTTAAGTTCTGTCACGCTCGACATCTCAGATTTGCGCGGCTTAACCAAAAAATTGTATCTTGGTATAGGAGCTTCAAAAATCATGCGCGATTTGCAGCGATGGAAACTAGACTTCTGGAGCAACGACATAGGTAAAAATCATAATCAGAATATGCTGATATATTCCCATATGTTTTCTCGAATTTAGGCAATATATTATGACATGTTGTCCCATTCTGTCTAGCTGTATTTTTTCATAGATTCTTCCCTTTTTTTTTTCACAGACTCTCAAAGCAGCACAAAGGGCTGTGAATTCCATCAGCAACGATGCTTTTTATCTACCATGATACACCATACCCACACCTTGACGTTATTAGCGACAAGCAGAATCCGCGCGCCCAAGTTCTAACTTTAAAAGTTTATCTTTCGGTGATAGGTGCATTCCCACTCGCTAGAAAGCCACTTGATGCCTCCCTTTATCTTGCAGAATGGTCGACTAGAGAGATGAAAGATGCATTGGGCAGATTTGCGGGCAAAGAAGCCAACATTAAGGTCCTACTTTTGAAGTCCCCCACCCATTAGAAGGTCGCTTCTGCTCGCCCTCCTCATCGTGATTACGATGGACGTCTTGCCACTTGGGGTGTTCCTCTTTCCGACTTTGGTGAAGTTTGCTATTCGTCCAAATATTGGGAGTGGGTAGAAGATGTTCTTACCCGCAACAATTTGACTCTGGATGGTATCAAGGCCTATGACGCCATCTTTGCTTCGTTGTTCACATATGACTATAATGAGTATGTCCTCCATGCCTTTTATGAGCTTTGGCGTCCATCTACCAACACAGTTTCTACCTTTATTGGTGAACTCTCCATATCTTTGTGGGACTTGCGAGCAACCAGAGGCCTTCCGGTGCATGGGTTGTTCTACGACGAAGTTATTTCCTCGGCTAAGGATTTGATACAAGAAGACGATCAAGGAAAACCTTTCCTCCCAGGAAGTTGTCTGCACCTATTCTTGGCATTCTACAAACTCATGAAGGATGATGTCCACAAGGTCTCCATTCGTAATTGGGTGGAGTTTTGGTTTCGAGGCCCAAGTAGGTATGCTAAGCCTCCACAAAAGTCATCAAGGAATCGGACTACAAGGCCGAAGTTGAATCATAATCCTTCTAGGAATATTGATGCGAGCTTCCTACCACGAACCAATGAGGAGATTACCCCCTTTATTGATCTTGGCATGGAGGAGTCACTTATAGCTGAGACTTATTTGCTAGCTTTCCTTGCATGTTGGCTTTGCAAATTTGTGTTCCCCAACAAGAAGATAGACTACATTCGCTCTAGTGTCTTCAAAGTCGCGAGTCTGATGGCTCATAGAGAGAAGTTTTCCTTGCCGGTTCCCGCCCTTGCAAGTATTTATCATGGCTTGAAGGAGGTATCCACTTCTCAAGATTTGGGTGCATGCAAAGCACTCTTTTCTATTCATTATGTATATGGATTGATAGGAGCATATTTTGACACCTACTATTGTGTTAAGCGTCCACAACGAGGTCTGCAAATGTGCAAGATTTCTGGCAAGAAGATGGCCAAACATTTTGACCTTAGCCATGCCCGTGAGTTGTTTCAACAAGTTAGTGCGAGACAGATTCACCATTTGGCTATGCTACAAGGGAGGGAATTGCATCTTACCAATCGTGATGAACAATAGAATTCTTAGAGTGACTTTTTATTAGTCTTTGCTCAAGCTTCATCACCCTTAGGCATGATGATATTCATATTGTGAAATCTCACATCCCGCATATGTTTAGTCGTCAATTCGGCTTTTGTCAAGATGTTCCTGGCAAACTCATAGCGAGAACTTATGATGGCTCGGCAAAAATGCTAGTGCAATTCTGGGATTCTTGTGTTCGTCTTGGAGGTTCGCCAAAGGTTATTTTCCCTACGCGCCCATCATAAGAGAGCCCTCAAATGACTCGTGAGTATGCAGATTGGTAGCCAACTCGTCGAGTGAAATTTTCTCGACAAAACACTCATATCATTTAGAAAGTTTCAAGGAAAGATGATATTCCTTCATCCTCTAAAGATGATCAATGTCAAAAGGACATCTACGGAGGGTCTTCCAAGTCCAAGTTAAGATCTAAAGATCCTTCGCCAAGCACCAAGGTCTTATCCAAGTCAACCCTTTCGACTGGCGGGGATGCTTATGTGGACAAAGGAGCTAAACACATTTTGTTGAGTTCCAAGACAAATACTGCCACTATAGAGGTGACGAACAATCCTTACAAAAGGAAAGCATCTCCTACTTCACCAAACAAAAATGTTGCGAAGACAACTAACGTTGCACCAACAAACGAGGAAAGGACTCAACTTCTACTTTTCCAAATGAGATTTTGAATGTTAGTGCAACTTCCAGTTTGAACGAGAGTGATGTTAGTCATGACATACATTGGAATTGTTCAAAGAAGAAGGCTAAAGACACGAGCCAGTTCGAATGAGAGTGATGTTAGTCATGACATACATTGGAATTGTTCAAAGAAGAAGGCTAAGGTCACGAGCCATAGTGAGTTTGCTGTCTTGGATTCTCTTAGTATCGTTACTGGATTTTTCGTAGTGGGTGACTCTAGCTCAACGATGTCGTTATCTGAACTGTAGAAATGAGAAAATATTATTTCCTTCAAATTTAATCCCTTTCTTTTTTCTTTTTATTAGCATAATATATTTTTGCAGTTGGGCGTCAATGAGTTGTATGATGATGTACTTGGTGACAACATGGTGGGAGACTGTGTTACAAGACCAAATTCCCTCGATGTTGCCGCAAAAAATCCTCACATTTCATTTGATGGTGTTGAACATCATTCCACAAACAATGCTCCGTCGACCGATTTGAGTCTACCCAAAGAGTCCCGCCTCGTTCTTCCAGAAGATGTTGTGCTTTCCAAGCTAGCCATGAAGAGTAAGATGGAGGCTGCTGCAAGTCAAGCAAAACGTCTAAAAGCCTTCGAGCCTACTCCATGGCCGTTGCATCTTGATGCTCCAAACTTCAAGCCATAAGAAACTATTTCCCGTATTAAACTTTCTTTTGTTAACATGATGTGGCATACCTTGTGTGTATGGATCAAGGAGTTTTTTCTTGATTCTCTGGATAGCTTTACAAAATTAGAGGAACGTATTTCTTTGAGGCTTGGGGTAATTAAGAAAGAAAATGTTATTGATACTTCTACTTTAGAGGCTCTTTTCAAGGCTTTCTTCAAGACGTACGCATATTATGATGCGTTAAGATCGTCCATGATGACTTAAGAATTGCACCAAGAGTCACTTTCTGATGCACGACAATGCCTCGATGATGCAAAACACGAATATGAATAGGTGAGCAAGTTTGTAGAGAAACTTCAAGCCAGCCTTGCAAGTGTTGAAAAACAACTAGCATCCTTGGCCTCCAGAAAGAAGAAGATCATCGTGCTCTTGGACAAACAACAAGTGAAGTTGGCTATAAGTCAAGAGAACTTTGACATTACCGAAGGGGAGATTTACACCACTAAAGACAATTATCCATTATCTGGTGATGAAATAGAGAAATTATCCCTTCTGAAAGGGGCAGTTGAAAATAAGCCGCCAACAAATCCTTAGCATCAAAACTTTTTCATGATTTTAGAGTTTTTCTCTCTCTTTTTTCTTCTTAGGATTCTCGACTTGCGATTTTTTTTATAGTAATATCATGTAGTGGAGTACTTATGTCTTCGAGCAATAAAAGTATCTTTATTTTTTTTATATGTGATATCTCTCCTTGAGACCTGAATTCCCTCCGTTACTCCCAATTATTTCTTTCTTAAGTTTCAGCATATGTCTTGAATGTTGGCTTTGTTGCTTTGCGAAAAAGAACTCATATTTTCCTGTAGGAGGCTTCAAATCATAAGCCTCTTGCTTCTACCAAAACTAAACTCATATGACTGAAACATATAAAAAATTAGCACGAATCCCCTTTTGTATCAGCGGGAATTAGTTTCTAAATTGATCTATACATTTGGCCTGTGTTGAGCTCACAGCTTTGCGCACTCTCGGCAAAAGATTCATATCTTGAGATCGAAGAGTTCACATAGCAAGACGCTTGATTATACTGATTCTATCTCAAAGAAATCCATCATATCAAAAATTAAGAGCTAAATTCCTTATGTATTGTCTGGAACTAATTTTTTGTGAAGTTGGCGTACATGTCTGTCCTATTGATCTCACAGCTCTGTGCACTCTGAGCAAAATAAATTGTATCTCGAGATAGGAGCACCCAAATCACAAACCGTTTGTGGCGTAAGAAAGTAGACTTGGAGATATAAGACTCATATAAATTTCATAATAGAACTCTTTTTGAACTATGAACAGAAAATTCATGAAATCAACGCAACTGCAGTGAATTTTCAAATTTGCATACTTTCGGCAAAAATAATTGTATCTTGAGCTAGGAGTGTCAGAATTTCAATCCGTCTGTGCCGCTAGAAATTAGGCTGAGATATCTAAAATTCATATAAATTTTATAACAGAATTCTTTTTAGAATGTGAACAGCAAATTCACAAAGTCGATCAACTGCAGTGAATTTTCAGATTTGCGTACCTTCAGCAAAAATAATTGTATCTTGAGCTTGGAGTGTCAGAATTGCAAACCGTCCATGCCATTAGAAAGTAAACTCAGAGACCTAAAGTATCTATGAACTTTATGGAAGAACTTTCTTTTTCAATCTACCAACAGAAAGTTTGTGAGGTTAACGCGACTGAAGTGAACTTCCAGATTCGCATGCATATAGAAGTCTTTGCGGCATAAGACCTTCTAGATTAGTCAAAGTTCCAGATCATGCATTCCATATTTTGCTTTTTGAAGCTTATGTGACTGAACTTAAAATAAAACACTAAGCTGCCTACGTATCTCGGTGAAGAGGATCAAGTCATAACGTAGTTTAAAATATGTGAGTATTTTTTTATGTCCTAACTTTTGCCTAGGCCGCCTCTTTCGAGGTTTTCAACCTAACGGACTCCTTTTTTTGGGTGTTTTTTGCAGTTTAGGCTTATGCGGGCCAGGAGCATTGCAACATGAAGTTCAGATTCTTTTGTCAATGAGAGTAGCAGCATGCATTTTAGGCTTGTGCATTAAGGAGCTTCATGACTTGCAGTTTAGGCTCGTGCGTCGAGAAACATTTATTCTTCAAGGATATTACCTATAAAAAATTTCCCGTTGATAGGACCAATCCTCATGTCATCTGCATCAACTAACTTGTAAGCTCCACTTGAATAGGCTTCTTGCACAACATATGGACCATCTCATTTTGAAGTGAATTTGCCCCCATATTTGCGAGAGGTGATAATAGGTCTTCTTACTGCAAAAACTTGATCTCCAACTTGGAAGGACCTCAAGCAAACCTTTTTGTTGATAGCACGAGAAAGACGAGCTTGATAACATTCGAGACTTTGCTAAGCTTCTAGCCTTTTTCATCAAGGGACTCAAGTTCTTCAAGGCACAGATGAGCATTTTCTTCTTCAGTAAGACCTTCTTGGACAGCGAGTCGCAAGGAAGGTATTTGACGCTCAAGAGGAAGAAATGCTTCGACTCCATAAACATGAGAATAAGGAGTTACCTGTGTCGGCTGCGATGAGTCGGATTTGCCCACAAAGCTTCTTCCATTCTATTATTCCAATCTCTTTTATACTTGGAGACGACCTCCTTTAACAAGTTGCAAAATGTTTGTTAAATTCTTCGGCTAGTCCATTTGCAACAACATAATACATTGATGAATTACGTTGCTTGAAGCCAAAAATTTCACAGATCTTGATCATCAATTTATTATCAAATATTTTGCCATTATATGTTCTTATATAACTAGGAATGCCAAAACAGTATATGATGTTCACTCGAATGAAGTTTACAACATTCTCTTTCTTCACTTTCTTGAGAGCAACGACCTCGTCCCATTTTGAGAAATAATCAGTTGCGACCAAGATGTATAGATGTCCTCCATAAGATTTTGGAAGTGGTCTAACAATATCTAATCCCCAAGCATCAAATGGCCAAGATGCAATAGTGGGATGTAACACTTCAAGGGGTAGGTGTATAAAATTTGCGTGAAACTGGCAAGCCTTGCATCTTTGAGCATAATCTATGAAATCTTTCACCATTATCGGCCAGTAGTAACCCATCCTCTTTATGTGGAAGTGGAGCTTCGGCCTAGATTGATATGATCCACAAACTCCAGAGTGCGCCTCTTGCAAAGCTTGAGCTGCTTTTTCTTCCCCTAAAAACGCAAGAGAACTCCCTCCAATGATCTTTGGTACGAAGTGTCTTTGTAGTAAAGAAAGCGAGGGGAACGCCAACGAATTTCGGTCTTTCTTCTTGGATCTTCAGGAAGTATCCCATAACATAAGTAGTTGATCATGGTTTGTCGCCAATCAACCTTCATAGCTTCAGTGGTGGCTACCAAATTCTCGAGCTTGCTTTCTTCATCCTCGTTCTCATTTGGAGGTACTATCCATTTTTGGTAAATATTGATTTGTGTCTAGCGGACAGAGTCAATGTTGAAGATAGAGCAGCTAATGCACCAGCTTTCTTATTTTCCTTCCTTGGCACATGCCGAAGAGTTACGTTGCCAAGTCATCCAATCAATTTCTATGCATAATCATAATAAGGATGCAATTCTGGCTTTTGGATCTCGTAGCTACCTAGCAATTGATTGATCACTAACTCAGAGTCTCCAAAAATATGTAATTTGTTTTGTCTCATATCAACGACCATCTCAATCTCAAGTATGAGTGCTTGATATTCTGCATCGTTGTTGGTGCAATAGTGTGTTAAGGTGAAGGAATATGGCAAGACTTCCCCTTGAGAAGTGACAAACACAACAGATGCACCATCTCCTTCACGATGTGCGGCACCATTAAAATACATTTTCCATGGTGGTTGCACTTCTATGACCACTGCATCCTCATCATATAGTTCATCAGTAAACTCCCAATCATCAAGAATTGGATGATCTGCCAAGAAATCTGCCAAAGCTTGTCCTTTCATAGCTCTTTGTGGGATATACACTATCTCAAATTGTTGAAATTGAAGGTACCACCTTGCTAATCGATAATTGAGGACGGGTTTTGACATAAAAAACTTGATTGGGTTCGCCCTTGAGATGAGATGGATGACATGAGCTTGGAAGTAGTGCTTCAGCTTTTGAATTGCGAAAAGTAATGCTTCATCTCATTATTCGATAGGAGAATACTTCATCTTATTTGGTTTCATCATCCTACTCAAGTAGTAGAGGGAATTTTCTTTACTTTCACTATTTTCTTGGACCAAAAGGGCTCCAACTGAACTTTCTTGGGCTGCAATATATAGAATCAATGTCTTTCCTGCTATGGAGGCTACCAGAACTGAAGGTTTAATCAAGTAGGATTTGATGCTTTGGAATGCATTACTACAAGCTTGGTCCCATTCAAAAGGTATGCCCTTCTTCATGAGACGGCTAAAAGGTTGGCATTTCCCTGCTAGATTTGAGATGAATCTTCTATGGTATGCCAATTTTTCTTGTAGACTTGTTAGTACATCTATATTTTTGGGCTCGGGTATCTTCAAGATTGCATCAACTTTGGCTTGATCTATCTCAATCCCTCAATGTCGAACAATGAAGCCAAGGAATTTTCAAGAAGTAACTCCAAAGGCACATTTCAATGGGTTCATTCTAAGTTGATATCTTCGGAGTCGTCCGAACACCATTCTTAAGTCTTGCAAGTGGTCTCCTATCTTTCTTGATTTCACTACCAACTCATCCATATAGCATTCCACATTCTTGTGGAGGATGTCCTCAAAGATATTCTATATTGCCCTTTGATATGTGGCGCCAGCATTCTTCAAGCCAAAAGGCATAACTTTGTAGCAATAAATCCCTTTACGAGTACGAAATGCAGTAAGCTCTTCATCTTTTCGTTCCATATGTATTTGATTGTAGTCAGATAATCCATACATAAAAAACACCACCTCGTATCCGGTGGTGGCATCAATCATAAGCTCTAGAATGGGGAGTGGAAATTCATCCTTGGGGCATGCATTATTGAGGTTTCTAAAATCGACATAAACTCTGAATTTGACCATTCTTCTTCTTTTTCACATGAACAATTCTTAAAATCCAAGACGGATATTTAATCTCCCGAATGAAACCAACTTCAATGAGTTTATTGACCTCGGCTTTAATTGATGGGATCAATTCTGGCCCGAAGCGTCTTTGGGCTTGCTTAACAGGACGAGCTCCTTTATTGCCTGCGAGATAATGAAGTGCTACTTTAGGATCTAAGCTAGGCATCTCTTTGTAGCTCCAAACAAATACATCTTTACATTCTTTGAGTAGCTCCATATAAGTATTTTCTTCATCTGTGGTTAAAAGGACACTTACATAGTTGGGCCTGGAGTTTTCTGCAATACCAAGGTTGACTTCTTTCAATCAACAGTCAATGTAATTCCTTCTTCTAGTTCAGCAGGAGCATCCTCGACATCTTCGTCTTCTTGAGGATCACCATCATTAAAAGATATATGGCAACACCAAGAAGCATCTCCGAAATATTCGTCAACTTTCCTTTCGGATGAAATGTATTGCTCCTCATTTGCAGTAATGTGATATGAAGATCCTACACTTTCTTCCTCTTCGTCACGCTCTCTGGTGTGGACCATTGTGCGAGTCTTCACTTTGAGCACCTCTCCACATAAAATCAAAAGTTCTGATTTTCGCTTCATTCTGGAAGGGATCGGGATTTGACACTCTTTGGAGATACTTTAGACTCTAGATGGAAAAGGACTTCTTATTTTTCATAATTTCTTTGGACTTGTTCTTCTTATTTTTTAATGGCCCACCTCTCAAATACAGAACTTCTTGTAATTGGTTCTCCATATTGATCATAGACAGAAGGCCTTTTATTAGGATCAGCAGGTTCATCTTCTGTCGTGATATAGTTAATACTTGCTCTTCTAATGGAGATGCGAACCAGTAGGGGTAGTTTGTAACCTAAACCCTCACGTGATTGCTTCACTACATGCTCTTTATCCTTCATCGTGTTTTCTTTCCTAGTAGCTTCATATGGGAGCTTCCCTAGCTTAGATGGTTCATTGGGATCATATCCAGCCTTTGTGAACAACCTGTAAGCATTCGGATCAAAACCTTCATCTGTGTATTTCGTAGGGAGTGCCTTATTTTGAGGCATGTTAGGGGCACAAATTTTCCAATAGCTTTGAGGATAACTTTATGGTATCAATCTACTTGATAGGAAGGGTTAGTTCTCTTAGTGCACCTTTTTGGAGGCTTGATGATTCTCAGTTATATTTCTTCACTTTTGGGACATAACAAAATAAAAGGAACTATTTTCTAGACTTTGGCCTTCGTGATATCATCAACCTTTACTCCATTCATGATATGGTTTTTCAAGTAGAACTTTGCATCATCGAAGTATGCCTCGGCTTTAGCGAACTACTTGTCGTCAGCAACTATCTTCTTCTCGACTCCATCTTTATTATATTTCAAACATTGGTAGTAAGTTGATTGGACAACTTTATTCTCATGTATTCACGGCCTGCCAAGCAATAAATTGTATGAAGCATTTGCATCAATCACATGCATCCATACAATTGATTGCATATCTCCCATGGCAATTTCCAACTTGATAGCTCCTATGGCCATTTGTCCCCCTTGATTGAATCCTTGAATCATCTGTCGACTTTCAGAAAGATCTTCAATTGAGATGTCGTGTTCTTTCATTATGCGAATGGGAAGAATTTTAACTGCAGATCTGTCATCTATCAAGATTCTATTTATCCTCAGCTCCAGCACATAACCGACCATAAATAAATGACGATTGTGTGATGTCTCACCAAGTAGGAGATCATCTCCAGTGAAGGTGATTTTGCCATTACAGACATCTGCTTCTTGGAAGGAGGACTCAACAAGACTATTAGACAGTGATGGGGAGAGTGTTGACTTGACTTCATTCTTTTCCTCTTCTTCTTTATCAGAATTACATCACAAAGCTTTGTCATCATCGTCATAAATCCTTATGCGAAACCAACTCGGCAAAAATTCTCCTAAAGTCACCGGGTGGCGTGGCTTTTGGTAATGGTGTGTCTCTATCTCCACCTTCTTTGTGTTCTTAACAATATGTAGCTTCTTTAGTCTTCTCACCATCTTATCCCTCGTAGGTTGCTTTATTGATCCTTTTTGCATACTCAATTTACAGCGTATTTGACGATTCACCAGGTCCATCCTTCTTCATCAGGTTGATCAACTCAGACTTTCTCATCTTCCAGCACTTCTTCATCTTCATTCCCTTCATAGGTGCATATCTCAATCGGATTGAATGAGCAAAAATTAATGGACAGATGGTTTGTGCTTGCCTTTTTGTCTTCGAGCTCGATCTTCTTTTGACGAGCCAAATGCATAAATTTCTCCTTGAAAATAAAGCACTTTTCAAGAGGGTGGCCTACAAGCCGGTGGTATTTGCAGTAATTCGGGTCATTGCTTTTTTCAACTTCATCTGGCTGCTTCATCTCTGGCAGCTCAATAAGTTTTAACTCAAGGAGCTCTTCAAATGTTGCAGGCACATCAGAGTCTAGAAATGGGTACTCCTTTTCTTGCATCTCTTTGAGAGTCAACTTCCGATTTGCATTGTCTTGAGAGGCAACTTTTTCCTACTCTGTTTCTTGCTCACCTTGGTAGTAAACTTCAAAGGAGAGGCATTGACATTTATGGATTATTTTCTTTCATTCTTGGGTACGAAGTTCCTCCATTTCTTGACTTCTTACTTATCCCTTCCTTTGAAAGGTTTTTTGATAGGTAGACCTTCATTTCCCGCAAAAGCCATGCTCAACTCCATATCATGAGCACGGGTGGAAAGTTCATCAAATGCCCTGGGCTTATTTCCTTGCAAGATGTAACGAAGTCCCTAATGCATTCCTTGGATGCACATCTCTATTCCAGAAGCGTCTCTTAGCCTATCTTTGTAGTTAAGGATTGCATTCCTCCATCATTGATAAATCAATAACTGGTTCATCTTTTCATTGGCGAGTGTTCGTAAGTTTCACCATGCTCACAGTACACCTCATGCTATAAAAGCGATTGAGAAACTCTTGCTCCAGTTGGTCCCAACTATCAATGGATCCGGTCTCGAGGTCGGTGTACCAATCAAAAACATTCCCCTTAGTGAGCGGACGAACTGCTTGACAAGATAATCTCCATAAGTCCCTGCATAGTTGCATGTCTCAACAATGTGCGCGGCATGTTGTTTTGGATTTCCCTTGCCGTCGAACTGCTGAAATTTGGGAGGTTGATAGCTGGCAGACATCTTCAAGCTATCGATTCTTGCCGTATACGACTTTGCGTACGTGAGAGAAAACTTTAAAGCAACCTACTACTTATCCTTGATAGTTCCCATAATGAATTCCTTCAATTGTTCTATGAGAATTGATCCTTCGGAGAAGACATGAATTTCTTTGGCGGATGACACTTATGTTTTTGGATGATCAGCCTTCTTGTGGACTACAGGAAGCTTTCCAGGTGCATGACTTTATTCTCCATCCATCATGCTTTCAACTATGCCTGTCAATTTTGCGATACAGACATCTTGATCTTGAGCATACTTTGTTAAGCCATCAATCGCCTTTGTCAGGTTTGCAAGTTTCACCTCTATTGAACTCGGTTTGGAACATGTCATGTGGCGAGATTGGCATAGAACCAATACTTAAGACTTCATCATCAGGTTGGGTAAGCTAACTCTTGGTATTGTATAACGTAAGTTGAGCAAGAGCTTTCTCCACAACTTCTGCAATATTATCTCCTCTCTCTGACTTGCTAGCAGAGGACCTTTCTTCTTCGGATGATGAAGATCTCAAAACGTGCATGACACTTGGAGCGCTTGTTTTCCCAAGACGTTCGCCTTGCTCTGGGTGATTGGCCCAAGAATCCCATAGTAACGTTCGGGATACTTTTGAGTCGATCTTCTTTGAAGCCATCTTAGTGATCTTGAATGTTGAGAGTTGAGAAGAGATACCACTGGGCGTGCCAAAATTTGTAACAACTAAATTTTTCTTCTAATAAATAATAATCAAGTCATGAAATATAGCGACATATGTTATATTCAATTTCAAGTGCTGAGGTTACAATCTCTAAAATATCTCGAAATCTAAAGAGATGTAATCCTCTGATTCTTCTCCTCAAGACTAATGGTTCAAGGGCTTGAGAGCTTGATCTTGAAACAGATTTCAGATTTTAGTACGTCACGAACAATTTGAAGGTCGTCACGAACCAGGATTTGGCATTGGGTTATCAAGAACGGAAGATTTGAAGCTGCCCACCTATGATTTTAGTTTGTTCTTGGAATTTGACCACAAACGATGATTGCAGATATGGATGGAGACCTTGATGCTATTCTTCAAACCTTCTTTAGCCGTTCCTTCGTCTTACTTGCTTGTCCCTCAGCCTTCTTCTCTGACCCTTTATATAGGCGTAGGGTGGAGTAGTCCGCAAGAAAACCCTAGTGGATCATTGGGCTTGAGGCTTATGGACCGACCTATTTGATAGAAAATCAATTTGTGGGCTAGCCCAATAGTACATTGGACTTTTACTTAAATCATATCATTTTAGACTTAACTAATCCACCCTATTATACTAGCTCCTAGTATCATTTGGACTACTATATATTTAATATACGATGAAATCCAAATTAATTGTGAATTTAAATTTAATAAAATTTTATTTGTCTATGGTGTTTTCCGCCTTCCACCTTCCACGGTAACTTATCATCCCCCTGTCTTGTATTGGAGTAGAAAAAGTTTTTATTTTTGTACAAACTAGAGCTTACAACAAATTATGCAAGAAAAAATGCAAAAGTTAAATGGCTGTGTAATTAGAAAGATGTTATATTTGTTGTTGTATCAAATAAATTGTGTTGGGGGAACTTGGTTTGCTTCGAGGAAAATGAACAAAATGACAGCATTTACTAGTGTTGATTGAATTAAATGAAATGGAAGGAAAAGAGAAGTGTACATATACATGTTTTTGCTATTTCCTCAAACTACAAAAGAAGCTTTATACCCAACTTTTATTGAGAATTTTCCTAATGGCAATAAAGAGTACTGATGTATTCTACAAAATGTTTTAGTTTTACTTGTTTGAAAAAGGAAATTGCAGGCGTATTTTGGAGTTGGTTTCACATGTTTATTGACTGGTTTTAAAGGAGAGTATGGTGGAGAAAGAAGGGTCGTTTATGGAGTCAATTTAAGGCACTTTTGGCTGCGTTTTGGAGCTGTTCTGGGGTCGATTCCAGCTGGGGTTCGCGATGCTTTTCAGCTGAGTTCTCGGCTGGGTTTTTCCATGTTTTGGGGCTGGTTTACATGTCTAAAGTTGGGGCAGTTTATAGGGAGGAAAAGGCTGAAGATTGGTGCTATTAGAAGTGGTTTTTGCAGTAGTTTTGCTGCATTTTTTTCAGCTGTGTTTTAATGGAGCTTTCTGTTTATCTTTTATATGGATTTTTGAGTGGTTTAAGGGAGGTTTACATGGATAAAGTTGTGGCTGTTATAGGGAACTGGTATTTTTAAAAAAAATTCTTGGGGAAAAAGTAGTTGCGGCTGTTAAGAAGAAAAAGGAGCTGCTCGATTTTCCTCCTTTTGTTGTTGTTGCTCTCTTCTTTTGGTTCTCAGACGCTCTTACGTTTTTTCATTGGTTTTTGATCTATTCATGTAGAGAGAAGCATTGTTTGATTTTTCTTGCATTTTCTCATTATTTAATTGAAATTATTAGATCCTGTAACTCAAGTTGAATGTCATGTTCCTTTTATTTTCCCTAAGTGTTTTGGACTATAAGCATTTTTAAATTGAATTTTCTTAAAGGATAATAACTTTATTTATCCTTTTGTAGATGGAATAAATAAAGAAATGAAAGACAAAGGCTGTGAAGATCTAGTCCTAATTAAGAAAAACTTTGAATTATTGTGAATGCGTAGACTAGGAATATTTGTTATCAACATTTTGAAACTTATCAACTGACTAACTCATGCACTTAGAGTACAACATTTTACTTTTATGGATATCATTAGCTTGTTGGACAATTTAGATTATGAATCATTTTGTTATTTAAATAAAAAAAATTTATTTTCTCAATTTATAATATATATAAATATTATTTACAACAAGGGCTATATTTTTGTTTCGATTAAAATATTACAATAGCCTAACAGCATCATTGCAATTGATATCATATGGCACTCCAATAGAAAATGTAAACCTTTGTACCATGACCTGTAAACTAATCCAAAATGTTCTACAAACCGTTGCAATAACTATTCCAAACTGATGAAATACATATTTCTTGATTATCAAATACCCATAGCAATAGAAATAAAAACCGTCGCAATAGCTTAAAGAAATCGCTTCCATATCAATAAATAATCATAACAATAGCTTATATAATCATTGCATTAGATGATATTTAGAATTTATCGACAATTGTCTTAAATTGTATGGTAACAGATTTCAACTGTTGCAGTTAGAAAGAATAGTCGTTCAACCAGAGACAGAAAAAATCGTTGCGATAGACGATACTGTAGCAACGATTATATGAACCGTTACAAGAACCGTTACAAGAACCGTTCCTTCAGCTTTATTGGGACACAGGCTGGTGGAACAAACTACCACTTTGATAGTTGAGGGAGAAAAGGAGGTACGTGTTATATTATGGGTACACTACTAAAAAGGAGGAAGTTGCGGTGGTTTTAATATGGCAGTTTCCCAAAATCGCGGGAATACAAATAGATTAATGGTCATTTTGGTAGCGCCACATTACTTATTTACAAAGTGGTGGGTAAGTGTATAAAATGGTTGTTCAAGCTAGTGGCCGCTATTTATGTTTTAATTTTGACATAGTTTTTGATTTATTTAAAAGTAGATAATACATCTAACTCTCACATATTAGAAACCCTAGTCTCTCTATTTGCCTCTCTTCGTTCATCGATCTGGAGTAATCCGGAAGTGACGTTTCACCAAAACACCATTACCGACGACTCCATCTTCTCTCATTTCCTTCTCTTCCTCTTATCAGGTGGCCGATGAAGCTCGCAGCCTGTTTACTGACTTTCCATTATGCCTTTGATATATGCGGGTCAATCTCTCCAAGGTACTCTATGATTTTTCTCTTATTTTTGCTTATACAAGTCGATATTTATGTGGATCTATAGTCACTTTGTTGTTTTACTATGCTATGTCGCAATAGTTATTGGTTCTCTGCTTAGCTTGCTTTCTCTCAGAGATTTCATACGTCTGGTATCATTAAGGACGAATCATTTTGTGATTGGAATTCGTTAGAAGTGTTTTTTCTTTGGTTGGAACTTGTTTGTCAGAGTAGGATTGAGAGAAGTGACAACCCTTCAAAATATAAATTTTGTGTGCTTTAAGAGTAAGGGACTCCACATTGCTCCTTCCTCGATTGTTTTAGTATTCGAAGATATATTAGCAAGGATAGAGCAGAATATGTACAGTGAATTATATAGTGGTCTTACCTGGCTTGGGATTAAGGCTTGGTTATTTGATAGAATCAAGAGCTCTGTATGTGGAGTGGTGTTTCGTTGTAATTTACACATGCTATATGTTATTGTGCAAACTATTGAATTCTTTTCATTGAATGATTGAGTTGGTCGGCTTGAATTAATTTTAGTATCATTTGCAATGTTGTTGCAACCTTTCTTTGCTTCATTCTAGGAATTAGACTTGACTGCATGAATTGAGTTTTGTATTTGTGAGTCTATTTTGTAAATGCTAACTTTATTTGTCCATGGTTACATGACTTATTCGTACTTTTGGTTGATGTTCGGGGGCCTCGGGGTAATTTTTGATAGTTGATGAGAGATTTGGAGTTAGAGATTTGCAGCTGAAGCTGCTAAACCACTGTCATAACGGCACATGCGGCTTGGGGACCTCAGGTGCGGGACCGAAAAAGGGGAAGGCTAGCTGCAGATGCGGAAGTTGGCGTGAAGGGCTGAAGCACAGGTGCGGATGATTGGTCGGACCTACGAGGCCGTAGGTGCGGAAGGTGAGGCGCAGGTGCGGAATTTTGGTTTTAAGAGGAAATCGCAAATGCAGTGCTTTGGCCGAAGATGCGGTACCGCAGGTGCGATATAGAGACTGCAGGTGTGAAAAGCATGGGTCATAAACTCTCTTCACTGCACTCAAACCTTATTTACTTTAGTTACTTATGGATTTGGCATACTTACGTTACTCCATGCACCTTGTATGCAGATTCATGTGTCTGAGCATCAGAGTGAGAGCTTTTAGTACTATCAGAGCTTTGTCGGAGACTGTAAGGTAGTTGCACGACATTTTCATCTTGCTTTCCTCCTTTTTATCTTAATATTCGGTCATACTCAGACATACATTGTATTATTCAGTCAAATTTTGGTTGTATTTAGAGGCTCTTTAGTAGTGATACCGGATGGTTGGGCTGTGTTGGTTTTATGTAATAATATTCCGCATATTCTGTTTATTTCATCTATTTCATACGACGAATTTGAAAATTATTCAATATTAGAAAATGGTTGTATAAAAGATTTTGTTATGGTAAATGTTTGGTTGGTTATCCTAATACTCTGATAGGCGCCATGACGAACGGGGTATTTAGGGTCGTGAAAAGTTGGTATCAGAGCCTAGGTTACATAGGTCTCGTGAGTCATGAGTCGGTTTAGTAGAGTTTTCACGGATCGGTACAGATACGTCTGTACTTATCCTCGGGAGGCTGCAAAACCTTTAGGAAAACTTTGCTTTCTTAAAATTTATGTCGTGCGAATATGTTGAATATAGTACTAAACTTCTATTATTCTATTCTATTACAGATGGTGATGGCACATGCTATCGGTCAGTACGGACGACCACCAGTACCACCATTTGGGGCCACTAGAGGCCGAGGTCGCGGTCAAGGTCGTGGTAGGGGCAGGGGTGTAGGCTAGTAGCAGCTAGGGTAGAACCTGCAGATCCACCAGCCATCCCAATTTAGGATCAGGTCCCAGATACGGACGCTCCGGCAGCACCAGCTCAGGCACCGGATGTGCCTATTGTGATTCCAGGCCTTCAAGAGGCTCTAACTCAGATTCTATCAGTGTGCACTAGTTTGGCTCAGGCAGTCTCAGTTACTACGGTCGCAGATACTTCTCAGACTAGTGGAGGCACTCTGATTCCCGTTGCTTGCACACCTGAGCAGGTTGTGCAGGGACTTCAGGCACCGAGGGCACCTCCAGCCCAGCCGATTGCACGAGCCCAGGATAATATGGTATCAGTTATGCATGAAAACGAGCAGCGTCGATTGGAGAGGTTTGGTAGACTTCAGCCTCCAACTTTCTGTGGTACGGAGGGCGAGGATGCCCAGGGTTTCTTGGACAAGTGTCAGAGGATTCTTTGCACAGTGAGTATTCTAGAGATTAGTCGGGTTGCATTCACTAGGTTGAGGTCCCAGAGGCCTCGGGTTGATTTTTGATTGTTGACGGGAGATTTAGAGTTTAAGATTTGCAGCTGAAGTTACTGAACCACTGTCCTCACCACACCTGCGGCTTTGGGACCGCATGAGCGGAAGGCTAGCCGTGGATACAGAAGTTGGCGTGAAAGGCTGAAGCGCATGTGCGGATGATTGGTCACACCTACGAGATCGAAGGTGTGGAAGGTGAGGCGCGGGTGCGGAATTGTGGTTTTAAGTGGAAATCACAGATGCGGTGCCACATGTGCAATGTAGGGACAATAGGTGCCAAAAGTCTAGGTCAGAAAGTATAAAAGGTTTCCTTCGCAAAGTTTTGGTTATTTCACAATTGTTAAGACGGCTTTTGAGCGAATTCTAAGAAACTTCATTGAGGTATGATTATTTAATCTAAACTCGTTTCTATGGTGTTATTTCATTGATTAGGCTTCAAATTTAAGGAAATTCGTAGTTAAAAACTAAAGAAACTAGGGCTTGAAATTGGAGACCTTTGATTAGGGATTTGAGGGATCATTTGTGGTCGAATTTTGGTATTCTTGTTATGTATGAACTCATGGGAGGATAAGGAGTTTGTTGATGTAATATTTATTGATTTTCGAGATCTGGGCCCGGGAATCGGGTTTGGTCAATTTTGGGATTTGTGTTATAATTTAATTATTTTTGCTTGGGCTTCGTTCCCTTAGCATATTTTGACGTCATGATTCTGATTTTGGATAGATTCAACGTGATTTGAGGCCGAGGTGGGAGGCAAGGGCATTGAGGAGTAGTATTTCATCCCGTTTGAGGTAAGTAGCCATTGTAAATATGGATCTAAGGGTATGAAAGCCCGGTATTTTCATATTGTTTTGATAAATGAAATGGAACCGTGTTAGGTGATGAGCGTATGTGCATGCACCGGTAGGGATTGTGACTTGGTCCTTCTTGTAGTGACTTTTCAATCATGTATTTGATTTGAAATCCTGTGATATTCAGTATTTTAGAGATTGATACTATATTTTGAGTTGTACGCCATTTTTGGGGCCTTGTACCGACCTGTTTAGACCCTTAAGGGTATTTTTACTACGTTCCTCACAATGTTTGATATTGAAAGAATATCCTCAAAATATGATTTGGGCTGAGTTCCCTGATTTTTACTGTTATGTCCGAATGGCCCTGAGGTTAATGATTGAGAGCTTTATGACATAATGGCGAGGACTATATATCTATTATGGACCGGGTTGCACGTTGCAACAATATATATGTATATATATGAACGAATCGGGCCACACACCGCAGCAGTATTTATATGGATCAGGCTCCACGCCACAACGACGTATTGGATCTGGCTGCACACTGCATCGATATGATGGTTGGGCTGAAGGAGCCCCTCAGAAGATTGCACACCCTTAGTGAGTGAGTCGACTATATATGTTGGATCGGGCTGCACGCAGCATCAAGTGTTACATTTATTATCTTTATGAGATATCTGATGAGCTTAAGAGCTGAAAGTGAGTACTAAGTGATGAGAGATGAGTCACGAGTGACTGAGAGGCATGCCCGATTGGTTTTACTTTGAGTGATGTTTTCCCCGAGGGGCCTGTTTTATGACATATACTGTTTTCACTCTTCTTATATGCTGAGCCTCTATTGAAAATGAATGAATAAATGATTTTAAACACTTTAATTTAAAAATGGAAATTTCTGACTTCATATTTTTGTTGTGATTTCATGATATGTGATCTTAAATGCTCGTCACTACACTCACACCTTATTTACTTTAGTTACTTACTAAGTTGACATACTTACGTTACTCCATGCACCTACTGTACAGATCCAGGTGCCTGAGCATCAGAGTGAGAGCCTCTAGTACTCTCAGAACTTTGTTGGAGATTGTAAGGTAGCTGCACGACATTCTCAGTCCTGCTTTCCTCCTTCCTATCTTAATATTTGTCATATTCAGACTTACATTATATTATTCAGTGAGATTTGGGTTATATTTAGATGCTCTTAACTAGAGACATTGGATGGTTGGGTTGTGTTAGTTTTATGTACTGATATTCCGCATATTCAGTACGACCGCAACTACTTCTCAGGGCGGGAAGGCACTTAGACTCTCGGTTCTAGCACACATGAGCAGGTTGTGCAGGGACTTCAAGCACCAGGGGAACCTCCATCCCAGCCGGTTGCACCAGCCTAAGATTATGTGGTACCAGTTATGCCCGAGGACGAGCAGCGCCGATTGGAGAGGTTTGGTAGACTTCAGCCTCTGACTTTCAATGGTATAGAGGGCGAGGATGCCCAGGGTTTCTTGGACAAGTGTTAGAAGTTTATTCGCACAACGGATATTCTGAAGATCAGTTGGGTCGCATTCACTACTTTTCAGTTTTTTAGAGATACCTTTACTTGGTGGGAGGCTTATGAGAGGTGTAGGCCTATTGATGCATCATCACTTATCTGATAGCAATTCTCCATTCTCTTCTCGGAGAAGTATATGCCACAGTCTCGCAGAGAGGAGCTGCCAAGGCAGTTCGAGCAGTTGCGTCAGGGAGATATGACTGGGACACAATATGAGATGGTGTTCTCGGAGTTAGCTCGTCATGCTGTTTGGTTGGTCCATACTGACAGAGAGAGGATTTGGAGGTTTGTTGATGTCCTCACATATCGGTTTCGGATACTCAAGAGCAGAGAGAGTACAGGTGCTATTTGGGGAGGTTGTTGACATTTCCGCGAGATTGAGTAAGTTCATCACCAGGAGCGAGATGAGAGAGAGGCCTTAGGGATCTGGTCGTTTTGGTGGTGCTGCTTCGAGAGGTCAGTTTTAGCACGGCAGAGGCTGTCCATTCAGGCATGCTTAGTCATCTCACCCAGTTCATAGTAGGGAATCATTAGGCCATGGTTCTCACATCTCGCATTAGGGCCATTCATCACTCAGTGCCCTACCATCCCAGAGTTCGTCCCATGCTCCATCAATTTAGTGTTCTTCCATGCCAAGTCTTTTTACTGGTTATTCAAGTGCCAGGGTTTCCCTTCAGTCCCCGTTCCCCGCACTAGGGAGTTATTAACGAGTGTGGAAAGTTAGGGCAAATAAGGAGGTAGTGTCCTCGTCTTCTTGAGGGTCCGTCTCAACAGAGGGGTCTGCCCTCAACTTTAGCTCCAGTTACTTCACCACCCACTCGGGCAGCTAAGGGTGGGGGTCAATCGGCTAAGGGTCGCCCCAGAGGGGGAGGTCAATCATGTGGGGGTCATGCTAGTTTCTATGCACCCCCAATCAAACCAAATGTTATTGCTTTAGATGCTGGGATTACATGTATTATCTCTGTTTGCCACAGAGATGCCTCTGTATTATTTTAATTTAGTTTTATTTTTTCATATGTGTAATCATATTTTGCTTGTTAACTAGATACGCCATGTGAGTCTGTTCTTTTATTTGTTCGTGTATCTATTCCGGTGGGCAATACTATTGTTGTGGACCATGTATACTGGTCATGTGTGGTGACTATTAGGGGTCCGGAGACCCAAGTGGATCTTTGGTTACTTTGTATGGTTGTTCGATGTGATTCTAGGCATGGATTGGTTATCTCTGTGACGGTCTATTTTGCACTGTCATTCTAAGACAGTGAGGTTGGCTATGCCAGGTGTGCCACGGATTGAATGGCGAGGTTCGACTCGCATTATCCCTAGTAGTTAGTCTCATTTATGAAGGCCCAGTGGATGGCTTGGAAGGGTTATTTTTCATACTTAGCCTTCATGAGGGATGTCAGTGCAGAGGATCATAGAATTGATGTTGTTCCTGTTGTGAGGGATTTTCCCGTGTGTTTCATGAAGACTTTCCAGGAATGTCCTTGTACAGAGATTGATTATGGTATTGACCTGGTGACAGGAACTCAGCCTATCTCTTTTCCACCATATCATATGGCACCAGCAGAGTTGAAAAATTTGAAGGAGTAGCTTCAGGAACTCCTTGATATGGGGTTTATTCGACCTAGTGTTTCGTTGCGGGTTGCTCCTATTCTATTTGTGAGGAAAAGGGATTCCACGATGAGGATGTGCATTTTTACAGGCAGTTGAACAAGGTTACAATTAAGAACAACTATCCCCTTCCTCGCATTGATGATTTGTTCGACCAGCTTTAGGGGGTGAGGTTGTTCTCCAAGATTGATCTCTGTTCAGGGTATCACCAGTTGAAGATCAGGGACTTGGATATTCTTAAGAAAGCTTTTAGGACCCGATATGGTCACTATGAGTTCCTTATGATGACTTTTGGGCTAACCAATGCCTCAACAACGTTCATGCATTTGATAAATAACGTGTTCTATCCCTAGCTCGACTCATTTTTCATAGTTTTCATTTGATGATATTCTGGAGTATTCGCATAGTCAGGAGGAGCACGCGGAGTAGTTGAGAGTTGTGTTACATAGATTGGGGGAGGAGAAGCTTTATGCAAAGTTCTCTAAGTGTTAGTTTTGGCTCAACTCAGTGGCTTTCTTAGGACACATGGTGTCCAATGAGGGTATTCAGGTTGATCCAAAGAAGATAGAGGAGGTTCACAGTTGGCCCAGACAGTCCTCACCTACAGAGATTCGCAGCTTTCTTGGTTCGGCGAGTTATTACCGTTGATTCGTCCATGGATTTTCATATACCATATCACTCTTGACCAAATTGACTCACAGTGGTTGGATGAGTGTAAGACGAACTTCAAGAAGCTCAAGACCTCCTTGACCACAACTTTAGTGGTAGTTTTGTCATCAACTTCATGTATATATACTGTATTGTGATGCTTCGAGAGTTGGTATTGGGTATGTGTTGATGCATGAGGGTAGTTCTATTGCTTATGATTCTCGTCAGTTAAAGTCCCATGAGAAGAACTACCCGTTGATAATCTAGAGTTGGCTGACATAGTTCACGCGTTGAACATGTGGAGGCATTATTTGTATTGAGTGTCTTGTTAGGTGTTTACTGATCATATGGGGTTTATTCGACCTATTGTTTCGTTGCGGGTTGCTCCTATTCTATTTATGAGGAAAAGGGATTCCACGATGAGGATGTGCATTTTTACAGGCAGTTGAACAAGGTTACAATTAAGAACAACTATCCCCTTCCTCGCATTGATGATTTGTTCGACCAGCTTTAGGGGGTGAGGTTGTTCTCCAAGATTGATCTCTGTTCAGGGTATCACCAGTTGAAGATCAGGGACTTGGATATTCTTAAGAAAGCTTTTAGGACCCGATATGGTCACTATGAGTTCCTTATGATGACTTTTGGGCTAACCAATGCCTCAACAACGTTCATGCATTTGATAAATAACGTGTTCTATCCCTAGCTCGACTCATTTTTCATAGTTTTCATTTGATGATATTCTGGAGTATTCGCATAGTCAGGAGGAGCACGCGGAGCATTTGAGAGTTGTGTTACATAGATTGAGGGAGGAGAAGCTTTATGCAAAGTTCTCTAAGTGTGAGTTTTGGCTCAACTCAGTGGCTTTCTTAGGACACATGGTGTCCAATGAGGGTATTCAGGTTGATCCAAAGAAGATAGAGGAGTTTCAGAGTTGGCCCAGACAGTCCTCACCTACAGAGATTCGCAGCTTTCTTGGTTTGGCGAGTTATTACCGTTGATTCGTCCATGGATTTTCATATACCATATCACTCTTGACCAAATTGGCTCAGAGTGGTTGGATGAGTGTAAGACGAGCTTCAAGAAGCTCAAGACCTCCTTGACCACAACTTTAGTGGTAGTTTTGCCATCAACTTCATGTATATATACTGTGTATTGTGATGCTTCGAGAGTTGGCATTGGGTATGTATTGATGCATGAGGGTAGTTTTATTGCTTATGCTTCTCGTCAGTTAATGTCCCATGAGAAGAACTACCACGTTGATGATCTAGAGTTGGCTGACATAGTTCACGCGTTGAAGATGTGGAGGCATTATTTGTATTGAGTGTCTTGTTAGGTGTTTACTGATCATCATGGCCTCCAACACTTTTTCAAACAGAAGGATCTCAATTTGAGGCAACGGAGATGGTTAGATTTGCTAAATGATTATGATATTACTATCTTATACCATCCGAGAAAGGCCAATATAGTGGACGATGCCTTGAGTAGGAAGGCGGTGAGTATAGGCAGTTTGGCGTATATTCTTGTTAGGGAGAAACCTCTTGCAGTTGATGTTCAGGCCTTGGCTAATCGGTTCGTGAGGTTGGATAGTTCGGAGCCCATTCAAGTATTGGCTTGTATGATTTCTCGGTCTTCCTTATTTGATCATATCAGAGAGCGCCAGTATGATTATCCTCATTTGCTTGTCCTTAAGAATAGAGTTCAGCATGACGATGCTAGATATGTGACTATTGGTGATGATAGGGTGTTAAGGATGCATGGCCGTATATATCCGTCCAATGTGGACGGGCTTTGGGGGTTGATTATAGGAAGCCCATAGCTTGCGGTATTTCATTCATCCGGGTGCTGTAAAGATGTATCAGGATCTAAGACAACATTATTGGTGGAGGAGGATGAAAAAGGATATTATGGGATTTGTATCTCGATATCTCAATTCTCAGTAGGTGAAATATGAGCATATGAGGTCGGGTGGCTTGCTTCAGTAGATGGTTATTCCAGAGTGGAAGTGGGAGAGGATCACCATGGACTTTGTAGTTGGGCTCCCACAGATTTTGAATAAGTTTGATGCTATTTGGGTGATTGTGGATCGGCTAACCAAGACTGTGCACTTCATTCCTATTTGTAATACCTATTCCTCAGAGCAGTTAGCTGAGATTTATATCATAGAGGTTGTTCGCCTACGTGGGGTCCTAGTTTCCATCATTTCAGATAGAGGTAATCAGTTTACTTTACAGTTTTGGAGGGTCGTGCAGCGAGAGTTGGGTACTCAAGTTGAGTTGAGCACAGCTTTTCACCCTCAGACAGACGTGCAGTCCGAGTTCACTATTCAGATATTGGAGGAAATGTTGCACGCTTGTGTGATTGACTTTGGTGGTTCTTGGGATCCATTTCTACCGCTCGCGGAGTTTGCATATAACAACAGTCATCAGTCCAGTATTCAAATGACTCCAAACGAGGCTTTATATGGGACACGGTCTAGATCTCCAGTTGGTTGGTTTGAGACCGACGAGGCTATACTTTTGGGTACAGACTTGGTGCAGGATCCTCTTGATAAGGTGAAGGTGATTCAGGAGAGGCTTCATACAGCGCAGTCGAGACAAAAAATTTATTCTAACAGGAAGGTTCGTGATGTATCTTGTATGGTTGGGGAGTAGGTGCTACTGAAATTTTCACCCATGAATGAGTGTTATGAGATTTGGAGAGAAGGGGAAATTGAGTCTTCGGTTCATTGGGCCTTTTGACGTGCTTCGAAGGATTGGTGAGGTGGCTTATGAGCTTGCTTTGCCACCCAATTTGTCAAGTGTGTATCCGGTACTTCATGTTTCTATGCTCCGAAAGTATATTGGAGGCATGTCTCATGATGTAGATTTCAGCAAGGTTCAGTTAGAGGGTGATTTGACCTATGATGTAGAGCAAGCAGCAATTTTGGAGCGTTAGGTTCGAAAGTCAAGATCAAATGATATAACTTCAATGAAAGTACAGTAGAGAGGTCAGCCCATAGAGGAAGCTATCTGGGAGACCGAGCAGGAGATGCGAAGCAGATATCTCACCTATTTGGGGCTTCAGGTATGTTTCTTGACTCGTTCGAGGACAAACATTTGTCTAAGAGGGGAGGATGTAACGGCCCGACCAATCGTTTCATGAGTTACCGTTCTGTTTCCCCTATTTTCGCTTCTTTATGCCTTGTTCAACTATATTTTGTGTTATCATATTTTTTATGTTGGGTTTGGAATGCTTTTGGTAAGGTTTGGGACACTTAGCCTCTTAAGTTGGTCCTTTAGTTGGAAAAGTCAAATGGAAGTTGACTTGTGAGCAAACGATCTCGGAATTTGGATTTTGTGATTCAGATAGCTTCGGGAGGTGATTTGCGACTTAGGAGCGTGATTGGAATGCGTTTTGGAGGTCCGGAATAGATTTAGGCTTGAATTGGCGAAAATGGATTTTTGGCGTTTTCTGGTTGATAGCGTATATTTTAATATAAGAGGTCGGAATGGAATTTTGGAAGTTGTAGTAGATTCTTTGTGTTATATGTGATGTGTGTACATAATTTGACGTCATTCGGTCGAGGTTTGATAGACTTCTTTATCAAAAGGGGAATTCAGAAGTTTCTGGAGTTATTAGGCTTGAATTTGATTGATTGTTTCGAAGTTGTTTTAGGTGTTTCGAAGATTAGCATAATTTTGTATGGTGGTATATAATTGCTTGTACTTTCGGTAGAGGTCCAGGGGGCCTCGGGGTGATTTTTGATGGTTGACGAGAGATTTGGAGTTTGAGATTTGCAGCTGGAACTGCCGAACCACTGTCATAACCGCACCTGCGGCTTGGGGACCGTAGGTGCAGGACTGCAGAAGCGGAAGGCTAGCCGCAGATGCGGAAGTTAGCGTGAAGGGTTGAAGTGCTTGTGCGGATGATTGGTCGCACCTACGAGACCGTAGTGCGGAAGGTGAGTGGAATTTTGGTTTTAAGTGGAAATTGCAGATATGGTACCTCAGGTGCGTTATAGGGACCTCAGGTGCGAAAATCCTGGGTCAGAAAGTATAAACGGTTTCCTTCGCGAATTTTTAGTTATTTCACAATTTTTAAGATGGCTTTGGAGCTTTTGGGAGATTTTAAAGAGAGAACTCAAGGAAACTTCATTGAGGTATTGATGAACCTAAAACTCATTGCTATGGTGTTAATCATTTAGTAGGCTTGAAATTTGTGGTTAAATATTGAAGAAACTAGGGCTTGAAATCGAAGACCTTTGATTAGGGATTTGAGGGGTCATATGTGGTCGAATTTTTGTATTCTTAGTATGTATGGACTCGTGGGAGGATAAAGACTTTATTAATATAATTTTTATCATATTCCGAGACATGGGCTCTAGGTTGGGCTTGGTCACTTTTAGGATTTGTGTTATAATTTGATTATTTTTGCATGGGCTTCGTTCCCTTCGCATATTTTGACGTTATGATTCTGATTTTGGATATATTCGACGCGAGTTGAGGCTGAGGCGAGAGGCAAGGGCATCACAGAGTAGTATTTCATATTGTTTGAGATATGTAATCATTGTAAATTTAAACCAGAGGGTATTAAACCCCGGTATCTTGTATTGTTTGGACAAAATAAAGTGGCACACATGCTAGGTAACGAGTGTGCGGGCGTGCACCGGCAGAGATTGTGACTTGGTCTATCTCGTATTGACTTTTAAGCCACGTATTTGATTTGAAATCCTATGATATCCCGTATTTTAGAGATTGATAATATATTTATGATTGTACGCCATGTTTGGGGCCTTGCGCCGACATGTTTAGACCCTTAGAGGTACTTTTACTACTTTCCTCACTATGTTTGAATTGAAAGCATATCCTTAGTCATGTTTCACCTGTTATTTGTTTAAAACTGGTTTCATCACTCTATTTCGTATATATAAAAACGGTTTGGGCTGAGTTCCCTGATTTTTACTGTTATGCTCGAGTGGCTATGAGGTTAATGATTAGTAGAGGTTTTTGGACCTAATCGCGAGGATTATATATCTATTATGGATCGGTCTGCACGCCGCAACAATATATATATATATATATATATATATATATATATATATATACACACACACGTATATGTATATATATATGTGTGTGTGTGTGTGTGTGTGTGTGTATATATATATATATATATATATATATATATAAGTGTGTATATATATATATGTATATATATATGGGGATCGGGGTTGCACGCCACAACGATGTATTGGATCGGGCTGCATGCTGCATCGATATGACACTTGGGCTGGAGGAGCCCTTTCGGAGTCTGCAGACACCTAGTGAGCTTAGTCGACTATATATATTGGAGCGGGCTGCATGCCGCTTCAAGTGTTACTATTATTACTATTATGAGATATGTACTGAGCCTGAGCGCGGAGAGTGAGTACTGAGCGACGAGAGATGAGTGACGAGTGACTGAGAGGCTTGTCCAAGGGGCTTTACTTTGAGTGATACTTTGCCCGAGGGGCCTGTTTTATGACATAGATTGTTTTCAGTCTTTGTTTTATACTGAACCTCTATTGAAAACCATTGAATAAATGATTTCAAAGAATTAATTTAAAAATGCAGATTTCTGACTTGATATTTCTGTTGTGATCTCATGATTTGTGATATTAAATGCTCGTCATTGTACTCAGGCCTTATTTATTTTAGTTACTTACTGAGTTGGCGTACTCATATTACTCGTTGCACCTTGTGTGCAAATTCAGGTGCCTGAACATCAGAGTGAGCTTCTAGTACTCTTAGAGCTTTGTCGGAGCCTGCAAGGTAGCTTCACGGCGTTCTCAGTCCTTCTTTTGCCCTTCCTATCTTAATATTCTGTCCTCTGACTTACATTATATTATTCAGTTAGATTTGGATTGTATTTAGAGGCTCTTGACTAGTGACACCGGATGGTTGGGCTGTGTCAGTTTTATGTACTGATATTCCACATATTCTGTTTATTTCATCTATTTTATATGATGAATTTGAAAATGGTTTTTATAAAAGATTTCATTGTGGTAACTGTTTGGTTGGCTTGCCTAGTACTGTGATAGGTACCATCACGACCTGGGTATTTGGGGTTGTGACAATGAAGAATTTTTTTATGGTTATTGGATTATGGTCCACTATTGATGAAGGATTATAGGAACCCTCGGAAGGCACAACGTTGAAGGGTGATGCAGCTACGCAATTAGAGAAGAAGAGACATTTAGATTTATAAGGCATGCTACTATCTCTCCATTAAGGTTGAATTGCATGTATTTACAAAAATATTTGGATGAAAAGTCATCAAAGGAGGCTTCAACAATTTTGGTTAAGTCATATCAAAGAGCTACCGACATAAAGACAGATAAACAACAAGAATATAGGAGTCAATTCGAGTTGGATCAAATGAGACCAACATAGTCTATTAAAAAAAATTCCGTGAATTGAAGAAATAGCCAATGATCTAATGACTAATAGAGAAGTAGTGGAAGAAGTTAAAATTATTAAAAAAATATTGTGGTCTGTTAGTTTAAAGTTTAACAACAAAAAGGTCATTCTTGAGGCTGCCAAAGATCTTAGGCTCAGACTTGATGATTTAGAAGGGAATTGGTGACATATGAGAAATCACTGAATCAACAGAAAGATGAGACATTAGAGGAGGCATTGCAAGAAAAGGATGAACAACCAAAAAGAAAAGAACCAATAATGGCAGAAATAAATCAAGAAGGCCAAAATTCAAAAAAAGAGGAGAAATAAGAGAAGGTACATGTAAATTTTGTTGTGACAGAATTCCATTGAAAGCGAAGAAAAGCCAACTAATATTCAAATTGATCTGCCAAAAATTTCTATAATTGTTAAAAAGGACTATCTGGTTGCAAAGAATGTCCGTCCAAAAGAGGTTGGTGTTTCACAAGAAACATTATTTGATAGAATTGAAGATGAACCTAGTAATGAAAGGAGCAAAATGGTTCATCAAGAGAATGTTTTTGATAATCGACCCAAGATTGAGGCACAAAATGGCTTGGGATTCAGAATCACAACACCGTATGATTATAGATATTGAAGATGCAATCAATCTCGTACCATTATTCGAGATTGCATGTTTCAAGGAGTATGACGAAGTAGTTATTGGTGGAATTACTCTACAATTGATAGAATGGTCAATTGAAGTTAAATGGGTATCAAAAATCAATAACACGGTAAGTCAAGAAATAGATGGTTTGAAGTAAAAGAAAAAGATGTTGATAATATATTGAATGAATTTACTATGGTTAAAGAGAGATCATATATGACCAATACTGAAGAAAAATTGAAGTTAACTAATAATTGCACTCGTGATTTTGTTGATGCTACATATATTAGGAATGGGAGGGAGTCTAAGGTACTTCTAAAAGGCTTGATATTACTTATGGAATTGGATTAATTAGTAGATTTATGGAGACTACACGGCAATACCACTTGCAAGAAGCAAAGCGAATTTTGGGATATATTCAAGGTACTCAAACTGATGGTATATTTTATTCAAAGAATAATGATAGTAGTCTTGTTGGATTTACAAACAGTAATTGGGCTGGTGATATGATACAAAGAAAAAGTACTTCTGGCTATGCATTTTATTTGGGTTCTGGTGTATTTTCTTGGTCTTCCAAAAAGCAACAAGTCATTGCTTTATCAACGGCTGAAGCAGAGTACATGGCTGCAACAAGTAGTGTTATACAAACATTGTGGTTAAGAAGAATGCTTTAATTTCTTCAACACAAGCAAGACGGTCCTACAATAATTTTTTGTGATAGAAAGTTTGCAATTGAGTTAACAAAGAATCCAATTTTTCATTGGCTTTATTTGTGACTTGGTTCAAGACAAGGAGATAGTTATTGAATATTGCAAGACTGAAGAGCAAGTTGTTGATGTTCTCACGAAGCAACTAAAATTGGAGTTATTCATCAAGTTGAAGAAGATGTTGGGCATGATCAAGTTTGAAGATCTTGGTTTAAGGGAAACTGTTGGAAACTAAACCAAGATTAATTAGTATTCCTAAGGTATCTAAGATTTGATATTTGAAAATTTATTTAATTCATGTCTAGTTAGGTTTCGTATACAATTTTATATTGAAATATGTTTTTAGTTTCGTAGTATTATAAATAGGGTGGTACTGCTTGTTTTTTTTTTAGAAAAATTCAAGAGTTTATGAATTGTAAAAAAGCCTCATGAGTTCTCTCCCTAATTAAATAAATTTCTTTTATATAATTTTTGTTGAATTTTTATTTGTGCTAAATTCCTTTTCGGGTTCCTTCAATCCTTCAATGCTTAATTATATATACATGAAACCTTTATATCTTTGTGAAAATAACATACCGGACATTGCCAGAAAAGTGGAGATATTAACATTTTCTCTGCTTAAGCTCATATATCAACGCACGCCTATGGTAAGGTATGGCTTAAATTCGTTCATGGCTAATTTTGGAGTCAAAGAATTTTAGCTTGGAATCAAAGAATAGAAGCAATTTCTTTTATTCTTTTTTAAAAATTTGGGAACCAAGAATTTTGTCCTATAAATATAGGCCATCTTATTTCAAATCATCTCATATTTTGAGTAAAAACTCACTTTGAGTATTTTAGAGAGTTTTACTATATTTCATAGAGTTAGTGTTGGGAACACTTTGAATATACCTTTTCTTTGTGAGAGATTTATTGTGAGGTCATTCTTTTGGGATATATTTTGGGATAATTAGAGTTTCATCTCTACTTTTGTACTCCCTTTTGTGTACCAATTATAGTGAAATTATCCTTACCACTTGTGGATATAGGTCATTTTAATCGAACTATGTTAAATTTGTGCCTTGTTTATACGTTTTAATGGTCCAAACTCTAATTGTGATAGCAGTTCAAATAATTATTAATTCTCGAGAGTCTAAGCTTGATCGAGAGTTTATGCCTTGTTTACATCTAAGGATTATTTACTAATTATCTCTGAGGGATTTACATATATATATATATATATATATATATATATATATATATATATATATATATATATATATATATATATATATATATATATATATATATATATATATATATATATATATAAAAATAAAATTCTGTGCAAAACTTATATTTCAATGCTGGTAAAATATAGCCTTCTGTAGTATCACCTCTTTTGGTATTTACTACCGATAAACATGCATCATGTCATGAGGTCAGAGGATTTTCAAAAGCTTTGGACATAAATAGTCCAACAGTTATGGTTTTCGTTTTATCATTAAAACATAAGTAATACAAAAATTAGAAAGAAATGTAGCTATAACGTTTCCTGTATCCAACTTAATTATGTATTAAAGGAAGAGCAAAATTGATGTATACCATAAAATACTAATTACTAATTCACACACCACATTAATAAATAACCTAAAAGGGAGACAGATTAACCAAAATGAATCTCACTAAATTAATATGTAACTGAAAATCTATGGTACACTATATAGGAAACTAGTTGTAATAAATAAAAGTAGCCCGATATACAAAATATTTCGCATCAAGAAAGAGTCGTACCCAAAGGGACAAAGAATGTGATATACACAACTTATTCTAATTAAATTTTGTGCTATTTAGGACTTATTAAAGGTGAATCGTTCGGTATCAAAAAAATTTCACTTTTTAGATTAGATTAATGGTCAATAAATTTTATTCATCCCACCACAACTCTTGATGTACGAAAGAGATAGTATTATTAAAGTAGTAAATTAAGGATGCCAGTTACATGTTTCAAATAAATAAATATTCGACAGAAAATTATTTTTGAAGAGACCTCTCCAACTAGAGAAATTAACCAATAAATCTAAACAAATCAATTGATTGAAATCAGACCAAACAAATTAAATCTTTTCCTCATATCAATTTCTGCCTTTCTTTCTCCGAGTCTCTCTCTTTTCTCTTCATTAACAATTCCGTTCCTTAATCAAACATTTCTCTCTCTAAACAAAACGATTTGTGAAAATTTCAAAGAGATTTCCCATCACAATTACTGGGGAATAAAAAGGATAATAATATTTAATCTAAACAAAAGAAGAAGAGAACCTGATGGGGTTCAAAAAATGCTTCTTCTTGTTTCTCTTCTTCCTTCTTGTTGGTTTGACTTCTCCTTCCCCATTCTACATCAAAAGTAATTCCTCCATTTTTATTTTTATTCTTATTCTTATTCTTATTCTTATGTTCTTGTTTTTATATTCCAATTGCAATATTAACAAAAAAGAATTGGATATTATTTTTTTGTTAAAAATTCCCTTTGTATTGGAGCAGATGACGTGCTTGAGGCTCGTGTGCAAACGGGACGTGCCCTTCTTCAGCAACAAGGAAGTCAGTATTCTATCCCTCCTATTATTTTATTCTCTTGATATAATTTCCAACAGTTTGATTTAGCCAAAATGGACAGGCCAATTTCGGCTAAATCATATATCATAGTGTCATAACATAATCCGTCCAACTCAAAATCAGTTAGTTTTCATTTGATTGTTTATTCTTGTATAATTTGCTTAACCACCAAATTAAATTAGTGTCCTAACTTCTATTTTTTTTTGTTTTCCCAAAAGATTGTCCTGTTGATTTTGAGAAGGAGAATTACACCATTGTAACAAGCCAATGCAAAGGACCTCACTACAATGAAACTCTATGTTGCAATGCATTCAAGCAATTAGCCTGCAACCATATGGATGAAATAAATGATGTGCAAAATGGTTGTGCAACAATTATGTTTAATTACATTAATCTTTATGGGAAATATCCACCTGGTCTTTTTGCCAATATGTGTAAGGAAGACAAAAAAGGTTTAAGTTGTGATAATATCACTCCTCCTGAAGGAAATAAACTTGACGAACAAAAGAGCCATTCTACCAAAGGCAGTAAATCCTCTGTGGTACTAATGGTAAGCATTTTAATTATACTGTTTAAAATTTGAAGGATCTTTTTTTTCTTTTTTTGTTGGTCTAAATAATTCTTTCGTATACTTCAGTATACGAAGCTGTTGAGATGCACATTCAACCCCTATAGTTGGGACATGTAATTCTTTAGTTACATGTTCTGTGGAGTATTAATATTTCTTTCTCTATATTGGAAACTTTCTTTTATATATTGCTCAATGGTGATGTCGGGCTAGCTTACACATATCTATCAGGGCGGATCTAGGGATAGAAGGGATTAACCTCCTTTTATATAAATTCTGCTATGTATATAAAGTTAATTTTTTTCTTCTTGTATTTTGGTGATGAATTATCTTGGTTTCTTTATGTGGTGTCTTATTTTACTTTTTAAATTCTTTTGGTGAAAGTTCAGCCTCTACCCCTAGTCGATACATCGATTATTTTAACGGTAGCTGCTATCTTTCATTAGTATAAGTACTGAATAGCTCGGGTTGCCTAAGTTTACTTAGAAGGAAGAAATCCACCCCTACCTTTAATGTTTTTTTCTAAAGACTAAAGATTAGGGTTAGGGTTCGACTTACAATCTCAAATCTATGGATATACAAACCTTTGATTCTTCTTCTTACAGATGTCGATTTGAGGGCTCGAAATCTTGATCTTGAACTTGGTGAATATTGAATCTGTAGTATGTCACTAACAACTCGGTTATAGTCTAGAACTAGGATTTTAGATCTTACGAACCAAAAATTTGACGCCGCCTGTGTAGGATTTAACTTCATTTTAGAGGAGGGAGACTTTGATGCCGTTATAGAACTTCTTTAAGCCTTGTGTTTTCTTGTCTTCCTTCTTATTCTCTCCAAATGAGACTCATGGACCAACCCATTTGATATTGGCCTAGCCCAATAGTATATTAGACTATTTAAATTAATTTAAGAAAATTTTCATAAAGCACCATCTTTTAGGTCTAATTAGTCATTTATAGATACTCTTTACTATATTACGTGTTATCGATACCTTTTATGTTTTTATACAATATATCTCATGTATTTAAGTTGTTGTATTTATTAATACATCAAAAAAAATAGGCGTAAAAACGAGAATTTCAGCGAAGTTTGATATGTATTTAGCTGTATTCAAGCGGCATTAACGTAAAATACAGTAACATATCTGTGCAAAATCTGGAAATTTAAACTGGTTAAAAACGGAAGGAAATCAAATCACATGGTATTTTCCTAATTTAACTCAACAGACTAAAACGATCCCTCATCAATATATATTATGATCAAACAAAGCAACCCAGAAACGTGAAAAGAGCAAAAACTAGAGCAACATCTGATCGAACTTCTTCCTTTCTCTTCTCCTTTTTCTCGATTGATACAAATTTTATACAAAATTAGGTATAGTTCTTCTATACATATGGCAAGTTTAACAGTTTTGTCGCGCCATTCTGGCAAGTGGAACGACGAGGACAATTACATTAATTTTTCAATTGAGGGAATACTGATAAAGGAGTATGCCTCTTTTAATGATCTGGTTGCTTCAATTTCTAATCAACTGGGTATAGATTTGAGACCAAAGACCATTAAAAATAATACAATGTAGAAGGAAACTGCACTCCAATGAAAATACACAATGATATGGGTTACAGAGTGTATGTAGAATTGGAAAAAGAGAACAGAGAATTTAGGATGTATCCTTTGTGCATAACAACTATCGAAAAAGATCTTATATCCGGAGGTAGTTTAATTCAAGGCGATATTGTGCAAATAGACGAAGCAGTTCAAAGGCACGATTCCGATACAGATGATACTCTCGCTCAAGATTTTGTAAATTCAGGAGAAGCGATTGGAGTGTTCGATTTCCATAAGGATTTGATAATTTCAAAAACTAATCAAAAGAAGGTTATGGCTAGACAAATGTATAAGGATAAGGCTATCTTGAAAGAGGTGATGGAGAATTATGCTATAGCTCAAAGGTTTCAATTCCGGGTTGATAGTTGTAATGTTGTCAGGTTTACACGTATTTGAATTTTTTTTCTTCGTATTTTCTATTATTAGTTCGAGCTGCATGTTTAACGTTGTTGTATTTATTCATATGTATTTTAGTGGTATAAATACACAACATTGTCTGTAAACATTTTCTTTTTTTGTCTACTATGGTATTAAGTATATGCATATACAAACAAGTATATTCAGTTGTATTCATTGTATTTAAACCAACTATAATGGAATTCATTGGTATACAAATTTATATATATAAATTGTCTTTGTCGATTTTTTTGGCGATTTTACCATTCTGTCATATTAACAAATCAGAACTACTCAAGGTGAGAGAATTCAATGATAATCATACATGTCCGCTGAAGGATAAGGTGTATGAGCAGCGGGAGGCTAGTAGCAGCCTTATATGTGGTATGATAAGGCCTAATCTTACAAACCATAAGAAGAAATACACTCCAAGGGATATTATTGATGATGTGAAATCAGATTTAGGTGTAGATGTTAGCTACATGTTAGTGTGGAGGGCTATAGAAAAGGCAATGAATTTTTTGAGAGGTGAACCGTCTGATTCATACAAAAAATTACCAAGATACTTTTATACAGTAGATACGACATATCCTGGTTCCCACATCATAATGGTAAAATCGCCAAAAATGAATTCATGTACGTGTTTATATCCTTGTATGCCTTTATAAAGGGGTTTGATCATTGTAGACCCATTTTTGTTGTGGATGGAAGTCACCTAAAATCTTACTACACCGGGACATTCGTTTCGGCAAGCACGTTGGATGGTGCAGATGAGTATCTGAATAGTTATATTCAATTGTATTTACAGGTCATATATTGCCACTAGCATATGGTGTGTTATTGATTCAGAGAACGATGCTTCTTGGACGTGATTCTTTGAGAAATTCAAGATAGCATACGGTGAAAGGGAAAACATGTGCATCGTTTCAGATAGAAATGGGAGTATCGTTAAGTCTGTATCGAGAGTGTATCCAGATGTACAGCATTTTGCTTGTATATGGCATCTTTGGAACAACCTATATAAGAAATTCTAAAAGAGTCTTGCCAAGTTGAGAGAGATATACTACTCGATGGCAAAAGCATACACACAAGTTGAATTTGACAATCTGATGGAGAAGGTGGAGAAGGTAGATATTAGGGTGAAAGAATACTTGGAGTTAGCTGTTAAATTCAGCTTGTGGAGAAGGTAGATATTAGGGTGAAAGAATACTTAGAGTTAGCTGGTTACGAAAGGTGGGCTAGGTTGTATGCACCTGTTAACAGGGGATGGACAATGACGTCAAATATTGCTGAGTCAACCAATGACGCACTAGCTTCAGCAAGGGAATTTCCAATATACGACTTCCTCGAAGAAATTAGGAATATGCTTGGACGTTGGAATTGTAGTAACTGCAAAGAAGCTACACAGACATACACGACACTTGAAAAAAAATACCAGGAGATGCTGACTTTGAATGAGGCAATGTCTACTCGTATGAATGTAAGTTATATATTAATGTCATTGATGTATATAGCTTAATTGTTTTCTGAATTAATTGCATGAATACAACTTAATACAATCATTTTAAGTAGAACTACCATTAACACATATGAATACAACTATATTCAAACAGATAAAAGACATATTTTTCTGTAGATCTGATATGAAAAAACTAAATATAAGTAAAAACCCGCTGCAAAAACTATTGGAGTACATCAGAATACAACTAAAAACTGTATTATATGTAATTTTAATATGTATTAACGATATGTATGATTCTAATGGGTTTTTTAGCATCCTATTGCCTAAAGTACAGTAGACTTTTGATAAGATCTACACTTCTCACAGTTAGTAGTCTAAATATATGATGTATTCATATATATACAAATATTTCAGTTGTATGTAACTTATTAATTCAACATTATACATTTGGTAATTCAGGTATATGTACTCAACACTTATATTTCTATTTTTAAATGTAGGTGGTACCATCAACTGAATACTTACATACAGCCAACGATGGTGGGAGGAATTACACAGTATGCATGTTAGAGAGAAAAATATTGCTAGAACAAGTTTCTAATGCCAGAACAACGACAACCAACAATATTGATAGAACAAGTTTCCAAGTTGATGAATTTCCATGCCCACATGCTTGGGCTATATTGAAGAGCAAGTTTCTAATGCCAGAACAATATTGCTCTAACTATTACAAACCAAATACAATTGTAATGACATACAATGTGCCAGTGTTCCCACTATCAGACAAAAATGACTGGAATATACCAGAACATATTGCATAGGAGGCTGCACTACCACCCAAATGGAAAAGACCTCCTGGAAGGCCAAATAAGAAGCGCGATAAAACATTAAGTGAATTGCTGCAGCCGAAAAATCAACATTCATGTAGCATATGTGGGGAGGGAGGACATAATAAGCGAACGTGTAGAAATGCTCCACGTAATAAATAATAAACACTCTTACATGTATTGGTGCTTCAACGATTTATCAATACTTATGATGACATTGTCAAGTATCTCATTGACAAGTAATATATTCTGAAATGACTTTCGTGAGTATTTTCTGAATACATATAGTTGAAGTATTTTTTATACAGATAAATACATATGAAATATTTAAAGTTGAGTATAAATGAGTGTAGATGAATACTAAAAATACAATTGGATACAACTGATGTATTTATATGAATAATAATGTTGAGTAGCACTGTTAGTAAATGAATACACCAAAATATAACTGAATATAGCTGTATATTACCTTAAATACAACTAACTACTATTGAATAATACACTTAAATAAAAGATGGGGATAATTGTGAATCGTAGGGAAAAATGCTCTCGGCTCATAATAGCACTTCAATAAAATAGTAACTCCTATTTGGCGCACAATAGCAAGATCGCAATTGTGCCGAAAATGGCTCGCCGCTGTCACAATGCTGCTCTGACTGCTCCGATAGCCCATGTGCAACTCGTTACGCCTACTCACGGTGTCGCTACGGCACTGGAACCTCTGACCTTTGGGAATTTCCTTCCACAAAAATTCCAATCGCCAGAGAACTTGCATGCAGAGGTTGAAGCAACTGTAAATACAATTCCGATGGATAAAGAAGTAGTATCGCCTAATATCACTGCTCGAAGACTTCACTCCTCTGAAATTAGTAATCCTGTTAAACCACTGCCGATTGCTGCTGAAGTTGTTCGAGGTAATCGAAATGCTCAAATGGGTAAGTCGCTATCATTTGTTCCTCCGATCGAACGAGATGGTCAGAGGGTTGTTAGAATTAGTGTAGAGGACTTTCAGCCTCAGGTGGATTACTGGGAAAATGCATTGATTGGATATGTGATTAGTGACAATCCAAATGCTAAAATGATGGAGAATTTTGTGATGCATGTCTGGAATTTCGTTTCTAAACCACTGATACTGATGCATGCTGAAGGTTACTATATTTTTAGATTCAAAAGTGAGGAAGATAAAGCGTTAGTTATTCAATCTGGTCCATACTCGTACAGGAACAAGCCTATGGTGTTAAAGCCATGGGAGATTGATTTTTCATTCAGCAATGATGTACTTAGTACTATACATGTATGGATTAGGTTCCCTGGCCTTCCAGTGGGTTACTGGTCTACTGATGTTCTGAGTAAATTGGCTAGTGCAATGGGTAAACCATTGTACACTGACAAAATCACAGCACATTATGAGAAGATTTCATTTGCCCGAGTGTTGGTAGAGGTTGATGTTGCACATTCACTACCTGATCAGATTCATATTGACACTCCTTTTGGCATGAAAATACAGCAGATTGAATATGATTGGAAACCTAGTTTTTGCAACCATTGTTTGAAATTTGGTCATGACTCTATTGACTGCTGGTATAATGCAGGCAAAGACCAGGAAGTTGGTGAACAGGTGAAGGAGAGGAAGCAGAAATCCAGCATACCAAATCAGATTAAAAGGACCAAGCAAGAATGGGTTCCCAAGTCTTGTGCAGATGCAATAGAAAACCTACCAGTTCAGCTAAAACATACCAGTGAGAACATGCAGATGGGGAATGATACCATTGGGATCACTGCTCAACAGCAGGATATGCAGCTGGGCAATAGTACTGTGGAACAGAATGCACTGACTGGCTATGCTAGGAATGATTCAGCTTTGACTGAACCTCTTGGAAACATTGAGGATTTAATTGACAAAACTAAGAAGGGGAAGGCTATTATAGATGTTCTGGATGATAGCAGCAGGGGCCAACAGGTTGATCCAGGACCCTCTTGGAGTATTGTTTCTAATGCTTCATGATTATTGCTACTTGGAACATAAGAGGGCTTAATCATGCCGACAAACAGAAAAAATTAAAAAGCTTTCTGTCTGTAAATAAAGTAGATGTCATATGTGTTCTTGAAACTAGAGTTAAAGAGCATAAAGCTAAAAGGATACTTGATAAGATTGCTAAAGGATGGAAGGTTAATGCAACTATGCTACTGCTATCAATGGTAGGATTTGGCTGCTTTGGAAACCACATATTCAAGTCCTTATTTCTAATGTGACTGATCAGTTTATACAATGTATGTTAGAAGATGTTCAAGGTAAAGTCAGAACTCATATGAGTGTAGTTTATGCTCATAATACTACAAGCAATAGGGAACAGTTGTGGTGTGATTTGCAGGCAGTAAACATTCTCAGTCAGGATCCTTGGGTACTTAGTGGGGACTTCAATACTGTCTTGAACTCTGAAGACAGAATTGGATCTCCTGTCACTAATGCTGAAACCAGAGGATTCAAGGAGACTATAGATGCCATTCAACTTACTCCCATTCGAGCTAAAGGGTGGTATTATACTTGGTCCAATAAGCAGGATACTGATACTAGAGTATATAGTAAAATTGACTGGGCTTTGGGTAACTTTCAATGGATTCAACAGTATGGGCACCTTGAGGCTGAGTTCATGAACCCTTCAGTATCTGATCACTCTCCCATACTTATCAAGTTTGGCAGTCAAAGGCTTCTACACCCCAAACCTTTCAGATTCTACATTGCAATTATGGAGGATCCTCAGTTTAAATATATTCTGAAACAAACTTGGACACAGCACTGTGAAAGACCACCTATGCAGCAGGTATGGACCAAACTAAAAGCCTTGAAGCAGCAATTAAAGGGGATTAATAGCCAGATGTCTTCCTATAAGCAAGCTTATTCAAGCTAGGGAGACACTGGATATTGTACAAAGCCAGCTGCAACACAGTCCATTTACACAGAATTTGCTCAATGATGAGAAAGTAGCATTGTATGAAATTGAGAAATGGAGCAAGGTGTAGAAGCAGATTATGAGGCAGAAGTCCAAAGCCAACTGGATTGAATGTGGAGATGCTAATACAAAGTATTTTTCATGCTCAATGGAAGATCAGAACTAGCCAGAATAATATTAGTTCTATATATACTGAATCAGGTATAAAGCTAGCAGATCCATTAGTTGTGGAACAGGAATTTATTAAAGTGTTCAAATCATTGATGGGAGAATGTGCGGTTCAACTCCCTTGTATCAATACTGTTGTTATGAAGGAAGGTCCTTGTCTTACTTTATCACAACAAGGAATGTTAATTCAAGAGGTCACAGTGGAGGAGATTACACAAGCTCTAAAGGAGATGCCAAAGGATAAAGCACCAGGTGTGGATGGTTTTCCTGTGAAATTCTTCACTAGCAACTGGGAGATAGTACAGGAAGATATAATTGCTGCTACTATGGACTTCTTCACTACTTGCAATCTGCCCAACATGATAAATGCTACAGCTATTGCACTTGTGCCTAAAGTTAAACTCCTACAATTGTCAAAGATTATAGACCTATTGCCTGTTGTACAACTGTGTATAAAATCATTTCCAAAGTTATTACAAAGAGGATGAAAACTGTTATTGACGGTATAGTTGGCCAGGCTCAGTCAGCATTTATTGAAGGCAGAAGCATCACTGATAATATACTGCTCAGCCATGAAATCTTCAAGGGATATTCAAGGAAAGGAGTATCCCCTAGATGTGTCCTTAAGGTGGACATAAGGAAGGCCTATGACACTTTGGAATGGGGCTTTCTTAAGCAGGTCCTCATTGACCTTGGATTCCCAGCAAAGTTCCTTAACTGGATAATGGTATGTGTAACTTCTGTCTCATATTCCTTAGTATTGAATGGGGGCCTCACTAAGCCTTTCACTGCAAGGAGGGGTATTAGACAGGGTGATCCTATGTCTCCTTATTTGTTTGTTCTTACAATGGAGTATTTGAACAGGATACTGAATCAGTTACACAGAAATGGAGATTTCAACTTCCATCCTAAGTGCAGAAAACTAAATTGTGTGCATATTTGTTTTGTTGATGATCTTCTTATGTTTTGTAGAGCTGATGTTATTTCTATCGAGATTTTACAAGAGGCTTTCCTCAAGTTCTCTGAAGCTTCTGGCTTGCAAGCTAACATTAACAAGAGTGTTGTTTATTTGGCTGGTGTACGGCAATCTGTTAGAGTAGAAATCATGGAGCAGTTGGGGTTCATTGAGGGCCAGCTTCCTTTTAAGTATTTAGGGATCCCACTTAGCTCTAAAGAACTTGCTATACATCAATACTTACCACTGATTGAGAAGATAACTGCTAGAGTCACATGCTGGTCTGCCAAAATGCTTTCTTATGCAGGGAGATGCCAATTGATTAAAGCTGTTATATTTGGCATTCAGACATATTGGGCACAAGTATTCATATTGCCAAAGAAGGTTTTGAAGGTTATTGAAGCAATTTGTAGGTCTTTCCTATGGACAGGTAGTGCATCTATGTCTAAAAGGGCTTTGGTTGCATGGGAAAAGGTTTATAAACATGTTTCTGCTGGGGGTCTTAACATTATTGATATGGCTGTCTGGAATAAGGCAGCTATTACCATACTCCTTTGGGATCTGGCCAGGAAGAAGGATTGTCTTTGGATCAAATGGCTGCAATGCTACTACATAAAATAGTATGATGTTAGTTCTATGCCTCTGCCAAAAAATGCCTCTTGGGTTGTTAGAAAGATTCTGGACTGCAGGATTGCTGTTATGGAGAACCAACAGTTGCAAGGCAATCTCTTTAGCAGATTGAAATCAGTGTGCAAACTGGACAAGTTTCAAATCCAAAAGCTATACCTTACAATGTTGCCTAATTACAATAAGGTATCTTGGAGGAATGTGATGCTAACTGTTAATGTGCAACCTAGACACAAATTCACAATATGGTTAGCTGCTCAACACAGGCTGCCTACTATTGACAGATTACAGAAGTATGGAATTGATGCACCTGTTGAATGTGTATTCTGTAAACAGCAGGAAGAAAGGTTTGAGCATTTATTTTTTGCATGCCCAGTCACTAATCGATTATGGCTCAGAATATGCTGTTGGATGGGTTATAATCGAACAGTTAGCACTTGGGAGAATGAACTTCAATGGATATGCAGCAAGGCTCAGAGCAAAATATGGCATAAAGCACTCACTGCTACTGCTTTTGTCACTACTGTTGCATTGATCTGGAGAGACAGGAACTCTATTCGTTTTGATAGAAAGGTTTTTGTTGAAGATCAGTTTTGTAGAGAAGTGGCACTGTTAATTCATACCCGAGGCAGAAACTGTAAAAGATGGCATGAGGGGTTGCGTCAACTAAACTGTTATCCTTAGCAATAGCTAAATAGATACATATTAAGATAGCTTGTATGTGTTTGTATTAGTTTAGAACTAATTGTAAATGAGTAGTACCTAGTCCATGCTACTACTATAGAACTGCACTGTACATTCTTTGAAATCAATGGAAATGATCCTAATTTAAAAAAAATAATACACTTAAATATAACTGAATACATCTGAATACAGGTGATTACGTATAACATGTTTAATACATCTAAAATTGTGTTCTTTAATATGTATTATCTGAACTTGAAAGATAAATCTGAAAGAATGCTGCTGAATACAATTGAATATAACTGAATTTGATAGTTAAATACAACTTAATATAACTGAATCCAGAAAAAAATACATCTGAACTCTTTTATATAACATACCATCAGTATGCATCAAGTTTCTGAAATTGACATTAACATATTCATTAACTAAAACCTGTTCAAGCAAAGTTACTTGGTATTAACACATACTTGAATCATGTAAGATAAATATGTATTCAATCTGAAGAATAAGCATGAATACTCATGAACAAACCATTGAAATAGTGATTGAAAAGATGCAATTGTCATACGCGAACACTGTTGATAAAGTGTTAAGTTTTTCAAACTAAATACGAACTACACCAAAAACTACTTAAAACAGTATTCTTCTTGAAACTACACTCCAAAACTACAATAACCTAAAGCTACTCTAACACTATCTGCATCTTTGAATCTGACTCCATGATTTTTCTAGCAATTTTTGAAGGTGCTTCATTCTTGCTTATGTCATCAGCGTCTATCTTTCGCATAGCATAGTCCCAGAGGAGAGCATCATATCTTTGACGGAGTAGATTAGAATTAAATGTTGTTTGTGAAATCTCACCAATAGTGCTCAGAAACTCTGCGTATGCTGCAACATGCACCCCACAATCCCTAAAAAATAATTGATTGAAAGAATGAAAAATAATTCATACAATTAGATTTGTATATAATATATAATAATGACGTTTGAATACATACATCCTCCCAGCTTTCTGTTGAGGCAGATCTGAAATGAAAAAAAACGTCAAAGGGATCATTATGTGACTTGTTAGTGTATGCTAAGTAAGCAGACCAATATATGCCTTGATTGTCTCTGTAAAAGCCACTGATTGATAGATATAGAGGTATAAGATTAGCTAGTTTATCAATCTTAGAAACCACATAAGCATCATGACCTACAGATCTGTACGAGTCATACACTTTTATACATCTCTCCTTGAATGAGACAACAACCAATACCAGTGTAGTTTGTCCTTCAAATTGACTGGTATCATGACATTATCCACAGTATGCCAAGGTACATTAGCATGGAATTTGTAGCCATTTATGTACTCACATACCACATCCTCTTCGTTGGCTGTATTAGCATCACTATCTGTATTAGCATACCTGTCAAATATTTCAGCAATTTTTGTAATGAATATACAATCAACAGTTGTATACTTGAAGTTTCTTGTTTGATTGTACTTTCCCTTCTTTCTCAAATAGTAGAATGTGACGTCAATATGCTATACACAAAAGAGTTCAATACATGGTGTGAGTCCAATTAATTAAACTATTAAAGAATATAGTTGAATATAGAGAAATACATATAAAAAATACAGTTGCATACAACATTTGATTAAAAAAATTAGTTTTTTTAAAATATGTTAAGCTAAATAATATTGAATAATACAACTGACTACTTATGATTTAAACAATTGAATATGAGTGTCTACAGTTGAATACAGATAAATTAGGTTGAATACAGCTAACTACAAGTGATTAAAGCATTTGAATTCAACTGAAATATAGCTAAATAGATCTGAATGTACATGTTGAATAAAGCTGAATACAAATTCAGTTGAATACAGCTGAAAAAGGCATTTGAATACAGTTGAATACAAATTCAGTTGAATACGGTTGAATACAGCTTACTAAAGCATTTGTACTTAATTGAAATTAGCTGAATACAGATGAATACAGATGTTGAATAAAGCTTGAATATATCAACTGAATACAATTGACTCTAAGTGATTAATACAGTTCAATTCAACTAACTATAGCTGAATACAATTGCATAAATTAAAATACAGCTGATACAGCTGAAAAATACAACTGAATACAGCTCAATACAACAGCATGTTGTTATTCAAATAAAATTAGTCAGTTAGGGAAAAAACTTGCGTTGTCATCCCATTTCTTCCGGCCAAACAATAGAAGGTAAAATCAATTTTTTGAATTAACTTGATCAACTCCAAAATTCAATGGTATATGAAGTGTTGACTTGTTCTTCTTGTAATGGTCTTCCAAATTACTTCTACAAGTATGGCATAAAAAATATTATATACATTTTTAAAAATACAAAAAGTTACTACACATACTGGGGGGGAAACTCACCTCTGATCATATCTAGCGAGAAGACCATCATGAACCCATTTGTCATATTCATGAATGGTTAACATAGGATGAGGCCCCGTTATTGAATCATCCTCAAAGGAGTGTCTTTTTTCAAAAATAGGGGACAACTTTATTGAGGTACCTGTTGTTTATTGAATTCGTGATTAGAGGCTTTTAACTTAAAAAACATGAGGAAAGCTGAATCTTAAGTTTGTAAAATCACTAACCTGCGGAGTTGAAGTTAGACTCATAACGCGAAGACTACCATCTACTTGATCGCCGATTCTTATGAGATGGTATTGGGTTTGATTCAGTTTGCACTGTTGTGAATCACAATTCTAGTTTCTGAAATTTGACTGGGAAGAAACTTGTCATCCAGCTCAAATTGAGATATATAGAATTCTATAGATATACCCTCTTGACCTGTCGATGGTATGTTGGATAGCACATTTGATGTAGTTTTCCTCTCTCCTCTTGACTCCAAACATTGATCATTAAGCACTTGTTTCTGTTAGTTGTATGTATCTTTATTAGTGTAGTAACTTAATGTTAGAATACAGTTAAATACATATAAGTATAGATAGAAAATAGATTTTGGTAATGGAAATGGGAGTTTGAAATACATCACACATATTCAAGAATAACAAATTAGAATACATATAAATACAGCTGAGTACATTTAAATACAGTATTTAATTCCATTTACATATTAAGATTAACACATATATGAATATAGCTAAATACATGTGTTGGTCGATGCATTTATCGGTTTAGTGAGGTAGTTAAATGCTAGTCGAATACATACAATTTTTATAATACAATTATTTAAGTATAACTGCAAGCATGAGATATAAACAAATGCTCAATATGTTAAGAATGTTAAACATCAACATTATCTCCGACATCTGTGTCCATGCCATCATCACATCTCCCTATGGGTTCAGTTTGCTGATTTTGTTGAAGATGGTTAGAAAGTTTCTTGAAGTTATCATTGATCAATGCTCTCAGCGAATTGAACTCTCCCACAACCTAACAAGACAAAAATAATTAGAAGATTGCGCCAAAATATATGAATGCTAAGCATTAAACTGTATATGTTTAATTTGAACAAATGCATACTCACGTATTCTTTGAATGAATTTAGGTCTTTCCTCAAAGAAGCTACTTCGTCCTTTTGGGAATCTGGCAGCTGATTGTCATGCAAAACTTTATGTCCAACTTCATATACACAAATAGGACGAATCTTGGGCTGATATTCTATTTCATTAGGATGCCTTTCCTATTTCTTGCGCTTTTTATGGGGCGGTGATGAAGATGGACCAACACTTGGAACATGTTTCTTCTTACATTGAAGATCGGGTGTAGGAGAAAAGTCATTTGAATCCTCTCCCGATTTTTCTAAATGAGCAAGAGTAGATATGTTCTCAACATCGACGCTTACAGGAGGAATTTGAATAATGGCAAGCTCTATATCGCTTGGACTGATGTCCTTGTAAACAATCTAGAAAACGAAATACAATAAAAGTCTTACTAGAAACATACAGATACAGATCTCGAATACAAAATGAAATTTTTATTGAATATAAGGCAGCACTAATGATTTGGAAATAGTATGCATATGTATGAAGAACTAATAATAAAGGCTACATCGGTATATTGTTGTATGTATGAATGCAATTGTATGTAGTATATGTATTCAAATGTATGTAGTTTCTGTATACATGGTATACAAGTGTATGCAGCTGATTATTAGTCCCTATCCATTTGTATACATGTATCTTGAATCTGTATGCAAGTATTTATTTCTTGAAGCATATGTATACAAATTTATATTGTTGTATGCATCCCCTGAACATGTATGCAACTGATTATACAAGTAATATGCAGTTGTATGCTGTATCTGTATCTAGCTGATTATACAAGTATTTATATATGTATGTATTTGAATAGAAATGTATTCTTCTGTATGCATCCTTTGAAAATGAATGCAGTCTATTGTATGCAAATGTATGCAAAATTTGGATGCATTTGTTTGCAAATGTATGCATCATATTGGCGAGAATATGACAACAGACACTACAGCATGTATCACAGCATCAAAAATGTATCTGAATACAACTACATATTTCAATATGCAAATGTATGCCTATTAATTATTAATAAAATCTAAACGAGCAATGATACAATTTGTATATTACCATGTTTCTGGTATCATTTAACATGTCGCTCATCAAATAAGCAAAGGTTGGCTGATTTCCGGTGGTTCTCCAATTGAGTATTCTGGGAACCATGTCATTAACTCGGAGTGCAATTTTAGAATCAACATCCGAACAGCACTCATAAAATCACACTTGCATAGCTAGGGGTATCCCATCTATCATGTAATACGTCTTCTCAGCATCCATCTTCTTGCTAATCGATTTTGTCAGCATTTCAAATGTTTTAAACCCCAATAATATTCAGAATAACGCCTACTCTCTACCAAGTCAAAATGTAGCCTTTATATAGTGGTACTATTCTTCTCGGATGAAAAAATAAAGGTATGTATGAAATACAACAAAGATATTTTCAAGGCATCACCATCATTGTCGGGACCCCATTTCTTGTTAGCAAAGCATTTCATCAATTGTTTCTTCTTGACAAGATTAACACCTCCAAAGTAAGTCTCAATAAGCTGGTTAGAAACCTTTTCACTAAACTCAAAATCTTCATCATTACCAACACATTTGAGGCCAGTTACAAGCGCAAACTCCCTTAATGTGAAATGTAATAAAGTACCATTGACATGTACTGTAAATACATTGTTAGGAGTGCCTTCTAACTGGAGATCCATAAAGCATCGAAAGAGTTGATGTTGAACTTCACAGCGCTTCATTTGAAGAAATGAGCCAAAACATGTATTACCAAGTTGTTGGTACTGGACAGGAGTAAGGTTCTCTTTTAGATGGGAGACTATATCAGTGTTAGTATAAACAAAGATATGGGGTGTAATGTTTGGCTGCTTTTTCACAAAAAAATTAATTCCCTGCATTTACAATACAACTGACATAATACATACGAATACAACGAAATATAATAACAAGGCTAAATACATATTAAAAAAATTAGATAACACACACATGACATAAAAAATAAGCAAGCTGAATACATATGAATACATTTGAATACAATTAATAACTTATTGGAAAATTAAACAGTTGCAAACAAAAAATAACTACGATGTATACATATGAATACATGTGAATACAATTAAAACTTACAGGAAAATTAAACAGTTGCAAACTATCAAAATGCATAAGAATACATATACATACCTATAAATACAACTGAATACAGAAAAATCACATAGTACAAAAATATGGAATTGAATAAACCTAAATATGTTTAAATACAAACAGATACATACGAATACAATATAATACATGTAAAATTGCTTGAATACTTATGAATACATATAAGTTTCTTTGAATGCATATTGATACAATAGCAATTACCTTTTTGTGTCGTGTATCTGATTTTTTTTGCAGCAACTTCCTTTACATTGACACATGAAGAATCATTCATAGGTTTTTCCACTTTGAAGCAACCAAATTTTTTGTTTCTTTTGAAGATTTCTCAACTTTGACTTTCGACTTGTCATTGTGTAATTTAGTTCTTCTCTCTGAAACTGGACGTGGTGATAAACCTGCAAAATCTGACTCAGCTTGAGTTATTTGCAACGAAAAAGAGGGCCCATCAAAATTGAGAATTTTGGTGGGTATACATCTTATCATTTTGTGTAGCGTTGAATCTGCTATTGGAGAAAAAACTCAAAGCTTCCTGGTGAGTAAACAATACCAATGGTTATTGTTACAGAAATTTATGAAAAATCGGTATAAAAATTATACAAACAAAATAATGATAAAGCAATATCGAAGAAGATAACTTACCAGGCGTAGAAAAATTAGAACTAAAATAGTGAATCCCTGAAGATTTTGAATGTGGGATTGATAATGGCGGAGAAATAGAGAATTTGGGTGGGAGTAGAATTATAAAATGTAGATTTGTGGGAGAAGAGAGTAAAGCGTATGCAAAGAGAGAGAGAACGTGGTTAGAGCAGATATATGCTGATTATGTGAGAGAAAATGCAAAAAAGGAGAGAGAGAAATATTATTTAGCATATATTGTGACTTAAATGTAGGATTTAACTATAATTAAATATTGTGCTATAAAGGATAAAATGTATTTATAGGATGTAATATTTGAAAATGATATTTATTTAAAATAAATGGAGTACTAAGGTTTTCTATAGAGTGTACAATTTTCTTAATTTAATAAGAATAATAATTAACCCGATTAAACTAGCCTGTAGCATTTATTTAGACTTATATGTATTCAGTTTATGGTAAAATTTAAATTTTTGATTTAAATTAAATAAAAATTTAATGGTCTACACTGGCTATTGCACTTATGAGATTTTTTATTATATATATTTTATTTCCTGGGGGAGGAAAGCAAAAGACGTAAGGTCCATTTACAAACAAGAACATGACGTACAAGAAAATAAGAATCTTGCCTATGGTTATATTTTGACTTTGATCCAACTGTTCTAGTGCTGAGATCACATAGACGGTAGACCAATGGATTATAGGTCATACTTAATTATCTGAATTTGATTTTAGGAAAAATATCTTAAACCACCTCTAAACTTGAATCAATTATTAGTATCTTTTTTGAATTATGCTCGATCATAATTATTTCCCTGAACTTGATATTTTCAGAGTCATCACCCTCTTAGACGCTGATATGCAAAATTGTGGGTGCACTCACCTGCCACGTGAATTTTTTTATATATGTGGCATTTCTTGGATAGAACTACATTATTTATGCTAAATATTTTTATTTGACCAAAAATAATAAAATTTTAGTTAATCTTATTTTGAATTGACCTGAAAATAAAGATTTATACAATTGAAATAAATAGTCAACGCATATAAAAAGCTATAAAAAATACATAGTTTGAAGTCAATTATTTTGGCTATAACTTTTTATTTAGCTTTAAATTACGGTGCTCTAAAAATATTTTTTTTTACAGATTTTATCTAAAGAAAGTAAAAAGACACAGTTTAAATAGTCATTGCACCAAAAGAAGAAATAAAAAGAATGTACAATTGCAAAAATAAAACGAATCACTTGCATTATACTGCAATTGTATACTCTTTTTATTTCTTATTTTGATACAATGACTATTTATTTCAGCTGTGTATTTTTACTTTTTTAGGTAAAACCTGTAATATATATATATATATATATATATATATATATATATATATATATATATATATATATATATATATATATATATATATATATAGCACCGTAATTAGGATCTATATAAAAAACTATGGCCAAAATAATTAATTTCAAACTATATAATTTTTTTTTAACTTTTTAGATGACTTAACTATTTATTTCAATTGTATAATCTTTATTTTTAGGTCAAATTCAAAAGAAGATTTAACTAAAACATTATTATTTTTTGTAAAATAATAATATTTAGCCTAAATAATGTAGTTCTATTCAAGTTTTATCATAAATTATATTCGAAAAAATTATCTAAAAAATTAATATTTTTAAAAAAGGTAAAAATATATTTTATAATTCAAAAAAATGTCACATATACAGAAAAATTCATGTGGCAGGCGAGTACACCCACAATTTTTTTCATATTAGCGTCTAAGGGGTTTAGTTCTCAAAAGGTCAAATTAAGAATACTAATAATTTGAGCCAAGTTTAAAAATAATTTAAAGTATTTTGCCTTTGATTTATTATATGAGAAAATTATGAGTCATTATTGTACGGATAATCATCAATTAAGTACATCGACTGCATATCCCTTTCAACCATGAATGAATGTCGAGTCGGATGGGGTTGACTCGATCTCCATATGCATTTGTAACTTGTAAATAAAACACCATTCTTTTATCTTTTTGTTGGTGTGCGTGTACCCTGTCATCACAATTACTTTTAGAATCAGTAATAATTTATCATTTAAGGTATGAACTAACCGAAAGAAAGATTTTTTTAAAATAATAATGGTGTGCAAATCACGTGTTTGGAGGCAAATTCAAAAAGAATATTCCCATTACAAAGCAAAAAGATGCTCCTCCCCAGCCCCTCTCCCTTTCCCACCATAAAGGTGAAACAAAGTGGGAAAAAACAAAAGAATATATAGTATAATGGAGGTTGAATATGCAGAAAGACATTGGAATTGCTTTGCTGAACGAGCATACTCTTACGATTTAGTGTTCGTGGGACTTCTTCTTCTCTCTATATATATATACTATAAGATAAAAATTCTATTAGTAATGAAGTACCAAGATGGTACAAAAAGTACAGCCTACTACCCTTTCCTTCCTAGCAAGCAGAACTTCTTTGCTCTATATATATACTTTGCTCGGAACGAATTTTGGCATAAATGATAAATTTATTGTCATGCAATCAGGAGGTCACAAGTTCGAGCCATGGAAATAACATCGCATAGAATATATGGTAGATTACGTACAGTACATCCTTATGGTCTGACTTTTCCCTGAATTCTGGATGTAGCGGAAGCTTAATACACCGGACTGTCATACACTTTGCTACGAACCAAAAGTGTCTGAATTTGAAGTTTATTTTGCTTAGACTTATGGTGTAATTGGTGTAGTGGTTCAACTGACCTTAGTCCTAGCTGTAGTAAAGGTAAATGCTAATTTTTCCCACATAATTAGACTATTGGAATTCAATTTCTTGTGCATTGTAGTTAAAAGAGCTGGAGTTGTCATAGTATATGGCAATAACAATGAAAAGGCCCTAACAATTGGAAAAAGTATGAATACAATTAGCATTGTGTTTGATGTCCAATTATAGTGCTTGACTTCTAAAAGAACTTTAACATTGAGGAAGAACGATTAGCAAAGCTTCATCCAAAAGAAGCCACCTTTAGAAACACTTGTTTTTCGAAAGTGATAATAGGCTAAGTTGTATAGTTTGGCTTAAATTCAGACTTTAATTTAAGGATATTTTACTGTTTTAAGTGTGTAAATAATATAAAAAATTGGCTCTAAAGGTGACTTTTGTGTTTCACAAGAGTGCAATACTCAAATGAAGATTTATGATGGTGATACAGGCAAAAATTGAAACTAGTGGACGAATTAAGGGAATGAAGATCGGCATAGCAGAGGAAAACCTCACTAGCGCGGGCATTAGTACGGCCTTAGCGCGCCCGCTCTAGCCCAGTCATCAAAAGTAGAATATAACCTCACTAGTTCTGGCATTGGCGCGGCATTAGCGCGCCCACTCTAGCCCAGTCGTCAAAAGCAGAATATAATCCACTAGCGCGGGCATTGGCGCGCCTTAGCACGCTCACGCTAGTCCAGATGCGGGAAAAGTTATTTGAAGGAGCAAATTCCGAAGTCCAAAGCAAAAGCCACACAAACTATAAATGGTTTAATGCGTCCAAGAGAAGGGGAGAATCAATTTTGAGGGTTGAGAACAAGACAAGAAAGTGCAAAAGGCAAGGAGGTAACTTGGGCAACAATTCGTATCTCCCTATTTTGTTCTTTTATCAATAACTATGAATTCTTTTGTAGTTTTCATCATTGTTATGAGTAGCTAACTCTTTCAATCTAAGGTTTTGGGCAAAACTCGTTGGGGATGAACTAACCCTGTATTGTGGCCCGGGCCTGAACAGGACCGGACCGGGCCCGCGGTCCTGGAGGGCCTAACGGGCCTCGTGGGCCGGTCTTGGTGGTCCTGGGCCTGGTGTTACTCTTAAGCCCATGATGGGCCGGTCCGCATCATTTAGCCCGTGAGCCCGGGACCGTTAGCCGGGCATGGGTCGGTCCTGGCGGGCCTAAATGGGCCAAATGGAAAAATTGATACTTTTTAGAGATTGGATCCGCGCGGAAAGAAGAAACTTTGGAATTGCAAAATCACAACCGACGACAGATGAAGCTTATGAAGAAATGTTAGCGGAACTTGCGGAGGATTCGGCTTCGCCCGGAAGTGGTGATGAACAAGATTCTTTTCCACCACCACCAACACAACCTCCTCCCAACCTTGACGGATTTATGAGATTTGTTAGAGATACAATGTAGATTATAATGTAACTTGTACTTTGGCACATCTTCTTTTAGTTTTTTTTTCTTTTAATGGTGGTATTAGTACTTTGTTGTGCTCATTCCATTGGGGGAAGGAAGACTAAGAAAGATATGCCATTTTTGGTAATAAAAATTATAAGACATACCCTTGAATATCTTTTTTTCTCAATATTTCTTTGTCTTTACTTCGAATTATTTATAAGCTACAATATATAATATATATATATATATATATACTACAAGAAAATATATACAAGAATATATATACATAACATACAACCTAAACTACAAAAAAATATATAAGTAATAACATATATACATAAGATGCAATATATATAAGAGAATATATATACATAAGAGATACAATATATATACTACAACAAAATATATAACTATATAAGTTATAATATATATATATATATATATATATATATATATATATATATATATATATATATATATATATATATATATATATATATATATATATATATATATATATATATATATATATATATATATATATATATATATATATATATATATATATATATATATATATATATATATATATATATATATATATATAAGACATAATATATATTTATTACAAGAAAATATATAAGAGAATATATATGTACATAACATATAATACATACTACAATAAAATATATAAGGGAATATATATATACATAACATACAATATACACTAATTAGTACAATACAATATACAATAAAATATATATTAAATATACTATACTAATAACTAGTATACTATACATATATTCTATACTAGTATATTATATACTATACTAATAACTACTATACAAGATATTGCCTTAAACAAAAAAATTACAAAAAAGCCTGCCAGGCCCACGAAGCCCGGCCCGCTAAGCCAGGACCACATGGGCTTAGGCCCGTCATGGGCTGGTCTCACCCATTAAGCCTACGAAGCCCGGGATCTCCAGAGCTCATGCCTACGAAGCCCATGCCCACGAAGCCCGACCCGCGAAGCCCGTTTAGGCTCGGGCCCGGGACAAAATACAGCATTAGGATGAACTGGTTATCATATTAATATGGTTTTGAGTTAGTTGTTAATATCTATTTGTTCAACTACGTTTTGATTTTGGTTAATTGAAAGGATCCTTAACTAGCCGTTCCTATTTATTATATATCTGCTTGAGAGAGAGTGCATATTTAGGTAGTTGTTTGAACAACATCACTCCCGCAGTATAGGCAAGAGTCATAACTGAGGGCTTAGAGGTTGGATTAGAGATAACGATACCTCGGGTGCGTTTTAGGTGAATTGTAATGTGAATCTAGCTAGCGTAGCTTGAGAGAGTGCGTCCAGTAAATTATCATAATTACTTGAGAGAGATTTATGATAGCTGGAGAGTTCATGATTGATAAAGGCACTAAGTCAAAGCTATAAGAAACATACAACTAAGGAAATCAACAACGGGGGAAACCATTATCTTAGACTTTTATTCCAATTGTTTACAACTACGTGTTAGTTAATACTCATTTTATTGATTCTGTTAGTTGTAGTAGTAACCATAACAACACTTGTTATTCATAAAGTTTGAGGAGGTTGACTAATAAGAACTTAGTTAAAGACTTCTCTTGATACGTTAATTCCCTTTGAGATTTGACTCGGGCCATAATACTCTGGATTATATTTGCAACGCCCGCTTAGTCTTTTAATAGACACAGTTGAGCGTGAGTAAATTGTGATATCGTTGCCAGAGAATTAACGGTGTTATCAATTACAGTTGAAAGAAGTCAAAAAAATCTTAGTGTAATTATTTTCTCTCTACCCACTCTTATATTGAAATTTTAAAGTTTGTTGACTTCGTTGTACAGGTGCATGCCTAGAAACTCAACGAGAACTGGTGAAGTACTCGAAGCTCTATGAGGCGACCAAGTGAAATCGCCAATTTCTCTCTTATTGATGCCATGGATGTAATTGTAGAGACTGATGATGAGATGCTGACTATTGAGGACCCCCTTGTTGCATGTGTTGATAAATTTGGATGAGGTAAATAGAGAGGATTTGGCGGAATGGGTGTTGTCATTAGAGGGTAGAGGGTTCTGGGACAGAACTCTAGAATTTGAGCCCTTACACTTGGAAAATAGAGAAACTCCTCCAGCCAAACCATCTATACAAGAACCACCAAAGTTGGAGTTGAAGCCATTGCCAGCCCATCTCAGGTATGAGTTCCTTGGATCTTGTGAGCACGTGATGTTTGCCTCGCTCGAAATGTTCCTATAAAGTTTATTAAATTAGGGTTTTACTTTCATTATTTGAATTTTTAGGATTTATTTGAGTGATTTGTGTTTATTTGCGTTTTCCTTTTATTATTTGAATTGTAGGAATTAATTGCATAATTTTGTGTTTGTTTGCATGTTGCGCATTTTAATTAAGTATAACTCATAAAAAATACAAAAAATTTCATGTTTGCATTTAGGACTTAATTTTTCTACGTTTTTAAGTTATTAATTAGTTAATGTTAAAAATAAAGAAACAACAAAAATGGTTCGTTATTCCTACTTTTAATTTATTTTAGTTTTCTTTCAAATTAAGAATTAGTTAATTTTGGAAATGAAATAGTATAATTTTTGGAGTTAATTTGGGTCTTTTAATTTAGCATCAGAAAATTTGTATGTATTTGTTTTTTAAAAGAAAAGAAGAAAAAAGAACAAACAAAAAGAAGAAAAGAAAACAATTGAAAAGAAAGAGTTAAGTAGGCTATTTGGCCGTTTGGGCCAATCCTCAGATAAATAATAGTAGCCTAGACGGACCAGCAGACTCAGCCCAATCGCCCCCCTCAACCCAGTCGGACCCTAGAGACGCCTAATCGACGTCGTATCTCCCAAAGTGATTGCAACCGTCGAGGTTGATCGATCCAACGAACGAGAACTGGGTTGACTCTAGTATAAAATTTTCCAAACTCCCCCACCCACCCCTCCAAACCATCTCCCATATACCCCTAATTACGCTAGTGTATCACCACCATTCGCCGCCTTCCTGCCGTTTTCCACCATCGCCGACGGCAATACTCCAAACGACCACAGATTCACACCACAGCTTCCCTATCACCCCCCCCCCCTTCCCAAATCCCAGCTTGGCTTCTCTTGAATTTCTACCAAGCTCTTCGAATATACGATTACGTGGTCGTCGTCCCCGCCGCCCATGGTGCGATATTTCCATACCCTCCCAGATTTACACCCATGCACCCTCTTGACCTCTCCTTCCCATTCCTATAACTCTTTGGGCTCGAATGATACCACGGCTCCTCAAATTTTAGTTTGAACCGTCCGGCCAAAATACAACCCTTCCCAAAATCCACCAAATTAACACCATGCACTCTCCTCACACCCCTCATCTTGAATCCACAACCCTTAATCCTCGAATCCTTCCCCTTTAGGTCAAATTTCAAATTAAAAATTGGACCGAGAACCGTAGCTGTTCAAGCTTGAGGGTATCCTTGATTTTGGGCTTTAATAGCCCTTGGTCTTGTGTTTTCCAGTAGAAAACACATGATTAAGGGCGGTTTGACCCCAAAAATTACCGAGAAGTTCGCCGGTGTTTGAGTTTGAATAAGAGTTTGAGGTATTTTGTTTTTACTTTTATCTGCTTTTATTTGTGATTCCTATTCTCATTTTGTTGTTTTGTTCTATTGTGATCTTTATGATTAGTTTAGGACTTTGTTTCAATTTTTGTTTCTTTTTTTACCATATAGTTTAGGTTTATTAGTAATGTGAATAGGTTCGATTTGATTCCATGTTCATCTGCCGCTTGGTATTTTTGAGTTGTGTTCGTTTATTCTACATAACGAGTTCCAGTTGTTCTTCTTGTTTGTTGGTTTAATTTTAGTTCTTTGATACAATTAAAATTCATTAGAGGTTAATCTCCTTTTGTTTAGCTAGGTTAGTTATTTTGAATTTTTGTTACAGCTAGGAAATTTCTAGGTCATGAGTTAATTGACCATGGTTAGTTGACTAGGGTAAGAGGGAGCTGAAATTGCAACTATATCATTAGGTAATTCTGGGAAGGGGTAGGGGTAGTATAAGTAATCTAGCATGAGAAGCATGTAGTTACAATCCCTGGAAACTTCTAGAATAGGGGTCAAATTGAAATTCAGACCTTTTATTTATTATAACTTGGGTAGCAAGCTAGAAAATAAGGGACTAAGACAGTAAATCTGAAACTAGGACAAGGACTAATGGGGGTAAAACAAGAAAGAAGGGGTTTCCCTAAAGGCTTTAGATAAAAGGGCACCCAAAGGCCTGGATAAAGTTTTTTCTTAAAGGTTGAAAAAAACCCAGAAGTAGAAGTTTGCATAGAAAGTTTAAAAATCCAGAAAAAATGCTACTGTTTCATTGAATGATCTTAGACATTCTTGTGAATCTACTCCATATCAAATTTCAAGCAAACTGATAGTTAAAATGAGCTGAGATATTGGTGGTATCCAAGTGTTGGGATCATTTTGGTCGAAATCTGATCTGGTGCTGAGTGACATTGTGTGAATTTGAAACTGTTCAAAGTAGTGTCCTATAACTATTCCAGGGTTGGTTTTGTTGTTGGATTGCTCATGTTGCTGCTCTTCTGTTGATTCCTTATTTCTCTGCCTTATTTTGCTATTTCCAGATAGATTCATTGCTTATGCCATGGGCTGTCATTTGAACCAATGGTGACGGTGATATCCACAACCAGGCTACTGAGTTGGGCTTCACTTAGGAGCCCAATTATTTTCATGTGTGAGCCTTCTCGTGAGGACTGTTCAGCGTGTCCTCATGGGTGTTGGCCTATTCATGGGCCTAACTGGAGAATTTTCCTTCAAATGTAACTAAGACCCAATTTATAAGGTGGGCCATTGTTTTCCTTGCATTGTTAGAATTAATAGATAACAAATAGATATGGCACTCCACGCATTTTATTTTAAGTATCCTCTAAAATGGACTCAAGGTGTGCCGCGCCAAATAAAAATCACAAATGGATGACCTTCTTTAGTTTTGGCTCTCAAAAATACTTAGAGATTTGGGACACATTGTTTAGCGGATTTCACGGCTTTTCCGCAAAAATAATAACACATTAGTCATTTTTAGGCGCGTCTTTAATAATTTTATATTCTTAAGTACGGGTGCGCATTTCTGTGACCCAAATCCAAATCTCAACGAAGTTGAAATATGTCAAAATCGCGGGTGCATTTATGTGATGTGGTTCCAGACATATTTTAACGACGTTGCAATTCTCTTTAAAATAATAATAATAATAATAATAATAATAATAATAATAATAATAATAATAATAATAATAATGGTTAAAAGATTTAAAATGCACATAGGTTCATAATGGTAAAACTCAGATAATTTAAGCCAAATATAACAGTTAAGCGACCGTGCTAGAACCATGAAACTCGGGAATGCCAAACACCTTCTCCCGGGTTAACAGAATTCCTTACCCGGATTTCTGGTCCACGGACTGTAAATAGAGTCATTCTTTCCTCGATTCAGGATTCTAAACGGTGACTTCTGGCACCATTTATTATCCCAAGTGGTGACTCTAAAATCTCTTAATTAATTGAATCTTATTTCGATTGTCCTTAAATTGGAAAAACTCCCTTTATCTATGCCCTTCGCCAGGTATTAGTAGCCAAAAAGAGGTGTGACAGCTCTAACTCCACATTACATGTTATTATCTTATCTAGTTTGTTAGATGTGTAGGCTCAACAACTCTTGCAGGTACTTAAGGAGTGCAAGACTGCCATTGAGTGGACCATGGCAAACATAAAGGGGATCAGCCCCGCCTACTATATGCACAAAGTTCTACCTCAAGAGGGACACAAACCTTCCAGGGAACACCAAAGAAGGTTGAACCCCAATATGAAGGAAGTGGTGAAGAAAAAAGTAATCAAGTGGTTAGATGCGGGAATCATTTTCCCAATTTCTGACAGTAGCTAGGTTAGCCCAGTTCAATGTGTACCTAAAAAGGGTGGCATGACGGTGCTTAAGAATGATAACAACGAATTGATCTCTACAAGAACCATCATGGGCTGGAGAATTTGCATGGATTATAGAAAGCTAAATCTAGCCACCCGAAAAGACCACTTCCCACTTCCTTCCATTGATCAAATGTTAGACAGACTGGTAGGGAGGTCACACTTCTGTTTTCTAGACGGGTACTCAGGGTACAATCAGATTTCCATTGCACCAGAGGACAAAGAGAAGAGCTTTTTCACTTGCCCGTATGACATTTATACCTTTCGAAGGATGCCCTTTGGCCTATGCAACGCATCCACCACATTCTAACAGTGCATGATAGCCATATTCACTAACATAGTAGAGGATATAATGGAGGTGTTCATGGATGACTTCTCAATGGTGGGGAACTCATTTAATGAGTTCCTGATAAATTTAACTCGTGTGTTGAAATGGTGTATCGAGACTAACATGGTTCTGAATTGGGATAAGTGTCACTTCATGGTACAAGAGGGTATAGTCCTGGGGCATCGGGTTAAGCAAAGGAATTGAGGGGGATCGTGCTAAAGTGGATATGATAGCAAAGCTGCCTCCTCCAACTTCAGTCAAGGCAATCAGGAGATTCCTCGGGCATGCCAGTTTCTACCGAAGATTCATAAGAGACTTCTCAAAGATTTCCAACCCTCTCTGTAAGTTGTTAGAAAATATCACCCATTCTCGTTTTCTGATGATTGCAAGGTGCATTCGAGGAGCTAAAAAGAGACTGGTCACAACATCTATCATAGTTTCCCTCGACTGGGAGCAGTCATTCGAACTCATATGTGATGCGAGTGATTATGCGGTGAGGGTAGTGCTGGGATAGAGGAAAGACAAGTTGATGCATCCAATCTACTATGCTAGTAGAACGCTGATGGAGCTCGCCTGAACTATATTGTGACGAAGAAGGAGATGTTTCTTGTGGTGTTTGCTTTTGACAATTTCAAATCATATTTGATTGGCTCTAAGGTAATTGTATACACTGATCATGCATCTCTCAGGTAATTAATTGATAAGAAAGAGTCTAAGCCGTGCCTGATTCGTTGGGTGTTGCTACTGTAAAAATTTGACCTCAAAATTCATGACCGTAAGGCCATAGAGAACCAAGTCGCTGATCATCTATCACGACTTGAGGGAGCTGAAAATTCGGTTGAGGTTGAAGATATTCTGGAAACCTTTCGAGACGAGCAGCTGCTCGCTACTAGTCTTGAGGAAGCGCCATGGTATGGAGACTTTGCAAATTACCTGGCTTGCGACATAGTTCCCTATGACCTCTCATCTGTACAAAAGAAAAAGGTTTATCGTCATTTCCACATGTATTAATGGGATGAGCCTTATCTGTTTAGCATATGTGTTGATAACATGATCCGGAGGTGTGTCCCCGAGATAGAACAATCTTCTGTTTTGCAGGCTTGTCACGCATTGACATATGGAGGACATTTTGGAGGGGTCAGGATAGCTTCGAAAGTGCTAGAGGCCAGATTCTTTTGGCCAATGATGTTTAAAGATGCGCACTTATGGGTGAAGGGCTGCAATATGTGTCAGCGGACCGGGAACATTTCTCGTCACCATGAGATCCCCATGAATCTGATTCAAGAGGTAAAAGTTTTTGTTGTTTGGGGGATTGACTTCATTGATCCCTTCGTCAGCTCTTTTGGCAATAAGTACATACTTTTTACTATGGATTACGTGTCCAAATGGGTAGAAGCTACAGCATTGCCACTAATGATGCAAGAGTGGTGGTGAGAGTTTTTGAAAAAGAACATATTCACCCGATTTGGGACACCAAGGGCGATTATCAGTGACAGAGCCACTCACTATTGTAATAGAGCGTTCGGAGAATTTTCTTGCAAAGTATGATGTATGCCACAAGGTGGTTGCCCCTTGTCATCCGCAAACTAGTGGGCAGGTTGAAGTGTCCAACAGAGAGATAAAGAGAGTGCTAACCAAGACTGTGAATGCCGCAAGAACTGATTGGGCAAAAAAGCTTGATGATGAACTCTGGGTCTATAGGACTGCATTCAAAACACCAATCGGTATGTCACCGTACAAGTTGGTATTTTGGAATGCCTATCACCTGCCTGTGGAGCTAGAACATCGAGCTTGATGGGCACTAACGCAATTGAATATGGACCCTGATGCAACTAGAGAAAATTGACTGATAGAGTTGCATAAGTTGGAGGAATTCAGATATCACGCCTTTGAAAGCACGAGGCTCTACAAGGAAAGAATGAAGAGGATGAATTACAAGCACATTGTGGATAGAAATTTCAAAGCCGGTGATAAGGTATTATTGTACAATTCAAGGTTGAGATTGTTTCATGTTAAGCTTAAGTCCCGATGGTTTGGGCCGTTCAGGGTGACCGAAGTGTTCCCGTCTGGGGCTGTGGAGATAACCAGTGAAGATGGCCCCAACACTTTCAAGGTTAATGGACAATGACTCAAAATATATGTGGGGATGGATGAAACAAAAGAGTTGTCTGTGGTTCTTCTCGATGAACCACAGAGGTAGAGCGCATCTTAAATGCACTCGCCCTATATCGTGACGCAACGTTAAATCAAGATCTAGTTGGGAGGAAACCCAACAATTATAGTGTTTTTAGTGTAGTATTAACATGTGCAGGTGTTCTAGAAAAGGGGTGGGAAAAAAGCTCCCACGAAGAAAGAAAACAAAATGATGACACCGGGAATGCCTAGACTAGAGCGCCCACGCTACAGCAGCGCTAAGGCCGCGCTAGTCAGGTTAAACATTGCCCCAAATTGGTTTCAACTAGCGCGGCCACGCTAAGCCTGTGCTAGTAGGGTTATTCACAGCCTCCAGATACATGCCAATAGTGCGCCCGCGCCGCGCTAGTAGTGTTATTCACTGCCCTTACCTCTTTAAACTAGCGCGCCCCCGCTATGACAGCGGTAAGGTCGCGTTAGTCCCCACATCAGGTAAGTTCCTATTTGTTTTTATTTATTCATTTTCTATTTATTTTTACATTAACCCATTTAACCATAGAACCTACCCAACCGCCCCACCCTCTTATTTCCCCCACTCTCCTTCTCCTATCACACTACTACCCAATTAATCCATTCCTTCTTCTTCCTCATCTATTCCTCACTTCCCCTTCCTCCATACCCAACAATATACAGCACCACCGTTCCTCCCCCTCACGAAGAACCTCCATATTTCTTTTCATCACTCTTTACGCTTTCACTCTCATCCCCTCTAATGATATGTATTTCTCCCTTTGAAATTGTTTATTTATTTATCTAATTTTGTTTTTAGTTTCTTTTCCTTCTTTTTGCTTTGTATAGTAGAATGTAGTCTTAGTTTAGGGTAGAAACACTTGTTAGTAGTTGTATAGGACTGAAAACTTTCAACATATAAATTGTGGGGGTGATGTGTGTTTATTGGGTTACTGTGGTGGTGCCCCTTGTGCTGAAGGGACGATTTGGGCTTAAAATTAGCCATTGTCCACCATGTGTTTGTTAAAATGCCTCTTTGGAGGAAATGTTGTGACCAATTCGGTGGTGAAGTATGAGTAGCCACAGTTCGATCACTCGATTGTATAGAACTGACGTTGGACTATCTGTAGATACCATGCCTCCCCGCAAACGTCATGCAACAGGCACCTCCTCCAGCAGCCCGGCTAAATCCAACATCGGGGGTGGCCTCGAAAGTCGGTCGATTCCAGGCCTTTAAACACTCAAAAGTTTGTGTCTGCCAAGGCCCAGGATAGGTTCAATAAAAAAGAGGCCAAAACCATTGTGCCGGAGTAAGCCATAGATCCCAACGCACTAGGGATAACTTGTCCTAGTATATCCTTCGAGCTAAGACGGCGACAACTGGAAATATTTTTTAAGGAGCCTACAATCGCAAATGACATTCTTGTACGGGAATTCTTTGTGAACCTGTCGGGGCATGAGAACTATACTGTTACAGTGTGCAAGTGACCGGTAGATGCCTCTTTGGAAAATATCCAAATTCTATAGTGGCTTCCTCTACCAGTTGAGGGGTACGTGGATGGGTACCAAACGTATAGTGGAACGCATACTCCCTGGTCCACATTTACCGAGACCATATATCAACCGGGAGTCACTCTGCAAAGGTACAAATATAGGAACAAGTTCCACTCCCCGGCCCTCAAGTTTGAGGCAAAATGTTTGTTATACTTCATAAATAGCTAACTACTACCCCCCCAAGAACCTGTCCGAAGTGAACATCCCTCGAGGGTGCTTAATCTAATGTTTCATAAACAATGCTCCGTTCGACGTGGCCAGAGTAATACATGATAAGATGTTCCAACGAGTCAGGGTTCGACGATATGGTTTATACTACCCGTCCCTTGTCACCCGATTGTGTCTTCAGGAAAATGTGTCAAGTAACCTTGCTATAGATGGTCGAGTTCCTTCGATACATCCTTTCAATGCTGAGGGGGTCACCAAAGGCAAGGAAGTGGTAGCGGCTGAGGAGTTGATGTGACAAGATTATGATGATGGTGAAGAGAAGGAGGAGGAGGAACCATACCAGGTAGCCGATGATGTGGAGATTATAGGTGAGCAGCCAGCACGACCACAGACTGAGGATGTTGCAAGCCTGTCTAGGGACAGTCGGGGACAACGATTAGACAGCTTAGAGCACGATATAGCTCGAATATGAACTTCGGTGACTAACCTGGGAACTCATTTTTATGAAATGGCAACCCAACAAAAGAAATCAAAAAGGATCATGGATTGGATCCGTGCCTTGGGTTGGGCGTGCAATGTAGACGTCGGCTCTGTCTTCGATTAGGATTGAGCTGTCAAGGAAGTTCCCTTTTCCTTATTCTATTTTACTTGGCCATGAGGACATGTTCTCATTTTAAGTGTGTGGTCGGGGCTGCGATTCCCCTGTGTGTTATATGTTGTATATATTCAAATTTTTTTATTTTTCTTTTTTTTAGGTATTGTAGTAGCTCCCCATTGGTTTTTCTTTTCACCGCAGTTCTTTTCCAAAGGTTTAGTTTGAACCGGGTATAGCTAGCTTCTTCTTTTCTTTTTAGTTGTTAGGAATCTCTTGGGCGGGGTACTTAATGAGAAAAAACAACCTTTACATACCCTAACACCATGACTCTTCGAGTGTGACGCTTAGGCTCTTTTGGTAACTCTTGTAGATTGCCTTAATGGTGCATGTGTAACTAACTCAAATGCTTAATGGAGTGTGTTGAGGAACCAATTTTGATTGAATTATGTGACAAGTGTGTGTAAGGTTATCTACATCTTATTCTATGCTTGCATTTGATACCTAAAACTTGCCCCGTATATGTACAAATCGAAATAGAGGCTAGTCCGAGAAGGGATATAGGCATTTCTTTGTAAACACAAAAAAAATATGCATCCACCTTAATGCATTTAACCACAGTCAACCCCGTTTGAGCCTATTAGTCTATTTCTTTAATAAATATGTGATGAACCATACCCTATTGTTTGAGTAGCTTGTCTGTTTGAACCTTGTACCTCCCAGGAGCACTTAGATTGTTTGTTGTGATATAAAAGTTAAAGTGTGGGGTGTAGGTATGGTCTATAAGGAAACACAAGGGAATAGAGTAAAAGGTCCAAAGTTTTAAAAAAATAAAAGAGAAAGTTGCACTTAAGAAGACTTGGGGTGATTATGAAGCAAAGTGTGGTGAAAAGTCTGTGAACACTGGAAAATGGGCAGAATGTCAATATAAGTATATTAAAAGTGCTTAGGGAGGTTAGTCACTACACCCAAATGTATCTTGCATGTTCTTAGCCTACATTATAAACAAGTAAAGACCTATTGATCTTGGACTAAATGAACTCAATTAAGGGAGTATTACACTACGGGCAAGCCATGGCGTATCTATGTAGCATATGAATGTTCTTTGTGAGAGTGAGTAAATTCTTCGTATTTAAAGTTCCTGTTGTCTGGAATATTATGTTGTGGAACTACTCTCAAGTGTGTGATGTGAGGGCACGTGATTCATGAAAAAGAGGTAAGTCTTGACCTCCCTGCAAAGCATTTTGAGAAAGTTAAGTATGGCATGGCATGAAAGATTCGCCATTTGAGGTATAGATTTTACACTGCGAGAGAGATGCTTGTGGCTCGTTCGCGGGGTGTCAATGTAGGGAAGCGATGGATGAAAATAAACCTTGTAGGATATAGTGGATTGCTCGAGGACTAGCAATGATTTAAGTGTGGGTTGTTGATAATAGTCTAAATTGTATAGTTTGGCTTACATTCAAACTCCAACTTAAGGATGCTTTACTGGTTTAAGTGTGTAAATAATGCAAAAAATTTACTCTAGTGGTGACTTTTGTGTTTCACATGAGTGAATACCCAAATAAAGACTTATGATGGTGATCCGTGCAAAAATGATGGACGAATTAAGGGAATGAAGCTCGGTATGGCAGAGGAAAACCTCACTAGCGCGGGCATTAGCGCAACCTTAGCGTGCCCGCGCTAGTACAGATGCGGGAAAATTTATTTGAAGGGGCAAATTCGAAAGTCAAAAGCAAAAACCACACAAACTATAAATGGTTTAATGCGTCCAATAAAAGGGGAGAATCAGTTTTGAAGGTTGAGAACAAGACAAGAAAGTGCAAGAGGCAAGGAGGCAACTTGGGCAACAATTCTTATCTCCCTATTTTGTTCTTTTATCAATGGCTATGAATTCTTTTGTAGTTTTCATCATTATTATGAGTAGCTAACTCATTTAATCTAAGTTTTTGGGCGAAACTCGTTGGGGATGAACTGGTTATCATATTAATATAGTATTGAGTTGGTTGTTAATCTCTATTTGTTCAACTACGTTTTGATTTTGGTTAATTGAAAGGATCTTCAACTAGCCGTATTTATTATATATCTGCTTGAGAGAGAGAGTGCATATATAGGTAGTTGTTTGAACAACATCACTCCCGGAGTATAGGCCAGAGTAATAACCAAAGGTTTAGAGGTTCGATTAGAGATAACAATACCTCGGGTGCGATCTAAGTGAACTGTAATGCGAATCTAGCTAGCGTAGCTTGAGAGAGTGCGCCTAGTAAATTATTACAATTTCTTGAGAGAGATTTATGATAGGTGGAGAGTTCATGACTGATAGAGGAAACTAAATCAAAGCTATAAGAAACATACAACTAAGGAAATCAACAACGAAAGAAACCATTACCTTAAAATTTTATTCTAATTGTTTACAACTGTGTGTTAGTTAATCTTTGTTTTATTGATTCTGTTAGATGTAGTAGTAATCATAATACCACTTGTTATTCACAAAGTTTGAGGAGGTTGACTAATAAGAACTTAGTACTTTAAAGACTTCTGTTGACACGTTAATTTCTTGTGGGATTCGACTCGAGGCATAATACCGCCGGATTATATTTGTAACGCCTGCTTAGTCTTTTAATAGATACAGTTGAGCGTGATCAGAAAGCAAAGTTCAAACTGAGTAATCTAGTCGTAATTTATGTGGCGATCTATGAATTTCGAGAGTCAAATGAGTTTATTTAATTGTGAACTCGGACATAGCATTTTAAAAAATGTAAAAAGTAATGTAGATAATATTAATTAACAATTCAAAATATTTAAAACGATTGTGATTAAAGATAAACTTGTTGCCCTCAAATACGAACACTACCACATGAACAATAGAGTCATATAACACTTCGAGTATCTTTGCGATAACTAATATGTTTCATAACGGTGGTGTTCGGAGAGCAAACAGACGCCTCGACTAATCCATTAAATATCTATTATTTTTCACAAATACAAGAACCCGACCGGATTTCATAGAGAAAATTATTTAGATGGGCGAGTAGTCAAAATGTAGTATTTTTAAGGTGCATTTGGTAATTCACTCTAAATAACACTTCTCTTTTCTACAGCCGACACGTTACGAAAATATAAAGCTGCTTGCCAAAATTAACTTGTGACGTCTCCCCTATTTGACTTCAATAACAAGTCACAATAATTGTTTATTATCAACAAACTTTTGGATGGCCTATTCTTTTGGTTTTTGTTTTCTGGTAATTGTCATGCCGTTAAGAAAAGGTAAAGGTAAAGAAATGGTCTTACCCTTTTGTCCCTGTCGAAACTTCTAAACATACAATTTATAAATTAATCAATTTTCCTTTACTTATGAATGAAACCTATCAACCAATCATATGAAGAATACCATAACAATCGACCAATCGCATATGTAAAATAGGTAATCAATTAAAAATCATGAGAAATTAGTATTTAAATCTTAGCAAAAATTTAAAAAAGAATTAAGTGAGTGATTTTCTTTCATTTATTAAGTTGTGGCGAATAAATCTACTTGATATTTATATTGGTGAAATGAAAATTATCCAAGATTATCCGAAGAGGCTCCAACATTATTATCATAAAATAATAGTGTGCGTCAATTCCAAACAAATAGATAATCTACTAGAATCTATATCTATACTTATAAAAAAGAAAAAAATGCACCAATCAATTTCCAGCAACACATAAAAAAAGAAAAAAGCTATACTTTTTGTTCCTTCAACCTTTTCTGTTCTACAATTGAAATAGAAAAACAGAGCTCCCAATACAGAGTTATCAATCGTCTAATAATTGAATTATACAAAAAAATGCATAACAGGAAGCCAGAAATGATAAATCAATTACCCCAAATAAAAGAAGAAGAAGATAAACTTCCAAAAAAAAATATCATACAAATTCATTTTTTACTCTGATATTTCCTACAAATCCGTCAAAATTTTACTGCCTCTTGTAAACACTCGAGAATTCGCCGAAATTTGACTTATCTGTGAGCAGTAACCAGCGTCTCAATAAATCTTAATCCATCAAATTTTGGAGCAAATTTATCTGAAGATGGAGGTGCTGACACTGACTTTGAAGATTTTCCGTCCTTCTTCTTCAAACTATCATCCTGAATTATTTATTTTTTCCAAAATTATACTAAAATCAATGTATATGTTAAATAGTTAAAATTATACTAAAATCTAAATCATATTGAGAACTTGTGTCTTACCACGAATTATTCGCAATATCAATAAAATTCAACCGTTTATATATAACAAATAAAATTAAATTTAATCGTATTTGCAATTTCAAAGTTAGCTTTTTAAAAACGGGTTCATTAAACCTCCTTTCCTAGTGGCAGAGCTAAAAAATTTGCGAAAGAGGTTCATTATATATTTACAAAAAAAATAATTTTTAACCTATATACATAGTATAATTTTCTATGCACTCCTTTCCTCTTACTAGCTCCATCAATTTTAATCTACTGATTTGAAATTATAGATCTGTTTCAGAATTCAAGTCAATAGAAACGGGAGAGAACAGAGAACGGAATTTTCACCTGATGACGAGAAATTCGAACTTTAGATGAAGAAGAAATAGCAGTAGCAGAAGCTGCAGTTACAGAAGCAATTAAAATTCCTGATTTCTTCATTTGAGAGGAAGGGAAATTTTTGGGGGGATTTTTTAGTGATGAGAATGAGGAATGCGAAAAGGGAGGAAAATTATTGGTGGAATTTATAGGAAGGAGAATTGGACAGGCTATACATGGGACCCACTATACACTGTCAGTATTCAGAATTAAGTACGCGGCAACTATTCTCTTCCCGACATTTTTGGCCTTAAATATATACTCCTCTGTTTGACTTGCGCATTTTCTATATTTTGATTGCTGAATAAAAACGCCATTCACAACTTTCTTACTTTTTAGTCCTTTTAAGCGTTTTAAGTTTTTCTCTACCAAACAAGATTTACTTTCTTAAATCCGTAATTACTTCTAGAAAGGCGAATATATTAAAAAGGATTTCTATCTAAGGGATGTTTACATGTACAGTCGATCATATTTATTTTTTTCTTTTTCTAATTATATAGTACATAAATTATATATCGATTGTACATAATTGTATATAAATTATATGTTATTATATTGTATTTATAAAATAATTCTGGAAATATAAATGAGTATAAATAGAAATAAACAATGAAATATCAGAAAATCAATTCGAATTCACTAAATTCATAGTGTTTTCTTAAGGAATTTAATCCCCTCCTAGTACCCAAGGTTATGGATTATTTCCTCCCAGGATAGAACGAATTACACATTGGTGGTGTAGTGGTACTTCAAACCCCAATGTTTCAGCGAACACAAAATTCGGTAACAACTCACACTTACTGTTGCTTTGTTTGATGTTTAGACTATGCAGAAAAAGGAGGAGAAACTCAAAAAATCATAGTAAAATTCTTAGCAGAATAGTCTTGTATACCAAAGTTGTGTTGAAATCTGAAGAGATGCAACTCTTCAGAATGGTTGTTTATGCAAAACGGCCACAACATAAATGACATTACATAAATGACTATTTATTCAACAATAAAGAGGGAAAAAAGAAGAGGATAGTTAATTTTCTGTTACCAAAACATAAAATATGGATTGGAGGATTTAATATTAGTATTTATTTTAATATTAATATTATGTTATTAAAAATGAATATTTAATAATATTTCTGTTAGTATTTTACTATTAACAAATAAATTTGGTCCAAAAAGTTAATCAATTAATCATTTGAGCAAATCCAAATCAAAATTTGAATCCGAAGCTGAAACCGAGCAAAGCGAGCGAGCGACAACGACGACACGAAGCTTGCCTTCTTCTCAACTCTTTAAGAGCTAGAAGAAGAGAAATTACTTCTATACCCATAAAAGGCCTCTTCCTTTTCCAATATGGAACAATGTCTATTTTCCAGGGAGAAAACTTAAAATTTCACTCAAAGATTTAATTTTTCTCCATTTCCCATTCACCCTCTTTTGTGTAGTTAATATATTAAATACAAAAAATCCAACCCCCCACATGAATGGGGAATGGCTATATCACGAAAGTATGCATGAAAAAATTTGTGATTCGCAAGCAAGGATTAATTGCATCTGTATACGTAGGATTCCCTTTGAACTTTTCGTAGTGAACTTATGTCAGATATACTCGATCAATCGGTAGATTTAATATCTTTAAATTGTCGAACTTTGGTGTATACCTAGACAACCACAAGTCGCACAACCAACTCTTAACCGTCTTTGGTTCTCATTGTTGTGTTCATTTCATCCATGAACTCCACATGATTTCATAAGTGCGTAGCCTTACAAAGTTCTCCTTGATGCGGCTAACACTTTACACTTGCATAGGTGATTCCTAAATGTGTCATCCCGTAGATACACTATTTGATATACCCCTGTCAAATTTAGAAATCATTAAAAAGTCTTAATATTTTATCGTTGGTACCGAACATTGTCTCATCACGAGAATGAACCAAAAGTTTAGTTGACAATGTTGAAATGTCATTAATGACATTATTTGATATCCTTGAACCTAGATCTTGGGATCTCTCTAGGTAGAGTTATCGTCACTATGACTTGTTCTCAGCCACAGTTCCCCTTGATGACTTCTCAACTACCTCTCAAGTTAGGTCTTTTGCAAGTGGATGTGACAGATTATCACTTAACTTTACATAGTCCATCGTAATAATTCCTCTAGAGAGTAATTATCTAACGATTTTATGTCTCCGTCGTGTATGACGAGATTTACCGTTATACATAACACTCTCGGCCCTTCTAATTGCCGCTTGGATATCGCAATATATGCATATTGGTGCCAATGGTTTGGCCAAAATGGAATATCTTCCAAGAAATTTTGGAGCCATTCAGCTCTTTCACCGGCTTTATCTAAGGCTATGAATTCAGCCTCCATAGGAGAGCGGGCAATACAAGTTTGTTTGGACAACTTCCAAGATACCGCTCCTCCACCAATAGTGAATACATATCCACTTGTGGACTTGGAATCTGTTGATTCGGTGATCCAATTTGCATCATAGCATCCCTCAATGACCATAGGATATTTACTATAGTGCAAGGTAAAGTCCTGGGTATGTACTAAACCAAAACTCGTTTCATGGCCATCCAGTGAGATTGACCTGGATTGCTCGTATATCGACTTAATTACTTATAGCACAAGCTATATCTGGTTGTGTAAAATTCACGATGTACATTAAGAAACCCAACACACGAGCATAATCCAATTGTGATATGCTTTGTCCTTTGTTCTTCGCTAATGCAAGATTCACGTCAATTGGAGTCTTTGCATTTAAAGGTCAACTGCTTGAATTTATCAAGTACTGTCTTAATAAAATGAGATTGTGACAATGCCAGACCTTGAGAAGTCTTATGAATCTTAATTTCCAGAATTAAATCAGCAACTCCCAAGTCTTTCATATCAAACTTTCTAGTTAGCATACAGTTAATAGCATTTATGTTGACAATATCATTACTCATTATAAGCATATGATCCACGTATAAGCAAACAATGACTATGTGATTTGGGACATTTTTAATGTACATATATTTATCAAATTTATTTATTTTAAAACCATTTGACAAAATTGTTTGGTCAAATTTCGCCTGCCATTGTTTGGGTGCTTGTTTTAGTAAGGGACTTAACAAGTCCACATGCCTTCTTTTCTTTACCTGGAACCATGAACCCTTCAGGTTGTTCCATGTAAATTTCTTCCTCCAACTCTTTATTTAAGAAGGTTGTCTTAACATCTATTTGATGAATTTCAAGACTATAAACTGCAGCTAATGCTACTAATGTTCGTATGGACGTAATTCTTGTAACTGAAAAGTATGTATCAAAATAGTCAAGACCTTCTTTTTGTCTATACCCTTTCTCCACAAGTCTTGCCTCAAATTTGTCAATAGTGCCATCATATTTCATTTTCCTCTTAAAGATCTATTTAGAACCCAACGGTTTATTTTCAGAAGGAACATCAACCAATTACAATATATGGTTGTTCAGTATGGATTCTATTTCACTATTGACTGCCTCTTTCCAAATCAATGATTCCGAAGAGGACATAAATTTTTTAAATGTTTGAGGCTCATTTTCAAATAAGAAAGTCACAAAGTTTGGTCCAAATGAAGTAGACGTTCTTTGACGTTTACTACGTCTTGGATCCTCCCGGTTAAGTGTACTTTCTTTTGCTTCCCGAAGTCGTTTAGATCCTTCGCCAATCGACTTACATTCCTTTTTAAAAGGATATATTTTTTAAAGAACTCAACATTATCTAATTCTATAAATGTATTATTATGAATGTCGGGATTTTCTGATTTATGAACCAGAAATCGATATGTTTTACTATTAGTCGCATATCCTATGAAAACACAATCAATGATTTTCGGTCCTATTTTTACTCTTTTGGGTTTAAGAACTTGAACTTTTTTCCAAACACCCCCACACTTTAAAATAATTCAAGTTTGGCTTTCTTTCTTTCCATTTTTCAGATGGAATGAATTGTATTTTGCTATGGGGTACTCGATTTAGTATTTGGCTAGCCGTAAGAACGGCTTCCCCCCACAAGTTTTGTGGCAAACCAGAACTTATCCATAATGCATTCATCATCTCCTTTAATAACGATTCTTTATTTCTGCAATCCCATTGGATTGGGACATGTAAAGGGTCGTTGTTTGATGAATAATTCCATATTCGAAAAATATTTGTTCAAAAGGAGATTCATATTCACCACCCCTATAATTTCTTATCATTTTGATTTTCTTATTAAGTTGCGTTTCAACTTCATTTTTGTATTGCTTGAATGCGTCTATTGCTTCATCTTTACTATTAAGTAAGTAAACATAGCAATATTTAGTACTATCAATAAAAGTTATGAAATACTTCTTTCCACCGCGAGATGGTATTGACTTCATGTCATAATTATCTGTGTGAATTAAGTCCAAAGGATTTGAGTTCCTTTCAACCGAATTATAAGGATGTTAAACATACTTAGATTCCACACATACTTGACATTTTAATTTGTCACATTCAAACTTAGGCAATAGTTCCAAATTAATTATTTTTCGCACGGTTTTATAATTGACATGACCCAAACGTATATGCCATATTTCATTTTACTCAAGTAAGTAAGATGATGTTGAAATTTTATTATTATTTTCAACAACCATTACATTTAGCTTGAAAAAGACCCTCAGTAAGGTAAGTTTTTCCTACAAATATTTTATTCTTACTTATTACAACTTTATCAGAAACAAAAACACATTTAAAATTATTCTTAACAATAAGTCCATTAGTGACTAAGTTCTTCCTAATCTCGGGAACATGAAGGACGTTGTTCAAAGTGACCACTTTGCCGGAAATCATTTTGAGAAATATCTTTCCACAACCTTCAATCTTGGCCTTTGCAACATTTTCCATATGAATCGTCTCATCAGGTCCAACATGAGCATAAGTAGCAAAAGCTTCTTTAATAGTACAAATATGGCGAGTGCCTCCAGAATCAATCCATCACTCTTTAGGATTGCCCACCAAGTTGTATTCGAAAAGCATGGCACATAAGTCATCAACATCATCATGCTTTTGAAACATGTTTGCTTGACCCTTCTTCTTGTCTTTCTTCAGAGCACGACACTCCGTAGATTTGTGTCCGAATTTTTCATAGTTGTAGCAGTTTCCACTGAATCGCTTCTTGCTTGGATTGTATTTCGGTCCAGGAGCCTTTTTCCTCTTTTTGTTCTCTTCAACAATATTTGCTCCCATTATTGTTGAGTTTCCACGACCTCTGTTTTCAGCAGCTTTGTTGTCCTCTTCGATTCTCAACATAACAATGAGATCTTCAAGGGACATCTCCTTGTGTTTGTGTTTCAAGTAGTTTTTGAAGTCCTTACACAAAGGAGGCAACTTCTCATCATCACTGCTATTTGAAATGCTTTATTGATGATAAGACCTTCAATGAAATTTCTGTTAGTAAAAATACTAAGATTACTACTTTCAACATCAATATTAATTTGATTTATACTTTCAGCAAGAAGATCGTGAATAATCACTTGCAATTCCTAGACTTGGGTAAGAACGTACTTTCTATCTACCATTTTATAGTCCAAAAAATTTGCAGCAACAGACTTCTTCAACGCACAGATGACCATTTCTTAGGCTATTGAATTCCAACTTAGAGTGGGCATCTTCAGTTTTATATTTATTTTCAAAAGCAGTCCACAGTTCTTTTGATGTTTCCACTCCACTGCATGCGCTATACAAAGCATCCTCCCGCCCGCTTAGTATATAATTCTTGCACAAAAATTCTGAATGCTTCCACGCCTTAATTACGAGAAAGCATTCAATTTCTGGAGTTTTATCGGGTAACACAGGAACATCTTCCTTGATGAACTTCTAGAGACTTAGAGTAGTCAAATAGACGAATATCTTTTACTGCCAGCACTTGAAATCAATCTCGGAAAATTTTTCGAGTTTCTCCGCCGGTACTAATGTTGTCGGAGTCGTTCTGCTCGTTGAGGCATTCGCAGTCACCATTGGATCAGCTTGGTTCACATTATCATTAGTCATTTCTGTAAAAGAATGATATAAACATTAAAATCACGTAGATTTTAGTAGAGTACAAAATCACAAAGGTTTTACTCTCTAGAACTAGTGAGTACAAACACAGAAAATATGCTAAATTCCTTAAGCTTGTTATTATACTATATTTATAAAATAATTCTGGAAATATAAATGAACATAAACAGAAATGAACAACGAAATATCAGAAAATATTCGAGCCCACTAAATTGACAGTGTTTTTAAGGATTAATTCCCTCCTAGTACCCAAGGTTATGGATTATTTCCTCCCGGTATAGAACGAATTACACACTGATGTAGTGGTACTTCAAATCCCAGTGTTTCAGCGAACATAAAGTTTGGTAGAAAATTACACTTATTATTGCTTTGTTTGATGTTTAAACTATGCAGAAGGAGGAAAAACTAAAAAAATCGTAGTAAAATTCTGAGCAGAATAGTGTTGTATTTAGCAAAAGTTTGGCTGAAATCTAAAGAGGTGCAACTCTTCAGAATGATGTTTATGCAAAACGGCAACAACATAAATGCCATTACATAAATGGCTGTTTACTCAATAATAAAGAGGAAAAATAGAAGCGGATAGTTAATTTTTTGTTACTAAAACAGAAAAAATGGATTTGGGAATTTAATATTTATATTCTGTTATTAAAATAAATATTTAATAATATTTCTGTTACTATTTTACTATTAACAAATAAATTTAGTCGAAAAAGTTAATCAATTAATCATTTGACCAAATCTAAATCCAAATTCGAAGCCGAGCCAAGCGAGCGACGACGACGACATTGAGGCTTGCATTCTTATCAACTCTTTAAGAGCTAGAAGAAGAGCAATTGCTTATATATCCCATAAAAAACATCTTCCTCTTCTAATATGGGACAATGTCCATTTGCCTAGGGGTAAAACTTAAAATTTCACCCAAAAATTTCATTTTCCTCCATTTTTCATTCACCCTCTTTTATGTATTTAATATATTATATATAAAAAAACCCCACATTATTCATATATTATATCTCCGCCGACTATTTTTAGTTTAAGTGATTGGGTTGACAACTATTCGTGCTAATTGTTTTTCAATCTAACAATAAACGATCCAGAATTTTAAATTATAGGTTCCTAGCTATAATGATTTTAAGTTAATATACAATGACAATCAGACCAGTGAACTAGGTCCATGCTAAATATTCATATACAATCAGTGATTTCACGTGAACCATAACCTTTGCACTCCATCCACCCAAACAGTTAACATGGTTATTATCATAGACAGATCCATAATTTAAACTTTTTAGGTCAATATATAGTATGGTTTCAACATATATACACACACATTGGCGGATCTATGTTGTGAGCTATGGATGCCCAGGCCCATTACTTTTGGTGCCAAATACTATTATTTATAACAAAAAACTAGTAAATTATATAAATATATTAACTGAACAATCAATCTTAGTAGTTAATTTTAGATTAAAAATAATTGAGCATGCATAATTTAAAATTTCGAATCCACTACTATAAATATTTATACTAGATTTGAGCCGTAGCTACTAAAAATCATGTAGTAGCAAAACAACAATGTACACCCTCATCCTCAACCAACACATAACTCTTAGTATCAGTTATCCCTAGATCATAGGAAATTGAACTTGCACACGGCAATTCAAATTTTAGTTTTTTAGTTAGTTGATCCTATCGTTGGAGACAGGCTTAGAGTAACGAGGAGGAAGCTTCAACCAACTAAATAATGTTTGCAAGTTTTTAAATAAAACAGCTTTTAAAAAAAGAAAAAAAAAACAGAGTTTCAAAGATAAAAGATAAGAGAAGATTTTAAAAATAATCTTATGATTAATTAAGGATTTCAAATGCCCTTCTTAAAAGGATTGCAAAAATGTAATATAATATAGGAGTGTACAAAGGAAACAGACAAATGTACTAACTGGATAATTCGAATCAAACTAAGGAAAAAATCTTATTAAAGTTCGGTTTTGATTTGGTTTGGTGTTGGGAAAAAAAACCCGTCCGTAATTGGTATAGTTTGATTTTAATTAAAGAAAGTTAAGCCGAAACCAAACTAACTCGACATTACGTATATAGATATTTTAAATATATTTAATATATAAATATACTTATTGCAATATAATTTATAAATATTTCTCTAAAAATTTATAATTTTTATTTTTTATGATATTATTTCAACAATAAACTTAGAACTTTTGAATGTTCCAATAAGTTTTATAGCCATTAACATTAGTAATTAAACAATGCTAACAAAAGCACAAACCAAAATCTAATCAATGCTAGTGCTAACAAAAGACATTCAATTCAATACTACGAACGGAAATGTATTGAATATCTACTTTTTGTTTTGCAATAATTAAGATAAAAATGCATAACATATTTCTTTGTTTTTTCTTTAGCGTTCAATCATGTTACTAATACTCCCTTATTAGTATATTTATTTTAGCATGACTTAGTACTATTAGCTTATGCTTATTTTTATTATGGTATTTTAATTAGCAATGTTTATATTACAATTTATGTGTCTTATCAACGAAGATTTTATCAAAAAAAATCCCCTAAAAATTTAATTTAATTTGATAATTATAAAACCGGAACTAGCCAACCCAATCTATATACACCTCAATAACATATACTATGAACCAGAAGGAGTATCAATCACATGTGAATCTGAAGCAGTAATGACTAAATACATCTATTCTTTTTTGTAATAAAATTATTTCAACAACATTTTCATAAAATTTTCAGAATATATGCACATTGGGAGTCTACTATTCCCGAGGTACTCGAAGCTGATAGGTTGATCTTTATTTATTGTCGACCAAATCGAATCGTCACACGTTTATGGATGTAATTAGTCCACGACAGCTTTGATGTGTTTCACATGAGATGGTCCATTTGAGTGACAGCGTGGGATTTAAAAGCGACTCGTAATATGTTGACCTCTCAAAATTTGCAAGTTTATGTGAAGGATCGTGCTAGAGCGATAAATACTTTTATGTTTTTATTAGTAGTTTTGAATACAAATTTTGAGTTTGATCGTAATAGAGAGTTTACTCTCATACAAAACTTTTTCAGTATAAATATAAATTATTTAAGTTTCAATACGAATATTAGATATTTTTTAGGGTAAAAAGGTGTATACCCCGCTCCCTCAATCATGAATCATATATGTTTTACATGTCCCTTTTAATACAGCACCGACTTGCATGTGATCTTGTCATTCGTCAGGGGCCATTTGGACAGCTCAATAATGTAAAAACTTTATCCAACATTAAAGTTTTTGTATTGCTTCTTAAAGCAAACAAGAACTAGTATTACTAATTAGTAATTAATAAGGTAAACAAATCAGTAAACCCATCTTAAAAGTTACTACATGGCGCTTTTGCTAATGAATTATGAAATGATATATTAGCAAGCCGACTTATGATGTGCAAGATCCGGAGATTGTAGGTTCGAATCATGTATATTTTATTGGTGACATTGTGCACCGGGATAAAAGAGTAGTTTCAATCAATCTACAAAATAAGGCTAGTGTTCGCGTGATCTTAGTTGGTCCATCTGTTTACATACTGATAGTAATATTAAGTTAATCGTACGTTTTTTGTCATCTTAATTTTGATATATTCGTTGGTGATCATATCAGTGAAATTATGCATCTTAAATTTTGAACTAAAGGTTTTGATCTATTGCGTAGGATCGAATATGGACACTTTGAAAGAAGAAGCCGTCGTCATGCAAATTTTATCGAATGAAATTAATTGTGTTAGACCAATAATAAGATAAAGCAGCATGTGAAAATATGTCTCGTAAGAATATGGTACACGACGTATATAACAGTGGCAATGAACATAAATTTGAACCTAATAACTAACTATGAATTTAAGATTTTAACTTCATAGAATAATGTGTCACTAAACTCTGTCATTTTTTATGGTCAACTTTTCTTATATTATCCAGCATTGTCTTTCTTTTGCCCCAATTATTAGGTCCTTTTTTTTTGTTCTTTCCAATTTTCACTAGCAACTTTTTTTTAGTCGATACTGTTTTTATCCTTTTGCTTCTGACTTTATTTTACCTCTTTCCCCCGTTCTTTTATTACCTTATCTAATTCACCATAGCAAAGAAAGCAAAAGGAATTTTGCTTTAAAAAACAAAGAGTCCTTCCGGAACCGCAAATCCACTCGTCTTTTTCTCGCTAATTGATGTTTGACCAAAAAAATTTAAGTCTTTTTATTAAACTAATTAAATAAAGAGATATATGTGGTAAATTCTATGCAAAGATAATTTACTCTAAATTTAAGATAGAAGAAACTAATAAATAAGTATATGGGACATGACGTTTGATTACAGTCGCCGCGATTGAGTTCCTAACATAAGAAAAGGAAGATGGCTTCAATAATATCAAATGATAACGGCAAATACATAAAGGAAAAGAATCACTATTCTTGAACTAGATAGACCTCCATACTTTTGATCATGAGGTTTATCCCCTTTTGGGGAAGAGCTTGGGAGGATGGGACTTCTTCTCCTTCCAAGGGATGAATCCCTCCTAGTGTTCCTATCAACCTCCTTTTTAATTACTCTCTCTCGTGATATTCATATCAAAAACTTCCCTTACCCTATTATTCATCACAGTTTTACAGTGTCTGTGATATTAATACCATGGTTTTCTCATTATTTTTTTTATTGTCGTATTTGTTACAAAACTTAGCTCAAAGTAATAAACAAAAAGATAGACAACAAAGTAGAGAGAAATAGAGAAGAGAATATATTTCTTCTATGTATCCAAGTGTATTACAAAATGATTTCTCATCCTCTATTTATAGTACTACATAGAGGTATACTAAAAGAATTCCATAAATATGGCATTAAGCTTTTGAGATCATGGAGGAAGATCATGGGGGAGATCATGGAGGTGTGGGAGTTACAACCATAAGTATTGGAGTAGTGGGAGTTATGGAGATAATGGATAAAAGTAGTGGGTGTTATGGGAGTTATGGACATCCACCATAATCTAATATTTCATAACACTCTCCCTTGGATGTCCAAGGATAATGTGCCTCGTTAAAACCTTGACTAAAATAAAACCCAATGGGAAAAAAAAATTCTAGAAAAGGAAAAAGAGTACACATATCTAACAAAATGCATTTTTGTTGACTCGTTAAAAACCTTGCAAGGAAAACCCAGTGGGACAAAACCTTGTAAGGGAAAAAGAGTGCAACGCGCATTAACTCCCCCTGAAAAGAGCATCAATTCACATCCTTGAGCCTTCGCATTCCAATCTTGTGTACCAGCTTCTTGAAGGTTGACGTTGGTAGAGATTTTGTGAACAAATCAGCCATATTATCACTTGAACGAATCTGTTGCACATTGATATCACCATTCTTTTGAAGATCATGTGTGAAAAATAACTTTGGTGAAATATGCTTTGTTCTGTCTCCTTTTATGAATCCTCCCTTCAATTGGGCTATGCATGCTACATTGTCTTCATACAAAATCGTGGGTAGTTTGTCACATTTCAAACCATATTTGTTTCGAATATGATGTATTATAGACCTCAACCACACACACTCTCGACTTGCTTCATGAATAGCGATTATCTCAGCATGATTAGATGAAGTAGCCACAATTGATTGCTTAGTCGATCGCCAAGATATGGCAGTGCCTCCACAGATAAACACATAACCTGTTTGAGATCGAGCCTTGTGTGGGTCAGATAAATCCAGCATCAGCATAACCAACAAGATCAGGACTGCAATTATTGCTATAAAATAAGTCCATATCGGTAGTCCTTTTTAGATACCGCAATATATATTTGATTCCATTCCAATGTCTCTTTGTGGGAGCAGAGCTATATCTTGCTAAGACATTAACTGAAAAAGTTATGTCAGGCCTTGTAGTATTTGCAAGATACATTAGTGCGCCAATTGCACTAAGATATGGTACTTCAGGACCAAGTAGCTCTTCATTCTTTTCTTGCGGTCGGAATGGATCCTTATTCACATCAAGTGATCGAACAACCATCGGAGTACTTAAAGGATATGCTCCATCCATGTAAAACCGTTTCAATACCTTTTCTATATAGGAAGATTGATGAACAAAAATTCCGTTTGCCAAATATTCAATTTGCAAACCAAGATATAATTTTGTCTTTCCGAGATCTTTCATCTCGAATTCATTCTTTAAATAATCAATTGCCTTTTGGAGTTCTATGGGAGTTCCAATAAGGTTTATGTCATCGACATATACGGCAAGTACAACAAATTCCGATATTGTTTTCTTTATAAAAGCACATGGGCAAATGGCATCATTTATATAGCCTTCCTTTAATAAATACTCACTAAGACGATTATACCACATTCGTCCTGATTGCTTTAGACCATACAAAGATCTTTGCAATTTGATTGAAAATATTTCCCCGGACTTTGAATTATGAGTGTTTGGCATTTTGAATCCATCGGGAATTTTCATGTATATCTCATTATCAAGTGAGCCATAAAGATAGGCAGTAACCACATCCATTAAATGCATGTCAAGCTTTTCAAGGACATCAAAACTAATGAGATAACGGAAAGTTATAGCATCCATTACGGGTGAATATGTCTCTTCATAATCGACACCAGGCCTTTGAGAAAATCCTTGTGCAACAAGGTGTGCCTTATATCTTTGTACCTTGTTTTTCTCATTTCTCTTGCGTACAAAGACCCATCTATAGCCAACAGGCTTAACACCATTAGGTGTTTCAACTATAGGCCCAAAAACTTCACGTTTTGCAAGTGAATTCAATTCTAATTGGATTGCTTCTTGCCATTTGGCCAATCAAGTCTTTGTCGACATTCTCCAACAGATTGAGGTTCAAGATCCTCACTTTCTTGCATAATGCTAGATGCAACATTATATGCAAAGACATAATCCACCACTATATCCACTCGATTAAAATTTGTCTCAATATCGATTGGATTTATTGATAGTTCCTTATTTTCCTGAGTCTCGGGCGCAATGGATTCTTCATGAATCTCAGAATTTATTAAATCATGAATTTCCTCATGAGATTCTTTCGTAGTGTCATTTTGATCATTTGCTTTCCTTTTTCTAGGATTTCGATCTTTGGAACCTAATGGCCTGCCACGTTTTAGGCATGCTTTCGACTCATTAGATATGACACTAGAAGATTGTCCAATAGGGACATCAATACGGATTGGAACATTCTCTGCGGGGATGTGAGATTTTGTTATCCTTTTCAAGTCCGTGAATGCGTCAGGTATTTGATTTGCTATTCTTTGCAAATGGATAATATTTTGCACCTCTTTTTCACAAATAGAGGTATGTGGATCAAGATCAGATAATGATGGATCTTTCCACAAAATTTTCCGTTTGGTTTCACCAACTTCTCCCCCTAATTTTGGGAAAAGTGTCTCATCGAATCGACAGTCTGCAAATCGTGCAGTGAACAAATCCCCTGTCAATGTTTCGAGGTAGCGAATAATGGAGGGCGATTCAAACCCAACATATATTCCTAACCTTCTTTGCGGACCCATTTTGGTGCGGTATGGCGGTGCTACAGGCACATATACTGCGCATCCAAAAATTCTTAAATGGGATATATTAGGTTCATGACCCAAAACTAATTGCAACGAGGAATATTTGTGATAATTCGTCGGTCTGAGACGAACTAGCATTGCTGCATGCAAAATGGCGTGACCCCAAACCGAAGTGGGCAGCCTCGTTTTCATGAGTAATGGTCTTGCAATCAACTGCAGACGTTTAATTAATGATTCTGCAAGACCATTTTGAGTGTGAACATGAGCTACAGGATGTTCCACTTTTATCCCAATTGATAAACAATAATCATTAAATGCTTGGGATGAAAACTCAGCAGCATTATCTAGTCTAATAGACTTAATTGGATTATCAGGAAATTGTGCTCGTAATCAAATTATTTGTGCCATTAGTTTTGCAAACGCAAGGTTGCATGATGACAATAGGCACACATGAGACCATCTAGAGGATGCGTCTATTAAGACCATAAAATATCTAAAGGACCCACTAGGTGGGTGAATAGGTCCACAAATATCCCCTTGTATACGTTCCAAAAACGTAGGTGACTCAGTTCCAACCTTTGTTGGTGATGGTCTAATAATTAACTTGCCTTGATAACAAGAAGTGCAAGAAAATTCATTATTTAAAAGAATCTTTAAATTCTTTAATGGATGCCTATACGAGTTTTCTATAATCCGTCTCATCATAATTGATCCAGGATGTCCCAATCGATCATGCCAAAGTACAAAAGTATTGGAATCAGTAACCTTTTGGTTTACTGTGGAATGTGCCTCAATTGCACTAATTTTTGTCCAATACAGGCCACAAGATAAAGATGGGAACTTCTCAATAACCCTCTTTTGGCCAGAGACATTCTTTGTAATGATGAGGTATTCAAGATTATTCTCATCTATTGTCTCAATATGATATCCATTTTGACGGATATCTTTAAAACTCAACAAGTTCCTCTTGGACTTGGAAGAAAATATTGCATTCTCTATGATAAATATTGTTCCTTTAGGCAGAGTTATAGTTGCTTTTCCGGAGCCTTCAATCAATTTACTACTACCAGAAATTGTAGTAACATCTGCCTTACACATACTTAAATGAGAGAAATATTTCTTCTCTTTGAATATATGTGTGGTACATGAATAAATTAAACAAATATTTTTACAATTGGACGTTGATCCAAGTTTGCTTTGTGAGATATCCATATTTGCTTCCCATGGTTTGACATACAAAAGAAATATACGAAAATATTAGTTTTTTTTATAGATATGAGAATAAACAAATTTAAGTCTATGATTCAACATAATACTTTCAGTGCGGTCATTATGAAAAAAAAATATCTTTTATCATAGTTATTCTCCTTTTAATATCAAAGTATTAATAATTAGTAGTAGCATAAAGAGTCTTCACAATATTTCTTTTATTACTATATTTAATGTGCTACAAATAAAGCATAAGATGAATGTGTAATCTAAAGTTATATATTCTAAAACCATAATACAGATTATTTGTCAAGTTGATAAAACTCTTAAGGTACATATCGATATTTGATCATTGATTGAATTGTTTTGAACTGAATGTTTCACCTAAAATGATTCAACTAATTGAGTTAATAGCTGTTGGCAGTGAATCTGTTTCAGGTTCATAATACTACTAGCATAATAGCACCTTTAATGTGCTAACACATTAACACCGAGCAGATTAGAAAGGATTACAAAAAATGAAACTGATCATTCTGTTTAATATTTTATTTTATTTCAAGCATATTATAATTTTAACGAATACTTGCTTGATAGTTAGCTTTACTAGCTTAAAGCAGAAAATATAAAATTTGAACCATATCACAATAATAGATAACTTATGTAAACTATGATAATTGTTTATTCATTAACTACTACAAATAAGTAAAAATAAAAATATCAAACTGCTCAATCTTCTTTAACCATGGATCCATCACCGATCAAGTGATCTATTTTCCCCTCAGGGTGCTCAAAGAAGTCTGCCACATCCAAGTGGGTGATGTCAAAATTATTGTAAGAGACAAAATTAGTTTCAGGGCCTTTACTCTTTAGAGATGCTTGATAAAGCTCAACCAAATGTCTTGGTACACGGCAAATTTTTGCCCAGTGCCCTTTTCCACCGCAATGATAACATATGGTTTCTGAACTATTTGCTTTTGGATTCTCATAATTCCATTTCCGCTTTTGGTGGTTATATCTCTTTGGGGGGTGACTAACACCAGGAAAATTTCTTCCTTGTCCACGTCCACGGCTATGACTCCGACCACGACCACGACCATGATTAAAGCCATAGCCTTTTCCACGCTTAGCATAATGGGAATACACCTTATCTACTTCAGGCAATGGTGTAGACCCAGTGGGTCGATTTTCGTGATTTCTCATGAGCAGGTCATTGTTTCGCTCAGCCACAAGGAGAAGAGAAATCAGCTCAGAGTACTTTTTGAAACCTTTCTCTCTGTACTGTTGTTGCAAAACCATATTGGAGGCATGAAACGTTGTAAACATTTTTTCAAGCATATCATAATCAGTTATAGTATCTCCACAGAGTTTCAATTTAGAAGTAATTCTAAACATTGCAGAATTATATTCAGAAACAGACTTAAAGTCTTGGAGCCTCAGATGAGCCCAATCATATCGTGCTTGTGGCAGAGCGACCAACTTTAAGTTGTCATATCTCTCCTTTAAGCCATTCCACAGATAAGTGGATCTTTGACTGTGAGATATTCAATTTTCAAACCTTCATCAAGGTGATGGCGCAAGAAAATCAAGGCCTTAGCACAGTCTTGGGTGGATGCATTATTTCTGTCTTTAATGGCGTCTCCAAGACCCATTGCATCCAAATGGATTTCAGCATCCAACACCCATGTCATGTAGTTCTTGCCCGAAATTTCAAGGGCAACAAACTTTCTTTTCATAATGTCAGACATAATTAAAATAAAATTAGGAGGAGAAAAAATACTTTAATTTTCTCAAAGAGATTCTTGAGATAGTAGAGCTTCGTGCTGATAACGTGTTACAAAACTTAGCTCAAAGTAATAAACAAAAAGATAGACAACAAAGTAGAGAGAAATAGAGAAGAGAATATATTTCTTCTATGTATCCAAGTGTATTACAAAATGATTTCTCATCCTCTATTTATAGTACTACATAGAGGTATACTAAAAGAATTCCATAAATGTAGCATTAAGCTTTTGATATCATGGAGGAAGATCATGGGGTAGATCATGGAGGTGTGGGAGTTACAACCATAAGTATTGGAGTAGTGGGAATTATGGAGATAATGGATAAAAGTAGTAGGTGTTATGGGAGTTATGGACATCCACCATAATCTAATATTTCATAACAGTATTTAAATTGTTGTTTATTTATATAATGTTATTGGTAGCAACTTTACGCTAAAAAAATTAAACACTCACGAACGTAAAATTCAGAATCAGTTACTGAATATAATAATATAGTAGGAATAATAATTTAATTTTGAAATTTCTGGCAAGGATCTTTTTTAATCTTTTTGATTGACTTTTGGATCAAACGGAGTTTTTTTTTTCTATGCAAAAGATGAAAGAGGGTGTTGTTTCCTTACGCCGAAAAAAATAAAATCATAAGACATAAGCTGACCATTCCTAATTTATGGCTTTTCAGCTTATAAAAACATTTAGTTAGACAAAGACTTTTATTAGTTTATCCTTAATAATATTTTTTAATTTACAAAATATTTTTCTTAAAATAAATTTCCTAACTTTCTCTTCATTCCATTCTGTAATCGTTGTTCATCTTTTTCTTTACGAAGAAACTTTTTAATTTATAATCTTTTATAAAGTTTTAAGGATATTTTTGTTATTTAACAAAAGAACAGTTTATAAACACTTTTCTACCAAACACATCAATTGATTCTTAGAAATTTCAGCACGTCTATTCAAACACGTAAATGCTTATTTAAAAAATAAGTTCCAATAGTTAAAATTATTTTTCAAGACTTCAAACTTATTATTTATTTATAATCAGCTAATCCAACCCGACTCTAAATCCTTTTTTTTTGTTGTCCACCTAGTGTCTGGTGTCTGCTATCTGTATTGAAACCCAATTAAATTTAAATTCGCTACGAAAAATTACAATTGAAAAGTAAAATGTTCTCTAATAAAAATAATTCCATACCTAATGCTCGAAGTTGAAAACTTTTATTAAATGTAAAGAAATACTTATCACTTCGTTCAAACCCTTTTCCTGTAAGCATGAAAAATGAGAGTGAGATATTTTAATTTGAGAGGCAGTCCACCAATAGAAATAAACCATCTGGGGAAGGACACGTGTCACACCGACTTCTTTTGTCAACCACTCTTTTTTATCTTATCGCATCAAATCATCAAATTAACAAATCATGTTGTACCAGTAGTTGGGATTGGAGATATACATGTATTTCTTTTTTGGTCTGCCAAATTTTCGAAGTGGCATATCAGTATCATTGTGTAAAGATGCTTTTGAGACAATTGTGATAGAGTTGACGAAGAAACATAATTTATTGTAGCTATGACTTTGAGTATTCAAGGGTCCTAACACTTAACAAAAGGAGGTAAGGGGTACGAGAAAAATAGTGTGTACGTAAATATTATATAACAAATAACAATAAATCTTGTATGATTTTATCAGTAGAATTTGGGAAAAATAATATATTAGCATGTCTCACCTCCTATCTTCTAAAATAAAAAGATTATTGCCGATAGACTTTCGGTTTAAGAAAGACATAGTAAAGCACACAAATATTATCTCTGAGTATAAAACGTAACATGAATTAGATCCCTCTTTACATTCCGTTCAATTTTTATTGAATATATTTTGTTTGCAACAAATTTTATGCAGAAAATATATCTGCAATTTCAAATAACTATAAAGAAAAAGGATTTTATTGATAAACACTGCAGGTTACAACTCTATTTATACCTTGATTATTTTTACTGGTTTGTTATCCGTAATTCGACGGCTGGAGCAACGTGTTTTTCGAACGTAGGATACATTCATGGAATATATTTGATCTCCATGAAATTATATTGTTGATCTTCATGAAGTATTTAATTATCAAGTAGTATCTGAACCACATCTTGATCTCTTTGCGAGTATTCCATGAGTTTATGGGATATTTGAAGGAATATATAATCCTTTTTATAGGAGTGACCTAGGGTTGAGGTAAAGTAGCCTCAAAGTTAGGGTTTTGGCGAGTAATTTCCAAACAACCCTAATGGACTCCTAAAATTTCAAGAGTACTCGTCTTGCTATATCTTGAATTTAGGATTAAGGCTAATTCGTTAAAATTTCCATGTCTACAAATTTTACATTAATAGTATAATATCTTTTTGCATTATCTAATTATTAAAAAAATAATTAAAAATAAATATTTATGCATAATAAGTGAAATTACAAATGATAGTACATAATGCTTTGCGGCCAGACTAAGAAAAATATGCACTTTCATTTGCGGGACATGTCACGACCCAAAATTCCACCACAGGCATCGTGATGATACTCAGTCTCTAAGGCTAAGTAAGCCGATCATAATAACAATTCAAGCCATTTTTTTATAATCGAAACCAATAATGAAAATAATCACACAACCTCCAAAGGCTGGTAGTACTGTGTTACAAACTCTAACTGAATACATGAATGATCTGAATGAAATTAAATATACAATAATGCTTGACTAATACGTGACAATACGATAAAAGAGAAAGACTCCAAGGGACTGCGATGATCAAGCAGCTGTCACGACCTAAAAATTCGATCCAGTTGTGATGATATCTATCGCGGAACTTGGCCAGCCACTTATTTCCTTTTTCTCATTTTACCCAATTATTTACTTCAGAAAAACATAAACTTTCAATACAAAATTTAATAATAATAATAATAATAATAATAATAATAATAATAATAACAATAATAATAATAAAAGTGTCAAAACAGCTAAATAAAACATAATCCTCGACCTTGGGTATCACTAGTCATGAGCGAAACTAATACAAATGTCTGAAAATACAAATCTCGAATAGTCTGAATACATCAAAGAAGTAAAATTAGAGGAAGATAGTGAAGGAGAAGACGAAACTGTCATCGCCAAGCAGCTACCTCGCAATCTCCAAGTGAAAGTCGCATAATACACTCAGCAGCCGCTACCGTGCTCCTAAATACCTAGATCTGCACACAGTGGTGTAGTGGTTAACGTGAGTACACCAACTCAGTAAGTAACAAGTCCAATCTATGGACTGACAGGTAGTGACGGACCAACCCTCAATAGGCAATTTAAGGAACAGAAATGTAGACATGCTTACAGTTCAAATAAAACTCGACAATAATAGAAGCAACTAATTAGCAAAGAGCTCAATACTTAGATATTTCATATATGTATCAATGCATGACTATCATGATCAATGTTTCCACAACCTCTATCACAACTATTCAACCACTCGGTACTGTATATCACCATCCAGCCCGAGGAAGATCCATCCCGAAATATACATCACTGACAATAGTCATCCAGTCCCGAGGATACATGCCAACCTAGCCTCACGGAGAAGATCCATCTTCCGGTATAGTAATTCAGACAAATCCATGTCCAGAAAAGTTCACCCCTCAAAATAATCATCTATTGCGTTCACTAGGGGTGTAAAGACTCTGGAGGGGCTTCTCTCAGCCCAATGCGCTATATCAATGCCAGCAAAGGCATGATCAATATCATTTTTGCAGCGTACAACCCAAACCCATAATGTCAAACACTACTTGACTCTCGGTCTCACTCAGTCAATACTCTCCAGTCTCATACACATGGGCTAAGATGTCATAATGCAAGCCCGAACAATGAAATAATATGTCAAATAGCAATAATCAAGACTGAGGCATGATATACTATGCATAAACATGATTGAATATAGAATATACATGAATCTAATAATATGATAATACGAAACAACCTCTCAGGTCTCAACAGTGTCGGCACAAAGCCTTAACATGATAATTAACATGATTTACATGTCAACAACTAGATTACATAATCACAACACATATATTGATAATAAATAACCACTAAGCGGCATTCTGGAATGATCAAGGCCGTATATCTCACGTTGCATGCTCATACGCCCGTCATTGTCACTTGGCATAGCGTCACCTTCATAACAATCATAGAATACATTGTTCGGGATTTCGAACCTGCAGTACCAAGTTTGAAAGCGTTACTTTCCTCAAGCCAAGCCAAAACTCTAGCCCGCGACACCTTTCTCTCTCGAATCGGCCTCCAATTGCCTTGAATCTAATCAAAATCAGAACATAACCATCAACTATGCTAAAGGAACAAAGCCCACTCAAAAGTAATTAAACTACAACGCGAATTCCAAAATTAACCAAATCCGACCCCTCGACTAACGTCCTGGAATTCGGTAAAATTTACATCACGAGTTCATACATATCAAAAGTATTAAAAATCGACCACAAATGACCCCTCAAATCCTTGCTCAAAGGTTTCCAATCTCAAGCCCTAGTTTCCCCATTTTTTACCTTGAATTTCCATAAATATTTAAGCCAAATCAATGAAATAACACCTTAGAAACGAGTTTAAGATCCAAAAACCTTACCTCTATGAAATCCCCTTGAAATCCCTCTTCAAATAGCTCAATCAAGCTCAATCCCGTATGAAAATGGTGAAGAAAAACTCAAAAATCGCGAACAAATTCTTTTATATCAATTGGACCAGGCTTTTTGCATCTAAATCCTTTTTCTGCGGTCCTGTTTCTGCGATACCAACCACCGCACCTGCGGTTTTCACTTAAGGCCTCAATTTCTGCATCTGTGATGCATAGACCGTACCTACACTATCGCAAATACGATTCCTTAACCATTTCTACGGTTCCAACTGCTCCTCTACTTGGATGCTTCTGCGGCTTGCTTGCCCATCTGCGAGGTCGCACCTACGGCCTCCCAACCGCAGATGCAGTTATGACAGCAGTCCCAAACTTCAGCTGCAAACTCAACTCCAAACTTTTTCGTCAATCATCCGAAATCACCAGAGGCCCCCGGGACCTAAGCACAAACAATTCATATATTGCCATCAAAACTTAAACCCGTCTTTAAAACACTTCAAAAAACATTGAAATAACCAAATCACATCAGACTCAAGCGTAAGAACTCTAAAAACTTCCAAACTCTATTTTTGATTAAAAGGTATACCATAACACGTCCGAATGACCTGAAATTTTGTACACACATCCAAAATGGCACAATGGACCTACTAAAACCCTGGAATTCCATTCCGACTCCTATATCAAAATCTCACCTATCAACCAGAAAATGCTAAAATTCTACTTTCGTCATTTCAAGCCTAAATCTACTACGGATCTCCCGCTCGGTCTCCCAGGTAGCCTCCTACACGGGCTGACCTCTCCACTGCACTTTCACTGAAGCTATATCCTTTGATCTCAACTTTCAAATTTGACATTCTAAAATATCCCCTAGCTCCATATCATAAGTCAAATCACCATCTAACTGAACCGTGCTGAAATCCAGAACATGAGACGGGCCCCCAATATATCTCAGGAGCATAGACATATGAAATACCGAATGCACACTAGATAAGCTGGGTGGCATGGCAAGCTCATAAGCCACCTCTCCAATCCTTTAAAGTACCTCAAAATGCCCAATGAACTGAAGACTCAACTTATCTTTCTTTTCAAATCTCATAACACCCTTCATGGGTGAAACTTAAATAAAACCTTCTCACCAACCATGTAGGAACATCCTGAATCATCCAATCAACATAACTCTTTTGTCTCAACTGTGCTGTACGAAGCCTCTCATAAATCACCTTCACCTTGTCTAAATCATCCTGGCCCAAGTATGTACCCAAAAGTATATCCTCATCGGGCTCAAACCAACCAACTGTAGATGTACAATGCCTCCTATACAACACCTCATATGGAGCCATCTGAATACTGGACTGGTAACTGTTATTATAAGCAAACTCTACTACCGGTAGAAACTGATCCCATGACCCTCCAAAATCAATAACACAAGCGCTCAACATGTCCTCCAATATTTGAATAGTGCACTCGGACAACCCATCTGTCTAAGTGTGAAAAGTTGTGCTCAACTCAACCTGAGTACTCAAATCTCGATGCACTGACCTCCAAAACTATGAAGTAAACTGAGTGCCCCTATCTAAAATGATGGAAACTGGGACACCATGCAAATGAACAATCTCCTAGATATAGATCTTTGTTGACCGGTCTGAAGAATAAGTAGTACACACATGAATAAAGTGCGCGGACTTGGTCAGTCGATCCCTAATCACCCAAGTAGCATCGAACTTCTTCAAAGTCCGCGGGAGCCCAACTATAAAGTCCATGGTGAATCCGCTCCCACTTCCACTCTGAAATATCTATCTGCTAAAGCAAGCCACCCAGGCTTTGATGCACATATTTCACCTGCTGACAATTGAGACACTGAGCTACAAATCCCACAATGTCCTTCTTTATTCTTCGCCACTAATAATGTGGTATCAGGTCCTGATACATCTTCGCGTCACCGGGATGAATGGAATACCGCGAGCTATGGGCCTCCTCCAGAATCAACTCCCGAAGACCATCCACATTGGAGACACATATCCGTCCCTACATCCTCAACACCCTATCATTACTGATAGTCACATCTCTGGCATCATCGTGCTGGACTCTGTCCTTAAGGAATAGCAAATGAGGATCATCATACTGGTGCTCTTTGATGCGAAATAAGAAAGACAGAGAAATCACACAAGCCAATACCCAATTAAGCTCTAGAATATCCAACCTTATGAACCGATTGTCCAAGGCCTAAACATCAATTGCAAGACTTCTCTCCCCAACTGGAATATATGCCAAACCCACCATACTCATTAACTTTCGGCTCAAAGCATCGGCCACCATATTGGCCTTCCCCAGATGGTACAAGATAGTAATATCATAATCCTTAAGTAGCTCCAACCATCTCTACTGCCTCAAATTGAGCTCCTTCTGCTTAAATAGGTGCCGGAGGCTACGATGATTAGCAAACACCTCACAAGACACACTATACAAATAATGTCTCTAAATCTTCAACACGTGGACAATGGAAGCCAACTCCAAATCATGAACAAGGCAGTTCTTCTCATGGGCCTTCAACTGATGAGAAGCATAAGCAATCACTTTACCCTTCTGCATCAATACACACTCAATACCAACCCTCAAAGCATCACAAATTCACAATACACGATATAAGAACCTAAAGCTGATGGCAATACTAACACTAGAGTTGTGGTTAAGACAGTCTTTAGCTTTTGGAAGCTCTTCTCGCACTCATCCGACCACACAAATAGAGCACCCTTCTGAGTCAACTTGGTCAAGGGTGATGCGATAGATGAAAGTACCTAAACAAACTGATAACCTGCCAAACCAAGAAAACTGCAAATCTTTGTGGCTGAGGACGGTTGGGACAACTCTGAACCTCATCTATCTTCTTCGGATCAACCTGAATACCCTCACTAGACACCACGTGTCCCAAAAATTCCATAGAGCCAAGCCAAAACTCACTTGGACAACTTTTCATAAAGCTTTTCCTCCATCAACCTCTGAAACACAACACTCAAGTTCTCCGTGGCTCCTCCTAACTATCGAATACACCAGAATATTATCAATAAAGACTATGATAAATGAGTCGAGATACGGATGGAACATTTTGTTCATCAAATTCATGAACGTTGCTGGGGCATTGGTTAGCCCAAATGACATCACCAAGAACTGATAATGACCATATCTGGTCCTAAAAGATATCTTAGGAATATCCAAGCCCCTGATCTTCAGCTGGTGATAACCTGAACGGAGATCAATCTCGGAGAACACTCTCGCTCCCTGAAGATGGTCAAACAAATTGTTGATCTAGACATTAATACCACACAAGGGGGGGGGGGGGAGTGATTTGTGTAGTACCTAATTTTCGCACTAGAAGAACCTGGTTCTTCTAGATGTACTAACTATGACTTTTTTCAAAATTAAGAGTGCATAAAATAATGAACACGGAGATTTTTACGTAGAAAACACCTGGCTCAAAAGGTGAAAAAACCATGACCTACTACTCAGTAGGATTTTCCCAAACATCAACTAATCCCAATGAGCCAAAAAAGCATTTACAACACTCTTGTAAACCTACGGATTAACTCTAATCCCAGTACACAACCTCAAGTGTTGCGATACTTTCAAGTTAACTCTAAATTGAATACTCAACGTACATAATATAATTTGCTTATGTGAAAGCTGGAAAGGTACAATTTTAGATCACCTACTACAATTGAACTAGAATAAGAATAAACACAATAGAACTGGTTCTTCTATCATGTTCAAGTAGTTGCAAGCATACACATTTGATCTCGCATAAATTGCTTGCAAAATAGCCTTGCTCTTTTGCTCTCAATTTAGCTTTAGCTTCTGCGTGTTTGTGCATACCTGTAGAAGAGAACAATATATTTTTATAGAGTTAGTAATTAGATTTTGACAAAAACTCGAATTGCTGATCCTTCATCAAATTCGAGTCCTAGAACATTTCAAACTCCAATCCTTATCCTTGATCTGGATATAGTTCTCTTCACATAAGGAGACTTCAACTACTTATCCCATATGCAAGATTTTTGATAAGTTCAGAAGATATTCAGAAGATATTGCTGCTTGATCCTAAAGGCTTATCTTCTTCACGTGCATCTCATGTGCATAGGTCATAACAACTATGTCTCTTAAGATGGACCTGGTCCTTCACTGAGTTCATTTGTCATTTTTCAAAACTTCAACTGAGCTTAGACCAACACAAATCATCGATACGAGGCAACAGATACTTGTTCTTGATTGTTACTTTGTTCAACTACCTATAATCAATGCACATCCTCATCGTGTCAACCTTCTTCTTCACAAATAGAACATGTGCACCCCAAGGCGACACACTAGGCCTAATGAACCCCTTATCAAGGAGTTCTTGAAGCTCTTCTTTAACTCCATCACCGCTGCATGTGCCACACGATACAATGGAATAGAAATGGGCTAAGTGTCCGGTACCAGATTAATACCAAAATCAATAATCCTGTCAGGTGGCATGCGCGGCAGGTCTGCAGGAAACACATCGGGAAAATCTCGCACGACTAGAACATAATCAATATTGGGAGTCTCTACACTGACATCCCTCACAAATGATAACCCTTCCCAACCATACGTTGGGCCTTCAAGAAACAAATTACCCTATTGGGAATATAATCGTTCAAACCTTGCCACTCTATCCGTGGCACACCGGGCATAGCCAAGGTCTTTGCCTTAGCTTGACAGTCCAGAATAGCAAGACACGAAGATAGCCTATTCATGCCTAATATAACATCAAAGTCTACCATACATAATAACAAAAGATCCACTCGGGTCTCCAGACCCCCTATAGTAACCACACATGACCGGTATAGATGGTCTACAATAATAATATCGTCCACTGGGGTAGATACACGAACAAATGACACAAGAGACTTACATGGCATATTCAAATAATGAGCAAAGTATGATCACATACAAGAATAACTGGAACCAAGATCAAATAAAACAGAGGCATCTCTGTGGCAGACTGAGACAATACCTGTAATTATAGCATCTGAGGCAATAACATCGAGTCTAGCTGGAAGTGCATAGAAACGGGCCTGACCACTACCTGATCGGCCTCCCCCTCTAGGGAGACCCCTAACTTACTGACCTCCACCCTGAGTTTACTGAGCGGGTGGGCAAAAATAGTTGGTGTTGAAGCCGAAGGCTTAAGCTTTTACTGGGATGACCTTCCCGTAAGACGGGGACAGAATCTCTTGATATGACACAAATCTCTACACTCGAAGCAACCCCTCGTAGCAAGTGGCGGTGGGGACTGAAGGGAGCCCCGTGCACTAGGATGCCAACTAGAATAACCAAGCACAGATAAACCCTGAGCTGATGGTGCCAGAGTCGAACTCTGATTTGGAAAGGCATTGAGAGATGAGTGAACCTGATGCGAACCGTGAGAACCATGGGAAGATGTCCCACCATGGTGACCTGAACATGCTGACTATGCATGCCTGAATGAACGGCCTTTACAGTGCTGAAACTAGCCTTCCGAAGAAGAAACTCCAAAGATAAGAGATCCCCCGAGGCCTCTTGGCCTCCCTCTCCTCTCGCTCCTGGCGACGAACTGACTCAATCTCTCTAGCAATGTCAACCACCTCCTCATAAGTAGTGCTAGATACTCTCTCAAGTAAGAAAAATTCGTAGTTGATAGTTGAGGCTATCAACGAACCTCCTAATCCTCTCCCTATTCGCGGGAACTAGCAAAACAGTATGACAGCCAACCCGGAGAACCTCATCTCATACTGCATCACAGATAGGCCCTCCTGATGTAGCTTTTCAAACTCTCTGTGCAGCTCCTCCCTACGGGAATGCGGTATATACTTCTATAGGAAGATAATTGACAACTGATTCCAGGTAAGGGGCGGTGCACCAAAAGGCCTACGCCTCTCATAAGCCTCCCACCAAGTGAAGTCAACTCTAAGACAACAAAATATAGTAAATGAGGCCCCACTAGCCTCTAGAATACCCGCTGTATGCAACATCCTCTGACCCTTGTCCAAGAAACCCTGGCCATCCTCACCTCTACGCCACTGAAAGTCGGAGGCTGAAATTTGCTAAACCTCTCCAATCGACGTTGTTCATCATCAAACGTATCTGGAACCACAAAATCCTAAGCAGGTGCATCCTGCTGGGCTAGTGTTGCCTCCGGTATTTGGAATCCGTAAATACCCTACTCAGGTGTATGGGCTAAAGGAGTATGAGTTCCTCCCCCAGCCTGAGAAGTAGCTGTTATGGTAGAAACTGTGACTGACTGAGCAATGATGGTGCACACAGTAAGAATCTGAGCCAAAGTCTCCTGGAGACACGGAACCACAATAGTCACGGCCAGTGCCTGGACTGGTGCTGCTGGAGCATCCCTAGATAGAGCCTGATCATTAACTAGGGTGAGGGCTGGATCTGCAATTGTTGCCCTAGCTACAGTGCGGGCTACACCCCTGCCCCTACCACGACCTCGGCCTCTAGTGGCCCTAACTCGTGGTACTGGTGGTCGTCCATCCAAACCGGTAGCACATGTTCTCACCATCTGTGAGAGAATATAATAACAAAGATTTAGTACTTGGATCAACAGATTTGCACGACAAGAATTCAAAGTTTTTTCAAAGGTTCTGCAGCCTCCCGAGGATAAATACAGACGTCTCTGTATCGATCCGCGAGACTCTACTAAAACTGCTCATGACCCGTGAGACCTATGTAACCTAGGCTCTGATACCAACCTGTCACGACCCAAAAATCCAATTCGATTGTGATGGCGCCTATTATAGAACTAGGCCAACTACTTATTTAATTTTTCCCATTTTACCCAATTATTTACTTAAGAAAAAAAATCATTTTTCAAAATAGAATTTAATAATAATATTAATAGTAGTGTCAAAACAGTGGAATGAAAAGTAATCCCCGACTTTCGGTGTCACTAGTCATGAGAAAAACTAATAAAACTATGTAAAAATACAAATGTGGAATAGACTGAATACATCAAATAATTAAAACTAAAGGAAGATAGTAAAGGAGAAGGCGGAACTGCGGTCGCCAAGCAGCTACCTCGCAATCTCCAAGTGAAAGTCCGCACAATACACTCAGTGATCGCTACCGTGCTCCGATATACCTGGATCTTCACACAATTGTGTAGGGAGTAACATGAGTATACCAACTCAGTAAGTAATCACTCCAACCTATGGAGTGGTAATGACGGACCAACCCTTAATAGGAAATTTAATAGTAAATGGAACAGAAATGTAGACATGCTTACAGTTTAAATAAAACTCTATAGTAATAGAAGCAACTGATCATTAAAGAGTTCAATACTCAGAGATTTCATATATGTACCAATTCACAAATAGCATGATCAATGTTTCCATAACCTCTACTTACAAGTGTTCAACCACCCGGTACTATATATGGCCCTCCGTCCCAGGAAAGATCTATCTCGAAATATACATCACTGACCATAGTCATCCAGCACTGAGGATAAAGTCCAATCCAGCCTTACGGAGAAATCTATCTCCCGGTATAGCACTTCAGGCAAATCCATGTCCAGGGAAGTTCATCCCTCAATATAATAATCTACTGTGCTCAATGGGGGTGTGTAAAGACTCCGGATGGGCTTATCAGAGCCCAAGCTCTATATCTATACCTATGAAGGCATGATCAATATAATTGTTGCCGCGTGCATCCAAAATCCCCTAACGCAGCAAACGGAACCATCCAAATTCACATCCGAGAATATTTACTCACAAATCAATATCCAGTTGTCTTTTCTAACTTAAACTTCTAAATAGGATACTAAGTGTCTTATTCCATTTCAAAACCACTATAGACCCGAACCAATCAACATGATATGATAAATATCGCCGAAGAACACAAAAGGAAGTAGGAATGGGGAAAACAGGGCTACAACGCATAAAACAAACGGCTGGGTCGTTACAGGAGATATAGATTCTAGGGTTGTGGTCGGTTGAATAAAAAGAATCAACTAACAGTCCAAGAGAATAAAAATATTGTTTTTCTACTAAACTACTTTTGCAAAAATTAAACAAGTAAGTGGCTAAGTTAATTAGGAACAAAAGACTGTGGTTGGATTTTAAGTAAAGGAGATGAATATTCTAGGGATGTGGTCGGTTTGTCAATCCTATTAATTTTTTAATTAGCAACCATAGATAATCCTATTGATTTCATAATTAGAAACATTACATGCTCGTAACCCTATTATTTTCGTAATTAGAAACCACAGGTTTCGTAAGTATACATGGCCGTGAAGTAATAACATAACTCAAAAGTTGGATGTTGAACCCACAGAGACTTAGATTAATCATTAACTAAGCAAACTAAAATCTATGTTCTGTCCAAGATAATCAAAAGTTTGGTTTTTCTATTACAACTATTATTGTAAAATTTAAACATGTAACAAGAGAGATATAAATTCTAGGGTTGTGGTCGGTTTATCAATCCAACTGAGTTTGTAATTACACCCGTTAATCCTAATTATCTATAGTTGCTAGCTGACTAGATCGTTTATATAAATAGCATGTTCCCACAATACTCCCTGTCTATCCACAATATATCAACCCTATATTTATATGATATTGAATCTATCATGAATGAATATAATATGGTATTTAATTAAGCAAGATTGTTAGGTATATTCTTATCCTAAACGCGAAATCTTTTCCCAAGCCACGGGTTCAAAAACAAGATTTCTCTAATTCTACTATAATCTAAACACGACTTTCCCAAGAATAGCATAAGTAAATAGAACTCAACTGTTGGCCAAACAATTAAGCAATTATCCACAGAATTTGAGAAACAACCAAAGACGATAAATCGAATTAACATAATGTTATTAGTAAACTTCAATATTAATGACAATTACAATCCTAGAACGTGAAGTTTAGCTCCAAATAGACATGGTAGCAAAACAATAATTTATCCAAAAAATGTAAAGATTACTAAATTTGATAGAAGAAATTCTGATGAATTTCGGCCTCCACGGCGACTCAGTGCTCTCTCTTGGTACAAAGTATGTTCAATCCCCTAAAAACTATGTCTAGAACCCCTTTTATACATGTTGGGGAGGTGTAGCGTTGAAATCCCCAAGTCCCAGCCGAATTAGGGCAAAATCCACCCTTTGGCGTCTCGATTGGCGCCACCCTGGACAACAAACTTTTTGGTGTTTTATCTGTGGTATTTTGGTTGGTGCCTATGCACCAACTTATACTTCCTCCAAATTCTTCCATTTTTGACGTTAGTTTGTATGCATACCATTATGAAGCTCGAGACAAATATTAACACCAAAGTTAACAAGATCAAGGCATAATGCAAGGCAAATTACATGCAAATATATGGAATTTTTGCCAAACATTAGTAGGTTAGGAGGTAGTTGAGCTTATTTCAACTATGTACTAATGTGGGGATAGTCTATTGAATATTTTTCTTAGGCTACTAGTATTTAATGATATGTTCTCACTACTCTTTCCTTTTTTATAGTGTTGGGTCTATTTACTGGTTACTGCTTTTTCTTTTAATCTATTTTCTAGTTTTTATAATGACATTATTATTCCACTAATTTCTATTAATGATACTGATATATTATCTCTTTTCATTTTCTTGGGCCGAGGGTCTTTCGAAAATAACTTCTCTACTCATTTGGGGAAGGGTGAGGATATAAATTATTCATGTAATTTCATATATAAAAAATAATTTTTTAATATAAAATATGAATAATAATGTCCTATCCTTATTTTTTAACAATTTTTTAGGAAAAAGAAATTATAAAATTGAAGGAAAGAAGCTAAAAGACAAGAGATGAAGCAAAGTCACAGTTGCACATGTTATCTTCATATTTCCAAATGTGGAATATACATATGGGCTTATGGAAAGAGACAATTAGAGATAAAAAGAAGTATAGTTGCATATGTGGAATCTATATACGCAAGGTCACATTTGCATATGTGAAACCTACATTTGCAAGTATAAAAATTCAAGAATGGAAGCAAAAGAGTCATAGATGCATGCGTGGAATCTATATTTGCAAATTTCACATTCATATACATGGAACCTACATTTGCAAGACTAATGTCACGCCTCCTTTTTTACACTATACCCCGAAGGGCGTAGATAAGGTTTTTTCAATTAAAGGAAAATCAAATTGAGATCTATTTATTTAAATACTTCAGAGTCGCCACTTGGGATAGTTAATGGCATCTCAAGTCACTGGTTTAATTCTAAATCGAGGAAGGCTTGACCCTGTAATACAGTCTGCGATCCAGAAATCCAGGTAAGGAATTCTGTTAACTCGGGAGAAGGTATTAGGCATTCCCGAATTTTGTGGTTCTAGCACGGTCGCTCAACAGTTAAATTCGGCTTAATTATCTGATTTTAATATATTTTGAACCTATGTGAAAATTTTAACTTTTTAACCGCTTTTATTTCATTTTAAGAAGATTGCAACTTTGTTAAAACATGTCTTGAACTACGTCAATTAAATGCACCCGTAGGTTGCAATACATTTTACCTGAAGTTGAGATTTGGATTTCGTTCACATAAACGTGCACCCGAACTTAGGAAAATAGATTTTTAACTATCGTGACTAAAGAAATTACACGTTATCAGGTTTGCGAGGGCCATGAAAATTTGTTAAATAGCACACCTTGAACTATTCAACTAAATGAACCACAGATATTCGGATTTAAAGCTAAATGGAAATTAAGTATTACAACCATGTCACGGGAACAGTACCCATAGATACGGTAATTTATTATTTGCGCTTAGAGCTCACTGCAATATTTGCGAATATTAACGGCTTAAGCATACCCTAACAATCAAAATAGTGGGATAATTTCACAACAAAATAAAGTAAAGTTGAGTGACATTAACATGCTGAATTCTTTAATTTACCCCATTTTTCTACAACCAAAAAATCATCCGTATAATTCCATATTTATAAAATCAATATAGTGAAGCATTCAACAGAAAGACATTTAGGAGGAAACAACTACGGATGCCATAAAATGATTGAGCAAGGAAAGGGCGAATCAAGACCATTAAGAGAAGCCATTTAAAGATTTTATCACCACCTAATTTTGTCTTTACCCTGTAAAATTCTAGTCCTTAATAGGAATCACATAGACCAATGCAGCCATATACTATACAATATTTACTTCAACATATCAATGCAACAAAGCCTCAATTGGCATGTAGGATCAACCATATCACACCTAGCGGTTAACACTCCCAAGTGAAATAATCAGTCGCGTAACAAGCTCACAAGGATAGTGCTATGGATGACCTTCCCACACCTATTCAACATATTAATGCAAGCTTACCACAAAATAAAGATCCAAACTACCTAATCCTTACTTGAATAGAAACATTGCTAGGAGATGGAATTCAAACAAGATGTGAAATACGGAGTAAACTAATTCAAAACGAAATTAAACAGAGTCTCAAAAGTCATTGTTCGTTTACCTAATCCTTTAGTGGCTCTCCTAAGTAGGTTCAAGCCATAAGAACAATCCACAGATACTCTAGTGGTTCAATACAGTTTATACCAAAGCATGTATTCAACCAAGACCTCACATCTATTAAACTCTTAGACTAATTTTATCCCTGAATTTGAATACTTAAACAAAGAACAAATCGAAGAAGCTTATTCGTATGGAAACTAAACAACTTATAAGCAAATCAACATATTGCTACCATGGATACATGATTGCCCAACAACCAATTTGCACCTAACAATATGCCATAGCACTTCTAAACATGTCAGACTGCATGGTCGTCACCAATAGTTGTTCGAATAAGGATCTTATATGAACAAAGTACCCACTTTAAACAATCTTAAAGCTGAAGTCTCATATGAAGAGATATATTGTTAAGGTCCTTGAAAGTCCCAAATTATGATATTCCATGATCAATAATAACATAGTAACCTGTTTTATCCAACTGAAAACAACTAAATTACATTAAATCAACTAACTAATCATATAAATATCATGGAGAAAGTAAAAGAACACAGATTTGATGCCATGCTTCAAACTCTCATTTCCTCTTCATTATGAAAATTACAATCATCAGAATTCAAGGGCGTGTACCTAGAGTTTTAAAAGCAAAGCAAAAATGAGGTATTAGCAAAACAGTATCAACAGAAGATCAACCACAACAATAGCACCAACCCAGAAATAACCAAGGACAAAGACCGGTTTTGAGCCAAATTCAAACCAATAGTCAAAATGCACCTAAAACTTGAATCAAAATACTTGAAAACTAGCAGGTTCAATTCATTTTAACCTCAGAATATTCAGGAATTGTTTCACCCTTGAAAATTTTCAAATTTCAAAGAAGAAACTCAATGGAACGGTATTCTTTCAATTTTTAGCCATTTTTAGCTTCTTTTATTTCTAAATTCTATGAAACAGTAAAATTTATGCAGCTTTTTATATTCTGGGTTTTTCAGCTCTTGTCTCTTTTCAAGATTTTTCCCCTTTAATTCTTGCCTTGAACAACAAGAATGATATCCTTTTATAGACAGGGCCATAGGGTAATTTTTAGAATTTTTTCTTGCCCTCTTGGTCCCTAATTTTATGACTTGCTAGCCTAGTTATATATGAAATTCACTAGCAAACCCCAACTAGCAGTTTCTGAAAACTATTACCAAAGATTCCCTAACCTAGACTACCCAAAGTACCCCTTAATTACCCTAATATTACCCCTTAGCCTCAAATGGGTCAGGGATTACCGACCCAATGATTACACAGACCTGGGCTCAAATATGACTCAAAGCCCAAATGTCATATTGATTCAGACCCAAAATAATAACAAAGAAGCAACTGGACAATTCTCACAAAATTTAGAACCTAGACTAGAATACCAATTAACGCAAAATTGAACTAAATTAACCCATTGATCGAACTAGATTAAATCAAATAATTTAAATGACAAATATGAATGAAAAATTCATCAAGCAGGACCACAGAAAAAGATAGACTTCAGAAAAAAAATAAAACATGCAGTATTTCCAAACTTTGCAATTAAACCTAATCTTAATTACTAGCTAAATAAGTTCCATTATTAAGAAAAAAAAACAGAAATGAAGCAAATAAAACCAATGAGAAGAAGAAATACCCGATAAGAGAGTCATCAATGCAAAATTAATGCCAATGACAAACGAGAATCTATGAACGATGATGACAACTTGGTTGGTTGGAGTTGCCTTGGCCGAAATCTGGTTGGCTTTGTAATGGGGCAAAAATGATGTTAATCGATTGTTCTTAATGAGAACAATCGATTGGCATAACTTTTGGCTCGAATCGAGCCTTGAAAACTACTGGAAATCAGAAAGAGAAGCAGATTAGGTATTTTCTTTTTTCTTTTGGAATTTCTGATTAGGAATTGACACGAATGGGCAAGGGTTTTGGGGTAACTGGTGGTAGCTACGAGATGAGAAGGATGTTGTGATTGTTTGGTGTGAATTTGAGGGTGGTTTCACGGTGGTGCCGCCGGATACAATGGAGGAGTCAGAACTTCTAAGCAAGATTCGAGAAGTTTGGCTAGCTTTTGAGGGGTGATGATAGTGGATTTAGAAAGAGGAGAAGGAGGGGAAGGGATGGTGTTATTTTGGTGGTCACTGGAGATCGGCCGCCGCCGTGGGCGATTTTCGATAGGCGGCGGACGACAGTGGACGGTGGAGACGGTGAGACCGTCTCTAGGGTTACTGGGGTGTGAGAGAGGAGGTGGGTTTGGGGGTGGGGTAACGTTTGAATATTAATATATTATTGAGCCCTAGATTCTAAGCCGTTGGATCAAAGATCCTCTGTGAGCATATGATTTTTACCCGGTCGAAACAAGCTCCTACAGAACTCTTAAAATTTAGGATTTTTCTTTAAAATTATTGGGATTTTAAGTCTTAGGATTTAATTGCATGCGCATGTTCATTATTTCATGTTTATGATTAATTAGGATTTAATCTTTAAATAAATTTGTTTTACAAACTAAAATACAAAAAATATATACATGTCCGGCATTTGAAATTATTTTGTTTAATTTTGACTTGGTTTGATTTTTATTTGTGATAATTAGGAATGTGTGGTTTTTAAATAAAGATTAGTAATTAATTTAATTTAAAAGAACATATATATATATATATATGTATATATATATATATATATATATATATATATATATATATATATATATATATATATATATATATATATATATATATATATATATATATATATATATATATATATATATATATATATACATATATATATATATATATATATATATATATATATATAAACAACCACTCAGGCTGGCCACAATTAGGCCAGACCTGAGTGGCCCAACCTGCTACTCCCTTTCTATACATAACCCAGCCCAAATGACCAGCCTCAACCCAGTCCACACGGCACCAATCCCAAACGACACCGCTTCAAATAGGAATCATCACAGCCATCTATCCCCATCTCATCCAACGGCCAAAAACGCCCCCCCCCCCCCATTTTTGTATACATATGTCCAAACGTCTCTAATACACATTAGAGACAGAGTCCCTTCTTCCACGAACCATCTACCACCGACCTAAAACCATCCATTGACCACCCTATGACCACCCTTGACCACCGGCCTACCATCCTAACGCCGCCGCCGGAAATCGCCTCACGGCGGCTGCCGGCAACCAAACAATCCCAGATTTACACCACTCAACCGTCATGACTTCCCCTACCCATCCCATGGTCAGTTTCCGTCAAACATAACCCTTTTGTCTCAAATCTTCAAAAACAGGGTCATCGGAACCACCATCTCCGGCAATCCTATTCCAAACCCTTCCACCTTAACACCACAGGACCACTAGGATACCCCCTTCCCCGTCCCGCAACCCAATCCCTTCGAATCCCCCCCATCATCTCAAATATTCTCCGAAAGGTCGTCGGAAACCCCTACCTCCGGTGATACTGTCCCAAGGCCCTCTAAATTTACAGCCCTAAGGCACCCCAACCTCCCTGTTCCAACCGTGTAGGTCACCCCTCTCGAATGTACCTGAAACCCTTCGAATATCATTTTAAAAGCCTAACCCTAAATCGCAAACCAGCCACCCATGAGTACCAAAACAACTCCAACCACTGAAAAATCCAAATCTGAGACTTTATTGAGGTCTTAATATCTTGAAAACCCTCCCATGAGCTCTTAAACTGATTATAATCGTCTTAGGGGTGTTCGAAACCTTGTGGAAAGGGTTAATAGGCAGTTTGAAATGGTTTGAATGGGAAAAAGAATAAGAAGCTAAGTTTCCTGCATATTTTCATTTCTTTAGCTATTAATTGCTTGAGTTCTTTTAATAATAGGTTAGGTTCAGTAGTTACATGCCTAATAGTTGAAGTTCTTTTATTTGATTTTCGTTAGTTGTTTGTCTGTTTATCCACAAGTTCATCTAAAATAGGTTTCAATATTCATATGGTTTGTTTGACACTAGTCTGGAAACCTTTTCGTCTTTGGAATGGCTTAACATCCTGTTAATATTATCTTTTGAGAGATGTGATTCTCATAATTTGATGAACTATATCTCACGATCTTCATTCGATTGATTCACTGATAGTCTGATTGGTTTGATTGTTTGTTTATGCTACTGAGTGCTTGATCTTTATTTCATACTAGCTTTGGTCTTCAATACTTATGCATAATCAAGATATTCTCTCTCTTTGAACTTCTACTTTCTTCATAATCTTGCTCATGAACCGAGTACTCACCCCATGTTGTATGTTTTTCATTTTTAAGTATTTCTGAGCACCTTGATTGAACTATTTCTGAAAGCTAAGTGTGATAGATATATTCATTCTCCTGGTTATTTTGATTTTTTGTTTTGTTAATCCTGTATAATATTTGTGGGAGCCTGTACTAAGGCATCTGTGTTGGACCTTATTAATTTGGCTAATTCTGATTGTCATGAGTCTGTTAATCTAAAAGGTGACCCAAGTTTGATTGACCAGGGTCAATTGTGACTAAACTAGGGTTAAGGAACTAACTAAGGTCAAAATTTCAGGAGAGGGTAATTAGGAAAGGAAGTGAGGGTATAAGAGGGATTTGAACATTTTATAAACCTGATAGTAATCCCTTAGAACTTTCTAGCATGGACTAAAACATAATTCTTGCCTAAAACTTGAGGCACAAGTCATGAATTGGAGGATTACTTAGGCAAAATGAAATTTGAGTTGAGGACTAAAAAGAAAACAAGGCAAAAATCTGATGCCCTAAAAAGCTTTACTATAAAATGAATCAGCTGGGCATTGAAAAAGGATCCGAAAGCCTTCTCTTTGAAGACTAGAGCTAAAATACCTATTCCTATATCTGAAAATGCCATTAGTGCTGTTTTGCATCCTTTTGAAGACTTAATTCTCTAAAAACTCTACTAAAGTCCTGGGCGCAGTGTACATTTGGTTGTTAATTGCTTAGCTGGTCGCATCTATTTACTTATAGTCTTGTTTCTTCTACTGCATTACAAGTACATTCACTGGTCATATATGTATGAAGTTCAAGTGAGACATATATTCCCAAATGTGAAGATCTCCAATTGTAACCTGTATTTTGAAGTTTTCCCCACCTCATTTTCCCCTATTTAGTTTTGAATATAGGTGTAGTAATAGGATGCTCATCATGTTATAGTTCAATATTAGACTGATCCACTTTTGTAATAATTGGACATTTGGGACTATTTCAATATGTAATAACTTGAACGTTTGACTGAGTTTTTTATTTTTATGTGTATAATTAATAGTTAGTTTCAATTTTAGTATGGCTGGTTCAAGTGCTGATCCTGTGCACTTAGAGCTCCTGCACTTAGGAAGTAGTAGTTTTAGTAATCATGTGAAGGTTAAAATGCCATGAAACATTTCAGTACATTCGAATTATTATTTCAAACATGAGTAGCTGATTGTATAATTAACTAGGTGATGCTGCTTGCTCAGATGTATATTTCATGTCTTGTTTAAAATGAGGAATTCAGAAAAATGATAGCTTAGTAAGTATTTAAAACCCCAATATCATGTATTGTGTTGGCTAATTTAAGTTTCAGCATGTTAGCAGTGTTTTTCCTAACTTCTAAGCAGTATATCTATGTCATAATCGAATTTTAAAGAGTTAGATTCATATACTCTGACTGATGAGTATGTGAATCATTTGATTCAAATCTAATGTTAAAAATTGATATAAAAATGGTTGTTAAGATTTCCTTCGTGAATGTGTAGAGATTCGATTTCTGTATATAATTTTGAACAAATATAGTTATTAACGATTAGACTCTTTCGTTCAAATCAGTACTGGGCTCATCCGCGAGACCCAGTATGTACTCAAATGCTGTAATTTAACATGTTTGACGGGCTAAGTGATTAAAGACCCAGGCAAGTTACAATGACTATCAACCGTAGCCCAAACACAATATGTGTTCTGGGCCAGTTCAAATTTTGAATCCAATATGCGCAATTAGCCATGAATGAGGCTAAGGTACACATAATATTTTCCCAAACATACAGCTTATACATAAAAACAATTGGTGCATTTAAGTACCCGCAAAAGTAGAAGATTTAGTATGTGTTAATATGTCTTTGCAAATTAAAGTGAGCCATGTTAATTCAAGAAAGTACTAAGTGATGGCTCCTTAATTCATTAGAACACATTGAAAAATAGGAAGTGGTGTTTAGCTAATTTCACGGCCTTCCCACAAATCTCGAAGACGTAATTACTATGGGGGCACATATTTAATAAAATACCTTCCTAAATTCGGGTGCGCATTTATGTGACCCAAATCCTATTCTCAATGGAATTAAAGTATGTCTAAAATTGTGAGTGCATTTATGTGATGCGATTCACGACGTGTTCTAATAACATTGCAAATTTTCCTAAAAATATATGTTAAAAGCGGTTAATATTCAAAATTGCGGGTTAACAGGTATAGCAAGTCAATTTTCGGCCACTTATAATGAGTTTAAGCGACCGTGCTAGAACCACGGGATCCGAGGGTGCCTAACACCTTCACTCGGGTCAACAAAATTCCTTACTCAAGAATTTCTGGTTCGCAGACTCCAATTGGGTAGTCGAAATTTCCTCGATTTGGGACTTTAAATAAACCGGTGACTTGGGACATATAAAAGCCAAAGCTATCCCAAGTGGCGACTCTTGAAATAAATAGTTGATATCATCTCGAATAATGCCACTTTAATTGGAAAAACTCTTATACACGTGTCGCCTTTCGGGGTAACCACGTGTAAGCGGTAAGAAGGAGGTGTGACAGCTCTGGCGACTCTGCTAGGGACAGCAAACCTAGAATCTCTGGTTCAGGGTTCAAGAATTCTAGCTTACAAAAACTGTTATATTTGGCTTCTTCTGATTCATTTAACATGTTCTGTGCTAAATGCCACATATTTTACCGCTTTGGTATTATCTGAATTGTATATATAAACTGTTACGAAAACCCTTCACTTCTCACCTCTAGGGATGTGCTTACTGGTTGAGACTCCCTATTCTGTTAGTGTCTTACCCTGAAATAAGAAAGAGGCCGGACAAGTAACAAAGCCGGACGATGTCGCGGGTACTCGGTACGTAGCCCCCTCCTCGACTCGAGTTGTCCACTCGGGTGCACAATCTAGACCATATACCGAGGTTCTCAACTTAGTATAACAAAACTTCATGCCGGATCCCTAGTAGGAACGTTTATTTTCATCATGCATTTTGACTTAGGGGACTCAAAAGAGGAGTTGGGTCCGTTTAAGATAGGTCTCCTGAAATAAAAGACCACACTGGTGCATTTTTACGTGCTACTTGCGCATTTATTTGCCTTGGATCCGCATGTCGACCGGCCTATAAGCCAAGGGAATATTTGAGAAAATAAGCAGTGCTAGGGTAGTCGCTACTAAAAAAACCAATGCTCAAATGGCGCCGAAATGCTGCCGGATTTTTCAAAAACAAACAAACAAACAAACAAAGCACAAAAAAAAAAACAAAGGCACCAATTTCTGGAATTTTTCAATATGTCTGCAGGTTTTGATTTATTATTTTTGCCGGGTCCAACCCTTTTTTCAAAATGTTAATAAATGCCCAAGTGTATTTTCCTACTCCAAAATGAGTCTGGTGGTGCCATTATTGCGATAATTGCTGAATAATGCTACAGGGGACGCCGGAAGGCTGACCTTACGCAAATGGCGACCTCTGAATTAATTCGGGCCGATAAGCAAGCACAGCCTGAAAAACCTTCTAGCCGAAGTGTTGAGAGGCCATATTTGCAAAGACAATCCCTGTTTTGAAATAAAATTCATAAAATGTCAGTTTTACTGTTTTGAGAATACTAATCTGTCCTAATAAATGTGCAGAATGAGCACGATAATGAATAAAATTCCATTGGAGCTGCGGCTGTGGTGGGATGACCTCGGAGAAGCAGGACAGAAAAAGGTCAACGCACATCTGGGGGGCCTCACTAGTTTGCTGAAAATCAACCCTAGAGGGGACATCATAAAGGCCTTAATCACCTTCTGGGACCCGGCCCATAATGTCTTCCACTTCTTAGATTTTGAGTTAACCCCGACTTTGGAGGAAATGACCGGATACATCGGGACCCACACAATCGCACTGAGACATAAATACTTGATAGAACCCACGGCCCTCGCTATGCACAAATTTCTGGATGCTCTGAAAATTAGTAGAAAGATTCACAACCCTGACCTGTCGGCTGGATTTTGCACCCTTCAGTTTATATACCAAAGATATGGCCACATCGGAGGATTCAACAACCCTGAAAACCTCATCGGTAGCAAGGGCAATCGAATCAAATAGGGGGCATCGATGCTTCGCGTTTATGGTGTAATTTTTGGGTCTTCTACTATTCCCACGAAAGGACGGAAACATCGATATACGAATTGCGGGGGTCGTTAGTACCTTGATGACTCAGGTAAAGAGCACTCTTGCTCCAATGATCCTATCTGATATCTTCCGAGCCCTTACCATTTGTAATGCAGGAGGGGATTTCTTTGAAGGTTGTAACGTGATATTACAAATTTGGATGATTGAGTAACCATGTCACAGGCCTCGGTTCTTGAATGGTGGGCTTCCAAAAAAAAGTTGTACAGAAGAAGTTGACAACAGGGTGAATGGGTTTAAATTACCAGAGGGCATCACAGAGTGGGTGTCACATCTCCGGCCTATTTCTTCAAATCAAATACAATGGACGTTCAGTTGGTTCTCTTGGACGAAGTTGTGTATATGCCCGCAACAGAACCGTATTTTCTCTTGATGGGCCTTAGAAGCATTCAGCCTTACCCCCCACATCGGGTCTTGAGACAACTCGAAAGATGCCAGATAGTGCCAAAAGAAGAAGATCTCAGCATCTAGGTAGTCGAAATTGGGCCTGGTAGTCAGTTCCCCGAAGCAGTGGTTCGTAAAATGTGGAATGAATGCCAATACCTAACCGCTGACACTTGTGTACAAGATCCTGCCAGAGGTGAAGTGTCTCTGTGGTACCTTGCTTGGTATAAGAGAGAAATAGAGCATGAAAGACCATCCAAAAGTCCTCACCTCCAAGAGTTTATCGGGACATCACAACAGTAGTGGGATTGGTTAGCGAAAGAACATGAATACCGTGCTACCATAGGGAGGCTGGAAAAGAAAATTCAGGAATTGTAATTCGAGAACAGCCTGCAAACTGCTGCAAAAGAAGGAGAAAAGAAGGTATTGGTTAAAGAGAACTAGGCCCTGCAAGCCCAGTTCAGAAAATGAAAACATCTGTAGAAAACCCTCCAAGGAGTATAAAGGATGAAAATATCATAGAGAACCTGCGACAAAAAGTAACCAAATACGGTTTTGACCTGAATAAGGCAGAGGGTGAATTGTTTAGAGCTCGGATACAATTAGCTAAAAGTGTTTATGAAAGGGCCCGCATACTGGAGCAATTAAAATAAGGGAGCAGCAATGAAAGCAAAGGTCTAAAACAGAGAGTTATCATAGCTGAAAGCAAAATGGCCAAGCAGGCCAAGGATTTCAAAGTTGAGAGGGAGCATTGCTATGCGGTAATAGCATGGTTGGAAAGAGATTTGCGGCAGCTTCAAAAGCTAAATCAGGCAGCTGAGCGGACTTTGGAAGCACGGGCTGAACAAATAGGGCGTGTGCTGCAAGAAAAGGGGTTATCAAAGAAAAGGTGCGGGCAATTGCAGACTATATTACCACTAAATGCAATCACTGTGAAGACATGACAAAATTTATGTTTTTTGTTTTTCGTTCTATGACCTTTGTTCGGCAAGTGATGGAATATCTCCATTATCACCAAGGAAGTTTAGCACGCAAACCCACAAGGCCGAATGATGCCCCGCAAGCTCCAAAAGCATTGGAAGTATTAATGTATTCATAGACTTATATTTTTCTGAAAGAAAAAAGAGTTGGTTTGTTGTCTTTTCAGGTCTATAAGGGTATTAAGTCCCTGTCTGGTAGTTGCTTTTAGCCATTGTAATCAAAGTGTATCTTTATCAAACTGAAAATCCCAAAATATTTGTGCTGTGTACTTAACCTTTTATTTCCATGAACTATGCTCGGTCTGATTCATGCAAAGTCATGATATGTACGCAATATCTATAGGATTCGACCGTATTCTCTAAAATAAAATAAAAACAAAAAATGGAGGAGAGAGAGGAAATAAAAGTAAATTGAAATAAAGGTTGGGATGACACATGCAGCTGTGGCAAGCATATAGAAACCTATTATCTGCATAGGTGCATCATGCTCAACGTGTGATTTCCTGTTTATCATCTACCTCCAACTAACTACGTTTTACAGCATTACAGTTTAGGTGTTTAGAACAGTGGTTGGTTTTGCTGTAAACTGGCTTTACACAGATACTTCACTCGTTCAAAAGGAAATACAAAGATGTCAACTGAAATGACTCAAGTCACCGTCACTATTCCAGAAGACAGTCCAATCACAGGAGTACCGGCTTCTGAATCTACAGCGGCCAAAGAAAGCAGGATCCTGCAGCTCCGGGTCATTGAAATGTGGGACGCATGGACCAATGGAAAGGAACCTCCCAGCGCCATCTCTGGATTTCCCGAGCTATTTCCACGGTCGAGGGGCACCTCTATTATTCCTATTAGTCACCCAAGCATTCTCCTAGGGCAGCCTACTATTTCTACCAATTTTGTTGGGGCGCCCTATGAAACCCACCCTCCAATGTTTGCATCCGGACCAGTTCCCAATATCTTTACAGCCCCTCCGTGTGCAGCTACAACACAGCCTGCAGTACCAAGTCCTGTGTTTGACACCGCAACCTTTACCTTCCAAACTCCAAATTATCAAAATGCGCCTCCCCCGTACCCTACATATAGCTACCTCAGCCAACATATGAACTTACCCCTGTGCCAGATAAATCTTCCAAAGCACCCGAGTAGGATGAGATCACAAGGAGAATGAGGAGTCTTGAGCAAAGCCTGAAGAATATGCAAGGGCTGAGCGGACAGAAAAATGTAGCCTATTCAGACCTGTGCATGTTCCACCATATACATCTTCCTTTAGGATTTAAAGTGCCAAAATTCGAGAAATATGGCGACCCTATCGCCCATCTGAAAAAAATATTTTAATCAGTTACGTGGAGCAAGCAGAAAGGAAGAGCTCCTGATGGCATACTTTGGGGAAAGTTTAGTGGGGATGGTATCCGAATGGTATATAGATGAAGACATCACTCGATGGCACATATGGGATGACCTTGCCCGAGACTTTGTGAAATTATTTCCAGTACAATGTCGACATCGCCACGGATAGGAATTCCCTAGCCAACTTGAAGAAGAAACCTGCTGAAATCTTTAGGGAGTATGCTATTAAATGGCGAGAGCAAGCATCAAGGGTGAAGCCTCCTATAGATGAAACAGAAATGGTCACCGTCTTTTTGCAAGCACAAGAGAAAGACTATTTCCAGAACATGATGTCCGCAATGGGCAAGCCATTCGCAGAAGCAATAAAGATTGGTGAGATGGTGGACAATGGCCTTACAACATGGAGGATTCTAAGTCAATCTGCCATAAGAGCCACCTCCCAGGCCATACAAGTAGGGACGAGAGGAATTCCCAGGAGCAAGAAAAAAGAGGAGGCATCCATGGCAGCCTCCGGGGCGAGGAAACAACATACTCACAGACATGCATTCTCTGATAGAGCGCCTCAACATTACTATCCTCACAGAGACATGCATTTTGTCCCTCAACCCTATGTAGCTATGAATACACATCCCTTTCCAAGCCTTCTAACAACAGAATTATAGAAATCAAGCTCCGAGGATTCAACTCCCTCATAATCATTACAATCCCCGCCATCAGCAAAACAACTATCGTCCCCGGGAGCCACCCCGGAGACAGAACTTCACCCCAATTGGAGAATCCTATGCCAGCCTGTTTCCAAAGCTAGTCCACCTGGGTCTTCTCTAGCCTGTACCCCCAAACAGACAAAATCCTGAATCACTATTTTACCAAAGGGGGGTGCGATGTGCTTACCACTCAGGAGCAGAGGGACACAATACTGAAAATTGTTAGACCTTAAAGTGAGTGGTGGAAGACTTGATTGATCAAAAGAAAATAGTTCTCCGAGATGACGAAGTCCTAATGTAACTGATAACCCGTTACCGGCCCACAAACAACGGGTCGGTCATCGGAATGATCTGCAAGGACAAAGAATTTGATCCCGCTCTCAAAGCTATCATAGCCATCGCGAGGCCGATAGGAAGCCAAAATTCACCCCAAAGAAGATGGATGAAATGAAAACAAATGAAGCCAAATGCCTTGAAGCAGAGAAGAAGGCTGAGGTCAAAGCTAAGACAACCCCTGCCAAAGAAACAATACTCTATATTCCCCGGGGAAGCAAAGAAAAGCGGCCCACTTTAAGCCCTCCCAAAAGGTTTGAGCTTAACAATGCCATGAACATACCCAAGAAGGCCTATGTGGTATGGGGATCAATTAAGCCACAAATGTTGAATGAGCCCATGGTTATTGGTCGCGTGCCTCAAAAGCCCATGACAAATCCTTCAGCTGTCCCTTGGAATTATCAGGAAACCGTTGTTACACACAAGGGTAAAGAAGTCATTGGAGAAGCCCCAAAGGGATGTCGCATGAAGAAATACTTAAATGTTGAAGAGGTGAATGCCACTACCAAACGGCAATTCCCGCCAAAGAAGCCAGTGAATGCTGAGGTAGTAGAAACATTTTTCCAGAAAATGAAAATGCCGGAGTATGAAGTGGTAGATCAACTCCGAAAATCCCCTGAGCAGAATTCTCTACATCACTCTTAATGAAATCTCCCAAGCATCAACAGGTGTTTGCCAAGACATTAAACGAAGCTTATGTGCTAGGTGAGACCTCTGTAGAACAGTTAGAGAAAATGGCGGAGGGATTCTTCGCTATCAATCAGATATTGTTCAGTAAGAATGGCTTATCCCCGGAGGGAGCTGCTCACAACATGGCTCTGAACATTACTGTCAAATGTGATGGATATTATGTCAAGAGGGTGATGGTTGACGGAGGTTCCATTGTAGACATATGTCCACTATCTACTTTGCAGAGAATGGAGACCGGGATAGGGAGGATCCGTCCCAACAACATATGTGTCCGCGCCTTCGATGGAATAAAAAGGGATACCGTAGGTGAAATTGATTTGGTGCTCACTATTGGTCCGGTCGACTTCGAAGTAACATTCCAGGTGTTGGACATGGACACCTCCTACAACTACCTCCTGGGACGGTCGTGGATTCATGCAGCAGGGGCAGTACCTTCAATCTTGCACCAAATACTGAAATTTGAATATGAAAATCAGGAGATTGTAAATCATGGAGAGGACGAGCAATCAATTTACTGGGACCGCTATGTTCCCTATCTAGAAGCCAAGGAAGGCAGTGAACACATAGTCTATCAAGCTTTTGAAGTCGTAGTAGCTGATCAGCATGAAGAGGGCAAGCCGCTTCCTCATCCTTTTCTGTCAAATGCTTCAATTATGGTTGCAAAGGAAATGACGCGCTAAGGCTTCAAGCCAGTTAATGGACTCGGAAGCTCCCTACAATGCATAACCAAGCCAGTTGCCTTTCCTGCCATAGAAAAGTTCTTTAGACCGGGATTTCATCCAACCTCAGAAGATATCACCTGGGTGAATCACAGAAAACGCCACGGATGGGGCTTACCACGACCCCTACCTCACTTATACAAAAACTTTATAAAACCAAAATACAGTGAAGAGGACCAAGAACAAACCTTCAAGGCAGTAGAAATCGGTGAGATCTGTGGGGCTATGAGAGAGTTGCTCTATGATGTAAACATGATCCAACCGGGAGAAGGGTCAAGTGCCGTTAAAGTGCTATATATGGGGCCAGATGCTAAACTTCAAAATTGGAAGGCCACACCCTTTCTAGTCAGGCGGGAGACCTGGTAGTCTCGCCTTGCTACCTCTTCCCACATCACGAGCTATTTCAGGGTGTAGCTCATTGTTTGTTTTCCTTTTTAGCACTTTGTATCTCAAATTGTAAACCTTGTTTGACTTTTAAGTTCAAAGAAATAAAATCAATAGTTTTCATTTCTCTAACTTTCTCTGATTTTTTATTTTTCATCTTTTTCAGTCTCAATAAGGCAGCTTTAAATAAAACGACATGCTTGCGGGCTTCTTACCACGACCCAAACCCGCTGCCTGTATGTGAAATAATGAACCAGGAACCGGAATACAATAAAGAAGAGGCTTTTAGGGAAATAATTCGAGAATTGGAACATTTTGAGAACAAACCTAAGCCTAACTTAAATAATACTGAACTGGTTAAACTGGGCGATCTCGATGAAATCAAAGAAACTAAAATAAGCATTCACATAAATAAAGAGATACGAGATTCATTGGTTCAACTCCTGTTGGAATTTAAAGATCTTTTTGCGTGGTCCTATGATGACATGCATGGTCTAAGTATGGATTTGGTGGTTCATAAGTTGCCTACATACCTCGAATGCCCTCCAGTACAACAAAAGCAAAGAAGGTTCAAGCCTGATGTCACTGATAAAATCAAAGAGGAAATTACAAAGTAGCTTGAAGTAAGGGTATTCCGGGTAGTGTGGTACACCACATGGCTGACAAACGTGGTCCCGGTGCTGAAAAAGGACGGGAAAACCTTAGTGTTTGTGGATTAGAGAGATATGAACAAGGCGAGTCCCAAGAATAATTTCCCTCCGCCCAACATCCACATCCTTGTCGATAATTGTGTCAAGCATGAGATTCAATCCTTTGTAGACTGCTACGCGGGGTATCACCAAGTGTTGATGGACGAGGAAGATGTTGAGAAAACCGCATTCACCACACCTTGGGGAACATATTGTTATAGAGTTATGCCTTTGGATTGAAAAATGTGGGGGCAACCTACATGAGGGCTATGACCACCATCTTCCACGACATGATGCATAGAGAAATAGAGGTGTACGTGGATGACGTGATTATCGAATCTAAAACTCAATGCGATCATGTAAAGGATTTGAGGAAATTCTTTGAAAGGCTCCGCAAATATAATTTGAAATTGAATCCGGCAAAATGCGCATTTGGGGTTCTGTCGGGCAAGCTTTTGGGGTTCATCGTAAGTCGGAAAGGCATTGAGTTAGATCCAACCAAGATCAAATCTATTCCGGAACTGCTCCCGCCAAGGACTAAAAAAGATGTGATGAGTCTATTGGTAGACTAAATTACATCAGTCGGTTCATCGCCCAATTGACTTCAACATGTTAGCCTATATTCAAACTGCTGAAGAAGGATGCGGCAATTAAGTGGACAGTCAAGTGTCAGGAAACTTTTGATAAAATCAAACGATACTTGTCTAATCCACCAGTTTTTGTGCCCACCAGAACCAGGAAGGCCATTGTTTCTCTATCTTACGGTCTTGGAAGGCTCTTTAGATTGTATTCTCGGGAAGCATGACGCCACGGGAAAGAAAGAGCAGGCCATTTATTATCTAAGAAAAAAGTTTACCGGCTATGAGGCCAAGTACACATTGTTAGAGAGAACATGTTACGCCTTGACATGGGTAGCTCAAAAGCCGAGGCATTATCTGCAAGCTCATATAACGTACCTTATAACCAGGCTGGATCCACTAAGGTACATATTTCAAAAACCAATGCCCACAGGGCGACTGGCCAAATGGCAGATCTTGACCGAGTTCGACATTGTTTATGTCACTCGTACGACGATGAAAGCTCAGGCACTGGTAGATCATCTGGAAGAAAACCCCGTTGATGACGAATATCAGCCTTTAGACACTTACTTCCCCGACGAAGAATTAAACTCATTGGAAATAGTAGCTGAGTGCACTCCCGTCTGGAAAATGTTCTTCGACGGAGCGGCAAAAGAAAAAGGGGTAGGAATCAGGCAAATCCTAATCTCACCTACAGGCCAGCATTATCCAGCTATAGCCAGACTTTGGTGCTTTTGCACCAATAATACCGCTGAATATGAGGCTTGCATCATGGGCATGAATATGACTATTAACCAAGAAGTCGAAGAGCTACTAATCATGGGGGATTCTGATCTAATCATCCGACAAGTTCAAGGAGAATGGGAGATAAAGGAAATTAAGCTCCTCCCGTACAGACAACATGTCGAAGACCTCAGCAAACGGTTCAGGTCGGTACAGTTCAGGTACATTCCCCGTTGCCACAATGAGTTAGCAGATGCACTTGCCACTTTGGTCTCCATGCTGCCATACCCTGGGAATACCTATGTTGATCCTTTACAAATCCAAATTGAAGAAAGACATGGGTATTGTAATGCAACCGCAGTAGAGCCTAACCCACATCCTTGGTATTACGACATGTTGAGATTCCTAAAGACACAGGAGTACCCAGAACAAGCCACAGGAGATCAAAAGAAGACCATCCCACGACATGCGAGAAATTTCTTCTTAAGTGGTGACACTTTGTACAAAAAGACTTCAGATCTTAATTTGTTGAGATGTGTGGATGCCAAAGAAGCTGGGAGAATTATGCACGAAGTACATGTGGGCGTATGTGGGCCCCATATGAATGGCTATGTATTGGAAAAGAAGATACTCCGAGCTAGTTATTATTGGATGACCATGGAGAGACTGCTTCAGCGTTGTGCGAAAATGTCATCAATGCCAGGTGCACGGTGATCTGATTCATGCACCACCAAATGAGCTGCATCCTATTTCAGTACCCTGGCCATTTGCCGCCTGGGGAATGGACGCCATAGGGCCGATCGAGCCAAAGGCCTCAAATAGGCACATATTTATATTGGGCTCCATTGATTATTTCACAAAATGGGTTGAGGCCATCACCCACAAGTTTGTCACCAAGAAAGTAGTAGTGGATTTCGTGCATTTTCCGCTTTGAGATCCCGGCTACCATCATTACTGACAATTCAGCTAATCTAAAAAGTCGGCTGATGGGAGAAATATGTGAACAATTCAAAATAACATAAAAAAACTCCACTCCCTACCGACCTAAAGCTAATGGTGCGGTCGAAGCAGCCAACAAGAACATCAAGAAACTCTTGAGGAAAATGATTCAAAGCTCGAGGCAATGGCATGAAAAGGAGGCTTTCGCATTGTTGGGATATCGTACCACAATACGTACATCTGTAGGAGCCACTCCCTATTTGCTGGTCTATGGAAATGAGGTTGTTATACCTGCTGAGGTGGAAATCCCTTTGCTCCGAGTGATTGTCGAAGCAGAAATCGAAGATACTGAATGGGTCAAAACTGTAGAAAATTATTCTATCCATGATATGTGCGCTTTGGTTGTACTAGCATGATTTCTAGGTATAGGTTTTGATGAATGACAAACAATGAAGTCAAGTGTCAAACAACGTTATCATATGACAAACAATCAAGATTGAATGCCGAGAATCATATTGATGAACGGATTGCATTGAAAAGCCAAAGACGAGCTCAAAAGTTCAAGACCGAAGACCCAAGGCGTAGGTCGTTAGGTAGAACCAATGTAAGAGCAACGCTTAAGTTATCTCGTCTTTTGGCTCAACATAGGTCATCATAAATATGCATAAAATCATTTTATCAAATCATATTTATCATAAACATATTTCAAATACTTCAAACAAAATGATTTTAACATTTTCATTTTAACCAAAATGGTTTTTGAAGTAAGTTGTAAATAATCGATTATGCAAAAGTGATAATCGATTATTCTGGGAAATTCCATTTATTGGAAATTTCCGCAAGAGTCAATAATCGATTATCCTCAAGAGCATAATCGATTATTCTCTATCCGTTGCCAGTTTTTGAACGCTGTAACAACATAATCGATTATGCATATCACAATAATCGATTATCCTGCATAAAATCAGCTTCCGATTTTGTAACGGTAAGCTGATAATCGATTATCCAAATCTGATAATCGATTATCCTTGCATAAAATCAGCATAATTGATTGTCAATTAAGCAACGGACATACAACTTCTACCACCTATAAATAGAGGTCTTTTGAGCTGATTTTAAACACACAACACCTCTCATTGTTCATATACATATTGATATCATTTGTGCATCATTATAGAGCTTTTGTTGAGCCATTTGAGAGACAACTTTGAGTTGTTCATAGAGCTAATATTGTATCTCTTTATCTACTCTTTTTAGAGAGTTCTTGTTGTAAAAGAGAAAGGTGTTTGAGAAGACCATATCTTCTCATTGATTGTCGGGTTTGCTAAGTACCCTCAATCTTAGTGTGTGAAGTCTTGCGGTGCAGCATCCACGAGCAAGGTGAAGTCTTGAGGTGAGGTATCCTCGAGCAAGTTGAAGTCTTGTAGAGTGTACATCTACGAGCAAGTGTAACGGTTTGTTAGGCGCCCGTAAGCATAACGGAATTAGTGGAATCTCGAGAGAGTCTCTCGGGGACTGGACTAACCACTCGTTGTGGTGAACCAGGATAAATTCGGTGTGTTCTTTCCTTACTATTTTAATTACCGCATTTACTTTACTCCTGCAATTTTAATTCCGCAATATTTATCAATATTCTCGTGCCGCAATATTTACCCCCCCCCCCCAGTGACGGGCATAAATCCTAACAATTGGTATCAGAGCCTAACTCTCTGAAAGCCTTAACCTGTTGAGAGAACGATATATTTTTTTTGTTGAGAATATTGAATGCAGGAATGATGAGCGAAGGACACTCCACCTATAGGCCTCCACTATTTGACGGAACACATTACACATATTGGAAAGAGCGGATGAGAATCTTCATCCAATCAAATAACTTTCGCTTGTGGCAAATAATCAAGAACGGTGAACAAATGCCAACAAAGAAAGTTGGGGAAACCACGGTTCCAAAGGAGGAAGATGAATATGATGCCGAGGACGTCAAAAAAGTTGAAAATAATGCAAAGGCCGTCAACTATAATATTTTGCGGTGAATCCGGATAGCTATCGGAAGATTTCTTATTGCACAACCGCCAAGGGGATGTGGGATAAACTCGAGATCACTTATGAAGGTACGCCTCAAGTCCGAGAATCTAAAGTTGATTTTCTAACACATGAATATGAACTCTTTAGAATGAGGGAGAATGAAAGCATCGATATTATGTTCGAACGGTTCTCAATGATCATCAACGATCTCCATGCTCTCGGAAAAGTATATTCGAACAAAGATCTAGTTCGAAAAATCTTGCGGAGTCTCACTCCCGAACGGCGATCCAAAGCCAATGCCATCCAAGAGTCGATAGGAATCACGGACGTCACAATTGATGGACTACGAGGTAACCTCAAAACTTATGAAAGTACGATTCTTAATCCTTCTTTTGGAAACAAGAAAAATTCGAATATTTCCTTCAAAGCCTCATCCTCTAAAAGAGAAGAGGTAAGTGATTCGGATAGCGATGATGATAATATTTCCAATGCCTTGATCGAAAAGTTTTATAAGTTTATGAAAAAGGAAATAAAGAAGGAAGAACCAAGTCCTTCATGCCATAAGTGTGGAAAACTTGGCCACACCAAGTCACATTGTCCAAAACCCAAGGACAAGAAAAAGAAGAAACACCAAAGGCGCGTGACATGGGATACGGACAGCTCGAGCGATGAAACTGCCGCATTATGCCTCATGGCCAACGAGGAAGAAGGGGTAAGTAATTCGAACTCTTATTCTTTTGAAGAATTACAAGAAGCTTTTCATGACTTATATGGTGAATTGAAAAAGACTTCAAAAATCTCCAAAGAGGCCAAGGCTAAAATTAAAGTTTTAGAAGAGAAAAATAAATTTTTGGAAAATGACAATATTGATCTTAGAAATAAAATTAAGGAGATGTATGAAGCCTCTTCAATTGATCAAAGTTCAAATTGTTCTTCTTGTAAGTCTTTGAAAATAGAGAACATAGAACTTAGGAACACACTAGAAAAACGTAGTGTTGATAATCCTAAAACAATTAAGAAGAATATTAGAAAGGATGATAGAAATGAAGTTAGACCACCTAGAAACAACTCTAGGAATTTTGGTAATGAGTCTAAAATAAATCATTTTAGACCACCTAGAAATAACTCTAGGAATCGCAATACGTTTAGGAATAACGACTTTAGATCACCTAGAACGTTTTGGGCTCAACCAAGACATATGCACAACCCGAATGTTATATGTCATTATTGCAACCGGGTAGGACACATAGCACCCGTATGTTTTGCAAAACATAGAGATTTATCTTTTGACTATGATTATTATTTGCCTAACCCCCAAGGACCCAAAAGCAGTTGGGTACCGAAAACCTATTTTTAGGTACGTTTGCAGGTGTGCTTGAAGACTACAATATCGTAGTAGATGCACCAAGCATGAAACCTTATTGTATCGAGGGGGAATTTCGGTTAGTTATCATATTTTTGATAAAAACATAATAGTTGATATTTGTTAACAATTAATATATCTTTGTTAACTATTGATATTAATTATTTTTGTTGATTCATGTTTTGATAACTTTTATCTTGAATAACAATTGGTATCAATTATTTTTGTTAAAAATAATGATTGATTCATGTTTTGATGATTATTTTTGTGTTTGAATAACAGTTGATATATTCTTGAAAAATAAATGATTCATATTTTTAATACAACTATTGGTTTGTTAAAAATTAATTGTTGATATGTTCTTAAGTAAAATGATTTGCGAAAAATAACCGTTATTATGATTGTTATATTTTTACTAACATTTGATATTATTTCATGTTGGTATGATTTAGTAAATATCGTCAATATATATTCCTCATTGTATTTCCCATTTTATTCTTGACAATAACAATTGAAGTACCCAAAAGGGGAAGTGTCGATAGGGAAAGTAGCCTTTGTATACTCTTTTTGCTAATGCCAAAAGGGGGAAGAAATTAGGCGATATGCATCAAATAAGGGGGATGAATCTACCTTCTAGTATGCTTTATTTGAGGGGGAATTATCATTACGGGGAATTTTGTGCATGAATTGTATGTTGAGATATAGCATGAATTTAGGGGGAATCCGATATGCATATCTCCTGTTGTTTGTCATTATCAAAAAGGGGAAAATTGTAGAAAATCATTCTATCCATGATATGTGCGCTTTGGTTGTACTAGCATGATTTTCAGGTATAGGTTTTGATGAATGACAGACAATGAAGTCAAGTGTCAAACAACGTTATCATATGACAAACAATCAAGATTGAATGCCGAGAAGCATATTGATGAATGGATTGCATTGAAAAGCCAAAGACGAGCTCAAAAGTTCAAGACCGAAGACCCAAGGCGTAGGTCGTTAGGTAGAACCAATGTAAGAGCAACGCTTAAGTTATCTCGTCTTTTGGCTCAACATAGGTCATCATAAATATGCATAAAATCATTTTATCAAATTATATTTATCATAAACATATTTCAAATACTTCAAACAAAATGATTTTAACGTTTTCATTTTAACCAAAATGGTTTTTGAAGTAAGTTGTGAATAATCGATTATGCAAAAGTGATAATCGATTATTCTGGGAAATTCCATTTATTGGAAATTTCCGCAAGAGTCAATAATCGATTATCCTCAAGAGCATAATCGATTATTCTCTATCCGTTTCCAGTTTTTGAACGCTGTAGCAACATAATCGATTATGCATATCACAATAATCGATTATCCTGCATAAAATCAGCTTCCGATTTTGTAACGGTAAGCTGATAATCGATTATCCAAATCTGATAATCGATTATCCTTGCATAAAATCAGCATAATTGATTGTCAATAAAGCAACGGACATACAACTTCTACCACCTATAAATAGAGGTCTTTTGAGCTGATTTTAAACACACAACACCTCTCATTGTTCATATACATATTGATATCATTTGTGCATCATTATAGAGCTTTTGTTGAGCCATTTGAGAGACAACTTTGAGTTGTTCATAGAGCTAATATTGTATCTCTTTATCTACTCTTTTTAGAGAGTTCTTGTTGTAAAAGAGAAAGGTGTTTGAGAAGACCATATCTTCTCATTGATTGTCGGGTTTGCTAAGTACCCTCAATCTTAGTGTGTGAAGTCTTGTGGTGCGGCATCCACGAGCAAGGTGAAGTCTTGAGGTGAAGTATCCTCGAGCAAGTTGAAGTCTTGTAGAGTGTACATCTAAGAGCAAGTGTAACGGTTTGTTAGGCGCCCGTAAGCATAACGGAGTTAGTGGAATCTCGAGAGAGTCTCTCGGGGACTGGACTAACCACTCGTTGTGGTGAACCAGGATAAATTCGGTGTGTTCTTTCCTTACTATTTTAATTACCGCATTTACTTTACTCCTGCAATTTTAATTCCGCAATATTTATCAATATTCTCGTGCCGCACTATTCACCCCCCTCTAGTGACGGGCATAAATCCTAACAAAAACCCGATTGGAGCAGTTGGCATTAATTGATGAAAAATGAAAGGCCACAGTATACCACGGGCAGTTGTACCAACAAAGAATGGCTCGCGCCTACAACAAGAAAGTACGTCCTAGGAATTTTGAAGTCGGGCAGCTGGTGTTGATACGGATACTTCCACATCATCAAGAGGCCAAAGAAAAATTCGCTCCAAATTGGAAAAGCCCATACATAATCAGGAAGATATTGCCTAGAGGAGAATTGTACTTGGGCGACATTGAAGGAGATGAGCCCGAGGCAGCGGTAAACGCAGACGCACTGAAAAGGTTTTATGTTAAATCCCCTGCAGCAATTACCCCGGTGGATCGAAAGGACGAGGGCTTTATTCTCCCGCTATCCCCACCCTCTTTGTAACCCAGAAAAAAGAAAAAGAAAATTCAAAAAAAAAAATAAGAAAAAGAGAAGAAGAAGAAAAGAAAAGAAAATTCAAAAAGTAAAAAAGAAGAAAAAAAAAGAAGAGAAAAGAAAATTCAAAAAAAGAGAATACAAAACAAAATTAGTTTAGAAAAAAAAAACTTCCTGAACTACATCTGACTTGATTCCGAAAGGATACGTAGGCAGCCTCTCCCTGAGGTTCAGTAAAATCAAAATAAAAACCCCATTTACCAAATCAAAACTGGGGCAGAAATGTATCAGTTCGGTTACAAATCTGTCCGAATGGTTGCAAAGTTATAGATCCCTGGGGAGGAAAATACCATTTGCTGGGGTTCGACCCCAATCAACTTTGTGAGAGAAAATAAATGAGATAGCCTTATCGGTGAAAACCTCCTGGCACCATATGGCGACGGTGAGCAGAGAAAAATAAAATGAGAGATCCCGTTTAGCGAAAACTTGCAAAGAGCGCTATCGGGCGACGGGAGAAGAGAAATGAGAGAGGCCGATTGGTGAAAACCCGCAAAGGGCGCTGTCAGCCGATAAGAGGAAATAGTGCTGCCCGGATCTGAGCAAACTTCTTTGGTTTATGAAAGTTGAAGTCAGAAAGCAGAAATTGATTTGGGCCTGGTATCCAGTCCAAGAAGCATGTCCTCACCATTTAAAGCCGGCTTTTATTTCTAGATAACTTCTCTCTTTTCCCTCAAAGTACATACCTCTCTAAATTCATACTTCACTCCTTCCCACGTTAACTCCTCGCCATTCCTTAAAGAAAGGTAGCAGGGCCCGGCTTTGTGGTTTTTCCCCTGGCAAGAATTAGGGGAGGGACCGACATCGTCAAGTACGCTTGGAAAATCTCGGTTGATCATGACAGTTAATGTCCTAAAATAAAGAAATAAAAGAAAGGAAATTCAAAGCCAAAGAGGTACGAAGTTGAAGCAAAATCAGGGGTTCTTTAAGCCGAACAAGATTCTGATTCTTATCAGAAGTCCTAAAACCAAGCCCAAAAATCAAAAGAGGGACAAAACTCATAACCCAAGGCCCGAGAAGCAAAAGCCAATCCAAAATGAGGACCCCCTGGCCAACTAATCAAGGACGGAAAGCCGAGGGTTCATTTTTGAATACAAAGGAAGCCGAAATGAGCGTCGCAAGGCCGCAAAACCAATCAATGTTCAAACTAACACTTTTTTTTGTTTCTGAACTAAAATAGGTGCAGTCGCAACTTAGGAGAACAAAAGGAACATGAGGCAAAACAACCAAGGATAGGCACAAGGACAAAAGGTGCTGATGCGTCAATGACCAAAGGGAAGTTTTCTTTTTATGTTTCTGCAAACTCGTAAATGAGCATGGGAGCACGAGATCCCAATCCCTAGTTCCCTTTTTTTTTTGCACAGCTTGTGGACTTCCTAGGCATTACCTAAGGATTGCGTTCCACCCCTCAAGCATAAACCGAGGAAGTTTCCCTCCATATCCCCAGCAAAACCTGAGGATCTTCTCCCTACACTTCCTACTCCCCAGCATAGTTTAGGAGTTAATACTCCCCTACCCTTAGCACAACCTAAGAGTTATTCCTTTCCTTTTCTATCCCCAACACAGTCAAAAGGATCTCCGAGGTCCTCCACTGCCCCTGCATATTTCCCTGGCATAACCCAGAAACCTTTTTCATTCATCCCGGCATAACCCGCGGATCTCCCTGGCACAACCCAGGAATCGTTTTTATTTCATCCTGGCATAACCCGTGGATGTTTCCTTTCATACCCAGCAGGGGCCCTTCATTTTCATCCCGGCATAACCCGTGGATTCCCCTGAATAACTCAGGATCTCCTTTCATCCCGGCATAACCCGCGAATCTCCCTAGCATAACCTAGGATTTTTTTTCTTTTCATCCCGGCATAACCCGCGGATCACCCCTAGCATAACCTAGGATTTTTCCTTCATCCCGACATAACCCGTGGATTCCCCTAGCATAACCTTGGATTTTTCATTCATACCGGCATAAGCCGTGGATTCCCCTAGCATAACCTAGGATTTCTCCTTCATCCCGGCATAACCCATGGATTCCCCTAGCATAACCTAGGATTTGTCATTCGTCCCGGCATAACCCGCGGATTCTCCTGGCATAACCCAAAAACTTCTTCATAACCCATCCTCAACAGGAATTTTCATATCCCGGCATAACCGATCTTTTCTTTCCTTCTCCACAAAGACTTTATCATTCTTATCCCGGCATAACCCGAGGATTCTCATCTTATTCCCCAGTAGGAACCATTTCTCCTCTCCAGCATAACCTGTCAATCTTTCCAAGGGATACACAATTCTGTTCCTTTTTGTTCTAAAAAGAGCAGCATAGATGTGCGTTACAAATAATTCACGAAATTTTCCAGTGAAAACTGGGGCAGAAAATTTCGTTCGTTTGTTTTGTTTTGCTGTTTGAGCAGGGTTCACCTTAAGGCACAAGATTCGGCATAATTGAAAGCATGAGTGTCAATTCAGAACAGAAGAAAGAAAAAGACACAAAAGGTCAACTCAAAGTTATGAAGCAGAAAAAGGCGCGGAGTGCTCACAATATAATTGAAGTCACAAGCTCAGCATATCCTGTATTGTTTCAAGATTGAAGACTAAGCTGGCAGGTGCAATTAATGAGCATCCAGATTCAGATCGGAGTCAGCCAAGATCAAGCTGCAAGAGAATCATAGATAGGAATCTTGTAGCTTGTAGTTGATATGTTTAGCTAGCTTAGTTTTTTTATTTTCTTTTGGTGTAATAAGGAGCATAGCGAGCAGATACATCATCAGCATCCAATCACAGTCTCTTGGTAGTCCCAGCTACCAAAACCTCCAGAACTACACTGGCCTGATTCCTTTATTGCCAAGAATATGTAGGCAACCTTTGAAGCAAGGTTCGGTCAAAAATTTTCCAAAATGCTACACATGGAGTATTCAATCGGACGGAAATCTCTCATATTTCCACACTTTCCTTTGCACGAAAACTCTTCGTGTTCCCGCGCAAAGAGGGGCAGCTGTGAGCACATGATTTTTTCCCGGTTGAAACAAGCTCCTACAGAACCCTTAAAATTTAGGATTTTTCTTTAAAAATTTTAAGATTTTGATTCTTAGGATTTAATTGCATGCGCATGTTCATTATTGCATGTTTAAGATTAATTAGGATTTAATTGTTAAATAAATTTGATTTACAAACTAAAATACAAGAAAATATATACATGTCCGGTATTTGAAATAGATTTGTTTAATTTTGACTTGGTTTGATTTTTATTTGTGATAATTTGGAATGTGTGGTTTTTAAATAAAGATTAGTAATTAATTTAACTTAAAAGAAAAATAATATATATATATATATATATATATATATATATATATATATATATATATATATATATATATATATATAATATGTATATAAATATCCACTCAAGCTGGCCACAATTGGGCAAGACCTGAGTGGCCCAACCTGCTCCTCCCTTTCAATACACAACCCAGCCCAAATGACCAGCCTCAACCCAGTCCACACGGCACCAAACCCAAACGACACCGCTTCAAATAGGAATCATCACATCCATCCATCCCCATCTCATCCAACGGCCACAAAACCCCCCCATTTTTGTATTCATATGTCCAAACATCTCTAATACACATTAGAGACAGAGCCCCTTCTTCCTCGTACCATCTACCGCCGACCTAACACCATCCATTAACCACCCCACGACCACCCTTGACCACCGGCTTACCATCCTAACGTCGCTGCCAGAAATCACCTCACGGCGTTGGCCGAAAACTAAACCACCCCAGATTTACACCACTCAACCATCATGACCTCCCCTACCCCGTCCCATGGTCAGTTTCCGTCAAATATAATCCCTTCATCTCGAATCTTCAAAAACAGTGTTGTCGGAACCACCGTCTATGGCGACCCTGTTCTAAACCCTTCCACCTTAACACCACAGGGCCACTAGGACACCCCCTTCCCTGTCCTGCAACTCAATCCATTCGAATCGCCCCCATCATCTCAAATATTCTTCGAAATATCGTCGGAAACCCCTACCTCCAACGACCCTGTCCCAAGGCCCTCCAAATTTACACCCCTAAGGCACCCCAACCTCCTCGTTCCAACTGTGTAGGTCACGCCTCTCCAATCTACCTAAACCCTTCAAATATCATTTTAAAAGCCTAACCCTAAATCTCAAACCCGTCCAAAATGGCTAAAATTCCTCCTGGGTAACCCCTGGTCCCTCTTGACACAAACCATACCACCTATGAGTCCCAAAACAACTCCAACCACTAAAAAATCCAAATCTAAGACTTTATTGAGGTCTCAAAATCTTGAAAAACCACCCCTGAGCTCTTAAACTGATTATCATCATCCTAGGGGTGTTCGAAACCCTGTGGAAAGGGTCAAAAGCCAGTTTGAAATGGTTTGAATGGGAACAAGAATAAGAAGCTAAGTTTCCTGCATATTTTTATCTCTTTAGCTTTTAAATGCTCGAGTTCTTTTAATAATTGATTAGGTTCAGTAGTTACATGCCTAATAGTGGAAGTTCTTTTATTTGATTTTCTTTAGTTGTTTGTCTGTACCACAAGTTCATCTAAAATAGGTTTCAATATTCATATGGTTTGTTTGACACTAGTCTGGAAACCTTTTCGTCTTTGGAATGGCTTAACATCCTGTTAATATTTGCTTTTGAGAGATGTGATTCTCATAATTTGATGAAGTTTATATCACGATCTTCATTCGATTGATTCACTGATAGTCTGATTGGTTTAATTGTTTGTTTATGCTACTGAGTACCTGATCTTTATTTCATACTAACTTTGGTCTTCAATACTTATGCATAATCAAGATGTTCTCTCTCTTTGAACTTCTACTTGCTTCATAATCTTGCTCATGAACCGAGTACTCACCCCATGCTCTGTGTTTTTTATTTTTAAGTATTTCTGAGCACCTTGGTTGAACTATTTCGGAAAGCTAAGTGTGATAGATACATTGATTCTCCTGGTTATTTCGATTTTTTGTTTTGTTAATCCTGTATAAGGTTTGTGGTAGCCTGTACTAAGGCATCTGTGTTAGACCTTGTTAATTTGGCTAATTCTAATTTTCATGAGTCTGTTAATCTAAAGGGTGGCCCAAGTTAGATTGACCAGGGTCAATTGTGACTAAACTAGGGTCAAGGAACTAACTAAGGTCAAAATTTCAGGAGAGGGTAATTAGGAAAGGAAGTGAGGGTATAAGAGGGATTTGAACATTTTAAAAACCTGATAGTAATCCCTTAGAAACTTTCTAGCAAGGACTAAAACATAATTCTTGCCTAAAACATGAGGCAAAAATCAGGAATTGGAGGATTACTTAGGCAAAATGCAATTTGAGTAAGGACTAAAAAGAAAACAAGGCAAAAATCTGATGCCCTAAAAAGCTTTACTATAAATGAATCAGCTGGGAATTGAAAAAGGATCCGAAAACCTTCTCTTTGAAGACTAGAGCTAATATACCTATTCCTATATCTAAAAATACCATTAGTGCTGTTTTGCATCCTTTTCTGAAGACTTAATTCTCTAAAAACCCTGCTAAAGTCCTGGGTGCACTATACATTTGGCTGTTGATTGCTTAGCTGGTCTCATCTATTTACGCATAGTCTTGTTTCTTCTGCTGCATTGCAGGTACATTCACTGTTCATGTATGTATGAAGTTCAATTGAGACATATATTCCCAAATGTGAAGATCTCCAATTGTTACCTGTATTTTGAAGTTTACTCCCCCCCCCCCCCCCCCCATTTTCCCCTATTTAGTTCTGAATATAGGTGTAGTAATAGGATGCTCATCATGTTATAGTTCAACATTAGACTGATCCACTTTTCTAATAATTGGACATTTGGGACTGTTTCAATATGTAATAACTTGAACGTTTGACTGAGTTTTCTCTTTTTATGTGTATAATTAATAGATAGTTTCAATTTTAGTCTGGCTGGTTCAAGTGCTGATCCTGTGCACTTAGAGCTACTGGACTTAGGAAGTCGTAGTTTTAATAATCATGTGAAGGTTAAAATTCCATGAAACATTTCAGTACATTCGAATTATTCTTTCAAACATGAGTAGCTGATTGTATAATTAACTAGGTGATGCTGCTTGCTCAGATTTATATTTCATGTCTTATTTAATATGAGGAGTTCAGAAAAATGATAGCTTAGTAAGTATTTAAAACCCCAATATCATGTATTGTGTTGGCTAATTTACGTTTGAACATGTTAGCAGTGTTTTTCTTGACCTCTAAGCTGTAAATCTAAGTCATAATCGAATTTTGAAGAGTTAGATTCATATACTTTGATTGATGAGTATGTGAATCTCTTGATTCAGATCTAATGTTACAAATTGATATAAAAATGGTTGTTAAGATTTCCTTCGTGTATGTGTAGAGATTCGATTTTTTATATAATTTCAAAAAAAGATAGTTATTAAAGATTGGGCTCTTTCGTTCAGATCAGTACTAGGCTCATCCGCGAGGCCCAGTAAGTACTCAAATACTATAATTTAACATGTTTGATGGGCTAAGTGATTAAAGACCCAGGCAAGTTACAATAACTATCAACCGTAGCCCAAACACAATTATGTGTTCTGGGCCAGTTCAAATTTTGAATCCAATATGCGCAATTAGCCATGAATGAGGCTAAGGTACACATAATGTTTTCCCAAACATACAGCTTATACATCAAAACAATTAGTGCATCTAAGCACCCGCAAAAGTAGAGGATTTAGCATGTGTTAATATGTCTTTGTAAATCAAAGTGAGCCATGTTAATTCAAGCAAGTACTAAGTGATGGATTCTTAATTCATTAGAACACATAGAAAAATAGGAAGTGCCGTTTAGCTAATTTCACGGCCTTCCCACAAATCTCAAAGGCGTAGTTGCTACAGGCGCGCGTTTTAATAAAATACCTTCCTAAACTCGTGTGCGCGTTTATGTGACGCAAATTCTATTCTCAATGGAATTAAAATATGTCTAAAATTGCTGGTGCATTTATTTGACGGGATTCACGGCGTGTTTTAATAACATTGCAAATTTTCCTAAAAATATATGTTAAAAGCGGTTAATAATCCAAATTGCGGTTAATAGGTATAACAAATCAATTTTCAGTCACTTATAATGAGTTTAAGCGATTGTGCTAGAACCACGGGATCCGAGGGTGCCCAACACCTTCCCTCGGGTCAACAGAATTCCTTACTCAATAATTTGTGGTTCGCAGACTCCAATTGGGTAGTCGAAATTTCCTCGATTTGGGATTTTAAATAAATCGATGACTTGGGACACCAAAAAGCCAAACCGATCCCAAGTAGCGACTCTTGAAATAAATAGTTAATCTCATCTCGAATAATGTCACTTTAATTGGAAAAAAACCTATACATGTGTTGCCTTTCGGGGTAACCACGTGTAAGCGGTAAGAAGGAGGTGTGACATCCTCGACGGCTGGGATCTAACGAGGCTAAACGGTATCGCTTTAGTTGTTAGGGGTGCAGACCGGGTAATGGGACCAGGTTTGGGCTATTTGGGTTGAGTCTTGACTTGGGCTGGTGGAGTAGCCCAAAAGAAAATCAAACCTTTTCTTTTTCTCTTTAATTTCAGATTTTTAATTATTTTCTGAATTTAAATAAAAACCAAAATTAATTTCTAAACTCAATTGTCTTACTAAATTAGCCTAATTATTAATAATAGAATTTATAAAAATTAAAATATTCTCAAATTCAAAATTTAATGAGAAGAATGCCAAATGAACTAATTTTTGTAATTTTTATTTTATTAAAGTACCTAATTAACTAAAATATGAAAATGAATCCTAAATTAAATTATATAATCAAATTAGTTTAACACAAATGCTAGTTAATAATAATTATCCCAAATTATTAAAACAAATTGAAAGAAAAATCATCTAAAATCAAAGTTAAAATTAAACCATTTTGATTTTTTCCTTTTTTTTATAAAATGACTAATTGCTAATCATTTCTTAAAAACGTCAAATTAACTTCTAGATGCACATGCAGCACATTTTGTATTTTTTCATAATTTAAAATGCACAAACAAAATGCAAACAATTAATAGAAAAAACCACGAAAATCCACAAGATTGCAAACACTGAGAGGAAATATTTTATTTTGAATTTATGAAAGTAATTCACATAGGGCAAAAATCACATGCTCACACGTAACTCATGAAGTCAAGAGTGTAGCACAAGTGCGATATTTGCATATATTGAATCTACATACACAAATGTAACTTCGTATACATGGAACCTGCATTTGCAAGACTAACTCAAGAAATCAAGAGTGAAGCACAAATGTCATAGTTGCATATATAAAATTTACATACACAAAGGTCACTTTTCATACATGAACTTCACATTCGCAAAAGTGAAACATGACAAAAACTACTCATCTTTTCCTATAAATATCAAGCTCTCTCTGTATAAGGATATCTAATCTTTGTAAGACAAGAATTTCTCTTGGTATTCCTTTTTTGTAGTAACAAATACTTTTTTTCCTCTTTTAAATATTTCTACTCTTCTAAATATCTTTTCTTTATCTTTTCTTACTCCATAATGGAGTAATCTCTTTTTTTTTTGGGATAATTGATAAAATTTGATATATTTTATAATACTATCTCGGTGTTCTTTTTGGTAATTAACTATTTATTAATCACCAGTAAAACTTTACAAATTCTATAGTTAGCTACACACAGCTTGACTATCATGGTTACATAAGTCACTACTCTTCTCCTAATTTAAAATCTAAAGCTATGAACTATATTCAGTAGTCTAGGAGGAGCTCTTATACAGCATACACAAGCTACCTCTTTACCTATCTTCTCCCATCCTCTACTTGTTTTCTCAAACATTCTTTTGTTTCTCTCTATCCATATACTATATACAATTTCAGAATATATCATCTTAAAGAGTTGAGCTTCTTTTGTATTCCCTTTCATTCTCCTGATCACCTCATTCCCATGTTGTTCCCACGTAGTTGTCACCATGTTTTGGCTCTGAGTCCATTGCATCAGCTTGTACATCACTGCTTTTGTATACTCACACTCCATAAAGAGGTGATCTCTTGTTTCTTTTCCTGTCTAACATAAGTAGCATTTGGTTTCAACTTGCATTCCCCATTCGCTTAATCTGTCTGCAGTAAGTAATATGTTCTGCATCTGTGACCAGACTGTGAATTTAGCTTTTGGCCTTGCAGGATTATCAAACATCAAACATTTCCATGACCTTCGTGGATGATCACCTAGAAACTGAAGATATATATGCTTGATACTTCCTCTCTCCCTGCTGAGGTGCACATTGCTCTGCTCCATTATCTGCCTTGCCTCTATTATTCTCCTGACCATCCAACTTGCTTGTTGTGGGACTTGTACTTGTTCTATCTGTTTGCCTTTTATATAATATATGTGAATCCATCTTATCATATTCTATCCTCTTTCTCAGCTACATTCCAATAAAGTTTAATTATAACTACCTTGTTCCAGAGCTTCATGTTAGTGAGGTTCCATCCTCCACTACTTTTAGGGCAACAAACCTTTTCCCAGCTGATTAGTGCCTTCTTGTTAATGACATTACTTCCTCTCCACAGATAGCTTCTATTGAAACTCTCTACAGCTTTCAGGACCTTTGATGGTAGTATGAACAATTGGGCCCAATAGAACTGGACTCCAAACAGCACACTACTTATCACTTGGCTTCTTCCTGCATATGATTGGTTTTTTGTTGTCCATGAGGTGATCCTTGCTACAATCTTGTCTATGAGGGGCTGGCATTGTATCACTATTAGTTTTTTTTGTTGAAAGTAGAACTCCCAGGTATTTAAAAGGTAATACTCCTCTTGTAAAACCCAATGTTTGTAGTATCTGCTCTTGGACTTGTTGGTTCACCCCTCCAAAATAAATGGAGCTTTTCTCAATGTTTGCCTACAAACCTGATGCCTCTGAGAACTGATTATAGCTTTGCTGCACCTCAGTTACTGATTCAACATCTCCTTTGGAAAATATTAAAAGATCATCTGCAAAACGTAAATGTGTTAGTTTTAACTTGGCACATCTGGGATGATAATGATATTGTTTCCTTTCTGTGATGTCCAGAAGAATTCGACTTAGATATTCCATAGCTATTGCAAATAGAAATAGAGACATGTGATCTCCTTGTCTAAGCCCCTTCTCAGCATTGAAAGGATCAGTTGGTTCTCCATTCACCATGATAGTATAGTTCAGTGTTTTAACACATTCCATCTCCCATGCTATAAATCTTCCTGGGAAACCTAGAATCCTCATATTCTGCTCCAAATAGTTCCATTCAACTGAATCATAGGCCTTGTGTAGATCTATCTTGATCATATATCTTGGTGATATATGTTTCCTCGTGTACCCCATTATTAATTCATGGTCCAGAATAATATTATCACCTATTTTCCTACCTAGGACAAAGCCAGCTTGTGCTTTACTTATAACCCCTCCAATTAACTTTTGCATTCTTGTAGCCAAGATCTTTGAAATCAGTTTATATATCACTGTGCAGCATGCTATTGGTATAAATTCTCTAATTGTTGCTGGATTATCAATCTTGGGAATCAAGGTGATGGCAATAAAGTTAATAGCTCTGTACAACCTCCCTGTTGAGAAGAAGTCTTGTATTGCCGTAGTCACTTCATTTCCAATTATGTGCCATGATTTTTTGAAAAACAAAGCATTAAATCCATCAATCCCTGGAGCTTTATCATCCCCTATCCCTTTGAGTCCCTCAAACACTTCCTACTTACTAACATCTTGGCATAGGATCAGTCTTTGTTCTTAAAGTTAGAGTTGGCCCTTTTTTCATTATTATTCTATTAACTGTGGTAAGTCTTGTAGCTGATGTACCCATTAGGCTTTTATAGAATATTATTATCTCCTCTTTAACCTCATCTGGTTTGTTAACTCTCTTCCCTTCCAAGGTTGTCAACTCCTGTATTTGCTTCATATACTTCCTTTCTTTCATTACTGTTGAGAAGTACTTAGTGTTTGAATCTCCTAGCTGTATCTATTTTGCTCTTGCCTTCTGCTTCATAATACTCTCTTCAATCATTGACCATTTTTCCAGGTTTTTAGTGCATTCCTCTCTTGTTCTTGCATAGCATCAGTACAGTTCTTCTGCATCTATCTCTGTACCCTTTTGAGGTCATTCCTTGCTTCTTCCATTTTTCGTTCAGCATTCCTGTATTCCCTATTATTCAACACCTTCAATTTGGTTCTTAAGATTTTCATTTTCCTTCATATTCCCCTCATGATCCAAGGGTCTTTATACTGCACCCAAGTCTCTTTTACTATTTGATCAAAGTCTCCATGGTCAGCCCAGTCATTGAAAAACCTAAATGGACACTTAGTAGTATTCTGCTTCTCTCCCATATCCAGCAACATTGGTGCATGGTCAGATAAACTTGCTAACTCATATTCCATTACTATATGGCCCCACTTCCTCATCCAATCATAATTCCCAAAAGCCCTATCAATTCTACTTTGGATTCTCTCCCTCTCTTTGCTTATTTGTCCAAGTATAATAGTCCCCTTTCCACATCACTTCATTCAGGTTAGTTGATTGAAGGAAATCATTGAAGTCCAAAACATCAGCTTGCTGAACTTGACTACCTTGATCTCTATCAGTTGGACTCAAAATTGAATTAAAGTCTCCTATCACTAGCCAAGGTTTGGCAATGCCTTGGTCTAGTAATTTCAAATCATCCCATAGCCCTCTTCTCTGCTCAATTGTATTGAACCCATATATAAAGGTTACAAAGCAGTCAATTCCATTACCTATAACTTCACAGTGCATCAGCAGTGCAGTCTCCTTAATTCTAACTAGCTGAAAGTTATTTGTATCCCATATTACCCAAATCCTCCCATTTATAGCAGATTAATAGATATGCAAATTGTTCCACCCCATGGCTATGTTTCTAGTAACTATTCCAGCTTTGTTTTCCTTGACCCTTGTTTCAACAATAGCAGTTATACCTATTTTTTTTGTTTTGAGGAGTTTCTTCAATTCTTTCTTCTTGTATCTTTTATTCAATCCTTTTATATTCCACACTAGCCAATTCATAAAGATCTTTTTGCCTTACCTCATATATCAGGAGGTTCTGTTTAGCAGTACACTCAACTTCATACATAGGCGTACCAATTGAGCTTGCTATTCTGCTTAATGAGTCCCCCCCCCCCCCCAGCAATTCAGTGGAAGTTTAGGTAATCTAATCCATAAAGGAAGTTTAGTGGGGAATTCCTTCTTAAAATCAAAATCAACTATCCATTGTTTGAGAATAATAGGCCTGTTATTGATTGTGTATGGTCCAGCTAACATAATTTCATTCAAATCCTCCAATGTTTTAAATCTGATAATAGAATAGCCGTCATCATGCAAGTACAGATCTGGATTTGGGATTGTATTCCAATTGATTCCTATGTACCTCTTCATTACGTTGTAGCCTGGTAGCTCAACCAACACATATGCAATTAGGGCTCCTTGCCATTTCTTTGTTTCTCTATCTATCTCTTCTTTATCTAATTGAACAGTTACTTGACCATCTACTACTTCTGGTGGAATATAGGTCAGTTTCATACCATTTTCTGCTGCTCGATTCTTCACAAATAAGCTCGACCAAGCTAATTTATCCTCTACTCATGGTCCTTCTTTGTTATCTTCGACTACTATTATTGTTCCTTTGCCTTGGGGGCTGGTGTTGTTCGCCGTCATTATAGTTGTTTTCCCACCAGGGTTTCGTTCTTTCAAAGCTGGATTTATACTCAATTGGATCTCTTGGCTACCTTCTGAAGCTTCTGGTTGATTTTTAGTTGTAGTCTATTTGTTTGCATGTGTTATTCTCAGTTCATCTTCCTTCAAGTCGTTAATTTCAGTTGTACTGTCGATATTATCAGTCGGTATCTTCTGTGGTCGGCCTCATCCCCTTCCTTGGCCACCACCTCTGCCTCTCGCCCCTGCCATTGACACACCGGCGTAGGTTATACTAACTTACGCCGAGAGCATTGAGAGAGAAGACGTAATCCTTTACTATCTCAATTTTTATATATTCTTGGCTTGAAATTTTTTATTTACATTTTATGTGTGCTGAAATGATGGGTTTTAATTACTCCATTATCACGTCAATATATTTTATCTCTAAGTTATTTATATATTAATTTTGTAATTCTCGGAGCAAAACTAATATACAATAACTAATGAATAAAATAGTGGAGTGAAAGTAATTTTTCAATAAACTATTATTTCAAGTCAGTAGACTTGTTTGCCTCGATTTTAATTCTCACGGAGGAATTGATGTAGGCAAGATTATTGATCCTTAGTAAAATATTCTCACAAAGTTTTTACTTTCTTTAAGAACAATTCAAGCAAGAAAAGTATTTCAGTTTAAATGTCACTAGTCTTAAGTATATTAATTAGCATAATTCTGACAAAGTGTTATTAATTGGTTATTTCTTAGCGAGCAAAATATAATTGTATTAGAAATAAGAAACTATTCGTTAAAAAAATAAAATGTGAAAATTGAGATTTTATTATAGTAATATTATTAAGTAAATTCGATAATCCTCAACACTTCTTTAAATTATATGTGATGATTAAAAGAGTCACCTAATGTTTTAAAACTCGACTTCATATTTTGAGATATTCAAAACCTTATTTTATTCTCCCTTGATTTGTCTGCACAATCTGGGAGCGTTTCTAGAAAGCCTTTCTGTGAAAATTGAGAAAAATAATATTTTTTTACTTAAAAAGTTAATTTTAGTTGACTTCAATCAACGTTTTGAGTAAACAGAACCAGAACCATATTTTAATGGTCCCAGTTGATCCATAGAAAAATATGGGACCTGGGCGTATGTCTAAAACTGAATTCCGAGGTTCTTAGCCTGAGAAATGAATTTTTGAAAAAAATTGAAACGGCTGAAAACGTAATAATTTAAAGAATCTAATCTTGTTGGTATCGGGCATTTATTTTGGTTTTGGAGCCCGATGTAGGTCTGTTGTGATGGTTATACCTTATCTATGAAATTTTGTGAGAAGCGAGACTAATTTGACGTGATTCGGACCTTTGGTTGAAAAGTTAGAAGTTTTAAAGCTCTCTTGAAGATTTCATGCAATTTGGTATTATATTTATAGTTGAAGGTGTTATTTTGGCGATTTGATTGCCTTAGCAAGTTCATTTGATGTGTTAATACCAGTGTGCGTGTTTGGTTTGGAGCCCCGAGAACTTGGGTGATTTTCTGATAGGCTACATGATATTTGGAATTAGAAAAATCTGGTGTTGGATAGTTGCAAAGCTTCTGGTCTCGGATCTTGGAAGTGTGGCTGCAGTGGCAAACTCGTAGACCGCAGTAGAGGAACGCGGCCGCAGTGGAGATTTCGTGGCCGCGCTTGGGATTTCGCGGAACGTGTTGTGAGGATCATAGGGTGCTGTATAAGTGGGATTTTCATTCATTCTTCAATTTTTCAAACCCTAAAACATAAGAGGCGATTTTCAAAAAACTTCTTCTTCCCAAAATCATAAGTAAGTGATTCTCAACTTATTTCTTTCACTCTTTTACTTCTTTTTAAAAGATTTCATTTAAGAATCTAGGATTTTCATGGTTGTGGGGGTTTTTGGGTAGAACTTAGGAATTTTGAAATTGGGGGAACTAGACCTCAAATTGAGGTTGGATCCTAAAACCAATTGAATATTCCAGCTTAGGGGTGAATGGACAATCGGCTTTGATTCAAGTTTCGGGTTTGGACCAAGCGAGCCCGAGTATTAACTTTTGTTGACTTTCTCCAAAAAGGCCTAAATTGAATTCCTTGTAATCGTGGGTAGTTTCTAAGGCTTAAATTGAATTGTTTGGTTTTTAATAGATTCTATTGGTCCGGAGGTTCGTAAGAAGGGAAAAGCAGTGTTTGATCTTTGAGTTTGGCTGTGGTAGTGAGGTAAGTGTTGTGGCTAACCTTAGCTTGAGGAATTAGGTGTTGTTTTCTGTTTGCTATGTGTTTGGTTGTTGAGTATGACATATAGGTGAAGTGAGGAGTACCTATTTGTTGTTGTCAGGTCATAGCATGTGACTGAGTCTTATTTTTATATTTATTGTATTCTTTATTTGTATTTTTCATGCTTAAACTGGTTGTTCTTCATGTTGAACAATTCTTATCATGTTTTACAGGAAATGGATATTTGATGAGTATTGACTCGAAGTTGAGGTTGATGTTGGGACACTAAATATTGATATGGGGCTTGTTATAAATAATTCTATTGCCTGGTTGCTATTATTTTGTTATTTTTGTGAGGAATAGTGCAAAGCACGAACGGTGATGCTATGCCATTGCATATCAATAATCATGTGAGGAAGAGTGTAAAGTACGAAGGGTGATGCCGTGCCAAAGCATATGTTTTATCACGTGATGAGGAGTGTAAAGCACAAAGGGTGATGTCGTACTATTGCATATTTATCATCATGTGAGAAAGAGTGTGAAGCACGAAGGGTGATGCCCTGTCATTTTATATTCATTTCATTAGTCATGGTGAGGACGTGAGAAAAAGCACGAAGGGTGATATCGTGCATCTTATTTGATGTATTTCTTTACTATTCTATTCTCATGATCTCGTACTCCTCCCAACATTCCCCCCCCCCCCCCCCCCCGTTAATATGTGTTTAATTTCTATTATTTGTTATTATGATCGTATATTACTTAAATGCACAGGTTTATGTATGTGTCTTGTCCTAGCCTCGTCACTATTTCGATAGGGATAGGCTTGGCACTTAGCAGTACATGGGGTCAGTTTGTACTAATACTGCACTCTCCACTTTTTGTGCAGATTTCTGTACTGGACCGTGTTGACCCGAGTGGAGTTTCCCACTTTATTCCAAGCGGAGACCCAAGGTAGATCTGCTAACGTTCGCAGACCTTGGAATCCACTTCCAGTTATCCTAGTTTCCTGTTTTCTTTTACTTTGAGAATAGTTGTAATTTCTTTTGGTAAGTACTTGTAGTGACTCATAGAAGTTCATGGATTGTGACACCATATTTTGGGTAGTCATGTATTAGTTCTTGAATTATTATGAGATTACGCACTACTTTAATCTATCCTAGTTTAAATCGCTGCTATTTATTGAATTGGTTAGTGTTGGAGTATTTAAATCTCTATCTGTCGGCTTGCCTAACATTTTGAAAGTTTAGGCGCCATCACGATCTCGAGGTCGGAAAATTCGGGTCGTGACAAGTTGGTGTCACAGCACTAGGTTGCCTAGGTTACCTAATTTATGAACAAGCTAGGTAGAGCCTGAGGGATCGGTACAGAGACGTTTGTGCTTATCCCTAGAGGAAACATAGTTTAGGAACAACTTCACTTCTATTCTTATATGTCGTGTGATTTGTTCTTTCAATTCTAGTTGAACTTTCTACTCTTGTCCTTTAGCAGATGGGGACAACACGTACCGTTTTATCAGATAATCAGCAGGCTAAGCCCCAAGTGACAGCTTCTACGAGAGGCATAGGACGAGGTCGTGCTAGAGGCCGAGGCAGGGGTAGGGCTTAGACTAGAGCTCGAGCAGTAACACCAGTAGCAGAGCCTTAGGTGGAGTTTGATGATGAGGTCCCGACCTAGACTATTCCTGTTGGGCCAGCTCAGGTTCAAGAGGAGTTCATAGCCACCCTAGTGCTTCAAGATGCTTTGGTCCATCTAGTGGGCCTTATGGAGAGTGTTACTCAGGATGGCACATTCCTTGTAGGACCATCCGTCTCTCGGGCTGGGGGAGGAGCATAAACTCCCGCTACTCACTCTCCGGAGATGATATCTCCTCAAATTTCAGACTCCAGCAGCTCAGCCAGTTGGGGTAGTTCTGTCGGGTGTTGCAGCACAGACCGGTGATGGATCAGCTATGTTTTCTGATGCTTTGTTGATATTGTATAGGTTTACCAAGCTTTTCACCACTACCTATGGCAGTACATCTTCACGGGATCCCCGGGACTATCTGGATAGTTGTTACGAAATATGGGGATAGTGGAGACCAATGGGGTGTACTTTGCTGCCTTTCGTCTATCGAGTTCCGCTAATAAATGGTTGAGGGATTTTTGTTTGGCTAGAATAGCCGGGTTGCCTGCTTTGACTTGAGACCAGTTCTCTCAGCTATTTCTCGAAAAGTTCCTTCCTATTACTCTAAGAGAGGACTATTGCAGGAGTTCGGGCGTCTCTAGCAGGACAGCATGTTTGTTACTGAGTACGAGACTTGCTTTATTGATTCTACTCGTCATGCTCTTCTTATACTTCCTACCAAGAGAGAGAGAGAGAGGTTGAGGAGGTTTATTGAGGGACTCTCAACCTATCAGATTACAAATGGCTAAGGAGATAGGGAGCGAGATTTCTTTCCAGAATGTAGCCAATATGGCCAAATGAGTTGAGTTAGTTTTAGCCCAGGGGAGTGGTCAGTGGTCCAAAAAAGGGTCTCATTACTTTGGTGGATTCAGTGGGGCCTCATCTGGAGGTCGGGGTACTTTTGGCAAAGCCATCCTCGCAGGTCTTTTCATTCTGCACTTCAGGCTTCTCATAGTGCTTCAGGTGGTCGTCGCTCTCATATGCAATATTCCAAGGGTCATCTTATATATTAGAACTTGATTCCAAGTTCTGAGACCTTGAAAACCTCATTTTATTCCCCTTCTATATGCGTGCGTAATCCGGGCGTATTTTGGAAAGCCCTTATGTGGAAATTGATAAAGATAATAAGTTTTGGCTTAAAAGTTTATTTTAGTTGACTTCGGTCAATGTTTTGAATAAACAAACCCAAACTCGTGTTTTGACGGTCCTTGTGGGTGCGTAGAAAAATATGGGACCTGGGCGTATGTCCCGAATGGAATTCGATGTCCCTAGCCCAAGAAATGAATTTTTGAAGAAAATTAAAAAGGCTAAAAATTTAATAATTTAAAGAATTTGATCTTATTGGTATCGGGCCTGTACTTTGATTCTGGATCCCGGGACAGGTTCTGTATGATATTTATACCTCATCTGTAAAATTTTGTGAGAAACGGAATTGATTTGACATGATTCGGACCTTTGGTTAAAAAGTTAGAAGTTTTAAAACTCTCTTGAAGATATCATGTAATTTGTTGTTATATTCGTAATTCTAGGTGTTATCGGCGATATTATCACCGAGCAAGTTCATATGATGTGTTAAGACTTGTGTGCTTATTTAGTTTGTAGCCCTGAGGGCTTGGGTGAGTTTTGGATAGGCTACGAGATGTCCGAACTTAGAAAAATCTAGTGTTGGATAGTTTCAAAGTTGCAGGTGTCGGATCTTGGAAGTGTGGGCCCGGTGGGAAATTTGCGGATCACGATAAAGGAACGCAGCTGTGGTAGGAACTTTGCGGACCGCGATGGAGATTTTTCTTCCGCACTAGGGATTTCATGAACTCCGTAGTGAGGATCAGAGAGTACTATATAATTGGGAGTTTTCATTCATTCTTCAATTTTTCAAACCCTAAAACATAAGAGGCGATTTTCCAAACACTTCTTCTACCCCAAATCATAAGCAAGTGATTTTTAATTCATTTCCTTCACCCTTTTACTTCTTTTTACAAGATTTTATCCTAGAATATAGGGTTTTCATGGTGGAATTAAGAATTTTGGGTAGAACTTAGGGATTTTGAAATTTAAGGATTTAGACCTCAAATTGAGATCGGATCCCAAAACCAATTGTATATCCGGGCTCGGGGTGAATGAATAATTGGGTTTTGGTCCGATTTTCGGGTTTGGACCAAGTGAGTCTAGGTATTGACTTTATTGACGTTTTTCAAATGGCCTAAATTGAATTTCTTGCAATCGTAGGTAGTTCCAAAGGCTTAAATTGAACTTTTTGGTTGGTAATTTGCTAGATTCTATTGGTTCGGAAGCTCATGAGAAGGGAAAAGCAGTGTTTGAGCTTTGAATTTGGTCGTGGTAGTGAGGTAAGTATTGTGGTAACCTCAACTTGAGGGATTAGGTGTTGTTGTCTATTTGTAAGGTGTTTGGTTGTTGAGTACGACGTATAAGCTAGGTGACGAGTACCTATATTATGTTGTCGGGTCATAGCATGCGAGTGAGTTTTATTCTTATGATCATTGTATTCTTTATTCATATTATTCATGCTTAAACTGGTTATTCTTCATGTTGAACAATTCTTTTCTATTTCCCGATTGTTATTGTTTTGTTGTTTAGGTGAGGAAGAGTGAAAAGCACGAAGGTCATGTCGTGCCATTACATATCTTTTATCACGTGAGGAAAAGTGTAAAGCACGAAGGGTGATGTCGTGCCATTGTATATTTATTATCACGCGAGGAAGATTTTAAAGCACGAAGGGTGATGTCGTGCCATTGCATATTTTATATTATGTGAGGAAGAGTGTAAACCACGAAGGGTGATGTCGTGCCATTTTATATTCATTATCATTACTCATTTCATTGGTATGGTAAGGACGAGAGTAAAAGCACGAAGGGTGATGTCGTGCACTTGTTTTGTTGTATTTCTTTACTGCTCTATTCTCATGATCTCGTACTCCCCCTGCATGTTTTTTTCCTCTCCCGTTAATAGGTGTTTTAATTTCTATTATTTGTTATTATGCATATTACTTAACTTAGCAGGTTTATGTACGTGTCTTGTCCTAACCTCGCCACTATTTCACCGAGGTTAGGCGTGGCATTTACTAGTATGTGGGGTAGGTTGTACTAATACTGTACTCTGCACTTTCTGTGTAGATTTCGGTATTAGACCATGTTGACCCGAGTGGAGTTGATGACTTCAGCCCAACAGAAGACTCAAGGTAGATATGCCTGCGTTCGCAGATCCTGGAGTCCCCTTCCAGTTATCCTAGTTTCCTGTTTTCTTTTATTTCGAGAAAACAGATATAATTTCTTTCTGCCAGTACTTGTAGTGACTCGTAGAAGTTCGTGGATTGGGACACCTAATTTTGGATAGTCATGTATTAGTACTTGGATTATTATGATATTCTGCACTCCTTTAATCTGTTTTGGTTTGAATTGCTGGTATTTATTGAATTAGTTAGTGTTGGCATATTTAAATCTCTATCTGTTGGCTTGCCTAGCATTCTGAAAGGCTAGGCATTATTATGATCCCGAATGTGAGAAATCCGGATGGTGACATTGTATATTTTTCAAAAGTTATTTGTTTTCTTTAAGTAATTAACAAGTATTAAATCTACTCATTCTTCATCAATTTGATTCTTTCAAATAACAGTTAAAATATTACAAGTCTTAGTATAGATTATTCGATCTTTTTAGAACAATATCATAAACTATATTAAAATTTGACATAGTCCTAACGGAAAATTCCAATATATAGTAACCTCGTCACAGGGTAAGGTTTATATATACTTTGAAATTTGCTGGGCTGTCTAATTCGATTCCTGCAAGAAAGTCACACTTTAGGACACGTACACGACTATAATAATGGCGTATGTAGATTATCATATTTCTGTGATCCATACAAACAATTGAATATTTCGAGTCAAAAGGCACTAGAAAATTTGCAAATTAAAGACCAATCAAATGAGCATGATATTCTTTCGAGTTTCGAGGATAAGATAATAAAGTTTCTTCCAATGCCTACCAAGAGTCCAACACCAACAGTAATACGCACCTTAAATATTGATATAATTTCTAACATCCCTATTATATTATATACCTAATAAATGTGAAAAAGATCAACTCCTCAGAGAGAGAGATATTTATACTTGGACAAAAAAATATCTCGAGAAAAGATTCTAGTCAAAACGGAAAAACTTTAGCCCATATTGAAATCATGATCATGAGCAATGGGGGAGGCAACAGACCCCACCTCTTAGCTTTACTGTTTTAATTTCTTTTAACTCTCCAATATTTTGAAAAATTAAGAAAGAAACTTGACTATTTATGGCCCTAAGCTAATGTTTTAGAAATCTATCTAGCACCTTCTGATGGAATGAATCCAAATAAAACACTTTAGTCTTCATATCGAATTACTTGGAACAACAACATAAGCAGAAGCGTACCTAAATCCATAAGTGGAAGCTCCTTAATCCTTCTTGAAGATTGTACAAGGTTTGCCTTTGGAAGCTCCTTGATCCTTCTTGAAGATTGTCTTGAAGTTTTGGCTTTCACTTGATATCCAAGACAAATCTGAGGATTGATTTTCCACTTGATATGCAAGAACAAGTTTGTGCTCTCTCTCTCAATGGGAGGAAGAAGAAGAGAATGTCTTGCATTCTTGTGGGAACCATAATCCCCCTTATTATAACATGTGAGTTATGAAACTCAAAGGTCACAAGAATGTAACCTTGGTTACATGTATGTAACCTTAGTTAGCCCATCATTAACTAAGGTTACTCTTTTGGGTATCTACACATTAGTCCTACACTTTATATGACAATGTATTGGCCCCCTTATCAATAATGTCCATAAGACCACTAAATTAGGCCAAACCAAAAGATAGCACATAACATATAATTAATCCATATATTGTCCATATGTATGTAGTATAAGTCCAAATGTCTAACAATCTCCCACTTGGACTATACATTCATGCATATGTACAAACTTTAGCATTATATGTTACATTATAACTTTATGAGCTCAGAATTGCTATCATAATAAAATTGTCATGAACAATCCGGTCCATCAATCATACCTAGATAGGATCTAAGAGATCTTAGTTACTCTTGCGTAACTAGACCCAACATAAATCACGTATATCAATATAACCAACGACATGGATCAAGTATAGGTGCGTAGCATGGAAATAACATAAAGTGTGGTCTGAAATAGAATGTCTATTTCCAACTGGTTCTCTTTATTGAGATCAATCATAAACCTTAAGAGTACATAAAAAACTTTAATACTGAATATCTGCAGATATAACCTTAAAACTGAATTACTGAATGTAATGGACAATACATAATTGTATAATACATACTCCCACTAAAATTCATAATCCTTAACCGATTTGACACCCATGCAAGCAATATGCTCATGAAATACTTTGGGTGGCAATCCCTTAGTGAGCGGATCCGAAATCATGGAATTTGTACTGATGTGCTCTATGTACAATTGTCCATTCTGTACTCTTTCTTTAACAACCCGAAATTTGACGTCCATATGTTTTGCTTTCGTCAAACTACTGTTATTGTTAGCATAAAAGACTGCTGATCTGTTGTCGCATAATAGCCTGAGTGGCTTTTTAATGCTGTCTACTATGCGCAGTCCACTAACAAAATTTCGCAGCCATAATGCCTCATTGGATGCTTCATAACATGCCATGAATTCCGCTTCTATAGTGGAAGTGGCCGTAAGAGTTTGCTTGATGCTTCTCCAAGAGATAGCACCGCCGGCAAGCATGTAAATATAGCCTGATGTAGACTTCAGACTATCCTGACATCCAGCAAAATCGGAGTCGGTGTACCCGATGATCTCAAGCTGGTCCGATCTCCGATATGTAAGCATGTAATCCTTTGTTCTCTGTAAGTACCTCATGACCCTTTTGGCTGCCTTCCAATGGTCCATTCCCGGATTGCTTAGATATCTGCCCAGCATCCCAACAATGTACGCTATATCAGGTCGTGTACATACCTGAGCATACATCAGACTACCTACAGCCGAAGCATAAGGTGTCTTTTCCATTTCCGTAGTTTCAAAATTATTATTTGGGCACTGTTTGAGACTAAACTTGTCTCCCTTAGCAACAGGGGTGTTGCCTGGTTTACAATCCTGCATGCCAAATCTTTTAAGAACCTTATCGATATAGCCATTTTGTGACAGATCGAGAACACCTTTGGAGCGATCTCGTTGTATCTGAATTCCTAATACAAAAGAGGCATCACCAAGATCTTTCATTTCAAATTTCTTTGAAAGAAATTTCTTAGTTTCATGCAATAATGCTATATCGTTATAGGCAAGGAGTATGTCATCGACATATAAAATCAGAAAAATATATTTACTCCCACTGAACTTATGGTATATACAGTCATCAGCAATATTCGGTTCAAACCCAAAAGATGTAATGACTTCATGAAACTTATAATACCATTGACGGGAAGCTTGCTTGAGCCCATAGATGGATTTCTTTAATTTGCAAACCCTTTTCTTTGAGTCTCCCGAAACAAAGTTTTCAGGTTGCACCATATAAATTGTTTCCTCAATGTCACCATTGAGAAACGTTGTCTTAACATCCATCTGATGAAGTTCAAGATCAAAATGTGCTACTAGTGCCATTATAGTCCTGAAAGAGTCTTTCGATGAAACTGGAGAGAAAGAATCTTTATAATCAATGCCTTCCTTTTGAGTGTAGCCTTTCACGACAAGACGAGCTTTATGCTTAACGACATTGCCCCTAGAATCCCTCTTGGTTTTAAATATCCATTTACAACCAATTGGTTTAATACCTTCGGGCAATGTAACAAGCTCCCAAACGCTGTTATCGCTCATAGACTTCATCTCATCATTCATGGCATCAATCCACTTTTGAGAGTTAGAACCTTTAATGACTTGACGGAAGTTGATTGGATCATCTTCCTCAAGTCCAACGTCACTTTCTTGTTCTTGGATAAATACAACATAGTCATCCGGAATTGCATTTCTCCTCTCTCTAGTGGATCTCCTTAATGGCACTTCAGTTTCTTGAGGTTGTTGAGTTTGATTTTCATTAGTAATATCAGGAACTTGATTAGGGAGATTTTCGAGATTGTCTTGAATATCCGTGTCAGGAATGAGAACACCCTGACCAAGATCAATAACTTGAGAGAAAGACACATGTTCTTCCTCAAAGACAAAATCTCTAACAACTTTATCTCCCCACCCCCCAAACTCAATATCCTCAAAGAATCGAGCATTTACCCGTCTCAAAAATAGTTCTAGAAGTGGGATCATAAAACTTATACCCCGTGGATCTTTCAGAGTATCCAACAAAATAGCTACTAACTGTTTTAGCATCCAGTTTCTTTTCATTCGGCCTATAAGGCCTTGCCTCAGCTGGATAACCCCAAATGTGTAAGTGCTTAATACTGGGTTTATTTCCAGTCCAAAGTTCATATGGGTTTTTGATTGTAGCTTTAGTTGGAACTCTATTAAGAATATAAGCTGCGGTTTTCAATGCTTCTCCCCAGAGTGAGTCTGGCAAAGTAGTACGACAAATCATACTTCTTACCATGTCCTTAAGGGTCCGATTTCGTTTCTCAGCTACACCATTCATAGTAGGACTGCCTGGCATAGTATACTGAGGAACGATCCCACACTCATCTAGGAATTTAGCAAATGGCCCTGGACGTTGTTCACCTGAACCATCGTATCTACCATAGTATTCACCACCACGGTCAGATCTAACGGTTTTAATCCTTTTTCTTAGTTGATTTTCAACTTCGGCCTTATATGATTTGAACACGTCAATAGATTGGGACTTTTCATGAATGAGATATAGGTACCCATAACGAGAGTAATCGTCTATGAATGTGATAAAGTATTGTTGACCATTTCTACAAGGTGTAGGGAATGGCCCACAAATATCCGTATGTATCAATTCTAAGACATCCGAAGCTCTCTCAGCACCTAATCTCGTCTTGTTTGTTTGTTTACCCTTGATACACTCAATGCAAATATCCGAATTTGAGGAATCAAGAGAATCAAGAATTCCATCTGACACAAGTTTCCGAATTCTTTGTTTAGATATGTGACCCAAACGTTTGTGCCAGAGTGATAAAGAATTCTCAATAGTTAATTTTCTTTTGGTACCACTTGAACTTGTATGCAAAGTTTCATTAGGTGAGGTTATTATGTCAACCAAATATAGGCTATCATATGTTGATAAAAGACCAGTACCGATAAGATTTGAACCTTGAAAGAGACTAACTTTATTGTCACCAAATGAACATTAATAACCGGATATGTCCAATTTGGGAACAGAAATTAAATTCCGTCTAAAAGATGGTACAACAAAAGTCTCATTCAAATCTAAATAAAAACCAATCTTAAACAACAGCCTATATTTTCCAATAGCCTCAACTTGAACCCTTTTGCCGTCACCCATACAGATGTATCTTTCAGCATCATTTGGTTTTCGGCAGTTCAGGCAACCCTGCATAGATATACTTATGTGAGCAGTAGCAGCAGAATCTACCCACCAAGTATCCTTTGATACCGAAATTAAATTAACTTCAGAACAAACAAGAGAAAGAGATATACTCTTTTTTGCACGCCAAGCGTGGTATTTGGTACAATCTTTCTTCATGTGATTAGTCCCCTTACAGAAAAAGCAACCTGATTCTGTAGTTTCAACCTTAGGTTCCATATGTTGCTTCTTCTGGGGCCTTGCAACCGCAACTTCCTTATTTTTCCTCTTCTTATTATCTTTAGAAGAGGATGCCAAATGAGCACTTTCTGTCTTATCTTGCTTTATTCTCTCTTCCTCTTGCACACAATGTGAAATGAGCTCATTAAGAGTCCATTTCTCCTTCAGGCAGTTGTAACTGACCTTAAACTGATTAAAGTGTGCAGGAAGAGAGATCAAACTTAAGTACACAAGCAGTTCCTCAGGTAATTCTAACTTGAGTGACTTTAGTTTCGAAGCAAGATGAGACATTTCCAAAATGTACTCCCTTATGTTTCCCTTGCCTTTATACCTCATGGAAACAAGTTTACTCAAAAGAGTACTTGTTTCCGCCTTTTCGTTTTGTGCAAAACGCTTTTCAAGGTTTTCAAAGAAAACTTTGGCATTATTTTCATCATTCATAGTGCCCCTAAAAGATTCTGGAATTGCACGTTTCATGATCATTAGACTCATGCGATTTGAGCGTTCCCACTTCTCCATCTCCTTCTTTTCATAAGAAGAAGATGTATCCTCAAGAGAAGCAGGTTTCTCAATCCGAAGTGCAAGGTCTAGATCCATGCACCGAGAACTATCATAATGTTCTCTTTCCATTCCTTAAAGTTTGTGCCGTTAAGCACAGGGATGCTGTTAATGTTTGCAGATATTGTAGCAGCTGAAGAATTCACTAAAATTGGACAAGGAAAACTTAATACATGCTTACAATTACTTGAATTTTAAACTGGAGTTTACCGATTCAAAATAGGCAAATCCCATTACAAGATACCTAGCACAACATTGATTTTAGTCTTTGGACAGAAAATCAACTTGTAAGTGATACTCTTGGTGTAGTAATCAAATATTGACAATAAACTCCTGTCAAATATCAAGCCTTCCTTTGGGCTGACTTAATATTCACATGGAAAACTTAATAATTGTCACATATTTATCACCACAAGCATGTTCGAATTCCTGCCAAATAACAACCTTCCTTTGGGCCGGTGTTAAACGCATGGAATACTAACATACACAGTCATCTTATACTTCAAAATCAATCAATCTACACAAAAGAGGTTACTTTGGTAAACATTGGACTAATTTAAAATATTAGATGCAAAACTAAATAGTTCTTTAAGCCATATATTGAACCTTAACTGAAAAAGTTACATGTTTGACATGTAAAAACTGAACATTAAAAACTTAATCTTAATTGTACAAAACAAAATCTGAATCCATAATGGACAAAAAAAACAATTAATCTTAAAACTGAATATTAATGTACAAAACATTAATAATTAAAAAACTGAATATTAATTGACATATTATTAATGTACAATTAAAATCTGAAAACTTAAAAAACCGTTTCAATTAATAATGAAAAACGTTTCTTTAATTAATTGAAAAAACGTTTCTTTAATAATGCAAGATTAATGTTTTAATATTAATCTTGCATTATGACTCCATTAATATCTTAATTAAATAAAAAAATGTTTCAATAATAATGAAAAATGTTTCTATTAATTAATTTAGCATTATGGTTTCATTATTATCACCAGAAAAACGTTTTTAATACAAAAAAACGTTATCTTTATTAAAAAAAACGTTTCTTTCCAGAACCTTTTGCGGCGACGAACGCTGCCACTAAACCCATAGAAGTCGCCGCTAAATGTATTAGTGGCGAGTATGTATGAAACTGGAGTTGCCGTCACTGAAGGTTATTTGTGGCAACATTGCGACGAACGCTGCCACTAAACCCATAGAAGTCGCCGCTAAATGTATTAGTGGCGACTATGTATTGAAAACGATAATAAACTTAATGGGGCTTTCAACAAAAGGCTTAAACAAGGAATCATGTTGTTCAACAACCAAAATTATGCAAATTTCAATATTTCAATTCATCTAGAGATAACATGGTATCTAAATACTAAAGTTCATCATCAACATATCATTCATGAAAGCATGCTATATTATGGTACTAGAATTTCATAATCAAAATTCTATCTTAAGTTAATCATGAAGCTTTAAAACATGGATTTCATGAACTTCCAAATGATCCAATACGAAGGAGGCTCTGATACCAATTGTTGGAATGAATCCAAATAAAACACTTTAGTCTTCATATCGAATTACTTGGAACAACAACATAAGCGGAAGCGTACCTGAATCCATAAGTGGAAGCTCCTTAATCCTTCTTGAAGATTGTTCAAGGTTTGCCTTTGGAAGCTCCTTGATCCTTCTTGAAGATTGTCTTGAAGTTTTGGCTTTCACTTGATATCCAAGACAAATGTGAGGATTGATTTTCCACTTGATATGCAAGAACAAGTTTGTGCTCTCTCTCTCAATGGGAGGAAGAAGAAGAGAATGTCTTGCATTCTTTTGGGAACCATACCCCCCTTATTATAACATGTGAGTTATGAAACTCAAAGGTCACAAGAATGTAACCTTGGTTACATGTATGTAACCTTAGTTAGCCCATCATTAACTAAGGTTACTCTTTTGGGTATCTACACATTAGTCCTACACTTTATATGACAATGTATTGGCCCCCTTAACAATAATGTCCATAAGATCACTAATATAGGCCAAACCAAAAGATAGCACATAACATATAATTAATCCATATATTATCCATATGTATGTAGTATAAGTCCAAATGTCTAACACCTTCTCCTCGAGATCGTAGTATATGAATCGCAAATTTGTTGAATTGGATGTCCGTTAGAGATTCATGATATTGGGCATGTCTGCGAATACGATACCATCTGATTTTTGCGATGACAGACTAATCTTCGCAAACGCAATGATGTGTCACTTGGCCAGCTATCGTGAATGCACCAATTAACTTGTGATCGCGGAGCACATTGTAGTCCAGCTATGGCGTTTTTGCATTAGACATTTTTTACACCAAATATCCAGAGCAAGAAACTTTTCCACATGGCCAAAATGTTCTTGGACTTTTGGACACAGCCCAAACATGTTAGGACCTCATGTTTCTACATGTTCGAGGCTAAAGTGCACAAAAGTACACCTTAAAAAGACAAAGTCATTAATTTCCCCTCAAAAGGAAAACATCTATTGGCAGACTGTAAAAGTTATTTAACTAGTTTTACAAACTTCAAAGTCAATATTGCAGCATCGTGCATTCTCATGGTTCTTATTTTATATGAATGCTACAAAGTGTGGAGGACCAAAGCTTCTGAATCATAATGCTAATGCCCAGACAGTGGTGGTATTTTAGTTTCACATATTCCAGCTACCAGGAGGGGCGAAACTACTATTACGGATTCGATCGAACTTAATAATTTTAGTCTAAATCGTATAATTATTTTAAAAAATCCATTTAATATGAATACTATTAATTAAAAACTCAATAATTTAAAAAATTTAAAATTCCAAATTTATAAATTTTAAATTTTGTCTCTGCCTCTATCCTTCTACCTGCTGGCATGCACTTACCATGCCAATAATTTAATTGAGAGGAATCAAGGGTAGAGCCCAAACAACTGCAGTGAGAGTATTTCAATTGCAAAAAAAACGCATTAAGAAATAAATTTTCAATAGAAAAGGACTATACATCATGGTAAATGATGCAGATAAATTAATTTTGCAAGGTATATTACACAGTATATATAATAGAGTGAAAAGTAAGTAGATACTCCCTTCATTCCATTTTATGTGATAATATTTTATTTATTAGTGTTTATCCTAAAAATTGAATAATATTTAAATTTATAATGTGGTTTTAAAGACATGTGATTTCACCTAATACCAATTGATAGATGTGAAGATTAGTAATAGAAATTAATAATAGGATAAAGCAAACCAGTGTTGTAATGTAATTCAGCCTTCGAGCTAGGCTGCCCTCACACTGATTAATGCCAAAACAGTTAAGAAATAAGCAAGCTGATGAACAAGAATGTAAGCTAAGAGAAAGTGTTATATTGCTTTCATATGTGTGAATGTCAAATGGTTACAAAATAATTAGAATCCTATTTATTTAATAAAGGAATCATATCTATGGTACAATTCTAATTACAAGTAAATTCCTATGATTAGCCAAACAACCTTTCTTAATTTGATCTGTTCCGGGATTTCCGCCATGATCTCTGACCAGTCACAGTTCACGAATATCTCACCTTTCCGTTATTAAGTTGTCTTCAATCTGCTCGATGTTTGTCTCATTCTACCTTAATCATTATCGGTTCTGATCTTGCTAGGTACCTCAAATGCGAACTCGGTACCTTATCTCGTGGTTGATCAGATATGTCTTGGGGCCCTCCTCGATTCATTCCATGGTCTCGGTTAACTAGTAAGATCGAGTGGGCCCGATTTTAACCGTATACAAATAGTCCCCTCGTTTTTTGGAGTATAATGACAAGAAATGAATTGAGTCTTTGACCTTTACCCCGATCTCTCATGATGTCATTACCGTGATGTAGGCGACAGATATGATCGAAACATCCCATAGATTCAATTTCCTAGGCATTTCAGCACGTCAATCTCCTGTCGGCCACTAGTGACCTTGAGCCGTCGTCGTGAAACACATAAATAGGCCTCTTTTCCACCTTTTCACACTTTACTTTTAATCTCTTCCGCTCTAATCTTTAAAGACCTTTGTATTTTTCATGCTCTCCCTCTACAAAGCTTCAAGTTTCATTGCTAGCCCTTTTAAAACCCAGTTATCCTAATCGCGGTTCTTCCTCGCTCTTAAAAATGGCTAAGACATCTAAAATTGTCCCTCACAAAGAAATCTCGTCTTCATCAAAGTATGCTAGCGCCTCCGCCATGGCGGAACAACCTCTTGTAGACTTTGTTCCGACGAATTGTGACACTACTGCCAATTTTAAAGTGGAGAACACACCCTTGACACATGGATGATGTGAGCCCATATCGAGGTACATATGTATGATTACTGAACACCTTCTCGAGAAGGTGAAAGAGGAGTGCAACTGGGTAGGTAAGGACGTCATGGTGCCTAGCCCTGAAGAATCCATCAATACATACAAGGAGGGGTATATGACTGTCTACACCTACCCCTTCATGATAAGTCCCTTGAAACCTTCATTGTTGCCTTTAGCAAGAGGTACGAGGTCACTCTAAGCAAAATCCACCCATGGTTTTGGAGGATCGTGCTCCTCCTACGATTCATTGTAAAGATCGAGGGACATACTTTTACCCTCAATCACCTCATGCGCTTCTACCGCCCACGACTTTATCGAGGAGGCATGATCAAACTTTATTGTCGAGCCAACAAATCCCCATTTTCAAGTATAGACGAGACTCAAGACCGAGGTTGGATGGGCAAGTTCTTACCTAATTCCCGTTGAAGATATATCGTTCCCTGAAAGGTGGAACATGAAAGTAAGTATTGCTGGGCCTTTCGAGTATCTATTATTGCCGTTCTACTTTCTCGCTTTCTCTTCGTCTAAGTATTTTTTTTATTGTATCCAAGGCCGTTATGCCGCAAATGATCCTTGAACTGAGGCAATGGGTTGAAGGATTGGTGTCATAAAAGACTTATTCCGGGCGTGCTTGGATGGAGTTTTCAAGATGTCGATGGGAGTCTTGAAACCATGGTATTCTTTTTCCCTTTGAAAGGTCTCCATTCGAACTTTGTTATCGTACTTACTCATTATTTTCCATTTTGTAGGACTTGGGAAAGACGTGCCAATGAGGTCCCTTTCTGCTGAAGAAGAGGCACTAATTTCCTCTTCTGCCTCGAAGCATAGCAAAGAGAAGAAAAAGAAAAAGGCATTGAGTTCTTCAAGCCCGGAGAAGAAAAAACCAGCCAGGAGGACCCGTAAGCCAAAGGGTGATGTTGTCCATGTAACTCTGGAGTCCGTCCACCAACTATCGAATTAGACCAAAGATAAGGATGAAGAAGAAAATTTCGGATTGGTGCCTCGTGTGCGGTCTGGCATCGAGGTTCAAAGAACTATTAGACAGGCGGGAGACAAAGCTACTTTGCCCCAGCTTGAGGAGTCTATTCCAACAAGAGTTGTAGATACCCCACCTTGAGATGGGGAGGCCATCGAGGAGACGGCCGAGGCTGGAGTAGAAACCGAGCTTGACGCTTCCCAAAATGAAGATGATGCCTTCAAAGATCTACTTGGGGCAATAATGATTTGGTATTCCTCCTCATTCCCTCCGGTTCTGGATTCAATAATATGTGACGCTCAAGCTGTAGAGACTTGTCATGGAGAGGGGACCTACGGGGAGGAAAATTTTTATTGAGGATATTTCGTCGACGTGGAAGACGTCACTGGTTTTGGTGTTTTGGTCGTGCCAAGGAAGATCTCGAATGAAGCTTCCTCGAGCTATATGTTGACCAATCAATTCTCGGGTCCCAGCTTTGACCCTAATCAAAACTGGCTTTTAATCATCTCGACCCGAAAGATACATAAGTTTTCTCTACCACGTAGGGGTGGCAAGTTATCTTTGATGCTTGGTAACTAAGGAGACCAAGCCAAAATGAATGCAGTGGACGTTGCCTGTTTGTTCAGCGAGGTCCATCATGCTCTGAATCGGCTAGGTTCAATGACCATTGTCTTTTCATGATTTTTGACTTGAAATATTTCTAACACATTTTTCTTTTTTTCGGGCTTCGGTGTTGCACAAGGCCTTTCTTCGAATCTGAGAGGAACGCAAGGTCGAGGTCCAAGGTCTCATTTAGAAGTACAACACTTATAAGATTCTTAGTGAGAAGCTTTAGGTGGACTTGGTGGAGGCCCAAAACACACATGAAGAGATGGACAAGCAGGTATTCCAAATTCTTCATGATAGTGAGGATGATCCGGAGATAACGACTAAAAATCCCATTCAGCAGGATTGACAGAGGCTCGAACAGATCAAGGGCTTTCAAGGGCAAATACATGAAGTGCGAGCTAAAGCTGAATGGTTCAAAGAATGTATGGTCATCTTGATTGCACAAAGGGAGACCATTTAAATTGATTAGGATTTGGCCAAATCACAGCTTCGACATGCAAGGGAAAATGCCTCGGTCCGGGCAATGAAGGTCGAGAAATTGGAATCCAAATTAACCAATCTAGCTGAGGATCTCGAGGTTACCAGGTTTGATATAGTCGTGGCCAGCATTAAGGCCAAATCTACTACGAATCAATAAAAAGTTGATGCTAAAGCCACCTTCGAGCAGGATAGGGGCATGGTTAATCATTCGAAATGGCAGGCTTAAAGGGAGGTTCTTAAGGGAATCCTTACTCAAAGTGCCGACATATCTGCTGAGCTTGAGATCGCCAAGGTTGAGGAGGTAAAGGCTCGGAAGTTAGCATTTCCCGATGAGGATTTCGAGGATGTGAGTAGATCCAGTAGAGAGACTCTAAGGGCGAAGAATTTGCTCCGGAAAAAGACTAGGCCCTTAGTATTAGTAGTGTTTCTTTTAAGGCCGGTTTGGCATTTGTAAAATTATTTTGATAGGGATATGTGGTCCTTCAAAGACTTCGATATATAAAAAATTTCCTTTACTTTTTGAATCTGTCTTCTTTTAATTTGTTTTTACTTTTTTTTTTTATGCCTTATGAGATCGCATTCATAGATTTCAAGTTTAGGCAATTTTGGACCGAAACAGAACTATTATCGAGTGAGTGTTTTCTCAAACTCAAAGTAGGGTGAATCTTAGGTTTTAATTGAGTGATGATGATACCTCGAACTCAAAACAAAAGATGGACCTTAGGTTCTTGTATTAGACCTATGTGGCCTTCGTAAAAAGATTGGCTTTTCCCTTTTTTGGCTCGAAAGGTACATTTTCAATTATACAGAACTTGTTATACCTTAGTATTAAATAAGGAATTGCTTGAGAGTTTGAACAATTTGGTATTCATTAGGGTTCTCAAGGATTGATATTATCAAATCCCCTTATAATTTTTTCGAGGGTAGCCTTTTTAACCAATATATAAGAATATTTGAAGGCATGTTTTATTATGGAATTCGGACATCTCCGAATCGTGTAAATTTAGTTATGGCCTTTAGTTTGGATTTGTATCTTAGACTCGTTTCCCATTACTTCGAGCTTATTCGAAGTGTCAGTCCCCGAGTGGGGTGGCCTTGGCCTATAAAATCGATGGTTGCCTTTTTAAGGTCTTGTAGTCTCGAGATTCTACTAATTTGATTCGTCTATTTTTTGGATGTCAGTTGCCGGGTGGGGGATTAATTGTTCGAACTTCGGTTGCAATCGGTCTTTAAACTTGTTTACACAATAGATTGAGTATGAATTGTAAAGTAGAAATTTTTCCTAAAGTATGAGATATTGTCAAAGGAAAATACTTCTTCCAATAGATGGTTTGAATAACCTATATGAGCACAGTTCATTCGACCATTTGGCCCTTACAAAATTTACGTATCGGGATCCCGTTGCCATAAAGTAATTTCCTTCAAACATAGTTTACATTCAAGGGTAATGCCTCCAGTATTCGAGGTTGATCGTAAAAAAGCCTCGGATACTGTTGAATTGTTCTAAGTTAGCAGGGTCAGTGGTTTCCTCATTTAAAACCTCACCAAAAAACCCTTTTGGGACAAAATTGGTCTAAGAAAAAAGAGTGCAACGCGCGTCTTCATACCCGAAGTCTTCGAGTCGATGAGTCCATTGTTGTTCCTAGTCGATCACCTTTAGGGATTAATTTATATATAAATGAAAATGGAGAAGGTCGTACCTTAGCGGTAGTATCGTTTCAAGTGCGATACATTCCAGTTTCTTGGTAGTTGTTTGTCGTTCATCATACCGAGCTTGTAGGACCCTTTCCGGCAATCGAGAACATAGTATGGTCCTTCCCAATTTGGATCCAGTTTCCCTTCATTTGGATTTCGAGTGTTGAGGTTGACCTTTCTTAGCACCAAGTCCCCGATGTTGAAATGTCAAAGATTAGCTCTTTGATTGTAGCACCTTTCGACCCATTATATTTGAGCGGCTAATCAGACGAGGGCAGCTTCGCGTCTCTCTTCCAATAATTCTAAACTTGTATTCTTACCTTCGGTATTTGAATCTTCCGTTGTATGGCAAAACTTGAGGCTAGGTCCTCCAACTTTGACCGAGATCAGAGCTTTGGCATCATAGACTAAAAAGAATAGTGTTTCCCCCATACTGATTTCGACATTGTACGATACACCCAAAGGACCTCAGGCAGTATTTCTCTCTATTTTCCTTTAACGTCATTCAACCTTCTCTTTAGATTTTGTATGATGGTATTGTTTGTCGATTTGGCTTGTCCGTTCCCACTAGGATGATATGACGTTAACAGGATCCTTTTAATCTTGTAGTCTTCAAGAAATTTTGTCACTTAACTGCCAACAAGTTGCTTCCCATTGTCACATACGATCTCGGCCGACATCCCAAATCAACATATAATATGGTCCCAAATGAAGTCTATGACTTCTTATTATCTAAATTTTTTGAAGGTCTGTGCTTCAACCCAATTAGAAAAAAGGTCTGTCATAAACAAAACGAATTGAGTTTTACCTAGGGCCAATGGGAGAAGGCCAACGATGTCCGTTCCCATTTCATGAATGGCCATGGGGACAGAACTGAATGGAGTTGCTCTCCGAGTTAGCGAATCATCAGCGCATACCTTTGAAATTTGTCACGCTTTAGAACAAACTCTTTTGTATCTTTTTCCATATCGGCCTAGTAGTCTCCTACTCTGATGATTTTGTGAACCAATGACTCGACACCAGAATAATTTTCGCAAGTTCCCTCATGAATTCCCGTAGAACATAGTCGATGCCTCCTGGTCCCAAACATACGCCAACGGTACATCAAACATTCTAATGTACAGTGTTGAATCCTCGGCCAATGTGTACTGTGTGACCTTCGTGCATAGAGTCCTCGATTCTTTGGGATATGATGGAAGCTCCTCGTTGTTAAGGTATTCGATATACTTATTCCTCCAATCCTAAGTTAGACTTGTGGAGTTTACTTTGGTGTGACCTTCTTTGATTACTGGCCTGGAAAGTTGTACGATAGTTCTTGAGCTAAGTTGGTCATCTTCGATCGATGATCCCAAATTTGCAAGGGTATCGGTCTCGTTGTTTTGTTCTCTAGGTGTGTGCTATAAGGTCCATTCTTTAAATTAGTGTAGATCCACCTGTAGTTTGTCCAAATACCTCTGCATCCAATCTTCTTGTACCTTGAAAGTTCTGTTGACTTGGTTTACCACAAGTAGAGAGCCACACTTGGCCTAGATGACCTCTGCTCCCAGACTCTTAGCTAGCTTGAGGCTTGCAATCATAGCCTCATACTCGGCCTCATTGTTAGTTAATTTTGAAGTTTTGATAGTCTATCTAATTGTACTACCTGTGGGCGGCTTCAAAAGGATGCCTTGCCCGGACCCCTTCACATTCAAAGTGCCATTTGTGAAGAGGGTCCACACCCTCGATGATGTACCCGATTTTAATAATAGTTTCTTTTCAACCTCGGGTATGAGGGTTGGCGTGAAGTCGGTCACTAAGCCTGCCAAGATTTGAGACTTAATGGTCGTTCGGGGTTGATGCTTGATATTGTAACCGCTGAGCTCAATGGCCTATTTAGCCAATCAACCCGAGAGTTAGGGCTTGTGCAAAATATTGTGAAGGGGATAAATGGTTACAACACAAACTGGGTGACACTGACAGTATGGTTTCAATTTCCTAGAGGTGATTATCAAAGTGAGTGCTAATTTTTCTAAGTGTGGGTATCGTGTTTCGGCCTCTCATAAGGTTCGACTAACATAATAAACAAGGAATTGCGTACCTTGCTCTTCTTGTACTAAGATCCCACTTACCATTATCTCTGAGACCCCTAAGTATAAATAGAGTTGCTCGTCCATTTTCGGGGTATGAAGTAATGGCGGGCTCAACAGGTATCGTTTCAGTTCCTCCAAGGCTTGTTGACATTCCGGGGTCTATGCAAAATTGCTCTTCTTTTTAAAAAAGTGAGAAGAGCCGGTGGCTTCTATTTGAGGACCTCAAAATAAATCGACCTAAGGAAGCTATGTGCCCTGTTAATCTTTGTACAGACTTGACATTATCAACGAATGTGATGTCTTTGATTGCCTTGATTTTATCAATATTGATCTCGATCCCCTGATTGATACCGTAAAGCCGAGGCACTTGCCTGAATCGACCCCAAAAGCACATTTCTATAGGTTGAGCTTCATATTGTACTTTCTCAGTATGTCAAAGGTCTCCTGCAAATGTTTTAAATGGTCCTCTTCTCGCAGGGACTTAACTAGCATATCATCAATATAAACCTCTTACCTATTTGTTCTTTGAACATTCAATTTACTAGGCGTTGATAAGTGGCACCAGCACATTTTTGTCCAAATAGCATCACATTATAGCAATAAGTGCCATATTTAATGATGAACAAAGTCTTTTCCTGATCCACCGAGTTCATTTGTATTTGGTTGTACCCATATTAGGCATCAAGAAAACTAAGGATCTCATGACCAGTTGTGGCATCAATCATGCGATTGATATTCAGCAAAGGAAAACAATCTTTAGGTCATGCTTAATTTAAATCCTTGTAATCTAAGCACATTCTAAGTTTATTTTCCTTTTTAGGGACTATAAATACGTTTTCTAACCATCGAGATATTTTACCTCCCCAATTGAACCTATATTGAGAAGTTTGGTTACCTCATCCTTAGTGAATGCATGTTTTACCTGGACTGGGGCTTTTTCTTTTGTTTTACCGGGTGGATCTTCGGGTCCAAGCTCAGTCGATGCGTAATGGACAGTGGGATCTATGTCATATATAGGTGGGACCAAGCAAAACCCTCCATGTTATCTAAAAGGAATTGAACGAGTGTTTTCTTGAGCTCGGGGGTAACCCCGTGCCAGTTATAACTTTTGATCCGGCAGATACTCTATCAGTATGATATGTTCTAGCTCTTCAATCGTTTCCTTCGTTACATCAGAGTCATAGGGGACTATGAAGGATTGAGGTATCATATAATCACATTCCTCAAAAGTTTCCTGCTTCTCTGATCGGTCTGAGGCTGATGACTGTGGTTGCTATTTGACTTTCTACTTTTACTTTGACTCTGATCCCTTTGTTAATAAAAAGCACCGATATTGGTACTACTTCGTCGATCGTAAACATTTCTTTGGAGGAGGCTTGTTCACCGTATAGTGTTTTGATTCCTTCTGATGTTCAAAATTTTGGGACTTGATGAAGCATCAAGGGCACTACCCTCATGTTATAGATCCAGGGTCTTCCCAACAGCACGTTGTACCTCATGTCACCTTCGATCACATGGAACTTTATTTCTTGGATGGTTCCGGCTACATTTATTGGCAAAATAATTTCCCCTTTGGTGGTTTCACTTGCCATGTTGAAGCCATTAAGTACTCAAGCTACGGGCACGATTTGATCTTGGAGGCCGAGTTGCTCTACGACCCTTGATTGAATAATGTTCGCTGAGCTACCAGGATCAATCAACACACATTTAACTTGGATTTTGTTCATAAGGATAGATAATACCAGTCCGTCGTTGTAAGGTTGTTCAATCACTTTGGCATCTTCATCATTGAAAGACAAGGTTTCTTCCGGTAAGTAGTCCCGAGTTTGATTTTCCCTTGTGATCGTCACCTTGGTGCATTTAAATACGGGTCCTTGAGGAGCATCGACCCCTCCAATGATTATATGAATCACATGATGTGGCTCTTCCAGCTCGTGTCTATTTGGATCCCTATTTTTGGAGTGATTCTTAGCCCGATCACTTAAGAATTCTCGAAGGTAACCCTCATTTAATAAACGAGCTACCCCATCCCTCAATTGTCTGTAGTCTTCAATTTTTCGGCCATGGGTACTGTATTTGTATATTTGATTAGGGTTATTTTGAGCTGGATCGGCCTTTAGAGGTCTGGTTTATCTAGTATCCTTGATCTGTCCAATGGCAGATACAATACCCGATGCATCGATGTTGAAGATGTATTCTGATAGTCGTGGTGCTTCTATAGGATCGACATGTTTATTGAATCCACTTTTACTCATGATCCCTCAGGAGCTCTACCCTCGATTATTTTTTTAATCATTTTGAATGGGGTTATGCCTGAGCCACTGTTTTTACAATCTACGATGTATGGTTGGTACCGATCTCTGTCAGATCAGGGTTCTCTATCGATATCCCTTTAAATTCTGCCAATGGGCCTATTTGTGTGAAAGAAAGGTGTTCCCAGTTGATCATCCTCGACCCTGATCTTCGACTGGTATCGTTATGTACATAGGCCCACACAATCGGATATTCAACTAAATTATATTTTAGTTGTCATTATGCTATCGGACTTTGTTCGTTCAAACCTTGAGTGAAAGCTTGAATAGCCGAATCATCTATGATCGGGTGTAGGTCCATGCGTTCCATCTGGAACAGAGATCGAATTCCCTTAACATTTCATTGTCCTTTTGTCTCACTTTGAAGAGGTCTGACTTCCTAGTCGTAAACTTTATCGCTCCGGTGTGTGCCTATGAAAGAATCTGCAAGCATGGCGAAGGAATCGATGGAATTTGGCGGCAAATTGTGGTACATTATCGTCGCTCCTTTTGATAAAGTTTCTCCAAATGTTTTCAATAGAGCAGATTCAATCTCATCATCTTCTAAGTCATTCCCCTGTATTGCGCGTGTATAAGAGGCGACATGCTAATTAGGGTCGATGGTTCCATTGTATTTTGGAATTTATGGTATGCGAAATTTCTTCTGGATGGGCTTTGGAGCTGCACTTGGAGGGGAAGACTTTTGCACAAACTTCTTTGAATCCAGACCCTTTAGAATCGGCGGTGCCCTCGGAATTTGGTCATTCCGAGAATTTTACGTTTCTACCTTTTTGTCATTAGACTAAGTTTTCTTTTCACCTAATTCAGTCCGTTTAGTGAGCTCCTCGAGCATTTCATAATAGTAGGGTCAGTCCCCGATTCATTGGCATTCGATTTCTCTGGTACATATTCGGCTCCATGAACAATTTCTTATGATATTTCAAGCTCAATTCTGCTTGGTGCTCCATTCTGAGTTTTGAGTTGTGCTATCACAGCTTGTTGAATCTTCAACATCTCGAATATCATGGCCGATTCTGCCTTCTTCACCGTTTGAGCGTTCTGATCGGCTACTTGAGCATTTCTACAGATGTTATTTTCAAGGTCGATGCTCAAATTCTTATTAATGGCAATGTGGGAGCTGACATTGACTGGGTCTATGGCCGGTGGTCCGTTGGGGTTGACTGGAGGTACTCCGTTTCCCGGTGCAACTATGTTTTCTTTCTTGCCATGAGGACCAAGGCTGTTGTCTGTGTGAGTGGGTACTATTTGAGAGTTTGATATGTTGATTCCTAAAATAAAAGACACTTATGAAAACAAGTGTAAAGCATTGTGTGTTATGAGAATTAATACTAGGCAATCACTATTATCCTTAGCCTCATGGTGGACGCCAAACCGTTTACTCTAAAATTTGAATAATAATTAAACTTATAATGTGGTTTTAAGGAAACGTGATTTCACATATACTAATTGATAAATATGAAGATTAGTAATAGAAATTAACAACGAGACGTAATCCAATCCTCGAGTTACGGTGCCCTTGAACTGGTTAATGCCAAAACAGTTAAGAAATAAGCAAGCTGATAAACAAGAATGTAAGCTAAGGAGAAAGTGTTATATTACTTTGATACATGTGAATGTCAGATAGTCAAAAAATTAACAGAATCCTCTTTATACAGTAGAGGAATCCTATATATGGCACAATTATAATTACGGAAGTAAATCCTATTATTAGTCATACAACCACCCTTGATTTAATCTATTCCGATATTTCTACCATGATCTCCGACCAGTCACGGATATCTTGCCTTTCCGTTATTAAGCTGTCCTCGGTCTTGCTCGATGTCTGTCTCGTTCGACCTCGATCATTATTGTTTCTGATCTTGCTAGGTACCTCGAATCCAAAACCTTATCTTCGTGTCTTGATCAAATATGCCTTGGGGTCGATCCTCGATCCATGCCCTGGTCTTGGTTAATTAGTAAGATCGAGTGGGCCCCGATTTTAACCGTATACAATTAGTCAATTTCAAATAGAAAATGACACATTTCTGTAGTTGAAAAATAGTTTAGTAATTTTAAACTTCTCATTTCACCCTTAATGATATGTCAAAAATACTTTAAAATGCAAGTTTCAAAATTCTTTTTTTTCTTAAATTTCATACTCAATCAAATACTGCAACATAAATTGAAACAAAAGGGAGTAATTAAAGACTTGAGGACTATTGGCTCGCACTTTGGGTGAGAATTTATGCCAAATAGCATACTTCTAAAACATTTCTTGTAGCCTCTTTTGGAACAAACATTCAACCACCATTTTTACTTCTTCAAAGCAACATAATACCATATAAGTACAAGTTAACAATCCAAGAAAAGCTGTTGAAAACAGGTCAGATACCGCAGATCGTGATAAACAAGTAAGCGATTGTTTTTCTTATAAAATTGTGTTAATTTTTTGAGCAATTCATTTTCAGTTTCGTTTAGATAATACTCAAACATGATTTTAGCTCTGGACCTCTCCATGTCTAAGGCCAAGAAAATTTGCAGTGTTAATATAAGAATTCTGGCTATCTTTGCGATGGTTTCAGCAGCCACAGTAATGGCAACAAGCCATGAGAAGATCACCACATTTTCTGTATCATTTGAAGCCAAGTATAGTTACACTCCAGCTTTCAAGTAAGTATTCTTTAATTCTTGGTTATTAATTTACGGATAACTTATATAACTGACAATGTAAAGAATTTTTTATAATATCATACTTTAATCTATTTTAGCAGATTATTAGTGTTATTTTTTAGGTTACTGATACTGTCAAACCTATGGGGGAATTCGATATTTCGGTTCGGTATTTAAAAATTTTAATTCGATATTTTGAAATTTGGTTTATCAATTGTATATACCAAATACCATACTAAAGTATTTCGGTACGGTTCAGTAATTATTAGTTTGGTTCGGTACGATTTCGGTATACAACAACAACAACAACCCAGTATAATCCCACTTAGTGGGTCTGGGGAGGGTAGTGTGTACACAGGCCTTACCCCTACCCTTGGGTAGAGAGGCTGTTTCTAAATAGACCCCCGGCATCCTTCCCTCCAAGAACTTCTCACCTTGTTCTTGGGGAGACTCGAAGTCACAACCTCTCGGTTGGAAGTGGGGGTTGCTTACCATCAGAGCAACCCCTCTTGTCTATTTCGGTATAATATTCGCTAAATAAGCAACACTAACGAGTGACGATTCTCCTATGTTCAATGCCCTGCTGTCTGACTGTTCAGTCAAGAAATACATATACAATGAAACTGAAGAGCAGGACAATGAAATTGAAGAACGGAACAACTAAATGCTGCTGTCTAACTGTTGAGAAAGAAGTAAGTGGAAAGGAGCAAACAAATACACAGGAAAACTGATATGACGAATGGAGCATTTCGCTACTTTCTTCAAAAAAAATATGACAGTAGCACTGTAGCAGCATTAACAGGCTGCAAATGCCCTAATCTGAGGAGTGAGGACAGAGGAGTGAGTGAGGAGTTGTGAGTTGTGACTGTCGCTCGCTAATGCCCTGATCTTTACTCTTTAGAGTTTAATAGAGTTTAGACCATAATTGAATGATAGAATAAGACAAAGTCTTGGGCTTGGGCTTGGACTTGGGCTGGGGCACTGGAGTGGGCTGAGAATTATATTAAAAGTTGTTGGGCTGGGGAGCTGGAGTGGGCTGGCAATTGTTGTAAAAAGTTTTTAAGAAATCGGTATTTCGGTATATCGAATTTTCAAGATCCTAATACTGAGAACCGTATCCAAATATCGACAATGTATTATCGAATTAGACCAAAATACAAAATTAATTCGATCTGGTTCGACATTCGATTTTTCGGATTTTATGCCCATTCTGGTCAAAACTCTTATCATAGCCTCGTTTGTTCTAGATTCTTTTAATTGTTATAATGAAATATTGTTATATAGAACAAATATTATAACATGAGAATTAGTTCCAAAAGAAATTCGACTTTTATAATGAATAGTTGTTATATAACAATGATGTTATAGAGATATCAACGATATCACTTATTATTGGTTGTTACTTATCATTACCTATAATTTTAAATGGCCATTGGATAGTGTAAAGGACACACATTTTTCTATTATATTAACAAAGGAAAGATGGCTGGCCAAGGGCATATATATCATTTTATAAAAAATTTATGTATGCATTTCTTAAATGCAAAATACATGTAGATCCCGCAATCCTCTAGCCACTACTCTCCTTTAAATACATTATGCTTGTGCAGTTCAAATGCTCATTTCCAATCTTTTTCTCATTTTAAAATTATTAATTTTGGATTATACAAATAGAAGTTTCCATAGAGAAAATAAAATTAATTTTTAAATAATACAACAACAAAAAGAAATATAGAAATTTACAAGATTTTTATATTTGCCCATAATATCTTAAAGCAATTTAAAAATAAAAATTAAATGATTTTTATCTATCCAAATTATTTGAAGACGATTTCAAACTAAATATTTTTATACTCAAAAATAATTTTTAAAAATATAGATTGTTAATCCTCAAAAGTTAAATAACTAAACACCAACAAATAATAATTTTAATAAAATTACAATATTGGGCACGTATACGGACCTTTCCTCATCTAGTGTATTCTCTATTTTGTTTTTCTCCCTTTTCTTAAATATTTTTTCATCGCATATTGTTGAAAGCTTCTATAGTATCGTTGTTCTTTTCCTACCTCAGAAGACTTTGATATCACGATTAATCCTAGAGATTTTTTCTTACATATACCATATATGAACCTTATTACTAAAAATGTGCATAATTCCTAAATTACCCGCCCAGTCCATATTATTTCTATAGTTTTTGTATCAATCACTAAAAGCGAATTAATAGCAGTTGTATCTTCCTATTTTCGAGCTAAATATTAAGAGCAGAATATTCTGAAAAGAGTTGGCGTGAATAAGATCAGATCATATCATGAAAATCGCCCATCTTCAATTTATAAACAAATTTTGTTCATCGAAATCAAAATATCAGTTCGCCGCTACAAATCAAACTATCAGTTCATCGAAATCAGAAGCTCAATTTCAAATTGTAGAAATCAGTTCTGCAAATCTCAGTTTGTCGACTTTTTTCCTCAATCCCTAATCAAAAAGTTAAAAGCCAATTTGCAACAACACGCAATCATGCTACAATTGAATTGGAATTGAGATAACTATGGCAGATTTAGAGATTTTGAAGTTGATGTCATCGTGGTAGATGAGAATGCACGCTACAGTATCTGATTTCTATCGATTGATACTTCAAAAAAAATTGTAGAAATCAAATACATGGTGAACGACAATTGTCCCCCAATGAAGATTAGGAATGATATGGAGTCCGTGTGTATATGGAGTAATGCTGTATTTTATCCCAGGCCCGAGCCTAAACGGGCTTCAGGGGCCGGGCTTCGTGGGCTTGGGCTTCGTGGACCTGGGCTCTAGCGGTCCCAGGCCTGGCGGTCCCGGGCTTTGTGGGCTCAATGAGTGAGACCAGCCCGTGACGGGCCTAAGCACATGTGGTCGTGGGCTTAGCGGGCCGGGCTTCATGGGCCTGGCGTGCTTTTTTGTAATTTTTTTTGTTTAAGGCAATATATTGTATAGTAGTTATTAGTATAGTATATAATATACTAGTATAGAATATATTTATAGTATACTAGTTATTAGTATAGTATATATAATATATATTTCATTGTATATTGTATTGTAGTAATTAGTATATATTGTATGTTATGTATATATATATTCTCTTATATATTTTCTTGTAGTATATATTGTATGTTATGTATATATATTCTCTTATATTTTTTCTTGTAATATATATATTGTTTCTTATGTGTGTGTGTGTGTGTATATATATATATATATATATATATATATATATATATATATATATATATATATATATATATATATTATAACTTATATAGTTATATATTTTGTTGTAGTATATATATTGTATCTCTTATGTATATATATTCTCGTATATATTTTCTTGTAGTATATATTGTATATATTCAAGGGTATGTCTTACAATTTTTATTACCAAAAATGGCATATCTTTCTTAGTCTTCCTTTCCCCAATGCAATGAGCACAACAAAGTACTAATACCACCATTAAAAGGAAAAAAACTAAAAGACGATGTGCCAAAGTACAAGTTACATCATAAACTACATCGTATCTCTAACAAATCTCATAAATCCGTCAAGGTTGGGAGGAGGTTGTGTTGGTGGTGGTGGAAAAAAATCTTGTTCATCACCACTTCCGGGTGAAGTCGATTCCTTCGCAAGTTCCGCTATCATTTCTTCATAAGCTTCATCTATCGCCGGTTGTGATTCTGCAGTTCCGAAGTTTCTTCTTTCCGCACGGATCCAATCTCTAAAAAGCACCGATTTTTCCAAGCTATCCCTCATCGACGCTCTATGATCACCTATTTACAGTCTTTCTTGACTGAAAGCACTCTCCGATGCAACAGTTGAAGCTTGAATTGATAAAATATCCGGAGCCATCCTTGCAAGAACCGAAAAATGTTTTCCCCTTGACTTCCACCATTCCAAAATATCAAAAAAGTCGTTCGGATTCTCCTTTTCAAGTCCCTCAGACAAATAAATTTGAAGCTAATTTAGATGTGAAGTTTCATCATAATTATCACCTTGAGAACCCCAGAACTCCGTCCAAGATTTAAGAGCTGTTAAGCCCGCAGCTCTTTTAGACGATTGTGAGCTAGACGAAGTAGGGGTTGAAATATTTGGCCTCGCATGCTCTTAGGCAAGTTGATAAGTATTATAAATTGTTTGAGCATTAATTTTAATTGATGTTTTTGCATCTTCAAGTGTATCAACTTCCTCGTTTGAAATATCAAAAGCCATATAAATATTTGAATACAAAAAATGAGGACTTCCCAATTTCATTGTAGGATTTAACATTGCAGCAACACTAAAAATATGAGGGATATGAAAAAATATTTTTTAAATTATTGTTTCATTTCATTTATAACAAGTTCATAAATACCCGCACCCTCGCCAATTTCAACTAACAAATCAGCTAGTGCGGCAATATAAACTAAACAGTTTGAAATAGTAGGATAATATTGCCCAGAAAATGCATTTGTAGCAACTTGAAAATGTTCTAAAATATCTAAAAGAATTTTAACATTCGTCCAATCTTGGGTAGTAAGCATTTCATAATGATCCTCACCACCTACCCGAGAATTAAACGTTACATTAATTGGGTTTTTATATCCATATGCAACTACTAAAATTTCGTACATACAATTCCATGTAGTCGGGCAAGGTTTAGGAACATTTCTTTCTCTAAGGCCATATTCATCACATTTTTTAAAATACTCTCTAAGTTTAGTTCTACGGTTTGAATAAAAAAGCCAATTAAGAGCCATTCAAACCTTTTCAATTTCTATGCTTAAAATTCGCATACCATCACCGACAATTAAATGATAAATATGAAAAATACATCTAATATGAAAAATATTCGTAAATGCAGGATTTAGTATTTTTTTAAGCATTCCTATAGCACTAGTGTTACTAGAAGCATTATCCATAGAAATTACCATTATTTTATCGCTAAAGCAAAAATATCTACAAATATCTGAAACAGTGTTAGCTATAAACTTACATGTGTGACGTGAATTAATTATTCTATACGCAATTATACATTTTTGCATTGTCCAGTCCTCATCTATCCAATGACTTGTAACAGTTAGATAATCACAATCATTACAACTTCTATTAATATCAGTAGTAATAGAAATCCGATTAGGTATATGAGTAAATAAATAGCGCAAATATTGTTCATGTTCATGTTTGAATTTATAAATATCGGCCTTAACTGTTGCGCGAGGCCAACCTTTATAAGTAGGATTAAAAACTCTTCTAATATAATGAACCCAATTAGGATTAGAAGCAAAAGTATAAGGTAAGCACATAACAATAATCATCTTTTCTAATTCTTCACGATCTCTATTTGGATTGTAATATAAAATGCCTCCGGTGACAGTGTTAATTCCTGGTTGAACTAGATTTGAACATGTAGTAGGGTTAACCTCAGAATCTCCACTTGTCCCCTCTTGCTGCGCTTGCATTTGCAAAAATCTAGCCTTATCTCTAGGGTGTATTTTTATGTGCCTAGTCAAACTACCCGGGCCGCTACGGTCTCCAGTAAATTTATGAACTAGTAATTTCTCACAAGTTTTACACTTAGCCTTATTTAGTTCTCTTACTTGAGTAAAAACATTCCAAACTAATGATGTTTCTTGACGTTTAGCAAGTTGTCTATTAAAAGTTGTAGTTTCTACAGGTGGTTCGGCCGGTGTATTACTTGCGTTATTAACAGGACTAGTAGGTGTATCATCTAAATCTGGTGCTTGGGTTCATCATCATCATCATCATTTTCCTCTAAGATAGGTTCATTAGGATAAATATCATTCATAATTTTATCATCTAATCTATCACCTATTGCAACATGATGTAAAAATTAACTATCGGTAAATTGAAAACAAGGGTGATCATAATCAAGAATTACGGGAGGATGAGGAGGACTTCTAAGTTGGCGACTACTTTCGACTTGCTTATCTTTTCTACTACTTTCACTGGTTTTACCTTTTCCTTTACCAAATATTTTTTTCAAAGAAAAAGCCATATTAATTATAATTATGCAAATTAAACCACACAAGAATATATACTTAAAATGTAGGAGTAGAAACGAGTTTACCGGATTGCCGAACAACTTCTTGAAAATTAAAAATCGTTGTACAGTTGAAAACTTCAATTCAACAACTTCACAATTTTTCTCGAATTTTCAACAATTAATTAAGCAATTGTAATAGAAATATTGAGAGGGATTGAGAGATATTGATGTATTGGTGAATAAAAATTAAAGAATGAGGGGGTATTTATAGTTGAGAAATGGGTAAAAGTATAATTATATAAAGTTTGGGGTTAAATTAAAGTTTGGTGGCCAAATGGCCATTTTTAAACCTTCAAACGGTCAAATTCTAGCCCAAACGGCTACTTTGAGAAATCTGCTCGTTGGTTTCTTTTTTTAAAAAAATAAAAATTTAGTCGTTGGGCCGGCCAGGACCGGCCCAGGCCCGGCTGACGGTCCCGGGCCAAACGATCCCGGGCTCACGATTTAATTCAGAGGGACCGGCCCACCTGGACCGCGGGGCCCGGTCCGGTTCAGGCCCAGGCCAGAATACAGCACTAATATGGAGACCAAAAAGGAGAATAGAAACTTAAGTGCATATCCTTTATGTATAAGTGTACGAGATTTCAATATAGAATTGGCAATCAACAATGTGTGCAGGTTTGTATAGTTTGAAATTGCATAGAATTATGATTTTATGGTAATATCTACAAAATACATTTACCTACAATTAAACTACAAACCAGTTTAATGAATAAATAAAGCAATGATGTTTTCAAAATTATCTACAAACTATATTTATACGACAAAATAAACTACAATGTTTTATTAGAAAATGGTGATTTCAAAATGTTGTCTTCAAATAAAATTACAATCTATGTTTAGAACAAAATATAGTCAAATAAAATACAAATAAGTTTAATTATGTACGAAGCAGTATTGTCTTCAAAATTTTATACAAATTGCAACAGTTATAGTACAATTTAACTACAATGTCTGACATCCTAAAATGGATGACTGCAAAATTTTCACTATATTTACAAACTATCTACAAATATTCTACAAAATTACAATGACACTGTTTATCTTTATTTTGATGCAGGTTCGTCTGGATCCCTCAAGTTACTTGATATGCCATTCTCTCTAGCTATAGAGGAATATCAAAGTGAAATAATAACAGAATCTACGCAAACTGCTATTGAAGAAGGACAAGTGTATCAAGACAAGCAAACTGTAGCTACTGCAATGAAGCACTTTTATGTGATGCACAAGTTCCAGTTCAGAGTTAAAAGATCTAGTTATAGAAGGTATGGAGATATTTGTGGAGAAAAGATCATTTAAGGTAGTATTTTACTCAAGATATGTGTTTTTTAAACATTGTAGATAAATTGTAGTTAAATTGTAGTTTATGTTACTGTAGTTAATACAGTCCTTTTGTTGCAACTATATTTATAATCTGTATTAAATATTGTATTGTTTTGTAGCTACTGGCTTGTATGCGTTGGTGAAAACTGTAAATGGCACTTCAAGGCAACGTCAATTAATGATTCTGCAATGTTCAAGATAAGGAGTTTCAACCAAAAATGCACATGCTCCTTAATGGACGAAACATTCATACAGCGTAAACATACTGCAGTTGTAGTTAGTAGTATGGTCATTCCAAAGTATTGTAATCCTAAGACTGTTTATACACCAAAGGACATACAAATTGACATGTTATCTGAACACGGAGTGAACCTAAGTTACATGCAAGCATAGAGAGCAAAGGAAAAGGCTTTATAGTTTTTGAGAAGGAATTTGGCTGACTCCTATAGCAAATTACCAAAATATTTTTATATTCTTGAGGAGACTTATCCTGGTTCAGTTGTTAAATTGAAGAAGACAGCAGATGAATGCTTCTTATACGCATTTGTTGCTCTTTGTACATCAATAAGTGGTTGGCAATATTGTAGGCCAATAGTAGTGGTTGATGGGACATTCTTAAAGTCAGCCTACAAGGGGATTATGCTGACAACAAGCACCATGGATGCAGCGAGTATAAAGTGTAAATTTTATAGTTATTTTGTAGGCAGTCTATAAAATATAGATACATAGTAGATATTTTGTAGTTATTACATGAAATGTAGATAAATTGTTTATATTATAAATATATATTGTAGTTGTTATTTATTTATATTTTATATACATTTTCAAAGCTTTCACTTAATATTTTATGAATTAATAATGTAGGTACAATATTTCCCTTGGCATATGCTGCGGTTGATTCTGAAAACGTCGCATCTTGGAAGTAGTTCTTTGAGCAATTCAAGCAGGCATATCGTGAAATACTTTCAATATGTGTTGTTTCAGATAGGAATGAGAGTATACTGACGGCAACATCAATTATCTTTCCGGGAGTGCCACACTACTCTTGCGTGTGGCATATCTGGACAAATGTAAGGGCAAAGTTCAAGAAAGGTAATCTACAATTAAATGAATTGTACTTTGCTACAGCAGGGTCATACACTATGGATGAATTTATTGAAAGGATGTCGAAGATAGAAGAGATAGACCCTCGTGTTAAATCATGCCTCTATGATATTAGCTATCATAGATGATCAAGAATACATACAATGGTGAATAGAACTTGGACTATGACATCAAACATTGCAGAGTCGTTGAATGCTGTAACAAAATATGCAAGACAGCTACCAATATTTGAGCTATTATAGTATATGAGGACACTTTTTAAACATTGGACAAAAGAGAAGTTGTTGAAGGCAAAGGGTACTTTCACATACCTTGGGTATAAATTCAACATAGAATTAGAGAAAAACAGTACATCATCTCAGAAACTTAGCGTAAATCTCATTATTTTGTGCAGAATAATAATTTTTTAATGTACACTATTTCCAGATTGTATATAAATTGTAGATAATTGTAGGTTATAGATAAGGTGTAGAATATTTGTAGATGATTTGTAAATAAGTTGTAGATAATATATTTTTATAGTTAAGATAATATTTTTTCTGCTTGTTTTGAAATTTTATGTGAGGGATTCAACAAATCATATACGTACTGTGTTAGATGGTGTGAAGCAGTACATTATGTGTCTAGAAAATAAAAAATGTAGCTGTGGCCAATTCCAACTTGAAGAAATTCCATGTGCGCATGCTTTGGCAGCATTAAGGCACAGTAATGAAACATATGAAAACTATTGCTCTCCGTATTGCACAAGGTAGAGCCTTCTGCATACGTATGAAATACCAGTAAATCCTCTTCCTGATGAAAGCAAATGAAATGTGCCACAACATATTTTGGATGAGGTAGTAAATCCACTGACGGGAGATAAAAGGCAGTTAGGGAAACCTCAAAAGGAATGATATAAAATGTATGATGAGATAAAGTCAAAGAAGTACAAGGTGCATGTGGAAATTGTGGAGGTGAAGGGTATAACAAAAGATCTTGAAACAATGCGCCAAAAAAGAGATGAATATCATATACTTAGAATAGTTATTCAAACTAATTGTTAGTGAGTTAAAGTTAGCAGATTTTTTGTGTAATCGTTTAAGTTAAGATCATTACGAAGTAGACTATAATTTCTTAATGTGTGTTTCATATACTTTTATGTATTGTGTCAGACATCTAAATTTGTCTTTGATATAGCATAATTAGATTTTAATATTTATTATGTACAATACAACTGATATTAAAAAAATAATTTTAATGTAAAGTATTTCCAGATTGTAGGTAAAATATAGTCTAAATTTAGTTAAATTTTGGTCTTGGTAATAATATGTAGATGATTTGTAGATAAATTGCGGGTAATATATTTCTATGATTGGAGTATTTAATTCTTCTCTTTGTTGTGTAATTTAACTTCAACTGACAGTCATATATAGATATTACCTAGAACTTGAAGGTATTTCATAAAATCTATGAACATATACAACTATAAAATTATATTCAATAACTATATTGAGCGTTTCCAAAATTATATAGAAGTAGTATATTCTCCTTCAACTACAAATTGGCATCAACTAAATTAGGAAAATAGGATATTATTTCATCTTTCTCTGGACTCTAGTCTTCTCATTCTTAGTAGGAGCACCCTTCCTTCTTGCTAGCATGCATGTAACCTCACTTTCACTGATTGACCCATCTTCTTACTTTTTTGTAGCATAGTCCCATAGGAGAGCTCCATAGCATCTATGGTGTTGGTCGATATCCGAAATGTCTTCTGAAGGGATTGACAAATCTCTAAGGCTAACATACTCCGCAAAAGCAGCCACAAATACATCACAATCGCTGCATAAGAATAAAAAATTTAATTATCTAAAAAATGATTAGAAAAAAATAATTAAACAACTAGAAAGAGAGAATACTTTTTTTACAATGATCCTTCCTTTTTCTGTGGAATCTCCGCAACCATCCACTGTATATTAAGAGGATCTGTAACTGGTTTCTCAATGTATGCCTTTGTGGTCTTGAAGTCAATCTCTTTACGCTTACCATAGCAACCAGTGCAAGACAAATACGGAGGGATAATGATTGAAAACTTATCAACACATGATTCAACAGCATTATGATGGTGTGAAGATACCATGAAATTATACACATAAAGTTGTATGCCCTCTATGTCAAAAATGACCAACAAACAATGAAAATTCTCTGCAATGTTCACGGACATAATGACATGGTCAACTTCATCCCAAGAAACATTAGCAAGAAGTCTATACCTAAGAATATATTCTGCAAGATCATCATCGGGTTTAACAATTGAATACTTTTTTTATGGCGGAGAACATATGAACTTCTCATAGATTTGTTCAATCTTTGACTTGAACAAGCAATCGATTGTTGTAAACCTAGTGTTGTTGTTGTTAGGGGCATATCTGTCTCTTTTTCTCAGGTAATACATAATAACATCAATGTGCTGCAAAATAAAATAAAATCTACTATAAGCTACAGTATAACTACAATTATCAACAAAGTAGCTACACTTTAAACTACAAAGCCAGAATCCAAATAATATAACAAATAGCTACATTTTAGCTGCCATACACAGCAATACCTGGAACACAACAATTACCATAAGGTCTCAATAATATTTACATTCAAACTATAGTTAATATTATAAGTCTTCAACTTGCTCTACAATTTAACTACCAATTAACTATAAACATATGAAATGCAGATATACCAATTCTGTCCAAATTATCAAATATACAATTTTTACATATAAATCATCATCAAATATGATACATAAGGTCCAACCTAAATATAATCCACTATAAATAATAAAGCAACATTTATAAGGAATATCTACATTATATCTACAATTTATAATAAAAAGCATGGTCCCATATATTTCATATCTATAATATAACTACAATTATGCTACAAAATAGAAGAAAAAATATATCTTGTGAATCTATTCTTTAATACTTACCGAGTCATTAAGGACTTGTCCGGGATGAGCAATGGAATAAAACCAGCCATTCTTATCCACCTTTTCAACTCCAAGGTCTAACCAAGGCTTGATTTGGTTATCCTTTATGGAAAAGGGATCCTTCCTCCTGTAACAACAAATAAATGTCCAATAAAAAAAAGGTAAGAATGAATTACATATTTAAATTTTAAAATGTTGAAATGAAAGTGTCAAATTTAGTATTCATACCTCTTAGATACTTTGTCACTGCGGTGGTATAACCACTTGTTTAACTTATCTAACACATAAGAATCTACATTTTCACCTATAACAGTTGTGAAGGGGTGCTTGAGGTAGAAAAAATTAGGTCTAATAGAGATGCTGCCTCCAAAACTATATAGAGGTATGAAAGGTGATTGTGCATGTTTCCCCGGTTGCCTAGTTCTCCCCGGATGAATAGGGGTTGCTTCATCTAGTATGGGCTTGCCATACTTAACCAATTTTGCTAAGTCATCCGACAACTCAAAGTCATCCAATGTCACACCCTTTTTATCAATGTCTGATCCTTCAGAAACAACTTCATACACATGATGTGCATCTTCACCTTCATTTAGCTGTTTCTCAATGACTTGTTCTGTTTGAGCTGCTACAGTCACTCCGTGAATTGGGGACTGTGCATTGATATCTTCAATATATGTTACATAAAACATAACTTACTTAACATGAATGTAAAATTATATAAACAATAGTTTTTCTATTCTGAATGACAATATGATATAATACCTACTTGTTCTACTTCAGCCGCTTCTTGAAATTCTAGATATAGTCAACATGTGCTGGAACATATTTTGGACAAACTACAGCTTCAATTTATAATTAAAAAAAGGTAAATAATACTAGATAATGTTGCCTTGAAAGTTTTAGATATATTGTAGGAAGTTGTAGATAAAATGTGAATAATAAAACTATGCTTTATAAAGCTTTATATTAAGTGTTTATATTTGTAGGTATTTTGTAGATACTTGTGTTGCTTGTGCTTGCATGCACTTGATCAGCAATATTGAACTGAAATTGTTGGTTGTTCACTCCTTGTTGTTGGTCATTGTTTTTGGTTGAACTAACTGCAAACTAAAGATTATATGTTAGTTTGAGTAAATTATTTCACATGTCATAATTTGTTAACTCTTACCTTTGCCTCATCCACATCATATTTCATGTTTATCAAATTCAAAATCTTCACAGAATCATCTATAAACACTTGAATGTCATGGAGTTCGTCAAATACAGCCTTCCTAAAATTCTCTAACTTTCCATCAACCTAAAAGTTAAAAATATAGTTAGTTGGTAATTTTATTCAAATAAATTACAAATCAGTTTAATTATCTATGAGGCAGTATTGTTTTCACAATTGTCTAATAAGTGCTACAGTTATACTACAATTTAACTACAATGTGTGCAATCCAAACAGGGCTGACTATAGAATTATAATACAATTTAACTACAACGTATACTACATAAATTGTTATCAAATGTAAATAAATTGTAGCAAATATATAAATATATTGTAGTTAATAATATTACCTGCTCAATTCCCTTTTCTAGCTTCCTGAGCTTCTTAGCACAGATTTCGTGTCCTCTTGACAATCTGTATGTTTGGGTTCCAATATTGGAGAATCAGCATTTGGAACCTCTGATGATTGTGCACCTTGTTCATCTTTATACTCAATCTTGTTTGGCAGAGTAAGCACTCCAATCTCTTCTCCAAATTCAGTCATGCTTGTGAACTGAATGATGATAAAAACTGTTAATTCCACTAAGGTAGAAAATGTAGACTAATTGTAGATATTATGAAGGTAAATGTAGCAACATATAAACCTGAAAAAATACCTTAATCCAATCAGGCTTGATCATCTTCTCTTCAAAGGCAGTTAACTAAATCTGTCCCTTAGTAGCTGACCATCTTAATATGTGAGGTATTGAGTCAGAACATCTCGTAGCAAGTTCCGTGATGACGCTCAAGCAACACTCAATAAAGCCACACTTGCAAGGCTAATGAACATCCCCGTATGAGTTAAGAATGCACGGGAATTTAGACGACGCATAACAGATTCCATAACCTGATTGAACGATTTAATACCCCATGTGTATTATTCAAACTAATCATACTCTACCACATAGAACCTAAAGTGGTCTATAAAAGACACATGGTCTTTGTCATAAGGGCAAACAAAAAATTTCGAAAGATAAAGAATGCACAACTTGACTGCATCCTCATCGTTTACCCAAGATCTATTTGTTATTATGTTTTTTAAATACTATTTCTCTACTCTCTTTTTTGTTAAAAAAAGAGCTATTCATTAACTTGCTAACATAACTAGAAGTATATCCATAATATGTAAACTGATTCACATAATTTAAATCGGTAATTAAACCAAACTCTCTCAATGAAAAATTTAATTTTTTCCCCTTCAAGTGGACTAGAAAAAATGATTCATTAGACTTAGACAGTTCATAGTTCAAAAGAAAATGAATAGCTTGGTTTTGCATGCAAATGGAGGGGAGAGACAATAAGTAACCAAAACAAGTATTTTTTTAAAAGCTTTAAAGCATTTGGAGACAATAACTCTTTTATCTGTCTAGGAATGCTAGGATCACATAAAGTGTGGAATCTAAATACCCCATAATCTATATTATGTGGGGAAAAATAATGTCCATTCTGCACAAATGATAAATTATTTCACATTTGTAAACTGCATAAAAATGAAGCATTAATCTACATATTATCTACATATAACTACACAATCACTACACAAATAGCTAAAAATAAATCAGGAAGAAAAAATACATACAAATCTGCTTCAAAAAAATACATCCTACCTACACATATAACTACAAAACACCACAAGACATCTACATATATAAACATTATCTACAAAAATATAGGAAGAAAAGAGTAACTACATCTCTGTTTCAAAATTTAAAAGCTAACGACAATATAACTACAAAATAATTACAATTATAAACTGTAGAAAATCACAACTATAAATAATCTATAAAATTAAGACATCTAATCTACAATTTACCAAAATACTTAAACAGAGATTTTTACATCCAAAACAAAACTAAAAAACTAGAAACGAAACTAATAAATGTTTACCTTCACCAAATTTTTTTCGGAATCAATTTTGGGAGTTTACTGTATCTTTGTTTTTTGTTTTGAGAAAGCAGGAGACGACTTGGGTTTTTTAACTGTTGAAATTTTAAGGACATCTTCAGCAAAGTCATCATCTATACATACCTCTTTCCCCTTTCTTTTGAGTTGTTTGCCGCCTGGTGTAGCAGTTCCTCCAGCATCTACATCGTGGATTTGCTTTGTTCTCATCTCGGCACAGATTCGTCTGAGAGATGAATTGTGAGTAGTAGGTTCCATTGCATGTGTAGATTTTACTTGGTTTTGTGGTAATTTTGGTGTTAAAACGCCCAAATCAAAATAGGGGATATCACTACCTATAGATTTTTTAGGTATTTTTTTGGGAGATTTGATGTTCTTCATAACTTGACTTTAACTTGAATAAAGATGGGAACGAATCTTGTAGAATGATAACTTCAATATCTTGTGAATTTAAATGGAGAATAATGAAGAACGTGGGTAGCTTTTATTATGTAAAGAAGAAAACACACGCTAAATGTGAGGCAGTGAAAGGTAAGGTAAAACGTGGGGAGGAGGGGAGGAGGGGTTAGGAGAGAAAAAGTGAGGGATTAGTACTGGAAAAAATATATATACTTTAATTAAAGAGTAGAAAAAATATCATTAAATATAACCTTAATTAGATATTGTATATAAATAATAATTTGATATACTAATATAATTTAGTTAAACTTTAAATATATAAGGTAAAAAGAATTTCTAAGTGGGATAGAAATGTAAAAATTTCTTAATCCTAACCTCTGATTTGGTAAGTAAGAGCTTCTAATTAACTAGATTGCATTTCTATCGGACTTCTTGGCTTTAAGAACATGTACGTTCTAGGATATCTTGCTATTATATGCGCTCCTAGTTATAATAAATTGCATCTCCTTTTAAATTCATTAATTTTAAATCTTAGATCTACTTTTACTAAAAGAATGAACTTCCTTTGTTTAATTTATGTGCCATACTTTTTTTAGTATGTTTCAGAAAGAATGTCATAATTTTTTTATTTTAAAAATATTTAAATTTAAACTTTCTACTTTACCCTTAATGGGATGATTTATAAAGAACAACTCGGTGCACAAGATATCATTCATTTACACAGGGTCGAGGAAGGAATATACTCCAAGGGATGTGATATAGATACATTGTATCCTTATTCAAATACTAGTGGCTACTTTCACAGCTCGTAGCCGTGACCTATAAATCATATGAAGATGATCTATTGCCACACAAATTCATATGGCTTATCTTAGACATAAATTTCAAAAAAATTTATTTTTTTTAAACTACCAAGTCAAACTCTGCTATAAAAATTAGGACGAAGGGAGTATAATATTATGGATATATGTTGAGATGAGAGAGTATATGGCCTCCAAGCCAAAGGATAAGTGACACATTCATTGTATACTCATTATATATCTACTGTATACTCATGGTATACATATGTAATGGGCTATGATGATCATATATCTGAGCCCACATTCACTTATTTAGCTTTGGGCCGGATCACCCGACCCGACCCATCAGTATTATACATATATAGATTTAGGGGCAGATATTTTGGGACGGATTTTATTTTGTTTTCATTTCTGATTAATAAACTCTCTCTCTTCTGGAGAGTTCTCTCAGACGCTCCTTCTTCTCTCTAAATTCTCTCACTACATTCTCCATGTTTCTTCAGTTTAATCTCAAAGTTTTCATGGTATCAGAGCCTAGACGGCGATCCGACTATGTTTTTCTGCATCTCGTTGTCTTGGTTGAAGTCTCCTTTGAGATTTTTGGGGGTATTTCTGAGACTTTGTGGTCGATGACGATTCCGATCTAGATGGGATGCCTTTTTGAGTTTTTCATCGTGATATCTGAGTGTATTTTCTTCACTCGAACGTTCTGAGAGGTTTTCCGATGATTTTTGGGTGATTTTTCAGTGACTTATCAGCTTCTAGGGTTTCTGGTGGTTGAACCTAGGGTTAAATGCTATCCGGTGGCTCAATCCTCACTCAGTGGATGTTTTGGGTGACTTTACGACATCCCTGACCATATTTCTAGTAAAGTTTTCGACGGTTGCACCTAGGGTTTTCTCTGATTGATTGAAGGCCGATCTTCTCCGGTCGCGAAGAAGGAGGGTAACTCTGTCCTTATCTTGAGTGTTGTATGCTTTGTATGTGATTATCTGACTCCGTATGTGAGTATCTAGTTTTGTGTGTGAATATCTGGTTTGGTTATACTCTGTTTGTTGAAACTGTTTTTTTAAGCCGGTTCATTGATTATGGCTTCTAATACAAATGCTGGTACCTCCTCATCGGTAGACTCTTCTAGCCCCCTTTTTGTATATTCCTCTGATGTCCCTGGGGTCTCTCTTGTTCCCACTCCCTTCTCGGGTAGTGGCTATGGGGGCTGGAGGCGTAAGATGATTGTTGCTCTATCTGCTAAAAATAAAATCGGATTTGTTGACGGTTCATGTCCTCGTCCTACCACTAATGTGGCTCAATAGAGACTGTGGGATAGATGTAATAACATGGCCATTTCCTGGTTGACCTCCTCCTTGTCTCCTCAAATTGCTGATAGTGTGCAGTATTCCGATACTGCACAGAGTATATGGTCCCAAATTGAGAAAAGATATGGTACCCCTAACAAGACAAAAATTTTTGAATTAAAAAGGGAACTTTCCTACACATCTCAAGGCTCCTTAGACGTAGCCTCATATTTTAACAAGCTCAAAGGCTTGTGGGATGAATTGGGCACAATGTGCACAAATCATGGGCAGAGATGTGTGTGTGCTGCTAAAAATGGAATAATTGAGGAAGATGATAAAAATAAGGTATTCCAGTTTCTTATGGGGTTAAATGAAGCATACATGGGGGTTAGGAGTAATTTTTTGATGATGCAGCCATTTCCTTCCCTTGATAGTGTTTACAACATAGTGCTTAATGATGAGAAACAGAGACAAGTTCAATCTATTTCTCAAATCAGTCCAGACTCTATGTCTTTTAATGCTCATGCAAACAAGCACTCACTTGGGTCTAATCAGGCCACAGTGCCTAGACCTCCTATTTTCAGACCAAGAATTAATTTTGAGCAAAGCAGAGGGTCCTTAGTTTGCAGATACTGCAAGAAATCTGGGCACTTAATTGAAAAGTGCTACAAGATCCATGGGTTTCCTCAAAACATAAATTACAACAAGGGAAGGAAATCTGCAGCTGCTCATATCTCCACTGGTGATGAATGTGTGTCTGTTAATCATGGGAATCCTAATTTGTCTGTTCCTCTTGGGGATCCTTCTGCCAGCCATCACCATGTTACACACATGGATGGTCACAGCTCTGTGATACCAGGGTTGAGCAGACACCACTATGATCAATTGATGAACTTGTTACAACAGACCAAGTGAGGAGATTCCAGTGATCAAGCTCCTCCTCCCATGTGCTGCTAATTTTGCTGGTACTATGTTGACTGAGAGTCTTGTTTCTGATTCCAAATTATGCATGCTTACCCATATTAATTCTGTCACCTGGATCATTGATTCAGGGGCACCTAATCATATGACACATGATAAAAAAACTACTCTTTAACATCATACCCTTGACTGTTCCTTATCTTGTAACTTTGCCTAATGGTTACAAAGTAAAAGTAACTTGTACAGGTTCTTTTGCATTAACTTCTTCCCTTACTCTTCATAATGTGCTTCTGGTTCCTTCCTTTAAACACAACTTGATTTCTGTTCGCAAGTTGATAAAACAGTTGCACTGTATAGTTTTGTTCACTCCAACTTCCTGTTTACTTCACATGATACAGGACCCTTCTTTGAAGAGGCCTCTGGATCTTGGTAAAGAGGAAGCTGGCTTATACAAACTGTCTTGGGTGCCTCATTCCCCTTCTCCCTCTCCTGTTTCCCCTTTTACTTCTGTGTGTGCTTTGTCTGATTTTTGTAATGATGACACTGTGTCCGACAGCAAAAATGTTGGCTTACCTCCAATTGTAAACAATTCCATTTGTAATAATGATGTTGCCAATGATATGAATTACATTTGGCATTTAAGACTAGCACACACTCCTTTTGCAAATATGAGACATATTTCTGGTTTGTCTTTTCCTCTTGCTTCTAAACAACCTTTTCCCTGTTCTGTTTGCCCTATGGCCAAACATACTAGACTCCCTTTTCATGACAGCAGTATCAGTACAACTAGACCATTCTAATTAATACATGTGGATACTTGGGGTCCTTACCACACTTCTACTTCTTCTGGTTACAAATACTTCCTTACTATAGTTGATGACATTTCTAGGGAAACCTGGACACACTTAATGGGATCCAAAAGCAATGCCTTTTCCCTACTTAAGTCTTTCATCTCTTTTGTTAAAACTCAGTTTAACTCTGTGGTTCAGACTGTCAGAAGTGACAATGCATTAGAACTGGGATCCAACACTGAGGGAATATCCTTTTTTAGTAGCAAGGGGATTATTCATCAAACCTCCTGCCCTCATTCACCTCAACAGAATGGTGTTGTTGAAAAAAAAACACAGAACACTCTTTGAAACATGTAGAGCCCTGCTTTTTCAATCTGGCCTACCTGTGTCTTTCTGGGGGGATTGTCTGTTAACTGCCACCTATCTTCTTAAGAAAATACCTTCCAGAATCCTTCACCATAAGTCTCCCCATGAAATTTTGTATGGCAAAGCTCCATCCTACTCTCATTTGAGGGCATTTGGATGCCTTGCTTATGCTGCTGTCCCTATCCCTCAAAGGGACAAGCTGAAACCTAGAGCCCACTCTTGTGTGTTTCTGGGTTACCCCTTTGCCAAAAAGGGTTATAAACTGTATAATTTGGTTACCAAGAAGTGTTTTGTTTCAAGGGATGTTGTCTTCCATGAAACTTATTTCCCTTTTAAGAATAATCCTACTTCTTCTCACCCTTCTTCTTCATAATTTCCTTATATTCCTCCTGCTGATGATTTCACTGCCTCAGACTTTCCTATATTCGCTTCCCCTGATTCTCCTGTTCTTCCATCTAATTCTGATTCTCCTACACCTGATTTTCCTGATGTTGGTCAATCTTCCCTTCCTTCTTTCAATCCTGATCTCCCTACTCCTGTGTTACCTTCTTCCCATCCTCTTCCCACACCTAGAAAGTCCACTAGACAGCATAATCCTCCTTCCTACCTTTGTCAACTGCCTACCTTTTCTGTTCCTCTTCTTCCACTTTGGAATCTGAACCTATGTACTACTCTCAAGCTGCATCTGTCCCAGCATAGGAGGATGCAATGAGACAGGAGTTTGATGCTTTGGAGGCTAACCATACTTGGGATATTGTTCCTCTTCCTCCTGGTAAGAAACCCATTGGTTGTAAGTGGGTCTATAAAAACAAATACAAGTCTGATGGTCTTGTTGAAAGATATAAAGCAAGGCTTGTTATTAGGGGTGATACACAAGTTGAGGGGATTGATTTTACTGACACTTTTTCTCCTGTGATTAAGATGACCTCTGTGAAATGCCTTATTGTTGTGGCTGTCAAGAATCATTGGCCTCTTTTCCAGCTTGATGTCAATAATGCTTTTCTCTATGGTGATTTGGATGAGGAAGTTTACATGAAACTTCCTCCAGGTTTGACAGTTTCTGCTCCTATTTTTGGTTTTGTTTCTACTCCTTCTTCTACTTCTCCTCCTGTGGTCTGTAAACTCAAGAAATCCCTGTATGGGCTAAGACAAGCATCCAGACAATGATATGCCAAGTTATCTTCTGCTCTTTATTCCAAAGGGTATAAATATTCTTTGAATGACTATTCTTTGTTCATCAAAGGTAAACCTGGCTCCCTTGTGGTGGTAGCAGTCTATGTGGATGATATTATACTTACCGGAGATGACAGTGATGAGCTTACTGCACTGAAACTGTTTCTGGATGATCAGTTTAAAATCAAAGATTTGGGATCTTTGCATTATTTTTTGGGCCTTGAGATGACAGTTGTCCCTGGTGGGATGCTCCTTAATCAGCATAAGTATATTTCAGATTTACTGCATCAGTTTGACTGTGTAAATGTCTCTTCTGTTGTTTCTCCTTTGGATATTAATGTCAAACTTCATGCTGATTCTAGTGACATTTTGTCCTCTCCTGACCAGTACAGGAGTCTAGTTGGTAAGATGTTGTTTTTGACTCATACCAGGCCTGACATATGCTTTGCAGTCCAACATCTGAGTCAATTCCTCAAATGCCCCAGACTTTCCCATATGAGTGCTGCCCTGCATGTTTTGAGATACCTTAAGGGTACTCCTTCCTTGGGTTTATTTTATTCTGCTCATGCAGATTTCTTTGTTACTGGCTATTCTGACATTGACTGGGCTGCATGCCCTGATACTAGACGATCTGTTACTAGATTTTGTGTGCTTTTGGGTGATTGCTTGGTCAGTTGGAAATCGAAGAAACAACCAGTTGTTTCTCTGTCTTCTGCTGAGGCAGAATATAGAGCCCTCAGCAAAGTTGTTGCTGAGTTAACTTGGCTTTCTCGCTTGTTGGGTGATCTTGGGGTATCTGTTTCTTCTCCTATTTCTGTTTATTGTGATAGTCAGGCTGCTGTCCATATTGCTAAAAATCCTGTTTTTCATGAACGTACCAAACATATCGAGGTGGACTGCCATTTTGTTCGGGACCTGCTACAAACTGGTTTTCTCAAGCTGCTTCATGTTCCTACTTCTCGTCAACTAGCCGACCTGCTCACTAAGCCATTGCCTGGCACTGTGCTTCTTCCGCTGTTATCCAAGTTGCAGGTGGTCTCCCCCTCCAACTTGAGGGGGGGGGTGTTGAGATGAGAGAGTATATGGCCTCCAAGCCAAAGGATAAGTGACACATTGTATATCTACTGTATACTCATGGTATACTTATGTAATGGGCTATGATGATCATATATTTGAGCCCACATTCACTTTTAGCTTTTGGCCGGATCACCCGACTCGACCCATCAGTATTGTACATATATAGGCTTAGGGGCAAATATTTTGGGACGGATTTCATTTTGTTTTCATTTCTGATTAATAAACTCTCTCTCTCTTCTGGAGAGTTCTCTCAGACGCTCCTCCTTCTCTCTAAATTCTATCACTACATTCTCCATGTTTCTTCAGTTTAATCTCAAAGTTTTCAATATACACCATCAAAAAGTATATGCATGACTTGTTGACGATTCTGAAATACTATTTGCGTCTTCTATACATAGAACTTTTATATGATTTTCTTTCCTTTTTGGTTTGTCCGTGATACTACAATAGATTTTGATAATGGTGTTAACTTTTTTTTTACAATAAACTGTCGATTTCATTGATTTCAAAAGATATGTACAATGTATTCCTATGGTAGTAGTATGGACTCCTACTACTCATTTACATTTAAACTCTACTACACATTCTCATATAGACAATACTAATATGTAGCTATTAATCAAAACTAAGGATAGCAATTGAGTTTATGTAGCCCTTCCTGCCACCTTTTACATTTCCTACTTCTTGTATGTATTAACACTGCCACTTCTTTGCAAAATTGATCTTCATCAAAAGTCTTGTTATCAAACCTGATCGAGTTCCTGTTCCTCCATATCAATGCAGCAGTAGTAACAAAAGCAGTTGCAGTGATTGCCTGCTGCCAGTTTTTACTTTTAGCCTTGTTGCATATCCACTGCAACTCATCCTCCCAAGTGTTAACCGATCGCTGGTATCCCATCCAGTGACAGATTCTAAGCCATAATCTGTTAGTGATTGGACATGCAAAGAAAAGGTGTTCAAATCTTTCATCTTGTGTTTTACAGAAAGCACATGTAGTAGGTATATCAACTCCAACCTTGTGCAATCTTTCAATGGTAGGTAATCTGTGTTGGGCTGCTAGCCACACTGTAAACCTATGTATTGGCTGTACATTTGCAGTGAGCATCACATTCCTCCAATCAACCTTACTATAATTAGGAAGCATAGCAAGGTATAACTGGTGAATTTGAAATTTGTCCAGCTTACACAATGACTTCAGTCTGCAGTAGAGGGTACCTTGCAATTGTTGGTTCTCCATGACTTCAGTCCTACAATCCAATACTTTCCTAATGATCCAGGAAGCATTTTTTGGCAAAGGCACATAGCTGATATCATTCTGTTTAATGTAGTAGCACTGGAGCCATTTGATCTATAGGCAGTCTTTTTTCCTAGCAATGTCCCAAAGTAGTTTTGTTATGGCTGCCTTATTCCAGGTAGCCATATCTATGATGTTTAGACCCCCAGCAGATATAGGTCTACATATTCTCTCCCATGCAACCAAAGCTTTTTTAGATACAGAAGCACTACCTGTCCATAAGAAGGACCTGCAGATTGCCTCAATAGCCTTCAGTACCTTCTTTGGTATTATGAAAATCTGTGCCCAATATGTCTGGATGCCAAAAATAACTGCTTTTATCAATTGGCATCTCCCTGCATAAGATAACATTCTGGCAGACCAACATGTGATTCTAGCAGTTATTTTCTAAATCAAAGGAGAGTATTGGTGTATAGCAAGTTTCTTTGAGCTAAGTGGAATCCCAAGGTACTTAAAAGGAAGCTGCCCCTCACTGAATCCCAGCTGCTCCAAAAGTTCATTTCTAACAGCGTGTTGTACACCAGCCAAATATATAGCACTTCTGCTGTTATTTACTTTCAATCCTGATGCTGCAGAAAACTTATGAAAAGCTTCCTGTAATAACTTAATAGAGATTCTATCAGCTCTGCAAAACATGAGAGGATCATCAGCAAAGCAAATATGCACACAGTTTAACTTTCTGCATTTAGGATGGAAATTAAAATCTCCATTCCTATGAAGTTGTTGCAGCAGTCTGTTAAGATACTCCATTGCAATCACAAATAAGTAGGGGGACATAGGATCCCCTTGCCTAATCCCTCTCCTAGCCTTGAAAGGTTTAGTGAATCCTCCATTTAGCATCAAGGAATATGAAACAGTAGAAACACATGCCATAATCCAGTTGAGGAACTTTGCAGGAAATCCAATATAAATAAGAACCTGTTGAAGAAAGACCCATTCTAAAGTATCATATGCCTTCTTTAAGTCCACCTTAAGGACACATCTAGGAGACACACTTTTCCTTGTATATCCCTTGAAAATTTCATGACTGAGTAGGATATTATCAATGATACTCCTTCCTTCAATAAATGCTGATTGGGACTAGCCAACTATATTGCCAATTACAGTCTTCGTTCTCTTTGTAATTATCTTGGCAATGACTTTGTATACTGTTGTACAAAAGGCAATAGGCCTATAATCTTTGACAGTGGTAGGATTAGCATTCTTAGGCACCAGTGCAATTGCTGTAGTATTTATCATACTAGGCATATTGCATGTAGTAAAGAAATCCATAGTAGCAGCAACTATGTCCTCTTGCACTATCTCCCAGTTTCTTTTGAAGAATTCCACAGGAAAACCATCCACACCAGGGGCTTTATCTGTTGGCATCTCCTTTATAGCTTCTACAATCTCCTCCACTGTGACTTCTTGTATTAATTCTCTCTGTTGTACTGAAGTGAGGCAAGTACCTTCTTTCATAACAGCAGTGTTAATACAAGGAATTTCCTCAGCACACTCCCCCATCAGTGATTTGAATACTTGGATAAATTCCTGCTCCACAGCTAATGGCTCTGTCAGCTTGTCACCTAGTTCAGTATATATAGAGCTAATGTTGTTTTGGCTGGTTCTGATCTTCCATTGAGCATGAAAATACTTTGTGTTGGCATCTCCACTTTCAATCCAGTTAGCTTTGGATTTCTGTCTCATAATCTGTTCCTCCACCTTGCTCCATTTTTCAATTTTAGACAGTGCATTCCTCTCAGCAATGAGTAGATTCTGTGCAAAAGGATCCTGCTGCATTTGGCTTTGAACAATCTCCAATTTCTTTTGCTTGTACAAGTTTCTGCTTATAGGCTGCCATCTGTCTATTGATATCTTTCAGTTGTTGCTTCAATATTTTCAGCTTAGTCCATACCTTCTGCATAGGAAGTCCTTCACATTGCTGTGCCCATACCTTTTCCAAAATAGGTTTGAACTGAGGCTCCTCCATAACTACATTATAGAATCTGAAAGGTTTAGGGTGTAATAGCCTTTGACTGCCAAATTTGATAAGTATAGGAGAATGATCAGATACAGATGGGTTCAAGTATTCTGCCTCAAGGTACCCATACTGTTGGATCCATTGAAAGTTACCAAGTGCCCAGTCAATTTTACTATACACTCTTGTATTAGCATCCTGCTTGATTGACCAAGTATAATACCATCCTTTAGCTCTGAGAAGAGTGAGTTGAATTACATCTACAGCCTCTTTGAAATCCTTGATTTCAGCATCAGTGACAGGAGATCCAATTCTATCTTCAAAGTTCAGCATAGTATTGAAATCCCCACTGAGCAACCAAGGATCCTGGCTGGGAATACTTTCTGCCTTTAAATCACACCATAGTCTTTCCCTATTGCCTGCAGTATTATGAGCATATACTACACTCAAATGGAATCTGTTTGAAGCTTGTGTGCCTCCACCATACATTGAATGAATTGATCAGTCACTGTAGATATGGTTACTTGAATATGAGGTTTCCATAGCAACCATATCCTACCATTGACAGCCTTTGTATAGTTACATTGAACCTTCCATCCTTTAGCCACTCTTGCCAGTATTCTTTTTGCTTTATGCTCCTTTACTCTAGTTTCAAGAACTCCAATAATGTCTACTTTATTTACAGACAGGAAGCTTTTGAGTTCCTCCTGTTTATGGGCTTGATTAAGCCCTCTAATATTCCAAGTAGTAACAATCATGAAGTATTAGATCTAATACTCCAAGAAGGTCCTGGATCCACTTGGAATCCCCTTCTATCATCAGCCATAATAGTTGCCACAGCCTTCCCTTTTTCTGCAATTTCATTTATGTCCTCACTGGTTACAGGAAGATCCTTTGAAGCTGTTGTGATTCTGATATGTTCATCTAATATCTGCTGAGGTCCAGTAGTATTCACCATCTGCATATCTTCAGTATGTCCACTAGAATTTACCTCCACTTGATTGGTTTCAATAACAATTTTATCTGCCCCAGTATCTGCTACATCTGCAGTGGCTTTTGGTATCCACTCTTGCCTTGGGTATTGTCTTGGTCTCCTAGTTCTTTTCTTTTCCACTTTCACCTGTTCATCCCTTTCGAATTCTGCATCATTTTTGATATTGTGCCAGCACTCAATTGCATCATGTCCAAACTTAAGACAATTGTTGCAAAAGCTTGGCCTCCAGTCATACTCTATTTGTTGCACTTTCATACCATAGGGTGTTTCAATTTCAATCTCATCAGGCAAGGAATAGGCAGCATCAACTTCTACTAAAACTCTTGCAAATGAGATTTTCTCAAAGTGTGCTGTGAATTTATCTGTGTACAGTGGTTTACCCACTGCACTGGCCAATTTGCTCAAGACATCCACTGACCAATAGCCCACTGGGAGGCCTGGGAATCTGATCCATACAGGAACAGTGCTGAGCACAACATTTTGAAAAGAGAAGTCAATCTCCCATGGTTTCAGTACCATAGGCTTATTCCTGTACGAGTATGGTCCAGATTGTATCACCATATCCTTATCCTCCTTGCTATTGAATCTGAAAATACAGTATCTCTCAGCATGCAACAGGATCTGAGGCTTGGATACAAAGTTCCAAGCATGCAACACAAAGTCCTCAATTGATTTAACATTTGGATTATCACCTATAACATATCCTATTAAAGCATTTGCCCAATAATCTACCTGTGATTGTAGATCTTCAACACTGAGTTGAACCACTTTTTGTCCATTTCTTTCAATCGGAGGCATGAATGAAAGAGTCTTACCCATCTTTATTTCCTCTGACAACATCAGCAATTGTTGGTACTGATTTTGCAGGTTCAACTACTTCAGAAAATTATAATCTCCTCGCAGTTGACTCAATCATCTCTTCATTTCCCTTCGAATGAGTATTAGCTACTTCTTCAACCTCTGCATGTGAAATTTCCTTCGATTGGTACTTCTGTGGGAGGAAGTTACCAAATGTTAGGGGTTCAAGCGTCGTGGTAACACCATGAGCAGGTGTAACAAGTTGAGGAGGTGCTAAGGTAACAGTCGGAGCAACATTTCGCCGCCGTCTGGCCATATCCGGCAACAATCGCACCGTGCTATTATGCGCCGAAAAGAACACTGTTCTATTGGTTTGCTAAGTTGCGGCGAGAGCTTTTCATTTACTTTTAAGTCCAGCTCTTTTTAAATGCATTGGCTGTTGCTCATGTGGGAAAGAAAGGGAGCTCTCGTGCAGGCTGCCTACCAATTTGTGGCCAACTTCACAACATGTTCAACCAAGTTGGTGGAGCTCTTATTGTTGCCTTCGTAGTAATGGAAAATATGTATGAACTGCGGAAGTAGATAGCCAGAATCATTTGTATGTAATATATATAATACATAATCGTAAATTTTAATCAAATATAAAATTGATATTTATTTCTTGAATCGTGACTGCAATTGGCTAAAGACCTTCAAGCATGAGCAAAAATCATCCACGAGATCATCCTCCAGTTCCACGATCTTCTGCTGTGTGACCTGAATAATGCCAAAAATTAACAAAACTTGTGTGAGCGAGTTTCTCCTAAGAAAACTGTATAGTAAAACCATTGCATCCTTATGGAATAAGACCTCTTTATATAGCCACGAATTTTAGATTTAAAGCATTTTCCTAAACTTGTTGGTCTTCCTTTTCCACCAAGAAATATAATTTCATTTAATTTTTAATTATTCGGTCACAACAGGGACCGCAATATTTAATTAACAAGGTTTTCTATTATGGACTTAATTCATAATATTCAAATTAATACTACCACAATAAGTTATGAATTATTCCACTAAAATTTGTAACTGCACTCCTCGGTTCAATTTCGAAATTCTTCCATTAAACCTTATTTAACTTCCCACGTTAAGATTGAGATACTAATCGAATAAAATAAATTACTAATAATTTAATTTATTGATTATTTTCTTTAGACTTTTGCTTAACTTATTTTATGTGACGGTACAAAATTCACCTGCACAATTTACACATAAAAGCTTATAAGCTTTCATAAAGGTGTGTAATTAATCTCTAGCCCGAGACATGGATTCCATCAACTAACTATTACTTTGCTAATCTGTATCATTATTATCCAATTTACCATGCATATTGACCCATGAAAGAATCTTGCCTTTTTAAGGTAACTAACAATTTTATTAATCACCAATAAGCTTTACAATTCTATAGTATACTTATAACTCAGCGGCTATATTTATCAAAAGAAGAAAACTCAACCCTACATAATTGTTTCTAATGAAACATAAAAGGAAAAATGCATAAGTACCCCCTGACCTATAGCCGGATTCCAAACTAAACACTTTTTCCTCCTACTACCCCCTAAATTTATATTAAATAGAATTATTTGCACCCTTAACGCTGACGTGGCAGAGCATGTGTATTTCACTCTCCTAAAGGAGAGTGAGAAGAAGGAAAAAAATGATTTTTCAGATTATTTTATATCCTTTTTTTACTTTTTTCTTACTTTTTCCCCTTTTCCTTTTTCTTTGTCTTTTTTATTTTACTTTTTTTCGTTTTTTCACTAATTCCGGCGGATATTCATTCACCAACGACTTTATCTAGTCGTTTTTCTTCTATTTTTCACACACAAATTAAACTCTCAAAAAGATATATTCATAAGCAACACAAAATAAACTCAGATTTGGGGGAAAAAATCCATAGTCGAAAAAAGCTTTCTTAGCTTATATTTGTTTTTATTTCTTTTGCTCTTCCTCTCACACATAAATTACACTTTGAAGAATATCTATATATGTATATATATATATATATATATATATATATATATATATATATATATATATATATATATATATATATATATATATATATATATATATATATATATATATATATATATACACACACACACACAAAACACACTTAGATCGGGATAAAAATCTGTTGTTGAGAAAAAATAATTTGCCGAATAAAATAGTATTCGTGAAATTCTGATGACTACCATTTTATGCCACTGGGGACTAAAACAAAAAGAAAGAGAATTAAATAATCAATAAATGAGAATAATAAGAAATAAAAAAAAAGATAAGAAAAAGAAGAAGAATAAAAAAGTACTAAAAATACATGTGGGGCATGTAGCTCACCACTTGCCAAGAGTTTGGTTGTCAGCGTTAAGGGTGCAAATAATTATATTTAAAATAATTTTAGGGGGTAATAGGATTCTAGCAAAGAAAAAGTGTATAGTTGGGAATTCGGGTATAGGTCAGGGGGTACTTATGCATTTTTTCAATAATAAAATATTGTACTAAACTATAATTCCATTAGTGGCTCTCAGATTACATACGTAGGCTATTTCTCTAGCAATACTATCAACTCCTCTACTTCTCTGTTCAAATATCCTCATATTCCTTTCAATTCACAGAATATGTGTGATCTCAGCATATACCATCCTATGTAGTTATGCTCTATGAGTCCTGCCTTTAGCACATTGTATCATCCACTGCTCATGTTGCTCCCAGTTGTCTCGAACTACATCTTGCATTTGCATCCACTAAAGATCTTTCTACCATACTACCTTTGCAAATTGGCATTCTCCAAACAAGTGATCTGTGGTTTCATCATGGTTCAGGCATAGAGAGCATCTTGGTTCTACAGATACACCCAATTTGATCAACTTGTTTGTTGTTAATAGTCTCTCATTCATTGTAACCACGTTGTATATATAGCCTTTAGTCTAGCCTTATTTTGGAACATCAAACATTTCCAAGAGACTCTTGGCCTATTTCCTAGTAGTTGAAGGTAAAACTGACGAATCACACTCTTCTTGACATGCTGCATATATTACACTTGTTTTTTTTTGGTAATTAAAGCTTTATTAATCACAGCTGGAATAGTATTACAAACCATAGTCTACCTTATACGCAACTGACTATCTCTAATGCATCATTTGACTACATGTAAATCCAAACTAATTCATAACATTACTAAAGTCGGAAATGTTGCAACTGTTTTCTAGTTTTAGGGGTTCCTCTAACATTACAAATGTATACTATCTCCCTCAGTAGATCTGCACAACTACGAACAACGTTGTTGAAGATTCTCGAGTTCGTTTCCATCCAGACAGCGTATGCAACTTCAGCAACAACCATTTTGAATACATCAGCTCGACAAGTTTTGCCTTTGGCTTTACTTATGAACCATTGGAGGTTTTGGTCCCAAGTAGTTAGCTGTGGATAATCTCATGTAGCCAATGCATTGTCTGTTCCCACAGCTCAGTTGTAACTGGACACGATAGCATAAGATGGTCTCTGGTCTCTATGTATTCCTGGCACATTACACGCTGTTGATCAACATTCACTCCCCAGGTGACTAATCTGTCTTTGGTTGGTATTCTGTTTTATAAGAACAGCCACAGGTTGAAGACTGCCTTTGGTCTCGCATGATTCTTTATGATCTGATTCCTCCATGGTACCCTAGGCAGGTCTCTAAGCTGCAAGTGATATAGTTGTCTAACTGAGCAGGCATGTTCCTTCCAGTGTTGAAACTTCTGCAGTACCTCTCTAGAGGCTATAATTTTCCTGACCATCCAGCTTGCCTGTGCAGGGATTGGCATAGCTTCTATAGGATTGTTCTTTATATAATATACAGTTATCCACCTTATCCACAATTTATCTTTTTTGTGAGCTAGATCCCAGCAAATCTTCGCAATAGCAGCTTTATTCCAGAGCTTGAGGTTAGTAAGATTCATCCCTCATGCTGATTTTGGAGTGCACATTCTGTCCCAAGAGATATAGGCCTTCTTAGTGTTGGAGTTTAAAGCAGACCACACAAAACTCCTACATATAGCTTCGATCATCTTAAGGACTTTAGCAGGGAAGATGAAGAGTTGGGCCCAGTATGCTTGAATGCCAAATAGAACAGATTGGACTAGTTGGATCCTCCCAGTGCAAGACAGTTTCTTGGCAGTCCACGAGGTGATCTTAGCAGTGATCCTGTCTACTAAAGGTTGCCATTGGAGTAAGGTGATTCTCTTGGTGGATAGAGGGACACCTAAGTATTTGAATGGTAACTCACCTTGAACATAACCAAGGTGTTCTATAATCTGTTTTTGCACTTCCAGTTTAACACCACCAAAATATACTGAGCTCTTGCTCAGGTTTGCCTGTAGACCAGAGGCTTCAGAAAATTGAGAGAAGCATTTGGATATGGCTATGATAGAGGTAGTTTCCCCATTAACAAGCAGTAGCAGGTCATCAGCAAAGAACATGTGAGTAATTCCTAATTTTTTTCATCTAGGATGGAACTGGAAAGTTGGTTCTTTGTTTAATGCATTACATGATCTGCTCAGGTACTCCATGACAAGCGCAAATAGGAAGGGGGAAATGGTATCCCCTTGCCTAAGTCCCCTTGCAGCTACAAAGGGCTCTGTTGCCTCTCCATTGACTAGGATAGAGAAGCTAACTGTTGTGATGCATTCCATAATCCAGTTAGTGAATCTTCTTGGGAAACCAATCTGCTCCATAACCTGCTGTAGGAATATCCATTCCACTGAATCATAGGCTTTTTAGAGATCTATTTTAATCATGCATCTAGGTGTCACATGTGTTCTGGTGTAACTCTTGACTAACTCATGTGCTAGGATGATATTATCAGCTATCTTTCTGCCTGGGATAAAACCTGCTTGAGCTTCATTTATGATGCTTGGCATGACTTTCTGCATTCTGTTGGCCAGGATTTTTGAAATCATTTTGTAGAGGACTGAGCAGCAAGCAATTGGTCTATATTCTTTGACTATACTTGGCTTGGATACTTTTGGAATTAGAGTGATAGTGGCACAATTGATAGGCATATACATCTTGGTTGTTATGAAAAACTCCTTGATGGAACTTGTAACTTGCCTGCCAATAGTGTTCCAGGACTTTTTAAAGAAGACAGCATTGTACCCATCTATTCCTGGGGCTTTATCATCTCCAATTGCTTTAAGGGTCTCCACAATTTCCAGATCAGTGATATCATCACATAATGCCCTTCTTTGCTGTTGTGTTAAGCATGGACCATTTGTCATATACATTCGATTTATTGCTGGTATGGATGATGCTAAAGAACCCATAAGTGTCTTATAGAAGCCAATGATCTCCTTTTTTATATCTGCATTTGTAGTGATTTTGATTCCCATTGCATTTGTGAGTTCTGATATCCTGTTATGCTGAGTTCTTTCTTTCATGACTGCAGAAAAGTACTTGGTGTTGGAATCTCCAAGTTGTACTTGGTGTTGGAATCTCCAACTCTTTTTGGTTGTGACATGCTGTCTTGATTTCTTGTTGTGTGTCATTAATTCATAATGTAACTAATAAAATAAATATCAATTACATGTATAGTTTCTTTCTTAAAATCCATATTTCATGTTGACAATTTCATACTGTATTATACTCTTACAAGTCACCACGCAAAACGGAAAGGGCTTAAATTGGAAAATCGAAGTTTTAAAATTCTTCAAAAATTGTATATTAATTAAAAAGATGAATTAGATAGTATATGTCGAGATGGCCGAGTTGGTCTAAGGCGCCAGATTAAGGTTCTGGTCCGAAAGGGCGTGGGTTCAAATCCCACTCTCGACATTACTTCATTATTTAACCTTCTTTCTCCCCTTTTGAGTTAAACCTGAGTAGTTGCTTGCTATTTCATATTTTAAGGGGGGACCCGATACTAAGAGCTTTTAAAAACTAAATATCCTACTTTATGTGTTATAATGTTATCATATCAGCTTTGATTAGTGGTGTATAAAGGAAAAAGACAAATTATATTAATTGATAATTCGAGTCGAATCGAGAAATAATTCAACTATGCTTTGATTTAGTATTGGGGGATAAAAACCCGTCATAATTGGTTTGGTTGGTTTTAATTAAATAAAATCAATCAGAAATCAAACCAATCCGACATATTATATATATATAGTGATGTAATTTATAAATATTTCTTAACAAATTTCATAGTATTATCTTATAAGGTATTATTTTAAGGTTGGACTAAGAATTTTGGTCTGTTCCAATAAGTTTTATAATATTTTGTACTTTTCTTGAAAAATACTTTATATAGTTGTATCTTACTAGGATTAAAGAAATATTTTGAGCACAAGTTATAAGTTTTGTTCTACGAAGATTTTACCCGGAAAAATCTCGAATAACCCAAAAACCCGAGAAATACTGAGATTGAAAAACTCGAGTTTATTGATTTGGTTTGTTCTTTAGATTTAATAACTCGATATAATTGGTTTGGTTTGTAATTATAAAATCCAAACTAACCCGACCTACACACACCCCTAACTTTGATCATTAAAATCGATGTAATTGTTGAAATAAAATAAAGAAAAATGATTGAAAATAAATAAAGAGGTAATGTTTTCATCTTTTTATACTACAAAAATCAAAGTTATCGAACCATGTATACTAATCTCCTCATGTGGTAATTTCGAATTTAGACAGAATACATTACTGTGCCTTTAAATTTGGGTTATTTTATTATTTGGACCTTTAAATATAAAGTTTTCATTATTAGGCTTTTTAATTAAATTATATGTGTGTCAATTAGACACTTTATAGATCATTTAAGAATTTTTTTTATAAAATTTAAACGTGTGTATTACAGCTACCTCTAAGACCTTAAAATATTCCACCTTATAGAATTAACCCCCAAAATAAATTGAAACTCATTTTCAGATAATAGAAACCTGACGGTCGGCTATGGCGACATAGTGTCCTAAAAAGCTCCCTGAAAATTTCCTCCGTTCAACTTTATCTCACTTCTTCTTGTTTCGATTTTACTGAAATATCACGCTATTTTTTCTATTCCTTATCTAATTAAGCTGGTGTAGCTTACAAGTGTCGTATAAAGAGAACAAGCATGCCAAATGAAAATATTCAAATATAAACTTTCTTTTAAAAAAAACAATTAAGAGGAGAAATGATGGGTTCACGAAAAGAAGAAGAGAAATAAATGTAGGGTAAAAGCTAGCTTTAATTAAAAATAATGAATTAGAATGTAATAATAATCAACAATCTTTTTCTTATGTTCATGCGTCCTTTCTCACGCACTCAATCATATCACTACAAAATGTTTAATTGGTGTATATATAATTCAGTTGAAAGGTCTTATAATAACTCTATGTTTAAATATTCAAGTGATAGAAGAGATCAAATTTAAAGGTCTAATTATGTATTTTGTCTTTAATTTACTTGTGATTTGTGAAAATAATTTTTAAGTTGTTCAACTTGTTTCGTTTCAGATACTAAGATTTTAAAAGCAGATAGCATGATAATTCATAGGATAAAATCTTAAAGGAGGCTCCTAGAAATATCATGCTAAATAGCAAATTTACCATAATAAAAGGTGGTTGTTTAATTTCACTATCTAATCCACCTATAAAAATGAGAAAAAATGACTCAATTTACTTAAAATTCGTTGCAAACATTAGGCTGTTCGCGAGACTGACTCTTTTTATTTAAGGATAATTATCAGCTATATCCATTTATAAGCAGCTTATTACCAAAATTAATTAATTGATAAAATACTATTAATATTAGCTAAATTTGTCAATTAGCTATTTGTAACAAAAAAATATTAAATTTTTGCTTTGTGTTGAGTGGGCGTTATTAGAATAGATTGAGCACAACTTAAGGAACGTAAATATCAGCTTTGGTATGATTTAGTAAAGTTTTAAGGTGATTTGAATTTAAAATTCGAAGTAAAAGTTGAACATGAAAAAAATTATATGTGTATCACACTGTGTATCATTTGTGTATCACACACGTATCAATTGTATATCACATGTATATCCATGTATATTTGTGTGAGAGATACATACATGTATGTTCTTCAAATTTAATTACGAATTTTGATACAAAACCAGTCCAAATTACCTCCAATCTTCTTCAAATTTTGTATATTGACTTATCTATATATTTCAATGAATTTTATCTATACCCATATTTTTGTATTTCATCACCTTATTTGCTACCCCGTCTATGAAATTTCCTTTTCATTTTGTATCTAATGTTGCTAATCACACTTCAAAATATGGAAGGTGATTTTTGCAAGTGATTTTTTTGATAGAAAGAACCCTATTATTTAGTTTTTCAACTTTTGTTGGCTAGTTTTGGTAAGTCTGTGACTAATGGCTAGAGGTTGGTAAGTTAAGATTTATTTGGGACATTTGTGTAAGTTTCCCTTTATTCAAACTCTCAGTTTGATTAGCTGTGTCAATTTTCCTAGTTGATAACCTATTTAACTTGAAAATACGAGTAACAATTAAATTTAATTTATGGTTTTAAAGATATATGAGTTAGTTCAGTACTAATTAATAATCAAAAAATATGAAGTAAAAATAAAAGAGACAAGTAAATTAATTCGATGTTACTTAGTAGCAGTAACCTCGAGCATAATTATCTAGAGGTAAGATTGGAATAATAAGAACAATAAAATAATAAAAATAAAGTTGGAACAATAAATTTTACTACAGGACAATGCTGATGAATAGTATGTGAAAAGGTAGAGAATATATTCTTTTCTTAATCATCAGATGAACTTACAAATGATTGGGATTCCCTTTATATAATAGAAGAACCCCTAAATAAGGAATATTTCTATTTACGGTAAGGAATATTCTTGGTACAACTGTTTAACCGCCTGGTACGGAATCGTACAATCCTCTTTCAAAATTTACCAAGATCTTGGTGACGTGACAGGAATCTAGCTCAGTCAGTTACAAATCCATAACGATACTATTCCATGGTCGAGAACACTCGACCTCGGTATGTATCGTGCTCTGTCTTTGAACTCGGGTTTGGTCCCTTGATCTCGAACTTGATCTAGCCTAGACTCGGACTTTGGACGAGTATACAGATCAAAGGCATACGATCTCGACTGTATACAGATAATCTCTGCATTTTTTGGAGTACTATAAGAAACGATTTGATCCTCGTTTTACCGTAGCCTTTAGTGATGACATCATTTCGTGATGCAGGCCTTCGAAGTGACTGAAATGTCCCATCGGTCTACTTCCTCAAAATACTGAATGCATGCCAGTATTGGTCGAACACCAACACCGTCGAACCATCGTTGCACTTCTATAAATATGAGGTTATTCTTTTAAGTAAAGAATTTTACTCTTTCTTTTCATCTTTCCCTTCTTCGTCTCTTTCTCTAATCACCTATTTTCACCGCCTCTTTAAGCGCCTGAAAATGCCAAGTCCTTTTAAAAAATACCACATTCTGATACAACATGTATTCTTTAGCTTAAAATCATGGCTAAAACTTCCAAAACGGTCCCTAAAAAGATAAAGTGCCGTCTTCTTCTACCTCCTGGCCAAACCGGTGGTGCTGCCAACTCTCGAGGAAATCACCCCCAACCCTTGTGTGATTAAGAAGTACTTTAGTATTGAAAATACCACCGACGTCCCAGGCTGATGCAAACATACATCTCGATATCTTAGCTTGATATCAGAGAAGCACCTTAAGGATGTGAAAAAGGACTGTGGCTGGGGAGCTGAGGTCGTGGTTCAGATCTCAAGCCTCGAGGACAACATTACTACCCACGTAGAGGGCTTTTTTAAGTGTTTACACTTACCCCTTCACACTGGATCCCCTTTATCTGGTGGTGATCGACTTCTGCAAAACGTACGAAATCACACTCGGCCAGATTCATCCCTCTTTTTGGCATATCGTGATCATACTACACTACTTTTTCGAAAAGGCCGAGGGGTTGGAATTCACCCTCAATCCTAATTGGATTGTACCGGCCCCAGATGTTTCGAGGGCTTGTAAAGTTGCAACATCGCACGAAGAAAGACTTATTTGACAGCAACGACGAAACCAAGGATCGGGGCTGGATGAGCCAATTTGTCATAGTAAGGACTTCGGATAATATTCATCGGGAAAAAATACCGTTCCCGAAGGGATGGAATTATAATTGTAAGTGGATTTCTTCTTCCTAATATCTATATATACTCCACTTCCACATCCCATAATAAATTTTTATCTTTTCTACAGTTATTGCTTGGACATCTCACAGTATCCCCGATCTCGAGGACTAGGTCCAAAATTTAGTTGCCACTTCCTCGTATAATGACTGCAAATGGAGTGATTTATCGAGGGGAAAATGGAAGTCAAACATCATGGTAAATTTTTTCCCCAAGTTTAAGATATTTCTCATTCATTAGTGGCGTCAACTTATTCACATTCACTTGTGTAGACATCAGAGATATCTGCAAAATGAAGCCAGCCCTGCTTGGGGAAGGGACCAAGTCTTCGATCGCGAAGTCAGTTAAAGATAATAAAAAGAAAAGGGTTTCGAAGCCTGAAGACACTTAAGACAAGAAAACCCTTGCTCGAAGGCTACGGAGGAGATTTGCTCAAGAGGTCTCTGATTTGGCCCATGATTCCTTGGATGACAAAGAAAATGGTATTGAAGAGTCAGTATTGGTACCTCGAGTCAGAAAACGAATTGAAGCTGCCAATCCCTCCAAACTAGAGACCTCATCCTGTGGTGAAGGGACACTAAAAAATGATTCGGGCAAAGGCCCCCGTGTTCTCGGAATTTGAGATCACTCCTCCAACTTCAACAAATATACTGAAGGGGGAAAATATGGAAACCCCCAAATCTAATCAGAATTCCTCTAGTGACGAGCTCGGGGCCATGACAACATGTCATTCCTTTTGCCTTCCATCCTATTCCGAGGAGGCAATCGAAGATGCAAACGTTCTGCGTACGCCCGATCTGAGAAAGGTCCTCAAAGAAGATCCCTTTTAGGGTTGTTTTTCTAGGCTCGAGGATACCACTGACCTTAATGATGCACCCACCATCTTCGAAGAGGCTCAACATCTCCTCTCTCGGGTAAATACATACATTCATTATAGTAATTTTCTCTTTATTTTTTCCTTTAACTGATGTATCTTCATTCTATGTATAAGATATTGTAATGATTAGAGCTGAGCTGAGCTAATATGAGGCCGTGCTCAAGAAAGTTCTGGGCAAAGAGAAGGCCCTGAGGCTTGATGTGCCGGAGTATTTCGGTGTATTTGATACTAATTGCTTAGATTTTAGCTTGTTTTAAATGCAATTTCCCTTTGTACTTATGTAATTTTGGTATTTTTGCAGTGTATGAGGCTTAAGGACCTAAGTCATGGAAAAGAGTTCAAAAATCCACAAAAATACAAGAAAAAAGCAAAAAGGCATCGCAAATGTAGAAATGCTATTGAAAAACCCACATGCGAGCTGCAGATTTCACACCAAGATTGCATATCAAAATAGATTTCTAGGCAAAGTTCAACATAAAAATATGTGGCCCCATCTGCCATCACATAACCTGTTTGCGAGCCGCAGAATTGACCGCAAACTAAACATGAAGCCTATTGAAGGAAGAAAATGCGATGCAGAATGCAGTCACATTTCTATAATGCATACCACAAACCATAAATGTGATGAAGGCCTGGAAACTAGGGTTACAATCTACGATGGCAATGTCAAGAATGTAGACTGCATGTTTGTTATGCGATAGAAATGCGATCGCATATTCAACCTGAAAGGCATTTTTTCCAATTTTTGTCTCGATTTTTGGCACACTATAAATAGATTTATTAGGATTTTGTGGGCTCATTTTGTCTGACTTTGAAGCTAGAATACAAGGCATTAATAGCCCTCTCTTTTGGAAGTTTTAGGTCAAAACTTTTTCACTTTGTAAGCTTTATGACATTAAATAGTCTCTTCCTTTTTTATTTTAGCATCTGTAGCTAATTTTAAATACACTAAATGGGTGTTGTGTTAATAGGTGTTTAATATTTATTTTATATATATATATATATATATATATATATAATGATTGATATTTATTAACTTTTCGTTCTTCATTTATTGTTGGTGGTTGCAAACATTAACAAGTACCATTAAATTCTTGCTTTGCTTGAGAAAGTGCGTTGGAATTTGATAGAAGTAAATATCAAAGACTCAAGGCTTTAAACCTTATTTAATAGAATCGCTTAGGAATAAGTGAATTTTATTTGTCATATATTGATTGTTCTTAATTGCAACTCTTTTATATTAGGAAAAGTCATAAAGAGGAAATACTACCCAACGTTTGAAAATATTGGGTAGTCATTTAGACATCATTTGCATATCAAAATGATCTTCCATTAGAAATATATCATATTAACACCGATAGTATTACACTTCATTATAGGGGAGACAACCTTAATTTCTTTAATTAAATTAATTACATTCTCAATATTTCAACTAGTTGTTACTTCAAATCAAAATCAACTCATACTTTTGTCACCATTAATTCATACTCTTGCTACCGTTAAATGGATACTACTATGACTTTAGTCCAGCAACACACTAATCGAGTAATCTTTTCACACCTATTCCCTATGGGATTCGACCTCAACCTTGTTGGGTTATTGTATTTTACACCGACCGCCTTACACCATTTATTAAAGTGTAATTTGAGTGTATCAAATTTTAGCTTCATTGCCGGAAAATACGATTTTGTAATTACTAATTAGTGTGTGATTTTCTTTTTGTCTTATCCTATTCCATCACACTTTTCTTGGTTTTCTTGGTGTTGATATGAAAACATGTCCGAATATGGTGATGATATAGAGGCAGAAATGGGAGAAAATCCTTTTGGACATCAAAGAGTATATTAAGGATACAAATGCTATTGTAACTCCGATTGTCGGCGCTGCAACTTTCAAGGTGGAACAAGGTTTAATCCTTATGCTCAAAGCGAAGGTTTTTTTAAGGAATTCCATTGATGATGATCTAACACAATATCTTAAGAACTTCTTGGGTGTGTGTGCAATACATAAGCAGAACAATGCCTATGATGATGCTCTAAGGTTGAGATGTTTCAAGTATTCTCTAGCTGGGGACGCAAGGAAATAGCCTCAAAATTTGCCACCGAACTCCATTCATTCTTGGCCTGAACTTGTCTGAGCATTCTTATCTAAATCGCAAAGTAAGCAGTCTGAGCTCCGGGATAAAATATTCTTTTTCAAGCAAGCACCAGGAGAACATCTCATAAGGCATGGTATCATTTCAAATTATATTTGGTGAGTTCTCCTAACCATGGTTTTCCAGATTCTATCTTGTTGGAAATATTCAATATGGGCTTGGATCCTATGAACCAATCTATAGCCAAAATTCAGCTGACAGGTCTTTCATGGACAAATCACTTGCAAGGGTGACACGAATACTTGACAAAATGGCAAAGCATAATCAAGCATGGAATTTTGAGGACACTACAGGTGGAATTAAATATGGGTCTCCTTCTTTGAGCAACATGATCAAGGAAAATCAAGAGAGAGACCAGGTGATTGTAGGGCCTGCTACAAACACCAATGTGTTGACAAAGATGTTCATCAAAAGCCAAACGAAGAAGGTAAACGTGGTTGAGGATGTGCAACCCATATCAAGTGAGGATTTTGAGGAAACAAATTATGTTAACAACTCTCAAGGAAGCTATCAAATGCAACAATACCAAGGTCAAGGAGAATAAAATCAATGAAGGCCAAACCCATAAGGGCAAGGCCACCAACAATGGCGTAATGATCAAGGTGGCTCAAACCAAGGAAATTGAAATAACAACAACAACTTGTCACACCAGAGTTCAAACCCTTATGATCCTCCAAAGGGTCAAAATTCAAATCAAGGTTCCTTAAGTGAGTCTAAGTTGGAAAGTATTCTTGAACGGGTATTGCAAAATCAAGAAAAATCCGACATTTCTACGAGGAACATGACCAAGCTTGTAGGCTCTTATACCGCATCCATTCAAAATTGAATATGCAATTGAGAGAACTCTTTAGGGAACAAAACCCAGAGCAAAAAGGAACACTCCGTAGTGACACAATTGTGAACCCAAAGGGTAGTGGGAGTGGCCCAACTTCCTATGTCATGGCAATTACTACTAGGCGTGAGAAGGTACTACAAGGAGAGGGTGAACAAGTGATTGAGGTAGAAGAGTTCGAGAAATAGGTTGAGGTTGAAGATCCAAGGGTTGTCGAAATTGAGAAGATTCCGGAAGATGTGCAAGTGCAAAAAGAGAACCGGGAAGAGGTAAAGGAAAAGGAAAAAGATACACCAAAAACTCTTCCACCTATTCCTTGACCTCCTCCTCCATTCCCTCAAAGGCTTATGAGAAGAGTTGATAATAGATAATTTGAAAAGTTTTATGACATTCTTAAGCAATTATCGATGAATATCCCAATTCTGGAAGCGTTTCAAAAGATGCTAGGTTTTGCAAAGTATTTGAAAGATTTTATCACCAAGAAGAAAACCACCAAAAATGAAGTGGTAAATGTGACTCACTGGGTTAGTTCCATCATTGCAACATCACACATTAAAAAGAAAGAAGACCCGGGAGCTTTTACCATTCCTTGTGCCATCAGGGTACATGATTTTGCAAGAGCCCTTTGTGATAATGGAGCTAGCATCAACTTGATGCCTTTTGCCATTTACAAGAAATCAGGATTGGGTATGACAAGGCCCGCAAGTATGAGATTTCAAATGGCCGATCGTTCTATCAAACGCCTAGTGGGATTTGTTGATTATGTACTTTGAATGTCTGAAAATTTCATTTACCTGCCGACTTTGTAATCCTTAATTGTGCGGCTGACAAAGAGATCCCTATCATCCTGGGGAGACCATTCCTTGCCACGGGAAGAGCACTCATAGATTCAGAATGGAATGAGATTAAATTTTATGTGAATGATGAAGAGGTTACATTCCAAGAAAATAAGGGTATGAAACTACCGCATGAGTATGAAAGCATCTCGGTGATCGATGTTGTTGATGATGTAGAGGATGCGGTTGAAATGAAAATAGAAGAACAATGCCTCGGTGAAGCGTTGACGGCTATTTTGGTAAACTTTGATGGTGAGGATATGGAGGGATATATGGAATCGATAAATGCATTGGAGGGACTTGGTTCTTACACTTATGCTCTAGCAAAGCTCTCTCTCTCGACTTGGAGAATAGAGCCACACCTGCCGCAAAGCCTTCTATTATTGAGCCACCATAACTAGAGCTCAAATCATTTCCACCACACTTGAGGTATAAATTTCTTGGCTTAAATGATACTTTACCGATAATCATTTCTTGTTTGTTAAATGATGTGTAGGTAGAACGATTGTTGGATGTCTTGAAGGAGCATAGGAAATCCATTGGATGGAAAATTGCGGACATCCGTGGGATTCCCGCGGGAATTTGCAAGTATGAAAACTAATTAGAAAGGGAGACAAAACCAAGTGTGTAACATCAACAACGACTGAACCTATCAATGCAAGAGGTGGTAAAGAAAGAAATCATCAGATGGTTGGATGTCGGGGTAGTCTACCCCATTGTCGATAGTTCTTGGGTGAACCCGGTGCAATGTGTGCCGAAAAAGGGAGGCATGACCGTAATTTAAAATGAGAAAAATGAGTTCATCCCAACAAGAACGGTGACCGGTTGGAGGGTGTGTATGGATGATATGAAGCTCAACAGTGCCACATGCAAGGACCATTTTCCTCTGCCTTTTATTGATCAAATGCTTAATCGGCTAGTGGGAATGTCATTCTATTTATTCCTTGATGGATATTCTGGATACAACCAAATCAACATAGCATTGAAGGACCAAGAGAAGATGACATTCACTTTTCCTCTATGGAACGTTTGCTTTTAGCCGGATGCCATTTGGTTTATGCAACGCTCCGGCTACTTTTCAAAGATGCATGATGTCCATTTTCTCTGACTTGGTAGAGGATTTTCTAGAAGCCTTCATGGACGAATGCTCGGTGGTAGGTGATTCTTTTGGGCATTGTGTTAAAAATCTTAGACAAGTTCTTAAGAGATGTGAAGAGACCAACCTTGTGCTCAATTGGTAGAAATGTCACTTCATGGTGGATAAAGGCATCGTGTTGGGGTATAAAATTTCAAAGCATGGCATAGAGGTTGACTGGGAAAAGATAGAGATTATTTCTAAGCTTCCCCCGCCTACTTCCGTCAAGGGTGTTCGAAGTTTCTTAAGGATGTCGGGTTCTATAGGCGCTTCATCAAGGATTTATGTAAGATTGCAAATCCTATGTGCAAACTCCTTGAGAAGGATGTCAAATTTGTGTTTGATTCTTCAAGTCCCTTGAGGAGTTAAGGCAAAGGCTCACCACGGTGTTAGTTTATACGCTTAACGCTAGAGGGGGGGTGAATAGCGTTATAATAAAATTAACGTAAACTTTGCGGAATTAAAAACTTGCAGGAATAAATAAGTGCGATAAGTAAATAATAAGGAACGAACGCACCGATGTATCCTGGTTCACCACAACCCGTGGCTAGTCCAGTCCCCGAGAGACTCTCTCGAGATTTCCACTATCTTCGTCAAGCTTACGGGTGCTTAACAAACCGTTACAGTTGCTCAAGGATACCACACCTTAAGACTTCACTTGCTTGAGGATACCTCACCCCAAGACTTCAACCACTAAGACTTTGGGTACTTAGCAAACCCGACAAATGAGAAGATATGTTCTTCTCAAACAACTCTCTTTTACAAGAAATACTCTCTCAATAGAGTGGATAAAGAGAAACAAAATAAGCTCTATGAACAACACAAAGTTGTCTATCAAATGGCTCAACAAAAGCTCTAAAATGATGCTTGAAAATGATCAATATGTATATCAATATATGCAGGAGTTGTATATTTAAAATCAGCTCAAAATACCTCTTTTTATAGGTGAAAAAGGGGTGCTGACCGTTGCTTAATTGATAAATAAAATCCCTGATTCTGTGCTCAGACAATCGATTGTTTGGAGTAGACAATCGATTGTTTGGAGTAGACAATCGATTGTTTGACCAACGTTCAAAAATAGATTCCTGATTTTAGGCTAAACAATCGATTGTTAACCCTGAATAATCGATTGTTCTTCAACATTCAAAAATCAATTTAGGATTCTGTGGGAACGGTCAAAAAATAATCGATTGTATGAAAATGACAATCGATTGTTTATGAGTATAATCGATTGTATGATAACAACAATCGATTGTTTTGATGTTTAAAAACTTCGGTTGCACACTGTCTCAAAATAATCGATTGTTAAAAGTAGACAATCGATTGTTTGCTATTTTGAAAAACTTCAGATCACACTGTCTTAATACAATCGATTGTTAAAACCGTATAATCGATTGTTTGCTATTTTGAAAAACACAATCGATTGTAAGAAGCATATAATCGATTGTTTAGGTCCAGATTTAAAAGACATGTTTAAAAACCATTTTGACTAAAATACAAATCATTTTGGTTTAACACAAAGATGCATGTTTATGATAAATATAATTTAATAAAATATTTTATGCATGTTTATGATGACCTAATGTTGAGCCAAAGGATAAGATAACTTAAATGTTGTCCTTACATTGGTTCTACCAAACGACCTACGTCTTGGGTCTTTGGTATTGAACTCTTTGGCTCGTTCATGCGATTCCGTCATCAGTATGCTTCTCGCCATTTGATTGATTGTCATATTATATCGTTGTTTGACACTTGACTTCATTGTTTGTCATTCATCAAAATCTATACCTGAAAATCATGCTCATACAACCAAAGCGCACATATCATAGATATACATGATTTCCAACACACGACACCTATTATTGTTAGACCCGATTAGTCTCTTCCTTCGAGCTCATGTATGATGCCACCGGTGTAGCTATTGGGGCAATGCTTGGCTAATGTTACAAAAAGGTTCTCCACCTGGTCTACTAGGCAATCAAAACACCCAATGGGGTGCAAATGAATTACACGGTAACTGAGCAAGAACTTCAAGCCATTGTCTATGCTTTTGAGAAGTTCTAGCAAAAACAGTTAATACAAATAGGACCGACTGGTCAAGGAAGCTAGATGATGCATTGTGGGCATACCGTACGGCGTACAAGACTCATATTGGTTCTTCTCCATATCGGTTAGTCTTTGGAAAAGATTGTTATGTACCCGTGGAACTGGAACATAAAGCCATGTGGGCTTTGAAGAGGTTGAACTTGGATTGGGCTGAGGCTGCAAAGTTGAGGTTAACACAACTCAACGAAATGGAGGAATTCTGTTTCCATGCATATGAAAGTGCAGCTGTGTATAAAGAAAGGATGAAGTTTGTCCATGACAAAAAGATCTTGAAGTGGGAGTTCAAGTCGGGTGACTTGGTTTTGCTGTTAACACAATGCTCAAATTGCTTCTAGGCAAGCTCAAATCAAAATGGTCCGGTCCATTCAATGTGGTCAATGTCTCTCATTTTGGAGCTGTGGAACTAGCATCGGAAGATAGGCTCCGGAAATTCAAAGTAAATGGCCAACATATCAAACACTACTTGGGTATAGATAGAGAAAAACGTTTGGTGGAGCAGCTAACTCTCAAAGATGGTGTGTGCCCGACCATTGACTGAATCCAAAGGAACACTAACTTCTCGTGCCGCGATGTTAAATCAAGTGCTTCATGGGAGGTAACCCATGTGTAGTAACACCTTTTTTGTTCTTTAAATTTTTAATTTTTAATAGATAGATTTAGTTGAGCAATTTAAAGTGTGTGTTAGATGCAGGGGATTCAAAAAAATCACAACACTGGGTAAGAATGCATAAGAAAGGAAAGAAAAATCACTGCGTGAATTTTGCTGCGAAGATGCGATCGCATTTTCACTATCGGACCGCATTTTGGTCACAAACCAGAACAGTGAGCTTGGCTAAAATCGTTGGTCAAAATGCGACAAGGTGGTGCACTTTGCGGACCGCATTTCAACTATGTGATTGCATTATGCACGTATTTGCTACCCCTTAGTAAGTCAATTGAACTCACTGCATAACACTTATGTGGTCGCATAGTGTGTTATGTGGTGACTTTCCCATCGCAAAGTGTCAAGTATGTCGGCGCATTCTCTTATCTATCACACATTCAAAACAAAATAAAACCAAACAAAAAAAAAGAGAAAAAAACAAGAAACACACACACACACACAAAAAGAACAAAAATAAAAGAGAGGCAAACAAAGATCGAAAAAAGGGGAAACAACGTCAAGTGATCGAATCCTATAAACCCATTCATCTCCATAGTGCTCGTGCTCATATTCACTGGTATGTGTTCTTGCCCTAATTTTCCATTTTCAATTTCACGTCTATCTTTTCTTTCTTTTTTTCTTTTTTTTTTTCATTCTGCATTTTTTATTGTGTTGTTTTTTCGTAGTTGTTTTGTACATATCATGATCGTTTATGGGTAGAAAATATATCTGGGGTAATGGGTAGAAATAAATAGGACCGCCATTGTTTAGAGATGAGCGGAATCATGAGAACGATGATATTTGCAGCCCGCAAAACCAAAATGCGGTCTGCATTTTGACCACATTGCTAAACCCTAGTCTTCTGAGGACGATGATGAAATGCGATGACATTTGCGATCACATAATTAATATGCAGAACTCAAAGTCACTGCAAACTAAAACAGACTACTCAGTTAAACGTTTGCTATTTGCGACCATTTTACGATCACATTTCCCACTTTTGTAGTGGTATTTGCGATCGATGATTATGCGGCCCGCATAATGGTTATGCGATTGAATAATCCGTTGCAGACTGAGCTCCAGCGGGGCATATCAATAATGCGACACGTTTGCGGTCTGCATAGTGGTTATTCAACCGCAAAACGTGTCATATTTTTTACTTCTTCTTTGAATTTTTCTGTTTTTGTTTCATTGTTGCCTATAGTGTTGCTCATATTTCACCTTTGTACAGATATGGCTCCCCAAAAGCATGCAACCTCTACCTAGAGAATGGCATCCTCCAGTCGTCACGTGTCACAAGCAAAACGACCACGGACGGAATCTAATGTACTATGCCCCTCCTAGTTAAATGAGGAGGAGCTCTTGCCCTCAGTTAATTTACAGGTGGAGGCAAGAAGGAAACATGGAGATCACTTCCACCTACGATTTGGGGTTGAGGGATCTAGGGAGCTGTATAGAGAAGGACTTCCTGGGCGAGAAGCCATTGAGCTTGAACGGACTACAAGAACAGTACCCCCACATCTTGGTCAACATAAAATCAAGAAATTGGGAGTTCTTCACTAAGCCACCCACTGAGTATAACGAGTCCCTTGTCCATGAATTCTATGCATAATATGGAGCCTCCAAGACTGCGCACCACAAACACAACAGATAGTGACACTATCCTTGCTCGGGGGAAGAGTGTGTTTTGCAACAGTTCCATTAATAAGTTGTACTTCCCTAGCTGGAGAGCAGGCACCGTTGAGTACGATGCCAAATATGGAAATAATGAGAATGAGCGTGGTTGGATTGCTTTGGTGATAGCAAAGAGAACCCCTGCTTGGATCAACCTTGGACATAAGATATACAAGGAGGATCTCACAAGAGAGGATCGATTCTAGCTCAGCTTTGTTACGTCTCCATTGATACCATCCCGGAACGATACTGATATAGGCATTGACAAGGCTCTCCTCCTTGCATGTATCATGGCGGTCTCGATAGATATCACTTTAATTCTTCTAAGGCTTGCTGATGTTCTAGGGTCCACGCGAAGTCCTTTTTCTTTTTTAGCAAGGAGAAAAATCGGTGACTCCGATCCGACGACCTCAAAATGAATCAACCCAAGGCATCGATTTACCCTGTTAGTCTTTGCACAACCTTTACACTATCTAATATCATGATATCCTTGATATCCTTGATCTTATCAGGGTTGATTTTGATACCCCGATTTGACACCATGAAGCCGAGGAACTTACTCGAGCCAACTCTGAGTGCACATTTCTTCGGGTTAAGTCTCATGTTGTATTTCCTAAAGATTGCAAATGTGGTCCTCTGCGCACGAGGACTTAACTAATATATCATCAATATAGACTTCCATTGTTTTACCTATTTGTTCTTCAAACATTTTGTTAACTAGGCATTAGTATGTAGCTCCTGCATTATTTTTATCCAGAAAGTCATTACTTTGTAACAATAAGTTTCAAATTTAGTAATAAATGAAGTCTTTTGATGGTCCTCCAGGTTCATTTGAATTTGATTGTACTCAGATTAGGCATCAAGAATAGTTAGGGTCTCATGGCTAGCCATGGCATTGATTATTCGATCGATGTTTGGAAATAGGAAAGAATCTTTCGGACATGCTTTGTTCAAGTCCTTATAGTCCACACACATTCTAAGCTTCTTTCCTTTTTAGGAACTACAACTATATTGGATAACCATTATGGGTACTTTACATCCCGAATGGATCCTTGTATACCACTAAAACCGAAAAGCTCGATTTTGCAATTACTATGGCATTCCGTAGCTTCACCTTGAAGGCCTAGGACATAGCTCGAGGTCCGACCTCGAGGGCTTTTTATGCCCAAACTCGGGGCAGCACAAATTGATGGTTATCATGAATAAGCGTGAGGATCCCTAGGCACACGTTATTCCTCTAACATCACCAGCAAGAATAGTACCAGTCCGTGCCAGACTATTGAGTGGTTATACTGGCTACCTTTCATTGTAATAAATGAATTTGTACTATGTTGTATTCTCCTTCATATAAAACATGGATCCTTATTGTTTTGAAAGACACATATATTGAATAGAAGAACAAGAGTATTCTTTGCTCTCTAACTTAAACACATTCTACCTTAATTCTATTACTTATACTTATTGCTTATCTTTACTATCTTTCATTGATTGTTACTCATCTATTACTCATTATTAATCATAAAGAGCATTCATCAAATCTCTCAAAGTTGTTACTCCTTCATCGGCCGTTCACAGCTTAGTACCTAGCTCGACCTCGAGACCCCGTATAACCCAGCTAGAGGCCCTGATTCTCAACCACTCGGCTTACTTAAACATACCGCCTTCAAGTTTTTATCTTATTTTCTAGTCTCATACTTAGCATCTACAGCTTAAAATTATCATAAAAATAAATCACGTATTTTTAGAACCACAAAATCAAATCTAATTGTAATTACCATTTTGAAGGAAAACAGTTGGCCGCCTGCCGTGGGGTTAAGAATAATAGTGATTGTTTTCTTACTGGTTTACTACATAATGCAAGTTATCTTTCACACTTTTTCTTGTCTAAGAATCTTTGATTTCAGGTCAAAATATCTAACTCAAGTTAATGCATATGAAAACAATGGTCTTAAGGACCAGGGAAAGAATGGTGTAGCTGTTCTAGGTATTAGTGTACCACCGTAAAACCCTAAGGGTGCACCAGAACCAATACCCATGGATATGGTCTCACGCGACGCCCAACCTGTTGATATCAACTCCTGCATTAATGGGAATATACACCAAGAAAGTCAATAGGAAACTCGAAAAAATCCTACCGGGAAAGAGTGGCAGACAAGGGAAACGGAGAAGGAAACCCTCAACACGTCGTTCATATAATCATTGGGGGTACTGACATTCCCCAAGGACCCATGATCAAACAGATAAAAATATCTGCTACAAGGGAAGTACTAGTTCGGGGCCGCGTGTTTAAAGACATCCTTGCATTCCGCGAGGAAGATTTTGAGACCTTGGCTCGACCACATAACGATCCGCTGGTAATTTCGTTTCTTATAAATAACATTTGAATTAAATGTGTACTATGGATCCATGTAGCTCGGCCAACATAATCAGGCCGAAGGTGGTAGAACAGCTCGGATTGATCGATCAGATCGTACCTACCTCCTGAGTCCTCAACGGCTTCAACATGGTTAGTGAAGCAACAAAGGGGGAGATCACCCTCCCGATCAATATGTCTGATGCAATTCAGGATGCTAAATTCCATGTCATTGGAGGTGACATGAGGTATAACTCATTGCTTGGTAGGCCGTAGATACACAACATGAGGGTAGTACCGTCAAATCTGCATCAGATGATGAAGTTTCTAGAAAAGGACGGCATGAAAAGAGCATATGGGGAACAACAGGCGGCAAAAGAAATGTTCGTGAGTTCGTTGGGAGGTATGAAATTCTATACACACTACCTCGGAAGAGCCGGGAGGTAAACAGACCCCCGAAGATGATGAAGAAGATTTTCTCACTCCCCATACCTTAGTCGCCCTTGAGAATCGGACGCAACAAAGTCGACTATTGAAGAACTAGAGCAAGTTATTCTGATCGAACATCTCCCAAATCAGAAGGTATACCTGGGAATAGGACTATCCCCCAAACTCAGGGAAAAACTCATTCAATTTCTTATTAATAACATAGATTACTTTTTCTTGGTCCTATTTAGATATGACAGGGATCCCACCGGAAATAACCACCAATCGACTGAGTGTCGACCCTAGACTCAAACCTATGAAATAAAAAAGGAGACCCCAGTTTGATATAAAACATGCATTCATTAAGGATGAGGTAACAAAACTCTTCAAAATAGGGTCTATTAGGGAGGTAAAATATCTCGAATGGCTGGCCAATGTGGTAGTAATCCCCAAAAAGGAAAATAAATTAATAATGTATGTAGATTACAAAGACTTAAATAAAGTCTGTCCTAAGGATTCATTCCCATTAGTTAACATCGAACGCTTGATCGTTGTCATTGCCGATCATGAGACGCTCACCTTCTCGATGCTTACTCCGGGTATAATAAAATTTAGATATACCCCGGGATAGGGAAAATACTTCGTTCATCACGAAGTACAGGACATAATTATAATGTAATGCTCTTCGGGCTAAAAAAATGCGGGAACCACGTATCAGCACCTAGTTAATAAAATATTCGAACATCAAATAAGCAAATCCATGGAAGTGTATATTGATGACATTCTAGTTAAGTCCCTATGCGTAGAGGACCATTTAATTCATTTGCAGGAAACATTCGACATCCTCAGAAGCTACAACATGAAACTCAATCCTGAGAAATGTGCCTTCAGAGTGGGTTCAGGAAAATTCTTAGGCTTCATGGTGTCAAACAGGTGAATCGAGATCAACCCCGATAAAATCAAGGCCATCGAAGAAATTACGGTGGTAAACAATGTGAAGGCCGTGCAAAAACTGACTGGGCAGATAACATCCTTGGGCCAATTTATATCAAGGTCATCGGACAGGAGTCATCATTTCTTATCCTTACTTAAAAAGAAAAACAACTTCGAAAGGACTCTGGAATGCCAACGCGCCTTAGAGGAGTTGAAGCGATATCTAACCAGTTGATCTTTAATCCACACCCCAAAGAAGGATGAGGCACGGTATTTATACCTGGCCATATCTGAGATAGAAGTAAGTGGTGTGCTAGTTCGAGAAGAACAAGGTGTATATTTCCCTGTTTATTACGTAAGAAGTAAGCGGTGTGCTAGTTCGAGAAGAACAAGGTGTATATTTCCCTGTTTATTACGTAAGTCGTACCTTGGGAGCTGCCGAAACCATGTAGCTACACCTAGAAAAATTAGCTCTTGCATTAATAAGCGCATCACAAAAATTGAAACCTTTACTTTCAATGCCATCATATTTGTGTTTTAACGACATATCCTCTTCAAAGTATATTGGATAAGCCCGGATTATTGGGCCGATTGGCCAAATAGGCCATCAAACTCGAGGGATATGATATCGAGTATCAACCCCCAACGGCTATCAAGTCCTAAATTTTGGTGGATTTCATGGCTGACTTTTTGCCCTCCCTCGTGCCCGAGGTAGAGAATGAACTTTTACTAAAAACAGGCACGTCTTCTAGGGTATGGACCCTGTTTACTAACAACACCTCAAATGTAAGAGGGTCCTGCCTCGACATAGTTCTGAAGCCGCCTATGGGTGGCATAATCAGGAAATCCATAAAAACTGCAAGGTTGACTAACGACAAAGCCAAATATCAGGCAATGATTGTAGGTCTGGAATTGGCCAAAGGCCTAGGAGCTGAAGTCATCGAAGCAAAATGCGATTCCCTCCTGGTATCAAATCAGGTAAATAAGATATTCGAGGTTCGAGAAGACAAGATGCAAGGATACTTATACCAAATTCAAGTCATACTGCACCGCTTCAAAGAATGGACTTTGATCCACATACCTTGAGAATAGAATAGTGAGGCCAATGCCCTCGCAAACCTAGGATCAGTAGTCAAGAAAGATCATCTGGGATCGAGGGACACGGATCATGTGCTCCGATAAATCCACGAGGGAACTTGCAGAAATAACTCAAATGCTGATTCCTTAGTTCGAAAGGTGATCAGAGCATGCTACTATTGCGACAGCATGGAACAGGACACCAAAACATTCATCCGTAAATGCAACAAATGCCAGAGATTTGCCACAATAATTCACCAACCTGGTGAACAGCTACAAGTCGGTCTTGTCACCATGGTTGTTCATGAAGTAAGGAACATTGTCGTACCCCTACCAACGGCAGCAGATAAAGCTAGATTTATTTTATTTATGACTGAATACTTCTCAAAATGGGTGGAAGCGCTGGCCTTTGAGAAGATAAGAGAAAAGGAAGTCATTAACCATGTAGGACCACATCATGTGCTAATTCGGGATTCCTTTCGAGATAACATGTGATAACGGGAAGCAGTTCATTGGAAGCAAAATAACACACTTCCTCGAGGATCACAAAATCAAAATAATCATGTCGACACCCTACCATCCGTGCACAAACGGTCGGCCGAATCTACAAACAAAACCATCATTCAAAACTTAAAAAGAAGTTGGAAAGTGCTAAAGGAAAATGAAGAGAAATATTACCCAAAGTGCTATGGGCATATCGAACAACTCCAAAATCAAGCACAGGAGAAATACCTTTCTCTCTGGTATATGGTGTTGATGCTTTAATATCGATCGAGGTTGGAGAACTAAGCGCCAGATTCCAACACACCACCAAGAGCTCAAACAATGAGGTCATGACTGCGGCTCTCGAACTATTGGATGAAAGCGAGAAGCCTCGCTGGTCTGAATGGCCGCCTAAGCCAAAGGATCGAAAGGTACTATAACAGGAGAAAAAATCAATGATATTTTGGAGTCGGGGACTTAGTCCTAAGGAAAGTCACCCTAAACACTTGAAACTCTAATAAAGGAAAGCTAGGCTAGAACTGGGAAGGACCGTAACGCATCCTAGGAGTGATCAGAAAAGGGCTCTACAAGCTCGAGACCATGGAAGGCGAATAGCTTCCAAGCAATTGGAACATATCAATGCTTAAAAGCTACTACTGCTAAGCTTGAAGACCTTGGGTTTTAAAGCATGCGTTGCACTCTTTTCCTTGGATCGGATTTTATATCGAGAAGGGTTTTACTGGAAAGGTTTTTAACGAGGCAACATCTCTATGCTACCTAGGTAGAACTTAACAAATATTAGAGACTTCTCTTCAATCAACCTCGAATATTGGGAGTCATAATCCCCCCGGGAGATCACTTCCCCAAAGAAATCAAGATAAGACAAAGAGGGTCTCAATGGGAAAATGATGTATCAAGCAAAACGATCGATCAAACTATCTCGGTATAGAATAATCAAACCCTAAAAGGCAAATACATGTATACTTGTACCAAGTAATCAATGGAATACCTTATACCATCAAAACACCTTGCGCTTCAAAAAAGTTTACCATTTTTACAAGAAACAGTTCCAGATCAAGAAATTTCTCGAACTCTCGGGGATTGACACACAAAACTCGAAGCCATAAGACCTCCAGGCTGAAAACTTCAAGCTCATAAGCCCTTAAGGAGGCAACATCAAGTAAACAGCTCCAGAGCCAAAAAATCTTGATGTCTCGGGGACTGTCGCCGACCGTCACCCCATCTAGCTATGGAAAACTCAAGGTTATAATACCCCATGCGGGCAACCTAGAGATCATAAGACCTCCATAAGTCAATACCAATTGTAAGACCTAGATCCAGGCATGAATCATACTTGTGCCAATTAACATATTTCTAAGACCTCAAGTAAGGCATGTTCAAATTTATAAGACCTTTCAAAAGGCATAATCCCGATCTTAAAATTAAAGCTATATATTGAACTTGTAAGACGCTTAAAAAGGCATACCCTCGATATAAACGCCGAAACTACTTCACTCGGGGACTAAAAGGCTACAGCCAAACAAAATAAATATGGTCGCAAGGTTATACCAGCCAAACCAAACACGACTCGAGACGCTCGACCGTCGCTAAAAAAATTCACAGGCTTTCAAATTACTTAGAAAATACTTCAAAAAGAACCGGCTAATCAGGCTACCCTCGACATTAGCTCCAAACAATAGGTTCAAAACATTCAGCCATCGAGCGAAACCCTCTGAGGTGCTCATTTATTGCTGCATAACGGGTCACAATCAAGGTTCTTATCAAGCCATCGAAGAGTCGGGTGAACATTAAAACTTCAAAAAGTCTTTTACAAGGGAAAATAAAGACGGTAATAAAGGTCGTACCGACCCAATGCGTAAGAGCCACTGTCGCCAGCTTAAAATAGAAGGTTGTATTGACCCAATATGTAAAAGCCACTATCGCCAGCTTAAAATAAAAGGTCATACCGACCTAACGCATAAGAGCCTAAGAGCCAGCTTAAAATTCAAAAACTTGAGGGACAATGAGCTCGAGTCAAAGCCCGAATCAAAGACTGAGCCTGAAACAGTTAACTTAAAAGTGCCTAAGGGCAAACGCGTAAGAGCCTAAGTGCCAACCTACATTAGAGGTCATACCGACACAACACGTAAGAGCCCAAGCTCCCGCCTATATTAGAGGTCGTATCGACCCACCGCATGAGAGCCCAAGTGCTAGCCTATATTAGTGGTCGTACCGACCCAACGCATGAGAGCCCAAGTGCTAGCCTATATTAGTGGTCATACCGACCCAACGTATAAGAGCTTAAAGTCCCGCTCAAATAGCATCAGGGCGATGCGATAGACCTGAAGGTCCATAAACTCAACTCGAAACGTGGCTTGGGGACTAAGCCCCTAACTGTCGACTTTTAGCCATTACAAAACACTCAGTGGTAGCAAAAACCTAAGGGTTTAAAAATAAGGTCCATATTTTTGGGCCAATTATCGAATGAGCATCGTAATTTATTCCTAAAAAGCAAAGGAAAATTTAAAAACGATGAAAAAGAAAAGGTCTTTACATATATGATGAAAGGTTCACAAGGGTACACTTAAAAGGCCTATGACTCAAGCCCTTACAGGGTCAAAGAAAAAAAAACTAATCTACCACCGGGGTTATGCCTTTGACGGCTCCCTCGAAAATTGTGCTTTCACCAGCATCTGCCATAACCCCCTGGTTTTTTAATGGCATCTTCCCCTTCAGGGACTTCTCCTCCATCTTCATCATCTCCAGATCAACTGCTTGACTCACCTTCAGAAAAAATTAGGGTCGCAGCCTCCTCTTCTAGGGGCTTCATCCTCTCAATCTTGGCGGTTAATCGATGCCTCCCCCCACCCCCCGCATACATATTCTCAAAAGACTTTCTCCGAGATTCTAACTGGGCATGCTCCACAGCTTCGCTCAATCGCAGCTCGACCTCCTCTGACACATTCCTGGCCTGAGCATTTGTAGTAGCAACATTGTCTTTGTATAAGGATACGAATTCCTCGACCTCAGCCCTAACCTCGAATAATGCAGAAACTAACTTGGTAAGAAGATCCATATACTTATGACTCTCTACCCTTACATTATCAAGTCGATGTCTGACTGTGACCACCTCCCCCTGAAGGGTATCCATCTCTAATACTATCTCACTCATTTGCCGTTTGAGTTTGAGAATTTCAAAATCCCTAGATCGGAGTTCCTCCCTAATTAGGATATCTTTCTTCTCAAGATGCAAAGATCGCTCCGAAGGTGTTAAAGCATTGAAGTCAAATAAATATGTAGATAAAAATAAATAGGAGCTGTATAACCTGCTCAGCGAGATGAGCCCTTTCTCAGGACGCCGCCTCCAAATAATCTCGAAGTCCACGGACTTCCTCCTCCCTCTTGGTAAAAAGAGCTCTGAGCTCATTAGCTTCCAAGGTGAGATTCCTAACGAGTCAGCTCGGTTTCAAACTTGTCAAAAGTTTGATTATAAAGCACCTTGTCCTAGAACCAAGAAAGGAACAAGGTTAACAAGACAAAGGTCGGGGCACCAAGCAGAATTTACGAAGAGATTACCTGCTCACGAAGCTTGTCGATCTAACTAAAAATAAGCGGAACGTCAGGCTCAGACATCTCCTCAAGTGCATCAAAAAGCTTTTCAAACACATCCTTATCTCCGAGGGGTGCCTCCACATCGAAAGACTCTTTATTTTGGGTGCCATGCACCACCCTCGGAGGATAGACTGATCTCGAAGGGTATTCGCTCACATCAACAAACTCGATTGGATCGATCAGGGCAATATCTTATTTCTAGAGAGCTTCAAAACTAGGCTCCCTTGGATCATCTACCAGATGCAGACCAGCTCGAGGAAAATTTTGGCCACCAGTTGGCTTAGAGATATTACCCGGTACACCCTCGAAGGCCTTTTCAGCCTAAGCCAGGACAATAAGGGAATCAAGTTTCGATTTAGAAGCCACCAACTCAATAATATGTGGGACTATCAGATTTTCTCCTCCCTCAGGTGTTACCAAGGAATCATCTTTTTCCTCTCCTCCAACTCGGGGACTCCCCGACACTTTTGCAGTTAAGGTTGATGTATCAGCCTTAGGTTCTCCCACTTTAGCTTTCTTGGATTTTGGAGAATGATTCGATGACCTCTCTCATTTTTTCTTCTCTTCTTCAAGTTTTGGGGCATCTGCTCTGCCAAGCGGTGTTTCTCTCATCAAGAGACCTCTCCTAGACCTACACAAATGCAACACAGGGAATGGGGACACAATAATCAATAGTTCTTTTAAGAGATTCAACTATAGCAAAAGTAAAGGCTCGCCGTGTTCCTTGGCTTCCTATCGAGCCCTGGATAAATCACACCACACGTGCTCAACGTATGAGAAAATTGAATCTAGTCTAACCCAGCCTGGAAGGTCCCTAACTGCATTAGGGTACACTACGCTACATCAACAACGATATTCAGTTCGTAGGGAGATGCATCCAAAAGGAAAAGGAGAATATTTAATTAGCATATATACTTACATTTCATGTTCCACCTTTCAGGGAACGACATTCTCTCCATTAGAATCGGGTTTGAAGTTCTAACTCGGACGAAACAGCTCATCCATCCCCTATTCCTAACCTTGTCAATACAAGCAAAAAGGCCTCTCAAGGCCCGATTATGGAGCTTAATTAGGCCCCTGTGGAATATTCATGGACTGTACGATATCACCAGCTGGTCAAGGGTGAAGAGCATCCCCTTAATCATGTTTGCATAATATTTGGTCATGTAAACAATGCGCCAGAACGACAAATGAATTTGGCCGAGAGCCACTTGGTATCATTTGCAGAAGTTTAGAATCATGGGTTCTATCAAAGGTGAGGATGTTTCCACTGGGCCAAGGGTAAATGGATAAGTAAACACACTAAGAGATTTGTATGTCGTTACGTCCTCCCCGCAAGAAGGAACCTCCACTAACACCGCGTCCCCCCAGCAGCAGTCGATCTTCACTCTTTTCGTATATGTTATTAAACTAAAATATCGGGACACGGGTTTGCATCGTCCTAGCTTCAAAGAAGGTTTGTCGGCCTTGAAATCGGAGGTCATTTTGAAGGCTTCTGAAATGCATTCTCCAATACGATAGAGAACTGTTGATTTACCCTTAGATGAGCACAAAGAAGAGGAAGGCACGTCTTCCTGAGGGACAGAGATGGAAGTTCTGGCCATTCTTATTAAAAGATTTTAGAAGAGAAATGAAAATTGTGTTTCAAAAGAGAACACAAGAGAGAAGTAAGAAGAACTCTGTTGAGGGTTTGATGGTGTAGTAGAAAAAAAAGGGTAAAGGACGTGATATTTATAGAAGCCTAACATGTATGTTCAAGCGGACCAAAGGACAGCCAACCAATGTTATTAATTCAAAGGCTGTGTGGAAGCGGCCTTTTAGACACTCTATTTGTGACGTCAGTCACTCTGCAGGGCATAACTAGGGTCGTGATAAAAGTATCAAAAGGGCAAGAATTCCAGATCGTTTCTTATCATTTTACTCCAAAAATGCGGGGACTATCTGTATACGGCTAAAATTAGAAAGCTCGATTTTACGATCATTATGGCATTTCGTAGTTTCACCTTGAAGGCCCGGGACATAGTTCAAGGTCCGACTTCAAGGGCTTTTATGCCCGACATCGGGGCATCACAAGTCAATGGTTATCATAAATAAGCGGGAGGATCTCTAGGCATGCGGTATTCGTCTGACAGCACCTGCAAGAATAGTACCAGTCTGTACCTTACTGTTGAGTCGTTGTACCGACTAACTTTTTTGTAATAAATACATTTGTAATATGTTGGGATTCCTCCTTATATAAAAAGGGGATTCTAATCATTTTGAAAGACATACAATATTGAATAGAAGAACAAGAACATTCTCTACTCTCTAACTTAAACACATACTCCCTTGAGTCTATTACTTATATTTATTCCTTATCTTTACTGACTTTCATTGATTGTTCCTCATTTATTACTCATTAATAATCATAAAGAGCATTAATTAAAGTTGTTAGTCCTTAGTCGGTCATTCACAGCTTAGTACCTAGCTTGACCTCGAGACCCCATATAAATCGGCTCGGGGCCCCGTTTCTCAACCACTTGGTTCGCTTAAACATATTGCCTTCATGTTCTTATCTTATTTTCTAGTCTCACCTCAGAATCTACTTCCTAACAAATAGCATTAAAATAAATCATGTATTTTTAAAATCATAAAATCAAATCTAATTGTAATTACCATTCTCAAGGTAAAGAATCCTATTTTTAAGAAGTTTAGTTACCTCGTCTTGTATGAAGGCATGTTTTACCTCGAACTAAGGCCTTCTCTTTTGCTTCACCGGTTTGAACATGGGATCAGTGCTCAGCCAAAGCGTGGTGATTTTTGTAGGATCCATGTCATATCTAGGTGGGACAAGAAAAACATTCCACATTATCAATGAGAAATTGAATGACTTTTTTCCTCAGTTCGGGGGTCAATCCCGTTGCCGGGTATACCTTTCTCTCAAGAAAGTATTCAATAAGTATAACCTACTCCAGTTCGTTGATAGTTGACTTGGTAGCATCGGACTCTTCGGCAACGACAATGGTTCGAGGAGTAAAGAAGTCCTCTTCTTCATCTTCGGTTACCTATTGTTCCGAATCTGTCGAGGTTGGGGGTTGTGATTGCTATTTTGAAGCCTGCTTTCCTTTGGTGCTCGATTTCTCCGAGGTCAAGGGCTATGGTATCAGCAAAACTTCCTCGATCGCAAGTATCTCTTTTGCAGCATGTTTCTCTCGATAGACTGTTTTCACTCCTTCCTCCATTGGGAATTTCATCATTTAGTGGAGAGTTGAAGGTACTTCTCTCACATTGTGTATCCATGGTCTACCGAGGAGCACATTATACCTCATGTTGCCTTCGATGACATGGAATCTAGTGTCTTGTATGGTGCCATATACATTTAATGGCAATATAATCTCTCCCTTTATTGTTTCGCTTGCCATGTTGAAGACATTCAGGACCCCGGATGCAGGTACAATCTGATCTTGTAGGACGAGTTGTTCCACAACCCTCGATTTAATTATATTTGTTGAGCTACCTGGATCCACTTAAACATGTTTAACTTGAATTTTATTCAAAAGGATAGAGACTACCCGGACGTCGTTGTGAGGCTGAGATATGTCTTCTACTTCCTTGTCAAAGAATGATAAGACATCCTCGGGAACATAGCTCTGAGTCTGTTTTTCTCTAGCGATTGATACTTTAGTGCGTTTCAACACAATTTGTTGAGGAACATCGACTCCGCCAATTATCATGTGGATTACATGTTGTGGTTCTTCTTGTTCATTTTTCCCTGCATCTCTTTCCCTGAAGTGATTCTTAGCCCGATCACTTAGGAATTCTCGGAGATGGCCCTCGTTGAAGAAACGAGCCACTTCTTCCCTTAATTGTATGCAATCTTCTATTCGATGACCATGTGCGCCATGATACTTGTATATCATGTTTGGTTTTATTTGAGAAGGATCGGTCTGTATAGTCATGGGTCATTTGGTGTCTTTGATTCTCCCAATAGCCGAAACAATCCCTGACGTATCTACGCTGAAGTTACACTCTGATAATTAGGGAGCCTCTGCGGGGTCAGTAAGTTTATCGAACCCGCTCTTACTCATGAGTCCCAAGAACTTTGACCTCAATCATTTACCCGATCGCTCCAAGGAGTGTTATGGCTCAGTCCGCTTTTCCTTCGATCGATATATGGTAGATACTGTTTTTTGTTGAATCTTGATTCCCAGTTTGTGTCCCTTGGGGGCTTGGCTGCAAATTTGTTAGGATGAACTGAACTCGAGGGGGCTCCTAACTAGTCGTTGTTGACCTTGATTTTCGACTGGAAACGATTGTGCACATCCGACCATGTCATAACTGGATATTCGATTAAGTTCTGCTTTAATTGTCAAGATGTAATCGAGCAACTTTCATTCAAACCCTGCACGAAAGCTTGTACTGCCTAGTCATCTGAGACAGGTGGTAACTCCATTCGCTCCATCTGGGACCTAGATACGAATTCTCTTAACATCTCGTAGTTCCTCTGTTTTATCTTGAAGACGTTCGATTTTCTCGAACAATTTTATAATCGTGGGGTTAGTCCCGGAGCCGTTTTCATTTGACCTTCCTGGCATTGGCTCAGCACGTCGATTATTTTCATGTTCAACTACTTCAGAGTTTTACTTTGACTTTGAAGTTGAGCGATGGCGATTTGCTGAGCCTGCAGCATCTCAGATTTCACTTGGAGCTCGACTCTCCCATCTCCTACTCCTGGTGTTCCTTAGTCCCCTAGTCCAGCTTCCTTGCTTGCATTTCCTTCGGGGTCCGTGCCTAGATCTGCATTCAAAGCGATGCACGAACTAACATCAACTGGTTCCACATTTAGCATTTTCCCTGGGTTTATCGGTGGTACACCAACCCCTGCATTGTTATTTTCTCCAATACCTTCATTATCATAAATGGGCGTGTTTTCTGAGCTAGACATGTTTCAGCATGAGAATAAAAATATCTTGGCAAGAAAAAATATAAAAATAACGTGTGTAACGAGAATCAGTAAAGAAATAATCACTATTATCTTTATCCCCACGATGGGCGCCAAACTGTTTACCTCGAAAATACGAGTAACAATTAAATTTGATTTGTGATTTTAAAGATATGTGATTTATTTCAATACCAATTAATAATCAAGAAATATGAAGTAGAAATGAAAGAGACAAGTGAATCAAATCGATATTACTCAATAGCGGTGGCCTCGAGGTAGGCTTGAAATAATAAGAACAATTAAATAATAGAAGTAAAGTAAGAACATTAAAGTTACAAGACAATGCTGATGAACAATAGACGAAAAGGTAGAGAGTATTTTTTTCTTAATCATTAGATGATCTTACAAATGATTGAGATTCCTTTTATATAATAGGGGAACCCCTAAATAAGGAATATTTTTGTTTACAGTAAGGAATATTCTTGGTACAACTGTCTAACCACCTGGTAGGGAATCGTACAATCTTATTGCGGAATTTACGCCACGATCTTGGGGACGTGACAGTAGTCTAGCTTCGTCTGTTACAAATCCATAACGATACTATTCCAAGGTCAAGCACACTCGACCTCGATATGTATCGTGCTCTGTTTTTGAACTCGGATCCGATCCCTGGAGCTCGAGCTTAATCTTGTTCGAGCTCGAACTTTAGATAACTTCTCGAGTATATAGATCGAAGGCATTCGATCTCCACCATATACACAACCTTTATGCATGGCTGCAACTCGAATCTTATGTGATCTTTAATTTAGAACAATATCAATAAAATGATTTAGAATTTTTACATAAATTCAACGTGTTGCAATTAGGAGGAAACGGCAAAGAAAAGAAAAAGAAAAACAAAAAAAACTGAAGGTGACGTACTAGCTACCACCCCATTCTCTTTATTGCATCAAACCCCCCATTATTTTCACGTTTAAAGGATAAGTGACACCGCTGATGAGAGGATGATAAGGAAATAACAGTTTTTTAAGTATTAAGTGTTGAACTAAAATTAGTTCAACTTATGTGCATTATATTAATAATAATAGCTAAAAACAGAAATGATGACTAAAAATTTGTTTAAAAGATAAAATATTGCGTTTGAATAATTAAATCAACTTCACTTCTTAAAATGTATGAAAATTGTTGAGATGATAATATTAATGAAATATTTTAATTGTCTTGACACTTTGTAAAACAGAAAGAGTGCCTGTTCGGATTAACTTATTTTAAGTGCTTTTAAGTCAAAATAACTTTTAATCCATTTTACAGTGTTTGGATAGAGTAAAACAGTTCTTTTAAGCACTTATTTTTAATCTAAAATAATAAAATAAACTAAAAATCAAAAGCGAAAATTCCTAACTTATGATTCAAAGGCTATTTTAATTTAAAAATTATTTAAAACAAATCAATCCAAACGGGTTCAAAGTGTTATACAAAATTGAACGAATGTTTTTTTATGACAAAAAAAGAAACGAAACAAAGTATATAAAATGTTAAGTATTCAAGTAAAATACATATATTCAGAAACTATGAAACGTATATGTTAGAAAATAAGATTAGTAAGGTATGATTTGATCCCCTTACTTGTATTAGTTTTAAAATATGTATAAAATAATCGACTAAATATCGAAGTTTGGAAACAAAAATATTTGACTCCTAAACAGTAAGATGGCCAATATAGGTGTATAATCGAAAAATTAATTAATTTATTAATTTTTTAAAATAATAAATAATTTGAGATAATAATTTTTTAAAATATAACGGATAATATGAAACGAGGAGGAAGTAACGAAGCAATTATATTAGGGGAAAAGATGTGTACATCGAACCTTCCTAATTGCAGTCGAGCTAAGCAACCAATATTCTCGATATACTTAACCCTCTTTCTCTCTCTCTCTCTCTACCTCTCTAAGAAAACGTGATTACCTTTTCTATATTAGATAATCCTTTTTCCAGTTTCTCTCTCTAGATTTATATACACCACTTCCTTTATATGTACAAAACCTAGTTGTTTTTTCCCCTTTTTCGTTGTCTGATCAGTAAACTGAAAAACCCTAGTTTTTTGTCGATCCGTGAAATATGGCATCTGGATCATCAGGTAGACCAAGTAATTCATCGGGCTCAAAGGGTTTTGATTTTGGGTCCGATGATATTCTCTGTTCCTATGAAGACTTTCCCCATCACGACCCCTCTAATGGCTCCCACTCTGATCCTTCGGCTGCTAATAATTCTGCTAAGGTACTACAATGTTTTTTGTTTTTACTTTCTCGTTGGATTAATTCATTGTGCGGTAAAGCTCTCGTGTGAGTGTTATGGGTTTTGCTTAAAAGTTGATTTTTGCACTTTATTAGGATTTAAGTTGTATATATTGAGGGGTCGTCGGTCTGGTAGGAACAAGTTATCCCGGGAGTATAATTGTGGGGTTATAATATAGAGATTAAACACTGACGTGGTTATTTGTTGAATATATTTTAATTGATAGATATTTGGTTCATTGGATTAAAAATGGGAATAGGAGGTATAATATAAAACATGTCTTTGTTGTATACTATATAAGTTGGGAAAGCTTCTATTTTCAATTTTTAACCTTCAATGTTTTAAAGGATTTGGGGAACAGACTTGGAAAAGGGTATCGTGTCATTGTAGTGTTGTATCCCAGAATTACTCGCTCCCGTCATTATTATCCCACCCTCAATGTGGGATGAAATAATACCTCAATTATAGTTTAAGTTAATTCTGGGATTTGGTAATCAAATAAACCAAACAGGGATAAATAATCCACATCTAATACCGGAATTATTATCCCTTATCCCACCAATTAAACGGCCGCTGGCAGTGTAATGAATTTTTTAAACTATCAGGTATTTGACATGTTATAGCAAGTTACTTACCATTTGCTCTAGATTATCAATCAATGGATTATTAAATAGAGTTACCTGCAATTACCTTCTTCGTGACTTGGTTGTATAAATTATTTTGATACAACTACAGTATAATACTTAAAACTCTTTTCTTCTCTTTATTTATACGCACTCGTGATGAACGTATACACACACTTTGCATTAAAATGGGCCAAATAGATTGCACTGTACATTGAGGATTCATATAGGTTTAGTCCAATTACCTTTAGGATTGACGCAAAGTTGTCAGAAAGATTTCAATTTGCATTTCCTCGAGCAAACTTTTCTGAACTGCAATACTGTGCTGCACTGCATCAAGGGCGAAATTGATGCAGAGGATTCATATCATCACACCCAACTAGTTTGGAATAGAGGTATAGTTGATTGATAGCATCAAGACAAAATATTTTGTAGGTATTTTCCCCTCTTGCTCATTTCCTAAAATCTTGAGAACTGGCTCTGTTAGAAGCACGGACTGGACGACTTTATACGGAGAGGAAAATCAGCAGAAAAAACCTCTCTGCGTGAAAGCTGGAGGAGGATTGAAACTTGAAATATGAGAAGAAATACTTGTTAAGGCAAAGGTTTGAGAATTTGCAGTCCCTAAAATTTTTCCAACATCCCAAGAATGAAATAACTCCTAGTTTGTGAGCGAGTGAAAATGCACAGACAGTTGGCTTATTTGGATTCTAGCTAAAAAGAGGGGGGGGGGGGGGGGGTTGTTAGTTTAAGATATTAGTATAGACTCACTCATTTTCAAGCTCCTAGGGTGTTGTTTCATAGCTGTAGCCTAAAAGTAATGATGACTGAGCTCCTTAACCTTTCCTATACCGTCTTTTGTTCTCATTATTAAGCTCCTTCCGTTTTACATGTTTCTCCTCGTTCTGTAAAAGCCTAAATAAACGACATGAGAGTACAGTAGGTTAGTTAAAATTTGACCAGGAATAAAGCAGGGAGAAAATACTATCTTAAAGTCAATCTCCATGTATCTCAAAAGCAATATTTTCAATAGCTCTGGGTTGCATCTGGATTCTAGATTTGGTGTGTACCTTTTTGGAAAATGCTATAGAGTCATGGTTTCGACCTAGCTCACTGAAAATAATTATCAAGCTTAGCAACTTTATATGGGAGTTATAGACAAGATTTGCAATTCGCGTTCTTATCAAGAAAGAATCTTATCATAGTGCTTATTAAATTTTTCTAGGACAATACTTGTCCAAAAAAAGAACTTTCTAGGAAGATCTTTTCTATTACATTACATTCATCTCTCCTACCAGACGCTATTTGGATTATTAACTCATTTATGCTCTATATGAAGCAGGAGTTCCACAAAAGCAGAATGACAAGATCATCAATGTTTCCCACTTCGACGTATAGTCCACCAGAAGAATCTTCCTTCAATCAAGACATGATATGTACTGTTGAGAAGACCATGAAAAAATATGCAGACAATCTCATGCGGTTTCTAGAAGGGATCAGTTCACGCTTGTCACAATTGGAATTATACTGTTACAATCTTGACAAGTCCATTGGTGAAATGCGTGCTGATTTAGTTCGGGATCATGGGGAGGCAGATTCAAAATTGAAGGCGCTTGAGAAGCATGTTCAAGAGGTTAATTCATTGATTTTCATGCATGCATATTGAGTTCTGTCTAAATGTGATTTCTTCAACTAAATGCAGTACTTTTAGAAGTACCCTTGCAGGAATTGAATGTTAACTTCTCCCAAGTCCTATGTAGTATGTGCTAAATTAATGTCACTTTTTTAAAATATGGTTTCTATTGCTTACATGTTATATTTGATATGGTGTGTAAGAAAATCATATTTTTTCTAAGTTTCTTGCTTTTTCCCCTTAAAATGCTAAGATTCTGATTAAAAAAATTTAACAATAAACTAGAACTGTTTTTCAAAGGGTTTAGTTTATATGTATAACAGTTATTTTCTTGGAAGCTTATCACTGCCTCAGTCTCAGGTTTTGGTATATTTTTTGTTAAGTACTAGCAGTGAATTGTTTCATGTCCGCTAAAATTTTCTTCGAACATTTTCTGTTGTAGGGGAGAAATTTTTGTGTTGTATAAGAGTTGAGAAGTTTTCTGCTCTAACATGTAACCTGATTCTAGAGAATTTCCTAAACTAGGTACGCATAAACAGTTGTGAAACATTACTCATACCTTGATCATGTTATATTCTATTTTGAGTAGAAGGCATGTGTGATTAGATTAGTACCACATTATTGCAGAGACGCCAATCACAAGGATTCACTTGGATGGATTCTGTCTCTCTTTTTATGCAAAAACATGCATTTTTCAGTTTGTTTGTTCCTGACTCATCGATGTTCGTATACGGTGTAGAGCTTTCTAATGCTCCTAGGCAGTCTCATCTTATCCCTTGCATTTTTTAGTTGCTCAGCTGAGTTTTCTCTTCACATTTTGTCCTAATTTAGAGGTGTTGAGTGACTAATTTCTTTACTGTTCTTCCTGCAGGTCCACAGGTCTGTACAGATTCTGAGAGACAAGCAAGAACTTGCTGAAACTCAGAAGGAGCTGGCTAAGCTTCAGCTTGCGCAGAAAGAACCAGCTACACCCAGCAATTGTCAGCAGAATGAAGACAGAAATGCTCAACCTGTGTCTGATTCCCAAAAAAGTGAGAGCTCACCTGACATGCACGGGCAGCAACTCGCACTTGCTCTACCCCATCAAGTAGCACCCCAGAGTTCTATTACTAGCCGACCCGTGGAGCAGCCACAACAGCCACCTCCACCACAAATTCCATCTCAAAGTATGACGCAGTCGCAAGGCTACTATTTACCCCCACCGCAGATGTCAAATCCACCAGCTCCAACTCACTTGTCCCAAGGTCACTATCTGCCCTCTGACGCTCAGTATCGAACTTCTCAAATGCAAGATATGTCTAGGGTACCACCACAACCAGCAGCACCTCAAGGGAATCAGATCCCACAGATCCAGTCAATGCCTCAATATCAGCAGCAATGGGCGCAACAGGTACCCCAGCAGGTTCAACAACCGCAGCAGCTTCCAACTGTGCAACAGCAAGCTAGACCCTCATCGCCTGCTGTTTATCCCTCTTATCAACCCAGTCAACCAAATCCTTCTCCTGAGGCGGTCCACAATAGCATGCCAATGCAAGTGTCATTTTCTGCAATCCCTCAACCAGCTGCAAGCCGCCCAGAGGCGATGCCCTACGGGTATGATAGGTCTGGCCGGTTGCTTCAGTCACAGCCCCCGACCCATCATCTCAAGCCTTCTTTCAGTGCTCCAGGAGATGACTATGCAGCTGGTGGGCCTCACCCGTCCCTTTCTACAGGGAATGCATATTTGATGTACGGCAGTGAAGGCCCAAGGGGTCATGCATCACAACCACCTAATTTCCCACAAAGTGGTTATCCTCCCTCCAGCTTCGCTCCCCAGAACCCGCAGTCCACCCCCAGCCCCAATATTATGGCTCGTCCACCACAATTGGTGCGTACTTATCCCTACATGAATTGATTGAGAAAATGGTAAGCATGGGGTACAGGGGCGATCACGTGGTTAATGTGATTCAGAGGCTTGAGGAGAGTGGTCAAACGGTTGATTTCAATACTGTGCTTGATAGTCTGAATGGACATTCTTCAGGCGCTTCTCAGAGAGGGTGGTAGGGATCAGCCCAACTAATTTAATTATGTTCCATGTATTGTCTCAAGAAGTTTAAAAGGTGAAACTACAGTTTGACTTGAATACTATCTATTTGCTGAATAAAGGGTCATATAGGTAGGTATTTGACGGTGGTGTATTATGCATTGTCGTGCTATGTGTTGTATATTTGCTATGTCTTACTTCTGAAGTTTTATTGGTTGTAAGGCAATGCGCTCCCAGTTATTGCAATGTAGAAGATCTTCTGAATACCTCTTTTTAATATCGAACATGTGCTCTCTATTGTTATCTTTTGATCAATCCTGGTTGTTCCCAGATTAATAGAGAAGGTTAACTTGTTAACGTTGTAAGATTGAAGTCTCTGTTCAAACTCCAGAATATCTGATACTGTAAATACTTCAGAACCAATGGGATAACAAGGCTTTCCCAATTACCATTAGAGTTACTGGAATGACCTTGCTTGTGATGCTTTGATCCGGTTACTATTCCATAATATGCGCGAATCAAGATTTAGTAGGGCCATAATGCAGGTATCCGATACCGGGTGGGAAATTAAAAAACAAATATTGGCTGTATTGTAAGGTATTCACAGTCATCCATATTTGGTTACAGTACTTTCTATTGAATCATAGTGTTAAGCATCAAGTTATCTGCACTTTTGAGAGCAGTGGAAGGTAAAAAAGCCTTAATGGCACCGATGGGAACAAAAGAACTATGCTAGCTTGCCCATAGAGTAAGTCATACTGATAGGCAGGAAGTGAGCTGACTTGGTCTGCCGATTGATAATCGCCTAAATGGCTTCATGTTGCCTCGTATTCTTCGGCAATCCAGGGACAAGTCTCGCAATTTGTACATTCCTAGCTGTTGTTTTTCACTTTCTAGAGAGCAATTCATTTTGTCGTTCGCCATTGAATCAAGATGCTTATTATCTCTTCTCACTCTCCTTTCTCTATCCCCTGGATATGATTTATGTTGTTAAAGCTGTTAGAAGAAGGGGAACCTTGGCGTAATTGGTAAAGTTGCTGCCGTGTGATCAGAGGTCACGGAGTCGAGACATGGAAATAGCTTCTTGCGGAAATGTAGGATAAGACTACGTACAATAGATCCTTATGGTCCAATCCTTCTCCGGACCTCGCGCATAGCGGGAGCTTAATACATCAGGCTGCTTTTTTAAAGTTGTTAAAAAAGTAACTTTTTGGGGAATAAATTCTTAAGGACATCTGAGTATATAACTTATATGGGACATTCTTTTATAGCTACTGAAGAAATGGATCACGTTAAAGTATAAACTCTGTGGAGGCGTAACAAATGAAAGAAAAATAACTGCCTTATGTTTTTAGTACATTGGTTGCTGAATTCATACTAGGATGATCTCCCTTAAATTCAGAAAATTTTCTAGTAAATCCATCATAATCTCTTGGTCTGTGGTGTCCTGCATCAGATATATAGAATATATAAGGACAAAATCGGTGCACAAAGCATCCGGATTTCACGCAAGGTCCGCGGAAAGACTCACCCAAGGGATATTATGTAACCAACCTACTCTACTGCAAGCGTTAATGGTTGTTTCCACGGCTCGATCGAATATATGTTGCGATGTTTTTCCCCTTGCTTTAGACATGCGATATTTGAATTAAAAACTCAATAACTCGATTAACTTAGATTTGTGTCGAGTAGTCCTAATCGGGGGTAAAGTGCTTTTTACCAAGAATGATTTTTAATTCTCATGGCTCGAACCAGACACTTATGATGAAAGGTGGAGAGATCCAACCATCGTACCGCTCCCTTGGTGGTATGTTGCATTCAAGGGCAGATGTTGCTTGTTAGCAACAGATTCAATTGAATTCATAATTTTTGGACGCGGAGTAAATATTTATGCGCAAAATTTCATTAGAATTGCAAAAATAGTAGATATGAATCCATAATTTTAAAAATATAATGAGTTCAATGCTAAAAACCTTAAAAACTGAACCCACAGAAATTAAATCCCGAATCCGCCTCTGGTTGCAATGTTATCTTGTAATAGTTGCCTATTAACTATTCAAATTTAAATAAAGGTAGTCCAGAATCATGATTTGGTGCATATGACTATTAAAGCCATAGAAAAGAAAAAGGAAAAGAATAGTTGTTCTTTTCTCTTCGTATTTTATTGGGTAAGTGATGCAAGATATACTTGATGGACACCAAGTGTAAAGATTCTGGGCAAAGAATGCAAAACTTTTGAGCTCTTTTTAATTGCTTTAATTTCTCTTCTCAATAAAATATTGTTTATTTGAAGTATATAATAAAGTTTTTGTAGCAATCTCATGCTTATGTAGATAGGCCGAGAGAGAAAGAGAGTTGTGGAGAGAGATGAAAGCAACGAAAGGTGAAATTGTGCTTAATATCCCTGCAGAAAAAGCATGGGAAATGTACAGAGATAATGATAAAATTAGCAGAATAAATCCAGAAAAGCTTGCTATGGCCGAATACATTCAAGGGGAAGGACAGCCTGGAAGTCTCAGGCGTGGCCCTGGTGAGTCTTATGTTCCCTCCATTGCCATCAATTTTAATAGAACATTTCGAAAAATAATTTACTCGCACCCGATGTTTGCATCAACACGTCTCTCATGTATGCAATGTTTTAGAATTAGCCATAGTTGAGTAATATGTATTCTCTCTTTAATTTATTAAGTTGTTTGGTTTGCCTCATACAAAAGGGAAAAGGGGAGGGAAAAAAAGAAAGAGGGACTATGAGCTAGCAAGGTTTAAGAGCACTTACATTAACTTATTACTACTATATATGTATTTTAACATGTTGTAGTTTGGATTTAACTTTTAAGTTGTTTTACGCTAATAATGAAAATATTTTTGCTATGTGTATAATTTATCTTAACCTATAATAGCAAGTTATTTTAGTATTTATTCTAGGTCGCTAGTTCATTCTTATTGCAGTAACCTTTTTAAATGAACTGATTATGTAAAATATTATTACATCATCAGTGTCCAAAAAACTTAAACTAAGACTTTATTTACTTTGCTTTCCGAGAAGGGTGTTCAAAGTTTGAATATTCTTTGTCTGCAAGTTATCCAAGAGCGTTCTAAATCTATTTTTTATCAGTAACAAACAATATTTTATCATATACATAATATAATTGTTCGACAAAGAGTATTCAGTTGACCACCCTTGGCCAATCATAACTTCACCCTATCCTCGATAATGATGTCATAACCAGCAGCGAGGGACAGAATTTTCACCAAGAAGGTCTATACTATATAAACATAAAAAAACTATAACCTCATTATACATATTGTAAGTTTCGGCGAAGGGGTATCGGATGAATCCTTTCTGTCCTTGTAGCTCCACCTTGATCACAATCACGAGAGAATCAACTTACCCTCCAAATTGCAATCAACTTGATAAGAAGCTTCAGACAAACACATGCAATTACAGTTAGATCTCGCTATAGCAGCATCAATAACAAGCATTCACTATAATAGTTAAATTTTTTATGAAATTAAGTTTTATGCTATATTATAATATATATATTCTCTACGTATACCATCACTTCGCTATAACAGTCAAAATAACCGGAACAAATAAGGTTATTATAGAGAGGTTTGACTATAGATATTCATTCATGGTTCTCTTTACGCAGCATTGAGCAGCTATGTCAAACAGTCAATTGAAAAGATAGAGAAGGTGGAACAAGGGAGGTCAGTGACATACCAAGTAACTGATGGTGATCTAAGTAACATGTATAATCCATATATAGTTACCTTCTCTTTCATTCCTGCTCGAGACAACGATAAGCAGTGTGTAGCAGAATGGCAAGCAGAGTATGAGCCACTTGTACCAACAATGCCTGCACCAGAAAAGGCAAGAGATGCTGCACTTGCATTTCTCAAGTTATTTGATAAAATAGAGAGCCATGCTCTATAAAATAAGACTTTATTTGTTGATAAAATAGAGAGCCATGCTCGATAAAATAAGACTAAGTATCGTCTGATGCAAGTATAATGAGGTTGTTTCGTTGCATGTACTGTTGAAAATAATCTTGGTAATAAGTTCCACATTCATTGTGGGTGTTTGGTTGCAATATCTTACTCGCATTTAAGTTTGATGTTTTATACATCGATACCACACAAGAGGGAATAATTTGTGTGGTATTCAATTTTTCGCATGCACAGATTATAGAAGGATTTGGTTTTTCTATGTGTTCCTTATACTACTATTGTGGAATAGTAACTGCAAAAACTAAAAAAACACAAGTATTTTTACGTGAAAAACACCTGCCTCAAAAGGTGAAAAAATCACGACCTACTTCCCAGTAGGATTTTCCCAAACTCTCCACTAAATTACTAAGCCAAATACTACATTTACAAAATACTTTTGTAAACCTAGGAATAACTCTAATTCCATTATGGCAAACAACCTCTAACTATTGCGACAACTTCAAGTTAACTCTAACTTGAATACTCTGAGTACCTATTACAATTGCGTTAGATAAAGCTGAAAGGTACAATATGAAAATACCTACTACAATTGAACTAGAATAAAAGACAGACACTTGAAATTGGTTGTTCTTTCTGATTCATGTAGCTTCAGATTTGCACACTTGAATCACACACGAACTGCTTCCACAGTGGTTTGTTATTTTGCTCTCAATTCTTGTTTAACTTATGCGTTTGTGCATGCCTTTAAAATGAGAATATTCTACTATTTATAGAGTAAGTAGAATAAAAAGCAACTAGAGTTCTAATGCTACTCTTCCTTGGTGGAAGAGTTCTAGTTGATCTCAACTTCTAACTTCTTCTCTATCTTGGATAATGTTCTCTTTGAGTAAGGGATCCTTCTCCTTATCAATTATGCAATCTTTTCAATCAAGAAATATCAAATATACCAAGTTAAGCTTATCTCGTTCATGTGCATCCCACATGCTCGAATCTGCCCGGTTCCATGTACCCAAGGGATGAACCCGGTTCATGCCTGAGCTTCCTTTGTCAATCTTCAAAACTAACCTTCACTTGGGCCAATAAATTTTTCCTTTTTGATGATGACAAACTCTATGTTTTATCATAAGCTTAGGCCATGTTTCAACTTAGATCAACATCAACACAATATAGAAATATTTTTCTTTTTTATCACTTATCAAGGATCAAGTTCATTAGGTTATAAACATCATTGTTCAAAGTATAAATTACAACCTTTTCCCCCATTTGGTATCATTGAAAAGTTGCATAAAAAATGTGAGATAACTAGATTTTAAACTTACTCATGGCCACTAGACTACTTCAAATGCAGACATGGATTAATCATCAGAGACCAAGCTAAGAATTTCAACCATCAAAGAAATATAAACAAATAGTTAGAGCAAAAATAGTGAATTTCATTGATGATTGATAAGATTCTACCATAAAGCATAAGAAGACATAAAAATACTTAAAATATGAGAAAAATAAATAAAAAGTCCCGAACTGGGTCACTGGTTGATCTACACTAGACTAGAAAGTTTAAGGCTTGGAAGAACTAGGGGTTTGGTTTTTGGCTTGGAGAAGTTTCAACATGTCTTGAAGAATTTCATCATTCTTCTCTGTTTCCCTTACATTCAATTCAGAGAGCATCTCTCTCAGACTCTACCTCAGCCAACCATATCTTCAGCCTTGCTATCTCAACATCTTTTTTTAATACCCCGTAAATCCGAATTAGTTGTAGATGTGATAAATGAGTATAAAAGTGATCTTTTAGACATGTGAAGCCCAATCAGGATGAGTATGGGTAATGTAACACTCCTTAAATCTAAATCAGTCGTGTGCGGATGAGGACTATTAATATGATGGTTATCAATTGAATATGATAATAAGTGTACGAAGTATATCATAAGTGATTTGGGGTCCAAGGAGAGACTTAAGTCTACGCCAAGTTGGAAAATTATATAAAAGACAAATTTTCAAATGGGTAAGCACAAGATCACACTTTGGACGAGCATATCCACATATATATAAGGTTTTATTTGATGCACAACATATTAAATTAAATTTTTTTGAGTCTAATTTCTGACGCTTCAAACAGTTCGTCATTTGGACATTCCTACAAGAAGTTATGACAAAATTACCAAAGGCTGGCGGAGGAGTGTAAGGATGCAATTTAATATTCAGATAAACATGTTGTTCATCATTCAGAAGAGGGAGTATTCATATCCTTACTTCCTTTGTTCAACTCAGTTATCCGTTATTATATCAGTTATTAGCTATCAATTATCATTTCAGTTTGAGTTTTAATAGTTATAATTTTAGTTATCAATTATCAGCTTAGTATTAGTTTGAGTATTTATAATTCTTTCTTTCAGTTGCTTTACATATCAGTGCAATTCAAATGTACTTATGTACCTTTTTTGCCTAGGACTTGTACCTCATAATGCAAGTATTGATTTATATGTTGACGATTTAGAGCGCTAGGATTCTCATACCAGCTATTTGGGGATCCCCAGTTTTTTCGGGGCATTATAATTACTTTACAATCTTTCAGTATTTACAGACAGTCACTGTTTTAGTACTCAAATAGAGGCTTCATTGACTAGAGCAATAGTTAGATAGTGTCACAAGCTTTTTGTGTTAAGAAATGTTTTCTATAGACATGTTTCAAACTTGTATTAGTGTTTCCACACTTTGATTTTTGTCATTCAAACTCTCAATATACCAGCATGTGTTTGTTTATCTTTCACATTTAGTATGCTATGATATCACATGTTGATTCAGCCAGCTAGTTGGTTTGCTCGATCACATGTACTCAGGTACCGAATGTCGTGTTACATCCAGGCCCTAGTTCAGGGCATGACAAAGCGTGGTATCAGAGCATTAGGTTCAAGTGTCTTATGGAGTCTATGAAGTCGTGTCTACTGGAGTTTCCTTTATATGTGTGTGCCGGCTATGCATATAAATTGTTAACTACCAAGATATTCAAGATTGTCTCATTTCTTTCTACTTTAGATCGTGCCATGATACTTAGAGCAATAGGTAAGCTTCTATTCCTATCGAATTCAAGACGTATCGAATGCCCATGGGTAGGAATACCTAAGGTGCTAAAGAGGATTATCACCTATTGGGGTATAGTTATTCAGTACATTTTGGTAAAAAGTGAGACTTGAGAGGATGTTGAAAATAGGATACAATGTATAGTAGTACATATACATAACCTTATTAGAAAGTATGAAAGCAGTTCTCATGTCTTATGGTTATCAACTTACCTTATTTACTAGTTATACATTCTTTCAGTTAGCGGGTTTGTGGTTATTCAGTATGCTAGTTATTTGTTATTAAGTTACCATATCTTCAATTTTCATTGTATCCAACCTCTGCTGACTTGGGAGTATATGGTGGTGCCTATGGCTGCTAAAAGAAAATGTAAGAACAATGATTATAGCAAAATTGTACATGTTTTAGGTTTGAATTAAGACCAAAACTCACCAGATTGTGAAGGATGTGAGTTATAAGATGATGGTATCTCTGAAGGACATGTTGTATGGTAGTGTATCCGTGTGCGTTTTTACCTCACAAGAACAAATTCATTTTTAATTCATAGAAATTGAGCCACAAGTTGGATGACGATAATTTAGATTTCAGACCATACAGTGTAGCAAGTTAAGAATTTGATCGGAAATGGCCTATAATCAGTCATTATAGTTTTGGAAACAAAAAAGACTAAGGGCAAAATTCCTAGCAGTCAGAAATGTTTGATATTACCAGAGATGTATTTTTCATATGTCTCATGCATATGACTAAGAAGACATAATGTATGAAATGAGAATCAACAGCACCCGATATTAAATTTTAGGGAATGATTTTAAGTTGTCCAGATTTATTCATATAGAAAATACCACCTTAGTAAGTTACTACAAGAAGTAGGTATTATTGTGAGATAGAGGATATGATGTCCCCTTAGGTTACGTGGCTAAGTGTTTACCCCAAACGTTTATAGTTTGGTATGATTTTGAAGTGTATAGAAATTTTGGAGTTAGATATTCCAATTTTGTTTAATATAGATGAAATTTCCCTAAGTGTGATCCATGTTCATAGTACAAAATAAAGATAGTGTGCAACCATAGAATAGGGTCAGATGGTGAGGGAAGTTAGGAATAACCTTATGCTTCACTTTAGTTATTCAAGTAGGAGAATTAAAATATGATGCTAGCAGGTGGTTAGTACAAAAGGATAGCAGTTTTGAGTAGGTACAACAAATTTGCAATTTCAGCAGAGCTAGTAGATGTATTATTTGATTTACATAGTATTGTAAACACTAGTGAGCGGATAACAGTTTGAAACACTGAACGCATGTTAGAATCCGAAGAGTTTAAGTTAAACCTGAAGTACACTGGCAGTGGGAGAAAAATCAACTAGCAATAAGAGAGCAAACTACAAAAGAATAGCCTTACGGAATTATTGAATGTGGTTTCCCCAAGATTGACACTGTGAGAAAAGTTAAATTATTAAGATTGTGTATGATAGTTGTTGAATACATTAGCTTTTCATTATATGAATAATATAGTATTTCCTAGTAAGAAAGATTTCTCTAAAGTAAGTTGGAAGATGAGTCGTCATTAACGGTAATGAGGAAAAATTATATAATTACCACGAAGAATATATCTAGCATGTGTAAGAAACACAAAGTGAGTAGACTGATCACCAAGCTCAGTTATTGATGATAAATGATCACAGAAAAGCCATAAAATCATGGCCATTTACGTATTATGGGGGTAGTGCCATTGCACGAGGCTCTAACATTTCAAGTACAGGTCAAAGACTTAGTTCACAATAATACTATAAGTGTTTTTAGAAAGTGCTTAAGAAGATAATAAAGTGTGGGAAGTATAATTCATGATTGATGTGGATAAGAGAACTCAGGTGAAAGAAGTTCACTGCTTACCCATCTAGGAGTTCAATTTGTGTACTTCAAAGATAGTGGAGTTGTTGTCTAGAATATGACTTGTTCCTCCTTATTAGCCGAAGTGAAAGAGAAATAGTTTCAAGATCCCTACTTGTTATAGCTGAAAGGGGGGATTCACAGGCATAAGATGATGGCTTTTAAACAAGGGGCGATGATAGTACTTTGAGGTACCGCGACAGACTGTATGTTCCAACTATAGATGGACTTAGTGAGGGACGAAGATGTTAGGAGCCCATAATTTCAGGTATTCTATCCACCCAAGTTCCTAGAAGATGTATCATAATCTCAAGGAGATTTATTGGTGGAATGACATAAAAAAGAACGTCTCCAAATTTATCACAAAGTATATGAATTGCTAGCAAGTGAAAGTCGAGCAGCAGGAAACCAAGTGTTTATCTCAGAATACATATATTCTTTAGCGGAGATGGTAAATACGGACCTTATAATAGGATTATCTTGATCATTATGAAAGCATGATTTGTATGGGCGAAAGTGTAGATCGTCGATTGACTGGTTCAAAGTTGGCAAAGCAGAGTACCAAATTTGGTCCTCAAGCTATAGAGAAATTCAAGTTCAACCAAGAGAATTTGAAGATAGCTCAGAGTCGCCAAAAGTCCTATTCGAACATGCAACGTAGAGACCTAGAATTTCAAGTTGAGGATTGGGTGTTTATAAAAGTTTCACCTATGAAAGATTTTATAAGAGTTGGGAAGAAAGGAAAGCTCAATCCGATATACATCAACCTATATAGGATCCTATGAAGCGGGTAAGTAGCTTATGATTTAGACTTTCTACCATAATTAGCGATTGTACACCAGTATTTCACGTGTAACTTTATAAAAATCAAGTTTTCAGTATTCAAATATTTTGTCATGACAATTGTGTTTCCAGTATTCAGATATCATGTTAGAACATCCAAGCCAATTTAGTAATCAGATACGCATGTCGGTCCATTACTCAGATATTCATGCCAACTTAGAATTCATATATTAATCTCAGTTCAGTGATCATATGTTCATATCAGTTCAGTACTCAATTATTCGTGCCAGTTTAGTATTCATATATCTACGTTAGTTCAGAATTCACGTATCCATAACAGACAAGTATTCATGTATATGTTTCATGTTATGCATATTATGATGCCTGTGGACCAAGTATTCATATTATGTTTCATGTAACTAACCTTCTCATTCAGACCTTATTTACAATCTCCATGCCTTTCAGCGTTTAGTCAGTCTAGTACCTATTCAGTTCAGTATCTCATCAGTTCAGTAATCGTGTATTCATTTAGTTTAGAATGAAAGTGTTCATGGCATTTCAGTGTTCACATTTTTCCATTAGTCATGCTTAGCATCTAGAGTTAGTCGTAGCTATAACCAGAATAATCATTCGAGGATGAATGAACCCAAGGGGAGATAATGTAACACCTAGTAAATCCGGATTAGTTGTGGATGTGTTAAATGAGTATAATATGATCTTTTAGACATGTGAAGCCCTATCGGGATGAGTATGGGTAATGTAACACTCCTTAAATCTGAATCTGTCGTGTGCAGACGAGGACTATTAATATGATGGTTATCAATTGGATATAATAGTAAGTGTACGAGGTATATCATAAGTGATTTGGGGTTCAAGGAGAGACCTAAGTCTAAGCCAAGTTGGAAAATTACATGAAAGACTAAAATTACAAATGGGTAAGTACAAGACCACACTTTGGACGAACATATCCCCCCAGCACACGCGCGCGCACACACACACACACACACACACACACACACACATATATATATATATATATATATATATATATATATATATATATATATATGTGTGTGTGTGTGTGTGTGTGTGTGTGTGCATGTGATGGACAACTTATTAAATTAATTCTCGTTGAGTCCAGTTTCTAACTGTTCAAATCGTTCGTCATTTGGACATTTCTACAAGAAGTTATGACCGATTACCAAAGGCTGGCGGAGGAGTTGGTAGTGAAGTGCTTCCATAGCATCCGGTCAGCATCTGAGCTCCTGAGAGGAGTGAACTAAGGATGAGAAGCATCCAAGTCTGTATCCAAAATTTGGGCCTATACACTATTTCGGGGTCCATCTTCCCCCTTTTTTGGATGAATTTTAGGATTCTCCTCCACTCTCTCAAGACCTCCAACCCCTCCCATCTTCAAGGTAAGCAATACCTATTGTCTTGGTGTGGATTCCATCATTTCTATAGTAGTATTGCTAAAATCTATATATAAAATGCTTAGATCTTCAAGAGATTTCTTCAAGAACTCAAAGGAAGGTTTTGCAAGATTTCTTCTAGAAAAGGTAATCCTACACCCTTAGACTTACATGTGTGAATTTGTTAAGAGAATATGAGTATGAATAAGTATTGGAACTCTTGGTATGGTGATTTGTAGCCATAAGTCCCCAATTTAATTAGATAACTATTGTAGAGATTGAGAGAAAATTATTTGATGGAATTTTGTTGGTCAGGTGTGGATGGATGGTCATATATGTGATATTGGAAGTTATAAAGTGGTTAATCATGATGGTGGGATAAATTATTGATGAATGGTGATAGTTGGATTAACTAATTTATATAGTGATGAGATGTAGAGATTTATGGTTACAAGGTGTTTGATAATAATGGAATTTGTTACTAATATTGGTTCCATTAGATATTGCTATTGTAGATTGAAGGTTCTTAGTATTGTGGATCATTGTAGTATCACTAAGGGGCAAAATAGAGGTATGTGAGGTTAATTCTCTATATTTGAGTATGTAAATGATTCTTCCTACATTACATTTCTTTTTACAACGTTACTAATTGCCTCAGAAACATAGTTAAGCCTAATTCCTTGAATTGTTGCAAAACATATATTCTCTAGCTTCATAACTCATTCATGACTTCCACTATGAATGTTCTGAGCTCAGTGCATATTCAATATGGACTGGGGTTTCATGCACCCGAGTCTCAGTACAGATTACTCAGCATGTCATAGACACTTAAAGTTTTAGTTTTCATAATCAGCTCAAGAATACATGTCCCAGTCTAGTTCTATTCAGTATTCCAGTATCTTATAATCAGTCTGATTCAGTATTTCAGTATCATGTGTTGGAGTATGATTCTGAGTTCCTGATTTTGAATCACTAAATGTTGAAAACCTAAATTTTGGGCATGAGGCCGCAATTATGTATACGTACAGTTGGGTCCGAGGCTGTAGTTTGTGCACATATATATTGGGTCAAGGCTACAGTTTAATACTTAGATAAACATGTTGATCATCATTCAGATGAGGGAGTATTCATATCCTTACTTCCTTTGTTCTGTTCAGTTGTCAACTATAATTTCAGTCATCAATTATTAGTTATCAGTTATTATCTCAGTTATCAGCTATCAGTTATCATTCCAGTTTGATTTTTAACAGTTCAAATTTCAGTTACCATTTATCAATTCTCAGTTATCAGCCCCGTATTAGTTTGAGCATTTATAATTCTTTCTTTCAGTTGCTTTACATAATTGGTGCAATTCAAATGTATTGATTTCCCTTTTCTTCCTAGGGCCTGCACCTCACAATGCATGTACTGATTTATAGGTTGACGATTTAGAGCGTTAGGATTCTCATACCAGCTACTTGGTGATCCCCAGTTCTTTCGGGGCATTATCATTACTTTACAGTCTTTCAGTATTTACAGACAGCTAGTGTTTTCAGTACTTAAATAGAGGCTTCATTTATTAGAGTAATAGTTAGATAGAGTCACAAGCCTTTTACGTTAATCAATGTTTTCTACAAACATATTTAAGACTTCTATTAGTGTTTCCACACTTTGATTTTTATCATACAAACTTTCAGTATATCAGCATGTGTTAGTTTGTCTTCTGCATTTAGTATGTTATGATATCATATGTTGATTCATCCAGCCAGCTTGTTCCCTCGGTCATATGTAGTCATGCACCGAGTGTCGTGTTATGTCTAGGCCTAGTTTCGGGGCGTGACACCTTTGCCCCACTTTTCTGCACCAAGGCTCTGTCCTTGCTATTGACCGGTGCCTTCTTGGATAAACCAAGTTCATTAGGAGTGTCATGGACCTCATAGTCACAAGCAATCAAAGTTTTTGCCCCAAAGTGATTTTTTCTTATAGCCACCTCCCACTTCTTCAAAGGCACCATAAAATATGCAAGAACAACTTTGAAAATAAAGCCATAGGGACTGGCATAAGACTTGGTGCCACTGATAACCCTATTAAGAAGCTGGATTATATATCCAGACCAATTAATCGGCCACTCATTGTCCAAACACTCCATCAGGACCAAATCCATGAAGCTTGTAATGTGCCTCCTTTCCTACCTTGGCAGAATACACTTGATAATGAATTCGAATAGCACCTTGTGGGGTGGCTTCATCGTACTTTTGTGCACAGCCTTGGGCTCACTTTCCTCCTCATGAACACTGAATTTTCTAGTGATGGCAAGGGCAATAATAAGATTTTCTAGGCTTGGCCACTTAAGCTTTTTGTAGTCATTGTACCCATCAGCAGGTACACCTACAATTTCACCCAACTCCTTCATATTGAAAGAGATTTTCACCCTTTCACCAATCTGGTAACCATTCCATCCTTCACTGCAGTATTTTCCATAAAATTAACAACTTCATCTCTGGCTAACCTACCATCATCCGAAAGACCATGTCCTTCCAGCCTTGTACTTCTAATTTCCTCAACAGTAGCACCATCCCTTCCTCTTCCAACTCATTGAGGAGTCTACCCTTCAAAATAGTTCTTTTGCCAAACTTGGCCATTTTTTCCTTTTCACTGTCTGATTCATCTTCCTCTTCTTCGCTCCATTCCTCTTCTTCAACAATTTTTACTTGTTTGGTTTTCATTGGAGACCTAGTCCTATTTTTAAGGACGATTTACCAGACTTTGACATAGAAGTAGACTTCTTAGTGGAAGTCTTGGCTTTCTTGGGCCTGGGAGTCCGAACCTCCACTTCAACAATCACATCTTCATCTTTATAGACAAGGTCCATCTCATCCACATCAACGGCCTCAACAATCTCTCCCACCTTCTTCTTCCCTTTGTCCCTCCCTTTTTTTTTGCTTTCTTCTAAGGCTCTCGTAGCTCTTCCTCATTTTTTTTAGCTTACTTCTTGTGGCTCTTCCTCTTGTGGGAGGAATTTCAATAGTGTTTGAAGGGACAGTCTTCCTTTTCTTGTTATCCCTAGCAGTGCAAGGGGTCTAGGAAGTTCTCTTCTTCTTGAGGTTGTAGCTGTCACCTACTTTCTTCAATAGGTCTGTGAGGGTTTGTCCAATCGGTGAACCATGTTCATCTACTTTTTTCCCAAGGTTAACCAGCCCTTCAGCGGCTTCACCAGATCCACTTCCCACACTTTCCTCCACTTTATCTGATTCTGTTCCACAAATAGCCATTCTACCTTTATCAGAAGTGGGTGAAGAATCAACCACTCTTTTTCCCATTCCCCTTCCTTCACTTCGAACACCCCCACTCTCTTTTTATTTTTCCTTTTTATTTTTACCACCCCTCTTTCTGGACTCGAAAGTTTTTACATCCACCAAAGATCCAACCAAAATTAATATTTTCTCTAGATTATCAGCCCATTAAAAAATGACCTCAGTGGTAGTATTTGGATCAGAAGTTTACCTGTTCAGTATCAGAAGACCCAGTTTCTTCCCCCCAGTAGCAGACTTGATGGATTCTTCAGAGATCTAGGGTTATTGGGCTTGGCTAGCTTTCAATTAAGCATCTAATTTCTATGATAATTCCCTCCTAGTTACTTTCTTGTGTGCAAGAATATTTACTTTTTTTCTTAGGATGAGGAGTGGTTAAAGATGAGGAGCATGGTGGGGGAGTACCACGGTTATCATAGGGGTGAGTCATTTTGTGCTTGGTTCTTGGAAGAAAGAAGAAAGGTAGAGTGAAATTTGGAGGATAAGAGAAGATGGAAAATGTTTACGATGGTTTGAGAATTATGAAGATAAGGCAGAGATGATGATGATCAATTTAAAGAGAGTGGGTAATTAATGGCTAATGGTAGGCTCATTGGTCTTTTAGAAGTCTAATCGAGCTAAAATGTCAGTTTTGAATAGACGGTGGAGTCTTCCCTAGAATTTAGGTGATTTAATTTGGTTAGGATTCTTTTAAATGGAACTGGTTCAAATTAATTAGATAAGTTTAAGAGAAATTTGGACGTAGGTAGGACCCTTCTCAGGATTCAAATATTATTATTTCATATTATACAGAGTGTAGAAAATATACCGTGTTATCTTGATGAACCAGGGTCTTCTCTGATAATTCTCTTGTGTAAGTCCAAAATTTCCAAAATAGAGAAAATATCATTAGAGATTAATGAGTCATGTTAACATATGGCACAAGAGTATACTATTGAAAGTATGAGATTGAGCAAAATCTAATCTACTTAAGTATAGGGTTTTACATATTTTCTAACCAAATTTTTTTATTTTTTTCGTTTAATCTTGAACTGGACCTTTTAGGTGATCTTTATCATACATAATTCCAACATGTTACTTTCAAAGTGATCTCTACTTAAAGCTTTTGTGAAGATGTCAGCAATTTGCTTGTCAGTAGCACAAAACTCCTCAGTGATCAAGCCTTTCTCATAGTTTGTCCCTAAAAAATGGTGCCTAACATCCATGGGCTTAGTTCTCTTATGATGAAGTGGGTTATTTTTCATACTAATGGCACTAGTATTATCATAAAATATGGGAATGAAACCAACATCAATTCCAAAGACCAATAGTTGTTGTTTGATCTACAACAATTGAGCATAACATAAAGCGGCAACAACATACTCAGCTTCAACAGTAGACAAGGCAATTGAATTTTGCTTTTTGTTAGCCCATGACACAAGACATGAATCAAGAAAGTGTGCCATACCGGAGGTGCTCTTCCTATCCACAAGAAAACTTGCATAATCAGCGTCATCATATCTCAGAGGTTAAAATTACTACCTTTTGGATACCAAATATAAAGGTCAGTGGTGCTTTTCAAGTATCTCAATATTCTCTTGACAGCAGTCAAGTGAGACTCCTTTGGATTTGCCTTAAATCGAGCAAAAAGAACTACACTGAAAACAATGTTAGGTCTACTAGTAGTGAGCTATAAAAGAGAACCAATCAGTCCCCTATACAACTTTTAATCAACAGATGAACCGGGTTCATATATATCCAATTTTTGGTTATTGCTATAGGAGTATCGATTTCTTTTGATTCTTCCATTTTAAACCTTTTATGCAACTCTTTCACATATTTTTGCTAATGGACCATAGCTCCATTTGAGATTTGTTTAATTTGTAAGCCTAAAAAGAAATTAAGCTCACCCATCATACTCATTTCAAATTCACTCCCTATTTGCTTAGCCATTCCTTACTTAGATTATTAGTAGTTTCTCCAAAGATTATATCATCAACATATATCTGCACTACTAGAAGGTTTTTATCTTTTTCCTTCAAGAATAAAGTGTTATTAATATTACCTCACTTGTAGCCACGCTCAACCAGGAATTTCAATAATCTTTCATACCATGCTCTAGGAGCCAACTTGAACCCATAGAGTTCCTTGTAAAGTTTGTATACATGATCAGGAAACTCCTTGCTTTCAAACCCTGGAGGTTGACAAACACTTCTTCCTTTAAACAACCATTAAGGAAGGCACTCTTGACGTCCATATCGTGAAGAGTCAATTCCATGTAAGCAGCAAAGACTATGAGGAGTCTTTGCTTCCAATCTTGCAATTGGATCAAAGGTCTCATCATAGTCTATGGCCACATCTTGGTAATATCCATGAACACCAATCTTGCCTTGTTCATTATAACTGTTCCATCTTTATTAAGTTTGTTTCTAAAGACCCATTTTGTGCCAATTACTAATCTATCATTGGGTCTTGGTACCATATGCCAAACTTGACTCCTTTCAAACTGGTTGAGTTGATCTTGCATTGCATTTATCCAGTATGCATCCTGCAAAGCCTCGCCAACATTTTTAAGTTCAATAATAGATAAGAAAGCATCAAAAGCACAACGATTCTTTAATGAAGATCCGGTTTTAATCCAGAGGTTGGATGAGTAATTATGTTCTCAATGGGATGAGGACTTTGGTACTTGTAAGGTTTCACAACCAAATGGTTTCCTCTTGATGTTTCTTCAGTGTTTTGTTGTTGAGAAACATGTTCATGGACAGGTTTCATCAAGGTATGAGATTCAGTTCCTATTTGTTTAGTTCCCCATGTCGGGTTGCCCTGAATAGAAGAACATGTTTCATCACCTGTTCCTTCTTATGGTGTAACTTCAACCTAGGCTGTGATTTAATTTAAATTTCTTACCAACCCAATTGCTTCGTCTTCATTTTCCTGTCTGTAAAAAATAATATTAGTTTCATCAAAACTCATACGTATACTTTCTTCTACACACATAGTTCTTTTGTTATATACCTTAGAAGCTTTACTATGTGAAGAATACTCCCTCATAACTTATGGGATCAAACTTACCTAGGGAGTTTTTACCATTGTTGTACACAAAGCACTTGCATCCAAATGCCCTAATATAGGATATATTTGGTTTTCTCCCTTTAAGTAACTCGTAGGGGGTCTTCTCTACAAGAGGTCTAGTCATGCACCTATTGATGATGTAGAATGCAGTATTTATAGCTTCCGCCCAGAAGCTTTGGGGTTGTTTACTAGAATGAAGCATAGTCTTAGCCATATCTTCAAGTGTCTTATTCCTTCTTTCAACTACTCCATTTTGTTGTGGAGTCCTAGGAACAGAAAAATTATGATATATGCCATGCACATCACTAAATTCAAAAAACTTAGCATTTTCAAATTCAGTTCTATGATCAGAACTAGTTGATGCAAGTTGATTACCTAGTTGTCTCTAAGTTTTTCTAACAAAATAAGTAAACATGTCAAATGCTTCATCTTTAGATGTTAAAAATAATGCCCAGGTAAACCTAGAGTAGTCATCAACAAGCACAATCACTTTTCTTTTACCACATCTGCTTAATGTTCTCAATGGACCACAAAGATCCATATGGACCAGTTCCATCGTTCTGGTGGTGCTTACCACTTTCTTGCATTTAAAAGAGGATCTTACAGCTTCCTCCTTGCACAAGCCTCACAAAATTTGTCTTTCTTAAACTTGATGTTAGGAAGCTCTGTCACCAGGTCCTTGAAGACTAATTTGTTGAGTTGACTCAGACTTGCATGTCCAAGTCTCTTATGCCAAAGTAGGGGATCATTGTCCAGTATACTTAAGTAAGTGACTTCATTTTCTGAGAGTATGGACAGATCTACAATTTAAATATTGTTTACCTTTTTCCCTACAAAACAATCTTGTTAGTGGTAAGATTTATCACAAAATATTTGGTAGAGGTGAATGCTACCAAGATACCAACATCACACAGTTGTGATACACTGATAGATTGTATATTAAGTCATCTATCAAGTAGGCATTCTCAATAGAGTGAGAATTTATCTTACCTACCTTTCCAACCCTAATTATCTCATATTTCTTTCCATTTCCAAAGGAGACATTATTTGAGGTCCTCAAGTGAAGGAATTGATTCTTGCTTCTTGTCACGTGCTTTGAGCAGCCACTCTCCATATACCATATTTGGTTACTCCCCTTCACTTGGACCAGCAAAAGGAAATCAGGGGTTAGTCTTAGGAACCCAAACTAGTTTGGGTCCCTTTCTATAGGCACAAGGGTGAATCAGATTCATTTTGGCCCGACCTAGCAGTCTATTTTCCCCTTGAACAAATATTTTATTCTTTTGACTGGATTCACTTTTGTAGTGACCAATTTTACCACAGTGTGTCCAAATTTTGTTTTCAGAAGTGTTAGATACTTGCTTTTGGGATCCCACTTAGGTGCAGAGTTCCCATAGCCAAGTCCTCTCTTGTTGCTACTATGGTGTTCATGTAGCCATGAAAGTGCATCGGAGGACCTATTCTATTTACAGGTTCTGTCAAGCTCGTGCTTAACTTTGCCTAGATCCTCTGTCAAAATTCTTATGCTTATCCTTCTTATACAATTCATCTTTTAGTTTACCTACATTTTATTCTAGAGTGAGTTGTGTGCAATCAGCTATCGTCTTACTTGTTCCTAATTTTAGTTTTAGGTTTTTAGATCTATGTTCTAGGAAATTTTATCCAAATTCATGAACCCGGTTCTTTAGTGCAGTATTTTCACTTACAGTCTCACTAACTCTAAGTTCCAGGTTCTTACACTTAGCTTTTAAAATCATACATTTCTTAGACAACTGTTCCTTTTTATTGTTTATATCCTTGGATTCATCAATGAAATCTAAAAGTAACTTAGATAGATTTTCATTAGACAAAAACTTAATCTTGTCTTTGAGATGGATTATACTTACATCGGATTCCTCATCAGATTCTCGAATTTCTATAAGTGCTTGTTCATCTCTATCTTCATTATCTGAGTCCTCATCTGAGCTTTCGCCCCAAGAAAAAACCATAGACTTTATTGATCCTTTGTTCTTCTTGGGATGAACCTATTCCTTCGTTCTGTTTCTTCGCTCATCTCTTTTCTTCTTCCCTTCAATTTCCCATTAAGGACAATTTTTGATATGGTGATCAGTCTTCCCACACTTGTAGCATCCCTCATTGGTCTGTTTTTCAGGAATCATTGGTTTGCTGTAGTTTCCACCTCTTAATGAACCTTTTCCTCTCATTAGGTACTTCTTGAAGTTGTTTGTGATCATAGTCATTTCATCCTCTTCTAGATCGGCACCTTCAGTGATTCGGAGTGCCATGCTCCTTTCCTTTTTGGGTGCATCCATCTTCATGGTTTGCCTTCTAAGTTCATAAGAAATGAGATTTCCAATTAGCTCGTCCAACTTAAGAGTGGATATGTTCTTTTATTCCAGAATGGCAGTGATGTTGCTCTCCCAAGAGACTGGCATAACCCTTTTCAAAATTTCTCAACTTTGTCTTCTTCAAGAATAACCCTTCCAAGAGCCTTAAGTTCATTTGTTAGTGTGGTGAACCTTGTATACATCTCTTGTATGGTTTCTCCTTCCTTCATAGTAAAATTCTCATATTGAGAATATAGTAAAGTTCCTCTAGACCTCTTCACATGATGTATTCCTTCATGAGCCACTTGTAGAGTGTCCCAAATTTTCTTAGTAGTATTGCAACTTTGAATTATGTTGTACTTGTCTGGTCCAAGTCCATGCACAAGCCATTTCTTGGCATTGGCTTTCTTTCCAATTTCCTCAAATTTTCAACAGTGTAGTCAGCTCTTGTTTTTGGCACATCTACTCCTTCAGCATTTTTCTTCTTGGTAGCCAGGGGACCATTAGTAAAAATATCTCATAGCTCATAGTCTTTTTATGATGTGGTATCTCATTCTGTTTTCCCACCATAAATAGTATTTTCCATTCAAGAGCGGTGCCCTAGCAGTGGATTGTTCTTCCCAATTTTCAGGTGGTGCACTTATCTTGATCTTTTCCGAAGGTGTTAGCCTCTTCAAGGATAACCTGCTCTGTTATCAAATAATATTTTATACTTAAATACCACACAAGATGAGGTGATTTGTGCAGTGTCTAATTTTTCCCGTGCACATATTATAGAAGGACTAAATTCTTCTATGTGTTCCTTATACTACTGTTGTGGAATAGTAAATGCAGAAAGTAAAGAACACAAGTATTTTACGTAAAAAATACTTGGCTCAATAGATAAAAAAAATTGCGACCTACTTCCCAGTAGGATTTTTCCAAATTCTCCAGTAAAACAATGAACCAAAAACTACATTTACAAAATAATTTTGTAAACCTAGGATTAACTCTAATCCCGTTGTTGCAAACAATTACATACGACAATTGAACTAGAATAAAAGATAGACAATTGGAACTGGTTCCTCTATCTGCTCCATGTAGCTTCAGCTTTGCACACTTGAATTACACGAACTGCTTGCAAAATGTCTTGCTATTTTGCTCTCAATTCCTGTTAAACTTCTGCATATGTGCATGCCTGTAAAATGGAACATTCTACGATTTATAGAGTCAGTAGAATAAAAAACAGCTAGAGATCTAATGCTACTCTTCCTTGGTGGAAGAGTTCTAGTTGATCTCAACTTCTAACTCCTTTCCTATATTGGATAATATTCTCTTTGAATATGAAGTCCTTCTCCTTATCAAGTATGCAACCTTTTTTATTAAGAGATATATCAAGTTAATCTTATCTCATTGACATGCATCCCACATGTTCGAATTTGTCCGTTTTGATGCACCCAAGTGATGGACATGATCCATACCTGCGCTTCCTTTATCAATCTTCAAAACTAACCTTCACTTGGACCAACCAACTTTATATTCGGGAGAATGACAAAAGTAGGATACTTTTTGGTCAATATTGATTTTTTGACCTCAATAACAGAATTTTTGAGAAAAAAGCCCCATAATAGAACTTTAAAACACGTTGGGCAGGATTTTCCTTGATTGCCGCACTAGGCAGAATTTCAGCAATTATGTAGTTGACAAATCACGCAATATTTTTTTAGCATATCGGCGGAAGATTCTGACGGTCCTTAGAATTTTCTCAAGAAAAATTTAACGGGTCAACATAAAAATAATGATTTTGAAAAGATCCACCCAGCTTAATCTTGAAGGAAGAACAATATATTTATTCTAATTATTTTTTTCTTTTTACGAAAATAAAAATATAATATTTTATATTTGACTAGTCTTTTTTTAGAGAAAAATATTTTGACTTCTATAAATTAAGGATCCTTCCTTCTTATTCCGTAGCATCCACAAATGTAGCCTTAAGGCATTTGAGAGTTTTGTTTGGGGAGAGAATTTGTGAAACAAGTGTTAGCTTGCTACTTGTGCGTGCCTCTTTGTGAGGTTGTTCTTTCGATATTTTGTAGCTCTTAATATAGTGGATTGTTCATCTCTGTTTGTGAATGTAGGCCAATTGATTGAACCATGTTAAATATTTATATTTCTTTTGATATATTTCTCTTTTATTTTCTGATTTATCGTCATTCGAAATTTGATTTGTTAGCTTCCGTATGTCACCTAATTATTTCAACCCTAAAACTATCTAACATTCGATCCTAACACAAGCATGTTAAGTGTGTAACTTGCCCCAAGTGTTAAAACGAGGAAGACAAGATTTATTATTCGTTAATATCATATCTTAGTGTCTTCGTTTTAACTTTTCTATTCGTTCTTTATTTGAGATGTTTAGAACTGATAATTTATGGTAAATGTAATTTCTAATTAGTCATGATAACTAGTGAAAACACAAAATAAGTTATGCTAAACATATGATAATAAAACAAATCTTAGATTGGATAAAATGATCTTATGTAGTCCAAGATGGTATTGAAAGTAAAATTTGTCAAATTTGAATCCACCATATTCACAAATTGTAGATTATACGCTGCATACATCCAAATACGTGAGCCTTTAGAATCAAACTATGACATTCAATTTGAATTGTAACCTCTTGACTGTTAGATTGTTCTAACAAAATTGATAAATCCACCATTAAAGGATGGAAGATTGAAGCTGAGACTGAACCGAAGAAGAAAGAAGAAGAAGAAGATTCAGGAAACAATCTTCAATTACATAGAAATACAATGGCTTATTATCAGTAGCACTATACATGTGGTGTGTATAGATAATTAACTTCTAACACTAACTAATTAACTAATTTGCTACTATACACAGCTTTTAGCTAACTAATTTTGTCATCCTTCAAGCCTTTATCTATACAACTGTCACCAGCTGTCACTTTAACCATCTCAATACCCCCTTCAAGCTAGGTGCCATGAAGATGTTCAAAACACCTAGCTTGCAGATCAAATGGCGATGTTGAACACTTCCAAGTCCTTTAGTCAACAAATCTACTGCTTGTTCTTCTGTTGGAATATACACAGGTGTCGCGCCTCTTTTTCTCGCGAAATCAGATTTCGGCACGTGCCAACTCTTTTAAGGAAGGTGTTAAAAGAGAGGAGTTGCCACCTAAAGGGTTTGAGGTGTGTTAGGGCACCTATTCGCAAATAACTCTAATTTAACAAGTTTGGGTCACCAAAGATGGGGTAAGTGCTCAAATGAACTCAAATAGAAGGTGTTAGGTACTCCTCGAGGTCCACAATTGTGGGTCCCGACCAAACTCGAATTATATGAATTAGTCTAAAACAAGAGGGAAAAATAAGAGTTGGCCAATTATTATAAAAAATCTACCAATAAACAAAATAATTGATTTTAAGACAAGATGGGAGGGGGTCCTATGTTTTTTATCCTAAACGATCATCCCGTGCAACATAAATAATACTTCCTAGCTCCCTCAAGACGGGGCGTTACTCGTATTATTTAGCAGGCACATACTATAATTCTTGCTATCCGGTTACTATCTTTAAGTTGTTACCTAGGGCACACTAATTGATTTTAAGCCGCACCTTATACATGAACTACCCATCCCATGCCTTTGGTCCCGGGGGTATTTGGACCTCTATTTTGGGTGGTTCTAGACTTAACTTAGGCTGCTTAAAATGAAAAAACTAGGCGACATACAAAACAAGTCAGACTTCATGTAAAAGCAATTAAAGGATCAAGTTAGCCTCCACACTAAGACAAAAAATGCACGCAAACAAATTAGAAGTTTGACAGTTCAGAATTGAGACGAGTTACTCATCAAGCCCTGTAGACATGATACATGACCTTGGAATTCGAATATGCGGGCAGTTTCAGATGCAAGGTGCTATTTTAGAGGCATGCTTTCAGAATAACTATATATTTTAGGAAATCTGGTATTGCGTATTGATTACTAAAAATATAGATTGTATGTGTTTAAACCTATAGACATGATATCTAGGTGTAGTAGTTGGCAACGATAACCATGGAAGATCTTCAGAATTACTCAATTTGATCCTATAGTCATGCATTCTAATAGTGGTAACGAAACAGTGTTGAAAGTTCAATATTAACACTTAAAAGCAAGTATGATTATCCTATAGGTAGGATTTCTACAACTAGCGATTAAAACTGGTTTTAGCTCTTATAGGCATGTCTCTTAAATGAGTAATTATAACAACACGTTAACCAATTAATACCCTTTAGGCATGATTTATAAAATGCAGATTTGTAGAACATAAACTAATATAATCCTATGATCTAGTGAACATGCTACAATTGAAAGATTGGTCATCTTATTTCCAATAGGCATGATATCTAACAAATATGTAGAAGTAGAATATTTTAAACGAATTAAACACCTATTGGCAGGTTATCTAACACACACAGTAGCAGAACATATTCAAGCAAATTAAACGCCTATAGGCAGGATTTCTACCTGTTTCATGCAAATATTAAAAATAAACCCATTTTCATAATGTTATTAACACACCAATTGTTATTATAACATTATTACATACCCAATGAGTGAAAACAATTACAAAATAGCTATAGTGGACCTTAGGCAAGCCCAAAGAATAACCATCCATGCTAGGACTTCAATCTCAAGTGCACATAGTTTCACAATAGCCTAGAAAATAATCTTCATAGCCAAAAACCAGTAGCCATCAAAGATTTGGGAAACTTGCCATGTACACTAGCCCACTAGCTCATTCAGTAGGTTGAAAAGGGGTAGGATGGTGCATTTAGGACAAAGTGCCAAGGAACCTTAGACCCTATTGTGTCAGAGTTTACAAGGGTCTCAAAATGGACCCCAAGCAATGCTCACACTAGGGAGGTTAATGGAGGAGATTCAAGGAATGACTAAGGATCAAGTCCTAGTGTGTTACAGTTCACAAGGGTCTCAATTAGACCCCGAATAGTGCTCATACTAGGGAGGTCAATGATACAACCTAGGTAGCCTTCGCTTTCCGCTGGCTAAGAATGAGAACTCGAAAGAGCTCAGGTAACAAGTGAAACAGAGTAAACTAAGGTTGAGGGACAATATTGAAGGATACAAGCATAGCGAAGTTGAGCACATAGAGTAGATAATCGAACATGCTTTAGGTTTTAAGAACAGTCTTAGCAAAGATTCAGAAGAATGCATAAGTTAGTCACACATTAACAAAACAGGTTTGCAAGATTGGTATACACATATTCATAGTAAATAAAAGGTTCAAATTATACTAAGTATAGGTTCTAGTTTTACAAGAAAGAATCGTTTTAATTGGGAACAGAATTTATATAGGCTGAGAAGAGATCATTGCAACTATTAGGAAGTCAAGACATTTTAGATGCATTATAATGAGGAATAGGATCAAACATGCTACATAGGCAGGATATCGTCATAGCGAATTCAGAATAGGACATGAGACATAATTATGCTATATAGTTAGTATACACGTTCATGCTTTTGAACACAATCAACTAGTCCATTAAAAGGGATACGAATCATGTAACTAATGCATGTTTAAGTACCAAGATTGATAGCAAAGTTAAACAACAAAGAGATGCAAAGCTCCTAAACATTAATAGGTTGCAACACATAGGGTAGATAAGCTTGAAATGGACCTAATTTACTCAAATCGGGTTTAAGCATGCTTTAAACTATCAATGTGCGGTTAAAAGTTAAAGAGAGCTAAAAAATTGAAGTAGAACAAACAGAATTGCCCACAAAACAGACCAAAAGAACACATTATGCAAAACTCCAGGCGTGAAAACATATGCAAATTACAGATAAAGAGGAATGAAACTAGGAAGTCCAGTAACTCACCAGTTAAGTGAAAAACAAGAAAGAACAGAAATGCACAGTATTTTGATTATCAACGAAGAACAAGAACCCAGAATTTTGGTGGCCTTTACTTTCAGCTGGCCAAGAACCAAAGTATAGAATGAGATCATTAAGGAATAACATAATAGAGTTTTAAATTTTAGTAAGATTATAGCAATTTAAATGTGTCTTAAAGGGGGATGGGAAGGTGTTTATATAGTAGTACAAATTAAACAAGTAAAAAAGGAAACACTTTATAATCAAACATAAATAAGGAAAAAATAACATGCAAATTAATAAAAACTGGATTTAGGGAAAAATAGGTAAAGACCAAATTTTTTAGGGGAAGCAAATATTACCAGAAGATACACGAAAATAGTAAACTAAGGACGAATATATACATAATGACACTTAAAATCAGGGAATCGAACCAATTTTTGTTCGATCTAAAGCAATATGAGAAACCTAGTTTTAGGGTAAGTAATAACCAACAGAAAATACACAAGATTCGTACCCATAATATAACAAAGGATGAATATAGATGGAATAGCGGAAAGATCAAGGATTTGATCCGATTTTGGTTCAATTTTGATGAGATTTGCTTGTCATGTTTAGGCAAGCAGCTAGGTAACACCACAAATAAATAACCAGTAGTGAGTAAAGATCAATAAGGTAAGTGAATCAATGATTGATTTTATTATTAAGCCAAAATCGGAGAGGATTAAAGGTTACGGTAGATAGGGTTTAACGCAGAAAGAAGGGGAGGTTGAAAGAGTTCAAGGGCAGCGGTTCTCTATGGAATGGGATAGGGTTTCTGAGGTTAGGTTAATTAAAAATGAGAAAAGGGACGGTGACCGTTGATCTTGAGAGATCAACGGCTGGGATAAAAAATTAAATGGGGCAGGTTATTTAAAAGCGACTCACAGACGAGTATTTATCATGGGTCATTTGGCTTTGGGTCGGGGTAATTGGGCTAGGTATTAGGTATTTTGGGCCATTGTTTGATCTGAAAATAGGTAGAATTTATGCTAGTTTTTAAATACCCAATAATTTATCAACAAATAATTAATAAAAGTAATTAGCAAATAAAAGAATATTATTTGTGCACTAAAATGGTTGAAAATAATAACTCAATATTATTAAAATATAAAAAATTATTTTTTTGCATAAATAGTGTAATTATATATGACTATTATTGCAAAAATGTGCAATAAGCGCTAAAATGCAAATATCATTATAGAAAATGTAGTAAAATATTTTAATACATTCGTGTAGGTGAAAATGACAAGTTTAGATGATTAAATCATCATAAAATAGTTTCAAGGACAATAATTGAGTATTTATATAATAAAATATAAAATAAATCGATTTAAAGCCTTTTAAAATAATGAAAAATGATTGTATATGCTTATAAGCTAAATGATGATGCAATGTACCATTTTGAAAGTATATATATACAATTAAAAATATGAAGGAAATATTGGGTATCAACAGCTGCCCCTCTTTACCCGGGAGTGATGGAAGAATTGCCAAGTAAATAAAATGATGATCAATTTTGGCTGAATTGAACGAGGAATGATGTGATTAACAATGGGGCCAAACCCTAGTTCCTAAGTTTCCTATATATCCCTGATATTACGTGAATCAAGTTGTGCATAGTTCTGGATCCAAGGCTGAACGAAAGCGATTGAGCTATTATAGGAATGGTATGTTTAAAAAAAAATGTTGTTTTGGGAAGGATATTATCGGACGGATTTATGCGGAGTTATGAATGTGAATCTGAAACATAACGGATGTGCTATAGAGCAAGTATATGAATACCCATAGAGTAAGAAGCGGGAATTGATGATGGTCAGTTACGATTAAAACATTTGCAAAATGTGATTGTTATGAACAGAAACCGGAGAGAAGATTGCTCCCATTTGAAGAACGGTTACTTCCTGGATTACCTACAAAACATAAAACACGATGCATGCAAATATGTATGGATTATTTCTAGAATTTAAACATGATGCAAATTCCCTTTGGACCATGGGGATTGTCTTTGATTGGAAATTTGTGCTTTGCAAAGTTCACCTTCCCGCGGTCAAAACAACGGCGAGGGTAATGTCTTTAGACCATGACGTCCCAGGCCATGAATCATAGATAAGGGATTCGCATACTATAAAATGATGTTCTCAGGACATGAGAATGGTGCCTCTGAACCATGATGCCTTTGAATAATGATGTGCAATATTGAGAGATCCTCATGACATGGCATGGTATCTTCCAGCTATGAGGATGATGCTTCGGATATGACACCTTTGGATAAAAATAGTGATGTTTCAACCCATGAAATGCAATGACATGATGCTGGGTATATAAGAAGCAAAACAAGACAGAGCTTAGACTTGCATATGATCAAGACAGAGCTTAGCCTTGGGAAGGCAAAATAGTGCTAGATTTCAAGTAACATAGCATTTGGTATTAGGTAAAGAAAAGCATAACTTAGCCTTATGTAGTTGAGGAGGCAGGGGTTATCCTCATGCGAGAAAGGGAGACAGTACTTAGTGTCATGCAATTAGGAGATAGTGCTTAGTCTCATGAAAGGAAATAAGCTTAGCCTTATTCAAGAAGAGGAGACAATGCTTAGTCTCGATGCAAAGAAAGGCAGTGCTTAGCCCTATACAATCAGGGAGGCAATGCTTAGCCTCATGCAAGGAGAGGATACAATGTTTAGTCTCATGCAAGGGAAAGGAGACAGGACTTAGTCTCATGTAATGGAAGACGGTACTTAGCCTTATTCCATTAGATAAGCAATGCTTAGCCTTATGCAAGGACATGAGAAAATTCTTAGTCACATGCAAGGGAAATGAGAAATAAATTAGTCTCATGAATGGAAGGAAGTTCTTAGCCTTATGAAATTAGGGAGACAATGCTTAGCCTCATACAAGGATATGAGACAATGTTTAGCCTCGTGCAAAGGAAAGGAAACATAGCTTAGTCTCATGCAATGGAAGGTAGTTCTTAGATTTATGCAATTAGGGAGGCAATGCTTAGACTCATGCAAAGAGAGGAGACAATGCTTAGTCTCATGCAATGGAAAGGAGACAATTAGTCTCATGTAATGGAAGATAATGCTTAGACTTATGCAAATACGGAGGAAATGCTTTCCCTCATGCAAAGAAAAGGCAATGAGTGGTAGCAGAGTATTATCTGGATACATGTTTACATTTGACGACTTGTCGTTACGATTTTAATATATGTACATATTTGTGAATATTCTTTGTTCCCGCATCCAAAACAAAGTATTAAGTTTTACGGGAAAGGTTGATTTGTGCCTTCGTGTTCTGCTTTCCCATGCTCCTGTCTTGAGATTCTGTTTGAGTCACCTGGGGTAATATCTGGCTGTCATAGAAATAAAGTTTTCGACAAATATGCATGTATTTGATGAATATAGTTATTTAAAAAACATAGTAGTATGAAATATCAGGCAAATTAGATGAACCAACTTCTGTGACATTTAGAGATATAGCAACTTCTTTGCATTAGAATTTTGAGGGTCCTCCTCAAAATTCCACATATGATGAATTGGCAGGACTTGCTATTAAATTTTGAGGGCAATTCTCAAAATTCTGCCCCAGTTTCTGACCATGGGAAAAATGAAGATTTTATTAAGATGTGACTGAACCTACAAGGCTGCCTATGTATTTCCTCTTATATGGGAATCAGGTCAAGTGTAGTTCAGTTATATCAGATGAAGAAAGGCAAACAATCTAAACATAGTATCTCTTGATTGTGTTTGAATTGATAAGCTTTAGCCAAATTTCTCTGTCCATTTCTGCGAGTATGAGTGATCCTCCTGTCAGTACTTTGTGAACCATATAGGGCCCTTTACAATTAGGTGAAAATTTCCCTTTGGCTTCATCTTGATCGGGAAGATCCGCTCCAGCACCAGCTGCCCCGGTGTGAACTGTCTAGGTCTGACACTTTTGTTTAAAGCTCTGGACATTCTATTTTGATAAAGTAGATTGTGGCATACCACATTCATTCTTTTCCCGTCAATAAGAGCTATTGTTCGTAGCTACTTATTATCTATTCTGCATAATTGAGTCCAGCTTCTTAAATAATTCTTAAGGAAGGAACTTCACCTCGGCAGGAATGACTGCTTCAATGCCGTAGACCAACATGTAGGGAGTTGCTCCAGTTGATCTGCGAATTGTGGTACGATATCCCAATAAGGCAAATGGTAATTTCTCGTGCCATTGCTTGTGATTATCTACCATCTTTCTCAATATTTTCTTAAGATTCTTGTTGCGGCCTCCACGGCTTCATTTATTTGAGGTATGTATGATGTGGAATTTATATGCTTGAGTTTGAAGGTTTCACACATAGCTTTTATTAAGTTACTGTTGAGGTTGGCAGCGTTGTCTGTGATGATGGATTTTGGCACCCCGAATCGGCAAACAATACAATCTCTAACAAAATATGTGATGACTTTCATAGTTACAGCCTTGTATGATGTAGCTTCAACCCATTTGTGAAGTAGTCTATGGGTAATAGAATGAACTTTGTGCCCGCTCGTAGTGGAAGGCTCGATCGGACCAATGTCATCCATTTTCCAAGCGGCAAAAGGCCAAGGTGCACTTGTTGCAATGAGTCCATTTGGTGGTACCCGCATCATATCTGCTTGTATTTAACATTGGTGAAACTTTTGGACATATATGATGCAGTCTGTTTCTATAGTCATCCAAAAATATCATGCCCTCAATATCTTCTTGGCCAAAACGAAACCGTGCATGTGTGGTCCGCAAGTTCAGACATGTATCTCTTCGAGCATTTTGGAAGCTTCCTTGGCGTCAACACACCGTAATGATCCATGGTCTGGAGTCCTTCTGTACAAAATTCCTCCACTTTGGAAGAAATAGTTGGATAATCTTCGGAATGTGCGTTTCTGAGTATGATTTTGCATGCTATGCGTATTCTTCTTTTGCCAAGTATTCCTTGATATCATGGAACCACAAATTCCCATATGGTTCTTCTACAACATGAGCGCAATAAGTTGGCTGATTATGGATTCTTACTGGAACAGGGTCGATGAAATTCTTTTCCGAGTGCTGCATTATGGAGGATAAAGTAGCCAATGCATCTGCAAACTCATTCTCAATTCTCGGAATATGTTTGAATTCTATCTTTGTGAATCGTTTCATCAACTCTTGCACATGATACATATACGGTAGTATTTTGGTATTCTTTGTATTCCACTCTTCTAGAACCTGATGTACTAGAAGGCTTGGATCACAAATTACCAACAATTCCTAGATATTCATGACAATGGCCAAATTGAGCCCCAAGATGCAAGACTCTATTTTGCCATACTATAAGTGCATGAAAACTTGAGTTTTGCAGATACCGGATAATGCTGACCTATTTCTGATACTAAGATAGCTCTAATACCCATTCCTTTGAAGTTTGTAGCTCTATCAAAAAAATTCTCCAACCATCATGAGTTTCAGTGATATCTTCTCCTACAAATGATACTTCATCATCAGGAAAATATATTTTCTATGGTTTGTATTCTCCCCTACAGGATTTTCTGCGAGATGATCTGTTTATGCTTGTCCATGACCACCTTTTGAGTCACATAGAAAATATCAAATTCACTCAACAGTATCTTCCATTTTTCCATCATCCCTGTAGGAATGGGTTTCTAGAAAATGTATTTTAGAGGATCTGTTCTTGATATGAGATATGTAGTGTAGGCACAAAAGTAGTGCCTCAATTTCTGAGCTATCCACGTCAGGGCACAACCGGTGTGTTCCGACAAAGAATATCATGCCTCATAGGGTGTGCTTCTTACTTAGATAGTAAATGGCCTGCTCTTTTTTCCCCTTCTTGTCATGTTGTCCCAAGACACAACCGAAAGCCCCATCTAGTACAAACAAATATAGTAGAAAATGTCTCCTGGGTACTGGCGGGACAAGGATTGCTGGTGTGGACAAATATTCCTTGAATTTGTCAAAATCTTTCTGGCAGTATTCAGTCCAACTTGTTGCGTCATCCTTCTTTAACATTTTGAAAATCGGCTCATAGATCATGGTCAATTGTGCTATGAAGCAGTTGATGTAATTGTGACGCCCCAAGAAGCTCATCACATCTTTCTTATTCTTTGGTGGTGGAACATCCTGGATATCCTTGACATTTGACGGGTTTAGCTCAATTCCTCGGCGGCTAACGATGAATCCTAATAACTTTCCAATAGGAACTCCAAAGGCACATTTGCGGGATTCAATTTCAGATTATACCTTCGAAGCCAAACAAAGAACTTTCTCAAATCCGTTATATGATCTGTGCCCTTCTTGGATTTGATGATAACATCATCTATATATACTTCTACCTCTTTGTGTATCATGTCGTGGAAAATGGTTTTCATGGCTCTCATATAAGTGGCCCAAGCATTCTTCAGACTAAACAACATCATTTTATGGAAACACAGTCCTCGTGGAGTAATAAAGGCTATCTTCTCGGCATCTTATTCATCTATCCAGATTTGATGGTATCTCGTGAAGCAATCCACAAAGGATTGGAGTTCATGCTTGGCACAATTGTCGATTAGTATGTGTATGTTGGGTAACGGGAAATCATCTTTGGGACTTGCTTTGTTTAAGTCCCGATAGTCGATGCACACTCTGACCTTCCCATCCTTCTTCTAAACTAGCACGATGTTAGCCAACCAAGTAGGATATTCGACCATTCTAAGAACTTTAGTTTTAATCTGTTTGGTGACTTCCTCTTTGATTTTTAGAATCATATCTGGCTTGAACTTTCTGAGCTTTTGCTATACAGGTAGGCCCATTGAATTGGTAGGTAGTTTATGATCCACTACACATGTGCTCAGACCAGTCATATCATCATAAAACTATGCAAATATATCTTCGTACTCTTTCAGGAAATGGGTGTACTCTTCTTTCTCTTATGGTAACAGGTGAATGCTTATGTGAGTTTCTTTGAATGCTTTAGAATCTCCCTAAATTACTATCTCAGTTTTGTTCAGATTAGACTTAAGCTTGTTCTCAAAGTTTCCACCTCCCTGACAATTTCCTCGGGTACTATATCTTCTTTTTCTTTTTCTATTTCCTTTTAATCACTATCCTTATGTTTTGTTATCTCATTACATGTCACAGCTTTTGGTTTAGCAGGATAAGTAATAATCATGTTGTAGAGAAATTTAAACGATAATAATGAATACTAAAATAGCAATGCATTAAATAAATCTTGAAACAATGACGGCTCGATGACCCGAGCACATCTTTCAAAACAAAATACGTCCAAAACAAAATACTGAAAATTTCTTAAATGCTTAAAGTTGCTTTTAAAATAGATCATGCTAACTGCCAGGCTACCTAGGAACTCGACGGGCCCGAGATGGTGCAGCAGTCCAGTTCTTGAGAAGAACTCCTTTTCCTACTGTCTGCATTGAAAGGTCTTTATCATCCTCCTCCTTAACTATTGCATTGCAATCCGTGTTTTCATAATCTAGAAATAGGTTCCTTAGGCCAGCTAAAGTTTCATCCTCTTCAAATCCCCATATCATGTCAATTTGTTAAATTGTCTGGTAAAGGTGCAGTATTGGTTCAATAGGGAAATAAGGATAACGTCACGATGGCGACCAATTCTGATACTCGTACCATGTGTATTCATACCCAAGCCCAAAAGTTGTGCGGTGATACTTTAGTTGTATCGATTGGGTGATCCCTTGGATATTCTTGTCAAGACCCTATTGGGGTTCATACCATGTCCATAAAAAAATACTTTCAATCTTGTTACTCCACCATTTATTTTCTCAATTGCATTGATGCTCTCGATACGATGGTAGTACTTTATAGACGATACTTACACCCTAAATGTACCATACATTATTGTTGTTTGAAAGGCTAAATGATAACAAAATGCTCTAATTGGTGTTCTTTTGCTTCGCAGGGACTAATCCAAGATAGAAAGAACTATAGACTGTTTTGGAGTCAATAATGTGGGGGAAAAAGGCCAACAAAGAAGCATCCGAGTGGAAAGAAGAAAAAAGATGACTGGGGATAAGGAAGCGAGGCAGAATAATTGTCTCTCACCGCAGTCACGTCGCGTTTTGCCGCATTTTGCCGCGGTGAACTGTGCAGCTGCCCAGAACTTTTGGGACCAAAGTGTAAATCAGGGAAAACTTATTCCAAACCCTTACAAACTCAAGAAGCTCGCCCAAGGAAGTTTCAAGCTTGTTTTTAGACTAATATGGAGGCAATAAAAAGTGTGAGAAGAGCTATCAAACATTAGAGTTTTTCTATCTTCTCTTAATTATTTTAATTGCTCATCATGGACATTTTTGTAGTTTTTTCTTGCTTAGCTATGAGTAGCTAAATAGTTAATCTAGGGTTGATGGAATCAATTGTTGGATGAAGTTTTGACTCAATTTTGTTATAATCGAGCCGGGTTTATTATATGATTGTTCAACTATGTTGTGTATGGTGATTAGTTGAAAGGGCTTGATTAACCGTGTCTAATTGCCTTGTGTTGCTTGAGAAAGAATACTAGGTTAGACTGCTGTTAAACAACACCACTTTTGGGTAATTGAAGAGATTCATTACTTGAACTTAAAAGTGGGGTTAGAGATAACGAAACTTTGGTGGGATAATTCAGAGCTGCACAAATTATCAACTAGAGAAGTTCGAGAGAATGCTCTAGTAAATTATCATAGTTGATCGAGAGATGATTGCGATAACCCGTTGCTCATAATCTTCATAGAGTATTACGGCAAGATTATAGCAAAAGAGTTAAGACTTAAACTAGCAATTGGGGAAATCAATACCCTAGACCTTTTTACCGTTGAATTATCTTTGATTTAGCACATTGTTAGTTTCAATAGCATTTTGAAGTAGTTAAACAAAAATCCAATCATTATTGATAAAAATCTTGCACCTGGAATCGTTTGAGCTAATAGATTCACCAAAAGTTGTAATAGATAGGTTAGTTCCCTGAGGTTAGACTCCAGGCTAAAAAAATCGAATTATATTTGCAATAATCACTTTATCTTTTGTAAGGTATAGTTGGGCGTGATAAAAATTTACGCCATTGTCGTGGAACTAACTGTGTTATTTATTACAACTTAGAAGTACTGCTAGAATTATTAGTTTAGATCAATTTTCTACGGTGTTAAACAATTTGTTTTCATTGAAATTCTCACATTTGAACTCTTGTGGGATTCAGCTGTATGACTAGAGATTCTTTGAGGACTGGTGAACTGCTAAAAGGACTCTTAGACCCTGAGAAAACATTCAGGGCATTAAACCGTTCCAACAAGAAGAACAAAAAATCACAACAAACATACCAATGTGAAATTGACAAAGGTGACGTAGATAACGTCAACGAAAACATCAGCAATGAGAAAGATGACCCAAATGTCAGAGTGGTGGCACCCCTAGAAGCTGCATTTTATGATTGGGCACAACCAACCTGACAACCTGGCCACTACCATTATTGTGCCCCCAATACAAGCGGAGACATTCCAGATCACCAACAACATGCTGCATCTTCTGCAGGATAAAGGATTGTTCTCCAGGTCACGATTGAAAACACTCAACAACATTTGAAAAATTTTCTATTGATTTGTGTGACCCTAAGACAACCAAATGTGACCCCAGAATCTATCAAGTTGTCACTGTTCCCGTTCTCTGTGACTGGGGAAGCTTATACTTGGCTGAATTGATCGTAATAAATTCCATTGTCACCTGGGAGTAATTAGTCAAGCAGTTCTTGAACAACTTTTACTCGCATAACAAGACTAAAAGTCAAATTAATGAGATATTGTATTACAAGTAGCAGCCTACTGAGACCTTGCAGGAAACTTGGGAAAGATTCAAAGGGATGATAGTGAAGTGTCCCCACCATGGTATTCCAAACCAGATGCTCGGTCAGAGATTTTACATGGGGTTAGCAGACAATATAAAGGCCAATGTAAATGCTTCAGTTGGGGATGCATTTTGGAACAAGACATTCACTGAGTGTAAAATCCTTCTTGACAAGATGTCCCAAAATTTGGGGTAGATGACGAGAGGTACGACCACCAATAGTGCATTCAGTTCCTGTTGACTCAAACAATTCACATGCAGAGAATATAGCCACACTCATGACTCAGATGAGTATATTGACAAAGAAGATTGACGAGATAGGTACAAAGCAAGTGCATATCCTTGACACAATAAATGGAGGACTGTGTACACCTTGAATTAATCAGTCTTATGTGTGTTCATGGAGTGGAGAAGGTGACAATCAAGGGTTAAGAGAGGATATGAATTATGTCAATAATTTTGGGGGTCAAAGACAAGGAGGACAATAATAGAGGCCAGCACCCAATCAGCAGTACAGACCAAACATGCCACAACCTGGAGGTATGCAGCCTCAAGGCCAAATGGTGCCATATCATAGACAACAGAGCTATCCACAGAAGAATCAGCAATAGTTAGCATATCATCCACCTCCTCGGAAACATGATAGCAACATGGTAGAAATCAAGGGTACGCTTAAACAACTCATTGGAACAAATGGTAAGATGCAGGAAAAGTTGGCAGTGCATGACTCAGCAATAAAGAATATTGAAACTCAATTGGGGTAGTTGTCAGTGGCCTTAAACAACCGCCCCCGGGGAACATTTCCAGTAGACACGAACATTAACCCTAAGGAGGAAAACCCCAATCAGTTGATGGCAGTAAGTCTCCAAAATTGGAGAGATTTAGACAGGGAGCAATAAGTTTCACAATCCATCAGAGAGACTGTGCCAGCAACTCCAGTTCCATTGGAGGTTGATGAATCAGTAGAACTTACTGAAGTGGTGGTTAAACATGTTCAGGACGACAAGAGTAAGGCTAAAGAGAGTGAACAAGATACAGAACATGTGGTACCTCTTGTGCCACAGAACCCCAACAAAGAGAAGCCTGCAAGCAGTGCACCAAGGGCGATACCTGCACCATTCCCTCATAGACTGGCGAAACAAAAGAAGGAAGATCAATACAGGAAATTCATGGAGATGCTTCGTCAAATTAAGTTGAATATTCCTATGATAGATGCTTTGAGGGCGATGAAAGGCTACAAAAATATGATGAAGGACCTAAAGTCATGCAAGTTTGACTTTCAGGACCTATTCATAGTAACTCTGACACAGACATGCAGTGCGGTAGTGACAAGACCCATGGCTCAAAAGATGTCTGACCCAGGTAGCTTCACTATCCCGTATACTATAAGGAGGTATTCCTTTGCAAGAGAATTATGTGACTTAAGATCCAACATAAACTGAATGCCCTTGGCAATATATAAAAAACTAGGCATTGGCAAAGCTAGACCGACTTTGATGCTTTTGCAACTAGTTGACCGCACGGTTAAAAGGCCGACAAATATTCTTGATGATGTGTTGGTACAAGTGGAGAAGTTTTTATTCCCTGTAGACTTTGTTATTTTGGATTGCTTGGTAGATGAGGAGATACACATCATTCTAAAGAGGCCATTCTTAGCCACTAGGAGAACATTGATCGATTGTGAAACTGGGGAATTAAAATGAGGTTGAACATTGAAAAGGTTATATTCAACGTTCAGGAATCAATGAGGAGACCCAGTGAATATGCTAATTGCTCCCTAGTGGAGGCAGTGGATGTGATACTACATGAAGATGATGAGACCCTGACTACTAAAGATCCATTGGGGGCTTGCTTGAAAATTTTAGATAAGATGGATGGTCAAGGGTTGGAAGAGTAAGTCATGGCACCCGAAGGTCAAGGATTCTAGAAGAGGGACCTCAGTTCGAGTACCTCGAGTTAGACAAGAGAGTTACACCATCGGCAAAACCATTAGTAGAGGAACCACCCAAACTGGAGCTGACCACTTGCAGCTCGCCTCATGTATGCTTTCTTAGGACCTAATTCTACTTTACGTGTTATTATATCATCCGGTTTGCTAGCTATGCATGTAGAGCAACTCTTACAGGTGTTACAAGAATGTAAAACTGCCAATAATTGGACCACGGCAGATATAAAGGGTATCAATCTTGCTTTTTGTATGCACAAGATTTTCTTGGAAGAAGGGCACAAACCTTCCAGAGAACATCAACGAAGGCTGAACCCAAATATGAAAGAGGTGGTGAAGAAGGAAGTGATCAAATGGTTAGAAGGGAGTATCATCTTCCTCATCTCTAACAGCAATTGGGTTAGCCCTATTCAATGTGTCCCGAAAAAGAGAGGAATGACGGTTGTACAAAATGAGAATTACGAGTTGATCTCGACTCGTACAATCACGGGATGGCAGATTTGCATGGATTACCGAAAATTGAACACAACCGCTTGGAAGGGCCATTTTTCCTTTTGATTAATTGACCAAATGTTGGATATGTTGGTTGGGCGATCTCATTTCTATTTCTTGAATGGATATTCAGGGTACAATTAGATCTCAATAGCCCCCGAAGACAGAGAGAAAACAACATTTACCTGTTCGTATGGCATCTTTGCCTTTCGGAGAATGCCTTTTGGGCTATGTAATGCACCGACGACATTTCAACTATGTATGTTAGCCATTTTCATGGACATGGTTGAGGTCATTATGGAGGTAGTTATGGATGATTTCTCCATGGTGGGGGATTCATTCGAGGACTGACTTCAGTACTTAAGAAGAGTACTAAGAAGATGTGTGGAGACAAATTTAGTGTTGAACTGGAAAAAGTACCATTTTATGGTACAAGAAGGGATAGTCTTGGGGAGATGAGTGTCCAGTAAGGGATTCGAGGTTGAACATGCTAAGGTTGACCATGCTAAGGTTGACATGATTGAGAAATTTCCACCACCTACTTCAGCCAAGGCGGTGAGACATTTCTTTGGGCACGCCATGTTCTACAGGCGATTTATTAAAGATTTCTCTAAGATTGCTAACCTGTTATGCAAACTCCTTGAAAAGGATCAGCCCTTTTTTTTCTAGTGATTGTAGGTTGGCATTTGAGGAGCTGAAGAAGAGATTGGTGACTACACCTATCATTGTTGCACCCGACTGGGAGCAACCGTTCGAGCTCATGTGCGACGCAAGTGACTATGCTGTAGGAGCAGTCTTGGGGTAACGAAAGAATAAACTGATGCACCTAATTTACTATGAAAATAGAATGCTAAGCGGTGCATAACGCAATTACACTGTGACAAAAAAAGAGATTATGGCTATCTTTTTTGCATTCGACAAATTCAGGTCATACTTGATTGGTTCAAAAGTTATTGTTTACGCTGACCATGCAACAATTAGGTACCTGATAAAAAAGAAGGATTCAAAGCCACGCTTGATTCGCCGGCTTATTTTGCTACAAGAATTCAATATGGAAATCCGAGATAGAAAAGGGACAGAGAACTAAGTATCCGACCACCTCTCAAGGTTGGAAGGAGCTGAAAGGAAGGTATAGTTGAGGATATAACAGAGATATTCCCGGATGAACAGTTACTACATTGATAATGGAGGAGATGCCTTGGTATGCTTATATTGCTAATTATTTAGCAAGTGGTATTGTACCTTATGAACTCTCTTCAATTCAAAAGAAAAAGCTCTTTTGCAATTTTCAATGTTTATATTGGGATGAATCTCTACTATTTAAAATATGTGTAGATAAAATGATCTAGAGGTGTATCCACGAGAAATATCAACATTCTGTTGTGTAGGCTTTCCATGCTTTACCGTATGGTGGACACTTTGGAGGAATTCGGACAACAGTTAAGGTGTTGGAATTGGGGTTGTATTAGCCAACTTTGTTCTAAGATGCCCACAATTGGTTCAAAAGTTACGATGAATGCCAAAGGATGGGCAACATATCTCGCCAACACGAGATGCCAATGACCACAACTCAATAGGTGGAGGTTCTGGACATGTGAGGGATCGACTTTATGGGGTCGTTTTTCAGCTTATATGGCAATAAATACATATTGGTAGCGGTTGACTATGTCCCCAAGTGGGTAGAAGCGGTGGCTCTGCCAACCAATGATGCAAAACGGGTAATGGCTTTCTAAAGAAAAACATCTTCACACGTTTTAGCACCTCGAGAGCTATAACCAGTGATGGTGGAAACCAGTTTTGCAATAGAGCGTTCACACGGATGTTGGAAAAGTATGGAGCTCGCCATAAAATGACCACCCCTTATCACCCGTAGTCAAGCGGGCAAGTTGAAGTACCCAACAGGGAAATTAAAGTGTCCTTACAAAAACAGTGAATGCAACAAGGACCGATTGGGCGATGAAGCTTGATGATGCATTGTGGGCATACCGTACAATATTCAAAACTTCAATTGGTATGTTGCCGTACAAATTGGTGTTTGGAAAGGCATGCCACCTTCCAATAGAGCTCGAACATAAAAGCACTTTGGGCATTGCGGCATTTGAACTTGGATATGGAGACAATAGGCACCAACAGAGTCATTAGGTTATATGAGCTCAAGGAATTCAGCTTACAAGCATTTGAGAGTGCTAGATTATACAAAAAAGGATAAAACTAATTCATGATAAGCACATCTTGGATGGAAACTTCAAATCCAGAGAGCTAGTGTTGTTATTCAACTCAAGATTGAGATTGTTTCCGGGTAAGTTGAAGTCCCGATGGTCAGACCCTTCAGAGTGGTGCAAATGTTCTTAAGTGGAGCAATAGAGATTGAATCAGAAGATGGGACAAATAAGTTTATGGTGAATGGCAAAGGTTGAAACATTACCTTGGAATGGTAGAAGAAAAAGGGGACAGAGAGATAATAGCTTTGGAAGAGCCCCAGTAAGCGAATGAGAAGTGATGATCACAGCCTACGTCGTGTCGTGGCGTTAAATCAGGTGCTGCATGGGAGGCGACCCACGAATGGTCTTTTTTTATTTTCTTCTCTAACCTTATAAAAATAAAAATAAATAAAAAAAATCCCCGCACCATGACCGCAGACAAATGAAAACATTCTGCCTTGGCCTCTGTCACTCACCACGGCAGCGGTGGGACCACGGTTGTCCGCGGCGATTCACCGATTTTCGTCACCAGGTAAGTAAAATTTCATTTTTTTAATTATTTTTTTATTTTATTTTCTTTTCTAAGTTCTTTTCCCCCTTTTCTTTCATTGAATTCCCGATCCCCCTCACTTACCCCATCTACTCTCTCTCTCTAAGAACCCTAAGTCTTCTCTCATATCTTCTTCTTCTTTTTCTTCTTCTTCTTTACTTCTCCCATAATTCCACCCATCTCCCCCAACCCACATTCCTCTCACTCTCTACTCATCGCAGGTATGTCATGCTTCTCTCTTCTCTTGTATTTTTGTTTTAGTTTTTATGGTAGTTTAATGTTTTAATTGTGTATTATTTTTCGTAGATTTTTTATTTTGATTTTCCTTTTTGCTTTTTAATGGGTTATGTGCCTAATGTTGTAGAGATGTATGTGCTTGTATGTGTTAGACTAATTGTTGTGGGGTGAAATGGTGAGTGCAAATTATTTATTTGGGGGATGAATTGATGTATCCATGAGGGCTAATGTGTTAAGATAACACCTTGCTCACAAGATGTTTATGAAATTGCCCCAATGGAGTTCTAAGGGCTAATGTGACCATGGTAGTGGTGAAGTCTGAGTAACTGCACATGGTTCACACAACTCACACCCTCACTGATAGGAGATTCTGTGTTTGACGGCTACAATGCATCCATCTAGGAAGAGACGCAACACAGGATTCTCCGCTAGTGGATCAGGAAGTTCTTCAAGAGCTCAGGGTCAAGCTAGTGCGACACAGATTGACCGCGGTAGGTTTGTCTCCAAACCTGCTGAGGACAGATATAATGCCAAGGCGTTAAAGAAAGTGTTAGCGGATGTGAATATTGACAGGGAAGCTTTGTAAGTGGAATTCCCCAATATCTTTGCTTAGTTGAGGAGGTGTCGGGTGGACATCTTCTTTGAGGAACCGAAGGAGGTGAATGTACAAATGGTGAAGGAGTTTTATAGTAACTTCCTGGAACATGAGAATGGGGTTGTCACAGTACGCAACACCCAGGTAAATGCGTCCCTCAAGGCCATACGCCGTTTGTACCGGTTGCCAGTATTCACGAGGGTGATACTTACATTGCTTATTATCGCCCAACTGTCTATTGGGCACCACTTCTTGAAGTAATATGTGTGCTTTACAGGGAGGATATATGGATAAAGCACGGGATCAAATTGAACTCACAGTATCTTAATTGGGAGGCTTAGTTGGCTCGCCATTATCAACAATTGCTTGCTACCCTCCAGCAACATGATCGATGTCAATAGGTCACGGGAAGTAGCTATCTACAATTTTATGACCCACCAAGATTTTGACATCACCAAGCTCCTCCATGATGAGATGTTCGTTCACTCACATGAGGAACTCAAAGGTTTTTACTTCCCTTCTCTGGTCACCAAGTTGTGCTGTGCTGCTAGAGTCCCTAAAAATCCTAGAGTTAATGGGAAACTGCCATTGAAAGCCTTGTTCCAGGCTAGCAAAATCACAATTGGAGCGAGCCGATAGTTATGGCTGAGGATGTTGATGAAGCTGATAAAGTTGTTGAAGGTGTTGCTGTCCCACCACCATCGAGAACTAGTGAGGTGGTGTCACGACCCAAACCAAAGGGCCGTGACGGGCACCCAGTACCTTACTCGACCTAGTACCAACATAACATATCTTTCTTATCATGCTATAGTGGGTAAGTGAGCCTGAATACCCATCATGATATGCAAACTTATACATGTGATATACGGGCCTACAAGGCCGCATGACCATTTATAAACTCAAAATGTAGTCTAACAAAGCCATAAATGTATCCATACACTTGACATCTGTCTACAAGCCTCTAAGAGTACATAAAATGATAAAGGTCGGGACAGGGCCCCGCCATACCAATCAATACCTATTCTAAGTATACCGACCAAATAGGCAACTTCGGAGCAAGTGGAGTGCACCAACACCTCCGCTGAGCTGATAGCCTACTAGGAGGACTTTTAACCTATCAGTCGGGACCTGCAGGCATGAAACGCAGCGTCCCCAGGCAAAAGGGACGTCAGTACAAATAAAGTACCGAGTATGTAAGACAGGAAAGCATAAATAAGAACTGTAATGTAAAAAGAGATAGAGGAAATACAACCTGTAACATCTGAGTGCCTCTGGGGGCTGCTGACATGAAATGCATAATACATATATATACATAAACTTTTAAAAACATTTGCCTCTGTGGGCATCATCATCATCATATCGTACCCGGCCTCATAGAGGACTCGGTAAAAATGTACCCAGCCATCATAAGGCTCGGTAGAATCGTACCCGCCCACGTGGTGCTCGGTAAAACCCAACTGATCAGTGGTTGCATAGTAGGTGACGTAGCCGGCCGACTATAGCGCGGCTCGATAGAGTAAAATAGATACATATATATAATGCATGCTCAACTCATGGAATCACCTTCTAAACCTTTTGGAGTGACCTAAGAACATTATGGACATCCTTACCATCAATATGAACCTTAGTAGGATTTAAGGATCATACACAGTTGTTTAGAATATCTTTCTAAGGAAAGAACAACATGAACAACTTAAATTTCTAGGAGTAGATCCGTTATGAATTGGCATACTATTTATGTTCATGTCACTTAAGATCATGATAAAAGAAATAGGTAAAAGCCTTAACATACCTTTTATATTCTTCCCAACCTCAAGCTATGCAATTTCACGGCTCCTTAGTCTACAATTACAGAAATGACAATCTCGTTATCATTTAAGCGTTGTAACTATTATGTATTGACCACAAACTTATTTTACAATAAAACGGACAGCACCTCCCCTATATATATTACTTCACACTAGTCAAAACCGTCACAAACAGTCCAACACACCCCTATCACTTCATACACAATACGACAACTATAATAGTGTCAAACAATCCGAAAATGTTATGACGAACGACCAACAAACAACCTTGCCATTATGTGGTGTTTCTCCACACCCTTCCTCCTATCAAATACATATAATCAGTAGAAAAATAGACAACCCAATACCATCACGAAACAGACTACAAAACAGTCCCACAAGTTCATCAACTAAAAATAATTCTTTGGTTTACCTAAACATGTTTCGACTTGTCTTTTCTTTCAAATTGAGAAACACAAAAAAAAAAAACATCATTATACCTATTATCCAATAATCCAGCTATGAATTCAACCTAGAAATAAGTTCACAACCATCCAACCAGTACACAAGAACAAACAACATACCATTCTTTCGAAACTAGCTAGGTCTATTATTTACAATCGAGTTACAACTCGCGAACGCATAGATAACGGAAAGAGAAGCATAAACTTACCTTGTAATGAGTACAACCCACGAAACCTGGTCTTTCTTCATCAAAAATAAGTTCCTCAACACGGCTACAATAAGGAGAAAGAGAAACTAGCAAGCTGTCTGGACTTTCTAGCACTAGAATCGCGTCGTAGCATCCGAAATAACCTAGGGTTTGTGTGGGACTTATGGGGAGGAGTTGTAGGGATTCAGTTAGGTTTATTGGCCTGAAATATAATGAAATAAATGAGTTAATCATCCCTTAAAAGTACCCTCTTGGCCGACTTAAGGCTTTTAATTGAGACCTTTCCTTTTGGCAAGTAGGTGATGTACCTATTGGCACCTACTAGCTGCACAGTCTCACGAAAATATGAACATCTCCCTACTACGATGTCGTATGGATGAACGGTTTAATGAGTTGAAAACTAGACTCGTATATCTTTAATTTGGTATATATATCATCCCTTTATTCCAAGTATATTCGGAGAAAAGTGCATATACGTTTTACCTAAAGTTTTGTAATTTATGAATGTAACTTGTGATGACCTTTGCCAACTCTTGTTCCACAGCTTGCTTGCCTTCAAAATGTAGAAAATAAATATCATATGACTAAAATAACTCACATAATAACCTCCTTATAATGTTAAGAACCCTAGTCTCACCCCAAAGTACATGTTATAACATTCCAAATTTGTCGACCTTCAACGAAACTTATTTTCTTCTGTTCGTTTAGCGTCTAAGCTTTCCAACCCTTTTAGTAATTGTTATTCATGATCTCAAAGACTTGTAACCTCCAAGATAACAAGATGAAACTTACATTATGTACTTTAAAAAATGATCTCATTTCTGAGCTTATATTAATTGGCTTACGACGTACTCTCACGTACGAAAACATGGAATGTAACAGGTGGGCCCATCATAGGCCCGTCGAAGTACCTGCCTGACAGGCTTAGAGCAAGAAATGTCTAGTCTCCGCACTTCTATCACTGACCTGGGCACCAGAGTTGACAATCTGACCACTCAACAAGCCAAGTCGGAGAAAAAGATTATGGGATGGCTTCAAGTGCTAGGACGAGCATGTCACCTTGATCCTGGCACCATCTCTGATCAGGATTGAGCTTCAAGGAAGTCCCCTTACATTACTATGCTTTATATTTGTTGACATGGGGACATGCCATAGTTTTAAGTGCAGGGTGAGGGATGGTTGTTGTTGTTGTTAAAATTGCATTATTATATGGTGTTTTTTTTTGTTTGTTTGGTAATGTTGGGTCATGTTAGTTAACTTCGACTTGGCCAGAAGACGGACACCTCTCGACAGATTTCTTGAGGGATTAAAGTTGGAATAAGAAAATAGGAATATGGGGACTCTTCCTGATGACGGATTTTTTAGACAGTTTTCTTGAGGGAAGTAAGTCTAGAGAAAAAACCAAAAAAAATTCTTTTTATTTTAGGTAGGGTAGTAACTCCCCCTTGGTTTTTCTTTGGGCCACAGTTCTTTTCAAAGGTTTTAGCTTGAACCGGGTATAGGTAGTTTTTGTTATTTTGTTTTTTTAGTTTTTAGTTTGTATTGATGGGCTACGAGCTGAATTAGAAAGAGAAATCCTTGCGTGAATACACCTGAACACAGTAGACACTAGAGTGTAATGCGTAGCCTCAATGGTTGACTCTTTCTAAAGTGCCTTAAATTGTATGTTTGTAACTGACTTGACCACTCAAAAGAGAGTGTCTTGATAAGCCAATCTAGAGTGAGTCATGTGCCATGTGTGTGAGTTGTACTGTATTCTATGCTTTACATTTGATGCCTAGAACTTGCCATGTGTTTTTGCAAAGAGAAATAGTAGATTCATTTAGTCTTAGAAGTGATATAGACATTTCTTTGTTAATACTGATATATAAAGTAGACCACCTAAATATAATACATTCTAGTTAACCTTGTTGAGCCTATAAGCCTATTTCTTTGGCAACCACATTGCGAACCTTACCAATTGTTTGAATAGCCATATGTTTGAATTCTTTTTACCTCCCATGAGCACTTGAATGGCCTTGAAATATGAAAAAGCTAAAGTGTGAGTTGGTGGTTTGGTTTTGAGTAGAACCAATGAAATAGAGGAAATGTGCAGTTTTTGGAAAGGTAAAAGAAGAAGCACCACTTAAAAAATAAAAAATAAAAGAAAAAAAAGAATTGAATAATTGTAGAAGTTGATGATGATGACTTAATACAAATGCACCTAAAGGAATGAGATGTTATAAATAAAAATGTGGTGGAACGTCTGGTTGACGTAAGTATGATTTTGAAGGTTAATGTGATTGTATTAAAAATTCTTAGGGAGGTTAGTCACTATATCCAAATATATCCTACCCATTCCTTAGCCTACATTACAACCAAGTGAAGTCCTAATTGATCCTAGACTGAATAGGTTCGATTAGTAGAGTAGTACACTACGGGAAAGCCTATAGTGCATCTTTATGGTATGTGAATATTCTCTTTGAGAGCGAGCAAATTTTGTCTATCTGAGTTCTTAATTGTTATTAATAATATTATTTTTGGAACTACTCTCTTGTGAGACGTGAGAGCATGTGATTTACAAAGGAAAGGTAAGTCTTGACTTCTATATAGAGTAGTTTGAATAAGTATGAATATTGCACGGCACGTGAGATTCGACTTTTGAGGCAAAGGTTGTTCACTACTAGGTGCAACTTTGGTGAATTGTTCTTGGTATGATACGTTAAAAGAAAAGCTTGGGGAAGAAAATTTGCTATAGTGTGGTGGATTTCTCAAGGACTAGCAATGATTTAAGTGTGGGGTGTTGATAATAGGCTATATAGACAGTATCTACACCCTAAATATACCATGCTTTATTGTTGTTTGAAAGACTAAATGATTACAAAATGCTCTAATTGGTGTTCTTTTGCTTTGCAGGGACTAATCCAGGTTAGGAAGAATTATGGAGTGTTTTAGAGTCAATAATATGGGGAAAAAGGCCAATCAAGAAGCACCCGAGCGGAAAGAAGAAAAAAGAGGAATGGGCTTGAAGCCACCACGACCGCGGCTGGACCGCGGTAAGCTAAGGAAGGAAGGCAGAATCATTATCTCTCATCGCGGTTGCGCGGCATTTTGCCGCAGCCGCGGTGAACTGTGCACCTGCCCAGAACTTTTGGGACCAAAGTGTTAATCGGGGTCAAACCCTTATAAACTCAAGAAGCTCGCCCAAGGAAGTTTCAAGTTTGCTTTTAGACTAATATGGAGGCAAGAAAAAGTGTGAGAAGAGCACCCGAACATTAGAGTTTTTCTATCTTCTCTTTATTATTTTAATTGCTCATCATGGACACTTTTGTAGTTTTATCTTGCTTTGCTATGAGTAGCTAAATAGTTAATCTAGGGTTGATGGAACCAATTGTTGGATGAAGTTTTGATTCAATTTGTTTATGATCGAGTCGGGTTTATTATATGATTGTTCAACTATGTTATGTATGGTGATTAACTGAAAGGGACCTTGATTAATCGTGTCTAATTGCCTTGTGTTGCTTGAGAAAGAATACTAGGTTAGATTGTTGTTAAACAACATTACTTTTGGGTAATTGAAGAGATTCGTCACTTGAACTTAAAAGAGGGTTAGAGATAACAAAACTTTGTTGGGATAATTCAGAGCTGCATAAATTATCAGTTAGAGCAGTTCGAGAGAATGCTCTAGTAAATTATCGTAGTTTATCGAGAGATAATTGCGATAACCATAGCACATAATCCCCATAGAGTATTATGGCAAGATTATAGCAAAAGAGTTAAGACCTAAACTAGAAATTGGGCAAATCAATACCCTAGACCTTTTTACCATTGAATTTATCTTTGATTTAGCATATTATTAGTTTCAATAGCATTTTGAAGTAGTTAAAGAAAAACCCAATCTTTACGGATAAAAATCTTGCACCCGGAAATCGTTTGAGCTAATAGAATCACCAAGAGTTGTAATAGATAGGTTATTTCCCTGAAGATTTGACTACAGATTTAAAAACCAGATTATATTTGCAACAATCACTTTATCTTTTATAAGGCATAGTTGGGCGTGATCAATCAGCCACAAAATTCTCTCTTGCCTTCACCTTTCTCCATCGCTCATCTAGGCCAGTTTCAATAATAGGCTTCTTGGGAGTGGCTTCTTTACTTGTTCCTCCCAAATGCTCGGGCGGCTTCTTGGAGTGGCTTCTTACTTGTTCATCCCAAATGCTCGGGCGTGTAAACCCTACCGGTCTTGGTCGTACCTTGTGTGCACCGGTTTCTTCCATTTTCCCCTTTCCTTTCCTTCTTTCCTCTGTAGCATAGTCTCAAGGTATGGAAATGGACTTAAAGGACGGTGTGGGTGCTACTTTCACGGTGAAGGGTGTGGTCACTTCCACCTCAAATGGAGTTGGCGAAGCTGAGGGCGTTGTTACTTCAACCTCAAACGGGGACGATGCAGTTACTTCAACCTCGGTCGATAACTGAATCCGCACTACAATAGGTGTGAGAATTGTCACACCTCATTTTTCCTATACCTCGGAAAGGGTATAATAAAGGGAGTTTTTTCCAATTTAAATGACAATCGAAATGAGATTAATTATTAAAAATCAAAGTTGCCACTTGGGATAATTAGTATTGTCCCAAGTCACCGGTTTTAATCCCGAATCAAGGAAAAGAATGACTCTGTTATTATAGTCTGCGAATCAGAAATCCGGGTAAGGAATTCTATTACCCGGTAGAAGGTGTTAGGCACTCTTGAGTTCTGTGGTTCTAACACGGTCGCTTTGATCCTACTTGGCTTATTAAATTATTTAACTACTGATTTTAGAACCTTTGTGCCTTTACTTCTTTCGTCGCTTTTAATTAAGAAAATTATCTTGAAACGTGTCACGCGTACGTGTACCCGTTTGTTTGGCGTGTCAAAATTCATGTCACGTGAACGTATCTACAATTAATAATGCCTTGTAATTATTAAGAAAGTTTGTCCGAAGTTGCGCGAACATATACTCCGATTTTAGTTTTGGAACCCACAATAAAAATCCGATTAATAACTCTTCATCAACGCATGGAAGCGTCAGAGCTAACACTAGTTTCAAGCATCTTGCTACATATAACCTAATTAATCCTCCTGATATTGGAAAGTGAGAATTATGATATAGATATACTCTGTTACTTGAAGGAATAGCGGGAAACCGGCAATGAAAAACTGGACAGTAAAAATCAGCTTCAAGAATAGTACATTTTGCAGAGGAATGACAATTCATAAGTGATATTGGGTGTATTGAAGCTAGTACAATCGTGCACTATGATATTCAGCTGATACACTTCATTTAGGTCCTAGATCAAACATCTGGTTTGCATTCAAATGGGTGAGACCAAAGAACATAGCCTTAGCATTTTACACATAGGAAATTTCCCTGAATTTTCGGCAAATGCGGTCATATTTACCCAAAAGGGAACCTACCAAATTATGAACGTGCTGCTAGAATTTAGCAAACACAAACCTACTCTTAGCTCTAGTGCTATCAAAACCAAGAAAATATCTTTGAAGGCAAAAGTCTGATTATAATCAGATGTCCAATAACCTAAATGACTTAACTTAAAATTACTCTGCACGGCAAACTTTATCAGAATAAATAAATTGGAAGCTTGGTAAAAAGGACAAATTCCTACTTTTAAAAAAAATTTATAACATTAACTATAATATACTGAAGTACCATAAGTTTCTTGGTGACCTCGATCATGCTTAAGGGACCTTCATCACTTTAAAAAATGAGACAGCAGTAATTGAAATCAAAATCGCAAACAAATTGCAACACGAACAGAAGAAACGAAGCTTGAACCATCCATTTTAATTTCGTACCTCAAAAACAATGGCAAAGGAACAAAACCTAGGTAAACATCATCACTAAACATGACCACTAGCTTAGAATTCTTAGAGAAAAATAAAGTCCGAGGAAAACTGAAAGAACTTGCGATTTTATACGAAAGAATTCCCAAAACAGAACAAAAAGAAACGAAGATCACAGGCTAAAATCCTACAACCCTCTTTTCGTCAATTTCAAAAAACTAGATGGATTAAGCTGAGCTAACAAAATCATAGAACATCAGAGTTCCAGCATTCATCTCGTGCTCAAACTGCAAAATGAGCCAAAGAAAACTCACAACAACAACCAACTAGATACATCGCTGCTTTAGGATTTTGCTTAGCAATCACAAATCAGCCAGCTCTTAATCAACACATACTGAACCAAGCAAATCCACGTTTAAGGGATAATCCATGATATACTCATTCAAGCCACATCTTAAATATATACTAATTAGATTGCCTCAGCATTTATCATTTAGACTCGCATAACGGCAGTAAAAGGATAAGAAAGGAACCTGAAAATCAAAATACTTTGATGTTTGAATGTGGTACAAAGAGGAGAAAGCTAAGCAACAAGCTCGAAAGCAAAATTAAATACTGAAATATGAGCCTTAGCAGCAAGCGCGACATCCTCGAATCAACCCCGACTCTCGAACTCCATTTTTAACGAAATCCAGATGGAAATAAAATAGAACCTATGTATTTCGAAATTTAGACAGTAATTGAAGAAAATGGGATCACAGAACACTTAAACATGTTTTTTTTGAAATTTTTATTTTTTGAAATTAAACTAAGAATGAAGGTGAACAATAGAGAAAAGGAAGACTATTCTCTAGAACCCTGATTTCCTCTCAAAATCTACCTCTAGAAATCCTCTCTTTGAAGAAAATCTCTCCCAAAAAGGGTCCCCGCTCTGAAACCAGCCCTGGTGTATATATACCCCTCTCTCAAAAATCCTAATCTAAAATCTCTCCCCCTCTTTCAAATTCGAATTCAGCCTCTTTTGGAGACCAATCCTTGATGAACGTGGGGCTCGGATTGAATGAAACCAATCCAACGGCTCACACTCATCCAGCATTTCATCTCTAGAAACTTCCTATCGTGAGATAGGTCTCAAAAATGAGCGAGTGAGAGTAAGGCTGTAAATTTTGCGGTTCCGAACCGGAACCGCGGCCCTGCCGGTTCTGCCGGTTCCGGCGGCGCAGTTCTGGCGGTTCCGGTTCTAGCGGTTCCCGCGAACCGTGGCGGGGCGGTTCTACCCGTTGGAACCGCCAGAATCGGAACCGCCAGAACCGGAACCGGCTCGCGGTTCTGGACCGGTTCTGGCGGTTCCAAACGGTTCTGCCGGTTCTCTAACGGGCAATTTTCAAAAAAAACGAATTTTTAAAAAAAAATTATTTCCAAACGGCTCTTTGCAAAAAGTAGCCGTTTGGAAGTTTAAAAAATAGTCATTTGGCCCCCAAACTTTAAATTTAACCCCAAACTTTATATAATTACACTATTTCCCATTTCTTAACTATAAATACCCCCTCATTCTTTCATTTTTATTCACCAATTCATCAATATCTCTCAATCTCTCTCAAGCTCTCTTTCAATCTTTCTAGTGCAAGTGCTTAATTTATGGATAACGCTTCTAGCAAAACTAGTGCAATAGGTATGCTAACAAGAACACTTAATCCTGTTTTTACTAATATTTTTCATGTTAGATGTATTTGTCATATTTATCATTTCATTGTTGGTGATGGTATGAGAATATTAAACTTAGAAATTGAAAAGGTTAAAATGGCTCTTACTTGGCTATTTTATTCAAACCGTAGAAGTAGACTTAGAGAATATTTTAAAATATGTGTGACGAATATGGCCTTAGAGAAAGAAAGGTTCCTAAACCTTGCCCAACCAGGTGGAATTACATGTACGAAAGTTTAGTAGTAGCGTACGAATATAGAAACCCAATTAACGCTACGTATAATTCTCGAGATTGTGGTGAGGAAGATGATGAAATGCTAACTACACAAGATTGGACTAACGTTAAAATTCTTTTAGATTTTTTAGAATATTTTCATGTGGCTACAAATACTTTTTCTGGCCAATATTATCCAACTATTTCTAACTGTTTAGTTTATATTGCCGCACTTGCTATTTTGTTTGTTGATTTTAGCGAGGGAGGGGACATTTATGAACTTGCAATAACTGAAATGAAAAAGAAGTTTAAAAAATATTTTTTTCCAATCCCTCCTATTTTTGGTGTGTCTGCTATATAAACTCCAACTATGAAATTAGGAGGTCCTCACTTTTGGTATTCTATTATTTATCAATCTTTAGATCTTTCAGAAGTAGAAATTGCTACACTAGCTGATGCGAAAGCATCAATTAAAGTTAATGCTCAAACTGTTTATAATGCTTATAAACAGGCGTTAGAGCATGCTAGGCCTAATATTCCAACACCTACTTCGTCTACATCACAATCGTCTAAAAGAGCTGCTGTCTTAACAGCTCTTAAATCGTGGACGGAGTTCAGGAGTACTCAAGGTGATAATTTAGATAAAATTTCCCATCTAAATGAGCTTCAAGTTTATTTGTCACAGGGACTAGAGAAGGAGAATCCAGACGGCTCTTTCGACCTTTTGGAATGGTGGAAGACAAGGGAAAAGCATTTTCCCGTTCTTGCAAGGATGGCTCGGGATGTTCTGTCGATTCAAGCGTCAACTGTTGCATCGGAGAGCGCTTTTAGTCAAGCAAGACTACAAACAGGTGATCACAGAGCGTCGATGCGGGACAGCTTGGAAAAATTAGTGCTTTTTCAAGATTGGATCCGCGCAGAAAGAAGGAATTTTGGCCTAGCAGAATCACAACCAGAAATAGATGAGGCGTATGAAGAAATGATAGCAGAACTTGCTCAGGAAGCAACTTCACCCGGAAGTGGTGATGAACAAGCTTCATTTCCACCACCGCCAACACAACCACCTCCAAACCTTGAAGGTTTTATGAGATTTGTTAGAAATAATGCATAAATTATGATGTAACTTGTACATTGGCATGTCTTCTTTTAGTTTTTTTCCTTTTAATGGTGGTATTAGTACCTTGTTGTTCTCATTCCATTGGGGGAATGAAGACTAAGAAAGATGCCATTTTGGTCAATAAATATGCTCTTTATCATATCCTTGAATATCTTTTGTCTCAATATTTCTTTGTCTTTACTTCTATATCAATCCTTGAATATTTATATAACATACAATATATAACATACAACACAATATACTAATGACAACATTCTTTTATCAATATATACTACTTATATACAATTTATACTAATTACTGACAACAACACAATATACACTACTTATATACAATATGTACTACTTAAATACAATATATACTAGTTATATACAAAATATACACTACTTATACACAATATATACTAATTACCAAACACAATATATACTATACTAATAACATAGTACACCAAATAAAATATATTCTACAATATACTAATGACTACTATACAAGATATTGATTTTAAAAAAAAAGAAAAAAATCAGAACCGCCGGAAACCGCCGGAACCGCCAGAACCTCCGGAACCGAAACCGCCAGAACCGGAACCGGATGGTACCCGGAACCGGATGATACCGGTTCCACCTTCAGAACCGCCAGAACCGGAACCGCAGATCCAAATAGACCCAGAACCAGAACCGGATACAGCCTTAAGTGAGAGGAAAGGGAATCTTAACGTCAGAAACGGTTATCTGTGGTAAGAGGAGAGAAAGGAGAACGCATGAGGAGAAATTTGAGTTTCAATAGCCCAAATTTGGACAGTATTAGGGCTGGGTTCGGGTGTTTTTTGGGAGAAGAAGAAGCAAACTCACAGTACGCACTTGAGGGTTGGGATTAAGGACTTTGCATTTGGGTTTGTGTATGTATCCGTATGTGTATCTGTTGGAAAGCAGGTCGGGTCGGGGCGGTCGGGTGGGTCAGGGTTGATTAGAAGAAAAGAGTAGGGTTGGGGTTTGTTTTGGGATAATTCTGGTCCGGATTCTGGGGTGCCTTTCATTTGGGCTCGGTGAAATTTAATTAATAAGTCCAATTCTAATTCGTTTATTCTATTTCCATCAATCTTTTCTTTTACTTATTTAATTTTATTTCATTTTTATTTTTTTCCAAGAAGATTTTTGTTAAACTAAAAAGACCTAATTTAGTTCAAAAACTAAACTAATTATTTTTTCAAAATTTAACTAAATCCGATGAAAAATTCAAAATTAAATGTAACAAATGCAAAATAACAATTTTGTAATTTTCTTTCTTTTCCCCTTTTTTTGTTTTTCAAGTTAAATCCTAGAATCAAAAATTAACTCCTAATAAAATTATTCTACCAAATTAAATTAATTAGTACTAAATGATAATTATCGTAAATAATTAAATGTAGAAGAAAGACTACTACAATTCCAGAATTAAAATTGAAACAAAAGCAGACTATTTTTTGATATTTTTGTGCTTTTGTAAACTCTTAATTACTGACTAATTCCTAAAATATGTATAATTAAACCCTAAATGTGATGCATATATTTTGTATTTTTATATGAATTAAAAATGCACACACAAATGCAAGAAAATAACATAAAATGCCACAAAAATCAACAAAATTTAAAATAAAAAAAATTATTTTGTTTGAAATTATGGGAGTAATTCATATAGGGAAAAAATAACGTGCTCACAAGAATGACTGGAGATATTTTAGGTTCATCGCCTTCACGAATGATCCCAATTGATCCTTCTAGATCCCATTCTTCATCAGTTTCGATCACATTTACCCCATAGCCTATGTGATCTGGGAGAGGATTATTTCGAACATTAGGTGCGGCCTCTTTTGCTTGTATAACCTTGGTGTCAATCATCGTCTGGATCTTATCCTTCAAAGTGAGACATCCATAGATGTATAAGCCTTCATGCCCGATTGGTAGGCACATGTCTTGTTTGGATTGACCCACTAGAAGGAGTTTTTTATGGCAACAATGGGAATGGGAGTGACATAACCGCAACCTTCAGTCTCTCATACAAGTGATCTATGGGTTCAACAATAGGAGTATATTTTTTGGGTGTTCTACGATCAAAATTTGGTTAGGTTTTTGGTAGTTTTGGCGGGCTAGTGGTGAGTGGTAGTATGTTGGCTGGGTGTTATAAGTTTGGTAAGTGGAGGCGGGTTGTTGGTATCTGGGAGGTGAAGGCTGATTTATGGGCGGTAGTGTTTGGTATGTGAGAGGAGACTTCGGACTTTGGGCTACCATTACTACACCAACTTCTTTCTTCTTAGAGATACCGCCCGACCGCAAGTCTTTTTTTGCAGCCTGGAGTGCCTCAAAATTTGTCACTATTCCACTTTTGATTCCTTCCTCTATTCTTTCTCCCAATTTGATGATGTCATAAAATTTTAGTTCTCAATAACCATCAACCTTTCATAGTATTCCAGATCGTGGGCTCGAACAGAGAACTTATTCATTTGTTCTTCGTCCATACTGGCCTTACTTTCACAACTTCTGATCTCCATCGAGTAGCATACTCGTGGAAAGCTTCTGTTGGCTTCTTCTTAATATTTTGAATGTAGAAGACGTCTGGTGCATTTTCTGTATTGAACCCGAACCGATCCATAAAATCTAACACCATGCTTACCTAGTTAACCCATTTCTTCGGGTTTTGACTGATATACTGGTACATGGGTGTCTCTGGTGAAGCTCCTCATGAACAACTTCATGTGGATTCTTTCATATTTACCAAATCCTACCAGTTTATCACAATACACTCTCAAAATGCACCATTGGATCACCTATTCCGTTGAACATTTCGAACTTAAGAGGCTTGTCACCCTGTTGTAGTTTTACGTCTGGCTGAATACACAAATCCTCATAGTTCAAACCTTTGATGCCTTTTACCGCCTTCAATAGTTTAAACTCGAATAGTAAGTTTCTTGAGTTCTTCCTCCATGTACTTGATGAGCAAGTCCTTCTCAGTGAATTCATGTATATATAGGGTTTGTTGTGGATTGCAGGGTAAGCTTACCATGTATATGGGGTTTCTTTGATAGACTCCAACAATTTGGGTGTAGTTATGGTTGTTGGTTATGTTTGGGGGATCAGGGGTAGGTTATGGTGTGTTTTGAGGAGTATGGAAGGTGGTGGTTTATGGGTACTGGGTCGGATGGTGATGATATTGTCGCGGGGTTAGTACTAGTGTAGGATTAGGATTTTGATGAGGTGTGGCATACTGATGAGATGCATAAGGATTTTGTTCGTTTTTTCTGTTCTGGGGAGGTGCTGGGTTTTGGGCATTTGTTTGGTTGACATTAGGGACATCCAGGGTAAGGGAAAGGTTTTCCAAGTTTCAGACCTGCTCAAGTGCCTTTGTATCTCCAGTATCTTCTGTTCTAACCGTAAAACCAAGTCATTCTGTACCGGAGTACTCTAGCCATCCGAAGTCTCGGCATTCTCTATATGTGTAGAGTTGTCATTCCTTATACCACTCATATCATCCATTCTTGATTTACCCTTGCTTTTAGGATCGCTTGGAGGAGGAGGTGGAGGAGGACCTCTAGATCAGGTATGATATGCTGATGATGCCAGTATGCACAAACCTACCTTAGGGGATGGGACTAAACAAATTAAGAAGAGAACAAAAGTTAAACAAGACAATAAGGACTATTAAAAGGATATTTGCGGTATTTAAACACATATTGTGCAATTATAAATTCGCATCCTAATTTGGGTGACTTATTCTGCCCGAGGTAAGCTTAAGTAACGTATAGATTCGGAGAAAATAGATGCCAATAACTGCGTCATTTCATTAATATAATAAATGAACCAAATCTCTACTAAAATGACAATAATAATACAGAGTCACTAATGGCATTTGTCTTATTACAACCAAAGTCTAAAACGAGTCTAGAAAGTAAGTAAAACATCATTTTAATCTATTTGGTCCCAGAGTTACCTTCTCTATGCTTGGCCTTCTTTTCTCCATCGATCAAATTCCCTAGATCGCACATGTCCATCGGCAAATACGCAGCCCTTGATAGGAGCCCTCCTTTATTGCCATCCATGTTTAGATATCCTACAACCCTCTTTATCATTTTCCTTTCAAGCTATATCAACCCCTGCTCTAAATATTCAAACCTCTCTATTGATATAGTAGCGATTTATTTCCACTCATTGATTGCTTCAATGTCCACTTTATGTTGTTCCAAATGCATGGCTTCATACTCGAACATCTTGTATATGACTTGTGCTTCACTAGCGTCGTCTATAACCCTATTTTTAGATTAATCCCTAGCTTGACATCCCCCGCTATATCATCTACCAACCATGATGGATAGAAGTTGTCACACCTCCTTTCAACACTACACCCAGCGAAGGGCATAGTTAAGGGAGTTTTTCCAATTTAAAGACAATCAAAATGGGAATAATTTTTTTTAAAAAAATTAGAGCCGCCACTTGGGAGATTTATGGTGTCCCAAGTCACCGGTTTAAAATTCCAAATCGAGGAAAAGAATGACTCTGTTTAACAGTCCGCGAACAGAAAATTCGAGTAAGGAATTTTGTTAGCCCAGGAGAAGGTGTTAGGCACTCCCGAGTTCTGTGGTTCTAGCACAATCGCTCAACTATCATATTTGTCTTATTTATTTGATATTAGAACATGTTTTAACTTATGTGGTTTTTAACTATAAACCGCTTTTGTCATTACTATTATTAAAATTGCAACATCGTTAAAACATGCCTCGAACCACATCACATAAATGCATTTGTTATTTTTGGCATATTTTAACATCATTGGGATTTGGATTTGAGTCACATAAATGTGCACCCAAATTTAAGAAGGCAACATTATTTATGAACGTGCCTAAAGCAACTAACATGTTATTAACTTTGCGGGAGGCCATAAAAATTCACTAAACGGTACTTCCCGGATTCTAAGTATCTTTAATATAACCATTTAAAGAAGGCCACGCATTTTATGAATTTTTATTTGGCGTGGCGCACCTCGTTCAATTTTAAAGTCCAACCTAGAGAAATTATGATTTTCTATTAGATTTGTCTCTAAAGGGGCCTAATTAATCAGTATGGCTAGTTGCTATTAGTGAGAGTAATCAAGAGATGCTGAAAGCTTGGCATTTATAACGCTGGGCTCTATGTGAGATCACAAAAAGACTGTTCCTGGGCAAATATTTATAAAGCCCAATCATGTTAAAGTATTAAAAGGTCCCCACTCTTTAATTCAAACCCCAGGGTTAAAATTCTTATAATATCAAAGCTGGTCCAATTTACAATATAAACTCCGGAATCTAACAAGTAGTTAACTTCACAATTATACATCTTTAAAAAGTTCAACGAAAGATCTGAACATTAGGAATAAGTGCTGGAGCTCGTAAATGCTCATTTTAGCAATGGCTATCAGGTTGAGTTGTGAGCCATCCAAATTGACATATAGCACGATGTGTAAAACATCTTACTATTTTACGATTTGCAAAAATACAAGTGAGATCCTGTGAGACTCACTTTTAACAGATATACAATGAACCCAATGACATGACCAGCCCTTTCCCTTTGAATCTACAAGATAAGCCCAAACGCTACCAAATCTAAACTAGCAATGAAAACCTAATATGTGTGTTAGTGGCAGAATGCACTCGTACAATTCTAAACTAACGCTACTTGAAAACAAATTCATATGATTCTAAAATTCCGATGATCTAATTAGATACCAATCAATACTAAACTAAGGTACTGGTAGAGCATTCATGCAATTATAAAAGATCCAGCAGTCTAATTAATTACAAATTAATATGTCGTCAGATAAACAAAACTACTTCATGTCTTTCAACTAGACAAAGAACAGGAAATCTGCTACATCAATTTTACATTGAGCCTTCATAAGTTGTATGAGACCAAGTGAGTACCTGGAGTTCACAGTAAAAACCAAAGTAGGGGGTGAGTGAATGGCCAAAAGTAACAGCAGGAAGGAACAGCAACAACAATTTCAACTTTGAATCCCAGAAAGTAAGACCAGTAAGCAGACCAAAATCAATTCAAATAGGCCAAATTCATCTTGAAATTAACTCAAAAGCTTTTTATAACCCTCAATCACTGAAAACTAGAAGATGTTCAGGCTATTTTGAACTTTAGGCAAGCTAAAATCCCACTGAAAAGCTGGAACTCGAAATTACTATGATGGAATCTTCCATGGAACAGTATCTTTAAGTTTTTGTGTTGTGCTTTTTGTTTTTGCAGAACTATACCTAGAATGAAAACATTTCCTCAGATTTTAATTTTCAGATTGGAAACCCCTTTTTGTGTATTTTTCTGGATTTTTGCCTCTCAAAAAAAATTTTGTGTGTTCTTAGATTTTCAGCCAAACAATCCTTGCCTTGAAAGACAAGTTTGCAATGCCTTTATAGGCAAGCAAATAGGGCAGCCTGTAGATTTCTATTTTACCTTTTAGTCCCTATTTTATATTTCATTTTTAGCTTAGGAGTCCCTAGAGTTGTGACTTGACACCCAAGTTATTGCACTAAAACTACTGAAATTCTAATTAAACCCTCCTCTAGAAGGTTCTAGGAGATTCCATTTTCAACTATATCATTATTCTCTATTTGGGAATACTTATACTACCCTTTACTTAATTTGAGATTTACCAAACCATCCAAACTAACTCTCAAACTGGTTAACCTTAGTCCAAACTAATCAAAGTTAGTCAACAAAGGGTTAGGGTATTTCAGCTATTTCCAAACCACTCTAATAAAGAAAATAAATTTACCTAAACACATCAAATATATTTAACCTACGATAATCAACGAACTAACCAGAACTGCACATGACTAAGATCAATTCAACCACAATATCCATGAATCAATTAATCTGAAACCAAATACAAAATTTAAAAGATAGAATTAAATCAAAACAACGACTAAGACAAATCAGAATCAATTAACATGAAGTAAATTTAACCAGATGAGAAAAACTTACTGACTTAAAACGGACAAAACTAAAAACTACAAACAAGAACAATGCTCTAATGACAACACTAAATGAACAAATTCATGTTATAGATTATTAGAACTCAAACAAGATAAACGAATCCTATTTCAACGTGCAAGTCGTTTTATGCCCTTTGCTTTCCATGATTCCTTTAACCTTTTAAATAAGTCCCCTTTTCTAGGAGTGTCCTGAGGGTTCTAACATTAAATGCCAATTCTAACTTGCTGTTGTTTCTGCTGGGGATTATTGTTTAGGCGAGTTTCGATGACTCTTACTAGGGAAGGTGTTCGTGCCTGCCCATGGTGCCCGTTCCTGTTTGCGTTTTAAAAATGAGTGCCATTTCAACTTTTATGCCCCTCTTAACTCTCAGTTGTTTCTGCTGGGGTTTTTAATTAAAGTTTAGTCCCATTATGCTCTTGTTGTGGAGAATACTTATGACGGATTATGTTCCTTTTCGTGTTTTAACTGGGTCCTTCCCATTTCAGATGGGCCCTGAGATTTTGATCATACCTGCCATGTGCTTACCCTCCCCTATGGGCAGCCTCCCTTAGATCTTCTGGAATGTTTCTGCCCCTGTGTCAATCAAAGAAAACTTGTTAGTTTGAAAAGTGGTGGCTAGCTTGTGGCATTCTTGTTGGAAGCGGCCTCCCCACTGTCGTGTTCTGTTGTGTTCAAGTTTCCATGTTGATGATGAGTTGCCAGAGTTGGTTGGCTGACCCCGAACGTTTGTAGCTTTACTTTGCTCCCCCGTTGTTGTGTTACACTCCTGGCCCTTTTGCCATAATTCTTACATCTTTTCTGAGATTACCAAGTCAATATATTTTGCTCGGCTGACACTCTGACCCTCATGGCTTTACTGTGCTCTCCATCTTTGTGTTGTGCTCCTTCATTTTGCCAAACCCTTGCCTCTCGAGTCAATTTTATCATTGAAGCTTTTATGAATCCCTCCCCTCGCGGTTTCATCCCTTACTGCCTTTGTTATCATTGAAGCTTTTATGAATCCCTCCCCCTGCTATTTCAACCTTTGTTTCCTTTGTTACGTTTTTGGGTGGCATGTGTTTCGTCCCTTTGGGAGCTGGTAGCAAGCTTTAAAATTTCTCTCCCGTTTGCTTAAACAAAAAAGACTTTAGAGACTCGAAAGAAAAATGAAATGCAATGACTCAGAACTATTTTGGGGTAAAAGAATTCGAAATCTAATGATTGTTGAGGGGAAAGAGAAAAGAAACTTATCTGAGGAAGAACAACTGGTTTTTCATGATCATGACGTGCACTTCGGCTTAGGCGACCCTGTCTATCCCGATGACCAGCCTTCGGTTGACATGCTTTTGTTGTTGCGACCATTTTAACCCAAATCCTCTAACCAAAACCCTAACTTTGCTTGACTTACAGTGTCCTAAACAGATTTCCACCAATGGCCATTTTTCCAATTGTTCATTCCTTGCCTTGCCTTCTCCTTATGGTGCTCGTGAGGGTTTTCACCAACAAGACTCTCTCATTTTTTATTTCTCTCAACTCTCATCGTCTTACGGTGTCCGTGAGAGTTTTTACCACTAAGACTCTCTCATTTTTAATTATTTTTCTGCTTGAAGTAGAGTGTTGTACCGGGGTATGGTCCACCTCTTCTTGCTTGCCTCGACATTTCTTAAAGATTGACCAGAAGGTCTTTCTTTGGACTGTAATATAGGCTTTTGGATAAGGTTAAAAAGAAAAGGGTATAAAAAGGCTCAAAAATCACTCCTATGGGTTCAAAATTTAAACTTTCGGAATCCAATTATCATAACAAACGCAATTTCTACCCCAGTTTCTTGCTTAGGGCCTTTGAATTTTATTTGAATATGACCGAGCCATGAGTTTGCCTACGTATCCTTAAAAGGAATCAGATCAAACGTAGTTCCTGCAGATTCCTTATTTTTATCGTTCTGTTGTTGTTTGTCTACTTTTCTTCCTCTTTTCCTCTTCTTTTTTCTTTTTTTCTTTTCTTTCTTTTTCTTTTCTTTTCTTTTCTTTTCTTTTTTTCTTTTCTTTATTTGTTTTGATTTCATTTTCCCTCTTTTTCTTCTTTCCTTTCTTTTTCATTTGCTCCTTTCCTTTCACTACCTTCTTATAATTGCGTTTCTGACTTTCATTACTGATTCCGAAATAGGAATATGAATAGAAAATAATTGAAGCTCAAAAGGGTTAGAAAAAGAGTAAAGTGTTTAGATAGCTGAATAAAATGCCTTCGTCATTTTGATCTCTAAAACATGCCAAGTACAACCAAACATGCCAAGTATAGACAATGTTTCAAATAAAAGAAAATCATACATAGTATCTTTTGACTGCATATGAATTGATAGACATTTCTACACATTTTTCTTCCATATTTGTTAGATACAATGCCCCATTAGAAAACACTCTTGACACGACAGACGGTCATTGCCAGTTTGGAGCGAACTTTCCCTTTGCCTCTGCCTGGTGAAAAAGGATGCGTTTCAACACCAACTTACCCACTTCAAACTTTCTTGGACACACTTTCTTGTTACATGCTTTGGCCATCCTATGTTGATACAACTGGCCGTGACACACCACTGCCAATCTTTTCTCATCAATCAAACTCAATTGCTCCAAATGGGTTCTAACCTATTCTTTATCGTCGACTCCTGCTTCGGCCACAATCCGAAGGGATGGGATTTCAACTTCAGCCGGTATTACTGCTTCTGTGCTATATACCAACAAATATGGGGTTGCCCCTACCGAAGTGTGGATGGTAGTGCAATAGCCTAACCGTGCAAAGGGTAACTTCTCATGCCACTGCCTCGACCCTTCCACCAATTTGCGAAGTATCTTCTTTATGTTTTTATTGGCTGCCTCGACTACTCCATTCGCTTTGGGGCGGTATGGGGTGAAATTGCGATGTGTAATCTTGAACTGCTAACATACCTCTTTCATTAGATGACTATTAAGATTTGCTTCATTATCAGTGATGAGGATCTTGGGGATTCCGAATCGACAAATGATATTTACATGTACGAAGTCGACCACAGCTTTCTTGGTCACTGCTTTGAAAGTTTTAGCTTCAACCCATTTGGTGAAATAGTCAATAGCAACCAAGATGAACCAGTGTCCGTTAGAAGCTGCTGGCTTGATAGACGGCCATGCCCCAAGCAATGAAAGGCCATGGTGCAGACATCCTATTTAATTTAGACGGCGGGGAGTGAATCAAGTCTCCATGCACCTGACATTGATGGCATTTGCACATGAAACTGATACAATCCCACTCCATGGTGAGCCAATAATATCCTGCCCGGAGAATCTTCTTTGCCAAAACATATCTACTCATGTGCGGCCTGCAGACTCCAGCATGCACCTCATTCATGATCGTTGTAGCCTGTCTGGCATCTACGCATCTTAACAAACCAAGATCCGGTGTTCTTTTGTATAATATCCCTCCACTGAAGAAGAACCCACTTGACAAGCGACGAATTGTTCTCTTCTGGTCACTTGTGTCTTGTACCGGGTACACACCCATCCTGATATATTCTTTGATGTCATGGAACCAAGGTTCACCATCAAGCTCTTCTTCCACCATGTTGCAATAAGCATGTTGATCATGGACCTGGATATGTATCGGGTAACCTAAGCCTTATCCAGAAGATGTATCATTGACGCCAAAGTATCCAAGGCATCAACAACCTCATTGTGAATCCTAGAGATGTGCCTGAACTCTATTGGCCGGAATCGTTGACAAAGATCATGCAAACATTGCCGGTATGGTATGATATTTAAATCTCTTATTTCCCACTCCCCTTGAATTTGGTGTACCAGAAGGTCCGAGTCTCCCAAGACCAAGACTTCCTGGACACCCATGCCTGGTTCTAACATCAAACCCAAAATACATGTCTTATATTCTGCCATATTGTTGGTGCAATAGAAGCGGAGTTGAGCTGTGACTAGGTAATGATGCCCTTCTTCAGAAATGAGAACTGCTCCAATCCCAACGCCTTTCATGTTGGAGGTCCCATCGAAAAACAATTTCCATCCTAATTTCTCTCTTTGTTCCATTTCATCAATATGCATTACTTCCTCGTCAGGGAAGTATGTTTTTAAAGGTTCATATTCTTCATCTATCGGATTCTGGCTAAATGATCAGCCAATGCCTGTGCTTTTATTGCAGTCCTAGTCACATAGACAATGTCAAACTCAGTGAGCAAGATTTTCCATTTCATAAGCCTCTCTATGGGCATGGGCTTCTGGAAAATGTACTTCAACGGGTCCAGACGTGAGATGAGATAAGTGGTATATGATGACAAGTAATGTTTTAACTTCAGGGCTATCCACGTCAGGGCACAACATGTCCTTTCAAGATGAGTATACTTAACCTCATAAGCCGTAAATTTCTTGCTGAGGTAGTATATGGCCTGCTCTTTTCTCTCGGTGATATCGTGCTGACCCAACACACATCCAAATGATTTGTCCAAGACTGTCAAATATAAGATCAAGGGCCTTTCTGGTTCCGGCGGGACCAACATCGGTGGGTTCAACAAATATTCCTTTATCTTATCAAAAGGCTCCTGGCACTCTCCCATCCATTTCAATGCAGCATCGTTTTTTAATAGTTTAAAGATGGGCTCGTAGATGGTTGTGAGCTGAGCAATGAATCGACTAATGTAATTCAATCTCCCCAATAGACTCATCACCTCTGTTTTGTTCCTTGGCGGTGCAATTCTAGTATAGCTTTGATCTTAGATGGATCTAGTTCAATGCCTTGTCGATTGACTATAAACCCTAGCAACTTCCCTAATGGGACACCAAATGCGCATTTTGCCAGGTTGAGTTTGAGATCATACCTGCGGAGCCTCCGGAAGAATTTTTTCAGATCTTTGACATGATTGGATTGCCTTCTGGACTTCACAATCACATCATCCACATAGACCTCAATTTCCTTATGTATCATATCGTGGAAGATGGTTGTCATTGCCCTCATATATGTTGCCCCAGCGTTCTTCAAACCAAAAGGCATGACCCTATAGCAATATGTCCCTTATGGCGTGATGAATGTTGTTTTCTCCGCATCTTCTTCATCTATTAAGATTTGGTGGTAACCTGCGTAAAAATCCATGAATGACCCAATCTCGTGCTTCGCACAATTATCAATCAATATGTGAATGTTTGGCAGTGGGAAGTTGTTCTTCGGACTTGCTTTGTAGACGTCACGATAATCGACACACACTCTAGTTTTGCCGTCTTTCTTTGGCACGGGCACATTAGCTAACCATGTGGGTTATCGTGTGACTAGGATAACTTTTGCCTTAAACTGCTTGGTCACTTCCTCTATAATTTTCACGCTCACATCAGTTTTAAACTTTCTCAACTTTTATTTTACGGGAGGACAGGCTAGGCCGGTGGGAAATTTGTGAACCACCAAGTCAGTGCTCAATCCGGGCATATCATCGTAAGACCATGCAAAGACATCTTTATATTCAAGCAGTACTTCAATTATTTCTTTCCTAAGCTGTGACTCCAGATGGACACTTATTTTGGTTTCTCTAACGTTATTCGGGCCTCCTAAATTGTCTGCCTCTGTATCGCTCAGGTTTGGTTTGGGTTTCTCCTCAAATTGGCTCAACTCTTTATTAATTTCATCCCATGCTCCTTTCTCGTCGTACTCTGGTTCATCCTCATGTTCTATTTCTTGAATTATTATTTCTGAACTAGATCGATTTTTATGACTAGGACGAAGAGTCCTTATGCATGTCACATCATTGGAACCAGCATAAAAATAACTGTACAAAAGAGAAAGAAAAAAGTAAAGAAAAATGGAAACTATCAGCACTGTTGGAAAAGAAATTGCATTTCATGAGAATAAAAAAGATAAGTGAGTTTACACATCCAGACAGACGGAAACAACAACTGAATTAACAACTCTGAAGCTAATCCAAACTAGACTGAAAGAAAAATCAAAGCTGACTACCACGACTCCCTTCGGGTGGGAAGAGTAGTGGCTTCCCAGTTGTTGACTTTTCCGCATGCTCCCACAAACTGCACATCTTCCATGCTCGATCCTTCTCCTGCCTCGGCCATATTTACCTCATTGAACAGCCTTTCAAATCCCTTATCCAAATCCTCATCTGTATCAATCAGTGGGCCAAGAACTTTTGGCACTGGGCACTTGCTAGTACTAGGCTAGACAAACGATCTGGACAACCGTGGGATGGGCTTTGGGAGGGCCCAGGCCCTCTGCTTTAACTTTCTGGCTCGCCTTATGTCCGCAGTTGTAGGCTTGAACCCTAGACCAAAAGTGTCCAGATTTTTGGGGAGAGATACTGGTTGCACGATGCCCTGTAGAGAAGCACCCAATCCCTTGCCGGGCATGAAACCATTCTTCAACATTTCTGAAGCCGCCATGACTGACGAGGCTACTATCTTTGGAGTTGTGACAACTTCACCTTCTGGGATCACTCAACTGACACCGTGTCGAATACCTGGTAGACCCATGGACCTTTGTTGTCTTCAAATTCAGTAAAAGGTATAATAGCATCACCTGAAACACACTAATTATCTTCACCATGTGCCACAATCTCTTATCTGTCCCATTCAAATTTGACCATCTGGTGCAAAGTAGATGGCATTGCCTTGGCTGCATGAATCCAGGGCTTGCCCAACAACAGGTTATAAGAAACTAGCACGTCCAGTACTTGAAACTCCATGGTGAGCTCAACGGGCCCTATTGTCAGTTCCAACACTATATCCCCTACAGAGTCTTTGCCTCCACCATCGAACCCCCGAACACAGATGTTATTCTTGTGGATCCTTTCACTTTCCACTTCAGCTTGCTCAATGTGGAGAGATGGTAGATATTCGCACTGGACCAGTTGTCAACTAGAAACCGGGTGACCACAGCATCTTCACACTTCACAGTCAAATAAAAGGCCCGATTAGGCTCAGTGCCCTCCACGGGTAGCTCATCGTCAGAGAAAGTAATTTACCTTGAATATCTTGTTTGCAATCTTCTTCAAATGATTCATTGTTATCTTGTCAGGGACATGGGCTTCGTTCAAAATGTTCATCAATGTCCAACAGTGTTCATCTGAATGGATTAATAAGGACAGTAAGGAGATATGAGCTGGTGTTTTCCTTAATTGCTCTATGATGGAGTAGTCCTGCATCTTCATTTTCTTCAGGAATTCTTCTACCTCTTCTTCTGATACAGCTTTGTTCACCAATTCTGGGTTATCCTTAGGGATTTTTCTTTTGCTAAATTCCTCATATGCGAAGTATCTCCTTGACCGAGTCAAACCCCAGGATTCACAAACTTCTTCCATAACTTCCTTCCCTTTATACATCACTATTGCTTGTTCATATCTCTAAGGAACGGATTTGCTGTTGACGATTAGGGGCTGGATTACTTGTTTTTCAATTACAGGCTCTATGCAAGAACTTCCACCACTTTGACGGGTTCCCTAGCTACCCCGTGTACTATCACTTTTGCTTTTTCTTGCTTTGGTGCAACCATGCATGGTGACCTCCCTAGAACCACAACAAGTTTGTTGTCTATTTCCTTCATCTCGATCACTGACTTCTCATTGCTCATATTTTCAATTGGCTTGACTTCACTGGATTTAATCATCATTACCGTTTGTGAGGGCTTTTTAGGCTCTTCCCCTTCTCCACTATCTCAATCATGTTGGTCTCATGATGGGCCGGCAATGGGTTTTGGTTGATGTTGGGTGTCTCTGGAGATTGCACTTCAATTTGGTGGGAGTCAATAAGTTCCTGGATAACATTCTTCAAATGCAAACACTTTTTGGTATCATGCCCCGGGGCACCGAAACAGTATTCACAGCTAACAGAATAATCTAGATTTTTCGGGAGAGGATTTGGCAATTTTGCTTCGATGGGTCTCAACATATCCAGTTGTCCTAGCATGTGGAACAAACTAGTGTAGGATTCTCCCAATGGGGTGAAAGTCTTCTTCTTCTGCACCCTTTCATTTCTCAAGGTTGGATTGGCTTGGAAGGCGGGTCTCGGGGGTTGTTGGTAGGCTCTTGGAGGTGGGTAATAATTTTGTGGAGTTGGGTAAGTATTTTGTAGTGCTGGCGCACACCATTGTGCGTGAGCGGGAGGTTGGGTACATGCTTGTGCATGATGGACTAAGAAATCGAGGCTCTAACGGTGGATAATAATGTTGTGGTAGGCCATATGGAGTGTGTGGGTATGTTTGGTGGTAGACGGGGTTGGTTGTAATGGGATGGAGCCCGAGGCTTGAACCAAGTTCCCGACTCAACTGTCGCTACTTCCTCCTTCTTCTTCTTTCCAAATGTTCTGCCAGCCCCACGCTGCATGGCCTGAGTGGTCGCTTTGATTGCAGAGTAACTCATGATCTTGTTGGACTTGAGTCCTTCCTCGGCCATGCTTCCCATTTTAACTACCTCGTTGAATGATTTACCCACTGCAGACACCAAATGTCCGAAAAATGTGGGCTCCAAAGCTTGCAGGAAATAATCCACCATCTCACTCTCCTTCATTGGGGGGTCAACCCTGGCTACATGTTCCCTCCAACGGAACCCTTATTCTCTGAAACTCTCATTGTGTTTCTTCTCCAGTTTTATCAAATATAGACGGTCCAGGACAGATTCGAGATTATATTGAAAATGACAGGCGAACGTTTGTGCCAAGTGATCCCAAATGTACCACCGATTGTGATCCTGCCGGGTGTACCATTCCAATGCTGACCCACTTAAACTTTGGCTGAACTATGCCATTAGCAATTCAACTTTTCCCCCAGCTCCTCCCATTATGAAACAAAACCCCTTTAGATGCACGACTAGGTCACCATGTCCGTCGTATAAGTCAAATTTAGGCATCTTAAGGCAATTGCACGTCTGGAAATAAATAAAGGTCCTTGAACGTCACGCTCACTTGGCTGCCTAATCCTCTCATATCCTGGAACGATTGTTCTAAACTTATGACCTTCCTGAGCACCTCCTCTTGATCAGTAGTTTTTATTGGTTTTTCAACCCCCGCTAGGAATTCAAAACGGGGAGCATAGAAGTAAGGTTCATGGGCTTTGTAAGCAGGTTCTGGTGGGTATAATGATTGTCGTGAACTTGAAGCAAGGGCTCACTTGATGATCTATGGAGTGCGGGAAGAGGAGGTTCCGCATAAATAGGATCAATTGGTGGAAGGGGTGAGAAACGGCTTTGGGTAGTGGAGCTGGGGGTGGTTGAGAGGTCGTACCCTAGTGTTGCAAGTAGACAAGAAAACTTGGGGGGGATCAATAGTGGAATGGTCATGAGATTGGGCCAGCGGCGGGATGAAGGTTGGATTAGCAGGATAGGTCGGTGGTGGCTGCCCTCTCTCACATGCTTGATACATCTCAGCCATTTGGTGTTTCAGTTTGTACATTTCCACCTTCATGGCATTAACGTCCAATTCCTCTACTTCTTTCGAGGGGTCAATAAAGCTAACATTAGTTTCCTGATTGGCCATGACTTTCTTGCTCTTAGACCGCGTGTTGTAGGTGTGGGTTGCCAGAATGCCGCAAGTACTAACCACCTGTCTGTAATAGGAAAGACAATACCAACATTGATTAGTGGTTAGGTTTCAAAGCATAGGTGACCATGTGTTTGGGGATGAATGCACCTAAGTAGTTATCCGTTTCTATTATGCACAGACTTGATTGCTTGCATCATCCCGGCTCTTATCCCGTGTCACTTTTTCTCTTTTTCTCTTCTTTTCCCCCCTTTTTCTTTTTTTTTTCCTTCTTTTTTTTTGCTCTTTTTGTTTCTGTTACTTCTGTGCTAACTTTATTTTACAAATGTTTCTCTCATGTTCCTCCCTTTTCTTCCTTGTCTTTATTTGGTTATGGTAAAATCCTATAGAGATTGCCTACGTACCATGACCTCGCACGAATCAGACCGATCGTAGTTCTGGCTGATAAAAACAGTGAAGGAAAAATAAAGCATTTTGGAATTTTCAATTTATCATAATCAATAAAACTTTGGTTGCAAAGATCCAAAAAGTGATAGATTTTATCTAAAAACTAACAGACTTCGATGCAGGACGAACTACAGACTCGAAGAACAACTAACCTACATAAAAGAAAATACATACTCAAACTGACATACTTTAATGAAAGGAAAATACAGTCTCAAGAAATCACGAATACATTAGGGCTTCAATTGCTCCCGGGACCCGCAATGCATCGTTCGGCCTTGCTGCGGTTCGACTAGCTAAATCCCCTGGAGGTGATGGATATCCTCCATTACGCGGCGAACAAAAAGCATCGCGGTGGCGAAGAACATAGATCTAGGATATCCTAACAGCTGCTACACTTCATTGCGATGTAACGGGCGATCCTTCTGATTTTCTCTCTGATGACACCTTTCTCTTGCAATAACCGCCCAATCTGCTTAGTTCTGGCCCCCAAAGTTTGTTTGGCTACCTAATTCTGCTCTTGAAGTTGTTGCAAATCCAATTTTAATTGCGCCAATGCTATGTAACAATGTTCCCTTTCAATTTTGAACTCTTTTTCTGGTTTGATCTTTTTGCTTTCTGCGATGATGACCCTTTTCTTTAATCCTGCGACCTCACCGTCGAACTCTTCTTTTTAAATGCTTAACCAGACGTGTCATTCAGCCGCATTTTCAGCCAATTATTTTCGGGCCCTAGCGAATTCCCTTTCCACTTTTTTTCAAATCAAATTGTAGTCATTCACCTTCTGTCTCAAATTATCTATAAGTTTTGTATCCTTGGCACTTCCAAATTTTGCGGACTGTTGCTTCAGGGGCTGACCATCAGGTCCAATCTTGACTGCCTGGACACTGATATCTTCGTCTTTTTGGCGATATCTGGCACCTCCCGAGCTGTCTCAAGACCCGATGTGGGGCATAAGGCTGGATGCTACTAAGACCCATCAGAAGGAAGTGAGGCCCCGTTGATGGCATGTATATGATCTTGTCCACAGACAACCATCCTAGCGTCCACTCTATTTGATTGGAAGTGAGGGATCGAAAGTAAGATATCCATAATATTACTCCTTCAGGAAAGCTGAGCCCTTCAATCCTTGTGTACAATTCCTCTATACAAGTTTTCTCCGTTGACCCATAGCTCATAAACTGGGGGCGGTGGCATAGATGTTCGGTCATCCACGCAACAAAAGATTGCACCCCTCAAAGAAATCTTTCCCGGCCCTACAGGTTGTGAGAGCATGAAAGATCTAAACTACTATCATAGGCGCGAGTGTGCTCTTAGCTTAGATGAGTAAAGTGCTGACAACCCCTGCTATTTTTATGTCGATGTTCTCGTCTTTTCTCGGAAACATCAAGAGCCCAGGAAAGCCACCATAAAAGCGAAGCGTCTATGTTCTTCCCATTTAATGCGGGTTCCTTTATTGCAAATTTTGTTCTCTGGTTTTTTTAACCCCCTATATGACCATATCTGCTATATAGGAATAAAAAGGTACAAAAACCTTCTGCCAAGTCCAGGTTGTGTACCACTCTGCTTATTTTCATGGAATCTAAGAATTTGTGCATAGATACAATTCTTGGGGCCAACAAATACTTGTGTCTCAAAGGAAGCTCAGCATTCCCAATGTACCCGACTATTTAGTTTAAGGTTGGGGTGAGTTCAAAATCTGAAAAGTGGAACACATTGTGCACCAGGTCCCATCACGTGACCAATGCCCTTATGATGTCTCCCCGTAGTATAATCTCCAACAATCCGGGAAGGCCGCCCAAATATATCTTGACCTCGTCTTGCCCTTCTCCACGTAAATCATTCCACCACATTCGCAACTCCAAAGGGATTCTACATATGAATGAGAAAGTTTTTTTTTGGATTGTGCTCATCTTGCACATTTATTAAGGTGATTTAGTAACTTATGATTTTATTCTGTTTGACTCCTAAATAAAAATTGACCCTTTCTTTTTAATTATTTTTTTTTAAAATTCTAAAACCAGAAACCCAGCTTTGCAGATACGACATTTCAGCATCTCCGTAGGTAGATTTTAAGGTTGTGCCTGCTAACTGGTCAAAATAACAAACAAGGGTGGCCGTTTGTGCAAACTCAGCCTTCCGGCGTCCCTTTAGGGAACATTCAGCTATTCTTGACAACAATGACATCACCTTACCTATTTTTTCATTTTCGGCTATTTTGCTTATTATTACCCTTTCTTTTCTTTTTTTCGCAAAAGGGAAATTGGACCCTATGGGGGTTGCTTACGTATCTCACACCCTGTGAGAATCAAACTGGCGTAGTTCGGGCAAACGAAGCTATTTTTGAAAACAAGACTTTTTCCTCCCTGTTTTTTCATTTCATATAAAAAGTTAAACTATTTTTTTAAAACAATGTTTTTCTCTTTCTCTTGGGCGAATAAAACAGACTCTTTTTTGTTTTATTCCAATTTTGTTTGTTTTTTTTTTTCAAAAATTCAGTAGAGCTTCGACAGTATTTGGACATTTGTTTTTCCAAAACATATGATTAACTCTCCTTACCCCTAAAAGTCGGTCAACATGCAAATTCAAAACAAATAAATGCACAAGTAGGATGCATCAGGATGGCCCATTATTCCGGGTACACTTGTCCTAAACGGACCCAACCCCTGTGTTGAGTCCCCTAAGTCAAAAGCATGATGCAGATAAACGTTCCTACTAGGTATCCGACATGAGGTTAAGTTATTCTATGTTTAAAACCTGGGTATTTGTTCTAGACTATGTACCCGAGCGGACTACTCAAGTCGGGGAGGGGGCTACGTACTGGGGACCCGAAAGATCATCCGGCTTAGTAACTTGTCCGAGCCTCTTTCTTATTTCAAGGTATGACTCTAACAGAATAGGGAGTCTCACCCAGCGAGCACATCCCCAAAGACAAGAAGAGAAGGGTTTCGTACAATTTATATGTACAGTCCACATAATATTAAAGCGGTAAAATAATTTTTAACACATTGGGTACAATTATACAATAAAATCATATAATAAGGGCAGATACAACAATTATATTAAAGCTAAAATTCTTGAACCCTGAACCAGAGATTCTGGGTTCGCTCCCCAGCAGAGTCACCAGAGCATTCACACCTTCTGTTAACACTACACCCGGCGAAGGGCGTAGTTAAGGGAGTTTTTTTCAATTTAAGGACAATCAAAATGGGATTTATTTTAAAAAAAAAATTAGAGCCGCCACTTGGGAGATTTATGGTGTCCCAAGTCACCGGTTTAGAATCCCGAATCGAGGAAAAGAATGACTCTGTTTAACAGTCCGCGAACCAAAAATTCGAGTAAGGAATTCTGTTAGCCCAGGAGAAGGTGTTAGGCACTCCCGAGTTCTGTGGTTCTAGCACAGTCGCTCAACTATCATATTTGTATTATTTATTTGATTTTAGAACATGTTTTAACTTATGTGCTTTATAAATTTAAATCGCTATTGTCATTACTATTTATAACGAAAATTGCAACATCGTTAAAATATGCCTCGAACCACGTCATATAAATGCATCCATTATTTTCGACATATTTTAACATCATTGGGATTTTGATTTGAGTCACATAAATGTGCACCCGAATTTAGGAAGGCAACGTTATTTAAGAACGCGCCTAAAGCAACTAACATGTTATTAACTTTGTGGGAGGCCATAAAAATCCACTAAACGTTACTTCCCGGATTCTAAGTATCTTTAATATAACCATTTAAAGAGGGCCACGCATTTTATGAAATTTTATTTGGCGTGGCGCACCTCATTCAATTTTAAAGTCCAAACTAGAGAAATTATGATTTTCTATTAAATTTGTCTCTAACGGGGCCTAATTAATCATTATGGCTAATTGCTATTAGTGAGAGTAATCAAGAGATGCTGAAAGCTTGGCGTTTATAACGCTGGGCTCTATGTGAGATCATAAAAGAACTGTTCCTGGGCAAATATTACTAAAGCCCAATCATGTTAAAGGATTAAAAGGTCCCCACTCTTTAATTCAAACCCCAGGGTTAAAATTCTTATAGTATCAAAGCTGGTCCAATTTACAATATAAACTCCAGAATCTAGCAAGTAGTTAACTTCACAATTATACATCTTAAAAAAATTCAACAAAAGATCTGAACATTAGGAATAAGTGCTGGAGCTCGTAAATGCTCATTTTAGCAATGGCTATCAGGTTGAGTTGTGAGCCATCCAAATTGACATATAGCACAATGTGTAAAACATCTTACTATTTTACGATTTGCAAAAATACAAGTGAGATCCTGTGAGACTTACTTTTAACAGATATACAATGAACCCAATGACATGACCAGCCATTTCCCTTTGAATCTACAAGATAAGTCCAAACGCTACCAAATCTAAACTAGCAGTGAAAACCTAATATGTGTGTTAGTGGCAGAACGCACTCGTACAATTCTAAACTAACGCTACTTGAAAACACATTCATATGATTCTAAAATTCCGATGATCTAATTAGATACCAATAAATACTAAACTAAGGTACTGGTAGAGCATTCATGCAATTATAAAAGATCCAGCAGTCTAATTAATTACAAATTAATATGTCGTCAGATAAACAAAACTACTTCATGTCTTTCAACTAGATAAAGAACAGGAAATCTGCTACATCAATTTTACATTGAGCCTTCATAAGTTGTATGAGACCAAGTGAGTACCTGGAGTTCACAGTAAAAACCAAAGTAGGGGGTGAGTGAATGTCCAGAAGTAACAGCAGGAAGGAACAGCAACAACAATTTCAACTTTGAATCCCAGAAAGTAAGACCAGTAAGCAGACCAAAATCAACTCAAACAGGCCAAATTCATCTTGAAATTAATTCAAAAGCTTTTTAATCCCCCCAATCACAGAAAACTAGAAGATGTTTAGGCTGTTTTGAACTTTAGGCAAGCTAAAATCCCACTAAAGAGCTGGAACTTGAAATTATTATGATGGAATCTTCCATGGAACAGTATCTTTGAGTTTTTGTGTTGTGTTTTTTGTTTTTGCAGAACTATACCTAGAATGAAAACATTTCCTCATATTTTAATTTTCAGATTGAAAACCCCTTTTTGTGTATTTTTCTGGATTTTTGCCTCCTAAAAAAAACTTTGTGTGTTCTTAGATTTTCAGCCAAACAATCCTTGTGAAAGACAAGTTTGCAATGCCTTTATAGGCAAGCAAATAGGGCAGCCTGTAGATTTCTATTTTACCTTTTAGTCCCTCTTTTATTTTTTATTTTTAGCTTAGGAGTCCCTAGAGTTGTGACTTGACACCCAAGTTATTGCACTTAAACCACTGACTATTTTACCTTGCCTTGAAAGCCATCCAAATTGACATATAGCACAATGTGTAAAACATCTTACTAATTTACTATTTGCAAAAATACAAGTGAGATCCTGTGAGACTCACTTTTAACACATATACAATGAACCCAATGACATGACCAGCCCGAATTTGGACAGTATTAGGGCTGGATTCAGGTGTTTTTTTGGGAGAAGAAGAAGCAAACTCACAGTACGCGCTTGAGGGTTAAGGATTAAGGACTTTGCATTTGGGTTTGTGTATGTATCTGTGTGTGTATCTGTTGGAGAGCAGGTCGAGTCGGGGCGGCCGGGTGGGTCAGGGTTGATTAGAAGAAAAGAGTAGGGCTGCGGTTTGTTTTGGGCTAATTCCGGTCCGGATTCTAGGGTGTATTTCATTTGGGCTGGGAGAAATTTAATTAATAATCCCAATTCTAATTCGTTTATTCTATTTCCATCAATCTTTTCTTTTACTTATATAATTTTATTTCGTTTTCATTTTTTCCAAGAAGATTTTTGTTAAACTAAAAAGACCTGATTTAGTTCAAAAACTAAACTAATTATTTTTTTCAAAATTTAACTAAATCCTATGACAAATTAAAAAATTAAATGTAACAAATGCAAAATAACTATTTTGTTATTTTCTTTCTTTTCTCCTTTTTTTGATTTTCAAGTTAAATCCTAAAATCAAAAATTAACTCCTAATAAAATTATTCTACCAAATTAAATTAATTAGTCCTAAATGATAATTATCACAAATAATTAAATGTAGAAGAAAGACTACTACAATTCCAGAATTAAAATTGAAACAAAAGCAGACTATTTTTTTGATATTTTTGTGCTTTTGTAAACTCTTAATTACTGAATAATTCCTAAAATATGTAAAATTAAACCCTAAATGTGATGCATATATTTTTATATTTTTATATGAATTAAAAATGCACACACAAATGCAAGCAAATAACATAAAATGCCACAAAAATCAACAAAATTAAAAATAAAAAAAAATATTTTGTTTGAATTTATGGGAGTAATTCATATAGGGAAAAAATCACGTGCTCACAAGAATGACTGGAGATATTTTAGGTTCATCGCCTTCACGAATGATCCCAATTGATCCTTCTAGATCCCATTCTTCATCAGTTTCGATCACATTTAGGGAGAGGATTATTTCGAACATTAGGTGCGGCCTCTTTTGCTTGTATAACCTTGGTGTCAATCATCGTGTGGATCTTATCCTTCAAAGTGAGACATTCATAGATGTATAAGCCTTCATGCCCGATTGGTATGTACATGTCTTGTTTGGATTGACCCACTAGAAAGAGTTTTCTATGGAAATAATGGGAATGGGAGTGACATAACCGCAACCTTCAGTCTCTCATACAACTGATCGATGGTTTCAACAATAGGAGTATATTTTTTGGGCGCTCTACGATCAAAATTTGGTTAGGTTTTTGGTAGTTTTGGCGGGCTAGTGGTAAGTGGTAGTATGTTGGCTGGGTGTTATAAGTATGGTAACTGGAGGAGGGTTGTTGGTATCTGGGAGGTGAAGGCTGATTTATGGGCGGTGGTGTTTGGTATGTGAGAGAAGACTTCGGACTTTGGGCTACCATTACTACACCAACTTCTTTCTTCTTAGAGATACCGCCCGACCGCAAGTCTTTGTTTGCAGCCTGGAGTGCCTCAAAATTTGTCACTATTCCACATTTGATTCCTTCCTCTATTCTTTCTCCCAATTTGATGATGTCAGAAAATTTTTAGTTCTCAATAACCATCAACCTTTCATAGTATTCCGGATCTTAGGCTCGAACAGAGAACTTACTCATTTGTTCTTCGTCCAGTGCTGGCCTTACTTTCACAACTTCTTATCTCCATCGAGTAGCATACTCGTGGAAAGCTTCTGTTGGCTTTTTCTTAATATTTTGAATGTAGAAGACGTCTGGTGCATTTTTTGCATTGAACCCGAACCGATCCATAAAATCTAACACCATGCTTACTTAGTTAACCCATTTCTTCGGGTTTTGACTGATATACTAGTACATGGGTGTCTCCGGTGAAGCTCCTCATGAGCAACTTCATGTGGATTCTTTCATCTTTACCAAATCTTACCAGTTTATCACAATACATTCTCAAAATGCACCATTGGATCACCTATTCCGTTGAACATTTTGAACTTAAGAGGCTTGTCACCCTGTTGTAGTTTTACGTCTGGCTGAATACACAAATCCTCATAGTTCAAACCTTCGATGCCTTTACCGCCTTCAATACCTTGGACTCGAATAGTAAGTTTCTTGAGTTCTTCCTCCATGTACTTGATGAGCAAGTCCTTCTCAGTGAATTCATGTATGTATAGGGTTTGTTGTGGATTGCGGGGTAAGCTTTCCATGTATATGGGGTTTCTTTGATAGACTCCAAGAATTTGGGTGTAGTTATGGTTGTTGGTGAAGTTTGGGGGATCAGGGGTAGGATATGGTGCTTTTTGAGGAGTATGGTAGGTGGTGGTTTGTGGGCTGGGTCGTATGGTGATGATATTGTCGCGGGGTGAGTACTAGTGTAGGATTAGGATTTTGAGGAGGTGTGGCACACTGATGAGGTGCATGAGGATTTTGTTCGTTTTGTCTGTTCTGGGGAGGTGCTGGGTTTTGGGCATTTTGTTGGTTGATACTAGGAACATTCAGGGTAAGGGAAAGGTTTGCCAAGTTTCAGACCTGCTCAAGTACCCTTGTATCTCTAGTATCTTCTGTTCTAACCGTAAAACCAAGTCATTCTGTGCCAGAGTACTCTAGCCATCCGAAGTCTCGGCATTCTCTATATGTGTAGCGTTGTCTTTCCTTATACCACGCATGTCATCCATTCGTGAAATACCCTTGCTTTTAGGATTGCTTGGAGGAGGTGGTGGAGGACCTCTAGATCAGGTAGGATATGCTGATGATGCCAGTATCCACAAACCAACCTTACGGGATGGGACTAAACAAATTAAGAAGAGAACAAAAGTTAAACAAGACAATAAGGACTATTAAAAGGATATTTGCGGTATTTAATCACATATTTTGCAATTATAAATTCGCATCCTAATTTGGGTGACTTATTCTGCCCGAGGTAAGCTTAAGTGACGTATAGATTCGGAGAAAATCGATGCCAATAACTGCGTCATTTCATTAATATGATATATGAACCAAATCTCTACTAAAATGACAATAATTATAAAGAGTCACTAATGAAATTTGTCTTATTACAACCAAAGTATAAAACGAGTCTAGAAAGTAAGTAAAACATCATTCTTAATCTATTTGGTCCCAGATTTACCTTTTCTATGCTTGGCCTTCTTTTCTCCATCGATCAAATTCCCTAGGTCGCACATGTCCATCGGCTAATACGCCCTTAATAGGAGCCCTCCTTTATTGCCATCCATGTTTAGATATCCTACAACCCTCTTTATCATTTTCTTTTCAAGCTATATCAACCCTTGCTCTAAATATTCCAACCTCTCTATTGATTTAGTAGCGATTCTTTCCACTCATTGATTGCTTCGATGTCCACTTTATGTTGTTCCAAATGCCTGGCTTTATACAACAACATCTTGTATTTGACTTGTGCGTCACTAGCGTCCTCTATAATCCTATTCTTAGATTAATCCCTGGCTTGACATCCCCCGCTATATCATCTACCAACCATGATGGATAGAAGTTGTCACACCTCCTTTTAACACTACACCCAGCGAAGGGCGTAGTTAAGGGAGTTTTGTCCAATTTAGGGACAATCAAAACGGGATATATTTTTTTTAAAAAAAAATTAGAGCCGCCACTTGGGAGATTTATGGTGTCCCAAGTCACCGGTTTAGAATCCCGAATCGAGGAAAAGAATGACTCTGTTTAACAGTCCGCAAACCAAACATTCGAGTAAGGAATTTTGTTAGCCCAGGAGAAGGTGTTAGGCACTCCCAAGTTCTGTGGTTCTAGCACAGTCGCTCAACTATCATATTTGTCTTACTTATTTGATTTTAGAACATGTTTTAACTTATGTGCTTTTTAACTTTAAACCGCTTTTGTCATTACTATTTTTAAAATTGCAACATCATTAAAACATGCCTTGGACCACGTCACATAAATGCATCCGTTATTTTTGACATATTTTAACATAATTGGGATTTGGATTTGAGTCACATAAATGTGCACCCGAATTTAAGAAGGCAACGTTATTTAAGAACGCGCCTAAAGCAACTAACATGTTATTAACTTTGCAGGAGGCCATAAAAGTCACTAAACGGTACTTCCCGGATTCTAAGTATCTTTGATATAACCATTTAAAGATTGCACGCATTTTATGAATTTTTATTTGGCGTGGCGCACCTCGTTCAATTTTAAAGTCCAACCTAGAGAAATTATTATTTTCTATTTAATTTGTCTCTAAAGGGGCCTAATTAATCAGTATGGCTAATTGCTATTAGTGAGAGTAATCAAGAGATGCTGAAAGCTTGGCGTTTATAACGCTGGGCTCTATGTGAGATCACAAAAGGACTGTTCCTGGGCAAATATTTCTAAAGTACAATCATGTTAATAGATTAAAAGGTCCCCACTGTATAATTCAAACCCCGGGGTTAAAATTCTTATAGTATCAAAGCTGGTCCAATTTACAATATAAACTCCAGAATCTAGCAAGTAGTTAACTTCACAATTATACATCTTTAAAAAATTCAACAAAAGATCTGAACATTAGGAATAAGTGCTGGAGCTTGTAAATGCTCATTTTAGCAATGGCTATCAGGTTGAGTTGTGAGCCATCCAAATTGACATATAGCACAACGTGTAAAACATCTTACTATTTTACGATTTGCAAAAATACAAGTGAGATCCTGTGAGACTCACTTTTAACAGATATACAATGAACCCAATGACATGACCAGCCCTTTCCCTTTGAATCTACAAGATAAGCCCAAACGCTACCAAATCTAAACTAGCACTGAAAACCTAATATGTGTGTTAGTGGCAGAATGCACTCCTACAATTCTAATCTAACGCTACTTGAAAACACATTCATATGATTCTAAAATTCCAATGATCTAATTAGATACCAATCAATACTAAACTAAGGTACTGTAGAGCATTCATGCAATTATAAAAGATCCAGCAGTCTATGTAATTACAAATTAATATGTCGTTAGATAAACAAAACTACTTCATGTCTTTCAACGAGACAAAGAACAGGAAATGTGCTACATCAATTTTACATTGAACCTTCATAAGTTGCATGAGACCAAGTGAGTACCTGGAGCTCACAGTAAAAAACAAAATAGGGGGTGAGCGAATGGCCAGAAGTAACTGCAGGAAAGAACAGGAATAACAATTTCAACTTTGAATCCAAGAAAGTAAGATCAGTAAGTAGACCAAAATCAATTCAAACAGGCCAAATTCAGCTTGAAATTAACTCAAGAGCTTTTTAAAACCCTCAATCACTGAAAACTAGAAGATGTTAAGGCTATTTTGAACTTTAGGCAAGCTAAATTCCCACTGAAAAGCTGGAACTCGAAATTACTATGATGGAATCATCCATGGAAAAGTATCTTTGAGTTTTTGTGTTGTGTTCTTGGTTTTTGCAGAACTAGACCTAGAATAAAAACATTTCCTCAGATTTTAATTTTCAGATTGAAAACCCTTTTTTGTGTATTTTTCTGGATTTTTGCCTTTCAAAAAAAACTTTGTGTGTTCTTAGATTTTCAGCCAAACAATCCTTGCCTTGAAAGACAAGTTTGCAATGCCTTTATAGGCAAGCAAATAGGGCAGCCCGTAGATTTCTTTTTTACCTTTTGGTCCCTCTTTTATTTTTCATTTTTAGCTTAGAAGTCCCTAGAGTTGTGACTTGACACCCAAGTTATTGCACTAAAATCACTGAAATTCTAATTAAACCCTCCTCTAGAAGGTTCTAGGAGATTCCATTTTCAACTATAGCATTATTCTCTATTTGGGAATACTTAAACTACCCTTTACTTAATTTGAGATTTACCAAACCAGCCAAACTAACTCTCAAACTGGTTAACCTTAGTCCAAACTAATCAAAGTTAGTCAACAAAGGGTTAGGGTATTTCAGCTATATCCAAACCACTCTAATAAAGAAAATAGATTTACATAAACACATCAAATCTATTTAACCTAAGCGAATCAGCGAACTAACCAGAACTGCACAAGACTAAGATCAATTCAACCATAACATCCATGAATCAATTAATTTGAAACCAAATACAAAATTAAAACAAAAACATAATCAAATCAAACAAGAACTAAGAAAAAACACAATCAATTAACATGAAGAAAATTTAACCAAATGAGAAAAACTTATTGACTTAAAACGGACAAAACAAAAAACTAAAAACAAGAACTATGCTCTAATGAAAACATTAAATGAACAAAAACATGTTTTAGATTATTAGAACTCAAACAAGATTACACGAAAAAACAAAAGCAGATGAGGATTACTGCTCCAAACGGATTGGTAAGCAAAAATAAAAATCAAAACCTAAATCGACTAATCATGAAGAGGAATCAATCATGTAGGAGGAAACTATTTCAAATAACAAAACCAAGAGAAAAATTCAGAGGACTTACTGATTTTGAGTTATCAACTCGACTGGATTTGAACTCGAGTCTTCAAATAATGTTATGTGTTTGTTCTTGCCAAGAATAAACACATATCATAACTTCAAACCATTTAGAACACCGGCTAAACTTGGAAACTCGAACAGCCTTTGAACGAAAACCCTAGATCTAAATCATAAAGGGTTCGACCTGAATTTTAATGTTTTTTGCTTGGTATTTGGGAAGAGGGGGTCGTGAGGGTCTATGGTGTAATTTTGGTTGAGATTGGATGAGGCACCGCCGTACACGGTGGAGACAGCGGATTCACTTTTGCATATACGACGGGTTTGAGGGAGATTTGAGGGAAGTGGGGCTCGGATTTGGGTAGGGGAGGCCAAGGGGAACCCGGGGTGTTAATTTTGAACCGTTTGGAAAACTGCCACCGGCAGAGGCGAGTTTAGGCCAGCGGCGTTAGGGTTTCTACGAGAGGGAGTGTTATAGATGGGCAGAAGGGGGGTGAGGGGGGTTCCGACATTTAAATATAAATGGACCCCAGCTTCGTGGCCGTTAGATCGAATAACATTGACGACTTAGATCTTATTGCTCCAAACGTCGTCGTTTCAATTGAGGTGTTGGACCGGGTTTTCTGAGGGTATGGGCTGGTCTGGAATGGGTGGCTTTGGGCTGGACGAGCGTGGGTTTTGAATGGGTTTGGGGGGAATTTTCTTGGGTTGTTACAAGCTAGGCCCAATTTTGGGTCTTTATAAATGAGACCCAATTTCTTTTGAATTTCTTTTATTTTCTTATTAAAATCCAAAATCTAATTGGCTCTAAATAAAATTATCCTACCAAATTAAATTAATTAGCTCTAAATGACAATTACCACAAATAATTAAATACCAAAATAAAATAAAGACTACTAAAATTCCTAAAATTAAATTAAAAGCAAAAGTAAACTATTTTTGTAATTTTGTATTTTGTGAACTTCTAATTACTAACTAATTCCAAAATATGTAAAAAAAAATTAAATCCTAAATGCAATGCATATATTTTATATTTCATATGAATTAAAAATGCACACACACAAATGCAAACAATTAATAGAAAATGCCATAAAAATCAACAAAATAAAAATATTTAATAATAATGAAAAGATATTATTTTGTTTGAAATTATGGGAGTAATTCATATAGGGCAAAAATCACGTGCTCACAGAAGTGCACATAGCCGGCATGACACTGATCTGGCTCAATAGTATCTTTCTCCACAATGATCTTTTGATGCAACATGTGTTGTGCCTCGAACTTGAATGGAATGGCGCTCCCTTAGAAGTTTGCTTTGTACTGAACAATTCTAGAGACTCGTGGTATAACCTATTTTCTCCCAACTTGCCTCATAACCCGATAGGAGCATAAGGACAGATTACCCTCAGTCCGATTAGCACTAGATGAGGAGTATCTCTCAACCTGATGATGGATTTACTGATAGGTAACCACTCGAATATCCAATGTACGTTGTCATTTGTCAAATTGCTAAAGAAATGTACCCAACTCACAGCAATTTCCGATTGCACAAACCTCTTTGGGATAAAAGTCAATCTTTCGGATGGTGATAGGCTATGTGGTCATTTCATGGATGTCGCGGAAATTCTTGACCGTATTCTCCCCTTTGAAGGTACTCCAAACATCCATACTTGCAGCAACAGATTGCAACCTTCGAAATTTCTATCCCTTTTTTGCAGCGGTCTAAAGCCCGGTACATATAAACCAAAATCATATTGTCTCCCTTTTTTGCAGCGGTCTAAAGCCCGGTACATATAAACCAAAATCATAGGGACAATAGTGCAAGTTTTCCCCTTAATCCCCACCATTATAGTCTTAATGACCATAGCTAGGAAAGTATGGATCCTTTCTCCCTTTATAAAAAATACCGGCATCCCCAGAAAGCAGACAATGAATACAAAAACTCAATAGTGAGTCCAACCCAAGAAATTGATGGAAAACTCATCATGATAAAGGCGATATGACTTGATGTGCCCATAATGCTCATAAAGAAAATCAAATGGTATGTAATATTTCTTCAGGCAGACTAACTCATCATTTTCCTAAAACCCATCATTTTCAAGAAACCTCGAGAAGTACAGTTTTCTGGTACCAACAAACCAGGTATATCCCATAGAAGCCCAGCAAAGTCTCCATTTCTTCTAAAAGGGAAATCATTTCTATGTCGCCAAAATGTAAGACAACTCTCTTCTCATCCCAAATCATGGTGGCAGCCTCAATTAATGCTTTGTTTGGTTGAATGTCTAACAAGGAGGGTAAATATTTTAGGAATCTTTTCACATTAGTTTTGTCACTTGGTAGGAGATTTTCCCACCAATCTAGTAGCAAAGGTGGGATATTTTGAACTATGCCAAACCTGGGGACTTCATGCCTCATTTCTGCAAACAAACAGAGTTAGCCCTTTCCCCTACAAATTGGCTATTTACATGTTAATGATCAACATATTGGCATGTTTTCTCCAAATAATGCACATATCATGATTGTGTCTATTGGGATTATGGAAATCCTGTCAGACTTTGGAAAAGTCTTTCCTTAGCAAGTTATTAAGCGCACAACGTTCTAACCCATACTAGGTTCGGACATGATGCATGCATAGTTAATATTAGAGTGGGGTTTCCTAGAAGAGTCTAGACTGGTACCCTCAAGCGGACAACTCGAGAGGGAAAGGCACGAAACTCTCGACTGCACTACTGATCGACTAGTTTTACTACAAATAAGCCTTTCCAAATTTAAAGAAAAGGGTGATTTAGGAAAAGCGCGGACACTCATCAAGCGCCACTGGGGTATTAATTATGCACGAGTGAAATATGATGTGGAGCATGCTTTATGCAAATATAAAACAACATGTTGTAAAATATTTTTCATGATGAAACAATAAATGTAGTATTGAATGAGACATAAAGACATAAAAAGAAAGAAATACACGAAAGAATTTAGTTTGCATAATGTGGAAATTGTAATAAAGCAAAGAAAGGAGTAAGGGTAGGGACAGACATGATGTAGCAATTTTTTTAAAAATATCTAAAGGAAAATGCATGTATTAAGCAAAGATTTGCATATTAATGTGAATTCAAATAAAGGGAAAATAGGGAAAAGGGTGTATATGTAGCAATAAAGGGGAAACGGGAGCAGGATATTCGTGTAACAACAAAATAATAAAGGCATGTTTATCAGAGAAGACTAATTCATATAGACCAAGGTTGTTATGATAAGAGCCTAAAAATATCCCCAACAGAGTCGTCATGCTGTCGTGCCCCTTTTTCTCATGAAATCAGGTTTCGACACATGAAAACTCTTTTAAGGAAGGTGGTAAAAAGGAAAGAGTCACCACCTAATGGGTTTGAGGTGCGTTAGGGATCCTATTTGCAAATAACTCTGATTAACCAGTTTGTATCACCAAAGATCGCGTAAGGGCTCAAATTACCTCGAACAGAAGGTGTTACCTTGAGGTCCACAACTATGGGTCCATGCCGAACTTGAATTATATAAATTAGTCCAAAATAAGAGGGAAAGTCAAGAAGTTGGGCAACTATTATATAAAATCTACCAATAAACAAAATAATTGATTTTAAGACAAGATGGGAGGGGGGTCCTAAGTTTTTTAGCCTAAAGGATCACCCCATGCAACATAAATAATACTTCGTGACTCCCTCGAGATGGGATGTTACTCTTATTATTCAGCGAGCATAGTTCATCTCCTGCTACCCGATTACTATCTATAAGTTTTTACCTAAGGTGCACTAATTGATTCTAAGTCGTACCTTATGCGCGCACTACCCATCCCATGCCTATGGTCTAAGAGGCGTTTAGACCTCTATTTTGGGTGGTTCTAAACTTATCATAGGAAGCTCAAAATGAGAAAACTAGGTGATATAAAGAACAAGGCGGACTTCATGTAAAAGCAATTAAGGGATCAAGTAGTCATCCACACTTAGACAACAAATGCACACAAACAAATTAGACGTTTGACGATTTCAGAATTGAGATGAGTTAAAGTCATCAAGCCCTATAGACATGATTTCTATGTGACCTTGAAATTCAACATGCAAGCAATTTATAGTGCAAGGTATATCATAGGCATGCTTTCCGAATAACTATATATTTTAGGGAATCTAGTATTGTGTACTAATTACTAAAAAATTACATATTATAAGTGTGCAAACCTATAGACATGATATCTAGGTGCAGTACTTGGCAGTGATAAACATGGGAGATATTCAAAATTACTCAGTTTGATCCTATAGGCATGCTTTCTAATAGTAGCAATGAAACAGTGTTGTAAGTTCAATATTAGCACTTAAAAGCGGGGAGGATTATCCTATAAACAGGATTTTTACAATTGGTGATTGAAATTGGTTTTAGCTCCTATAGACATGTCACCAAACCAGTAATTACAACAACATCACATTAACCAATTAAAACCCTTTGGGAATGATTTCTAAAATGCAGATTTGTAGAATATAAACTAATATAATCGTATGAGCTGTTGAACATACTGCAATTGAAAGATTGTCCATTTTTTTCCTATAAGCATGATATCTAACAAACATGTAGAAGCAGAATATGATAAACTAATTAAACACATATATGCAGGTTATCTAACACATAATAACAGAACATGTTTGAGCAAATTAAACACCTATAGGCAGGATGTCTACCCGTTTCATGCAAATATTAAGAATAAACCCATTTCCTAATTTTACTAACACCCCAATTGTTATTACAACGTTATTACAGACGTAATGAGTGAAATAAATCATAGAATTATAAAATAGCAATAGTGGGCTTAGGCAGACCCAAAGTATACCCCACCAGACCAGGCCTTCAATCTCAAGTCCACATAGTTTCATAATAGCCGAAAAAATAAACTTCATACCCGAAACCTAGTAGCCATCAAAGATTCGGGAAAACAACAATATACACAAGCCTATTGGCTCATTCAGTAGGTAGAAATGGGGTAGGATGGAGCATTTAAGATAGAGTGCTAAGGAAACCTTAGACCCTAACGTGTCAGAGTTCACAAAGGTCTCAAAATGGACCCCGAAAAGTGCTCACGCTAAGGAGGTTAGTATAGGAGATTCAGGGAATGACTAAGGACCAAATCCTATTGTGTTAGAGTTCACAAGGGTCTCAATTGGACCCCGAGAAGTGCTCACACTAGGGATGTCAATGATACAGCATAGGTAGCCTTGGCTTTCAACCGGCTAAGAATGAGAACTCAAAAGAGCCTAGGTAACAGGTGGAATAGAGTAAACTAAGGTTGAGGGACAACACTGAAGGATACAAACATAGTCAAGTTGAGCACATAGAGCAGATAATCGAACATGCATTAGGTTTTCAGAACAGTCTTAGCAAAGATTCAAATCAAAAAGTTCACCACCTAATGCATAAGTAGTCACACATTAATAAAACAGGTTTGCAGGATTGGTATACACAGACACATAGTAAAGAAAATGTTCAAATTATACTAAGTATAGGTGCTAGTGTTACAAGATGGAATTACTTTAATTAGCAACGCAATTTATACAGGATGAGAACAGCTCATTGCAACTACTGGGAAGTCAAGACATGTTAGAAGCATAATAATAAGGAACATGATCAAACATGCTACATAGGCAGGATATCATCACAACAAATTTAGAATAAGACAGGAGATAAACTTATGCTATATAGTTAATATACACGTTCATGCTTTTGAACACAATCAACTAGTCGATTAAAAGGGATATGAATCCTATAAGTAAAGCATGTTCAAGTAACACGACTGATAGCAAAATTAAATAACAAAGAGATGTAAAGGTTCTAAACATCACTAGGTTGCAACACATAGGCTAGATAAGCATGAAATGGATCTAATTTACTCAAATCAGGTTTGGACATGCTATAAACCAAAAGAGAGCTAAAAAATGAAGTCGAACAAACAGAACTGCACACAAACTAGCCCACCAGAACACACTAAGCAAAACTCCAGGTGTGAAAATATATGCAAATCATATATACATAGGAATAAACTACAAAGTCCAGTAAATCACCAGTTAAGTGAAAAAACAAGAAAGAACAGAAGTCCACAGTATTTTGAATATCAACGAAGAACAAGAACCTAGAATTTAGGTGGCCTTTACTTTCAGCCAGCCAAGAACCAAAGAATAGAACGAGATAATAAAGGAACTATAGAATAAAACTTTAAATTTTAGTGAAATTATAGCGATTCAAGTCTATCATAAAGGGAAATGGGGAGGGGTGTATATAGTAGTAGAAATTGAACAAGGAAACATTGTATAATGAAACATAAATAAGGAAGCAATAACATGCAAATCAATAAAAACCGGATTTTGGAAAAATTAGCTAAAGCTTGATTTTTTTAGGGAAAGCAAATATTACCAAAATATACACGAAAATAGTAACATAGGATGAATATAGACATAATGACACATAAAACCAGGGAATCAAACCAATTTTGGTTCGATCTAAAGAGATATGAAAACTTGAGTTTTAGGGTATGTAAGAATCAACAAAAAATACACAGAGATTTATACCCATAATAGTTACATGATGAATATGGACGGAATGGCAGAAAGGTCAAAGATTTGAACCGATTTTGGTTTAATTTTGATGAGATTTTCTTGTCATGTTTAGGCAAGCCAGACGAACAACCAAAAGTGAGAGAAGATAAATAAGGTAAGTGGATCAACGATTGAATCCATTTTTGAGCCAAAATCGGAGATGATTAGAGGTTACGATGGCTAGGGTTTGAGAGAGAAAGAAGGGGAGGTTGATAGAGTTCAAGGGCAGCAGGTCTCTATGGAATGGGGTAGGGTTTATGAGGTTAGGTTAATTTAAAATGGGAGAAGGGATGGTGGTCGTTGATCTTGAGAGATCAACGGGTGAGATAAAAAATTAAATAGGGCAGGTCGTATAAAAGTAGGTCGCGACCGGGTATTAATCATGGGTCATTTAGCTTTGGGATGGGGTAATTGGGCTAGGTTTTAGGTATTTTGGGCCATTGTGTGGTCCGAAGATAGGTAGAATTTAGGCTAGTTTTAAATATCCAATAAGTTATCAATAAATAATTTGTAAAAGTAATTAGTAAATAACAAAAATATTACATGTGCACTAAAATGATTAAAAATAATAACTCAACATTATAAAAATATAAAAAGTAATTTTTTTTGCATAAATGATGTAATTATACATGAATATGGGCTATTATTGCAAAAATGTGCAATTAGCTCTGAAATGCAAATGTAATTATAACAAATGTAGTAAAATATTTAAAACATTAATGTAGGTGTAAATGACAAGTTTAGATGATTAAATCGTCATAAAATAATTTGAATAATAATTACTGAATATTTATATAATAAAATACATAAATAAATCGATTATTTAACCTTTTAAAATTATGAAAAATGCTTCTATAGGTTTATAAGCTAAATGATGATGCATATTTACCATTTCAAAAGTGTGTGTGTGTATATATAATATATATATATATATATAAATTAAAATTATGAGGGAAAAATTGGGTATCAACAACAGGTGGAACCAGTCCTTCTTGCACCTTTTCTCTTATAAAGTGACAATGGATCTCTATATGTTTGGTTCATTCATGAAACACTGGATTGCTTGCTATCTGCATTGTTGTTTTACTATCAGTGAACAACTATAGAATATGCATTTCAACACCCAATTCTTTGAAAACTCATAACAGTTAGATCAATTCAGAAACTGTTAGTGGCATACTCTTATACTTTGATTCTGCTGAACTTCTTGCTATTGTACTTGTTTTTGACTTCCATGAGATTAGAGACTTCCTAAATTTTACCAAGTAACCTGTTACTGACTTCCTTGAATTTGGACATCTTGCCTAGTCTACATCACGGTATGCTCTTAGAGTCATGTCACCATCTGCACTCATGAGAATGCCTAATCATGGTTCGTTCTTCAAGTATCTTACCAATCTATATGTCGCCTCTAAGTTTGACTTCTTAGGAGCCTGCATGAATTGACTTAAAGTCTGTACTATCTAGGAAATATCGGGCCTAGTTAGTGTCAAATATAAAAGCTTCCCTATGAACTTTTGACATCCTTTGACATTTGTGAGTGTTGGATCATCCTTTAAGTTACAATGTGTATCATACTCCACTGTTGTCAACTTCTTGTTTTGCTCCATTGGAGTGAGTGCATGTTTGGACCCTACTAAGCCCATATCTGCTATGAGTTCCACTATATACTTAACAATATGCCTTTCTAGGATCTGCTAACTTCAATCCCCAAGAAGTATTTCAAAAGGCCCAAGTCCTTTATTTTGAATGCCTTATGAAGGATTGTCTTAACTTATTGAATCATATCAGCATGATTTCATGTGATAAGGAGGTCATCAACATAGACATGGATGATGACAAGTTTAGCATTCTTCCTCAAGCTGAACAAAGAATGATCATGCTTGCTCTGTACAGAGCTTGCATCCGTGCCTCAATGAGCTTCAAATTCCACTGTCTTGATGCTTGCTTGAGTCCATATAAAAATTTGTGTAGTCTACATGCCTTATTCCCCTCTTGACTACCAAAGCTCAGTAGGAGTTGCATATTAACTTCCTCTTTAAGATCACCTTGAAGGAAAGTATTCTAGACATCTATTTGGTAGACGTTCCACTGATTCATGGTTGCAAGAGCAATAACCGCATAGACTGTGGCCATTTTAACTACCAGAGAGAATGTCCCCTAGTAGAATAGTCCCTCTTGCAAACTATAAACCTTTTCCACTAACTTGGCCTTGAACCTCTCAATCACCCCTTTTGGATTTATACTTGATCTTGTATACCCACCTACAACTAATAAGAACCTTGCCTTTGGGTACATCAGCTACTTCCCATGTATTCTTTAGGACAAGGGCATCAATTTTTGTTTTTGTAGCTCCAATCCATCTTGGGTCCTGCATTGTTTTAACATAAGATACAGGTTGTGTCTCAGATGTAGCAGCCAAAAAGGATTGATATTTTGGTAAAAGAGAAGAATAGTCTAAGTAGTTGGACATATGATAGATGCAACTGGAGGATGAGTTTACCTTCCCTGGACAAATATAGTCTTTCAGCCATGCTGGTGATTTTAGATCTCTTAAAGATGTGGAACTGGTAGTTTAGTAGGATCATTTATAGGCAATGCAACATGCTTAAATTGTTCATAAGATGTATGCTCATTAATTGTTGTTAATTGAGTATCACAGGATGGTTCATCAAGTGAAAGATCAACTGCGGTTGTTGTATCCTGTTCTGCGTTATTTCCGTTTGCTTCCTGATCTACCATTGTTGTAGGTGTCCTTGAGATATCTGTTGAGCATCATTAATCTCCAGAAATAATGACAAAACTACACACCTCTTCATTGACTAAAAAGGAAAAATGTTCTCCTTAAATGTCACATCTCTACTCACAAAAGATCTCTCGGCCTTGAGATCATACAATCTATAGCCCTTACAAGAAACTTAGTACCTCGTGTGAATTGTTGCTACAATTCTAGGTATGAATTTTTCAACTTTCTCTATGACTGTGGCATAAAACAAACATCCCATAACCCTTAAATGCAACAAACCTAGCTTAGACTTGTAAAACACCTCATAAGGAGACCTATTAAAATACCTCATAAGAAGACTTCCCCCCCCCCCCGAATTGAGGATAATATCCTATTTATAAGATATATACTTGTTAACACAGAGTATACCTATAAATGTAGTGGAATACTACCCTGAAACCTCAATGCCCTTGCCACCTTTAGGAAGAGCCTATGCGTGATGATCCGGACAGTCATCTCATGGGTTACCGCTCTATATCCCCCATTTATGCTTCTTTATGCTTTGTTATTTGTGTTTTGTGGTATCGGGTTGGTCGTATTGAGTCGGGAATAATTTTGGTAAGGTTTGAGACACTTATTCTCTTTTAAGGAAGTTTAAGTTGGAAAAGTCAATCGGATATTGACTTGTATGTTAGAGGGATCGGATGTGAGTTTTGATCGTTTGGTTAGCTTTGGAAGGTGATTTATGAATTAGGAGCATGGTCCATATGAGTTTTGGAGGTGTGGAGTTGTTGTAGGCTTGAATTGGCGAAGTTGATATTTTGGTGATTTTTGGTTGATAGGCGAGATTTTGATATATGGGTCAAAATGCAATTCTGAGAGTTTCAGTAGCTTCGTTGTGTCATTTGGGATGTGTATGTAAAATTTTAAGTCATTTGGACGTGGTTTGGTTGGGTTTTTTTATCAAAAGAGTATTTCGGAAGTTTTTAGAAAGACTTAGCTTGAATTCGATGTGATTTGGTAGATTTGATGTTATTTGAGGTGTTTTGATGATTGGAACAAGTTTAATAAGGTATTGGGTCATGTTGGTGCTTTTGGTTGAGGTCCTTGTGGCCTCAGGATGATTATGGTGGTTGTCGTAGAGGTGATGATGTTTTGCAACTGCTGTAGGTTTTTGCTGCTTCTGGTGTTTTTACACCTGTGGTTTGGGGACCGCAGGTGCGGTGCCGCACATACGAAAGGCTAGCCACAGAAGCGGATTTGAGAGAAATGGTCAGTGACCACAAATGCGGTACATGGGCCGCACCTGAGGAGCCACATATGCAGCGAGTGGACCACAGAGTTGGACCGCAGATGCGGGTATGACTGTGCAAAACATATAAGTTATTTCATTTTTTGTGAGTTTGAGTTATTACACCATTTTTTATTTCGGCTTGGGAGCTTTTGGACGATTTAGAAGGGAGATTTCAAGGGAACTTCGTTAGGGTAAGGATTTTGGACCTAAAAACTCATCTCTATGGTAGTATTTCATGGATTAAGACATAAATTAAAGGAGTTGAAGGGCTAAAAATAAAGGAATATGGTCATTTGAACTCTGATTTTTGTATTCTTGATATGCATAGACTCGTGGGAGATGACAAATCTATTGATGTGAAAATTTCTAAGTTTCAGAAGTGAGTCCGGGGCTCGGATTTTGCTAATTTCGGGATTTGTGTAGAACTTTGATTGTTTTCGCTTGGAATTTGTTCCCTTAGCATATTTTGACATCCTCGTTCTGATTTTGGATAGATTCGACGAGCGTGGAGGCCGATTCGAGGAGCAAAGGTGTTATGAGCTAGAGATTTAGCCGGTTCAAGGTGAGTAACAATTATAAATGATGTTCTGAGGGTTTGAAACCACATATTGCACATTGTAGTGTTATATCGAGGTGAGGCACACGCTTGATAGCGAGCATGGTGTCGTTCACTATTGGGGATTGTGACTTGGTCCATCCAGGTTGATGATTTTACCGCGTATTTGACTAAACCTTATTTCCTATCATCATGATTTGGGTTGATTTCCATATATGGGCTTCATGCCAACTATTTGAATCCATTTGGGGATTTTTGTTACTATTTCCTCACTGTTTTGACTTATTACTTGAACTCAGCCTTGTTATTTTTTCACTATTTTACTACTCAGCCAGTTATACTATGTCTTGAGACTTAAATAATATTTTAAATGATGTTTTGGGCTGAGAGATATTGTTTTACTAATGCCCAAGGGGCTTGTGATGATTTTCAGACTGCGTAAGGCCAAGGGCCTAGTTGTGAGGATACACTGATACTAATTTGAGGCCGAGGGCCTAAGATACATATACGCCACGAGGTGGCTTGATTGATATAAGGCCGAGGTCGTAGATTTGATGCCACGAGATGGCTTGATATTGCGCTTGGGTTGTAAGGGGCCCCTCCCGGAGTCTGTACACCCCCAGTGAGCGCCGATGCCCATTGTGATGTGAGATTGAGCCCGAGAGGCTGGTATTGTTTTTGAGATTGAGCCTGAGGGGCCGGAACTAATCTGAGATGTTGCGCAAGGGGCTGGTTTGTTGATACTATGCCTGAGGGCGAACTTTTACTTGTTTACTTTATCTCAACTATCTTTCAATTACCTGTTTTACTGGTTAAAAGAGGATTTTACTTGGTTTTTACTTGTCTTACTGATTTTAAGTGATTTTCACTGCTTCATTATAAAATGCCTTGTGTTTTTACGCGTTTTCTTACTTTCAATCATTATTTACATTTGTTACTCACTGAATTGGAATACTCATTTTACTCCCTGCACCCTTGTGCAGATTCAGGCGTAGTCGGTCCTTCTCCCGAGTGTTGATTCATTCCAGCTTCTGGGGGATCTTCGAGGAGTCTTTAGATAGCTGTTGGCGTTTGCAGCCTGGATCTCCTCTCTATCTATTTCTTTTACATTCTTAGTTCAGTATTTAATACTCTGTAGTTACATTTGAAGATTTGGTACTGTTAAATGCTTGTGGCTTGTCACACCCCAATTAGGGCACTGTCAGGTGGATTTTTTCCGTATTGTTACCAATATTTCCGCTTATAGTATTATTAAATCATGTTTAGATTATTTTTATGTTGGTTAACTACTTTAAAAAGATGAATTGGGTACATTTGGTTGGCCTTGTCTTTACGAGAGGCGCCATCATGAACGGGCTCGGGGTTTGGGTCGTGACACTATGTCTCCTTTCCACCACTCTACTTTGATATGGAGTATGTGGACACTGCTCTAGTGAAGGACTCCAGAATTAGATAAGAAATCCTTACATTCTATACTAAAAATTTCTGCACCATTATCAGACCTTAACATTTTAATTGCCTTTCCATACTGCACATGCACATGTATAAAGAAGGATTTCAACAAGACAATAGTGTCACTCTCCAATTCATTAGAAACACTCAAATCACCTTGGAATGATCATCGATAAGTGTTAAGAAGTATCTATTCCCATTGTATGTTGGAACTCTATATGGACCCCAAATGTCTGCATGAACTAATTGAAAAACATCATTTTCTCTACTGCTTCTAAGAGAGAAAGGCCTTCTAGTATGTCTAGCCAAAGGACATACAGTACAATTATTGTGAATACAACGTAGCAAATCTTTATTCTTCATAAAATCCTGTTTCTTTATGACTGCTACTAGAATATGTCCAAGCCTTTTATGCCACCTTTCCAATAAACAGATCCTGGAAGACATAAAATGTTGGGAAGAAATTCATTAAATATTGTAACTCTCTTATCAATTTAGAAACTCACAGCAAGTTATATTTAATTTAGGCACAACAACCCATCATGTATGGTGTCAGCTCCTATAATGTTATAGCTGCCTTGATAAGTAACATAAATAGACTTACCCTTTGGCAGGCTAACACTACACCTTCTATGTGCATGTAACTTTACTACATCATCCAACATATTATGATTTGAAGCCATATGATCCGTTGCTCCAGTATTTATAATCCAAGGATCCCTACAGTCTTTCAACAAACATGAACCATCATTACCTGCCATATTAGTTGTGTGCTCCTTCAGTTTGTCTTTGTTCAAAAATCTCATTATCTGCCCATACTGCTTTTCAGTGAATAAGTTTGACATTCCTTGAGATATTTCAGCTTTTCTTTTATTCATGGAATTCTCTTGAACATGACTGCTGCTATTCACAATTGTACTTGCTTATTTGTATTGTTGCTGCTTTTTTCTTTTGTATCCAGGTGGATATCCATGTAGTTTGTAATAAGTATCCTTTGAGTGGCCTTTGAAGTGACAATACTCACGGTAAATGTCATTTAGCCCTTTAAACCTTGACTGATTTCCTCTTGTACTCTCGAAAACTGTGGATTCATTCATTTCATTTGCTAAGCTAATTTGAGAATTAGACACACTAGAGTTTCCGTTGATTCTCTTCATTTATTAACATTGCAAAAACATGGCTGACTAAAGGTGATGGAGATTGCAACATGATTTGATTTCTAATTGCTCCATATGATTCCGTTAAGAACTGAAAAGTTTTATTGTTCTAGATGTTCAATAAAATCTCTTGTTCCAGCAGTAACTAGGAGTGAAGGTATAAGCGAACTATATTCATCCCATAATGATCTCAACCTAGAGTGCTAAACAGAGATACTAGAGGTACCTTGAAAGACTGTAGCTATTTTTTCGCCGGAGATTATAGACTCTAAAACCGTTGACTTTGTTGAATCGATCTTCAAGGTCCAACCAAATCTCATGAGCATTTTCAGCATACACAATATCATTTACTAATTCTGGAAATACAGTGTTTATGATCCATGTCAACATTGTTGCATTGACTCGTTCTCAGTCCTCGCCCAGATTTTTAGTGAACTCAGACTTTGTACAACTTCCATCAATAAACCCTAATTTTCTCTTCGCTCGCAACGCAATCACCATAGCTTTGCTCCAAATGGAATAGTTTTCTGTTCCTTTCAGCTGAATTGAAATTATCACATTGCTAGGATTATCGGATGGTTGCAAGAATAGTGGATGCCTAGGGTTGTCAATATCTAAATTCTCAATTGTTGAGCTTCAATTTCAACTCAAAAAGGGAAATTTACGAGCTGACAATATCGTCTTCACAAAAGCTAGAAATAGGTTGCTCTGTCCACGATCGAGTCATTCAATCTCTGATACCACGATAAAATCTACCATTAGAGGGTGGAGGATTGAAGTTGAGACTAAATCAGAGAAGGAAGAAGAAGAAGATTCTAGAAACAATCTCCAATTAAGAGAAAATGGAGAGAAAATACAATGGCTTATTATCAGTAACACTGTACACGTGGTGTATACATATATGATTAACTCCTAACACTAACTAATTAACTTACTACTATACATAACTGTCACCTAACTGACTTTGTCACCCTTCAAGCCTTCATCTGTAACTGTAATCAGCTGTCACTTTAACCATCTCAACAAAAATAGCCATTTAAAATTTTAATTATCAGCTTGATAAGTAGTTGATATGAATATAGAAGAAGAATTAACATAAATAGATGTATATCCAGTCGTTTAAACTTAAAAATGATTCGCGAGCGCGCGCGCGCACATATATATATATATAGTAAATCTAACCGATTGTATTGCGCGATCACAGAAATTTAATACACTATAAGAGTTGTTTGGTTTACAAACTAATCAAGCCATGATGATAATGTATGATTGTTTGGTTTACAAACTAATTACACGATGATGACCGGAAGCGTTGTTTGGTTTACAAATTAGTGATTGTTTATGTGATGAAAAACATATAAATAGTTATGAGATGAATAATATCCCATCTGTATCGCTTGTGATTCCATTCAGAATATGAGAGTCAAACTACTTAATGTTCAGTGTGAATTCAACTGCAAATTTTTAATTTTTGAAATATTTATAAATTACATAAAAAACATTATAAATCACTATAATTAACAATTTAAAATATTTAAAAGACATCAAAAGCGACAGTAAAAGCCTCATTTAACTAATTAAATAATAACCGTGTCAAAGAAGATAGAAGAAGTAATAATATATGTAGTGATTGCTTGCCTTTAAGGTTTATCTTTAAATAAGAATACATTAATCTATAAACTACTATAGCACATATATTATTATTCCACATTTTATTTCATACTAAAATTGTATAAGTTATCACATATGTTAATGCATGTATTATTTAGAGCTACCAACCAATTCTCCAGAAGTAACATAGAAATTAATTTTTCTTATTCGACGAAATAAACATTGTTATATTAATTATTTCACTAAAAGAATTATAGGTTAAAATTATTTGTTCTAATCTCTCCAACCTAAAGGGTTCCCCGCCAAAAGTAAAACTCCTTTGAATTTACCACGGCAAACAGCGCCGTAGATCTTTTTTTGGCGCCAATCTTCCCGCCTTAAAATTTTCCCTCCATTTTAATACACAATAACCACTATTTATAACTCCCACATAATACATCAAATTGCATAAATTCTCAAAGTCTTTATTCTAACAATTTTTACATTAATTCTTTTTATAGTTTTGATTCAGTATTACCTGCGCCGCCATGGTTGTAGCCCTAGGTCCCGGAAAGTTCTATGGCAGCAGCCTACCTAGGCCACGGTTTTACTCTAATCCGAATGGCCAACAACGGGTCGATCCACCAGTATCCGTTTTGGATCCGTTAATGTCATGGGCAGAGGAAGCTCACTGGTCAATGGGTGGTCTCAGTTTCAAACGCCTCCGTTTACAAGGCCGGATCGAAGGTAACATTAAAAAACTCAAAGCTGAGCGTGCAAAGTTCGAGAAAAAAGCCCAAAAGAAGTCGCCCGGAAAGGTTTGTTTGTCATCCCCTAGCTCGGTAAGCCCATCTCCTCCCCCAGCTCCGTTGAATCTTAAACGAAAAATGACATTGGTAGATGAATTTGAGGATGAAAATGAAGAGGAAATTGAGATGAGAGTGGAAAAAAGGGGCCCAGCTAGGAAGTTGGATGCTGATTTTGATAAGGTTGCTGTGGCGAATGGTGGGGTTGTTAAGGGGCGAATGAGGAGTGAGAGAAATAGAGAGGCGGTGTTTGAGGTAGTAAATAAGGGGAAGATTAAGGGTAAGAGATTGAATAATGGTTTGAAGAGTGTCGAGAAGAAGGGTGGGTCGGTGACACCATCAAGTGTGATGCGCACTTCGCCCAGATTGTTGAAGCGTTGATCGCCTTGAACGTGTTGGATTATTTGTCGCAGTGAGTGAAATATTCTGAGTACAGGTTTAGCATTTTCCCATTTGTTGTGTAAGTTGGATTAATGTTTAAGGATCTTCTTAAAGTGAAGGAAATTATTACTATATTACAAGAAACAACCCAGTTTTTTTTATTTATGTTTGGCTGTTTTTTGTGTCTGAAATTATGGATTGTGTTTATTGGTATAGCAATCTTGTGTTTGCAGACCAATGTTTGCCTCAACTTATTTGTCAATGTTTGCACATAGTAAAGATCATTTTATGATACATTTCTTGATTTTGGGCTGTAAAAGTAAGTTTATTGTAGAAGTGCAATCATACATATGAAAATAATCAGACATGTCCAAAGAGTGATAAGACATGTGGAGGTCAATTTATAGTGTGTTTGTTAATCCTGAATGGAAATTGTTATCGGCTGTCCGTGTTCAAAGCAACGAGAAACTGAAACCAGTAATAAGAAGAGACACAAACAGAACGTATGTAACGTTTAAAAAAAAAATCACAAAAGTGAAGAAATCCGAGACCACAGAATTCACTGTGTGTCCTTAAGGAATTTAACCCCCTCACTGTACCCGAGGTTGTGGATTATTTCCTCCCAGGATATAACGGATATACCTGTCGTAGGAGTGGCGGTACCTCAAACGCCTACGACTTCGACGAACTCAAATTCGGGAACGAAATCACACTATGACTCGATATGTTTTTTTTTTTTTTTAAAGAAAACAATGCAGAAATTTTAATGCTTCCAGTATTCGAAAATGAGGCATTGCCTCAGTTTATATAGCCTTGAATTGAGACTGTTCGGAAAGGCTTGGTGCCTGTTCGGGAAAGGCCATGCCTTTTCCTGAAAAATAAGAACGTTGGGAAGTTTTTTTTTAACCAATTAATATTATTATTATTATTTTTTTTTTCCCGCGGGAATTAAAATAATTTCAGAAAATGAAGATTGAATTTTAAATAAATTTGGTCCAAAAAGATTATCAATCAATCAGATCATTTGACGACGGCGCGAGGGGAGTCCCTCTTCTTAACCCTTTAAGAGCTAGAAGAAGTGCTTTCTAATATAAGCACATAACTTTCCCTTTCTACCACCGATGTGGTACAAAGCTCCTTTTCAAAGGAACTTTGCTTTGAAACTTCATTTTCCTTCTATTGTCTTCTTCCCTCCATTTCTCATTCACACCAACTTAGCTAGCTTTAATCATTAACTAGCTTTAACAATCCCCCACATGAATGGGGAATGGCTATATGATGAAAAACATGCATGACAAAAAACTGTGTGATTCGTAAGCAAGGATTAATTGCATCTGGATAAGTAGATTTCTCTTTGAACTTTCCGTAGTGAGCATATGTCGGATATACTCGGTCAATCGGTAGATTTGATATCTTTGAACCGTCGAGCTTTGGTGTATACCTAGACAACCACATGTCACACAATTAACCCTTTAATCGTTTTTGGTTCTCATTGTTTTGTTCGTTTCAGCCATGAACACTTCCTGGTTCATAAGTGCGTAGAGAGCTGGCCTTACAGAGTTCTCCTTGAAGCGGCTTACACTTCACACTTACATAGGTGATTCCTAAATGTGTCATCCCGTAGATACACTATTTGATATACCCCGTATCAAACTTAGAAACCATTAAAAGCCTTAATGCTTTATCCTGGTACTGAACATTGTCTCATCACGAGAATGGACCAAAAAGTTATTGTGACAATGTTGAACCGTCATCAATGACTTTGTTTGATCTCTTTGAACCTAGATCTTGGGATCTCATGTCTTCTAGGTAGAGTTACCGCCACGATGACTTGTCCTCGGCCATAGTCCCATTCCCCTCGATGATCTTTCAACCACTTCTCTAGTTAGGCCTTTAGTTAGTGGATCCGACACATTATCTCTTGACTTAACATAGTCAATTGTAATAATTCCACTAGAGAGTAGTTGTCTAACGGTATTATGTCTTCGTCGTATGTGACGAGACTTTCCGTTGTACATAACGCTCCCGGCTCTTCCTATTGCCGCTTGGCTATCGCAATGTATGCATATAGGAGCCAACGGTTTGGGCCAAAATGGAATATCTTCTAAGAAATTCCGGAGCCATTCAGCTTCTTCACCGGCTTTGTCTAGAGCTATGAACTCAGATTCCATTGTAGAGCGGGCGATACATGTCTGTTTGGATGACTTCCAAGACACTGCTCCTCCACCTATAGTAAAAACGTATCCACTTGTGGATTTAGTTTCAGTTGAACCGGTGATCCAATTTGCATCACTGTATCCTTCAATAACTGCAGGATACCTGTTATAATGCAAAGCAAAGTTTTGAGTATGTTTCAAATATCCCAAAACTCGTTTTATTGCCAGCCAATGATTTTGGTCGGGATTACTCGTGTAGCGACTTAGTTTACTTATAGCACACGCAATATCAGGTCGCGTACAGTTCATAATATACATCAAACTTCCCAACACTCTGGCATAATCCAATTGAGAATCACTTTCACCTTTATTCTTTGCAAGAGCAAGGTTCATATCAATTGGCGTCTTTGCAACTTTAAAGTCCAAATACTTGAACTTTTCAAGTACTTTTTCAATATAATGAGATTGAGACAATGCTAGACCTTGAGGAGTCTTATGGATTTTAATTCCCAGAATTAAATCGGCAACTCCTAAGTCTTTCATATCAAACTTACTAGCAAGCATGCGCTTAGTAGCATTTATGTTAGCAATGTTGTTACTCATTATTAACATATCATCCACGTATAAACAAACAATGACGACGTGGTTCGGAGTGTTCTTAATGTAGACACATTTATCACATTCATTTATCTTGAATCCATTTGACAGCATCGTATGGTCAAATTTTGCATGCCACTGTTTTGGTGCTTGTTTTAGTCCATAAAGAGACTTAACAAGTCTACATACCTTCTTCTCTTTCCCTGGAACTACAAACCCTTCGGGTTGTTCCATGTAAATTTCTTCCTCCAACTCTCCATTTAAGAAGGCTGTTTTCACATCCATTTGATGGATTTCAAGACCGTACACGGCGGCTAATGCTACTAACACCCGAATAGATGTAATCCTCGTTACCGGCGAGTATGTATCAAAGTAATCAAGACCTTCTCGTTGTCTAAACCCTTTAACAACTAGTCTTGCCTTATATTTTTCAATAGTGCCATCAGCTTTCATTTTCCGCTTGAAAATCCATTTGGAACCTAAAGGTTTATTCCCTGGAGGAAGATCAACCAATTCCCAAGTATGGTTGTTCAATATGGATTCTATCTCACTATTGATTGCCTCTTTCCAAAATTGAGCTTCCGATGAAGACGTAGCTTCGTTGAACGTTCGAGGCTCATTTTCCAACAAAAATGTTAAAAATTCTGGTCCAAAGGAAGTAGTCGTCCTTTGACGTTTGCTACGTCTTGGATTTTCCTCATCAGGAATGTTTTCCTTTATTTCTTCCCGAGGTCGTTTAGATTCTTTGCTAGACGACGCACATTCCTTTTTATACGGATATATGGTTTCAAAGAAGTCAGCATTATCTGATTCAATTACCGTATTCACCTGAATGTCGGGATTTTCTGATTTGTGAACCAGAAATCTATATGCCTTACTATTTGTGGCATATCCTATGAAAACACAATCAACGGTTTTAGGTCCTATTTTTACCCTTTTGGGTTTAGGAACTTGCACCTTGGCCAAACACCCCCACACTTTGAAGTATTCCAAATTGGGCTTCCTTCCTTTCCACTTTTCGTATGGAATTGATTTTGTTTTGCTATGGGGCACTCGATTGAGTATTCGGCTAGCTGTTAGAATGGCTTCCCCCCACAAGTTCTGGGGTAAACCAGAACTTATTAACAGGGCATTCATCATTTCTTTCAGTGTTCTATTTTTTCTTTCCGCAATTCCGTTTGATTGTGGCGAGTAAGGAGCAGTTGTTTGATGAATAATGCCATATTCCAAACATATTTGTTCAAAAGGAGATTCATATTCACCGCCCCTATCACTCCTTATCATTTTAATCTTTTTGTTAAGTTGAGTCTCAACTTCAGTTTTGTATTGCCTGAACGCTTCAATTGCTTCATCTTTACTATTAAGTAAATAAACGTAGCAATACCGCGTACTATCGTCAATAAAAGTTATGAAATACTTCTTTCCACCGCGAGATGGAATTGACTTCATGTCACAAATATCTGTATGGATTAAGTCTAAAGGACTTGAATTCCTTTCAACTGACTTATAAGGATGTTTAGCATACTTAGATTCAACACAGATTTGACATTTTGATTGATTGCATTCAAACTTAGGCAATACTTCCAAACTAATCATTTTTCGCAAGGTTCTATAATTGACATGTCCTAAACGTGAATGCCATAAATCATTTGACTCAAGCAAGTAAGACGAAGCAGAAACTTTATTATTATTAGCAACAACCATTACATTCAGTTTGAAAAGGCCCTCTGTGAGGTAGCCTTTTCCTATGTACATTTCGTTCTTACTTATTACAACCTTGTCAGAAACATAAACACATTTAAAACCGTTCTTCACTAGAAGTCCGGTAGATACAAGATTTTTCCTAATTTCAGGAACATGACAGACGTTGTTGAGAGTCACCACCTTGCCAGAGGTCATCTTCAGCAGTATCTTTCCATAACCTTCAATCTTGGCCGTTGCAGAATTTCCCATATATATTGTTTCGTCGGGCCCGGCGGGAGCATATGAAGCAAAGGCTTCTCTAACAGCACAAATGTGGCGAGTGGCGCCAGAGTCAATCCACCACTCTTTCGGACTTCCCACTAGGTTGCACTCGGACAACATAGCGCACAAGTCATCAACCTCCTCGTTTGTTTCAACCATATTAGCCTGACCCTTCTTCTTTTCCTTTTTCGGAGCACGACAGTCTGCAGCTTTGTGTCCGATTTTTCCACAATTATGGCAGTTTCCCTTGAATTTCTTCTTGTTGGGATAGTTTCTTGGTCCCGATGCCTTTTTCCTCTTTTTCATATTAGTTGGGGCAGTTTCAACTATATGTGCTCCCCCTATGGTTGATCTCCCATTTGCCTTTTTCTCCGCTGCCTTGTTATCTTCCTCGATTCTCAATCGGACGATGAGATCTTCCAATGTCATCTCCTTTCGCTTATGTTTCAAGTAATTTTTGAAGTCCTTCCATGAAGGAGGCAACTTCTCTATCACTGCCGCAACTTGAAACGCCCCACTAATCACCAAACCTACAACAAACAACATGTAAGTGACGGGGCACTGAATACTTTTGACAAAGGCATTAATTAAATTTATACCTTCAGCGAGGAGATCATGGATGATAACCTGCAACTCTTGAACTTGAGTGACAACAGACTTGCCATCTACCATTTTGTAGTCCAAAAACTTGGCAGCGATAAACTTCTTTAAGCCAGCAGCTTCTGTTTTATATTTCTTTTCCAACGCATCCCATAGTTCTTTTGATGTTCCCACATTACTATAGACGTTGTAAAGATCATCCTCCAGTCCGCTAAGAATGTAATTCTTGCACAAAAAATCTGAGTGCTTCCACGCCTCAATTACAACAAATCGTTCATTTTCAGGTGTTGATTCCGGCGGAACCGGAATATCCTCCTTAATAAACTTTTGAAGGCTTAAAGTAGTTAGATAGAAGAACATCTTTTGTTGCCATCGTTTGAAATCAATCCCGGTGAATTTTTCGGGCTTCTCTGCCGGAGCCGGTGCTGGTGCAGTACGACTGGAGGACGCAGCATTGCTCGTAGAACCAACCACGGGGGCTGGTGTGGCAGTAACAGTAGCAGTAGCATTCAAATTTGGAGTTTGGTCTCCCATTTCTGTCATAGGAAATAACAGAACACTTTAATAATCGGTGAAGTTTTTATTTCTTCAAACCGAATCAAATTTACACAAACAGAATTAAAACAAACTTCAAATAGAATGTAATATACTGTATGTAGTATACTTGATGAAGTTTTTATATCTTCAAATCAAGTACCCAAATGAGTAGAAAGTTCTGAAAACTTTAATCTCAACCGGAGTAAAAAAAATTCGAAGATTTAGTCTCCAAAGAACATACAAGTTCGTTAACAACAGATGAACACGGAAATAATAAATTAAATTCCTTAAGCTTGTTATCGGCTGTCCGTGTTCAAAGCAACGAGAAACTGAAACCAGTAATAAGAAGAGACACAAACAGAACGTATGTAACGTTTAAAAAAAAAAATCACAGAAGTGAAGAAATCCGAGACCACAGAATTCACTGTGTGTCCTTAAGGAATTTAACCCCCTCACTGTACCCGAGGTTGTGGATTATTTCCTCCCAGGATATAACGGATATACCTGTCGTAGGAGTGGCGGTACCTCAAACGCCTACGACTTCGACGAACTCAAATTCGGGAACGAAATCACACTATGACTCGATATGTTTTTTTTTTTTTTTTTAAAGAAAACAATGCAGAATTTTTAATGCTTCCAGTATTCGAAAATGAGGCATTGCCTCAGTTTATATAGCCTTGAATTGAGACTGTTCGGAAAGGCTTGGTGCCTGTTCGGGAAAGGCCATGCCTTTTCCTGAAAAATAAGAACGTTGGGAATTAAAATAATTTCAGAAAATGAAGATTGAATTTTAAATAAATTTGGTCCAAAAAGATTATCAATCAATCAGATCATTTGACCAAATCCAAATCCAAATCCAAAGCCGAAGCCGAAGCCGAGCGACGACGACGGCGCGAGGGGAGTCCCTCTTCTTAACCCTTTAAGAGCTAGAAGAAGTGCTTTCTAATATAAGCACATAACTTTCCCTTTCTACCACCGATGTGGTACAAAGCTCCTTTTCAAAGGAACTTTGCTTTGAAACTTCATTTTCCTTCTATTGTCTTCTTCCCTCCATTTCTCATTCACACCAACTTAGCTAGCTTTAATCATTAACTAGCTTTAACAGAAATTATGATTAGGTATGTTTGATTTAGATCCATCTGGATTTTTGTGTTCCAACTTTTAGGAAAGTTCTCCTTATTTGCCAGCTGCAGCTTTGAAATGAAAAGATATAGCATTGGATTAGCACCATTGAAGAAAATTTAGAGGATAGTAATTAAGCTACTACTGTAAATTAAACTTCTAGTCAATACTAAGATAGAGAACAAGGCTTTCACTCAACTCCTTTATGGGGCAGTTTGATACATTTCTTTGTTATGAAGAAAGGGGTGGAATAAGTCTCCTAATTTTCTTTTTTCCTTTGAGGAAACACATGGACCAAGAAGCAATTCTCACGATCAAGAGAGGCCAAAAGGGTTCAAAATCAGGATAGTGAACTATAACTTCGGCAAGTATCCTGCTTTTATATATGGAATAAGTTGATAAGATTTTAGTATAAACATAATTTCAATTTTAGATAATACCTCCAATCAAATGCGGAATAAATTTAATTCCAAAATTTTTATTGAAATAATATATCTAGTTTCTCAAATGGGCGCTAAAAGTCTCAACTTAATGCATACTCTTCTTCGATGGCGAATTCAATAACTTTAATTTGAAATTCATGTTTATATTATAAAATTTATTGAATATATATATATAATTAATTTAATATTTAATTTCTTTTAACGAGTAAAGTCTCGAACTTATAAATTTAAAATACCGGCTCTACCTCTGATTTTTTTTCCTCTTTTTCTTTTGGCCATATAATATTGGCTTGCGAAATGAAGCAACAAGGAATCTGGCAGGGTGTAAAGTTAGGCAACCACAGTAAAGAACGACACAGACTGAGTCTTAGAAGTAAATGTTTCCAAAAGTGTGAAAATGCCACCATGTTGCTCTCTTACTTTTTGTCCCTCTCCAAATTGAGCACTCTGCACCTTCCCCGCACTATCATTCCATCCATAAACAAACAAAAAACATCAACCAATAGTTAATTATGCGTGTTCTTGTTTATAAAATAAATTGATCGTGCGAATAAAATTTTTATATTGGTAGTTAAAAAATTTAAAAGCTATATATAAAGTGCAAAAAATAATATGAGACTTTTGAAGAAATGTGTAAGAATTTAACCTTAAAGAAAAAATATTAAACTATATTAAAAGTATCTTTGGACCGATTGATCCAACAACTAAAACCATGGATTTCTTGTCCATTTGGAGAATCTATGAGAAAAAAAAAAGTGCATGGTATAATATAGTTTGAGCTGAAGAAGACATGTCTACTAATTTTTCTTATCTCATTCAAGTTTTAGTGAACGACCGTTGAATTTGTTGATATTGACACACCAATAATAACAATAGTGGAATGATAAGTTTTTTTTATTTTTAATCAAAGATTTTAAATTTAAAGTTTAAATTTTGTGATGCTGAATTCAAATTTAATTGAACCTTAATATGATATGAACACAAATGGAAACCAAAAAAGAGACTCACATGGTAGATTGAAATCGTAATAGTGAATGCGGCATGACACAGGGTCCGCAGACTCACTTATACGCACGTCATACCCTGTTCCAAGTCTTATCCATTCTAACACGAATTCATATTTATTAATGCTCAATTTTAAAAAATTATTTATTAAAGCAAGTCACTTGTAACTTTTAAAAAAATAATTTAACTAATACAATAAGCATGTTGCTATTTATTTATCACATGATAAAGACGGAGAAAGTAACAAATACTACAGCTATTATGCTAAACCTAAATTAACGACCTAATAAAAATGATAACTTAACAATATGTCTAACATGTTAGAGTACACATCAATAAAGTAAAAAAAGTTTCACACTGATGCCCTTAAAACCCCATTCACCAAAAATATCCACAAAACCACATCAAGCAACAAAAATCAAGAAAAAGAAAAAGAGGGGAGAAAGAGGAGAGAAATAGGAAGAGCAAATCCAAAGCAAAAAAATCGATGGCTGAAACTAAACAAGAATTAGAACCTCCTCTATTCCCAACATCACCAATACCTCCAACAGCAACTTCCTCTATGTTTCTACTGAAACTTATGAGCAAAAGAAGAACATGGGTTTTTCTCTTTATTACAGTTTACACAATCTTGTTATCACTTTCTTGGAATTTTCTCAAATCGGTACTTTCTTGGTATGAATCAACAGTACCCCTTAACTCAGCTTCATCAACTTTGTATGCATCTTTGGTATTAGGAGTTGCGTTTGGAGTTTTATCAATGGTAGCAGCTTTAGTTGTTGTCGTTCCAGCTACACTTGTGACATGGATTAGTATATTGGTTTTATTAACATTTGCTGGAAAAAGAAGAAAGGATTTGGTTTTGGAAGGGAAGAAAATGACTGCTGAGATTGTTGGGTTTATAGTTAAGGTTTTGATTAGAGAAGGGAATTTAGTTGCTGGGATTTGTGCTGTTCTTGGGTATTTTGCTCTTGTGAGAAGAAATAAAGATGATGGTATTGATTATTGATTTAAATAATTGTCTACAAGGAGATCAATTTTTAGGGGAGTTTGGACAGACCCTTTTTTTGGAGCAAACTGTAAAGTTCATTTTCTCCTTAATTATCACAAACTGTTAGATCAGTTTTAAGGGTATAAGAAAATTTCAGTGCTTTATCTAACAGTAGAAATCATAAATGTGTATGTATAAAATTTATTATGTTGTTCTGTTTTAGTCAGCTTTGATTTTTTTCTGCTATTGTTTCTGTCATTCGGGTGAATACTCTATGTGCATCGGATAAACTTTTACTGTGTAATAGCTTACAAATCACGGTGCAAACCCCGTATGACAGGCTCAAACCCAGAGGACATTAAGGGTGAATCGAACCCTCGTCATCCGTGTGGACAACTACCTCCAAATAGTGAGCTTTGATTGTCATGTTAAAATATACTGGAAAAGAAAATATTTTATTGTCCTGTGCTGTTGAAATGTAACAGGTACTAGGATGGTGACCATTGAAAAAGCTAAGCAAAATTATCTTTTTCAAAAGCTTCCCACAAACTCAACGAATTAGTTAATCAGGATTGAACAATATTATTGCGCTAATACTATTATTTCCTTTTACCATAGCAAGAAAAAAATAGAGAGTTGAGTGCCTTGCGTGCCTTAATCGCTCGGATTTCCTCCCTTCTCCTACGGTGGCAGATTTAACATTTGCATATGGCTTCGAATTCAGGATTTTATCATATAATTATTTGATTTATTGCGTTTTAAATATATTTAGTGGTTCTCCAACATAAATTGCTCGACCTTGCTTGAACTCATCTACATCAGTCATGGCGATTGGAGATGAAACCAGCACTACACCGGTAGGACCTACTGTCGGAACCTCTGATAATGTAGCTGCTCGTAACCACAGTAATGGCTTTCCCACAGTATAGCCAAGCTAGGAGTCAGATCACAATGATGTATACCATTTATGAACAAAGCATAATAATAATAGACCAGGAGAGCCAAAGGAACCTTGCTAATTTCACACAAGTGTCACAAATTACTGAATCAGTTGAGAGCACAACTTTGTTCAACAGCAAAAGAGGATATCATGCTAGTAAAAATTTCGAACCTGTGCCCAGAAAGAGTACTCTAGTATGTGATTACTGTCACCTTAAAGGTCACACAAAAGAAAATCGCTACAACCTATTAGGCTATCCACCAGACCTCGAGGAGGCACTGCTGGCAATACTACCTCTTATACAAATCAGACCAACTCTAACTCCTATGCAAACCAAGCTAGCTGGATGACACCCTCATACAAGAGAGGTTGCATATGGAGCCAACAATGCTGGAACGCATTGACAACAACAACCTGCAGTCAGATGAGGTTTTACCTCAATGGCAATGCCAACATCTTCACAGGCTCCAATTGCATTCTTTATACCAGAGCAGTATCAACAGATACTTCAGCTGCTCAACAAGGGACCAGATGAAGGATCCTCAACCAAGGCAGCAGTTGTAGGTACACAAACATATCTAATATAAGTCTATAATAATAGGCACAACTGCATCTGATCATATGACATCTAGTTTACAGATGTTAAAAGCATACATGCTAGTGCCACAATCAGACAGGAGCAAAGTTCAACTACCTACAGGAAATGTAGTTTCAGTCACACATAGGATTGGCCTCTGTGTTTAAGAACCAAGGCATATCTAATGTGCTATATATACCTGAGTTTAAGTTCAGTCTTCTCTCTTAGTGTCCAAACTCTCTATAGAACTAAAATGTATGGTAATGTTCTTTCCTGACTTTGCATCTTCAAAGACCTCTTTAGTAGACAGGTGAAGGGTATTGGTAGGGAGAAACATGGTCTCTGTGTGTTACAAGAGAGGCAGGAGAAGGGATCAAGTTAGAGTCCAAGCAACAAGTAATTACAAGTACTAGTACAAGTTATTTGTATGAGACTAGTCATGCTCATATGTCTGTTGTTTCTGATTCTAGTAGTCTATTGCACAAGAGACTAGGTCATGCACCACTAAAAATAATAAGAAAATATGAAGTACCTAAAGCTCTAAAGGTTGATGAACATCAGTATTGTATTTTTTTGCCCCTTGGAAAAACAAAGAAAGTTATCTTTTTAGCTGAGCTCTACTGTGTCTAAATCTGCTTTTGATTTGCTTCATTGCAATATCTAGGTCCCTGTAGGGTCCTTACCTTACTCTGCTTTCTATTTGTTAACATTGGGACATGCCAAAATTTTAAGTGTGGAGTGGGGGATGGCTTTTATTGTATAAAGATTGTATAACTGTGTATGATGTTGCTTTCTTTCTTTTTGATTGTTGGGTATCTTAAGGTCATGTAGTTAACTTCGACTTGGCCCCAAGATGGTCACCTTTCAACAGGTCTCTTGAGGGACATTAGTCGAACACAAAAAAAAGAGAATATAAGGACTCTTCTTGATGGTGGATATTTGAGACAGTTTCTCATGGGAAGTTAATCTAGAGAAAATACCAAAAAGAATTTTTTTAATTTTTTTAATTTTAGGTAGTGTAGTAACTCTCCCTTGATTTTTCTTTGGGCCACGGTTCTTTTTCAAGGGTTTTGCTTGAACTGGGTGTAAGTAGTTTTATTCTTTTAGTTTTTAGTAAGTATTGACGGGCTACGAGGTGAAGTAGAAAGAGAAACCCTTGGCTTTGATTCACCTAAACACAGTAGACACTAGAGTGTAACGCTTAGTCTCAGGGATTGACTCTCGCTAAAGTGCCTTAAACTTGTATGTTTGTACCTAACTTGAACACTCAAAAGACAGTATCTTGATAAGACAATCTGGAGTGAGTCGTGTGCCATGTGTGTGTGAGTTATAGTGTATTCCATGCTTTACATTTGATGCCTAGAACTTGCCCTGTGTGTCTGCAAAGTGAAATAATAGCTTCATTTAGTCTTAGAAGTGAGATAGACATTTCTTTCCTAAGCCAGATATATAAAGTAAACTCACTTAAATGTAATACATTTTAGTTAACCCCATTGAGACTATAAGCCTGTTTCTTGGCAACCACATTACGAACCTTACCCAATTGTTTGAATAGACATATGTTTGAACCCTTTTTACCTCCCATGACCACTTGAATGACCGTGAAATATGCAAAGGTTAAAGTGTGGGGTGGTGGTTTAGTTTTTGAGTGGAACCAACGAAATAGAGAGAGGTGCAGTTTTTGGAAAAGTAAAAGAAGAAGCACCACTTAAAAGGAAAAAAAAAAAGAAACGAGTAAATGTAGTAATTGGTAAGTGGTGGCTTGATACAAGTGATAATTGATAAGTGGTAGCTTGATACAAATGCGCCTAAAGGAATGTGATGTTATAAATAAAAATATGGAAAAACATCTGGTTGACATAAGTGTGATCTTGAAGGTTAATATGATTGTATTAAAAGTACTTAGGGAGGTTAGCCACTATACACAAATATATCATACCCGTCCTTTAGTCTACGTTACAACCAAGTGAAGTCCTAATTGATCTTAGACTGAATAGGCTTGATTAGTAGAGTAGTACACTACGAGCAAGCCTATGGTGCATCTCTGTGGCATATGAATATTTTTTTTGGAGTGAGCGAATTTTGTCGCTTTGAGTTTCTAATTGTTCTTAATAATATTATTTGTATAACTACTCTCTTGTATGATGTAAAGACATGTGATTCACGAAAAAAAGATAAGTCTTGACTTTTGTATAGAGTAGTTGGAGTAAGTATGAATATTGCACGGTACGTGAGAGATGACTTTCGAGGCAAATGTTGTTCACAATGGTGGTGATTTGTTCTTGGTGTGGTTCGTTAAGGGAAAAGCTTAGGGAAGGAACTTTGATAGAGTGTGGTGGATTACTCGAGGACTACTAATAATTTAAGTATTGGGTGTTGATATTAGGCTATATATGCGATATTTACACCTTAATTATACTATGCTTTATTGTTGTTTTATAAGCGAAATGATAACAAAATGCTCTAATTGGTGTTCTTTTGTGTCGTAGGGACTAATCTAAGTTAGAAATAACTATGGAGTATTTTGGAGTCAATAATGTGAAGAAAACATCAAATCAAGAAGCACCCGAGCGGAACGATGTAAAAAGTGAACTGAGTATATTACATCTTGTTATGTTATTATAGTTTGTCCAGTTTAATCTCTATTTGTTCAACTACGTTCTTGTTGTGGTTAATTGATAGGATCCTCAATTGTCTGTGTCTATTTAGTGTGCATAACTCGAGAGAGTACATATTTAGGTAATTGTTGACCAACACCATTCCCAAAGTATATGAGGGATCAATAACCGAGGGTTTAGTGGCGGGATTGGGGATAACAAAGCCTTGGGTACAATCTAAAGTGAGTTGTACTAAACAAAGTCAGCTAGCGTAACTCGAGAGAGTGCATCTAGTAAATTGTCGTGATTACTCAGAGAGAGATTTATGGTAATAAGAGTGCTCATGATTGATTGAGACGATTAGACAATTCTATGCGAAACATAACCGGAAGGGATTCCATCAATAGGGAAAATCATAACCTTAGATCCTTCTCTTAACTGTTTACACCTTAATCATAGTTAGTCTTTATTTGATTATCTACATTCAGTCTTAGTTAATAGAAACATCCTCATTTCTTATTCACAACGTTTGGGAAGTTGGTTACTAGAATTTCATAAGTCTAACTAGAGTAATTGATAGGTTAATTCCTTGTGAGTTCGACTCTGAGTTAAATACTCAAATTATATTTGCAACGTCTGCTTAACCTTTTTTATAAGGTATAATTGGGCATAATCAATTAGCACCATATATAATGCTTCCTAGAAGTCCCTTTGCTACTGAGCTCATTATACAAGAAAGAACTAATGCATGAACTCTTTCCCAGCGGTTTCCCGTATCTTCAGAAAAATTGCATTCTTCCATGAACCATCAACAAGCCCTAGTTTGGTTCTTCCTAACAAAAAAAACCTCATTGATTGAAATCAGATAGAGTAGTTTTCGATACATGCAAGTTGAAATGTGATAATCTGAATACCACTAACATCTGATGGATGAAGAAGTTGAGTGCTTCCTTCACCCGACACAACAGAGTTTGCAATGCCTTCTTGATCTCCATTGATACCTCATTCTCGTTTCTTTGATTTGAACAAACTTTCTTTTCCAAAAAATTTGTGCGGAATTGAATCAATCTTCAAGCTCTATGGCCTGACAGCTTTGAGACCATGAACTGAGTTAGGTTCACAATGTGAACTTCAAAAACCAGAGATACAGAAAGAAGGTTGAGATAGAATGCATCGATGAAGAAGAAAAAAGGAGAGAATCAGATGATCCTGAGAGGAGAGATAATGTGTATTACCTTCATATTTAATTATTTACAAAATGTGATGATCATCAGCATACATATACGAGCAATTACTCTGTAGAGTGACCTTTATTGCTTCAGTCTTCAAAAGGACTTAAATATTATAATTGCTCATATAATTTTCAGTTTGCTCATGTATATATTAAAATATTTAGACCGTGATCTAATATTTTATTGTGAATATGACAACCGCCAAAATTGTTTGCATTCAACTAGGGTTGTACAAAGAAAACCGGTAAATCGCACCAACTCGATAATCGAGTCAAACCGAGAAAAAAAACCTAACTATGGTTTGGTTTGACTTGGTTTAGTGTTGGAAAAAAAAACCCGATCATAATTGGTTTGGTTTGGTTTTAACTAAAGAAAGTCAAACCGAAACCAACCCAACCCGATATTACATATATAGAAATTTTAGATATATTTAATATATAACGATACTTGTTGTAATGTAATTTATAAATATTTCTTAAAAAATTTCATATTTTATCTTTTAAGGTATTATTTCAAGGTCGGATTTAGAACTTTTGAATGCTCCAATAAGTTTTATAGCCATTAATATTAGTAAATTAAACAATGGTAGCAATCAATACTAATGTAACAAAATACATTCAATTCAATATTACGAACGGGAATGTATTGAATGTCTATATTTTGTTTTGCAATAATATAGATAAAAAAACATAACCTATTTTTATTTTGCTTTAGCTTTTAGGCATATAATTAATATTTCCTTATTAGTCTATATAGTTTAGCTTGAGTTAATGCTTTTAGATTATGTATATTTTTATTATAGCTTTTTAATTAGTAATATTTATATTACATAATTTTATTGTCTTTATTGTTGAATAATTTAGGATAATGTCATGAGTCATGACATATCTCATATTTTGTATTATTTTCTTGGAAAATGCTTTATATAGTTCTATCTTACTAGGATTAAAGAAATATTTTGAGCATACATTATATGTTTTGTTCTACGAAGATTTTACCGGAAAAAATTCGAAAAAATTCGAAAAAATCCGAAAAAACCCGAGAAAAACCGTTGAAAAACCCGAGTTTTATTTGTTTGGTTTGGTTTTTAGATTTAATAACCCGACACAATTGGTTTGGTTTGATAATTGTAAAATCCGAATCAACCCGGTCTATGTACACCCCTACATTCAACAGTACTAGAGTGTTGGTGGAAAAATATATGAGTAGAAAATTGGGTACGAGGAGTTGAGGACCATTCATGCTCAACAATCGCTGCTGCTTTCTGTCGGTGGTCATTGCCTTTCTCGCAATAATAACTACTTTACGTTGTTGAGTTGTCCCACATCGGAGGGATTTGAGATACTTGGTCTCCTTATATGGCTTGGGTAATCCTCACCTCATAAGCTAGCTTTTGAGGTTGAGTTAGGCCCAAGGTCCATTCTTATCATGGTACCAGAGCCAGGCCCATCCCAATTATTGTTACCGATGTTGGGCCCCCATTTATGTTGTCCACGCTCCAGAGATCTGGGCGTGAGTGGGGGTGTTGAGTTGTCCCACATCGGAGGAATTTGAGGTCCTTGGTCTCCTTATATGGCTTGGGCAATCCTCACCTCATAAGCTAGCTTTTGGGATTGAGTTAGGCCCAAGATCCATTCTTTTCATATGTCGCTGCAAAATCTTTTCCTTACTTGTTATACTATTGTGTTAATTTTGTTGCATTTTGATTATTTTGATTTGACGATATTGTTAGAGCTGTTTTGAAATTAGGAGTTTCAGCGGAGTTTTGATTATGATGAATTTGCTTGTGAGAAAAAAAAAAACATGCTTCGTATACAAATCTAATTCCACAAGAAATAGAAAAGAATATTAAATAGTTTTATTATTTCCTCCCTTTCCCATCTCTTTTCTTGCTTGATTTTTCAGTTAGTAACTGAAGTTTTTTTTCTATAAAATAAATTCGAGTAATCCGTAGCCTTGGCGGGTTCATACACTAATATTATGATGAATGGAATGTGACGAATTTAAAATATATTTATCATACTATTTGTACTAACTATAAGGCAAAAAAAGGTTTAATTGTTATCATAGGGTGGGAGATGAAAAAACGGAAATAAAGAACAGCACAAAGAGTGAAACTAAAAACTATAGCATGGACTTTTTTTTAATTTGATTCAGTATTAACATGGAAACTTGGCATTGTTTTTTCTTTTATTCTTTTTTACTTTGCATTTTGTTTTCCTTAAAAAAATTGAAAACTTGAGATAACGAATCACATCTCATATCTTTTTTTTTTTGTTTTGGTCAAAGGAAAAATTTGTATTCAACCAATATCAATATACATCAATTGTTCTTTTGTGACTATAGAACAACTCTAAAAAATTATTCAATTAGCTACTCTACAACTATAGTTGTTTAACTACTTACCTAATGTGAATCTAGTCGGGATTACATTGGGTAGTAGTTCATGTTTTGTAGGGTGTTCTACCACTTTGGCTTCTTCATTCCAGTGATATGCACTTGGATAGCAATTTGTCGTGCTCTATCTTCCGCATCTTTGCTCGACTGTCTAAATCTTCTTTTGTTTCTTTCCATCCAAATGTTGTATACGATTGCTGCAAACACCATTCCTAGGATGGATTTTCTTGGATGCCTATTGTTAACTCTGGCCGAGACCCACTGAACCTCTAGTTCCCAACTGGTGATTACTCTTTTAAACCTCAGCCACTGTAGCAATTCTTGCCACAGCCTTTGTGCGTAATGACATTCAAAGAAGAGATGATCATGTGTCTCTACAAGGTCTCTCCCGCACAGTGTACATGCTTTATAAGTGTGAATACCCCATCTTTCTAGTCTATCAACTGTTGCCAATCGTTTGTGTAGTGCCAACCATAAAATGAATTTCTGTTTAGGCAGCATCCCAGATACCATTACTAACTTCTTCCAGTTGACTTTGGCATACTGTGGAGTAGAGTGTAAGTATGCCTTCCTGATGTTGTAACTCCCATTTTGGCAGCATGAATGCAGTGATATGTTTTCATTTTTCCACCAATCCCTTGCTCCAAAAATCTTCCTCACCAGCCAGCTTGCTTGTTTTGGTACCTCCATGGTATCAATATTTTTTTTCTTTATATAGTGGCAGTGAATCCATTTTATCCAGAGCTTATCTTTTTTGAACATTAGAGCCCATAACAGCTTAGATAAGGCTGTTTTGTTCCAGCGTTCATAGCAAATAATGTTTAATCCTCCAGCTGCCTCTGGTTTGCACACTGTTTCCCATGCAATTGGAACTCTATGACTTGTCTCATGAGTAACTGTCCACAAGTAGTTTCTGCATATTCCTTCCACTAGTTTGATGACCTTTTTTGGAATGAGAAATACATGTGCTCAGTAAGTCTGCATTTCAAAGAGGATACTTTTTATCAGCTGTAGTCTACCTGCATAGGATAGGAGCTTAGCTGACCAGCATCTGACTCTGTCTACTATTTTTTCGACTAAAGGTAAGCACTGTGAGATTGTAATCCTCTTTGTTGATAAGGGAACCCCCAAATATTTGAAAGGGAATGTCCCTTCTGTCAATTGGAGTTCAGACAATATTTTCTCTTTGGCTTTATTTAAGACACCTGCTATGTATAAGGAGCTTTTGTCCAAGTTGGCTTGTAGTCCACACATTTGAGAGAAGGTATCAAAATCATTTAGCATAAGTTTCATTGAGGTTTCATCTCCTCTGCAACACAGTAACAAATCATCTACAAAGCATAGAATCACATCTCATATCATGCGTATAAAAATTAGATTTCAAATAAAAGAAAGAAATTCAAAAGTACAACATGAATTTTTTTAGTTCACTTTCTTTAAACACGAAAATTTGGCACTGTTTGTTCTTATATTTTTTCCCCTACTTTGATTAGATTTGTTTTTCTTTTATACATCTTATATTGTATGTGTAAAAATTGGATTTCAAAAAATCAAATAACAAGATGTCCATTAAAAAATCATTTACTCGAAATCATATAAATTAATTTATACATCGGAATTACTATTTGAGAAGATTTAACCAAATATATCTGCTACAGTGTAATATAATAAAAATATTACTATACTATTTACAAAATTACCAGAAACGGTTAATGCAGTTCTAAAATTAGTAGAAAATAATTAACTTTGCCTTCTATTGTCCTAGAAGAACTAAAGTAAAATATTAATTGAAACCTCATCCCTTTTACTTGAATTTTTTTTAGAAACAAATTATGAGGAAAATATTCAAAATAAATTCACTATTAAATAAGATGTAATATTATAAATAAGATGTAATATTAATAGAAACTCTCCTTTTCTTTCCACTCACTAAACTTTTGATTTCCCCTTATACGTGATAACCCTTTTTGTGGCAACTAACCCTTTTTCTTTATTTTCTTTTCAATCAATAGATGTTTTACTTTATTTCGTTGTTATATTCGAGGACTCAATATAAAATTAAGAATTCCGTAGAGCGTCACTTTCAAGCACATTTGATATTAACTTTGAAGTACTAAATGGTGATATAGTGTGACATGAAATAGTATTATTCGAAGGGAAAATTTTACATAAGAACAACTGTAATTTCTATTTTTAAATTTTATAATTTATATATTTTAATTTATTTTTAATCAAAAATAATAGACTAAAATTTAATATCTAACTCCAATAAATTCTTGAAAGTGCTATCTAATTGCTCAAGTTTTAAATTAATTCTCGAATTAGTAATTATAACTCAAATATTAGTTCAACAAACCAAATCCATTTGAATGATGAAAATTAGATTTTTAACAAGCTTAAATATATGGATTTAGATTTCGAATTTAATTTTGTGAGAAATTTGGAGTAAGTATTATTTAGAATTGTTAGAAATAGTATAAAGAAGTTGTATATAAAATTTGAAGTCATTTAATGGAGATTTGGAGTGGTTTTGAACAAGAATTGCAACTGAAAATCATGGAAGAAGTCCGTCTACAAACGCTTATATAAAGGTGTATAAGATGTGTTATATACCCATATATACTATTATACAAGATTATACATAATTATACAAAAAAACTGACTTCGTCTTCTTCCTTGCGTCTTTTCTGAAATTTAACTCAAATCTTACTTAAATCTACTAAAATCACTTCAAATTCAAATTTTGAACTCCTTTTGATATTTTCAATCAATTGGAACAACACCCAATCAAAATAACTGAAAAACCCCAAAAACTTTTATTTTCGAAAGCAAAACTTTGAATAGCCATGGTGGACTTGTACTCTTCAATTTTCTTATATTGGAACAAGGTAATATATAGGGGAGAAACAGTAATGGTGGATGACCCCTTGAAGTATATGAAGATGATGTGAGAAGAAAAGAGAGTGAAAACAATGATTGTGAGAACATAAATTTAACTCCATAGATTTTGAATTTGTTAGGGCTTTCAAAATATGTACAACATGGGCTAGGTCAATAAAACTTAAAAAAAGATTTTTACATTCCTATACCATATAGGAAACCTTATTATCCTTAATGTTTAAGGTTTGATATAATTATATTTAGTATACCAAATTACCAATTCTATACCATAGTATTTTTTAAGGGTACAATTAATGCAGTGTATATCCCTCCTTAATTCAAGGTACCGTATATCCCACCTCTCCCACGTTTCTCTCTCCCAAACCACTATGATTAATCAAATCGTTGAGAGATTTTAACTTATCTGTTAGCTCTATTTCATGTGCCTCAACGCATTATTCTGAGCAGTGCAAAATGTCAACCTCTCTATAGTCTCTTCAATTTTAGCCACAATGGTTTTGTTGGCAGCTTGTAATTTGTTGACTTCCTTTGTCAATTCTTGCACAAAATTTTGTTTCTTCATCCAAGATCGCTTTGTAGATTCCCTATTTGAAATCATTCTTTTCCTTTTCTTTTCACAAATTTGTGTTTTTAATATCCTAATTTGCTGACATTTTTTTCTTCTTTGTTTCCTTCAGTATTTTTATGTTGTTTAGGTTTCAATAAAAAATTGGGACTGAAGAATAAAATCAAGATTAATTCTCATTCAATTGTAGCTCAATTGGTAGTTTCGACATAATTGTATTTTTTGCAGAAGATTTTCTAGAAGTTTTAGTCGTTTTGGATTTGTGAAAACAGAAAACAATGCATCTACAATCAGAATACAAATAATCTACAATTTATCTACAAAGTGGGTACATTAAATTTAATATCCCAGTTCTTATTTCAATTGTAACATAATTGGCATTTTCGACATAATTATATTTTTTGCAGAAGATTTGTAGAAGCTTAGTCGTTTTTGATTTGTGAAAACAGAAGACAAAGCATCTACGACTAGAATACAAATAATCTGTAATTTATCTACAAAATATCTACAAACTGGGTACATCGAATTTTAATATCCCAATTCCCATTCGATTGTAGTTTAATTAGAATTTTTGACATAATTACGCTTTTTGCAAAAATATTTTTAGAATTTTTAGTCATTTTTTATTTGTGAAAATAAAAAATAAAACATCCACAATCACAATACAAATAATGTACAATTCATCTACAAGATATCAACAAACTAGGTATATTGAATTTTAATATCCCAATTTCCATTTCAATTGTAGTTTAATTGGGATTTCGACTAGACATAATCTTAAAGATTCATTATAGTATTCTCAATTATAGATTGAGGGAAATATGTTAGAAAGCTACATCAACTACTCTGCCGAGTTTGAAAAATACTACCTAGGTGACATCAACTTATTATTTTTTATGAAAAAAAAATATAACGATATTTTCAGCTACAAGTTTAAGTGAGACTATAAGCAGAAAGATTATGTGAAGTAGAAAATACAGAGATATTTGCTTAGTTTCTTCATTTTGTTGGATTTGTTTCTTCATAGGGTGAGGTAGAAAATGCAAAGTTATTTGCTTGCTTAGAAAATGCAGAGATATTTGCTTAGATATCTAATAAAAAATTGTAATGCTAAAATGATTCCTTATTTAATAAAATATCTGGAAGAATATTCATTTTCATAATTGTAGCGCGCCTAAATAGGAATATCGTGAAGAATATTTAGTTCCAGATTTGTAGTACGCCTAATTAGGAAGGAATTAGCTCCTAATAATTGATATTTAATGAATGGTATAATATTTGTGGAATAATTGTAAACATGACGGGTAAATATAAAATTATGCACATTTTTAATAATAAGATTTCATATATGATATAGAAAGATAAAAGTCCCATTTAAGTGTACTTTTTTGTAACTCTTTCTTATTCGAATTCTATTCTAAATTCCCATTCAAAAAGATTTAGAACCTTTTTCTTTCATTGTTCTACTTGGCAAAATAATTATTGGTATGGAATTAGTAGCCTGATTTATATAAATAAGAATGCAATTCACCATTTCTTACGATTCTTCATTTTTTTAACAAAATTACACAAAAAAAATATTTTGTACTGTCATTTGTTTTCTTCCAGAAAAACGCGCAAAGCGTGGATTAATTTATTAGTTAGTAAAATAATTTTGGAATAAAATTTAGTAATTGTTTAGTTATTATAAACAAAATAACAAAAAAATATAAAAGCTACAAAATATCAATAAAAAATTTATGATTCAATAGTTATACATCCAACCCTCAAGATTATCAAGTATTTTCTGACTTCTACAAGTCTTTAGCCAAAAAAGAAGGGCAAACAATACTCAGTGAAGTAGCATCAATAATTTTTAGTTAAATAATCTCTTGCAAAAATTATTATCTTACTATTATTTCTACATAATTTTTATTGTATTCTTTGATTTTAACTAGATACATCACTACGCAGGAGCTGAATTAAATCTCTTCTCTTAAATAGTACAGTTCCATCTAACTTTTTAAATATCTATGATATATTACCAAAGTATATATTCCTCCAATAAATTATTATAGAAGTAATAGCACAAATAATATTTCTCCATTATTTAGAGATTCTGGAAAAAAAAGATAGCAATATCTAGGAAAAAACATAAAAATAACTAATTAGAGAATTGTTGTTCGTCTTTTAAAGCGCGTGTACCCTATCTTAATAAGTAAAAACTTATTAAAAATTTATTTTTGAGTCATCAAATAAAAGTATAAGTTCCTGAAAATGATGAATGGTAATTGTGTATAATTAACTCTAGCTAAATGGAACAAAGCTGCTGTGGTCAAGCATTTGTGGGCATTGACTAAGAAGAAGGATAGCATATGGATAAAGTGGGTTCATACGTACTATATCAAGAACCACTGTTTTGAAGACATGCTGGTTCCTGGGGCTGCTGCCTGGGCAATCAGGGAAATTTTTGAGTCGAGGAATCTGATTAATGGCATTGCAACACTCAGTGAAAATCTGGAAAACAGATTGAGGCAGGTGCAACAGGGAGAGTCCTTCAGCATTAACAAGCTGTACAGACAGCTTCTTCCTCAGTGCAGCAAGGTCCAATGGAAATCAATCATTCTGCAGCCTCAATTACATCCCAGGTATAAGTTATTCTGTGGCTGGCTTTACATAAGCTACTTGCAACTGTGGAACGACTTCAGATACTAAATATTTTGGTTCCACAAGATTGTATTTTCTGTGGTTTGTATCGAGAGACTTTTGAGCATCTTTTCTTTGACTGTGTGAAAAACAAAGAGCTCTGGCATCGACTCCTCAACTGGTTGGGTTATAAGCGTATCATTGCTGAATGGCAGGAGGAATGTGAGTGGATTAGAAAGCTGGCGAAGAGTAGAAATGGTTTAGCAAAAATTACAGCTTGTCTTTTTGGGATTCTGGTGCCGACGATATGGAGGGAGCGAAATAAATTGAGATTCCAGGGAGGCGAGTTGATGAGCGACACTGTATGCAAGGAAATCGTAGCCCATCTCCATTTCAGAGGGGCTTCAAGGCAAAAGTGGAGGGCTGTCCTACAAAACTTAGATCATTTTCCCTAGTTTTCAAATGAGATAGACTTTTTTGCACGATAGTTGTATCACACGTATTATCATAGTGTTTTATTTTTTCCTAGAGTGTAGTGACTGTGTATAGCATATGAGAATAGATGGTCAGCATCTATGCTTTGTAAGTATACTTTTTTGACGAAATGAAATAGAAAGCTGATTATTCAAAAAAAAACTCTATAATGAAACAATTGTCCAACATAAATACTTAATTATCAGTCAATAATTCAACTTAAAAAGTATTTCAATGACTGAAATTAAAATTTTGTATTTGGTTTTGAAGTATCAGTATTCAAGTGATATGAGTAATTCAACTGTATTAGCTAATGCCAAATTTTAAATATTTAACTGTAGTTATATTCTTATTTAATAAGATTTTTTTTCAAATAATAAAAAATCAGTTAGGTAAAAAAGTCATACATGAATGACATGTTCCCAGAAAGAAAAAACAAATAAAAATACTTTGTATATCTCAATCATTATATACAATAAATAATTCTAAATCAAATATAAAGTCATAATTGTAGTCAAGAAACCTACTTGTATTCATCTAAATTTAATGTTTAAAACGTTAAGATATCTCATAAATTATTTTTTTGGAATAACTGATAACTGTTTCATAAAAATCTGAGCGTACAAAGTTTATAAAAGAATATAACACCTATGTTATTATTCAAAACCTCATACTTCCTCTTTCTTTGACCTTTTTCATTATCCCCTTTATTTATTTTATCTATTATTGATATATAATTAAATGCAAGATTTTGATAAGGTAAATATTTAATAATTGTAAAGTTCTAAATATAAGGACTTTCAATATAGTTCAAATAAAAAAATTTAATATGTAAAATTTAGTTTATTTTAATTAAAATAATAATTAAATTACTATTTTTGTAAGTGCAAACTATGTTTTAAAAGGTAAAAAGGTTAAGAATATTATATGGGACTTTGTGCTTTTAAGTATACATTATTTGATAATAACTATTTAAAAATAATTTTCAAAATTGTATTTGCATTTTAAATAAAAACTAACAGACAATTATATCCTCCTAAAAATGATAAATACTAATCATAGATAGGGATTTATACCTATTTTAGAAGATACAAAGAGGATCAACTAACTGGCAAAAGAAGTCTTCTTTTATTTTTCTCGCAAAGAAAATGCAAATTGTTTAATTTCTTTTATCAATAAAAAATAATAATTATTTTCAACAGATTAGAAAAGAAGAAATCACTATTTCTTCATCACGGAGAAATCTTTCTTTTCTTTGCCCAATTATATATTAATGTATTTATTTGGATGCTTGTCCTTTCACGGAGCAAGAATCAATAATTAAAATTGAATTACTTGCAGTTGGCGGGTTCTGAAAGGACTATGTTAATAATATCATAGAAGGAGTAAAAATATGAAATTTATATTAAAATCAGAATTCCAATTTATTCTTTCAACCAAATCTCATGAATATAATTTTTAGTTTTGTTATGTTTGTATATCAGTTCTCATTAAAATTTGGACTAAAAGTAAGTATTATTTAATTAAAATAATACTTTAATTTTTATATTATTAAAAAACTTATGAAAAATAATTTACAAAAAAAAGCTTTACATGTTTGTTTTCTAAAAATATTTTGTATGAACTTTTTATTTTACTTTATTGATATGTATTAGTATGTCTGACCAATTTCCTGTTAAGGAATGCAAATGATCCGAATAACCAGTATAATTTGTAAAAATATCAGTTAAACTAGTAATCATACATGGGATATCGTAAAAAGAAAAAATCATAACTAACATCCTTTTAATTTCAATTATCTATTGAAATTTCACTTTATTAATTTGCTTATACTTTGTTTAAACATAAAAAATATTTCTAACATTACCTGTATATCAATAGTATATATTTTTTGTAATATATTATATTATAAACATAATACATCAAATAAATTAATATGGTCGTAGTCACCAAAGTTATATTATAACTCTATATTTTTAAGAAGTGGCATATAAGATAAAAGGACTATATCGAAAATGGGAGCACATAAATAACTGAAAAAGTAATTTCTTTCTCCTACCATAAAAAGAAAGAAGACGAGCATCCGCATATCGTAATTTAAAGTTTACAAATATGACGTCTTCATGTTCATGCTACATAATTTTTGAAAGATCATAACCCAAATTTAATGGTATAACTAATTATGATTATTTATGGCAAAAAATAACATAATATGCATATATCTTGTATTTAAATAGCTATATTGCAGAAATACTAAATCTTACAAAAAATTGTAAGTGGGCGAATGTTAACAAAAAGGAACGCGTAAACAGGTTAAACTATGAGGAAAAAAGGATTTCAAAACATAAAAATGATGGAAAGAAATCCTAAATATTAGGGAAGTAATTGATTATCTATTCCTAAGTATAGGAAAAATAATTTAATTTTTATTCTCATATATTAGGAAATATTAAATGATTATTTTGTCTAATGTGAAATCAAATTTCAAATGGGAAAAAAAGCAAACGACATTTCGCTAAGGACGTTCGTGCTTTTAATATAACAAGCAACTTGAGTTGGCATGACAATATGTACTATTAGTTATACAACAAACGACAAATAATACTAATATTTAAGTAATAAAACTTAGATCGAATGTCTAATCAATTTTCTGTGATAAATTACAATTCTTCAATGACATGTATTAAAATTATAGGTTACGTGAGATTTGAAATTAGCCAAGTACAAAACATGAAACAAAATATTATCTAGTAAAAATTTCTTGATGCAACACTAAAGATAATTTCTTGATGCAACACTAAAAACTGGGGCATACAAACATACTTGCAAAATATAAAGTAGCAAAAAGATGTTGATATTAGTTAAAAAAACAAAATCTGAGATCGTGATGTTGGAATAAGGCGAAGTTTGGCGATTAAATTGTGATATTGTATCTTCTTTTATAAAAGTATTATGGTACATAATTTGATACATAAAAAGAATTATATAAAGTAAATTTGTGTGTAGCTCAAAAAGACAAAAGAAAAATTTACCAAATAATAAAGACTTCTACCAAAATATGAATTAACGTGAAGGAATTTTAACCAAAACTTTCCTTGTGTAACCAACGTGAAGAAACTTTTTTCAAATATTAAGGCACATTTAATACTCTAACTTCCTTGTGTACCAAAGTCCCAACTTTTACCAAGTCCCAAATGTAAAGGGAATCTAACTAAGTCCCAGATCCGAACTTTCCTTCTGTAACACTCGGAAAAAACACTTTTACCAAATAATTAAGGCAAACATTATAACTCATTTGGTACTTCAAAGAGTAAAAGGAATTTAACCAATTTTGAGATAATGTCATTTAATGAGTGTGAAAATTAGGAATTTTTTTAATTAAGATTCCTTGTGTAAGAAACGGGAAGAAAATTTAACCAAATAATTAAGGCTAAGTTTAATAGCAAATACTTCGAGATTATTAACAAAAATTTACCAAAAAATCTTACACTACTTAAGTTACTATATTGTCTAATCAATCTTCGATAGCGAATTGCTTGACTCGATGGATGGAGTGAGAGTCCTCCAATTCAAGCACAAAATCAATATTGAGTCAGCAATCATCGAGAGGGGTACCACCGAAGTACAAAGGAAGCTGCTTCGAAGTTGAAAGGGCCCGTCCATTCATTATATGTCCGTAATTTCATACATAAAGAGGAAGATTAAAACCTTATCGATCTCCTTGCTCTTTGATAGACATTGTTCGGTTCTCGGTTTCATCCGACGAATAACTTTAGGTCTTTATTCTGTGTCCTGTTCTTTTTTATGTATTCCCGGTTTCTGAAACTTTATATTTTAAAGAGTAGAAAAGGTAAACGATAGTTCGCTAAAAACTTTCATACTTATAGTATAATATAAATAAATTATTAAGTGACTTTTGTATAAATATATTTATTCTTTTAAGTATTTGCTATGGCACTTGTGTTGACGAAACATAACCGCTTTACTCATTTCCTTTATTTATATATGGACCTTCTCTTCAGGGAATAATTTTGTGGACTGTTTTCACGTCCAATTAGGGCACAGAAACTTAAGAATCAAAATAATTAGTGTTATCAACTTTATTCTGCACTATTCCTCTGTAACGTCTCAGTCCGACCAAAGAATCTCATTTCTCATATCTTTCCCTGCTCATCACTCATCCGTCTGATTCTTTTTAATTTGTTGCCAAACACGTGTAATTTTTTAGTAGTTAATGTGATGAGGCTTGAGCTCAAGACCCTTTGTATAGGTCTAAATTTAATAACCACGATAACAAATAAGTATGATGTAGGACGGGGTTGACCACGGCATAGTAATTGACGATCGTCCAAATAAAGATCGGCGATTAAAAGCGGACAGCTGCGATAAGATAATAACGGTAAGTTAAACTGAGAAAGGGGCAAGAAGAATATTTCTTTAGATACTTTTTATTTTATATTTTTTAGGAATGCCCCTAATAAATAGGAGGAGATAATGAACAGCGGGGGAATCTGCCTTCTTTGAGAACCGAAATATATTGGAAAGTTAAGGAAGAATATACAAAAAAAATTATCTTATTCACCTTGTCCCAGCACATGTTGTTCGACCTTTATTCATAAATCTCGAGATTCCATATTCATATTGACTGCATCCTTTTTCACGTCGTCAGAGAAAGGAAGTACCCAATCACACAATTATTGGGTGAAAATTCCTTTACATTATAACCCTTGTCATTTCTTGCATTTATTATATATTTATGATATTATACGTTTTGTCAATCATAGAATATTAAACTCATTATTTAATGCTCCTAAACTCTACTCATTATACAAGAGTTTTGTTCTATTTGGTGTAGGATTTATTATGTTCAGCTCAAATTCACCCTATTAACTCATTACTAATTGGATTAGCATATATTTACTCAAACAATTTGGCGCCGTCTGTGGGGAGGTTTTTGTTAAAACTATAATTCTTTCTAGATGATAAAAAAAAAATTTCTTCCACGTTTGCACAAACTAACGACGGCAAAAAAAGGAGATGCGAGACTGAAGGCGAGAGTAGGCATCACTACTAACATTTTGAACACCATCAACGAAGATGGCAGGGGAAACGACGAGAATGTGACACCAAATGCTATGCCAAGGTGAAGCATTTCACCTCCCCCTTACGAAAGCATGGCTTATTTATGGATGGTAGCCCAAAAACAACAAGCGAAAGGGTACTACAACAAGAAGGCCAAAATACGACCACAAAAAGTCAGAGACAATGTTCTCAAGGCAAAAACACAAGCGACCAAAGACCCGAAAGAAGGCAAACTGGGAACCATTTGGGACGGGCCGTACAAAGTCATAGCGGCAGCAAGTAAAGGAGCTTCCAACTAGAAACAATGGAAGAAAAACTACTACAAAACAATAGAAATGTCGCCCACCTTAAATATTTCAAATTCTGAAAAGTGACACCCCTTAAGTCGTACTCTTTTTTCCTTTATAGATTTTTTCCAAATATGGGTTTTCTCGGGGTGGTTTTTAACAAGGTGATAAGGGGGGCCTCTCGAAGTCCAAAGTATAATTCATCACCCTGCATACAAATGAACTCTCCAGGCCGAACCATGAAGGGTCTAAATACATGAAAACTTCCCCAATATACGTATGAAACAGACATGTATTATATTCCAGTCAATGGAATAAAGAAGCATTTTGTACTCTATAAAGATATTCTCTAACGAAGTGAAATAAAGCAACATTTTACTCTCCATAATTTTCTTTTGCATCTAACATTCGACCTCCTAAAATTACAACGGGTTAATATTTTCGACCTTAACTCGAAATAACACCCCTATGGCCAACGGCTATCGCCAAAAGAAAACATTCGACCTCGCTTGAATTACAGCGGGTTAACATTTCGACCTTAACTCGAAATAACACCCCTATGGCCAGGACATCGCCAGAAAAAAACATTCGACCTCACTCGAATTACAGCGGGTTAACATTTCGACCTTAAGTCGAAATAACACCCCTATGGCCGAAGGCCATATCCAAAATAAAACATTCGACCTCATTCGAATTACAACGGGTTAACATTTCGACCTTAACTCGAAATAATACCCCTACGGCCAAAGGCCGTCGCCAAATGAAAGCATTCAACCTCGCTCGAATTACGTAACATTTAACCTCACTCAAATGACATAACATCCGACCTTACTCAAATTACTTAAATATTCGACCTCGCTCGGGATACTTAACATTTGACCTTCCTCGAGTTACCAACATCTACAATTGATTTCGCCAAAACGTTATACACAAGCGGCGGAAAAGTTGGCGACCCCATCATAGAAAATAAATAACAATCCAAAAGTGAAAAACAAAAAGGTAATCATTTCATTACAACTGTTGTAGTATAAAAACCTTTTATAAAGGGCTCGAAGACGCCCTCACAAAAACTACAAAAGCAAAAAAATAACAGCCCTACGCCGCGTCATCCCCGGCGGCATACTCCTCATTATACCAAGAATCGAAGGCGAGCCATCCGCATTGTCATCATTGACATCATCCCCGCTAGGCGTACCGGGATCATAACTACAGGCTTCACGGGTTGCACGTGCTTTAACATGAACACCCTTCAGTTCTGCCTCAGAAACCTTCCCGTTAGCCTATATGGACTTGTACATGTCAAGCCGAGCCTCGACATGGACCCACATCTCATACAACTTCCACGGCACGATGGGATCAAGTGAGGTATGAGATGTGGAGGGTTGCGTCTCCAGATCTTGGATCCGTTCCTCCAACCTTGCTACCTTGAGCACAGACATATCCATCTCATTGCCCCGCTCAAACCTACAAACACGAAGGGCATCTTCCAGAGCCGCCACCCAGATACAACAGTCACCCTGCCCTTTTCAGCACGAGCCAATTCATCAGCATTAACACTCAATTCACCCCTTAGATCGATAGCCTCTCTTCGACCAAGCTCAGCAGTCAAAGTGCCCGCCCGCGCCTGAAGGTCAAAATTCCCGGCCATCACCCCCTTGCTCACCTCAAAACTCATCCTCTTTGGCCTTAAGAGCCGCCTCAAGTTCACTACATCAGCTAATGGCCTTCATCGGCTCTTCATTCTGCTCTTTCAGCTCTTCAACCTTCTGCGCCAACTCTTCCTCCTTCTGCTTAAGCCCGTCACGAAATAGCTGAAAATTGCTATCTTGAGTGAAGACATCAGCCAATGCACGATGCTTGGTGCGGTATTCTTTGTACTTAGAGGCCACCTTCCCAAAAACGGTCGTCCTTTATTCATCCCTCTTATCGCGCTCAATCTCCATGATGAAGTCAAACATGCAGAGTAAACAAAGTCAGCTTAAGTAGATTACGCATATAAAACAATTTCGAAAACAAAAAGAAGAGAGAAAACACTTACCAGTAAAGCCATGCCGGAATTACTCAACGATAGCTCCACATCACTCATCGCCTGAAGCACCGTGTTCTCGAAAGCATCACACAAAGGGGAAAATACTGTGTTGGAAACACGTTCTCAAGGCATTATACTAAACGTGTGTTCATATTTGTAGGTTTTGATGAATGACAAACTATGCGCAAATTGACATATGATGCGGTCCAAGCACAAGCGCGAAATTGATATATAACAAGATTCAAGCACAAGACAAAGATCGAGATTAAGTTTTATATGAGTCGGTATTTAATTGTGATCTTGATCCGACAACTTAAACTCAAGACTTGGCTTCTCTCGTAAAAATACTTTTAACAAATCATGCATATTTAATTTAGAGCAAAATGATTTTAAATAATGCATATTTACTTTTGTCAAAATGATTTTTAAACACGCCTCTAAAATCTGGACTAAGATAATCGATTATGTACTTATGATAATCGATTATGTTTAAGTCAGCTGCTTGACAATCGATTGTGAACTAATGACAACCGATTGTGTTAAGGCAGTGAGCATCAGATTTTTCAAATCTGCATGAAAATCGATTGTGAACCTTATGACAATCGATTGTGATGAGGCAGTGCCCATCAAAGTTTTTCAAAGCTCAAAATAATCGATTGTGAAGCTAATGACAATCGATTGTGAAGAGACAGTGTCCATCAGATTTTTCAAAGTCACAAAATAATCGATTGTGAACTTATGACAATCGATTGTGTTGAGGCAGTGTCTTCCAGACTTTTTCAAAGTTATTAAATAATCGATTGTGAACTTATGACAACCGATTGTCAAGAGGCAGTGTCTAAATTGATTTTTTAAGACTGATATATAATCGATTGTTAACTTAGTATAATCGATTGTATATCTGACCTTTGCCAAAATATTTTCAAATACCGTCAGGTAATCGATTATTGATTTCCTATAATCGATTGTTTTCATTAAAATCTGGAAAGGATTTTTTGAACGTTGCTGAGTAATCGATTGTAGATTGTTGACAATCGATTGTTTTACGTAAAACCTGGAAAGGATTTTTTGAACGTTGCCAGTAATCGATTATTGATCTTATATAATCGATTGTTATGCGTAAAATCTGGGATTGATTTTTGGAAGAACTAGCAAACAATCGATTGTGGTAACTTGACAATCGATTGTCACTGAGTAATTTCAGCAACTCTTAATTGGCAATTAGGCCACGGTAATACAAGGTTTTTCAACTATAAATACAGCTTCAATTCAGTCTTTTAAGTACAACAACATACAATAACTGATCATACAATTGCTAAAGCTTGCATACTTTATTGCTTATCATTTTATATTCATTACATAAGCTTTTGAGAGCCAAATTCTTGTCAAAAGTTGTTGCGATCTTGAGCGTATTCTTTTTACTCATATCTACTCTTAAAGGAGTGTCTTGTTTGAGTGCTAAGTGTTTTTTGTACACTTGAAGGAAAGTGTTAGTCCCTTGTGTTGTAAGAAGGAACTTGTGTTTCCTTTGTTGAAGTCTTGGAGTGTTGTATCTCCGAGCAAAGGTTGTTGAGGCTTGTGTCCTCAAGTTGTAACGGTTTGTTAAGCACCCGTAAGCTTAACAAGTTAGTGGAAATCTCGAGAGAGTCTCTCGGGGACTGGACTAGCCACGGGTTGTGGTGAACCAGGATATATCGGTGCGTTTGTTCTAATTTATTTACTTATCGCACTTATTTATTTCCTGCAATTTTTAAATTCCGCAAGTTTACGCTAATTTTATTAAAACGCTATTCACCCCCCCTCTAGCGTTAAGCGTATTATCTAACATACTGACACTACCTGCTCGGAGTTTTCCAAAAGGTCGTACTCCACGGGAATGACTACGTGTCGGTCAGGACCCTTTGTCCTCACTTCCATGCAGGTATGTCTCTTAAAGAAGGCTCGCACATCTTTGAGATTAATTTCTGAGCCTGAACCATCATCCTCCTCAAGCACCGCTCAATCCCCTCCAACAGCAGACGATGCGCTAGCTTTAGCAGATCATAAAGATCCCCTGTATTGACATGGCTCTTTGGCCCTAGGGGACCTCCACACCAAAATAGCATCCGCCATAAAAACAGCCCATGTGTCGGACCTATGTTAAGACATCACTCTCGAAGCAATAATTTTTCTCGTTTCAACGTCGGTGGTGACGACATTCCCAAGCTCCACCTTCCTCTTCTTTCTCGATAATGATTCATCTTTGTTTGAAGACTCATCTACGAGGTGGTAGGTAGGCTGGGAATAGATGTCATCTCGTACAATGACATCCCGATGAGGGTCCTTTGTTGGTAAAGTTTGAGTATGATATCCACGGACGGACTCGGCTAAAGTAAATTGCATCCCAGCTGATATAATAGCATGGCAAAATGCTGGAACTGGAGCCTGCTTTTTGGAAATCCGTCGGCATGTCACCACAAAGAGGTCGTATCAATAAATCACAACAAACAACCGAAGGTCGGAGAAAAAGTGACACTTACCAGACGGAACCTTCGGTCCAAAGCTTTTGAGGAAAGCGGCCCAATCTCGAATCCCCACCATGTGAGGTAGCACGCGAGCTACACTATCCTCAATGCTGACAACCGGAAAGGGTGCACATCTCTCAGCTGTCCAGAAAAATCACAGGTGAATAAAAATCATAAAAAAAATGAAAGTAGATAACAAGCGTACATCATCAATACCTAAGATTATGATTCCACTACTTTGAAAATGCAGCAGGGTCCGACACCAAGTGCTCTGTTTTGATGAGAAAATAATTGTGCCAAAACTTCTGGCTTATCTGTTCCAACCACCAACCCCCTGGTCCCTTGATGTCGCAGATGTATCATGGCACCCCTATGAGAGCTCAGGAAAAATAAATGTAAAATGTGGTGAATGCCAACCTCACCCCATCCAACTCTGCATACTTCGTCAACATCAGAAAGATTTTATACAAATACGGAGACAACTGTGCCGCCAGACTTCATAAAACCGACATAACTCCTCCGCTAGTGGAAGAAGATGGAGGGTATGACCAATCATGAAAGGATACATATAAATGCACAATATCCCACTCAATGGACCTCCACTATGTCCTCCCCCCTCCCCCTCCAAAAAAACCATCTCGATATGAGGAGGAATATGGTACGTAGACCGGAGTTCATTTATCTGAGATGGCTCAATTTCAGAGATCATCAGAACAAGAGAAGGAGCAGGTTCCTTATAGAAATCGTTCCCGGACAAAGGGTTGGGGAATATCTTTTCTACGATATGGAAACTGTCATCCTCTTCAGCCCCGATATCCTCGCCACCGAAAGGAAGGGCCACTGACATTGGAGTGGCATCGGAAACTTCATTGTGTGCAGGAAAAGTTTGGGGCATCTCGATAACAGAGGGTATGCTAGTAAACCTGAAGGAAGGAACGGTGACTGAACAGGAAGTTGGGAAGTAGAATCACAGAAACAGAGCTAAGAACTGAGAAAGATGATCAAAGGAGAATAATGTATATATAAGGAAGGAATGGAAAAAATTTATGAAAAAACAAAACCTTCACCTTTTTATAGGGATGGGTGGTGCAAGAATCGAAGCAGAAGACTGCCAATGGCACTAAAACAAAAGCGACAAGCACACAGACAATGTCTCGAAAAGATGCGTAATGATAACGCTTGTGGTAGTGACATCACATCTTGATAACCACATCAATCAGGATTCCGCAGGTTGTGTCGCTCTCTCGTTCTTGGTCAACCCAACATAATTTCATAGCCAAATTCTCCCATAACAAAAACGAATGATGTCCACTTATCAAGGACGTGCATGGTTACGAACCCAACAAGTGGAGGGACTAACTGTATATGTCTAAATTTGGTAACTACGATAACAAATAAGCACGACATAGGACGGGGTTGACCACGACATAGCGACTGCGTCCAAATGAAGGCCGACGACTAGAAGCGGGCAGCCGAGACAAATTAATAGCGGTAACTTAAACTCAGAATGGGACATGGAGAATATTTCTTTGGATATTCTTTATGTGTACTTTTTAGGGTTTTTTTTTTTGGAAAGGTTCCGAATAAATAGGAGGAGATAGTGAACAATGGGGGGATCTGCCTTTTTTTGAGAAACGAAATATATTGTAAAGTTAAGGAAGAATATACAAAAGGGTTGTCTTAGTTACCATGTTCAAGGACATATTGTTCAACATTTATTCATAAATCTCGAGATTTCACATTTATATTGACTGTATCATTTTCCAAGTCATCAGGAAAAGAAAGTATCCAATCACACAATCATTGCGTGACAATTTTTTTACATTATAACCTTTGTCATTTCTTTATATTTATGATATTATACGTTTTATCAATCATAGCATATTAAACTTACTATTTAATGCTCCTAAACTCTACTCATTATAAAAGAATTTTGTTCTATTTAGTCTAGGATTTATTAGGTTCATATGAGATTCACCCCATTAACTCATTACTAATTGGTTTAGCGTTTATTTGCTCAAACATCTTTGTCTTCAATTTTTATATTAAATCACGTTGAAGCAATGATAAAATCACCTCTATATATATTATGATTTTGAGCTGTGGAAGCATCGACTAACACTTGCATTAAAATAATCTGTCTACATCACTTCTTGGGATGCTCTTTTTTTTCGAATCATTCATGAACACATAATACTTTGTTTAAAGCATCACGTAGAAAAGAATAACATGATTGACTGCCCAAATCCTAGGTCTAAATATGACATCTTTTTGTGCAAATGCAATATGCAAACATAAAGAGCGGCCTATTCACATTTTTCAAACCAAAAATATGTGAATGTAGATCAATCATTTTTAAGAAATTGGATAAAACCTTCCATTTGAAGGAAAAAAGTTTAAATAATGACCTCAGAAAGGGCCATAAGTTCAAATAAAACTAGAAGTTCATATACATCAGAATTCTTATGATTTCCAAGAAATAATTAACAACAACCATTATGCTAATCAAACTATGATTAATCCATTTGAACCCCGGACAGAGGTGGACTATAGTTTTCAATAGGGGTGTACAAAGAAAATCGACAAATCGCACCAACCCGATAATCCGAGTCAAACCGAAAAAGAAATCCGACCATGGTTTGGTTTGATTTGGTTTGGTGTTGAAAAACAAAACCCGACCATAATTGGTTTGGTTTGGTGTTAACTAAAGAAAGTCAAACCGAAACCAAACCAACCCGACATTACATATATAGAAATTTTAGATATATTTAATATATAAATATACTTATTGTGATGTAATTTATAAATATTTCTAAAAAAAAACATAATTTTATCTTTTAATGTATTATTTCAGGTTAGACTTAGAACCAATAAGTTTTATAGTCATTAACATAAGTAAATTGGATAATGCCAATAAAGCCAGATTAAAACCAAAATCAAATCAATATTAATGCTAACAAAAGACATTTAATTCAATACTATGAACGGGAACGTATTGAATATCTATTTTTATTTTGCAATAATTTAGATAAAAATGCGCAACCTAATTTTATTTTTTCTTTAGTGTTTAGTCATGTAATTAATATTCTCTTATTAGTCTACTTATTTTAGCATGACTTAGTACTTTTAGATTATGTTTATTTTTATTATAGATTTTTAACTAGCAATATTGATATTACACAATTTTATTGTCTTTGTTATTGAATATTTTAGGATAATGCCATGACACATCTCCTATTTTGTATTATTTTCTTGGAAAATACTTTCTATAGTTGTATCTTACTAGGATTAAAGAATTATTTTGAGCATAATTTATATATTTTGTTCTATGAAGATTTTATTGGGAAAAAAAAATTAGAAAACCCCGAATAACCCGAAAACCCGAAAAATCCGAGAGCGAAAAACCCGAGTTTTATTGGTTTGGTTTGGTATTTAGATTTAATAACCCGATATAATTGATTTAGTTTGGTAATTGTAAAATTAGAACCAACCCGACCTATATACGCCCCTAATTTTCAGTATTGCCAAGTTCAATATAAACATTATCTTTCTTTTTTTGTGGTGGTGGGGGGGGGGGGTGTTTCAAATTGACTCTCGTGACAGCTCACTAAGAAATTATCAACCCCTCATTTTGGTTCCTGTATAGGTGTACTTATGTCTTATCTCTAAGTAGCATGTGAGATTATAAAAAGTAATCTTGTCGTGGTTAGATTGATAAGACTTTTCCTCCATTAATTAAATATTTCAGGTTCGAGAACTGGAATAAAAAAGATTCAGATGGAGAACGCAAAAGTAATTTTTCTAAATTAATGAGTTTTATGCGGCATCCTAATTATTTGGAGCATTCAGCGAAATCAAAATTTGGATAGAAAAGTAAAAGAAAAAAATGATCTGTTCAATCTTTTTAGATAGGATCTACGCAATTTATTGATATTTTGTTCGGATTGTTAACTCGATGGTAGAGTACTCAACTTTTAAGTGTGGTTAGTCGTCTCGAAAATTACATAAACTCTCAAAATATTCATAAAAAGATTAAAATATGACCGAATACATCTTGACAATCAAATAGTTCAAGAAGTCTGTGATCAAATACATACATATGAGTTATGCGTCATCCTACGTTCAAGAATTATGGTGTTTCAATCCTCGAATCACAGAAATAATAAGAAAAGAAAAAATAAGAGAGAAACAAAGTTATACTTGTTATGAAATCTCCTATTTAAGGTGAATGTCTATAATTAGAGAGATTCTAGAGTTCTATTCTTGGTAGCTAAATCATCCCCCTCCCTATAAATAAAGGGGTCTTCTACCATTGTATATAATCCCTAACAATCTCTAAGTATCAAGGCGTGTATATTGACATGATAATGCACAAAGATGATTTCCCAAAGTTGAGGAAACAAGTTAGCTTTTCTAACATGAGGGGGAGACATGATAAACACTTGAGAAAAGGTTACATGGGATGAATTATCATTTGTATATGTATATCCCCGAATATCATGATATGAACCTGAAGTTCATAAAAGGGATAATTCAATTGCAACATATTGCAAAGCATGCTATACGCATTTGCTGACCCAAAGAAAGTAACTAAATGGAAGAGATACAATTCAAGAAGAATTGATTCCATATGAAAGACATGTAGTTTTGAACCTATAGTTCAAATGCTTGAAAGTATAAAAGTCAAAGGTATGTATAGTCAGTTTTCGATATCTTATTTGTCTAGCATGACATGGAAAACTTGATATGCATCTAAGGTCTATTATATGGCTTATATGACTTAACTTGAAAGATTTAAGTTGCTTGAAGCATATGCAATTCTTGGTCCTGAAGTACCACATCCTTAGTACAATTTGTGTACATATGTATCTTGCTATAACTATAAGCATGATGGCATTGAGAATGCATCTATGGAGATATTGAAGAGTTATTCCACGACATTATATGAAGATGTTCATATCTATCAAGAATGATGATTTCAAGGTGCGGAATATTTATTCAAGTTAATATGGTTGATTTATCAAACGTCTACCAAAGATCGTTTTGAAGATGATGCACAAGATTGGAATGCAAATGCTCAAGGATATAAATTGATGTTCTTATTAGGGGGAGTTAATGCGCGTTGCACTCTTTTTTCCTTACAAGGTTTTGTCCCAATTGGGTTTTCCTTGCAAGGTTTTTAACGAGGCAACCAATAGGCGCATATTCAAACATGTGTACTCTTTTTCCTTTCTTTAATTTTTCCCATTGGGTTTTGGTTTTAAGGTTTCAACGAGGCACATTGTTGAATAGACATTCAAGGGGGAGTGTTATGAAATCTCCTATTTAAGGTGAATGTCTATAATTAGAGAGATTCTAGAGTTCTATTCTTGGTAGCTAAATCATCCCCCTCCCTATAAATAAAGGGGTCTTCTACCATTGTATATCATCCCTAACAATCTCTAAGTATCAATAAGAAGAACTCTCTCTACTCTTCTCTCTATTGCTCTTGTTCTTGTATTATTGTTCTTGTCTCTTATATTATTTCATAACACGTTATCAGCACGAGTCTCTAACCAATTGAATTTAATATTCAGCAATTAAGCTTCTTGTGTTTGTTTTCTTATGTTGTCTTGACGGATGAATCGTTACGATGGGGTTTGTGAAATTTGATGTCTACTGTTGCAAAGGGTGTCAAAAGAAGTTGAAGAAATAGTTAACAAAAGTCGAAGGTGGCCAGCAATAGATTATGCACGGTTAAATCACGGTACTGTTTCTTTCTTCAATTACTTGAAACCGGAAACGGCGGCTTCGCGGTGGAATCGCGTCGGCTTAAATGCTTCCAAGAATTTATTGGTATACCTTAAAGGTAAGTAACTTACTTTTCTCTTTCAAATTCTTGGAATTCTATAATTTGATTTTATATACAAACATAGACAACAAAGTTTGATTATAACTCTAATGGAGTTTGTAAGAAATTATAACTACATGAAGTGGTAAAATTTTTATGTCCTGCCATGATTAAATTCATGTATGATTGTGGGCAAATAATTGAAAATCCGTCCCATTGAATTTGCTCCATTCCCTTTAGAGATGTGGAAGCAGTATATGATAAGTCTGAAAGAAGACTAAAATATTACCATGAAGGTATCAATGAATGTGGACGTGGCAAAGAATTCCGTCCAATTGAATTTGCTCCATTCCCTTTAGAGAATGTGGTAGCAGTATGTGATAAGTCTGAAAGAAGACTAATTACCGTAAAGGTATCAATGGATGTGGACATGGCAATAGACGAAGTTATAATCGTCATTATTGTGGTAATGAGAACAATAAGGATTCTCAAAATAATCTTTCACTTTATGAAAGTAATATTTGAAATGAGATTGTGTAAAGCACATGATTTTGATCCATTCCCTGAAGTGAATGTGATAATTGTAATAGAGCCCGTAAGTATGAACACGCTCTTGATGTAAATCTGTTTTATGTCTGACATTATGAAAAGAAAGTTCGTTGCCCTTGAAATTTCGGGCAAGAACTATATGACATGGGTGTTGGATGCTGAAATCCACTTAGATGCTATGGGTCTCGGAGACACCATCAAAGATAGAGAAAAAGCATCCACCCAAGAATGTGCGAAGGCCTTGATTTTCTTGCGCCATCACCTTGATGAAGGTTTGAAGATTGAATATCTTACTGTCAAGGATCCACCTATCTTGTGGAATGGCTTAAAGAAGAGATATGACAACCTGAAGTTGGTCACTCTGCCACAAGCACGATACGATAAGAACCCAAAAGCAAATAGTTTATAAACTATATATTATCGTTGCGGTGAAAACGGGCACTGGTCAAAGGCTTGCCGTATACCATGACTTTTGGTTGACCTTTATCAAGCATCTCGAAAGAGTAAACGCCCTGAAACGAATTTTGTCTCTGACGACAACTTTGACATCACCCACTTGGATGTGGCAGACTTCTTTGAGCAACCCGAGGGGAAGATAGACCACCTAATCGGTGATGGATCCGTGATGAAAGAAGATGGAGCTATTTGATTTTATTTTACTTGTTTGTATTAGTGAATGAATAAACTAATAGCCATTAGTATTAGCTCGTATTAGTTAGTTCATGATATAATGTTAGTATTAGTTCTTTAGAATGTATCAATATGCTCAAATATCAATAATATTTTTACTTTCCAGTAGAGGTAATCGACTAACCTGAAAAACTAGTCGGTTATCTCATATTTCGCATAAAAACTGCAAAACAATCGATTGTCAATGATCAACAATCGATTGTCTTTAAAACAGTGTGTTCTGGAATTTTTCAAAAATAGTCAACAATCGATTGTCAATATTTAACAATCGATTGTCGTTAGACAGTGTAATCTGGAATTTTTCAAAAATCATCCACAATCGATTGTCTATGTCTAACAATCGATTGTCATTAGACAGTGTAATCTGGAATTTTTCAAAATAGCCAACAATCGATTGTCTATATTTAACAATCGATTGTCTTAAAACAGTGTGATCTGGAATTTTTCAAAAATTGTCAACAATCGATTGTCTATGTTTAACAATCGATTGTCAATGCTCAACAATCGATTGTGTGTGTTTAACAATCGATTGTTTTATGAAAATGCTTAAACTGAAATTTTCAAACTGCATAGTAATCAATTATGGATAACATATCTGATTTTGTTAGTCAACTGTTAGCAGCAGATTTTGAAAATATTATGTGACACAAACGGATTGAAGTTGTTTATTCTCATGTTCGTATATTTTCTTTTATATGTCAAACCATGGGAAGTAAATTGATTGAAGGCTCCGGAAGAGCAACTGTAACTCTGCCCAAAGGCACGACGTTTATCTTAGAGAATGCAATATTCTCCTCCAAGTCTAAGAAGAACTTGTTGAGTTTTAAAGATATCATTCAAAATGGATATCATATTGAGACAATAGATGAGAATAATCTTGAATTCTTCATGAAAACGAGGCTGCCCATTTCGGTTTGGGTTCACGCCATTTTGCATGCAGCAATGCTAGTTCATCGGCTGCCCACTTTGGTTTGGGTTCACGCCATTTTGCATGCAGCAATACTAGTTCGTCGGCTGCCCACTTCGGTTTGGGGTCACGCCATTTTGCATACAGCAATGCTAGTTCGTCTCTGACTGACGAATTGACACAAATATTCCCCGTTGCAATTGGTTTTGGGTCATGGACCCAATATATCCCATATAAGAATCTTTGGATGCGCAGTATATGTGCCTTTAGCACTGCCATCCCGCACCAAAATGGGTCTGCAAAGAAGGTTAGGAATATATGTTGAGGTTGAATCGCCCTCCATTATTCGCTACCTTGAAACATTGACAGGAGATTTGTTCACTGCACGATTTGCAGACTGTCAATTTGATGAGACACTTTTCCCAAAATTAGGGGGAGAAGTTGGTGAAACCAAACGGGAAATTTTGTGGAAAATGCATCATTATCTCATCTTGATCCACATACCTCTATTTGTGAAAGAGGCACAAAAGATTATCCATTTGCAAAGAATAGCAAATCAAATGCCTGCCGCATTTATAGATTTGAAAAGGATAACAAAATCACATATCCCCGAAGTGAATGTGACAACATCTGATTCACGAATACATATTCATTATTGGAAGAATATGAACATGAAATTGGTATTAAATGTACCACACTCACCCCTAGAAGGAGGTTGGAGATGATACCACACTCACCCCTAGAAGGAGGTTTGAGATGATATATGGCATGAATGATCGTTGGTCACGTACCTATTGTACGCCAAAGTATTTTGGAAATATGACTATTAAAGGACAACGATAATGCAAGAAACATATCTTGCATATAAGTTTGACATGACCATAATGGTATAACTTTCTCTTTAAGAAAGATATTCACCACATGGATGTTGATGAATCTGTGGTAGTACAAAATTAATTGAGAGCTCTAGAAGAGCCAATTATTACGATGTTGGAGAAACACAATTGAGTATTGTGTTGTAGTAAGTCTCAAAGAAACTTATTCAGTTTCCAAAGTACACGCGAAAGCGATTGATTATATTGAGACTATAAATAAAGGAAGGCTTTGATATCTCCTATTACTACAACTTGTAGCGGGGTAATTTGCATATGAAAAGCTACCCGCTTTGTTCTCCAGTTTGTACTACACAAACGAAAGAATGCCACAATAAAGTGGATATTTATTGGTATAAAACCCATGTCATAATAAACCTGAAGTTTATTGATAAGTGCACATGTCATGGTGTAAATTTGAAGTTTACCAATATCGATAATTTATTCAATTGGCATTCGTGTTAGCCATCTCATTTTAAAGTATGATGTGCAAATTCACACAGGTGAATATCAAAGAACTAGAAAGTTCTTTACGAATTCTCTTGTATCACTTGTTTTCATTAATGAACTGACCAACTAAAGAGTTCGGGTTGAAGCCCATAAATTCTGGAAATATCAAAGGTGAATATGGGCCCATTCACCTGCCATGTATACCACATATGATGCATCTATGATATGGTTACATGCGCAATTGTTATTAACCCGCAGCCTGGCAGTGCTTGCGAGGTAAATCGCTCAGTAATCTAACTTCGAGCATAATTTCCAGATTTTCTACTCAAGATAGCTCATCTTGATAAGTTGGTTTATATCAAAGTTGGTTTAGCAAGATAATTGTTGAGTGCTTCCACTTAATAGCTAAATTGTTTCTCATGAGAACAAAGTTATATATATCAGTTTGATATACGTTGTATACGAGAGTATATTATATTCTCCCCTCACAAGTGGTTCAGGGTCAGGAACCAAATAATTTCATCTTATTATTAATGTGCCGTGTATATTGACATGATAATGCACAAAGATGATTTCCCAAAGTTGAGGAAACAAGTTAGCTTTTCTAACATGAGGGGGAGACATGATAAACACTTGAGAAAAGGTTACATGGGATGAATTATCATTTGTATACGTATATCCCCGAATATCATGATATGAACCTGAAGTTCATAAAAGGGATAATTCAATTGCAACATATTGCAAAGCATGCTATACGCATTTGCTGACCCAAAGAAAGTAACTAAATGGAAGAGATACAATTCAAGAAGAATTGATTCCATATGAAAGACATGTAGTTTTGAACCTATAGTTCAAATGCTTGAAAGTATAAAAGTCAAAGGTATGTATAGTCAGTTTTCGATATCTTATTTGTCTAGCATGACATGGAAAACTTGATATGCATCTAAGGTCTATTATATGGCTTATATGACTTAACTTGAAAGATTTAAGTTGCTTGAAGCATATGCAATTCTTGGTCCTGAAGTACCACATCCTTAGTACAATTTGTGTACATATGTATCTTGCTATAACTATAAGCATGATGGCATTGAGAATGCATCTATGGAGATATTGAAGAGTTATTCCACGACATTATATGAAGATGTTCATATCTATCAAGAATGATGATTTCAAGGTGCGGAATATTTATTCAAGTTAATATGGTTGATTTATCAAACGTCTACCAAAGATCGTTTTGAAGATGATGCACAAGATTGGAATGCAAATGCTCAAGGATATAAATTAATGTTCTTATTAGGGGGAGTTAATGCGCGTTGCGCTCTTTTTCCCTTACAAGGTTTTGTCCCAATTGGGTTTTCCTTGCAAGGTTTTTAACGAGGCAACCAATAGGCGCATATTCAAACATGTGTACTCTTTTTCCTTTCTTTAATTTTTCCCATTGGGTTTTGGTTTTAAGGTTTTAACGAGGCACATTGTTGAATAGACATTCAAGGGGGAGTGTTATGAAATCTCCTATTTAAGGTGAATGTCTATAATTAGAGAGATTCTAGAGTTCTATTCTTGGTAGCTAAATCATCCCCCTCCCTATAAATAAAGGGGTCTTCTACCATTGTATATCATCCCTAACAATCTCTAAGTATCAATAAGAAGAACTCTCTCTACTCTTCTCTCTATTGCTCTTGTTCTTGTATTATTGTTCTTGTCTCTTATATTATTTCATAACAGTACCCATAATTGATTAGTGAAAAAAATTTATTTTGTGAGTGCAGTTTATTTTACTATATTAAAACTTTATTGCAAAAAATAAAAAATGCGGCAAGTCTCTTTCACACATATAGATGAAGTGTGTTTCTTCTGTCGAATTTTTTTTCTTGAACTGACTTTAAGACTTCCACTAAAACCGCCTGTAATAGGGCGTGATTGAAGTTCGACGCATCACGCAACCTTCTAAAATATATTTTCTTTTTAAGCTCAACAAAAATGGTCGGATTTACCAAGTGAGAAATAATAATAACAACCCAGTATAATCTCGCATAATGGGATTTGGGGAGGATAGTATGTACGCAGACCTTATTTCTACCCTGGAGTAGAGAGGATGTTTCCAAATAGACCCCCGACATCCTTCGCTCCAAGAACATCTCACCTTGCTCTTGGGGAGACTCGAACTCACAACCTTTCGGTTGGAAGTGGGGTTGCTTACCATCAGAGCAACCCCTCTTGTCTTTAAAATCCGTGGTCAGCAGGATTCGAACCTGCGCGGGCAAAGCCCACATGATTTCTAGTCATGCCCGATAACCACTCCGGCACGACAACTTGACTACCAAGCGAGAAAGATAAAGAAAATAAAAAGATGAAGGTAGCAGAAAATAGAAATAGAGAAAATTGTTATGAAATAGAAGATTCTTACACTTCTATTTAAGGTGAATGTCTTTAATGTACTTAATTAGAGAGATTTTAGAGTCCTATTATTGGTAGCAAGATCTTCCTCCTCCCTATAAATAGAGGTGCTCTCTACCATTGTAATTCACCCCTCTCAACTCAATAAGAAGAACTCTCTCTACTCTTCTCTCTATTGCTATTGTTCTTGTTCTATTGTTCTTGTCTTTTGCTTTAGTTTATAACACGTTATCAGCACGAGACTCTACCGTCTCAAGTATCATTCTCGAAAATCCAAGGTATTTTTCCTCTTCCTAATTTAATTTTCGAGTATGTCTGACATTATGAAAAGAAAGTTCGTTGCCCTTGAAATTTCGGGCAAGAACTATATGACATGGGTGTTGGATGCTGAAATCCACCTAGATGCTATGGGTCTCGGAGACACCCTCAAAGATAAAGAAAGAGCATCCACCCAAGATTGTGCGAAGGCCTTGATTTTCTTGCGCCACCACCTTGACGAAGGTTTGAAGATTGAATATCTCACCGTCAAGGATCCACTCGTTTTGTGGAACAGCTTAAAGGAGAGATATGACAACCTGAAGTTGGTCACTCTGCCACAAGCACGATATGATTGGGCCCATCTGAGGCTACATGACTTTAAATCCGTTTCTGAATATAATTCTGCTATGTTCAGAATTACTTCTAAACTGAAGCTATGTGGAGATAACATCTCCGATTACGATATGCTTGAGAAAACGTTTACAACGTTTCATGCCTCCAATATGGTACTGCAGCAACAGTACTGAGAGAAAGGCTTTACGAAGTACTCTGAACTGATTTCTCTCTTACTAGTGGCTGAGCGAAATAATGACCTGCTCATGAGAAATCACGAAAATAGACCAACTGGGTCTACACCACTGCCTGAAGCAGATATGGTGCACTCGCATTATGCCAAACATAAAAGGGACCATGATCACGGTCATAAACGGGGTCAAAGCCAAGGACGTGGACAAGGAAGAAATTCCAAAGAAGTCTGTCACCCCCCAAAGAGAGATAACCACCGAAAGCAGAAACGGGATCCCGAAGATCCTAAGGCAAATAGTTCAGAAACTATATGTTATCGTTGCGGTGGGAAAGGGCACTGGTCAAAGATTTGCCGTATACCAAGACACTTGGTTGACCTTTATCAAGCATCTCGAAAGAGAAAAGACCCTGAAACAAACTTTGTCTATGACGACAATGAGGACATCACCCACCTGGATGTGGCAGACTTCTTTGAGCAACCCGAGGGGAAAATAGACCACCTAATCGGCGATGGGACCATGATGAAAGAAGATGGAGTTATTTGATTTTGTTCTACTTATTTGTATTAGTTAGTGAATAATCTAATAGTCATTAGTATTAGCTCGTATTAGCTAGTTCATGATGCAATGTTAGCAGTAGTTCTTTAGAATATCTTCAATATGCTCAAATATCAATAAAACTTTTATTTTCCAGTGGGGGTAATCGACTAGCCTGAAAAACTAGTCGATTATCAACTATTTTCGCATTAAAGTTGAAAAACAATTGATCAACAATCGATTGTCTATGTCTAACAATCGATTGTCTTGAAACAGTGTGTTCTGGAATTTTTCAAAAATAGCCAACAATCGATTGTCTTTGTCTAACAATCGATTGTCTTGAAACAGTGAGGTCTGGAATTTTTCAAAAATCACCCACAATCGATTGTCTATAACTAACAATCGATTGTCGTTAGGCAGTGTAATCTGGAACTTTTCAAAAATCATCCACAATCGATTGTCTATGTTTAACAATCGATTGTCTTAAACAGTGTGATCTGAAGTTTTTCAAAAATAACAAATAATCGATTGTGTATGTCTAACAATCGATTGTCTATGTTCAAACAATCGATTGTGTGTATTTAATAATCGATTGTCTTATGAAAAACGCTGAAATTTTCAAACTGCAAAGGAATTGATTATGGATAAAATATCTGATTTTGTTAGCCAACTGTTAGTAGCAGATTTTGAAGATATTATGTGACACAAAAGAATTGAACTTGTTTATTCCTATGTTCGTGTATTTCTTTTATATGTTAAAATATGGGATAGCAAATATGGATATCTCACAAAGCGAACTTGGACCAACGTCCAATTGTAAAAGTATTTGCCTAGTTGATTCATGTACTACACATACAATACTCAAAGAAAAGAAGAGTAATTGTGTAAGGCAAACATTACTACAATCTATGGAAGTAGTAAATTGATTGAAGGCTCCGGAAGAGCAATTGTAACTCTGCCCAAAGGCATGACGTTAATCATAGAGAATGCAATGTTCTCCTCCAAGTCTAAGAAGGACTTGTTGAGTTTTAATGATATCAATCAAAGTGTTCTCCTCCAAGTCTAAAAGGAACTTGTTGAGTTTTAAAGATATCATTCAAAATGGATATCATATTGAGACAATAGATGAGAATAATCTTGAATTCTTCATGAAAACGAGGCTGCCCATTTCGGTTTGGGTTCACGCCATTTTGAATGCAACAATGCTAGTTTGTCGGCTGCCCGCTTCGACTTGGGTTCACGCCATTTTGCATGCAACAATACTAGTTTGTCGGCTGCCCACTTCGGTTTGGGGTCATGCCATTTTGCATGAAGCAATGCTAGTTCGTCGGCTGCCCACTTCGGTTTGGGGTCACGCCATGTTGCATGCAGCAATGCTAGTTCGTCTCTGACTGACGAATTGACACAAATATTCCCCATTGCAATTGGTTTTGGGTCATGAACCCAATATATCCCATTTAAGAAGCTTTGGATGCGCAGTATATGTGCCTGTAGCACCGCCATCCCGCACCAAAATGGGTTTGCAAAGGAGGTTAGGAATATATGTTGAGTTTGATGCGTCCTCCATTATTCGCTACCTCGAAACATTGACAGGAGATTTGTTCACTGCACTATTTGCAGACTGTTAATTGGATGAGACACTTTTCCCAAAATTAGGGGGAGAAGTTGGTGAAACCAAACGGGAAATTTTGTGGAAAAATGCATCATTATCTCATCTTGATCCACATACCTCTATTTGAAAGAAAGAGGTACAAAAGACTATCCATTTGCAAAGAATAGCAAATCAAATGCCTGACGCATTTACGGACTTGAAGAGGATAACGAAATCCCACATTCACGCGGAAAATGTTCCGATCCGTATTGAAGTCCCTATTGGACAAATATCTAGTGTCATATCCAATGAGTCAAATGCACGCCAGAAGCGTGGCAGACCATTAGGTTCCAAAGATCGAAATCCTAGAAAGAGGAAAAAGAACGATCTAAATGACACTATGAAAGAATCACATGAGGACGCTCATGATTTGATTAATTCCGAGATTCACGAAGAATCTATTGAGCCTGAGACTCTTGAAAATACGGAATGCAAGAATGTGAGGATCTCGAACCTCAGTCTGTGGTAGTACAAAATTAATTGAGAGCTCTCGAAGAGCCAATTATTACTATGTTGGAGAAACACAATTGAGTATTGTGCTGTAGTAAGTCTCAAAGAAACTTATTCAGTTTCCAAAGTACACGCGAAAGCGATTGATTATATTGAGACTATAATAAAGGAAGGCTTTGATTCTCCTATTACTACAACTTGTAGCGGGGTAATTTGTATATGAAAAACTACCCGCTTTGTTCTCCAGTTTGTACTACACAAACGAAAGAATGCCACAATAAAGTGGATATCTATTGGTATAAAACCCATGTCATAATAAACCCGAAGTTTATTGATAAGTGCACATGTCATGGTGTAAATTTGAAGTTTACCAATATTGATAATTTATTCAGTTGGCATTCATGTTAGCCATCTCATTTTAAGTATGATGTGCAAATTCACATAGGTGAATATTAAAGAACTAGAAAGTTCTTTACGAATACTCTTGTATCACTTGTTCTCATTAAAGAACTGACCAACTAAAGAGTTCGGGTTGAAGCCCATAAATTCTGGAAATATGAAAGGTGAGTATGGGCCCATTCACCTGCCATGTATACCACATATGATGCATCTATGATATGGTTACATGCGCCATTGTTATTAACCCGCAGCCTGGCAGTGCTTGCGAGGTAAATCGCTCAGTAATCTAACTTCGAGCATAGTTTCCAGATTCTCTACTCAAGACAGTTCATCTTGATAAGTTGGTTTATATTAAAGTTGGTTTAGCAAGATAATTATTGAGTGCTTCCACTTAATAGCTAAACTGTTTCTTATGAGAACTAAGTTATATATATATATATATATATATCAGTTTGATATAAGTTGTATACGAGAGTATATTCTCCCCTCACAAGTGGTTCAGGGTCAGGAACCAAATAATTTCATCTTATTATTAAGGTGCTGTGTATATTGACATAATGCACAAAGATGATTTTCCAAAGTTGAGGAAACATGTTAGCTTTACTAACATGAGGGGGAGACATGATAAACACTTGAGAAAAGGTTACATGGGATGAATTATCATTTGTATATGTATATCCCCGAATATCATGATATGAACCTGAAGTTCATAAAAGGGATAATTCAATTGCAACATATTGCAAAGCATGCTATACGCATTTGCTGACTCAAAGAAAGTAACTAAATGGAAGAGATACAATTCAAGAAGAATTGATTCCATATGAAAGACATGTAGTTTTGAACCTATAGTTCATATGCTTGAAAGTATAAAGGCAAAGGTATGTATAGTCAATTTTCGATATCTTATTTGTTTAGCATGACATGAAACTTTGATATGCAGCTAAAGTCTATTATGTGACTTACATGACTTAACTTGAAAGATTTAAGTTGCTTGAAGCATATGCAATTCTCGGTCCTGAAGTACCGCATCCTAAGTACGATTTGTGTACATATGAATCTTGCCATAACTATAAGCATGATGGATTTGAGAATGCATCTATGGAGATATTGAAGAGCTATTCCACGACATTATATGAAGATGTTTATATCTATCAAGAATGATGATTTCAAGGTGCGGAATATTTATTCAAGTCAATATGGTTGATTTATTCATCAAGCATCTACCAAAGATCGTTTTGAAGATGATGCACAAAGATTGGAATGCAAATGCTCAAGGCTTAAATTGATGTACTCATTAGGGGGAGTTAATGCGCGTTGCACTCTTTTTCCCTTACAAGGTTTTGTCCCACTGGGTTTTCCTTGCAAGGTTTTTAACGAGGCAACCAATAGGCGCATATTCAAACATGTGTACTCTTTCCTTACTTTAATTTTTCCCATTGGGTTTTGTTTTAAGGTTTTAACGAGGCACATCATTGAATAGACATTCAAGGGGGAGTGTTATGAAATAGAAGATTCTTACACTTCTATTTAAGGTGAATGTCTTTAATGTACTTAATTAGAGAGATTTTAGAGTCCTATTATTGGTAGCAAGATCTTCCTCCTCCCTATAAATAGAGGTGCTCTCTACCATTGTAATTCACCCCTCTCAACTCAATAAGAAGAACTCTCTCTACTCTTCTCTCTATTGCTATTGTTCTTGTTCTATTGTTCTTGTCTTTTGCTTTAGTTTATAACAAAAATCATATTGTGTTTTTTCCCCTTGGTATTCTTTCAAGCCGTGTCTCAAAGCAATTTAATTTAATTATTTCAAATTTATCTACTCTTTTTGAACTACATTTTTGTATTAAGTATTATCACAAAAGATATTTGCTAAAGCCATCTATTTATTTTGGGTTAATAACTTAATCCACCAATTAGTTGATTTTTTCTCAACCAAAAAAATCTACCAATGATGAGTATAGGAGTGATCATTACAATTATAGAATGATAGAACAAATGATGAGGATTAAAAGTGATGTAATCAAGCCAGTTATATCGGTTATTGAAGGCGGAGTAAATGTTATTTTTTACGATCCAAAATAAGTAATTTTTTGATCTTTTTATCGTCAAAATAAGTGATTTTTTAGATTTAAAGAATAAATTAATTATTTTTTTCTTGTATTGCCCTTGGAGTAAATAGTATTGGAGTATATGTTAGGAGCGTTTATGTGAGATAGTAAAGGTTAATATGGTCCATTTTATTGTTAATTAATGTTACAAAGTGAATTCCTTAATCTATGTGAAAACATAAAAAAAAATCACTTATTTTGGACCGGAGAAAGTATCTATTACTAAAGTTGGTGGTGTGGCATGTAAATACTCATCCATTCTTAACCTCGAGTTTAAGCTTTGGGCAAAAAGTCATATTTATTGGAGAGAGCTTTATCCTTTAAAGTGAGACGTTTGTATGAATTGAAATTAATCTATTGGCAAAATGCGTACCGAACACCTGACGAGAAACCAAAATAAATAAAATTTAATTTCTAATCAATTAACTGAAAATTCAATTAAAAAAATTACTTTTATAGTGAATTTTTGATAGAATGATTTCTTGCGAGCCACAACTTTCCAAGATAACTTGTTCCTCATGACACTCCTCATATTTTTCAAATAAAATTAGCAAACAATTTTCAGTATAAGTTCTCCTGATGTTTTGAGAGTTTTTGTTGGATTACATGTAGGTGTGCTTTCTTATATCAATTCCCATTTTTTGTCTTAATTCTATCTCATTTTCTTATTGACTCTCCATAAAGGCATAAACAGAGGCAAATAACAACATAAACAGTAAGTGTACGTGCCGACAATCTCGAACTCAAATCAATTAAATTAAGAATTTAAGTTATCCAAACTAATATATAATATTTTTATATTATCAATAAATTTTACTTGTAATAGTTGATTTGTTAATTATCAGTTAAACTTACGTGTAATTATTTAATAAGTAATTTAATTATGTTTTTATACTATTTGTATTGTAGTGCGTTAACTTAAATTCTTTAATTAAATAATTTAACTTATGTTCATGTGTACTTGTCACTTGTCAGTATATACTATAGGTGATCAGTGGGTGGGCCGGGCCGGGTCCGGGTCCAAATTTTATGACCCGTCCGGGTCCGGGCCGGTCCGGTCCGGGTTCAATTGGGGGCGGGTTGCAATTGGGCTGGGTTGAGCCGGTCCGGGCCGGGCCGGGCCGGGTTAATCTATTTTTTTTTTTTGAATTACGTATAGTATAAATATTAAGTTATATTAATACTTTGTAATAATTGAATGAACACAACAAAAGATGGGGAAAAAATTGCACTTATTGCAAGTGCTACTTTATTTCTTAAATTCAAAATTTCAAAACTAAAATGTATCATAATTAGTTTACAATTTACATCAAATGGCTTGCATTGCAATAGCAAGTTCTTCCATATTAATATGAACCTCTGGACCTTCTTCTGGAGTGTTAAATTCGGATGGGTTTCCGTGCGTTAATATATCTCCAAGTTCTTCGTCTTCCGGGCTATCAAGATCTTCCTTTCCTTGATTTCTTCGTTCAGATCTTATCCAATCTCTTAGACACACTAAGACTTCCAAAGCATTGCTTCCCAATGAGTGCCGCGTGTCTCCAAGTTGTTGTCTTGCTTGGCTAAATGCACTCTCGGATGCAACAGTGGAAATTGGGACATTCAGGACATCCCGCGCCATAGCGTAAAGAACGGGAAATTGCTTTGAATTTTCCTGCCACCAGCCTAACGGTGAAAATTCCTTGCTGCGAGGCTCCTTTTGCTTCTGCAAGTAAAATTGCAGTTCATCTATATTCCTACTACTACTTTGAGTGTTAGAAAAAGTTGAAAAAATATTAAAACTATCAAAGCCTTCATCATCATCTCCGACTACATTAGAAGTGCTACATTGCATAGTGGGATTTGCAGCAGTTGAAGCACGAGCATTATCACATTGAGTTGCATAATAAGTATATAGATATTGTAAATGTTCATTTAGTTGGTTCATAGATTCATACAAATTTGGGCTTTCAGTAGGCCCAATCTCCATATAATTGTATAAAGCATTCATTAATTGTTGACAATCAGACATTTTAATTGAAGGATTTAAAACTGCACCAATTAAGTAAACAGGAGGAATTGGAAAGAAATATTTTTTAAATTTTGCTTGCATACTTGCAACAGCATCCGTATATCTATCTTTCTTCTTAAATTCAAATAGTAGCAAAGAAATTTCAGCTATATGTACTAAAGCCAAAGTAATAGTTGGGTAATATGCCCCAGAAAATACAACAGTAGCAGTATAAAATTTATGTAAAAATTTAATCACATCACTAATGACCTCCCAGGTATCACCGGTTAACATACGCCTAGGATCAGTACAATGTGCATTAGCAACTTCTGTTATTGGAAATCTATATTTGTAGCAACATTTTAAAAATATATACGTATAATTCCATCTAGTAACTACTTCGTCGGGCATGAATCTAGGTGTAAGGTTATATTGCATACACTTGTTCTTAAATTCTCTTATTCTAGATTGTCTATTATTTCCCTGAATTACTCCAACAGCTCTTCTAACTAGAGTAATCTCAGTTGAAAATAAATCGAGCCCACTTTTAACAATTAAATTGTAAACATGACATGCACATCTAACATGAAAAATATCATCAAGAGGTGGATGTAAATTCAATTTTAAAATTGAAACTGCAGCATTGTTGTTTGAAGCATTATCAAAAGACATACACAAAACTTTTTGGTTTAGATTATAAAATTCGACAACTTCAACAATTGTACTACTAATAAATGTTGCAGTATGACTCTGATCTTCATCATATTTAAAAGCAATAATACGTTTTTGCATACAAGTATTGTCATCTATCCAATGACATGTAATTGTTAAATAATCATTTCCATTTACAGCATGGCCAATATCAGAAGTTAGACATACTCTAGAAGGAAGGTGACTAAACAAATAACGTATGTATGTTTGATATTGGCCGTGAAGTCTAAAGATGTCAGATCTACAGGTACTTCTAGGGATACCTTTAAACATAGGGTTGTATATCCTTTGAATATACGTAACAAGATAAGAGGAAGAAGCAAAAGAAAAAGGTAGACAACCCAAAGCGATCATTTTCGCTAATTCCTCTCGATCCCTCATTTTATCATATTTTAGGAGACCTGCAGTAGTAGGGTTACCGGTTGTTTGACTTCCATCCCCATTAACCCCCCATTCTATAGGATGATAATTTTGCATATGTCTAATTAGTGTGCCAGTCCCCCCTAAATTACCTCCGGTCAAATGATTAAACGTTTCGTTACAAAGTCTGCACTTAACTCTATCACTATCTTCTATCTCATCAAAAAATTTTCAAACAGGACTTCTTTTTCTACGATTAGATTTAGAAGTTGGAGCGACTGGTGGTCTTCTACCCCTTGTTGCACTAGCAACTCCAACTCCAATACTACCAACATTTGCACTAGTAGGTGTAGGTGGTATCTCATCTTCTATTCCAATTTCGTTATCTTCTATTCCGAAATCTTGGTGTAATTGTTCATAATCAATATTTACATCTTGCAAATTAGGCGATGATTCAGAAACATGTGTTATTGGTTCATTATTACTATTACTACCAGAAGCTACAGGACTTTTTTTACTACTTCCACTACCACTTCCACTCCTACCAGTAACTTTTCTACACGCTCTTTTAGCAGCATTCAACATATTGGAAAATTTAATATATAAGCTAAAATCAAATATGCAATTAAAATATTAAATAAGAGAAAGAGTTGGAGAGAGTGCACCGAATTCGACAATAAATTGAGCACTTGAACAGTTGAACTTCAAGAATGTTGAACACTTGAACTTCAAGAATCAAGCTTCGAATGCCGATTTCCAAATAAGAAATTACGATAAATTAAATTCGGGAAAATAAAGACAATAAAATTATGAAAGTAGAATATGAATTCTTGAAAATTGAAGAGAAGAGAGTGATTGATATTTGCTAATTTGAGAATTGAGAGAGAGATAGATAATTTTGAGTGAGGAAATGAAGAAGAGGGGAGGGTATTTATAGATTTTTAGAAGGGTTATTAATGTAATTTAATAAAAACAAAAAAAAAAACAAAAAAGGGCCAAAAATGCAAAAACACCCGTTGGCCAACGGTTCTGGACCGTTGCCAACGGGCAAGTGGGCCCCAGCAGCTAAAAAAAATTTTTTTTTAAAAAAAAAAAAAAATTTTACCGTTACAACCGGTCCGGGCCGGTCCGGGTTGGCCGGTTCGCCCGGTATTTCTCTTTCCGGGCCGGTCCGGTCCGGGTTAATTGCCCGGTAAGGCCTTACGTCCCAACCCCCTTCCCCCCCCTAACCCAGCCCGGCCCCCCCCGCGCTAAACCGGTCCGGTCCGGGCCGGTTTTGACCGGGCCGGTCCGTGCCGGTCCCGGGTCAACCCGGCCCGGTTGACACCCTTAGTATATACTCCATCTATTCCCTTTTACTAGCTCCGTATACCAAAAAAAATCCTTTTTACTCATCTATTTAACCAAATTAAGAGAGGTTTATTATTTTCTTTAAATGTTACTTTTATCATTGCTTTGTTAGTAGTCAGATTCCAATCATTGCTTTGTTGATAGGATTTTAGTTATCATTAATAAGAATAATTTCATAAAATAAACTCTTACTAAATACTCTTTTAAGGAGAGTACAAAACTAATACTATATGTTAAATTCTAAATTAAAATACACTAATTCCCTACTAACTTTTCACACTCCAAGTAGCCGTTTGATTTGAAGACAAGTTATGATTTAGTTATTTATACTATGATTAGTTATATTAAGATTAATTATGTTAATATTATTTTATATTAATTATATATCTGTCAATTTTTCTATTTTATTCTAAAATAACGTATTTTGATATTATTATTCCACTCTTTAACAAATATAAACTTTATTACACTAAATTTTTATATTAAAATTATTTTTACTTATCCGCAGTACCAAGTTATGCCTAGTGAACTCCTTGTCTTTAGATTCGTGATCCACTATACCCATAAATCACGTTATCTAAACAAACGTCAAAAATTGGACACAGAAAACAATAAACATAGCCCACCCCCACCCCCCACCCCCACCCACCCCGTCACACGGAACCTTCCCCCAAAACCCCAACACACGTGATGCAGTTTCATGTGGGTATCTTCAGTCTTCACTGTCCAAATTGACGACTTTGTCTCTGCTTGAAGTAATTGGTTATACTACTACTTTTTCTCAGAAAAAGGGATCTCATTGTTCTTGAAAAATCACAAGTCCAATAGATTGGGCAGTTAAGGAGATCCCAGGTATTAAACACACACACATATCCTGGTGTTTTATATTATTCAAATTTCTTACATTTATAGCATAAATTTAAAATCTTGTTTTATAGGTTTCAGCATTTACCATTTCATGCAAGTGGTTAAATCACCAATGAGCAGAAAACTCACAAGAAATGGTGGCCTATTTTATCCAGCCATTGGTTTAGCATTATTTGTCACTTTTCTTTATTTATCATTTGGAGATTTATTGTGGTTCAGTTACAACAAAGAAATAGAGCTAAATTTTGTGGAGAGAAATGGGACTCAGTTCTTTGTTGATGGTAAAGTTTTTTACATAAATGGTTGGAATTCTTATTGGTTAATGGATCATGCTGTGGATTATAGTAAACGATCAAGAATTAGAGGAATTTTACAAGCTGGTGCTAAGATGGGTCTCACTGTATGTAGAACTTGGGCTTTTAATGATGGTGGATATAATGCTCTGCAGATTTCCCCTGGTAGATTTGATGAAAGAGTTTTTAGAGTAAGCAAAACTTGTTTTTAGTATCATTTCTATAATTATTAGTATGTCTTTTGCTTTGGTTGTTTTCCCTTTTTGAGCAATCTTTCTACAATTATTGATTGAATTGTACCCTATTTGTAAAAGGATTTAAATTATATATACTGAGAGCGTACATCATTTTTGCGCCATTAGTTTAATATAATTGATTACAGCATTAGTTTAGTCTTGGAGCGACAGCCAAGTTGTCTCCGTGTGACCTATTGGTCACGGATTCGAACTATGGAATCAACCACCGATGCTTGCATTAGAGTAGGCTGCCTATATCGTCTCTTTCCAGAACCTTGCGTGAATGTGAGATGCTTTGTGCACCGAGCTGCCCTATTTTTTTTATAGCAGGTTATTATCCTTTGTTTCAGTCAGGTCCGATATGAAGATTTACCGATTGTTATAGGTCAACTTAACTTGATAGTGTTGAAGGTCTATATACTTTTAGTGCACAGAACGTAAACTCTTTGTATAAAAGATGTTTAGTTATAGGACTTGTGAAGTTTTGTCAAATACATAATTTGAAGTCATCTAATCTTGTGTTTATTCCTTTAGTCTTTTAAATTACCATCATGTAAAGTATGTGTAATTTGCTTCCTGCTTTTCTTATTTTCCAGTCCTTTTTAAGCTCATTTTCTTAAATCCCCCAAAGTTCTTGTTACTGAGTTTTCATAATTACTAATTTGATCATGAGTTTTTTCTTCTTTGGCGCATGGATTTTTATTGCTTTCTTGATTAAGTACTGTCACTAGCTATTATCTGGTGTACAAATTCGTTTGTTTTGCCTCCGACAGTTTTTTTCCTTCCACTTGATGCAGAAATGTGTTGTTGCAGGCATTGGATCATGTTATTGCAGAAGCGAGAAAGAATGGTATTAGGTTGATGCTTAGCTTGGTTAACAATCTGAATGCATTTGGTGGGAAGACTCAGTATGTAAAATGGGCAGAGAAAGAAGGTGTTGCTTTAAGTTCCTCCAATGATTCATTCTTCTATGATCCTACCATTCGTCGTTATTTCAAACATTATGTCAAGGTAATTTTCCTAGGAAAAAAATTTCTTCAGGAGAAACTAGTATGCTGCGCTTCGTCTGTGTTTCTGAAATTCAGCATTGTTCTTATTGTCGGTCAGAGAGCAAGAGAATTCAAATTAGATCCTATAAAGTTTGGTAGTTCTTTTGGTCAAATTGCTCGTTCTGCTGCAAGACTGTTTTTGAAGTGCAGAAAAAATTACCTTATTGAGGCACTATCTAAATAACCGGAAAATGTTCTTTACTTAATTACTTAGACCTAAGTGTTCTATATGAAACATTAAGTCACCGGAAAAGCTATGCCTTAACCTATGTTGCTCGGACTCTTCGAAAATGTCGATGGATGCATGTCAGATCCTCTATTTTTGGAAGATCTAACACAGGGACGGCAACTGTTTTGGAGAGTTCGCACAACATAGGTCTTAACTTCACTTCAAAAAGCCCATATTTTAGGAAATCTGAATTCAGAGATCTCAATTGAGCTGTACAAAACTTCCACATTGAGATTTCAGATAAGATCACTTACCTTGACCGCCTCGCCTGATTTTCTTTTTGGTTGTTTTAACACCTTCCTCTTAATGAAGTTTATAAAGATGAGAAGTATCTTTAAGTATTGACTGATATAGATCGTACTTTAAAGTGAAACAACAGTTTACTGAAGTTCCTGCTCATTCCCCAGAGTAGCAACAATAATCAAACCTAGTAAAATCCCACAAGTGGGGTCTGGGTAAGGTAGTATGTACGCAAACCTTACCCCTACCCTAGGAGGTAGAGAGGTTATTTCTGAAAGACTCTCAGCTCGAGAGGAATGCTCATTCCCAGAGTGCCAGTGTGATTTTTGCTATCATACTATGTGCAATAATATTTTCATTTTAAGATGCCGAATAGTGCAGAAGAAGTCAAAGAGTATTGGTGCTACTTCAAAATAGAGTGATTAGCATGATTGACTACTTACAAGTATATTAATTGAGAGTATCAATGACCATGAATCGTATGATAGTTGTCTAAATTAGTGCTTCTGCACTCTGGGAGTTGTGCTGACTATGAAATCAGGAGATCTATATCCGAAAAGACTGAAAAGCACAGAATATACGATTTAAAGCAAGATTAAACTAAAGAAGAGGAAATAGAAAGGAGATACTTTTACTTTGTTGAAGGTTGAAGCCTGAAGGATATGAAAAGGAAGATTGACATATTACAGGTACTTGTACACAACATAATTTTAAGCATTAAAAAGGAATGAAAAAGTCTCGTTATCTACTTTTGCCTATTTCTGGAATACTGGTGAATTGAGTGAAGATAAGAGAGGGTAGACTGCATACAACATACCATTGTGGTCCGGCCTTTCCCTGGAATCAGTGCATAGCGAGAGCTTAGTGCACCAGGCTTCCTTTTATAAGGTGAAGAGGAACGGGGAGAAGGAAGAGTTTGATCTGTTCTCACTTCTGGATTCCTAGGTCGAACGGCCATTATTGTTCCAGAAAGGTACATATGAATGAACTGAGTTATATTGGCGCTTTTCAGTTCTTATCTCCTTCTAGTTTTGTATGCCTACTGAATGAGTCGATTGCTTTATTAAATTGCCCCTTGTATCATGCTATAGGAGGAACCGAATGGTTTTGGCATTAGGCAATGTGATGACTCATGATTAAGCTCTCTTTTTGCTCCTTGATCCGGGGTCTATTGGAAAAAGTCTTTCTAACTTCAAGGTAGGGGTAAGGTTTGCGTACACATTACCTCCCCAGACCCCACGTATACTGGGTTTGTTGCTGTTGTTGTTGTTGTTTTTCTGCAGTCACATGCCACATCCTGGTACTAATACTAACATTACATTCTTACTGTAAACTTCTGACCCATGTAATCGTTCTTTTTTCATACTTCCAGACGGTGCTAACAAGGAGAAACGTATACACTGGGATTGAGTACAGGGACGATCCAACTATCTTTGCATGGGAGTTAATAAATGAGCCTCGCTGCATGACCGATCCTTCTGGTGACACACTCCAAGTAAGCTCTAGACTCTCAGCTCATTGTTAATATCATAGTATTTGACAGAAAGGTAGTCCTTAATTTGGATAGCTATTCATTTTTGTTATTCTGGTTCTCTAAAATTTGAGGGGTCACTATCATAGGCGGACCTATGTGTTGCAGTGAGGAGTCACCGGACCCCATAAGCTTTGACAGAAATCTTGTATATGTATATATATACACCTTGAAAATGATTTATTTAAAACATTTGGCACCCTGATCACTAAAAGCCTTTAGAGGACACTGGTTGAGCAGAATATTATGCTCCCGTCGCGTAAAAATCCTGGTTTTGCCTCTGTTCACTATATATCTTTAGAAAGTTGTAGTATTATGAGCTTACATTTTCTTGATTTTTTTCTAACACTTGGCAATCCCTCCTAAACCTATTTATTATACATTATGGATTGAATTTTAAATGTCTGGACATTTCTTCTTTATATCAGTATTGGAGATAATTCAGTACTTGGCATATTAATATGAGGGCGCCTTTTTGATTTGCATTCATACCTGGATATAAACTAATTGCATCATATAATTTTGCAGGATTGGATAGAAGAGATGTCAACATTTGTGAAATCAATAGATAGGAAACATCTGCTTACAGTAGGCCTAGAAGGATTCTACGGTCGTAAAAGTCCCAAAAGATCAACTGGTAATCCAGAGTTTTGGGCGGCTGATCTTGGATCAGATTTCATCCGCAACTCCATGCTTTCGACGATTGATTTCGCCTCTGTACATATATACCCAGATCATTGGTAAACTTTTTATCATACTCAACTTTATTAATTTGTGACAAATACAAATAGGAAATAAGAAAGAAAAAGGTATAACTTGAAAGAGGAAGTTCTAGATCAAAATTAGCCACTCAGAACATTTTCCCTCTTTGTTTTCCGAAAACAGTCTCTTGCAGAAATACAGGGTAAGGCTGCATAGTATAGACCCCTTGTGATCCAGCCCTTTCCCGGATATAGGGTAGCGCACCGGGCTGCCTTTTTTGTTTGTTTAGCGAAAATAATCTCTCTACCTTCGCAAGGTAGGGATAAGCTGCAGATACATTACCCTCTTCAGACCCCATATGTGAAACTACGTTAGGTCCATATGTGAAACTACGTTAGGTTTGTCATTGTTGTTGTTGTCGTAGAATATTTCCCTCTTTGACATCCATTTTTGGTAGGTTTCACAAAAATTTCGAAGAAAAATTAAAATTTGCAGCCAAATGGATGCTTTCTCACATCGAAGACGGCGACAAGGAACTGAGAAAACCTATCATGTTCAGTGAATTCGGTCTATCAAACGAGAATGAAGACTTTGAACCTGCTCAACGAGATAGATTCTACAAAATGGTTTTTGATATCTTATACAAGTCTGCAAAAAGAAACAGGTCCGGGGCAGGTTCATTTATCTGGCAGTTTTTAGTTGAAGGAATGGAACTGTATAATGATGATTTTGGAATTGTTCCATGGGAGAGAGCTTCGACGTATCAGCTAATAACTGAACAGTCGTGTAGGCTGGCTAGAGAACACGGCGTACTGCCTACACAAACGGTATATTTGAAGGATTTTTGTACACGAACGAGTGTATAACGATGTACTCATTTGGAAAAGAAGGAAATTTTTTTTTATGTACAATGAAGAATCTGGTTGTATTTTTTCTTGTTTGAAATTTGTTTAGAAGGTGGAAATGCAGGATAGTTTTACACATGGATTTCTTAGTTTACAGATGTATACTACACAGTTTGCACAAAATGAAAGTAGAGCAGATTACTTTCCCACTTATTGTGTGTGACAACTTCAGAACATTTTAGTAAATGGATTGCTTTTCAAAAGAGCAGTACAGTGCACAAAGCTTTCAGAAGGGTTGTTCTTACGGCTCGAACCGATGACCTCCTGGTCTCACATGAGCAACTTTACCAATTACGCCAAAGCTCCCTTTTGTGTTTTCGCTTATGTCCCCCCAATGACTGTTAGTTATGGTAGTTGCTGTATGATAGTATTGCATGCGATTGTATTTATGTTTCGTATGTTTAGATAATTATTTTACGCTATTTTCGCTATTTCTGCTGGAGTTACTAATGCTCTATTGTTTTTGTTTTTGTCTTTGTTATGTTTTACTGGTGTTTTTCCTTTTATCCTATAAGCCGGGGGTCGATTGGAAACGCCTCTCTGCCCTTTCGGGTAGGGGTAAGGCTTATCTACATATTATCCTCGCCAGACCCCACCTGGTGGGAGTATACTGGGTAGAAATATTAGTTGTTGTTGTTGTTGCCAAAGCTCCCTTTCTTTGCTCTTAAGAATAACATTAACAAAAATGGCTATTTGTTAACTTGATAAATTTTCTGCGGTACACAAAGATTTCTGTTGAAGGAAAAGGTCAGTGTCTCCATATAGATGGTTAATGGAAAAAACCAAAAGGAAACACACGAGAGAAAAAGGCGTAAGCTGCTATTACATTATCATCACTTTGATGGCTCACCAACACCTTTTCTCTCGACTGTCATTTACTTCAGATATTATAACCATGCTATACTTCGTAAACTTTAGGTAACACAGGGCCAGTAAAAATACTAGATTGAAAATACAAAAAGATCTTGATATTATAAAGTTAAGTCTTCTTGCTACTTAAACAATGTAGGTTGGAGCATATAACTGCTTGGGCGTTGAGTGTTCCGCTGCTTGAGGGAATACGTGAGAGGATCGATGTTGATCAAAAGTGGGTTATCTTCAATACAATGTGTTATTGGTGCTCTTCCATCCTTTCTTGCGCAAGACCACACCCCCAATCAAATTCTGTCGATTCTGTTCTATTCTCAAACAACGATAGTACCCTCTTTTTAGCGTGTAGTATGTCTGGTCCTTCTGGGTCGCTTGACCCAGGCTCATGACACTTCGTAATGGCTTGTCTGGAGTCCAATGGCTCTCTAAAGATTCGATGTACTGGTACCTGACACCAACAGATTGGGAAGGAGAAAAATAATGTTATAGGGTCTAACCACCGTGTTAAAAAAGCGTAGATGCATGATGAAATATTTCTAAACATTTTTCATTATACAACACCATACCAGATAAGTCATAGTTAAATATTGAAACGGAAATATAGTGGGATTTACTACGCAGTTAATTCAATGTGGAAAATGTATAACATGAAGTTTTGGACGTACAATCCAAATAGCTCAAAGTGCAAAGCATTCATTGGAACGATCACCCCACCTATTGACACGAGAAATATTTGTTCTAGCTGTTCAGACTTCAGAGGAACTCAGCCAAACAAATTCTGCAGCCTTGTTAGCTAATGGCCTGAACAATGTGGATCTGAAAATAGTACAAATTGTGCAACAACTTGAATAGGCAGCTATGATTTTTTACATACTTTCCACCTGTTAAAAGAAGAGGGATTAGTACAAGTTTGTTATGCCAAGAAAAACTAAGCTTAGCCCTCAATGCATCAGTTCGGACTTCGGATATAAGAACCTTATGATAATGTAGTGTCCCATTATAAGAACCTCACAGAAATTTTAGAAATCACATAAATCTTTTCAATGATCAATTGTAAGAGTTGTTATTCATGTTAATACGGTATTACAACCGTTAGCAATTGTAATCAATCAACGCAAAGATGCTAAAAGATAAGGTGACTTGAGATGTAGGACATCACTTACTCGAAAAATTTAGCTCTACCCCAAAAGGCACCTAGGGTTCCAGCTATGTTGGAACGAGTAAGAAATTTAAACCACATTTAAACTTCGATTTGTTTCAACAGATAACAATTCGACTTACAGGCAAACAAAGCAAATAAGGAAATGCAGACATCTTCACAATGTCACTTTTATGTAAATTCACAAAGTGCAACAAGGTACCACAGTAAATTGTAAACTTCATATTTTGCAGAATTAAGTTTCTGGCATATACATGAAAACATTCAGCTGAATCCTAAATACTAGTAAATGAAAACTTTGTTTAACAGGAGAGGTGATAGCCAAGCATTCCACAGCCACAAGAATCCGAACTGATACCTCATTCCTCACAACTGGTATTTTCACAAATTTCTATCAGCAGCTAACCGCGATCCGAGGGTCTATCGGAAACAGCGTCTCTACCTTCACAGGTAGGGGTGAGGTCTGCGTACACATTACTCTCCCCAGACTCCACATGTGGGATAACACTGGGCTTGTTGTTGTTGTTGTTGTTGTAGCTAACCGTGATCCCTAAATTCCTATTCTCATTAGGGCAGTTCAGTGTAAAAATTGAGAAGTTAAGCTCCTCAATAAGTTCTGTCGAAAAAGTATAGCTATGGTTTTTGGTTTCAGTTAAAGAAAAGAAAGTTAAAACTACTATGAACTGACCATACTGTAAGCTATGGTGCAGTCATGGTTATGTTGCACAAACATTCTTTTTGGTTTGTTTTTGAGAAGGTAACATATTTATATTTAAAATATAGACGGCATAAAATTGCACAAACATTCTTAACTAGTAGAGCATTCTATGTAGCTGGGGGATCTTTTAATTCCTACTATAGAGCATCGTTTGGAGGAAAGAAATTAGTCAAACAGAGAAAAGGAAGTAGAGCATTCTGCGTAAACACATTGCAATCTCAATATCCAATTCAAAGCAAAAGAGAAAATGAAATTAAGAAGGAAAAAGTTTCACGTATGCATAAAGTTAATATATTGGTCAGGGAGTTGAATATATATATATAAAAGAAGTTTCACCTCAGCAGAAAATATCATATCATCTGTTTGTGATCAGATAGAAGTTACAGAATCGGCAAGAAACAAAACAAGGTTTAGCATACAGTAGGACAAATCAAAGCATAATATTCAGCCACGAGAGATTCATTTGATCAGCTATTGTAAAAGTACCTGCAGTTTCCCACCTATGGTTACGTGTGCTGTTATAATTTGGCATTACTCATTGTAACAGCATAACTCAATCAAAACCGAAACCTAATTGTTTAATACGTGGATCGACAATGGTTCTATAAGTTTCACCATCAGGAACTACACCTCGAAGCACCATATAGTCGTGGAGCTCAACAACCTCCTCTGCACTTGTCTTCTTATTCATACTCGTGAGAAGTGTTGTGTAAGTTATGCAATCCGGCAATATACCTTGAGTGATCATGAGACACATCAGTTCTTTTGCATGTTCAATCAGCCCCAACTCGCACATGAAATTAATCAAAATAATATCCTCTCTTTTCTCATTTTCAAGAATAAATGCAATGCTTTGTCAATCTTCATGCTGATGCAATACCCATTCAACAATGTATTGCAAGTGATCACATCATATAAAGATGTTTCCTTTAGCTCCTCTACCAACAGTTCCGCTGCATCTACTGACACTTCTTTGCATAAACCATCCAAAATAGAATTGTATACCACTAAGTTGGGATTTTTCTTCGCCTTTATAATATCGTCATATACCTCAAAAGCTCTATTAATATTGCCTTCTTTGCAGTATCCGTCGATCATAGTACCATATGTCACTACGTCCGGGATTAGACCACGAACAAACATGCTGCACACGAGTTGATGTGCCCCTAATATTTTCTGGCTTTTGCAAAGATAGTCAATGAGAATATTGTGCGAAAAAGCATCTTCCACAAGGTTCTTTTCCACAACAGACTTATGATAACTAAGAGCTTCATTTATGCGACCATTCCTACATAGTCCTTTCTCAAGAATTGAATGGGTGAATTTGTCTGGAGATATATACTTTTCAATCATGTCAGACAGTAAACTAGAAGCTCCATTGACATCTCCTTCAACGTAAAGCTGGTGAATTACGGTGTTGTAAACTACTGAATTAGGCATCAACCCTTTCTCAACCATTGCATTGCAAATCCTAAATGCCTCCTCCAGCATTCCACTTCTTGAGTAGCCAGCGACCAAGGTTGCATAAGTTCTTACATTAGGTTCTAAACCCATCTCAATCATTTCGTCCAAAAATCGCTCTCCAATTGCTACACTTCCTAACTTGCAATATCCATTAATGAGACAATTACACGTAACTGTATTAGGAATCACACATCCCCACGACATGATCCCTATGTTCCTAACTAGCTTCAATGCCATATCAAGTTCACCTACCCTACAAGCACCATCTACGAGCATGTTGAATGTAACAACATTCGGCATTATCCCACACTTCAACATCTTATATAACACCGAAATAGCTTCTAATATTTTACATTCTTTACAAAGGGCATAAATAACCAAATTAAAGGTATACACATTCTCAGAGTAACCATATGAAACCATTTCTTTATACATCAACCAAAAATGACATACATTATCTACTTTAACTAGATGATTCAAAAAATTATTCCATGCATGAATTGAAACAAAATAGCCCTCTATCCTCAACTTCTTGATTACACTATATGCACCATCACTTGCCCCGAACTCCGTACAAGCCCGAACCAACGTATCAAAAACTGCATTACATGTAAAACTAACATCATAAGTATCCAACAATACTTCCAAAATTTCCAAAGGTGAATTCCCTCTACTTATCATTAACTCTTTTATCAAGAACAAAGCCTCATCATAATTTTTACAACTCACCAATGAATAAATCACAATGCAACAACTTCCCAAAGAATTCAACACACTTTTACTAGCTGAAATTCTCTTGTAAATCTCTAAAACTACATGGTGAGAGCTGCCAAACTCGCGAAAAACACGATAAATAACAGAGTTTGTGAGAGTTGAAGACATTTGGTCCCAGAATTTCCATTTCTTTTCCCTCAAATTCACACAAACTGCTTTGAATAAGATGTCTTCTGTATTTGGGTTTGTGAATTGCTGACCTAAATGAAGAGTTCTGACAAAAAGATTCCTCCTTTGTAACCTAAACAAGCTTAACACCATTGACTGACCAACACCCACTTGTAAAATAGCCTTGTTTTACCAAAACTTTGAAGAAAAATCAAGAACTGAGTTGAAAGAGTTCACCTTTGAAATGTAAAAGAAGCTTAACACCATTGATTGAACAATACCCACTTCAGAAATAGTCTGATTTTTGAAAATTATTAAGAAAAATCAACCCAATTGAAAAAGATAAAAGTAGAATGCAATTATACAGACCATAATATGGCCGGGAAATGGCTAAAACCCTGAACCCTTTTTCTGGTAGAAAGTACATCAGCTAGCCGCTTTGAGGGGGTGATTTACATAAATAGCCCTCAAAGTGTATGACTTGAATTTTTGTCCCGCGCGTGTTCATCGGGCGCTTTGAGTGGTGAAGTACATAAATAGCTCTCAAACTGTAAGTGTATGATCTTGATTTTTCGTCCCAGACGTGTTCCACGGGCACAATTTCAAGTTTAATAATTGTTCCTAGCTTGTTCATGGGTAGCATTTTAACTTTTGACATTAACATTCTGGCTATGGCCCTATAGAAGCTAAAAGTTAAAAACCGCCTCAAAGAGTGTCTTATTCGGTATTTCATTTTTTTGGGGGGGGGGGGGGGGGGGGGCTTTTAGCTCCTCAATTTAACATTATCTAGTTTTTAAAAATTATTTAACTTTTAACAAATTTCGAACGGCTCATGCAGTTGCTGTTTCTTCTTGTTCTTGCATTCAGGTCAACTCAAACCATCAGGTCTGCGGTTTGAAACTTCAGACCCTTGATTCTCAGCTTCAGACCCGATGAAGTTAATTGTAAGGTGGTTAAAATTTAAAATATTGTAAATCTTGATTATTTTTTAAATAAGGATCCTAAAAATGGTTATTTGTGCACATCCCTGTATATCTGCAGGCTGAGCCTATATGAGCATAGTTAGCCTTGCAATTTACAAAACAATATTTGTATCTCAAGAGGGCTTTAAAACCCTAACTCTTTTCTTATCTTGGTTGTTTTCATTTTCTATTTTTTTAACCTTATTTTCTTCAAATAGTTGTTATAAGATTGAGGAAATAAAAGAATGCAGAGATTGTGTGTGTCGGCATTGTGCTGTAATTGATGCACTTTTGTCGAAAGAGTTCTCTGCAATATTGATTTTTTGAGGAAAATGGGCAGTTGTATTTCAGCTATTTCACTTGGAAATTTCAACAATCATTTTCCCCACATTTTTAAATTTTTTTCTTTAGACCAAAATGTGTTTCCTAATTATCTTATTTGGCATTACGACTAATTGCATCGAATACCCGTTTTAGGATCACTCAAGCACAACACAAATTTAAGATTTAGATTTTATTGGTTCAGATACGCAAGTGTATCATATTTCATTTAATTTAAGAACAAAATTTATTATTTATACATATTTAATAACTTTCTATGCATAAATAGGTTCAGTTGACGTCATGGCTTCTACTCTCTATATCGTTTAACCAGAAAATAAGAATTTCGGTCAAAGTGTAATTATTAATTATAGAAAAATTCGGACTACTGATAATCAAATAAAGAAATGGTTGAGTAACAAGAAAAGAAAAATTGAGATCGAGAGAATAACAGAGTAAGCAGATTTTATGCAATGTAAATAAGTATATTTCAGCAATAATCAGCGTGCCCTATATAAATGTTATTTCTCTCCTTTTATAGCTATTTCCAAGTACTATGTTTCTTTCCCCTCATAATAGAGCTATTATGAGCAATTAATGACATTAATATTTCTGTTATAATTAACAATCGTAACTGTTTCGTGAAGATTCTATAATGCTTCCTCTCATTGATGCTCATTAATTGCAGATTATACGCATTTGTACTTTTTGCTTACTAGGTTCATTCTTCCGATGTCTCTTCAAATTATCAATAAATACGAATAATCGTCCATTCTTTATCTTCTAGTTTTCTTGCCCGTATATGTTAAGGCTACTAGCTCTTCGAATACTCTGCGCCAGTTATCATGCTTTTATTAATTCATGTGTCTTGACATGTCAACACATAATTAAAATCAAATGTTAACTTGATTTTTCCCGATACAGATAGTCCACACACTTGTCATTTATTCAACAATTGAATATTTGGGAAGTGGATCTCATTAAAGCGAGAAGTTTTGTCGCCATTATACCTTCTCCAAAATTGACGCTTTGCATGTCACTTCCATTTAATGCTCGTGGAACGTGGCGTCTTTTGATTTGGTTTGCAACTCTTCAGCGTCTTTTAGGATTTTTTTGCGGCTACATCAATTATGAAGTGACAATTTTCATTATGACGTTCTCATCATTACCTTTTTTGTTTAACGATTGCTTCTAAGAATAAATATATTATTTGTCTTTTCTTTCATAGAAAAGTTTTCCTTCTTTTTCTTATTCAATCTCCCTTTTCTCTCCGTATAGCTATGTCTTCTTCAAACCTTGATCTTCGTAAAATTCTTATTGTAGATGAACTTCCTCGTAGGTTACGTAGTTTAGGATCAACGTCCATTCAGGGTTCGCCTTCATCTTTACCTAGTTCTGCTCATCCTTCTAGTTCGCCTTCATCTTTACCTAGGAATTTATTGGTATCGGGCCTGTATTTTGGTTTCGGAGCCTGGTACATGTCTTATATATGGTTTAAGAAACGGAAGTCATTTGATATGTTTCGGACCCGTAGTTGTAAAAATTGATACTTTGAAAGTTTTGAGGTTTTTCTTAGAATTCTATGCTAAATTCGTTGTTAAAGATGTTATTTTGGCGATTTGATCGCAAGGATAAGTTCATATGATGTTTTGAGTTAGTATGCATGTTTGATTTAGAGCCCCCAGGGCTCAGGTGAATTTTGGATTTTGGAAGGTTTTAAACTTAGAAAAAGTTGTAGGTTTTCAGTTTCTTGTGTTCTGGTGTGTTGTTCTTCGAGTTCGCGGGAGGACTCTCGCGAACACGAAGTGTAAGTCAGGCTGAAAGTATTTTTCTTCTACACAAATGCAAAGCCTTTGAGGTGTTTCCCTTGGCGAAGGTGGACCTGCTATGTCCTTCTGCGAACATGAAGTGTAAGTTAGGCTGAAGGAATTTTTCTTCTACGTGAACGCAAAGCATTGGGGGTGTTTCCCTTGGCGAATACGGACCTACTATCACGAACTCGAAAGCCTTTGGGCCTGGGAAGGAGATTTCGTTCTACGCGAACGTGTCCATTGGCCCCCGAACACAAATGCTTGAGGAGTCAAAGCCCCACAAACGCGAGCCTCTAATCCCGAACGCGATGGCCAATTGGGCTTGACCCACCGCAAACGTGATGAAGGTCTGCCCTATGATTTTAAAATACAACCGAAAACAGGCAGAACCTCATTTATGTTATATTTTTGAAATTTGGGAGCATTGAGGCGATTTTCAAAGAGCAATTTCTTCCCTAAAACATTGGTAAATGATTCTTAGCCGTTTTCTTTCAATTTCCCATTGCATTTTTGTAAGGCCCAAGAAAACTTCGCTATGTAATTTAGGACTTCGTGGTGCTAGGTAGACTAATTATAATATTTTATGTTCTATTAACATAATGGGCATCAACTTAATTTGGTAAATAAGTGTGTAAGTCTTATGGTAAGTAATTTGGGGTCCAAGGGAAGGCCTAAGTCTAAGTCAAATTGGAAAATTTCAGGCTAAAATTCCAAATGGGTTTGCACAAGTCCACATTTTGAATGAGAATATCTAAATACGTATAAGATTTTATGTGATATGAAAGGTCTTCGAGTCTAGTTTCTAACGCTTTAGACCGTTCGTCATTTGGATATTCCTACACAAATTTATGATCAAATTATTTTGTGACTTTGAAAAATCTGAAGGACACTGTCTCTTCACAATCGATTGTCATTAGCTTCACAATCGATTATTCTGAGTTTTGAAAAACTTTGATTGACACTGCCTCATCACAATCGATTGTCATAAGGTTCACAATCGATTGTCATGCAGGTTTGAAAAACCTGATGCTCACTGCCTTAACACAATCGATTGTCATTAGGTCACAATCGATTGTCATGCAGTCTTGGCTTAACATAATCGATTATCATAAGTACATAATCGATTATCTTAGTCCAGTTTTTAGAGGCATGTTTAAAAATCATTTTGACTAATGAAAATATGCATGATTAAAATCATTTAGCATTAAATTAAATATGCATGATTTTGTAAAAATAATTTTACGAGAGAAGCCATGTCATGAGTCAAGTTGTCGGATCAAGAACACAATTAAGAACGACTCATTTAAACTATAAAACTTTGTCTTGTGCTTGAATCTCGTCATCCACCAATTGTGCGCTTGTACTTGAACTTCGTCATATATCAATTTGCGCTTCGTTTGTCATTCATCAAAACCTACACATAAGAACACACGTTTTAGTATAAAGCCTTGAGAACGTGTTTCCAACAATTTCCCCCTTTTTGATAATGGCAAACTTTAAGCGGGTTATGCAAATTAAACAGTTTATAAAGACGATTCAAGACAAGTAAAGATATGCAATAAGTATGCGATTAGTTCCCCCTCAATATATGAATTCCCCCTCAATTTAAGCTTATAAATATTGAGAGTGCATACACGTTATCTTCCCCCTTTTGCCATTAGCAAAAATAATATAAGAAGATGTCAAAGATGTAAATAAAACTTGTTTATTTATTGGAAAGAGAAAAACGTGATTACTTAAAGAGAGCACAATAACTCAAGTAATAGCATTACAATCGATTATTGATACGAGATAATCGATTATTAGACGACAGAAACCGATTTTTCTGAAGAAGACTTGATTATTGCGCATCATGCTTTATAATTCCCCCTACCTTTAGGGTGATACCTGCAAAAATTCGTTAGACGTCTCCGACGCTCAAGTTAAAGATCATGTAAGATAAAAAGATGCAATGCATGACTTAGATCAACGTGGAGTCAAGAATCCCGAGTTCACTACGAATTCAGAAGAAGGACTCTTTCTCTAGGGGCTTTGTAAAGATGTCGGCCAATTGGTCTTTGGTTTCAACAAATTCGATTTCGACATCGCCCTTGAGAACGTGATCTCTTATAAAATGATGTCTAATTTCAATGTGTTTTGTTCGCGAATGAAGAACGGGGTTCTTCGTCAAGCATATGGCACTAGTATTATCACATCTAAGAGGGATATGATCAAGACTTAGGCCATAGTCCAAGAGTTGTTGTTTCATCCATAGGATTTGAGCGCAACAACTCCCCGCGGCTACATATTCAGCCTCAGTTGTGGACAACGCAACACTTACTTGTTTCTTGCTAAACCAAGAAGCGAGAGAGCTACCGAGCAAATGGCAAGTGCCACTAGTGCTCGTGCGGTCAAATTTGCATCCAGCAAAATCGGAGTCGGAATAGCCAACGAGTTGGCATGAAGAACCTTTGGGGTACCATAGACCCACATTTGTAGTACCAGCAAGGTACTTCAAAATCCGTTTTACCGCAGTAAGGTGAGACTCCTTCGGACACGATTGATAACGGGCGCATAAGCACACGCTAAACATGATGTCCGGACGACTAGCAGTAAGATAGAGAAGAGAGCCGATCATACCTCGATACTTCTTAGTGTCGACTTCCTTACCTTTCTCATCTTTGTCTAGATGATCGGATGTGCTCATGGGAGTCGCCATTGCTTTTGCATTGTTTATTTCAAATCATTTCAGCAATTCTTTGCAATATTTGGCTTGGCAAATGGACGTACCTTCTTTCATTTGCTTTACTTGTAATCCCAAAAAGAATCTTAACTCACCCATCATAGACATCTCAAATTCGCTTGTCATTAAATCGGAAAATTCCTTGCATAAGACATTGTTAGTAGCACCAAATATGATATCATCCACATATATTTGAACTAATAAAATATCATTGTTTTTATGCTTAACAAAAAGGGTGGTGTCAACTTTCCCCCTAGTGAAATCATTTTCCAATAGAAATTTACTCAATCTTTCATACCAAGCTCGGGGAGCTTGTTTTAAACCGTAGAGAGCCTTTTTGAGTTTGAAAACATGATCGGGAGATTTAAAATCTTCAAAACCGGAGGGTTGTTCAACATAAACTTCTTCTTGTATAACACCATTTAGAAAAGCACTTTTCACATCCATTTGATATAAATTGAAATTCATAGAAGAAGCAAAAGCGAGCAATAGACGAATAGCTTCTAATCTAGCTACGGGAGCATATGTTTCTTCATAGTCAATACCCTCTTCTCGATTATAGCCTTTTGCTACAAGCCTAGCTTTGTTTCTAGTGATTACACCATTTTCATCTAGTTTGTTTCGAAAAACCCATTTCGTACCAATTATGGTATGATTTTCGGGTCTTGGCACCAAATCCCAAACGTCATTCCGTTTGAATTGGTTAAGCTCCTCTTGCATTGCCAAGGTCCAAAATTCATCCCCAATTGCTTCGGAGATGGTTGTTGGTTCAATTTGAGACACAAAAGCAGTATGTCCTAAGGTGTTCTTAAGGAGTTTCGGGTACTTACCTTTTCTCCGACGTCGCCAATTACCTGTTCGAGAGGGTGATCTTTAATTGTCCTCCACTCGTTAGGCATTTTTGTTTCATTCTCCAATTGTGGCGCTTCCTCCGTTGGTTGTTTCAAAATTTCGTCTTGATTTTCTTTAGGCGTTTCCTCTTGTATTTTGTCTTTCAAGCTATCTAAAATACCTGCAAGATCAAGACCGGTATCCTTTCTCGCCAAGCGAGCATTATTTTCGGCAAATACAACATGAGGGGATTCCTCCACAGTTTCGGTTCTTTTATTAAAAACCCTATATGCTTTGCTACGTGAGGAATAACCAATGAAAATTCCCTCATCGGACTTAGCATCAAACTTTCCCAATTGATCTTTGCCATTGTTATGAATAAAACATTTACAACCGAATACTCTAAAATGGGAGATATTTGGTTTCCATCCCTTGTAGAGTTCATAAGGGGTCTTCATGAGTATTGGCCTTATGACTACTCTATTTAAGATGTAGCATGCGGTACTCACGGCATCCGCCCAAAAATGTTTGGGAATCTTGGCCTCTTCGAGCATGGTTCTAGCCATCTCTTCGAGACACCTATTTTTCCTTTCCACCACCCCATTTTTTTGTGGTGTACGTGGAGCGGAAAAGGTATGCTCGATACCAAGTTCGTCACAACAGTCCGCAAAGAGATTGTGATCAAACTCTCCCCCATGATCACTTCTAATTGAAGTGACGGTTGTTTCCTTCTCGTTTTGAACATGCTTAAGAAAATATTTAAAATTCTGAAAGGCATCACTTTTATTGGCAAGAAATAAAGTCCAAGTAAATCTAGAATAATCATCAACAATCACAAAAGCATAACAATTTCTTCCTAGACTTTCAATGCGAGATGGTCCAAATAAATCCATGTGAAGCAATTACAATGATCTAGAAGTTGAAACAATATTTTTGGATTTGAAAGATGCTTTTGTTTGCTTCCCTTTTTGACATGAATCACAAATAGAGTCATCTTCAAATTTTAAATTGGGAAGGCCAATAACTAAGTTTTGAGAAATCAATTTGTTCAAAAGATGCATGTTGATATGTGCTACTCTACGATGCCATAACCAAGTATCATCCTCTTTACTCATAAAACAATCAACATATTCGGGTGAGGAATTTGCAAGATCAACCATATAAATATTATCCACTCTAAAACCACGAAGGATAATTTTAAAATCACTACGTCTAAACACTAAGCATTCATCCGAATCAAATAGGGCAAGATTTCCCTTGTCACATAATTGACTTATGCTCAAGAGATTATGCTTTAAACCTTTCACAAGTAATATATGCTTAATAGAGGAATTTTCATCCTTACTGACCGATCCGATGCCAATAATCTTTCCTTTATTGTTATCCCCAAAAATCACACTTCCTCCTTCTTTGTGTTCTAGTTAAAGGAATTTGGATTCGTCTCCCGTCATATGTTTGGAGCATCCACTATCAAGGTACCATAGTACACTTGATCCCTTCAAACACACCTACAAAACAAATTAATGCGTTTTAGGTACCCATGCCATTTTGGGTCCTTGAGGGTTAGGCATATTATAATGATGCGATTGAGTGATATGTCTATGTCGTGTAAAGCATGCAGGGGCAATATGGCCAATGCGTCTACAATAATGACAAGTCACGTTGGGGTTATGCATCCTTCTAGGTTCATAGTAACTTGATGGACGAAAATGAATTGCTCTATTTTCATTATGACTATTGCACATTTTATGAGAACCATTTCTCCTACTATTAGTTCTAAAATGAGCAGCGTTTCTAGAGTAATGGTCATGTCTAGATGTTCTAAGAGGTTCAAAACTCTTTCTAGTGTTTGGCCTAGAATATGCATCATTTCTAGGGTAGTCATTTCTAGGTTTTCTAAAATGTTCAACACTTGGTCTATCATGCATATTTGTTCTAGGATTAATATTTCTACGATAAGCATTTGTTTTATTAATCCTAGGTTGAGCCTTAGATGGTTGGGATTTGGCGTCAACCTTTTCTTTAGGCTCATTCTTAAAGCCTATGCCATGCTTGGTTGATTTCAAATTAACAAGGACCTTATTCAAATTTTTGTGGGAAGAATTAAACTTATCTAAGGTACCTTTAAGTCTATCTACCTCATTTTCGAGATGCATGCAAGAAGAGCAATTTTTAATAGAACTTTCGGGCTTGTCGGCGCTTCTTTTTCCGAAAAACTTGTTTTCCTCTTTCAGCTTCTCATTTTCTAAAACCAGTTTTTCTAACTCCTTTTCTTTCAAAGAAAGCTGTTTTTGAAAATCTTTTTCTTTTAGAGAAGCATTTTCTTTAATTCTCTCGACACTTTTTGAAGCTTTAATAAATTCAATATATAGCTCATCAAAAGCAGTTCGCATTTCTTCAACAGTAAAGAAATTTTTAGAAGAGATTTGACATACCTCATCTTGTTTGTCTTCTTGCGCCATAAGACAAAGGTTTGCCGCTTCGTCTTCTTCTTCTTCGCTTGACTCATCTCCGGAGTCTCCTCCCCAAGAAATGTATGCGTGTTGCTTCTTAAAAGGTTTCTTCTCCTTTTTGATGTTTGGGCAATTTGATTTGATGTGCCCGGTTTCACCGCATTCATAGCACTTTATTTGCTCGCCTTGCTTTTTGCCCTTTCGTTCATACTCCTTTCGCATGAACTTTTGAAATCTTTTGATAACGAGTCCAAACTCGTTGTCTCCGTCCTCATCAACTTGAGGTTGGCTTGTGCTTGCCTTAAGCGCTATTCTTTGCCTCCTTTGATCATCAACAAGCGGGTTAAGTATTGTAGATTCATAAGTCTTAAGGTTACCTCTTAATGCGTCGATTGTGACATTTGAGACGCCTATGGATTCTTGAATTGCGTCGGCCTTTGATCGCTATGCCGGAGTGAGACTTCTAAGAATTTTTCGAACAAGTTCTCTATCCGTGAATGTCTTCTTGAGGGCATGTAGGTCATTTAAGATTATTGAAAATCGTTCGAACATTTCATCCACCTTTTCACCTTCCTTCATGTGAAATAATTCATAAGCATGGGTTAGGAAATCAATTTTAGCTTCCCTTACTTGGTCCGTACCTTCGTACATAATTTCCAGCTTGTCCCACATTTCCTTTGCCGTTGTGCAACACGATATTTTCCTGTAATCGTCAGCATTTACAGCACAATATAATAAATTAATTGCTTTAGCATTATTTTGAACCTTTCGGATATCATCCGCGTCATATTCTTCTTCGGACTTGGGAACCCATTCGTTTTCAACCTTTTTGGTTGGAATTTGATTTCCCTTCGTTATCACCTTCCAGAGATGAAAGTTGTTTGCTTGAACGAAAATTTTCATCCTCTCCTTCCAGTACGTGTAGTTTGTACCGTTGAATAGAGGTGGTCGTGTGGAGCATTGTCCTTCATCAATTCCTGCAAAAGAGTCACGAGTAGAAGCCATGGAAGTTTCTCTCAAACTGTTAAGTCTTCAGAGAGTTGGGCTCTGATACCAATTGTTAGATAATACGCTTAACGCTAGAGGGGGGGTGAATAGCGTTATAATAAAATTTAGCGTAAACTTGCGGAAATTAAAATTTGCAGGAAATAATTAAGTGCGTTAAATAAACAAAAGGAAAGAACGCACCGATGTATTCTAGTTCACCACAACACGTGGCTAGTCCAGTCCCCGAGAGACTCTCTCGAGATTTTCCACTAACTTGTCAAGCTTACGGGTGCTCAACAAACCTTTACAACTTAAGGACACACGCCTTAACACCTTTGCTCGGAGATACAACACTCCAAGACTTCAACCAAGGAAACACAAGTTCCTTACAACAAGAGAATCACAATTCTCCTACAAGTGTACAAAACACTAAACACTCAAACAAAACACTCCTTAATGATAGTATGCAAGCTTATAGCAATAGAATGATCAGTTGTTGTGTGTTGTTGTTTTTAAAACACTGAAATGAAGCTGTATTTATAGTTGAAAAACTTGGCATTACCGTTGCCTAATTGCCAATTAAGAGTTGCTGATTTTACTCTGTGATAATCGATTGTCAGGAAGCCACAATCGATTGTTTGCCAATCGTTCCAAAAATCAATCCCAGATTTTACGCTTAACAATCGATTGTCCAAGAGCAACAATCGATTATTGGCAACGTTCAAAAAATCATTTCCAGATTTTACGTAAAACAATCGATTATACCAAATCAATAATCGATTATTCAGCAACGTTCAAAAAATCCTTTCCAGATTTTAATTTCAACAATCGATTGTACAAAATCAATAATCAATTATTCAGCAACGTTCAAAAAATCTTTTTCAGATTTAAATATCAACAATCGATTACCTGACGGTATTTGAAAACTTTACGACAACGGTCAGCTTCACAATCGATTGTGCAAAGTTAACAATCGATTATTTATCAGATTTTGAAAATCATTTTAGACACTGCCTCGTGACAAACGATTGTTATATACTCACAATCGATTATTTAATAACTTTGAAAAAGTCTGGAAGTCACTGCCTCAACACAATCGATTGTCATAAGTTCACAATCGATTATTTTGTGACTTTGAAAAATCTGAAGGACACTGTCTCTTCACAATCGATTGTCATTAGCTTCACAATCGATTATTCTGAGTTGTGAAAAACTTTGATTGACACTGCCTCATCACAATTGATTGTCATAAGGTTCACAATCGATTGTCATGCAGGTTTGAAAAACGTGATGCTCACTGCCTTAACACAATCGATTGTCATTAGGTCACAATCGATTGTCATGCAGTCTTGGCTTAACATAATCGATTATCATAAGTACATAATCGATTATCTTAGTCCAGTTTTTAGAGGCATGTTTAAAAATCATTTTGACTAATGAAAATATGCATGATTTAAAATCATTTAGCATTAAATTAAATATGCATGATTTTGTAAAAATAATTTTATGAGAGAAGCCATGTCATGAGTCAAGTTGTCGGATCAAGAACACAATTAAGAACGACTCATTTAAACTATAAAACTTTGTCTTGTGCTTGAATCTCGTTATCCACCAATTGCGCGCTTGTACTTGAACTTCGTCATATATCAATTTGCGCTTCGTTTGTCATTCATCAAAACCTACACATAAGAACACACGTTTTAGTATAATGCCTTGAGAACGTATTTCCAACATAATCTTCCTATTTTCATGACCCGGCCTCATTTTAGTATATAGGCTTTGGGGTTCATTTTGGCGTGATTGAATGAGCATTCTAGAGAGGTGAGAGAATTTTATAGGTAAAAGGAGGAACCTAGCATTTAAATCATCCTATCTTGCATCAATCTTCAAGAATCAAAGAATCCAATCACAAGTTCTTCATTTAAGAGGTAAGGTTCTATACATCAGGCTTTAATTTCAAGTTTTGGGTATAAGATGGGATTATTGAGGTATGATTCTTGGGTGTAATGGCATTATGTATACATTCATGTACAAATTAGGTTTGAGAGAAGATTGTTGAATATAAATAAGTAAATATTGGGTTGGGGAATGAAAGAAACCTTGTAAAAGAGATCTGAAATCAAGATGCTCAACTAGTATTTGATAAAATGCTCAAATGAACTAAAACCATGAATACCTTCCTATTTTGTATTCAGTTTTATTATGTCTCAAAGTAGATTGGGATTGCTATAATTTTCGAAACGTAGTAGAAACTTAAGGAATACTCTTTTAGGTATGTATGTCTACGACCCCCTTCTCTTAGAAATTGAGCTTCCTTGGCGCCCGTGCAAATGTTGTAAGTTCAAAACATGATTGATGCAGTACTTGTAATTTTAAATGAATTGACGTTGTGAAATGTATATGGAAGGTACTTCTTCATGTGTTTAATATGTTTCTATTTGTAAATAGAGGATATGTGTAGACCATGATCTATGTGCTAAATGCCTAAATGTCATGCCAAGATTTTGTTGGGATTAATATGCCAAACTAGATGAATTCCTCTCCATGCTTATGACTTAAATTGCTTTAGTATGTGCCTATGGTATTAAGTGGCAAAGTAAATGCTGAAAATGGGAACAATGTGAAACGTGAGCTATGAAATGTGGTAATTGTGGCCTCAAGTGCCGATGAACTAATACATGTGTAACCAAAGATTGGAGTGAGATGATTAACGAAAAATGGTAACATTTCGGGGAGATGACTTAGCCGATGAGAACGTGTTCGGAAGCTATGTTATACACATGTGGTGGTAATGTATTGATGATTGGAATTGGAAAGTGAGAATAAAATAATAGTAACGTCTCGGGGAGACGGCTTACCGATTGGGCCATGATCGGACTCCGCTCAAGGAAGCAGTGGCAATGTGGATAATGATGCAACAATGTGGGATGCTCCAATCTGATACTTCAGAAATTATGAGAAAACTATGTGAACCGTTTATATTGTTGACGTGGTGCTCATTTGAAGCTTTATTGTTCTTATGATTTCTTTTACTCATGTATGGTTGTTCTTTCTAACTGGATGATATTTAGTTATATATACTAATGCTATTTGATGGCACTAATGTCCCTTTTACCGGGGGCGCTACGTCTTTAAATGGATGTAGGTGTTTCTATAGCAGGAAGTGTTGGTCGCAGCTAGTGCCGCATCATACTTTCAATTGACTTGGTGAGCCCCACTTTGTTTCGGAGTCTTGTTTCATCTATTCATCATGTACTTTGTATTTGAGGTATTGACGAAGCCTTGTTGCTGGAATTTTCATATTACATTACTCTTCAGTTATGTTTAGAGGCTCCATAGATAGGTTGTGGGTAGTGTTGGGTTGGAATTAAAGTAAAAATATTGATGTTTTCTAAAGATTTATAAAACTTGTAATATTTTGATAATTATGTTTAAGCTGCAAATGGAAATGAAATGGAAGTTTTTAATGAAATACTTACTAAGTATGATTAATGGAATCCATCTTCTATTTATAAATGGATTAGTTTGGGTAGAATGAAACCTAACAGACTTGCTCAGTCGGGTTTATCCGGTTTAGCGCCTATCGTGCTCCTCGATTTTTGGGGTGTGATAATTTCATCAACTTTCATCCTAAAATCTTGGATTTTATGGTAGAAATTAGGAATTTTGGTAGAGTTAGGGCCTTTTGATTAGTTGGGATTCAGACCTTGTTTTTGGGTCGGATTTCGAAACTAATTGTGTATTTGGGCTCGTATGTGAATGGGTGATCGAGTTTTGGTTCGAACCTCGAGTTTTGACCAAGAGGGCGTAGGGTCAATTTTTGACTTTATGGGGAGAATGATATAAAATCTATAATTAAGCATTGGGTATGATCTCTTTAGATTTTATTGATGTTGTTAAATCAATTTGGACTAGATACGAGTTGTTTGGAGAGGCTTTAGTTGGCCGTAGAAGTTTGAGGTAAGTATTTGGTCTAACCTTAGCTTGCGATAATAGGAGTTGTGTCCTATTTCTACTTGTTACTTGTTGAGTACGATGCATAGGCATGGTGATGAGCTTCTATACGTTGGTGTTAAGCATAATTGTGAGTCGTAGATTGAAATTGTTGTGTTCTTAATAAATACTACGAATGCTTAGGTTGTTGATTCTCTGTGTTGAGAAAGGATTATGATTATTCTCGTGGAAATTACTTATGATTGAGTATTGGTGCTAGTTGAGGAATTTAGATGTTGGAACAAGTTTGGTTATAACTGATTTTTCATTGCCGGGACGTATTTACTTATACCATCGATTCCCTTGCCGGGATAGTGTTATTTATTTATTGATCCCTTGCCGGGACTCCCTTTGTGATTTGGTGTTGAACTGTATATGTGGAACGTGTTGCAAGCTGCAACAATATTTTATTTGGATCAGGTTGCATGCCACCATAATATTATGTTTGGATCGGATTGCACGCCACAATAATAATATGATTGGATCGGGTTGCATGTCATAACAGTAATAAATGATATGGATCAAATTGCACGCCACAATAGTATTTTTATAATTTAGATCGGGTTACGTCCTGCAGCTATAAATAATAAAAAAAAATACTTATTGATGGGTTACAAGTTCCTTACTCTAGAATTACTATTGATAAATGAGAATGGAGAGAATTTTTTTTTGTGAATTCTAAATTATGCCTATGTGTTTCTCTTGAATTACGATTGATAAATGACATTCCCCCGCAGCATGTCCCCCTTCCATCTTTACTTATTATTTCTATTTTATTTTTTGATGTATATTCTATAATTGTACATGTTTATTTGGTAGTAAGGTCCTAGCCTCGTCACTACTTCACCGGAGTTAAGCCAGAAACGTACCAATGCATGGGGTCGGTTGTGCTGATACTACACTCTATACTGTGTGTAGATTCTGAAGCGCCAGCTTTTGGATCATAGCTTGGGTGGCTGCCTTCAGTCCAGTCAGAGATCCCGAGGTAGTTCTGCATGCATCCGCAGGCCACAGTGATCTCTTCTATCCTTATATTATTTTTTCATTTACTTCAGAGTCTTTTTAGACAATTATTTGTATCATTCGTAGAGGGCCCATGATATTATGGCACCAGTTCTGGGTAGAGATGTATTTGGTATTGTCGTACTAGTTTTTGGCTAAGTTATCAGATTACGTCTTCTGAATATATTTAATTATTGTTAATATTTCACTGTTGATCGCATGTTGATTTAAACAGAAAAAACGGCTAAATAATAGAGTTAGTGAATCTATAGTACTCGGCTTGTATAGCTTTCACGAGTAGGCGCCACCACGACTCCCGAGAGTGGAAAATTCGGGTCGTGATAAATAGTTTGTAGATATATACTTTAGTCATCTTTCATAATTTTTTTAATTTATTACCTGTTAAACTATAAAAATGTCTAGAGAATTTTGCTAAGTCCTATAAAAGTACGTATATTATTGTATTCTACTTATACTAGTGGCTTTTACATGACATTTAAAATAATTATCGAAAATTAACTTAATCTTACCAATAACGAAGAGAAACTGACATGATTGGGATGATTTTGAAAGTATAATTTTGGCTATACATAATAGAATAACCGAAAATTTGATATACTATCAATTTTATAAAATAATTAGTCGAACAAAACCATTGAAACCCCTAAGTAATGCACATTTCTAATTCTTCTACAAAAATGTACAATCAAAGGAATTCATTTCATTGCCACTGCTCTTTTGTCGTCAATACTAATCTGCATCTCACCATCTCTGAGCAAAATAAAGGGCTAATACTCGAAATTTTGGTTGTACTTTGGACAACTTTGAAGACTTCACTACTTAAACAACTTCGCCATCTTCAGTACACACGACTTTGGAGGAAGATCAGCTATGAATGCTTCTTTTAGACACATGTACCTACTATTGAATGTGTCATACGTCAACCTGACGCCTCTTTTGTACAACCCATTCCAGGGAATTAACTAGTTCTAGCTCCACCCTCTCCCCACTTTTTGTCACGACCCACCATGAGGTTGTACCCGTAGTTCTTTTACTCTTGAAGACTAGCGTTGTTATGTGCCTAGTTTAAATGTATCTCCTTGTACTATGACATTGTAAACTTAATATAACTAGTTTCTTTTGGAAAAAAGCAATCCTCTCCATTCTCCCTCAGATTTTTTCCAAACCACCATGGCCAACATAGCAAAGAATTACAAAACACCTTGCTAATCCAAAACCCCAATTTCTTTCAAAGCATCCATAAGACATATCATCAACACAAAACTATGGTCATTCGGCAAACTCAAGATTCGAAGTTATGGGTTTCTATAAGTTAATATTCAATAATAACGAGGTTTGTAATCAAATATTTACAAATATTTATAAATTTCTTAGAGAAAAGGGTAATAAATATTCTTCTACTATGCAAAAAGGACCAATTATGTCCTTCGTTATACTTTCGATCTATTATTGCACTCGACGTTACAAAATTGGCAAAAAAAAGAATTACCCCTCCACCATTAAAGCCCTCCATCACGGACACCACCATCTGATGTGGCCTGACATTTTGCTGAGGCGGTCACCACATGGTATGTCACTGACACAGTACTGCTCTGATCCCATTTTACCACCTCCCTAACTTTTTCCACCACCACCTCACCTTGCACCCAATCATTGCCATCATCCTCTTTTACTATTTAGCTTACTTATGAAAATTAATGAGGGGAAAGTTTGCTCTTAAAGAAATCGAAATTTCACTTCCATGAAAGGAAATTATATGTGGACACATTTTAAAGTGGGCTAAAACAAAGTAAGAAACTGAGGAAGCAGAGTCATATGGCAAGTTGTAAGGTATTACCTCAAAAAATATCTCTTCCATAAAATCCTAATTATTTTTTGGTGTCGTCTCCTTTGATCTCAGCTTTCTGAAACCAAATAATAGAGTAGGCAGACTTTTAATGGGTTATTTCAATAGGTCTGGTTAGCAATCATTAAAACATTCTCTGGTGAAGGATTTGATGCAAAATTTCTTTCTTAGCACTATTATAGTTGACATCATCATCAACAATGGAGAACCTGCCGAAAGATTACAGAATAAACGAGGGTATTTTTCTGATAAACTTTTCCAATAAAATTTCTCTTTTTAAATTACATATAGAACAAATGTGGGCCTTTTCTTTTCGATCCAATTACTTCTACTTTTAATATGATTCTGCAGATTTTTATGCTTCAAGGCTTGACATAGTTAGTACTTGCCAAATGTTACAAATAAATTGTGTAGATTTCAGTTGGTTTTGGTTTATGTTCTGTTATTGGATGCAATATATTTGAATATAGATGGTATATGCATTTTGGGTGAAGGGAAAGGGGGTTATAGAAGTTGGGGAGGGGTATTTTGGCGGCCATCTCAGCGAAATGTCCCACATCAAATGGAGGTGTCAATGATAGAGGGGGCAAACGGCAAAGGGGCATTTCTACACCAGTTTTATAACGCCGAGGACAATAATAGACCAAAATTATGATGGGGGATACAAGTGATATTTTCTGCATCGTAGAGGTATATTTTTTACCCTTTTCTCAATTTTTCTTAATACATATACAAGTTTGAACGAAAGCTACTTAATTCACATACACTCTAGATCAACTCATGAGTCATCCAATCCTTTCTTTCCTCCCTAATTCAACCCCTACCCAGTCTTAGCAATGCTTGATTTTTATATTCAAATGCTTTATTGCCTGTTAGTATTACTTTTTGAATTTGTTTCTTTCTATTACCAGGTCTACAACTATGCAACTCAAGAACTCAACTGGGCAATACAGAATTAGAATTCATTATATTAGAACTTCTCATATATTCATGTAATTTCTTATATATTTTTGCCATTTCTAATTAATTAGAATCTACTACTTTCCTGTTCAAGACTTGGTACCATACCACAATTCTTAAATATCGCATCAAAGTATGAAATTCCAAACCCTAGCACCAATATTAACAAGAGTTTTGGGAGTAACATATTGAGTTTTACAAGGGTAATCTACACAAGTTTGGTATGTAAGTGCACCATTAAAGCTCCATAAGAAAGAACAGGATCACTTTATGCCTAAATATAAATATAATTGACTATTTTATATCTTTATCTTCCACAAGAAAAACTATATTTTTGTATATTTTCTTGTTATGGTTGTTACTTGTTCTAAAGTAGATATACCATCTTTGGAAATATTATAAATTATCTTGGTAAACACACGTTTTCCTACTTTTTCCTTTCCAAATAAATATGGTTCAAATATTGCAAAACATAATAGGATTGCATTGTTGTTGTAACTTTATGTCCCTCATTCGTTGTATTATTTGCTCACATTATCTTATTATATTACTGTTGTTGTTGTTTCTCTATCACTCGATCCATTTATATTCTTACCAATAGGTTGTTGTTATTGTTATTTTATAATAGAATCAAGGGTTGATTGAGTTGGTTGAATAAGTGGTATCACACGTAGGCAACCTGAGATGAACTATCTCAGGTATGAAGTTACTCAGTGCACACTCAAAGGATAATTGTTGTTGCATTGTTTCTCTATTGCTCGTTCTTTTTACGTTCTTTCCGATAAGTTGTTATTGTTGTTCTATAATAGAATTAATGGTTGATAAACTTGGTTGGATAAGTGGTATCCCACATAGGCAACCTGAGACGAAACTTCTATCTCAAATATAAAGTTACTCAGTGCGCACTCGAAGAGTAATGGTTATGCGTTCCCTCGGAAATTATCAGCGGAATAGAGACAGTAGCTTGCAATATAAAGCGAAGTTACAAATATAAGTTATGTAATATTTAACTTTCTACCAAGTTACTCACCATGCACTTGAAGGGTAATGATAGCGAGTCCCCTAAAAATTTTAACTAGAATTGTCAATATGGGCCAAGTCGAGCTAGCCTAGCCAGCCCACGTGAGCTTTAGCAATTAACAGGCTGAGCTAGGCTAGCCCACTATTTTGACAGGCTTTATAATGGTCACCAAACCCCAACTCTATGTGAAACGCGGGTCTCCACAGGCTAGCCCATTAATTTCAAAAATATAATTTATATTTTTTCTTTAAGTTCTGAATTTTAAAAAGATAATTATTTGAAAGTTTAAAAATATCTTATTACAAAAATTTAGCAAAATTTAATAACTTATTATATTGCTCCAATATATCACAACAAATACTAAAAAAACAACACTATATTTTATTCATTAAAAATCAAAACTCAAAACAAACTATTCAAGGGAACGTCTATCCACACTCATTTCATCAAATATAATTAAATTCGTTTGTGATAAAATTGTCTTAACATCTTTACTTTCGTCTACATCTACAATTCATATGCAATATTAATTACTTAAATATTAAGATAAATATGTTTTAAAAAATACTCTCTGTTTCATATTAAATAAGATACTTACCTTTTTAATCTGTTCCAAAATAAATAATACATTTTTAAATTTGAAAATAATTCAACTATAAACTCTTATTTTATCAATTTACCCTTAATTAAAAAACCTTTATAACCACACAAATGTCATAGCTCTACCAACTTTTTACTCCTTAAGCTTTAAGACAACATTCTTAAATTTCGTGCCAAATAAATCTATCTCATTTAGTATGAAATAGAGAGTAATTATATTTAAATAATTAAATTCACATAAAAAAAATTACCAATTTGAGTTTGAAAAATGTAATGGTTGTACTTTGTGAGAACATTCCACCAATGCCTAAGATATTTTTTAGAATAATCATTTCAATACATGATAATATTCCTCTCTTAAAACTTTTCAAGTTCAAATTTTAATTCAAATTCTATTTCAAGCCTGCTAAATCATATGGTAGGCTAGATTGGCCCATTGGGCCAAGCTCATATTGGCGGTTCGTACTTTCTACAAAAATAAAGCCAGTACTATATGGCATAATAGTAAAAAATTAAGCGATTCATGACTTATAATCAAGTGTTGCATGACTTATGTTTGCAACTTCTCTTTATGTTGAAGCAAAATTTCCTCAGCAAAATTGCAAAAAGTTTATTTTGTTGGTATACTCTATACATTATGAACAAATTAAATATTTAAATCCAAACCAATTAGTTTCATAATTTAATTAATTATCCTTTACAAAAGGATAAAATAAAAATCTTTCTATTACTAAAAGAAATCCCATAAAAAATTAGCAAAATAAGTCTAATAACTCCGACTACTTTGAAACAATAATATCTAGAAAAGGATTTTATAAAATATCTGGAATAGCTTGATAGTTAAGTAAAATCATCGTCAAATATCAGAAACTAAAAAATCTTTCTCATACACAGCATTTGGCGTACTGTGTCAGAAGGTGTCCTAAGATTTTCTGATTTCATCACATAATATTGACGATGCATCAAATAATAAAAGGGAAAAAAACAGAATTGTTAATATTAAAAATAGAGAATGAATCAGAAAGAACGTAGCGAATAAGGATATATTTATGGATCATTTGAAAAATTATCATCACTCCATCCTTAGTTCATCACTTTCATTCTCTATATAATAGAAATATAGAAAAAATACTTACAAAGGAATAATCAGCGGCAAAGAGAGTAGAAGTGAGAATACTGTGATACCTCAGATTTCATGAATTTATAGAGGCGGAGAATGGAATACGGAGCCCTAATTATAAAGATTTAACTAAATCAAAGCCCATTTCATTTGACAGTTCCATTACTATTCTGTACATCAACTAGCCCAATTATTCCTAGCAAGTCCAAAGCCCAATATAAAGTGCTGCTAGTAATATTAGTTTTAATTCATTAGGCCCTTCGATCGAAAATAGTTATAAAGAGAAACTTTCAGAAATCACAATATTTTAATGGTTTTAGCCAGTTTACCTATCATTAACTACAATAATTTTTATAATTGTATTTTCAAAATTTTAAAGTGTATTCGATATATTTAAGTTATTGTATTCATGAATACAATATTATTTCTAGGCGCCAATCAGAGGATTACAGTTAGGCATATTTTTGTATTCGAGTATGTTCGACTGTATTCAGAGTGTGAAACATGTAATTACCGTTGGACAGATATTGTATTCGACTGAATTCACGACGTGAAATAGGGATTATACTATTTTTAAATTGAAAGTAAATCAATTAACATAATAGACTTCTAATATAACTCAACAAACTCAATTATAACACACAAATTTTGTATTTCCAGTTATGAAAAAGATCCTCAACCGAAAAATACCTCAAAAACATAGCAATCTTCAGAGAAATTATATAATACATAAATTATATTAATTAAAAAAATATATGAATACATTCATAGAATATAGTGAGACAGCGATACAATGAAATACATAGAATACAACGGGATATATTGAAATTTGAGGGGATACAATAGAATAATAATACAAAGTTTATTTTATTGCTTAAGGCTAAGAGGTGACCATAAATAGATATTTTCCTATAAAAAGTCAAGAGGTAGCTATGAAATATAATTTTTTTAAAGATATTTGTTTAAAATAAATAAGGTATCAACCTTTGTGTCACGACCACAGTTCGTCCGCCATGACTATCGTGACGGCACCTAATCTTTACGACTAGGTAAGCGTAACAATTCAAGAAAGAAACAATTGCGGAAAGAAGATAATTAAAAATCGAGATAATAAAATAAGACAGTATTTACGATGTCGCCTTGCATATTACAATACAAGAATCTCAACCTAACTCTCCCAAAATCCGTAACCCCATCAATCATAACTTAAAAGATACATAAAAGCTCCAAATCCAAAAATGTCTATTAACAAGGAAAATACATTAGGGCTAAACTAGCACAGAGAATATAAAGAGTCTCTTCGGTCACTGGACACAGCAGATATTCCTATCTCTACAAAAGCACCTCGCTTCAAGTGTGATAAGACTGAGTAGAAGCACATGAATTTGCTCATGAAAAACATGCGTATAATGGGCATGAGTACATAACAACGGTACTCAATAAATGCCAACCCTAACCTTGGTCGGGTAGTGACGAGGAAAGTCAGGGCCCTACTGAGGTTAAACTAAATACAAGGTATAACAGTTTGGATAAGACAGTATAATCAGGTGCAACAGTAAAAAGTAACACAAAATAGAAAGAACAACAACATCGCTAACAAAGACAAGTAATCACGAAAAGGAATACCGCTCAACACAGATAATAACAACTGGGATCATCCAGGATACCGTCCTATAGTCCTAAATATAAATATCCAACAATATCCAGCGTATCTCTCAGGATACCATCCTGTAGTCCAATTATATATATATATATATATATATATATATATATATATATATATATATATATATATATGTATATATATATATATATATATATATATATATATATATATATATATATATATATATATATATGTATATGGCGGATCTCCCGGGATACTGTCCCGTAGTCCAACTCCTAGTGCACGGGGATCTATTGGAATCCCGATCCGTAGTCCCAAATATAAATATGCAGTACTGGAGGAATCTACCGGGTGTAGTCCCGTAGTTCCAGTATAAAAGTGTAGGGGGATCTCCCGGAATACAAATCTTTAGTCCCAATGTAAACATATAGAGGAATCTCCCGGGATACTGTCTCGTAGTCCCAAAGTAAACACACAGCAACAATACGATGAATACACACTTCAATTAAAATTCCACACCAAAGGTAAGACATGTACTTCTAGCCTAGCATGATGCACATAATCCAAATAAGGCAATTTGAGCAAGTAAAGCAATCAAGTCAAGTTGACATGCTTCCCTAAGCTAACAACAAGCTTAAATTTCTAGTAATAACAGGAAAAGGAAACACAACTTTAGTTACTTAATGAAAATCGAATTTTAAACAATTAGTACAAGTACGCACTAGTCACCTCACGTATATGGCATTTCAAATACCAACAATACCACCTAAGGGGGGAGGGGTTCCCTCACACAAGGTTAGGCAAGCTACTTACCTCGAACCAGCTCAAAATCAACTTGAAACCACGCTCTTGCCACGAGTACTGGACTCCAAATGGACCAAATCTATTCAATTCAATTGCATAATATAAATAACACTTCAAGTAACTGATTCTGCAAATAAATTCGAAGCTAATACGCAGAATTAGGTAAAATGACCAAAATGCCCCTCAAGCACATGTCTCGAAATCGGGTAAAACTTACATATTCAGAATCCTCACACTCTAATGAGTCTAACCATACGAAAATTGTCCAAATCCAATGTCAAATCCTCAATCTAGGGCTAAGAACTTTCTCCAAAATTGTTCCCAATTTTCACCCCAAATTCGAAATTAAATGACAAAACTAAGATTAGATTATAGGAATACAACTAGAAAGGGATTCGGAATTGTTACCCACTGATTTTCTCTTCAAAATCCTCCAAAAAATTCCCTTTCCTGAGCTCATAATCAATTTCTAACTTTTGAAACTAAACCCTCGAAATTGTTATTTTATGCCTAGAAAATCCGCATCTTCAGTCCAATTTCAATATCTACGAGACTGTTTTTGTGGTTTCCACTTAAATCCCCTTCGCCGCGCATGCGACTTAGAACCCGCACATACGGTCCTGCGGATGCGGTACACCTTCCGCTTTTGCGATTTTAGATCTTCTTCCTCTTGACCGCTTCTGCGGCTTGATTTTGCATCTGCGGGAGTCGCATCTGCGACCTCTCAACCGCAGATGCGGTATGACAGCAGTCATAAACTTCAACTGCAACTCCAAATTCCAAATATTTCCCTCAACTATCCGAAATCACCCGAGGCCCCCGGGACCTCAACCAAAAGCACAAACAAGTCTAATACCACTATTCAAACTTATATGAATCTTCAAAACACCTCAAACGCATCGAATAAACCAATTAGTATCGGATTCAAGCCTAAGAACTTCAAAAACTCTCAAATTTTGCTTTCGATCAAAAAGTCTATCAAACCTCGTCCGAATGACCGGAAATTTTACACATACGTCACATTCAACACAACGGAGCAACTCCAACTTCTAGAATTCTATTTCGACCCCGATATAAAAATCTCACTATTGAACCGGAAACTTCAAAATTTCAACTTTCGGCATTTCAAACCCAAATTATTTACAAGCCCCCAAATTACAATTTGAACACGTCTCTAAGCCCAAAATCACCCAACGGAGCTAATGGAACCGATAAAATTCCATTCCAAGGCTGTATTCACACTGATCCGACTAAGGTCTAAATTCTAAAGCTTAAGCTCTCTTTTAGGGACTTAGTGTCCCAAAGCACTATGAAACTCAAAATAAATCTTCTCGGTCACTCACAATAGTAGAAACAAATACAAGGAAAGTAGTTAATAAGGGATCAGAGCATTAATTCTTAAAATGACCGGCCGGGTCGTCACATTCTCCTACACTTAATCATTCATTCATCCCCGAACGGCATAGAAACATAGATAAGGTAGTGAAAAGATGAGGATAACGGCTGCCAATATCCTGCTTGATCTCCCAAGTCGCCTCCTCAATCGGCTGACCCTGCTACTAACCTGCACTAATGCAATATTCTTTAACCTTAGCTTTCGAACCTGACTATCCAATATTTCCACTAGCTCCTCAACATAAGATAGATATTTGTCCAACTGGACTAAAATCCAACACGTGTGACGTATCATCGTGATTTATATGGAGCATCAAAACATGATATACCGGAAGAATCCCTACCAAGCTGGGAGGTAAGGAAAGCTTATAAGCAACCTCCCCAACATACCTCAATATCTCGAAAGGGCCAATAAACCTAGGTTTCAACTTCCCTTTCTTGCTAAATCTCATAACGCCTTTCATAGATGAAACCTGAAGCAGAACTTTCTCTCCAACCATATAGGAAACAATACGAATCTTCCGGTCTGCGTAACTCTTCTGTCTGGACTGGGATGTATGGAGTCTATCCTGAATCCCTTAACCTTCTCCAAAGCATCCTGAGCCAAATCTGCGCCCAATAATCTAGCCTCACCTAGCTCAAACCAACCACCGGAGATCTACACCGCCAACCATATAGAGCCTCATACGATGCTGATTGCTGGACTGATAACTGTTGTTGTAGGAAAACTCTGCTAATGGCAAGAACTGATCCCAATACCCTCAAAACTCAATCACACACACATGGAGCATATCCTCAAGAAGCTGAATACTGTGCTCCGACTATCCATCCGTCTGAGGGTGAAATGTTGTACTCAACTCTCCCGAGTACCCAACTCATGTTGTACGGTCCTCCAGAACCGTGATGTGAACTAAGTGTCTCTATTTGAAATGATAGAAACTAGAACACCATGCAGACAAACAATCTCTCGGATATAAATCTCTACCAAATGCTCCGAAAAATAGTTAGTACACACAGGAATGAAGTGTGCGGACTTGGTTAGCCAATCCATAATTACCGAAATGGCATCAAACTTCCTCAAAGTCCGTGGGAGCCCAACTATGAAGTCCATGGTGATCCTCTCCCACTTCCACTCCGGAATCTCCATCTGTTGAAGCAATCCACCTAGTCTTTAGTGCTCATACTTCACCTGCTGATAATTGAGGCACCGAGCTACAAACCCAACTATGTCTTTCTTCATTTGCCCCAACAAATAGTGCTGCCTCAAATCATGGTACTTCTTCGCGGCACCCGGATGGATGGAATACCGCGAACTATGGGCCTTCTCAAGAATCAACTCTAGAAGCCCATCCACATTTGGTAGGCAAACCCAACCATGCATACTCAATACCCCATCATCACCAATAGTCACATCTATGGCATCACCATGTAACACCTTGTCCTTGAGGACAAGCAAATGATAGTCATCAAACTGCTGCTCCCGGATACGGTCAAATAAGAAAGACTGAGAGACCACGCAAGCTAGAACCCGACTAGGCTCTGAAAGATCCAATCTCACTAACTGACTAGCTAAGACCTGAACATCCATCGCCATGGGTCTCTCTGCTGCTGGTAAATAAGCCAGATTCCCCAAACTCCCTGCCCAACAACTCAAAGCATCAGCCACCATATTGTCCTTACCCGAGTGATACAAAATAGTGATATCATAGTCCTTCAGTAGCTCTAGCCATCTCCTCTGACGTAAATTTAGATCCTTCTACTTGAATAGATGCTGCAAGCTCCGATGATCAGTATAAATCTCACAAGGCACACCATACAGATAATGATGCTAGATCTTCAAGGCATGAACAATAGCAACTAACTTAATATTGTGGACAAGATAATTCTTCTCATGTACCTTTAACTATCTAGACATGTAGGCAATCACCCTACCGTCCTGCATCAATACCGCTCAAAAGGCCAATCCTCGAGGCATCATAATATATAGTATAAAACCCTGAACCTGTAGGCAATATCAAAACTGAGGTTGTAGTCAATGATGTCTTGAGCTTTTGAAAGCTCGCCTCACACTTTCATCCACTGGACCGGAGCACCCTTCTGGGTCAACCTTGTCATAGGTGCTGCAATAGATGAAAGCCCCTCAACAAATCGATGGTAATAACCCGCCAAGCCAAGAAAACTACGAATCTTTATCGCTAAGGATGGTCTAGTCCAACTCTGAACTGCTTGTACTTTCTTCGGATCTAGCTTTATCCCCTCACTAGATACTACCTGACCCAAGAATGCCACAGAATTAACCAAAATTCACAGTCGAGAACTTCCCATATAACTTTTTATGTATTAGAGTCTAAAGCACTCTCCTCAGGTGCTGCTCATGATCCTCCCAACTCCGGGAATACACCAGAATATCATCAATAAAAATAATGATGAACAAGTCAAAATATGGCTGGAACACATTGTGCATAAAATGCATAAAAGGTTGTTGGACTCAAGAGAGAGAGAGAGAGAGAGCCTAAGTCTTCAAAACTAACCCAATAAGGAATTGTGATGGACTCAAGAGAATTGATAGTCCCAATTAAAGGTTAAACCTCGAGAGAGTAATTACCCGACTTGAACTCTAATTGCTTGAGCAAATTTGCCTACCCATTTGGTCTTGAGAAAGTCAATTGGGTAAAATCACTCTCTACTGAGAGGTGTGAGAATGGGTAAAATCGTGCATCGGTCATAGCATATTTCCCCAAACATGTCAAGCATGCCTTAGAAGCAATTACTTGTCAATTAGCCACCTAGGTGAAAGTCACTGCCCTAGTGCCTTCTAAACCATTAGATACAACTCTTAGAAATTTTTACTTAGCATAATTAGTTACAATCAGTAGTTGATAATATTAGATATTTAAAGAAACCCAAAAAATAATGAGAAGATCAATTAAGAACACACTCAGAATTCTAAGCTAGATAGATACTTAACTCCAATCCTAGATCTTTATGGATTCGATCCCCGCCCAAAATTGGGTAAAAGCTATTGCGACCTCTGTTTCTACTCTTTAGTAGTGCGGAGTTGGACCGCGATCACTTTTTGGAGTTGTTTCCGGGGAGCTAACGGCTTTAGCTATCTATTTAGTTAGTTTTGTGTGTTTTTTTTCTTTCCTTCTTTGTTACTTATTTATTTGTGTCAATTATTCAGGCACCAAATGGCTTTAAATGCTAATGACCCTGGGAGGAGGCAGATGATCTTGAGCAAGATGAGGTTCCTCTAGCACCTCAAGGACAACGCAGAGGCCAGAATGCCAATGCAAATGTTATTCCAAATGATAATATTCCAGACCCTCCTCCACCACCTCCAAGAGTGGCTCCCAGAGTATTTCCGAATCAAGGGTATGCGAGTGCCATTGTCCCTCCCCGAATCCGGGCGGGGAATTTTCAAATAACCAATGTGAGTTTGACCTTACTTGAGCAGCGTAGGTACTTCACGGGTGCTGAGGATCAAAATGCCTACAAACATCTAAAGGGGTTCATAGATACATGCTGGAGGAGCAAGCAAATGAATGTGTCTGAGGATGCACTAAGATTGAGACTTTTCCCGTTCTCACTTCGGGGAAATACTTTAGATTGGCTTGAAAGACTCCCCAACTATTCCATCACAACTTGGGATGGGTTGACGGATAAATTTATCGTCAAGTTCTTCTCACCGAGTCATATGGTGGCACTTCGGGATGAAATTTTAACCTTCAAGCAAGGGCCAATGGAACCACTGCATGAAATTTGGGAACGATATAAGATCATGGTGAAAGAGTGCCCGAATAACAATATGATTGAGGCGATGATTCAACAATCTTTTTATCGGGGCATCAACACCACAAATCAGTGCATTTGAACCAATTGGCCGGGGGCAATTTTATGAAACTTTCTTATGAAGAGGCATGTAATATACTTGATGAGATGTCTAACACTTCTTCAACATGGCAAAGTAGAGAAAATGTGCCCCAAGGTGACCCTATGGTCATCCATTTGCACAAGGAATTGCATGATTATGGTCAAGCTATTGCCGAGCTTACTACTACTATGAACCAATTGGCGAAGGCGCAGTTGCAACAAGTCCAAAATCCATGCCAAGTCAACGCCATGGAAGGTGTCAATATGCTGAAGAGAAGACAAAGAGGACAACCATCTCAAGAGAATTGTGAACAATATGACAATGATGGTGGTGGTTTTTCAAATGAGTGTTATGATGACCAAAGAAAGGAGGTTCAATATGTTAACAACTAATTGGCGAAGGCGCAGTTGCAACAAGTCCAAAATCCATGCCAAGTCAACGCCATGGAAGGTGTCAATATGCTGAAGAGAAGACAAAGAGGACAACCATCTCAAGAGAATTGTGAACAATATGACAATGATGGTGGTGGTTTTTCAAATGAGTGTTATGATGACCAAAGCAAGGAGATTCAATATGTTAACAACTATCAAGGCAATAGAGGCAACTCTTCAAACCAACAATGGTGACCCCAAGTAAATTAGGAAAATCAACAACAAGGAGGTGGCAATTGGAACAACAATAGTCAACAACAGGGTGGAAATTGGAACAATAACAACCAAAAATACAATTGGGGGAACCAAAACAACAACCAAGGAAATTGGAATGGAAATTACAATAATTGGATCAACAACAACAATCAAGGCGGGTGGAACAATAATGGGAACCAAGGCAACCGGGGGCAAGGCTTTCAAAGGCCCCCAATGTACCAACAACCGAGTAATCCACCCCCTTTCCCTTCTCAAGGTCCTAGTTCTTCTGGAAGTGATATGGGCAGAATTGAAATTATGTTCGAGAAAATGATAAAAAGAACCAAGATTCCGATGCTCAATTGGGTTCACACAATACCTCCATCCGAAACTTAGAGGTACAATTAGGCCAAATCTCTCAAGCTTTGAACACTCGGCCCAAGAGTGATCTACCAAGTGACACGGTAGTGAACCTGAAGGGTGGGAACAACAATTATGTGATGTCGGTTACAACAAGAAGTGGGAGAGGCGGTGATGTGAATGCCTCAAGAGAAAAACAAGTTGTAAAAGATGATGTTGAGTTGCAGGATGATGAGGGACCATTGATTGTTGATGATGTGGTTGAATAAAACATGAATAATGATCTGAGGATTGACATAGATAAAGCCGAGGTAGAAACTCAAGATGCCATTAAACCGTCTAAGGAACACGTGATAGCCATGCCCGAGCTGGTTGTGCCAAAAGCCAAGGCACCCTTGCCTATGCCACCTCCACCTTATCCTCAAAGGCTCGCAAAGCAAAGAAATGATAATCAATTTAAGAAGTTTATTGATATGATGAAGAGTTTGTCCATAAATGTGCCTTTAGTGGAGGCACTTGAACAAATGACAGGCTATGCAAAATTATGAAGGACTTGGTTGCAAAGAAGCGATCTATGGATTGTGAAACAATAAATATGACTCACCAAATGAGTGCGATAGTGAATTTAATGGCACCGAAGCTTGAAGACTCCGAAGCTTTTACTATCGCTTGTACTATTGGTAGTGCAGACTTTGCCAGAGCTTTATATGATTTGGGGGCTAGTATCAATTTGATGCGGTACTCGTTTTTCAAGACTTTGGGTATTGGGCAGCCTAGACCAACTTCAATGAGACTTCAAATGGCGGATCGATTGATGAAGTGACCCTTGGGAATTATTGATGATGTGCTTGTACGGGTGGGAAAATTCATATTGCTGGCCGACATTGTCATTTTGGATTATGAAGTGGACTTTGAAGTCCCAATTACTCTAGGAAAACATTTCCTTGCGACGGGGAAGGCATTGAGTGATGTTGAAGCGGGTGGGCTCACTTTTCGAGTAGGTGATGAGAAGGTCATCTTCCATGTTTGCAAAGCCATGAAGCAATCCAATAGCACCGAGATGTGTTCATTTGTGGACATTATCACAGCCGTGATAGTGGATGACACAAGTTCTATGATTAATGTAGAGGATCCTCTTGAGGCCGTGCTATTAAATATGGATGTCAATGATGATGCAAGCAGAGTGGAGTGCATGAATGCCCTACATAGGATGGGATCTTATTCTTATGAGCCGAGAAAATTGTCTTTGGATCTTGAAAATTGGAAAATTCCACCAACAAAGCCATCAATTGAGGAGACACCGGTGTTGGAGTTGAAACCACTTCCTCCACACCTCAGGTACGAATTCTTGGGTTCAAATTCTATTTTACCAGTTGTTTTTTCTTCTTGCCTTACTAACATGCAGGTTGAGGCCACTATGGCGGTGCTTCAAAAGTAGAAAAGGGCAATTGGATGGATACTAGCTAACATTCGAGGAATAAGCCCCATTTTGCATGCACAAAATTATCTTGGAGGATGATGAAAATCCTTCCTTGGAGCATCCAAGCAGATTGAACGAGGCTATGCAAGAGGTGGCGAAGAAAGAGGTGATCAAGTTAGATGTCAGGGTTGTGTACCCCATTTATGATAACTCATTGACTTCTCTAGTGCAATGCGTATAGAAGAAGGGTAGTACGGCTGTGGTGCCAAATAACAACAACGAACTTATTCATACTCGAACAGTCACCAGATGTAGAGTTTGTATGGATTACTAGAAGCTAGACAAGGTGACCTGAAAGGACCCATTTCTCAATGCCATTCCTTGTCTAAATTTTAGATCGTCTTGCGGAGGCGTGCTTTTTATTGCTTTATGGATTGTTACTCGGGGTATAACCAAATTTTAATTGTCCCGGAGGATCAAGAGAAGAGAACTTTTACCTGTCTGTATGGCACATTCGCTTTCTATCGGATGCCATTCAGATTGTGCAATGCTCTGACGACCTTCCAACGAAGCATGATGGCTATTTTCACTGACATGGTGGAAGATATCTTGGAGGTCTTCATGGATGATTTCAGTGTGGTTTGGAATTCCTTCGATGAATATTTGGGTAATTTGGATAAAGTGTTAGTTTGGTGTGAAGACACAAACCTTGTACTCAATTAGGGAAAATGACATTTCATGGTTGGAGAGGGTATAGTGTTGGGTCACAAATTTCAAATAAAGGAATTGAAGTGGATAAAGCCAAAATAGAGGTGATTTCGAGGCTTCCTCCCCCTATTTCTGTTAAAGGGGTGAGGAGTTTTCTTGGGCACTAGGGTTTTTACCGGAGGTTTATAAAAAAAATTTCAAAATGGTACACCCTTTGTGCAAGTTGCTAGAGAAAGATGCTAAGTTTGTGTTTGATGAAAAATGCATGGAAGCTTTTGAGCTTATCAAGCAGAAGTTGACCACCACTCCTATCATTATTGCACCCAATTGGAGCTTGCCCTTTAAGCTTATGTGTGATGCTAGTGATGTGGCGTTGGAGCGGTGTTGGGTCAACATGTGAGAAAAATATTTCATCCAGTGTACTACCCAAGAAAGACCATGAATGAGGCTTAAAGGAACTATACGGTCACCGAAAAAGAGTTATTGGCTATTATGTTTGCCATGGAAAAGTTTCGAACATATCTCATGTGGGCAAAAGTTATAGTGCACACTAATCATGTCGCCCTTAGGTATTTAATGATAAAGAAAGAATCAAAGGCAGGTTGATGAGATGGGTGTTACTACTTCAAGAGTTTGATCTAGAAATTGTGGATTAGAAAGGGTGTGAGAATCAAGTGGCGGACCAATTTCCCGACAAGAAACTCTTTGTAGTGTTAATGAACGATATGCCATGGTTTGCTGATATTCCTAATTACTGTGTGATTAGAATAATCCCGTATGGGCTCTTTTCTAACCAAAGGAAGAAGCTCGAGTAGGATAGCTTGGATTTTTATTGGGACGAGCCATATTTGTTCAAGATTTGCACGGGTGGTGTGATTCGTAGATGTGTCCCAAATGAAGAACAATTGGGCATCTTGGAGACTTGTCATTCCTCTCCCTATGGGGGCCATCATGGTGGGACGAGGATGGATTCTAAAGTGCTTAGTTGTGGATTCTATTGGCCAACCTTGTTCAAAGATGCGAGTGATTTTGTGAAAAGATGTGATGAATGCCAAAGAGCGGGAGGGGGGGGGGGATTTCTAAGAAAGATGAGATGCCTCTAAACACAATTCCTGAAGTTGATATCTCTGATGTATGGGGTATCAATTTTATGGGCCCTTTTGTTAGCTCGTGCGGTAACACCTACATTCTTGTAGTGGTTGATTATGTGTCGAAATGGGTTGAGGCTGTGGCCTTTACCAACAATGAAGCTAAGAGTGTTGTGGTATTTCTAAAAAGAGCATTTTCACAAGGTTTGGCACTCCTTGTGCTAATATTAGTGATATGAGGTCTCATTTTTGCAACAAATCTTTTGACACGTTGCTTTCTAAGTACAGTTTTAATCATAAGGTTTCTACCCCCTATCATCCCCAAGCAAGTGGTTAGGTGGAAGTCTTCAATAGGGAAATCAAGAGTATCTTGTCAAGGCGGCCAATGCTAATAGGACTGATTGGTCGAAAAAGATGGATGATGCTCTATGGGCTTACCAGACCGCTTACAAGACCCCAATTGGTATGTCACCATACCAATTGGTGTTTGGGAAAGCATGTCATCTACCAATGGAGTTGGAGCATAAGGCCATGTGGGCCTTGAGGAAGCTTAATCTTGACTGGGATGTTGCGGCCAATCATTGTATTGAACAACTCAATTAACTTGGTGAATTCTAGTTCCATGCATACTCTAGTTCGTCCTTGTATAAGGAGAAGATGAAGTACCTTCATGATAAATATGCTCGTCGAAAGGAATTCAAAGTTGGTGATTTGGTTCTCTTGTTCAATTCCCCGTTACGTCTGTTTCCGAGAAAGCTTAAATCAACGTGGAGTGGGACATTTGAATAAGGCTGCACAGTGGTCCGGTCCCGGCCCGGGACCTGCTCAGTACCGGATCGGGACCGCGGTCTTAGCGGGCCTAGCGGGGCCAATGGGCCGTCTTGGTGGGCCTAGGTTTAAACAGAAAAAAGACCGTGGTGGGCCGATTCAAGAGGTCAGGACTGCGAGCCCGGGACCGCCAGGCGGTCCTGGGCCGGTCCCAATGGTCAAATGTTTTTAAAAAAATTTAACAAATGGCCAACTGTTAGATTTTTAAAATCTAGCCGTTGGCCTTCAAAATTTATCCGTTGGCCACTTTAAAAAATAGCCATTTGACCCCCAAACTTTATTTTAATCCCAAACTTTATATAATTACATTTTCCCATTTTTCAACTATAAATACCCCTTCATTCTTTCATTTTTACTCACCAATTCATCAATCTCTCTCAAGATCTCTCAATCTCTCTCAATCTCTCTCAATCTCTATTTGATTTCTCTTCTATTACTTACTTTATTATTGCAATTTCATGAAAATTGTGAAGTTGGTGAATTGAAGTATTCAAGTCTTCAACAATTTGTAATATTCAAGAAGCTGTTCGGCAATTCGGTACACTCGTTCGAACTCTTAATTTTTAAGAATATATTTTTGTGCGTTTTAGTTTGCATAATTCTAATTATTATGGCATTTCCTTTGAAAAAATATTTCGCGTTAAGGGAAAAGCTAAAACTGGTAAAAGTAGTGGCCAACCTACTACCCTCCCCCCGGCTCCCCGACCTTCTTCATTTACCCGACCTGCAGCTTCTATTATTCTTGATAGTGATAAACCTTGTTTTCAATTTTTTGATAGTCAATTTTGCCATAATGGTGCACCGGGTGAACAATTAAATGAAGAAATTATGAATGCTCTTTATCCTAATCAAACTATCTTAGAAAATGATGAGGAAAATGAGGATGTAAATGAAACCCAACCGGATTTAGATGATACACCTACTAGTCCTGTTAATAACCCAACTGATGCCCCGACCGACTCACCTGTAGAAACCCCTACATTTAATAGACAACCTTCTAAACGCCCGGAAACATCAATTGTTTGGCATTTTTCTACTCAAGAAAGAGAACAAAGTAAGGCTAAGTGTAAAACTTGTGGGAAATTGCTAGTGCATAAATATACTGGAGACCGTAGCGGTACGGGTAATTTGGCTAGGGACATAAAAACAAAACCTAGAGATAAAGCTAAATATTTACAAATGAGAGCGCTGCAAGAGGGGACAAGTGTAGATACTGCGGCTAACCCTAGTACTAGTTCAAATCTAGTTCAACCAGGAATTAACACTGTGACTGGTGGTATTTTATATTACGATCCTAACAGAGATCGTGAAGAATTAGCAAAGATGGTTACTGTTATGTGCTTACCCTTTAGTTTTCCATCAAACCCTCATTTTGTGCAATATATTAGAAGAATTTTTAATCCTACTTATAAAGGTTAGCCTCGCGCAACAGTTAAGAGCGGTATCTATAAATATAAACACGGATATGAACAATATTTGCGTTATTTGTTTACTCATATAACTAATCGGATTTCTATTACTACTGATATTGGTAGAAGTAATAATGACTGTGATTATCTAACCATTACGAGTCATTGGATAGATGAGGAGTGGATATTGCAAAAACGCATTATTGCTTATAGAATAATAAATTCACGGAACACAGGTAACTTTATTGCCAACAGTGTTACTGATATTTGTAGATATTTTTGCATTAGAGATAAAATAATGGCAATTTCTACGGATAATGCTTCTAGTAACACTAGTGCTATAGGCATACATACAACAACATTGAATCCTGCATTTAGTATTGCTTCCATGTGAGATGTATTTGTCATATTTACCATTTAATTGTTGGTGATGGAATGGGAATTTTAAATTTAGAAATTGAAAAGGTTAGAATGGCTCTTAATTGGCTTTTTTATTCAAACCGTAGAAGTAGAGTTAAAGAATATTTTAGAAAATGTGATGAATATGACCTTAGAGAAAGAAATATCCCCAAACCTTGTCCAACTAGATGAAATTATATGTACGAAAGTTTAGTCGTTGCATATGAGTATAGAAACCCAATTAATGCAACGTTTAATTCTCGTGTTGGTGGTGAGGATGATGATGGAATCCTTACAAACCAAGATTGGACAAATGTTAAAAATCTTATAGATTTTTTAGAACATTTTCAAATTGCTACTATTGTATTTTCTGGGCAATATTATCCAACTATTTCAAACTATTTAGGTTATATTGCAGCACTATCTGATTTGTTTGTTGATTTTTCGGAGGGTTGGGAAATTTATCAACTTGCTATAAATACCATGAAAGAAAAGTTTAATAAATATTTTTTTCCCTATCCCCCTATTTATGGTGTTGCTGCAATGTTAAACCCTACAATGAAATTAAGAGGTCCTCACTTTTGGTACTCAAATATTTATAAGAGTTTAGATCTTTCACATGAGGAATTTGCTACACTAGGAGATGCAAAATCATCAATTAAAATAAATTCACAAACAATCTATAATGCTTATCAAGTTGCCTTAGATCATGCTAGGCCAAATGTTCCAACCCCTGCTTCGTCTAGTAAACAATCGTCTAAAAGGGCTGCGGGACTAAAAGCACTTAAATCTTGGATGGAGTTCAGGGGTTCTCAAGGTGATAATTTTGATAACACTTCACATCTAAGAAAGATATGCCATTTTTAGGTAATAAAAATATGCCATTTTTAGGTAATAAAAATTATAAGACATTCCCTTGAATATCTCTTTGCAATATTTTTTTGGTCTTTAACTTGCAATTCTTTATATATATATATATATATATATATATATATATATAGATTATATATATATGTGTGTGTGTGTGTGTATGTATATACGCACATATATATAACGCGATATATAATAATATATACACATAATACACCCTTAGATATATATATATACACATATATAATATATATATATATATATACACATATATATAACGCGATATATAATAATATATACACATAATACACCCTTATATATATATATATATATATATATATATATATATATATATATATATATATATATATATATATAGTTTACAAAAATGTTACTTAGATAAAAAAACTTTAAAAAAATAGTCCGGGACCGCCCCGCCTCAAGCCCGGGACCGCCAGGTCCGACCCATTTAGGCCCGTTGGGCCCGTGACCGGTCCAAATTACAGCCTTACATTTGAGGTTGTTTTCAGGACCCCTTTTGTGGCTATTGATCTCAAGAACAAAAATAGTGAAGTATTCGGAGTTAATGGGCATCAGGTCAAGTATTATCTAGGAAAGATTGGTGACAGCCATGTGGTGGCACTTATTCATCTCAAGTGCTATGGTAACATGCATCGTGCTGCAACGTTAAATCGGGTGCTTCTTGGGAGGCAACCCAAGTCTTTTTCTTCTTGTTCTCTTTGATTTTCTTTGTAGTTTAGGCTTGACTTTTGGACTAATTGGTTGTGAGATGTTGCAGGGATTGAGTTGATGCAGTTCAAAACATAGTGGAGAAATTGTTCAGTCTCTGAAGTTTCCAGTGCGGCCGCATTGCACTTTGTACGTCTGCATTGGTGTGAGCCAATGATAGAGCTCTCTGAAGTTTACCACCACGGCCGCAGTCTGTTTTGTGCGGACCGCGGAGGTTGCCTTCTCAAGCTTCTTCTAAACAAACCCAATGCGGGCTTGGTCCATTTTGTGCTGCCGTGCTGGTAGGTAAGGCTAGGTCCCACATGTTACTCTATAAATAGACCTCAAGGGTCTCCTGTTACCTTTTTCAAAAAATTTACTCTTAGAGACCTTAAAACTACTGTTCATCTTCTCTTGTAATCGTAATAGCTTAATTGCATTGTGTTGCTTCACTTCTCTCAATATCTAGTAACAACTCACCCATTTCTTTTTAGTTTAATTGTTTAATTTCATTTTATTTTCATTTCTTTGAGTTTTGTAGTTTTTCTCCTCCCGCATTTCTTCAATTTTTAGGTTAGTTTATTTTAAATGTTCATTCTTGTGTGCTTGGTGAGTAAAAAGACCTAGATAAATGAGTAGGGACCACAACTAGGTAAAAACTTGAACTAAAATGCAAAATCCCATACCTTAACTTAGTGCCATGATTAAGCACCCTCCACGGACCGCGGACCGCGGTCTTTTTGTGCAAACCGCAATGCTCTGACACAGTCCGCGATCATTTTTGTGCGGACTGCGGTGATGACTTTTGAAGATTGACCTCTTGCCCAACGTGACTGATCTATATTTTGTGCAGTCTGCGCTAGCTCACCGCGGCCGCGATGCGACTTTGTATGGGCCACAGTAGGGAGATTCAGATGGCTTGTTTTTGGGACCTCGAACTTGTGCGGACTGCGAGTGTGTTTATGCGGTCCACAGTGGTCATTGTGCGGCCGCACTCCTTTTTGTGCGGTCCGCACATGCTATATTCTGCAACTGTATCTGTTTTTGTTCTGCAATTCAGTATGCACATAGGTTTCATTGTTTTTGTTGATTCTGTTGGAAACACGTCCTCAAGGCATTATACTAAACGTGTGTTCATATTTGTAGGTTTTGATGAATGACAAACTATGCGCAAATTGACATATGACGAGGTCCAAGCACAAGCGCAAAATTGATATATAACGAGATTCAAGCACAAGACAAAGATCGAAATTAAGTTTTATATGAGTCGGTATTTAATTGTGATCTTGATCTGTCAACTTAAACTCAAGACTTGGCTTCTCTCGTAAAAATATTTTTAACAAATCATGCATATTTAATTTAGAGCAAAATGATTTTAAATAATGCATATTTACTTTAGTCAAAATGATTTTTAAACATGCCTCTAAAATCTGGACTAAGATAATCGATTATGTACTTATGATAATCGATTATGTTTAAGTCAGCTACTTGACAATCGATTGTGAACTTATGACAATCGATTGTGTTAAGGCAGTGAGCATCAGATTTTTCAAATCTGCATGAAAATCGATTGTGAACCTTATGACAATCGATTGTGTTGAGGCAGTGTCCATCAAAGTTTTTCAAAGCTCAAAATAATCGATTGTGAAGCTAATGACCATCGATTGTGAAGAGACAGTGTCCATCAGATTTTTCAAAGTCACAAAATAATTGATTGTGAACTTATGACAATCGATTGTGTTGAGGCAGTGTCTTCCAGACTTTTTCAAAGTTATTAAATAATCGATTGTGAACCTATAACAATCGATTATCAAGAGGCAGTGTCTAAATTGATTTTTCAAGACTGATATATAATCGATTGTTAACTTAATATAATCGATTGTATAACTGACCGTTGCCAAAATGTTTTCAAATACCGTCAGGTAATCGATTATTGATTTCCTATAATCGATTATTTTAAGTAAAATCTGGAAATGATTTTTTGAACGTTGCCAGTAATCGATTATTGATCTTAGATAATCGATTGTTATGCGTAAAATCTGGGATTGATTTTTGGAAGAACTGGCAAACAATCGATTGTGGTAATTTGACAATCGATTGTCACAGAGTAAAATCAGCAATTCTTAATTGGCAATTAGGCAACGGTAATACAAAGTTTTTCAACTATAAATACAGCTTCAATTCAGTCTTCTAAACACAACAACTGATCATACAATTGCTAAAGCTTGCATACTTTATTGCTTATCATTTTATATTCATTACATAAGCTTTTGAGAGCAAAATTCTTGTCGAAAGTTGTTGCGATCTTGAGCGTATTCTTTTTACTCATATCTACTCTTAAAGGAGTGTCTTGTTTGAGTGCTAAGTGTTTTTGTACACTTGAAGGGAAGTGTTAGTCCCTTGTGTTGTAAGAAGGAACTTGTGTTTCCTTGGTTTAAGTCTTGGAGTGTTGTATCTCCGAGCAAAGGTTGTTGAGGCTTGTGTCCTCAAGTTGTAACGGTTTGTTGAGCACCTGTAAGCTTAACAAGTTAGTGGAAATCTCGAGAGAGTCTCTCGGGGACTGGACTAGCCACGGGTTGTGGTGAACCAGGATACATCGGTGCGTCTGTTCTAATTTATTTACTTATCGCACTTATTTATTTCCTGCAATTTTTAAATTCCGCAAGTTTATGCTAATTTTTATTATAACGCTATTTACCCCCCCACCCCTCTAGCGTTAAGCGTATTATCTAACAATTGGTATCAGAGCCCAACTCTCTGAAGACTTAACCATTTGAGAGAAACATCCATGGCTTCTACTCGTGATTCTTTTGCAGGAATAGGTGAAGGACAATGCTCCACCCGATCACCGCTATTCGATGGTACAAATTATACATACTGGAAGGAGAGGATGAGAATATTTGTACAATCAAATAGTTTTCATCTTTGGAAGGTCATAGTGAATGGAGAACAAATTCCAACCAAGAAGGTTGAAAATGAATGGGTCCCAAAGTCCGAAGATGAATGCGATGCGGACGATATCCGAAAGGTGCAAAATAATGCTAAAGCTATTAATTTATTATATTGTGCTGTAAATGCTGATGATTACAAGAAGATATCTTGTTGCACAATGGCAAAGCAAATGTGGGACAAGCTAGAAATTACGTACGAAGGTACGGACCAGGTAAGGGAAGGCAAAATTGATTTCCTAACCCATGCATATGAATTGTTTCACATGAAGGAAGGCGAAAAGGTCGATAAGATGTTTTAACGATTTTCAAAAATCGTAAATGATTTACATGCTCTTAAGAAGACCTTCACCGATAAGGAACTTGTCCAAAAAATTCTCCGAAGTCGCACTCCGGAATGGTGATCCAAGGCCGACGCGATTCAAGAATCCATTGGCATTTCAAATGTCACCATCGACGCATTAAGAGGTAATCTTAAAACTTATGAATCTACTATACTTAACCCTCTTGTTGATGATCAAAGGAAGCAAAGAATCGCTCTCAAGGCAAGCACAAGCCAACCTCAAAATGATGAGGACGGAGACAACGAGTTCGGACTCGTTATCAAGAGATTTCAAAAGTTCATGCGAAAAGAGTATGAACGAAAGGGCAAAAAGCAAGGAGATTAAATAAAGTGCTATGAGTGCGGAGAAACCGGGCACATTAAATCAAATTGCCCAAATGCTAAAAAGGAGAAGAAACCCTTCAAGAAGCAACGAGCATACATATCTTGGGGAGGCGACTCCGGTGACGAGTCAAGTGAGGAAGAAGAAGACGAAGCCGCAAATCTTTGTCTTATGGCACAAGAAGACAACAAAGAAGAGGTATGTCAAATTTCTTCCAAAAATTTCTTTTCCCTTGAAGAAATGCATAATGCTTTTGATGAGTTGTATAGCGAATTTATTAAAGCTTCAAAAACTGTTAAGAGTATAAAAGAAAATGCTTCTTTAAAAGAAAAAGATTTTCAAAAACAACTCTCTTTTAAAGAAAAGGAATTGGACAAAACTGATTTTAGAAAATGAGAAGTTGAAAGAGGAAAACAATTGTTTTGGCAAGAGAAGCGCCGACAAGCCCGAGAGTTCTAGAAATTGTACTTCTTGCATGCATCTCAAAAATGAAGTAGAAAGGCTTAAGGGCACCTTAGATAAGTTTAACTCTTCTCATATAAATTTGAATGAAGTGCTTGTTAATTTGAAGTCGACCAAGCATGGCATAGGGTTTAGAAACGAGCCTAAAGAGAAAGTTGAAGCCAACCCTCAACCACCTAAGGCTCAACCTAGGATAAATAAAACAAATGTTCATCCTAGACACAACAAACTAGAAATGGTTTTCATCAATCGCAACCTAGAAATAATCATGCTAGAAATAATGCACATTCTAGGCCAAACACTAGAAGGAATTTTGAACCTTTTAGAAAACCTAGAAATGACTTCCAACCTAGAAACAACTATTCTAGAAATGATGCATATCCTAGACCAAATGGTAGGAGAAATGACTTTCATGATTTGCGCAATAGTTATATTGTCAAGAATAGAGTAAATGAATTTCGTCCATCCAATTACCATCAACCTAGAAGGATGCATAATCCTAACGTGACTTGTCATTATTGTAGACGAATTGGACATATTGTTCCTGCTTGTTTTACACGACATAGACATAACACTCAATCACATCACTATGATTTGCCTAACCCCCAAGGACCCAAAATGGCATGGGTACCTAAAACTCATTAATCTGTTTTGTAGGTATGTTTGAAGGGATCAAGTGTACTATGGTACCTTGATAGTGGATGCTCCAAGCACATGACGGGAGACGAATCCAAATTCCTTCAACTAGAACACAAGGAAGGGGGAAGTGTTATTTTTGGTGATAACAACAAAGGAAAGATTATCGGCATCGGATCGGTCGGCAAGGATGAAATCTCTTCCATTAAGCATATATTACTTGTGAAAGGTTTAAAACATAATCTCTTGAGCATAAGTCAATTATGTGACAAGGGAAATCTTGTTTTATTTGATTCGGATGAATGCTTAGTTTTTAGACGTAGCGATTTTAAAATTATCCTTCGTGGTTTTAGAATGGATAACATTTATATGGTTGATCTTGCAAATTCTTCACCCGAATATGTGAATTGTTTAATGAGCAAAGATGATGATTCTTGGTTATGGCATCGTAGAGTAGCTCACATCAACATGCATCTTTTGAACAAATTGGTTTCACAAAATTTAGTTGTTGGTCTTCCAAATTTGAAATTTGAAAATGACTCTATTTGTGATTCTTGTCAAAAAGGGAAGCAAACAAAAGCATCTTTTAAATCGAAAAATATTGTTTCAACTACTAGACCATTGCAATTGCTTCACATGGATTTGTTTGGACCATCTCGCATTGAAAGTCTTGGTAGAAATCGTTATGCTTTTGTTATTGTTGATGATTATTCCAGATTTAATTGGACTTTATTTCTTGCCCATAAAAGTGATGCTTTTCAGAATTTTAAATATTTTCCTAAACGTGTTCAAAACGAAAAGGAAACAACCGTCACTTCAACTAGAAGTGATCATGGGGGAGAGTTCGATCACAATCTCTTTGCGGACTTTTGTGACGAACTCGGTATCGAGCATACCTTTTCCGCTCCACGAACACCACAACAAAATAGGGTGGTGGAAAGGAAAAATAGGTGTCTCGAAGAGATGGCTAGAACCATGCTCGAAGAGGCTAAGATTCCCAAACATTTTTGGGCGGATGCCGTGAGTACCGCATGCTATGTTTTAAATAAAGTAGTCATAAGGCCAATACTCATGAAAACCCCTTATGAACTCTACAAGGGAAGGAAACCAAATATCTCCCATTTTAGAGTATTCGGTTGTAAATGTTTTATTCATAACAATGGAAAAGATCAATTGGGAAAATTTGATGCCAAATCCGATGAGGGAATTTTTATTGGGTATTCTTCACGTAGCAAAGCATATAGGGTATTTAATAATAGAACCCAAACTGTGGAGGAATCCCCTCATATTGTGTTTTCCGAAAATAATGCTCGCTTGGCGAGAAAGGATTCTTGTTATGATCTTGCAGGTATTTTAAATAGTTTAAAGACAAACTACAAGAGGAAACTCCTAAGGAAATTCAAGATGAAATCTTGGAACAATCAACGGAGGAAACGCCACAATTGGAGAAAGAAACGAAAATGCCTAACGAGTGGAGGACAATCAAAGATCACCCTCTCGAACAGATAATTGGCGACGTCGGAGAAAAGGTAAGTACCCGAAACTCTCTTAAGAACACCTTAGGACACACTTCTTAAGAGATCACGTTCTCATTACATTATTTCATTACAAATTACTAACTTGAGCGTCGGCGACGTCTAATTCTCTTTTGCAGGTATCGCCCTAAAGGCAAGGGAAATTATAAAGAAATGGCATAGAACAATCGATTGTTACAGCAAATAATCGATTATTTTACTGTGCGGACAATCGATTAGCAAGTATCACTAATCGATTATTTATGTTTGATGCTTATTATGCATTTGTGTTTAATAATCGATTTTTTAACTGTATAATCGATTACCGTCTCAGCCATCCAGTACTGCTTTCCTAAAACAATCGACTGTTTCATAAATATAATCAATTATTTTCCGAGTCAGAAAATCACCATGCTCACTGTATCACAACAATCGATTATCATAATTCAACAATCGATTATTTTTTGTCAGTAATTCAAATATTTGTTACCGTTTGGGTCCTGCAATTGATTTTGTGTCAGTTCCGAGTTCAAGTCAAAATCTGCTCAACAATCGATTATTTCGTTTCAACAATCGATTGTCTAACGGTCAGTGCAATTTATTTTTACCGTTTCTGACTGTTTTGGCTCATAAATTTCTGCAGATTTTCATCATAAATGAAATGCCATTCTTCCCATTATAAATAAGCATCATAAGTCTTCAATTTTATTCACTCAAGCATCAATCTTTGCTCCCAAACCTTCAAAAATCTTCCAAGTTTCTTACAAAGTTCATTACTACTTTTTGAAAATGTCGGGCAGACACTCTAAACGTTCTCGTTCAGGTAGACAAGGTGCATCTTCTTCTGCTCCTCCACCTCCAAATTTCCCTTATCAAGATTGGTCTATTTTACAATTCAATACTGAAACCGAGCTTACTAGATTTTTGACAAAATTCGAAAAGCGTGACAGTCTTCCTCCTCGCTTTTCAACAAGCAAGTATCTTGAATCATATGCCCCCGCTGCAAACATTCTTAAGGAATATCAACTTCTTGACTTTTTATATCTTACCTATCCTTATATTAATCCTTCATTGATTCAAGCGTTTTGCTCAAACCTTCATGAGGATGACGATGGTGAACTTGTGTCAAATATTAATGGTGTTCAAATTCTTTTGTCCAATGAAAACTTGCATTCCATTGCCCATCTTCCTCGAAGTGGCGAAAACATTACTCGCTACATTAGAGAGGCCGACGCCTTATTTGATGAGAAAATTCTCCTAAACAAAATAGGTCTTACATCTTATGATCCTAATCTATCTACTCGGCGCCCTACTATCACGGGAATGCTCCCCGAGTATCGTTTGATTTTCTATTTCATCACCCGAGTCCTCAAGCCTCGGAAGCACAATCATACCACTCTTTCCCAAGAGGACGCTAAGCTCATGCATGCCATTATAACCGGAGCTCACATCAATTGGTGTAAGTTCGTCAAGATTCACATGCTTGATGCCATCGGAGATGATATACCTCTTCCCTATGCCCTCCTCATTATGAATTTTCTTGAAGCTTCCGGGTTCAACACTTCCATCGGTCCTCTCAAAAAGAGCACCAAGAAGTGGGAAATTTTAGAATCCTCCTTTCCCCATGACGGTGATCATGCAGCTCCTGCTCCTCCTCCAACCCGTCAATTGCGTCAGCCTCAAGAACCTACTCTTCAATCCATTTCCGACCAAATTGCTTCATTGACCACCTCTGTCGGTCAATTTACACATGAGATCCATGGATATTTTGACCATGTTCATTATCCATATGCCGGTCTTGTTCCCTATGAAGCAGTACCGGATGATGAGGCGGGAAATGATAATGAATAATTTCTTTATTTGTTTTTCTATTTTATTGTTCTATGTTTTTATTGTTCCCGTTATGTAACCGTATTTTATTAATAAATAAACAAGTTTTTTAATTATTCTATATTTTTTTTGCTAATGGCAAAAGGGGGAAGATAGCGGGTATGCACTCTCAATACTTATCGGCATAAATTGAGGGGGAATTCATATATTGAGGGGGAACAAAATTGCATATCTATATACTTGTTGCATATCTTTACTTGTCTTGAATCGTCATTATGAATTGCCTAATATGCATATCCCGCTTAAAGTTTGCCATTATCAAAAAGGGGGAAATTGTTGGAAACACGTCCTCAAGGCATTATACTAAACGTGTGTTCATATTTGTAGGTTTTGATGAATGACAAACTATGCGCAAATTGACATATGACGAGGTCCAAGCACAAGCGCAAAATTGATATATAACGAGATTCAAGCACAAGACAAAGATCGAAATTAAGTTTTATATGAGTCGGTATTTAATTGTGATCTTGATCCGACAACTTAAACTCAAGACTTGGCTTCTCTCGTAAAAATATTTTTAACAAATCATGCATATTTAATTTAGAGCAAAATGATTTTAAATAATGCATATTTACTTTAGTCAAAATGATTTTTAAACATGCCTCTAAAATCTGGACTAAGATAATCGATTATGTACTTATGATAATCGATTATGTTTAAGTCAGCTGCTTGACAATCGATTGTGAACTTATGACAATCGATTGTGTTAAGGCAGTGAGCATCAGATTTTTCAAATCTGCATGACAATCGATTGTGAACCTTATGACAATCGATTGTGTTGAGGCAGTGTCCATCAAAGTTTTTCAAAGCTCAAAATAATCGATTGTGAAGCTAATGACAATCGATTGTGAAGAGACAGTGTCCATCAGATTTTTCAAAGTCACAAAATAATCGATTGTGAACTTATGACAATCGATTGTGTTGAGGCAGTGTCTTCCAGACTTTTTCAAAGTTATTAAATAATCGATTGTGAACCTATAACAATCGATTGTCAAGAGGCAGTGTCTAAATTGATTTTTCAAGACTGATATATAATCGATTGTTAACTTAATATAATCGATTGTATAACTGACCGTTGCCAAAATATTTTCAAATACCGTCAGGTAATCGATTATTGATTTCCTATAATCGATTGTTTTAAGTAAAATCTGGAAATGATTTTTTGAACGTTTCCAGTAATCGATAATTGATCTTAGATAATCAATTGTTATGCGTAAAATCTGGGATTGATTTTTGGAAGAACTGGCAAACAATCAATTGTGGTAATTTGACAATCGATTGTCACAGAGTAAAATCAGCAATTCTTAATTGGCAATTAGGCAACGGTAATACAAAGTTTTTCAACTATAAATACAGCTTCAATTCAGTCTTCTAAACACAACAACTGATCATACAATTGCTAAAGCTTGCATACTTTATTGCTTATCATTTTATATTCATTACATAAGCTTTTGAGAGCCAAATTCTTGTCGAAAGTTGTTGCAATCTTGAGCGTATTCTTTTTACTCATATCTACTCTTAAAGGAGTGTCTTGTTTGAGTGCTAAGTGTTTTTGTACACTTGAAGGGAAGTGTTAGTCCCTTGTGTTGTAAGAAGGAACTTGTGTTTCCTTGGTTGAAGTCTTGGAGTGTTGTATCTCCGAGCAAAGGTTGTTGAGGCTTGTGTCCTCAAGTTGTAACGGTTTGTTGAGCACCCGTAAGCTTAACAAGTTAGTGGAAATCTCGAGAGAGTCTCTCGGGGACTGGACTAGCCACGGGTTGTGGTGAACCAGGATACATCGGTGCGTTTGTTCTAATTTATTTACTTATCGCACTTATTTATTTCCTGCAATTTTTAAATTCCGCAAGTTTACGCTAATTTTTATTATAACGCTATTCACCCCCCCCTCTAGCATTAAGCGTATTATCTAACAATTGGTATCACAGCCCAACTCTCTAAAGACTTAACCGTTTGAGAGAAACATCCATGGCTTCTACTCGTGATTCTTTTGCAAGAATAGGTGAAGGACAATGCTCCACCCGATCACCGCTATTCGATGGTACAAATTATACATACTGGAAGGAGAGGATGAGAATATTTGTACAATCAAATAGTTTTCATCTTTGGAAGGTCATAGTGAATGGAGAACAAATTCCAACCAAGAAGGTTGAAAATGAATGGGTCCCAAAGTCCGAAGATGAATGCGATGCGGACGATATCCGAAAGGTGCAAAATAATGCTAAAGCTATTAATTTATTATATTGTGCTGTAAATGCTGATGATTACAAGAAGATATCTTGTTGCACAATGGCGAAGCAAATGTGGGACAAGCTAGAAATTACGTACGAAGGTACGGACCAGGTAAGGGAAGGCAAAATTGATTTCCTAACCCATGCATATGAATTGTTTCACATGAAGGAAGGCGAAAAGGTCGATGAGATTTTTGAACGATTTTCAAAAATCGTAAATGATTTACATGCTCTTAAGAAGACCTTCATGGATAAGGAACTTTCCGAAAAATTCTCCGAAGTCTCACTCTGGAATGGCGATCCAAGGCCGACGCGATTCAAGAATCCATTGGCATTTCAAATGTCACCATCGACGCATTAAGAGGTAATCTTAAAACTTATGAATCTACTATACTTAACCCTCTTGTTGATGATCAAAGGAAGCAAAGAATCGCTCTCAAGGCAAGCACAAGCCAACCTCAAAATGATGAGGGCGGAGACAACGAGTTCGGACTCGTTATCAAGAGCTTTCAAAAGTTCATGCGAAAAGAGTATGAACGAAAGGGCAAAAAGCAAGGAGATCAAATAAAGTTCTATGAGTGCGGAGAAACCGGGCACATTAAATCAAATTGCCCAAATGCTAAAAGGAGAAGAAACCCTTCAAGAAGCAACGAGCATACATATCTTGGGGATTTTGGGTCTCAAGTACCATTCCAGAGTGGTTGACAACTCGGGTGAAAATACTGCGAAGGACCCTATACTTTGAGGCAAGGGGTTGGGTAACTTTCGTTTGCAGTCGGTTGGACCCTAGAACACAGTACCAAACACTACCTCTCCATCGGGCTGTATTGGTTGCATCGATTATGATAGGATACCCCATAAATGTGGGGAATGTGATGTCCAACATTATCTCTTTAGTGGGAGCTGAGACCGATAGGATCTACCCTTTCCCTAATACCCATATGTACTTTCAGAGTTTCAGTATTTGGGGGTGGAGAGGAAGTCCTACGATATCAAGGGTAAGGCAATAGCCCCATTCTCCTGGTACAACTTGAAAGGGAATGATAACCCCAAGGACAAGAACTACAAGGCGCCTGTCTCTACCCCAACTGGCAAGCCTGAAGAGTCGGCTGTGGTAGAAGCCCCCACTAGGACTGCCTCCATTGCTGCTGACCTACCTCCCGATCCTTCTACATCTTCAGACATTCCATCCACATCAGCAGGCCTGGAGATCCCATCATCTCGGGCTCATCCCATCACTGCCCACCGATTGAGCCAGCATTGATGCAAACGAACACTTGGTCAAAGAATTCTACTGCAACGTAGCCACATTGTCAAGGGCTCCAAAGTGACCAAGGTTTGAAACAAAAAGTTATTATTCGATGGGAAGTCACTAAATGAGTAATTAGGCTCCAATGAAGAGGATGAGACTCTGTATTTGGCGAAGTTGGAGATGGGCGAAGAGGTCCATCCATGGTTAGCTCAGTACCTGGCAATCCCAAGTACCATTCCGAAGTGGTTGACAGCTGGGGTGAAAATACTGCGAAGGACCCTATACTTTGAGGCAAGGGGTTGGGTAACTTTCGTTTGCAGTCGATTGGACCCTAGTACACATTACCAAACACTACCTCTCCATCGGGCTGTATTGGTTGCGTCGATTATGATAGGATACCCCAGAAATATGGGGAATGTGATGTCCCACATTATCTCTTTAGTGGGAGTTAAGACCGATAGGAACTACCCTTTCCCTAATACCCTTATGTACTTTCAGTATTTGGGGGTGGAGAGGAAGTCCTACGATATCAAGGGTAAGGCAATAGCCCCATTCTCCTGGTACAGCTTGAAGGGGGAATGATAACCCCAAGGACAAGAACTACAAGGCGCCTGTCTCTACCCCAACTAGCAAGCCTGAAGAGTCGGTTGTGGTAGAGGCCCCCACCTGAGACTGCCTCCATTGCTACTGACCCTTGTACATCTTTTGACATTCCATCCACATCACCAGACATTGTACATCTTCAGACATTCCATCCACTACCTCCCGACCCTTGTACATCTTCAGACATTCCATCCACATCATCAGGCCTGGAGATCCCATCATCTCGGGCTCATCCCATCACTGCCCACCGATTGATCCAAATGCTTCAAAGCCTGAACAACTGGATGTATATAGCAACATCCAAGTTGTCTACCTTGACATCCACCATTGCGGCTCAGTCGGCACCATAACCCGTACAGGTCTTACAGTCTATAGAGGATGCTTTAAAAAAGATACTCGAGAACCAGGAAAAGATCCTCAAGGCCCCAAGCTGATTTGGCACGAGTAGTAGATTGACATGACAAGGTTTTTAAGGAGCCTGCCAAGGAGCACAAGAAGCTTCACAAGACACAGGCTTCCAGGGAGTCCGTGAAGGAGCTACGGGCGGATGTGGATAGACTAAAGGCAGACCACCTACCTTTAGACTTATTGTTCGAGGACCCATCTCCAGCAACAACCACAGATCTGGAGCAGACATAGAGGCCTACGAAGAAGAGGATGAAGATACCTAGAGCTGATGATGCCATCATCCAGTTAGCAGACCTACCGGAGGCTTCCTCCACTCAGCCACACGATGTACCAGAGCCAGTACAGGTCCAGTCCCATGTCCCAGCAGCTGAGCAATAGGATACCGGGAACCAATATGAGGTTCCCGAGCACACAGAGGACCCAAGGACCACTCATGATCCTATGCAGAGAGACATGGCTTAGGGAGTCTTCATATCCTTCCTCTATTTTTTTTTTTGGTGCTTATTTGTTTTAGTTGGGATTGGGTACAATGCCAACTTTTATTTAAGGGGGTGCGCCCTTTATCTACATATATACTAATTTATTTTATGCTTTTTTTTATTTTCATTTGGTCCGTATATACCCTTACATTTAGTTACTTTTATCGCACTTTTTATCTTTCATTTGGCATGTATATAAGTTGCTTCAATGTATATATTCATTTCCCCTTATACATTCAAATCCTTTATTGTATGTATACTTTTTATTTTTGCAAAATGTTTTCTTTTTTAGCTTCTTATTTATGTTTGTAGCTTTTTTGCTTCGTTTTGACATTTTCAATAAGCCTTTGATTTTCTTAATACCACGGTTCTTTCCAAAGATGGAGTATTGTGTGAACCGGGTGGCTCTTCCAAATGATGGATGGCGCGACAACCTTCTTAATGGTTTGAGTTCGTTTTTGCTTTTTGTTTTTGGTAGATTGTAGTTAAGGGTACCTCAAGCATGATTCACTTAGATCTAGCACATTTGCCTTTGATCCCATGGTCAAAAACAAATTGTTATGTGTAGGATGGTGAAAGTCGTGGATTGAGACTCTTGTGTTAGCCGATAATCATCAAGTGATTTTTCGGGACCATTGTGTGCTCAAATCGTATTCTACTGTTGTTGTGGGCCCCTGACTCTATGTTTTTAGAAATCCTTTAGCTTGTGTGTTGAGAAATCAAATTGCGAGTCCATGTTCCAAGCCAATGGTCTAAAACTGACCCTGAATGTCTGCTGAGACGAAATCTTAAGTGAAATTTGACTTGAGAAGTGATTATAGGCTCTCCTTGATCCAAATGATAGTCGAATAATTCCATACCCTGCCAATGATATAATCCCTAGTTAGCCCTTTTGAGCTTTAAACCTTTTTATTTCAAGAACCATGTTACAAGCCTACACCCGTTCTAAAAGCTACCCTCTCTTGGCACCCGATATTTCCTTAAGCACATGGCAAAAGTATAAGTTTGGGGGGGAGAGACGAGGATTACAACAAAGTGGTATAAGGCACAAAGAAATGAAGAAAAGGAAAAGGCAATTAAAAAGAAAGAAAACCAAAAGATAAAAAGAATGCTCAAAGTGAGAAAGAATAAAAAGGGATCCAAGAAAAGTAAAAGAAAATAAAGGTGTGGAAAGTTGAAAAAGGAGAAAAGAATTGAAATGCATAAGAAAGAGTGACAATGTGTCTCTCTAACCCCTTAGAAAGAGGTGAAATGACTCAAAGAGTCAAGAGAATTGTGCCAAATGAATCAAAAGAAGTGCTTAAGGGAAGATAGAACCCACTTAGACCGAAACATTTCCTACCCAGAACCAAAAGCCTTCACAATGACTCCACAAAAGCGCTATATGATCTTGAGCTGAATGAAGCTTGAATTATTGGATACTTACATGAGTGGAAAGCATATGGTACTTAGAGCCAGACTTGTGACCTTTCATTGAGAGAGATGAGTGAATTCCCGTTGACCTCGGTTTGTGAGCTAATATTCTAAAAGGAGAGGTTTGCTTAGGGAGAGTTAAGGATGAGTGATTTTGGGTTCCACAATGACTGAAGTCTTTGAGAGAGTTGTTTGATGTAATGAGTCAACTCTTGATGCTCTTGTGTCACACTTGATCCATGGTTTTTCAAACGTTAAATGTTGTTAATGATTCATTCGTATTGAGGGAAATTATTAGTCCCAATTGATGCTTGTTGAGGCTACTTTAGGATAGCTGAAAATACTTGGATTTTCTCTTAAGGGGTTGGTATTATTTTGTTTGTTTGAGGACAAGCAAAAGCTTAAGTTTGGGGGAGTTGATAACTAGGGATTTCGACGTGTTTAGTGCTCCTTCTTGCTTATGCTTTGATTATAAATTCTTGCAAAATAGTCCCAAAAGGCTCATAAGTTGTGCTTGATTGCAGGTTGATCGATAAAGTGATGAAATGTCAAAGATTGGCTCAAAAGGAGTGAAACCTACTCAAGTACCTAGGACAAGGCAAAACTCAGGAGAACAAGCCTAGTGCGGCCGCATTAGTCTGTGTGTGGTCTGCACTAGAGAGATTCAGAGAGGTAGAATCTAAGGCTTCAAGCAATGCGGTCTCAGACCATTCTGCGCGGTCCGCGGTAAAGGATTCGCAGCCGCACTACCATAATGTGCGGTCCGCGGAAGAATGTTCAGAGAAAGGAATATGCCTAGGTTCAAGTCATCGCGGTCCGCAGTCATTATTATGCGAACCGCATTGGAGACCTCCGTGGCCGCGATCCATTATGTGAGGTCCGCGGAGCATGAGTTCAGAGAGCCAAGTATGCAAGTCCAAGAGCCTAGTGCGGCTGCAATTCATTTTGTGCAACCCGCGCTGGGGCATTTTTGTCCAATTTTTTCAACCTAGTATAAATAGAACATTTTGCCATTTTAAGGGTATCAGATATTATAGAACAGAAGCTGCGCTCGTGAGACGTTATTTTGTAGCTATTTTGGGCATCTTAGATTAACTTTAATGATAGATTCTCTGTGTTTTCTTTAGTTCTTAATTAATATGTCTTTTTCTTCATCTATTTCTTCATTTTCTTCTTCAAGCATGAGTAGATAAACCCATTAGCTAAGGTTGTGGCTCAACCCTACTGTGGGTAAATGATGGGTGTTGCAATTTAAGACTAGATTGAATATGGGTGTTTGTTATTTGGGTCAATTTTATGGTTTAATTTATGAATTGGTGGTTGCAAACACTGCTTTGTGCTTGGCTGACTTGGTTTTTCTTAAGAGAGAGAGAGCCTAAGTCTCCAAAATTGACACAACAAGGAATTGGGATGGACTCAAGAGAATTGATAGTCGCATATAAAGGGTTAAACCTCGAGAGAGTAATTACCCGACTTGAACCCTAGTTGCTTGAGCAAATTTGCCTACCCATTTGGACTTGAGAAAGCCAATTGGGCAAAATCTCTATCTCTCTACCGAAAGGTGTGAGAGTGGGTAAAATTGTGCAATGGTTATAGCATATTTCCCCAAACATGTCAAGCATGCCTTAGAAGCAATTACCCGACAATTAGACACCTAGGTGAAAGTTACTTCCCTAGTGCCTTCTAAACCATTAGATACAACTCTTAGCAATTTTCACTTAGCATAATTAGTTACAATTTGTAGTTGATAATATTAGATTGTTAAAGAAAACCCAAAAATGATAAGAAGATCAATTGAGAACACTCACATTTCTAAGCTAGATAGATACTTAACTCCAATCCTAGCTCTCTGTTGACTCGATCCCGACCCAAAATCGGGTAAAAGCTATTGCATCCCTCTCTTGTTACTTTTTAGCAGTACAGATTTGGACCGTGATCACTCATCCCCCAGCCTGTGATATAGCTGAAGCAACCCTGCCTGAGCCAAAGTGGTGTGCATGCTCATGAACTGTGCTAGATTCTCCTGAAGTACTGTAGTAGTAGTAGCAATAGGCATATCAGGTTCCTGGTCTCTAGATGGAACTGATGGTGGATCCTCGGTGGAAGATCGCATGGGTGCTCTGGATGTACCACATCTACGTCCTCAACCTCTACCCCGAACCTGGCCTCTGACTGCTACAGTAGGGGGCGCAGGTGCCTGATTGTCTCAGGTAGCACGTGTTCTCACCATCTGTGAGAGAATAAAAGACAGAAGTTTAGAATTGTGATATCAAAATCTTGCACAACAAAGAAATCAAATGAAGTGGAATTCTCCTAGAAGTTACATAGACTCACGCAGATGAGTACATACGTCTCCGTACCGATCTGCGTGACTCTAATAAACCAACATGTGATACATGGCTCCTATGAACCTAGAGCTCTAATACCAACGTGTCACAACCACAGTTTGCTCTTCGTAAACTATCATGACGGCACCTAGTCTCTACGACACGGTAAGCCTAACAATGTAGGAAAGAAACAATTGCGGAAAGAAAATAATTTAAAACTGAGATAATAAAATGAAGCAGTGTTCATGACGCCTGGCATATAACAATACGAGAATCACAACCTAACACTTCCAAAATCTGGAACCCTATGAATCACAAGCTAAGACATATATAAAAGCTCTAACTCTAGAAATGTCTATCAACAAGGAAAATACATGAGGGCTAAACTAGTACAGAGAATAGAAAGGGACTTTTCGATCTACGGACGCAATTGATATACTTCGAAGTCTCTACAAAAATGCCCTGCCACAAGTCTGATAAGATTGAGTAGAAGTACCTGGATCTGCACATGAAAAACATGCGCAGAAAGGGCACGACTACACCATAGCAGTACTCAGTAAGTACCAAGTCTAACCTCGGTTGGGTAGTGACGAGGAAAGTCAGGGCCTTACTGAGGTTAAACTAAATACAAGGTATACAAATATAGGATAAGACAGTATAATCAAGTGCAACAGCAAGAAGTAACACAAAATATAAAGAACAATAACAGCTATAACAGAGACAAGTAATCACGGAAAGGAATACCGCTCAACACAGAGAATACCAACCGGGATCTCCTAGGATACCGTCCTATAGTCTCAAATATAAATTTCCAGTGGGTCTCCCGGGATACCGTCCCATAGTCCAATTATATATATACATACATATATATATATATATATATATACATATACATATACATACATATATACATATATATATATATATATATATATGTATATGTATATATGTATGTATATGTATATATGTATGTATATATAGATATATATATATGTATACATACATATATACATATACATACATACATATATATATATATGTATACATATATACATATATGTATACATATATACATATATATACATATATACATATATACATATATATACATATATACATATATATACATATATACATATATATACATATATATATATATATATATATATATATATATACATATATATATATATATATATATATATATATATATATATATATATATATATACACGACGGATCTCCTGGGATATCATCCCCTAATCCAACTCATAGTGCGCGAGGATCTACCAGAATCTGTAGTCCCTAATGTAAATATCCAGTAGGGGGAATCTACCAGGTATAGTTCCGTAGTTTCACTATAAAAGTGCAGGGGGATCTCCCGGAATATAAATCCATAGTCTTATAGTATACATATCGGGGGATCTCCCAGGATACTGTCCCGTAGTCCTAAAGTAAACACACACTAACAATACGATGAATACATAATTCAATTCAAATTCTATACCAAGGTAAGACAGGTACTTCTAGCCAAGCATGCTGCACATAATCCAAATAAGGCAGTTTCAGCAAGTAAAGTAATCAAGTCAAGTAGACATGCTTCCCTAAGATAACAACAAGCTTAAATTTCAAGTAGTAATAACAGGGAAAGGAAACACATTTTTAGTTACTTAATGAAAATTGGATTTTTAACAATTAGCACAAGTATGCACTTGTCACCTCACGTACAAGGATTTTCAAATATCAACAATACTAAATCCTAAGGGGAAGTGCCCCCACACAAGGTTAGGCAAGCCACTTACCTCAAACATGCTTAAAATCAACCCAAAACCACGCATTGTCAATGAGTACTCAACTCCAAATGGCCGAATTCTATTCAATTCAATTTCATAATGTAAATAACACTTCAAGTAACCGATTCTACAAATAAATTCTAAGCTAATACACGAAATTAGGTAAAATGACCAAAACCCCCTCAGATCCATGTCTCGAAATCGGGTAAAACTTACATATTCAAAATCCTCCCACTATAATATATGAATTATATATATATATATATTATACATCTTAGGTATGTATGTATCATATGTATATTATATATTAATATACAATAAAAATATATTGGCTATTATTTTTTGAAGAGGCTATACAGTGTAGTTTTCGCCATTAAGCCTCCAGTTTAATGTAGAAGAATTAACCTAGATGGTCGCCACTCAATCTCCTAATCTAAAAATAGACGCGGATGTATAATATATATATATATATATATATATATATATATATATATATATATATATATATATATATATATATATATATATATATATATATATAAAATTCATGTATAATAAATGTATAATAAATGTATGATCTATGTATACCTTTTAGAAAAAGTAATCAGTAAACACAAGTTATTTGAATAAATATCCCATTAATAAACATGAACTGTTCTTAATCATGTTATACATGAATAGTACATATATTACACATCTGACAACTATTTTTAGTTTAAAATATTAGGTGAACGGCTATTTCGGTCAATTATTCATTTTAAATACACTAGGCCTTTAATAAATAAAATTTTATTTTTATAAGAGGGATTTTTTTTACCTTCCTATGCAATATTTGAAAATTATTTACCAATATTATCTTAGTTTTGTATATTACTCACCCTAAACAAGGATTACTTACAAATTATATACAATCCATTATTAGTGCCTTGAATTATGGGATTTAGTTATATCTTTTTTTCATTTTTATTTCCTCTCATCTTTCCTCATTGCTCCATCTCTCATCATTTTTTCTTTCTTTCTTCTTTTTTCTCTCTCACTGTTTTTCTTTCTCAATAAGGCAAGTCTAAAACTTGTCTTCTGCCAATCAACCTATTGAAGTACCCTCTAGGTCGTAAGAATTGAAGATTCGAACGCTAATCTATCATAAAGCTTTGAATTCAAATTTGTGTTTTTAAAATTCATTATTTGTTTGGATTGGGCGTTGTTACAAATAATTAAAAATATTGTTTGGAGTTTATATCTCAATTTTGAGAGTGTTTGGTGAAGATTAGACTTGGTTTTGGCTGAATTTCAGATAGAAAAAAGAATAATAATAATAATAATTAGAAGAAGAAGAAGAAGAAGAAGAATAATACATAAAATATACTTATGAAAATATAGTAAAGTTGTAGTAAAATTATAGTTAAATAATATTCTGTTTACTTGAATATTGTATGAAAGTTGAAAAATAGCTGCATAATGATAAAATCTAGTTGCCTCCCATGTATAATTTGAGAAACTGATGATATTTGAAATAACAACACCTCTTGACATTTAACTCTAATACTCACACTATTAAGCATCACGAAATTCTTTTTTGACAAATGCCTTTCAATGAATAATATTTATCTGATTATGCTATCAGCTTAAAACAATTGATTTTCTTAAACATGCATTACTTTTTGTAGCACGGAAGAAATCAAGATTACATCATAAGCACATAAAACATGCAGGTCTATCACGTAACAAACTTGAAAATATGGCTCCTTATTACTTAGACAAATGGCGTGCTCAATAAAAGTACAGAGAATTGGCGTGCTCAATCCAAATCCTTTATAATAAAACAAATGTGTTTTTAAAATTCGTAATCAAAGAAAGAAATTTTTGACTCCCATAATAGTACTACAAAATGGACAAATGAAGAGTGGCATAAATAATTGTCACGGATTATTCAATGGGCGAAAGCATCGTAAAGAAATTTTACAACTTGTTTGGCTAGTTGGTACCCGTGATATTGTATTATATTGTTATTTTGAATATAATATTTATTTTGATTGTTAATTAAATTTTATTGTGTTGTACTATTAAATCCATCATTACATAACGGCAAAAAATATCACTTTATGGAACGAGGGATTTAGTGGCATGGCATCGTTTCCTTGCCTTTTCTCATGTCTTGTCCTTTCTTATTATTAAATAATCATATTTTTTGCCCTGCTTTTTTATATAATAATTTTACTGTGTATCCAATTTTATCCTAATAATATTGTGAGTTTATTTTTTATATTGTTAGTGCGTTACACTGTATATGGTCAAAATTGGGTTTGTCCTTTTTGTATGATTAATCGAGACTGGGGCGTGGCAGGCCAAGGTTCGACCCCATATCATACCTGGCAGCAACACAAAGTTAGGTTTTCAAGCTTGGGACTCAGGGACTAACCGAGATTGAGATCATCCAAGATCGAGACCGAACGGGATAGGGGTCGAGCAATATCGAGAGACGCCTACCGAGCCAAATAACTAAAAGCAGAGATATCCGCGATCAGACGAGGATCGCGACAAAAATCTCGGCACGTATCAAGAGGAGGCTGATTAATTAGCTAATCGTAGGATTTCTTATTGTATTTAGGATAGTATTAAGGGTAGGGTTCCCCTATTATATAAATGAGGTCTAATCATTTGTATAAGATTATATTCACGTCCCATAGCATTATATTATCATTTCTCTTAAGCTCCCAATACTATGTTACTTTGTTCTTATTTTCTAGCAAAATAATTATTTGATTTGAAGGTGACCTCGCACGAGGATCAAAGCCATACATTTCCTTTGGTTTGCTTTATTTCTATTTGCAGTTAATTTCAATTATCAATTTGCATTTTTTCTTAGTTTGTGCCAAGTAAAATTACGTGTCCTTAAAACCACAATATAAATTCAATTATTATCCGCTTTTAGGATAAACACTTTGACGCCTACCATGGGAAAGGATAATAGAGATTGCCCTGTATAAATTTTCGTAACACACATTATTTTACACTTGTTCTTTGAAGTATCTTTAGCTATAAGATTACAAAAATATCAAACTCTCAATCAGCACCTCAAAAAATTGATAATGATCTCGGCACCATGGCGAAAATGAGAACATTGCACCACGAAACATTACCTCTGTTGGCCTCGATAGAATTCCGGCGGTAGATCTGATCGATATAAGTTCACATGTCGCCATCAATGGAAATTTGGCCGTCGATCCCGAAAGCAATGTTCGTGGGTGTACTTGATCAACTACTCATAACACATATGGTGGTGAAGATGGCGAGATCAGTCTGCGGGTGATCTTCGAAATGTTGAAGGCCCAACAAGCAACAATAGCTCAGCTCCAATATCAGAACTACACCCCAAGCAGGGTCAAACTTGAGCCATCCCAGGAAGCCGTACATAGGGTTGAATCGGCTTCGAGGAAATCGAATGAGAAGGAATCGGAGACGAATTCTGCTATCATAAAGATCCTTGAAGAATTGACAAAGCGAATTGAGACATAGGAAAAATGATCGAGGAAAACGATAAGAAGGTGGAAAAATATAACTCTGGGGTCGACCAAATCCTGGGGGCACCACCAATATTGAAAGGAATAGATTCCTAGAAGTTTGTACAAAAACCTTTTCCCCCAAGTGTTGCACCGAAGCCAATCCCCAAGAAGTTCCATATGCTAGAGATTCCTAAGTATAACGGGATGACTGATCCAAACAAACACGCCACCTCATACACGTGATGACGAGATTGAATCTGTCTTGCTGAAGATATCAAGGAGATTCTATTGAAGGGTGCTATGATATGATATCATAATTTACCGCCTAATTCTATTGACTCATTATATGTGCTTGAAGATTTTTTTGTAAAGGCACATGTCGAGGCCATTAAGGTCGCAACAAGTCAGACCTTTTCAAGGTAAGGCAGAAGGACAACGAGAAGCTCAGAGAATTCGTATGTCGATTCCAGATGGAATGAATGAATTTCCACTGGTCATCGATGGTTGGGTTGTTCAAGCTTTCATTCAGGGTCTCAAAGTTCGGAGTTCCATAGCTTCGCAACAGGTAAGGTAGAATTTGATAGAATATCTAGTTGTCACTTGGGCCAATGCACATAATCGGTATCAATCAAAGATCAGAGCCGAGGATGATCAACTGGGGGATCCTTCTGGTCCGTTTATCCAAACAGACATACGAATAGTATCAAGAGGGATATTGATCGGAAACCAAAGTCGAATAGAGATCGATATCAACCGTATAATTAAGACCGTAGAGGTAATGGATTTGGGCGAATCTCTGCACAAAATAAGAGGATAATTAATTGAAGTCAAAGTTCACGGGGACTCATGAGAAAGAATGGTTTTGACAGAGATGTTGGGTCCAAAAAGCACAGCGAATATCGAAGTATAACTTCAACTTTGATGCGTCCGCCATCGTATCTGCCATCGAACGTATCAAAGAAACTAGATGGCCTCGACCTCCGTAGACCGATCCAGCCTAGAGAAATCCCAACCAAGTGTGCAATTATCATGGTACCCATGGCCATAAAATAGAATATTGCAGACAAGTATGGGAGGAAGTTTCTAGATTGTTCAACGAGGGGCACCTTTGGGAATTCTTAAGCGATCGGGCCAAGAATCACTTCAAAAAAGAGATTCAGATAGATAGAACGACCAAGAAAAGCTACAGCATGTGATTCACATGATTTTTGGAGGGGTCGATACTCCTCAAGGACAAATATTTTAGTGCACCAAGGTGTTGATCACAAAGAAGAACCAAACTCAGAATTACGCACAAGAAGGAACATTGTCTTTCAATAACGAGGATGCAGAAGGGATCATACAACGTCATAACGATGCACTGATAATATTTGTACTTATGAGTAAGACTCAAGTTAAATTTGTTTTAATTGATCCAGGTAGCTCGGTCAACATCATTCAATCGAGAGTTGTTGAACAGCTCGGCCTACAAGATCAAGTTGTGCCTGCGGACTGAGTGCTAAACGATTTGCTAGTAAACGTGGTTGGGACCTTCCAAGAAACAAAGTTCATGTGATTGAGGGCGATATGAGGTATAATGCCCTATTCAGAAGGCCGTGGATCCACAACAAGAGAACAGTTCCCTCGACCCTTCACCAGGGTCTAAAGTTCCCTGCGCCAGAAGGAGTCAAAATAGTCTACAGGGAGCAACTCGCTGCCAAGGAGATGTTTGCAGTCAATGAAGCAATTCTAATATCAACACTCTCATTGACAAAGGACTTAGATAAAAAGTGAAACAAGGGCAAAATAGAAATTATTGGTGCCATCTTTGACCCAATCGGACTAGCATGATGACTTCAGGGTTCCTCCATCTTTTGTCGCCCCCGATGATTCTGACGCTACCAAGTCAATGGTCAAAGAACTAGAACAGGTTGTGCTAATCAAACATTTTCCCGATCGTAAGGTATATCCAGGCACGGGGTTAACCCCCAAGCTCAGGGAAGAACTTATTCAAGTTCTTATAACTAATATGGATTGTTTTGTATCGATATGACAAGGATCCTACCGGAAATTACCACCCATATTGAGCATGGACCCAAAATTCCATCCGGTGAAGCAAAAAAGAAAGCCCCAATCCAAGGTCAAACACAAATTCATCAAAGATGAGGTAGCCATACTTCCCAAAATAGGGTCCATCCGGGTAGTAAAATATCTCAAATGGTTAGCGAATGTAGTAGTAGTCCCTAAGAAGGGAAAAAAACTTAGAATGTATGTAGATTACAAAGACCTAAATAAAGCATTCCCCAAGTATTATTTTCCTTTTCCTAATATCGATCGCATGATCGATGCCACGACCGGCCACAAGATCCTCAGTTTTCTCGACGCCTATTCCTAGTACAACAAAATACGGATGAACTCGAAAGACCAGGAAAAGACCTCGTTTATCAATATGGTACCTACTACTGTAATGTAATTCCATACAGAATAAAAAATGTTACAACCTATCAATGCCTAGTAAATCGAATGTTCGAAGAACAAACAGGGAAATTATGGAAGTTTATATTGATGACATGCTAGTTAAGTATACTAAAAAAATACAACATGAAGCTCAACCCAGAAAAACGCATGTTCGGGGTCGGCTCTGGCAAATTTCTAGGCTTCATAGTATCCAATCGAGGAATTGAGATCAACCCTGACAAAATCAATGTTATCGAGGATATCACGATAGTAGACAATGTAAAGGCCGTGCAGAGGTTAACACGGCACATAGCTGCCCTGGGATTCATCTTGAGGTCCTCATATAAGATCCATCGGTTCTTTTTATTGTTGAAGGAGAGGAATAACTTCACATGGGCTCCGGAATGCCAAGAGGCCTTGGAGGAGCTTAAACGATACTTGTGGAGCCCGATGTTTCTTCACACGCTAAGGGCACACAAACATATTTATATCGGTCAGGATCGAAGATAATGGTAAGTGGAGTCCTAGTCCGAGAAGAATAAGGTACACAATTCCCTATCTATTATGTTAGTCGGACCCAAGGTGAGGACGAAACAAGGTATCCTTATTTAGAAAAATTAGCGCCCACTTTGATAAGCACCTCTAGGAAAATAAAACCATACTTTCAATGCCATCCCATATGTGTTGTAACAACTTATCCTCTTCGACATATTTTGCATAAGCTCGAGATTTCGGGACGACTGGCCAAATGGGCCATAGAAATTAGCGGGTACGATATTGAGTATCGACCTCGAACAACCATCAAGTCTCTAATCTTGGCAGAGTTCATGGTTGAATCCACGCCGGTCCTGGTACCCAAGGTTGAAATAGAACTATTAGTAAACTCGGGTAAATCTTCGGGAATTAGGACCCTCTTTACATATTGTGCTTCAAATGTAAAGGGGTTCAGACTCGGCATTGTGCTAAAACAACCCATAGTTAACGTGGTTAGACAATATATTAGAACTATAAAATTGACTAACAACAAGGTCGAATATGAGGCCATGATTACATGTCTCAAACTAGCCAAAGGCTTGGGAGTAGAGGTGATCGAAGCCAAATGCGACTCCCTCCTTATTACAAATCAACTTAACAGAATCTTTGAAGTTCAAGAGGAACGAATGCAAAGATACCTAAATAAGCTACAATAACTCTAAATCAATTGAAGAATGGACTTTGCAACATATGTATCAAGATCAAAATAGCGAAGTTGATGCCCTCGCAAACTTAGGATCATCGGTCGGAGATAACAAACGCAATTCAAGGGATGTCATACAACTCATGAGGCTAGTGACCGAAAAGGCCTCACCGAGATAAACTCCACAAGCTTGTCTTGGGATTGGAGAAATAAATACATATATTTGAAGAACGAAAAACTTCCATTAGATCCATCGAGGACCCTGCACATAAAAGTAGCCTGATTTAGCTTGTCCGAAGATGGAACCTTACTTAGGAAAAAGTTTGACTATCTGCTAGCAATATGTATGGGACTAGGAGATACCGAATATGTTTTAAGGGAAGTCCATGAAGGCGTATGTGAGAACCGCTCAGGTGCCAAATCATTGGTTCGAAGGATAATCAGAGCCGGATATTACTGGATCAACATAGAGAAACATGCAAAAGAGTTTGTACAAAATGAGACATGTTCCAAAGATATGCAACAACAATTCATCAACCTGGGGATCTACTCCATTCAGTCTTGTCCCCATGGACGTTCACGAAGTGGTTGATGGACATTGTCAGCCCTCTTCCATCGGCGTAAGGTAAGGCTCAATTGTTTTGTTTGTGACTGACTATTTCTCTAAGTGGGTTGAAGCACAGGCATACCAGAAGATCAAGGAGAAGGAAGCCATCGACTTCATTTGGGACCACAAAATATGTCGATTTGGAATACCATCCGAAATTGCATATGATAATGGGAAACAGTTTATTAGCAACAAAGTGACCAAATTTCTTGAAGACCATAAGATCAAAAGGATCTTATCAACACCCTATCACCCCTAGTGGGAATGGACAAGTTGAATCGACCAACAAAACCATAACACAAAACGTCAAGAAAATGTTGATGAAGTTAAAGGAAAATGGAAAGAAATCATGCCTGAAGTCATTTGGGCGTATCGCACAACTTTGAAGTCCAGCATCGGGGCCACCTTATTCTCTCTGGTCTATGGCACCAAAGCTTTAATACATGTCGAAGTTAGGAAAGCATCAGGTTTTGATATGTGATGAAGTATCAAATCATGAGTACGAGCTTGGAGCTATTAGATGAATGGCATGAATTTGCCTTTGTTCGATTGGCTTCTCTGAAGCAAACACATCAAAAGGTAATACAATCGAAGGGCCAACCTTCTATATTCTAACGCCTGGAACTTAGTATTGAGGAAGGTCACATTAAATACTCAAAATCCAAATGAAAGGAAGTTGGGTCCGAATTGGGAAGGACCCTAATAGATTCTCGATATCACATGGAAAGGATCCTATAAGCTCGGAATGATGTATGGAGAGAAACTATAAAACACTTGGAACGTAACTCACCTTGACTCAATATTACTGCTGAGGTACGACCCCATTTCAATTCTTTCTATTTTTTACATAACACTTGCAGGTCATCGACAAGGAGCAACACGAAGCCTTTATGTCTGAAAGCATACATTGCACTTTTTTCCCTTGAACCATTTTTGTCCCGATTGGGTTTTTCGTCAAGGTTTTTAACGAGGCAACAATGGATCGTGCTAACTTAGTATCCAAGATCATATTTATAGGATCTGAGATTTCTCTACAATCAACCTCGAACACTGGGGGGATTACACTCGGATATTGAATTGTTCTAGCAAGGAAATTATTTCAAGATGGAAGGGTCTCAATAGGCAGGATTTATTGTGCGGGCCAAATGGTCAAAATGAACCGTGCCCACATAGCTTGCTCGAGCCTTGAAATAAAACATGTACGCATGTGTGAATATTTTTGACAAAAATAAAGAGAAGTACTTTCCTTGCAACTATCTTATGTCTTGGAAAAATTTCCACTTTACGGTCCCATACTTTTGATCTTTTAAGAAAATGGGCTCAAGGGTCGATTATAACCAGAGTTCTGATAATCACTCCTACACTCGGGGACTACCGTTTGAAAAATAAAACTCAAACAGATCAAACTATTGAGCTTCGGGGATGAAAGACCTAATATGCAAATCCCTGATTTCTAAAAGCCATAGCCACCCCACTCGGGGACTGTTATCTTGGGCAAGCCGAGATAAAATAAAATGGGAAAACGAGTCCAATGGGTAGATCCCGAACTAAAAGGATACATCCAATTAAACATGGCTCGGAGACATCTGGAACCTCTAACAAAAATAGTCCTTCAAAAAAGAAAAAGGTTTCTTTCATAATCGGTTCTACAAGGCTACCCTCGTTAGAATCTTATACTTAAGATAATTTCGGGAAAAAACTTCAGTAACTTCGAACCCCGATAATGCCTTAACCAGATAGGTAATAAAGTTAAGGTTTTGTTTGAACCCTCTAACACAACCTCATTATTTCATACTAAGGTATTCTGACCTTTGTAAATACGAATGATAAAGAAAAGAAAAAAAATTGAGAGTCGAAAAAGGGTAAAAATCCTTATATATACATAAATGATTTGTTTACAAAGGCCAGATTGGCCAAATACAAAATTTACAAAGGCCTAAGTGATACTTTTACTTCGAGTTTGAGAGATCATTCTCACTCGACTAAAGAGCCTAAGGGCAACCTTATTTAGAGTTCGAACAGGTCATTGCTCGATCATTAAGACTAAGATCTATCTCAGCTCGAGCTTGAATGATCATTTGGGGTCCATCAATCAGAAACAGTCGAGGGTAGTACTTATTATCGGTCCTTACCATCTCAAACCTTGGACCTTCGAATAAAACTTCATAATTTTATGCTAAGAATTTTGACCCTCACATAAATTCACAAAAAGACAACAGATTCAGAAGCCATGAAAGGAATTTTTTTTTATATATTCATCAAAACCTTTTCACAAGGGCAACACAACCCGATAGAAGTTCTTAACAAAAGCTAAAATGGCCTCGACATAAATAAAAAAAATATGGAATCCTAAAATGCTTAGTCATCTCCAAGAATAGCATCTTCACCCTCGGGTCCTTCTCCACTTTCGGATATACTCAGGTTCTCAAAATCATCGTTATTAGGGTAATCTAACCCCCTAACTTCAGCTTAAGCTCCTTAGTGCTCTCGATCTCGACTGTAAGATCAAAGCCCCGGGCATTGATCTCATCAAGAGTCTCTCTTCAAGATTGGCATTTGGCATGCTCGACGACCCAATTTGCTCAAACCTGAGAAGCCTCAGCGACCTTCTTTGCTCAAAATTAAGCAGCTTCGGTATCGGCCCGGTAAATAGCCATCACCGCATCATCATTGGCCTTGGTCTCTTTGATCTCCGATTTGGCCGCTTCGAGCTTTGTGACCAACTTCTCTCGACTGTAAATTGTCAAACCTAACTGAGACTGGAGCTCCTCAATTTTCTTGGCTTGCACCAAGGCTTTATCTTTCACGCTTCAGAATTGGATTTCAACCAATTGTAGTTGGGCCAAGGCATTCTCCTTTTCTAAGGCAGGGTGATCCATATTCTCCTTCCATTATTCAGCCTCAGTTTTCACTGCATCTACTTCCTCACAGTGTTGCCTGATCATATCGAGCTTTGTTGGACCTGCAGGTTTGAACCATTAGCCACCACACACGAGTCACCATCACAAAATTCAAATATTTTTCTTACCTACTCGACCAGTTCGGAGTGTTCTATCTAAGCCATATCTAGCTTAGCACAAAGGCCTATAGCTTCCCCTTCCTTTTACTCACTGAGAAGCTTGAATGCATCCTTTTCCTCAGTAGGCCCTTGGATCTCGGCCTCATACCGGCTTAGCTCCCCTCGGGATCGTAAGAAATCCTCATGATAAAGAAATGAAGCCTACAAATGTAGAAAAATGAGCTATATAAAAACAGAAAAGTATAATTACAAAAATTAACATCGACTAGGAAATCTGGGATTACCCGATTTAGAGCATGTTGGGCTTCATTGAAAAGACAAGGTATTTCCACCTCATCTCTCTTGGATTGGTCTTCATCGGTGACCAAGCGGTGGAGATGGGTAGCCACCCATATGGGAGGAGAAAGAACTCGGGCATCCTCCGAGATTGAGATGATAAATGATCGTTTATGCTCGGGATTGACACTAGGGTCGAAAACTGATTGGTCAGTTTAAAGCTCGAGGAAGCCTCACTCGAGCTCTTGCTCGGTACATCTAAGTCACCCAAACCAGTGACATTTTCCACTCCAACAAAATAGCCACGGAAAGGGTATTCTTCTCCATGGACCCCTTCCCCGTGGCAAGTCTCCACTTCCCGAGCTTCATGCATCATCTACTCAGTGAATGAAGGAAACCAGCGGGAATCTTTGATATCTATCACCCCAAGTAAATCTTTTAATGCACCGCCTTCATCTCGAGGAGCATCAAGAATAGTTTCTATACTAGCATCAATTGCCTCCTCGATAGCCTTCTCACATCTAGGTGAAGCATCTTTAGCTCTTTCTGGATCGGGGATATTGGCCGAGGATTCCCCCTCAACCTTATTAAGTCAAGGTAGAGTAGTTTCAACTCCCACCGATTCAATAGTTCCTTGAATCTTGGTACCAGCTCGCAAATGGGCTACCATCCTGGAGTCTTCTTCTTCTTCTTCGGCCTCATCCCATTGCCGTTGAACTGAATCCAAAGATAAAGGGATGATGTTACCCTTGGTTTTACGGGCTATTTTCTTTTTGGGTTTCTACCCCTCAGATTTCATGGCATTTGAAGCCGTTTTCCTTCTCCTACTCCCTTACTGGCTTCAAGACAGATAGTGGGGGAAAGATTTCTTCATCACCAAATGGGGGCCTCATCACCACATCCTTCACGAGACCTACAAAAGAAGGGAAATGAGTAAGCTCGAGAAGATATTTGAACAATGGTAAAATCATTAATTCATGAAGAAAAAAAATTTACCATGGCTACTAGCCTCTCATCGACCCTTCGACAAATCGCACCATGCGAGCTCAACACGAATCGATTGCGATATTAGGCTCCTAACTAGGTTCTCGAGTTGGAAAACTACACCTGGTATCCAGGCAACAACTACATCAAGTAACATTACTAAGAAAGGGTGAAAAATGAAGACAATAAACATTGATCAAGTCTGTGGTCTTCACTCGAACAAATCGGCCCATCTAGTCCTAGTCTTTTCCCTAGTGGCCCGACGTTGAAGAATTATAGTCCTCCTAGTATAGCCATGGTCTATACAAGCGTTTGAGGTAGTCGAGGGTGAAGGGAAGCCCGTCGACTTTATATATGAAGAAACAAAGTAATATCACTATCCTCTAGAAAGAGGGATGAATTTGACCGAGGGTTACCTCAAGCATATATACCTCGATACCGGCTCGCATCAACCCGAAACCGAAGAGATCTTTTCAAGCTTGAAGACATAATTGATGACACACACCGCTAGTTTCTCGCCGACCAACTGGAACAAGGAAGCAGTTTTCTTTTGCGGAAAAACTTTTGAATGTTTAGCCATTTATTTTTTATGAACGAAGGAGAATAGAAATTGAAAATGAATACTTGGTATTTAGGGATACCACAAGCGAAGAAACCCAAAGATATGAAAATACAAAGCTTTGATGAAGGCATGTGATTTTGAAGACTAGAGTAAAGAAGATTTGAAAGTAAAGTTTGAAAAATTAAGAAGGAGGATATTGATAATTTTTCAATGACGGTTCAAAGCCAGTAATGGTCGACCATCGAATGACGTGAACTAAATGCTTTGGAAACTATTCCGATGAGACATTTCAGTTACCTCTGCTGCTTATGTCATGATGTTTACTCGAGGTAATGATCACACGAGGGGAGTCTTTATACGGTCAAAATCGAGCTTGCCCTTTTTGTATGATTAATCGAGAATGGGGCGTGGCAGGACAAGGTTCGACCCCATGTCATACCAAGCCGTGACACAAAGTTAGGTTGGAAAGCTCGTGACTCCGGGACCGATCGAGATCGATATCAGCCAAGATCAAGATCGAGTGGGATAGAACTCGAGCAAGATCAAGGGAAGCCTACCGATCCAAATAACAGAAAGTCGAGATATCCGCAATCCGACAAGAATCACAGTAGAAATCTTGGCACATATTGACAGTGTCATGACCCTAAAACCTAACCCGTCGTGATGGCGCCTATCGTGGTATTAGGCAAGAAAATATTTCCAAAACAACTTCTAATAAACAGGAATAAGTTAAGATATTTAAGATAACCGAAGTTTTCCATAAAAACGGGATAAACCCAAAACATATGTGCAGAAAAATAGCCCAACATTAGGGTGTCACTAAGTCATGAGCATCTAAATAACCAATCTAAGAACAGAGTCTACAATAGTCTACGTCAAATTCGAATACTAAAAAGAAAAGATAACAAGAAAGGAGAGTCAAAGGCTTCGGACACCGACAGCTGCCTCATAAGTCTCAGAAACTCAACCACATACGAGATCAACATCCATCTTGCCCGAAAACACCTCGATATGCACACAAGGTGTAGGGAGTAACACGAGTACTTGCAACTCAGTAAGTAACACAGTTATATTTATCTTCATTAATTTTAGTAAAGAATAAACATTCTTTCAAATTTAGAAATTAAGTCGAAATTTTTTTATACAGTTTCATGTTCAAGCAATCGAATATAACATGTTTCAGAAATTTCACAATAATGACAGATAGAAACTAAGTGCAACAACAAATGAAAGCAAGTACAACCTCTCTGGGCTACTGTTACTCAATTATCTTAACAACTCAATGAGTCGGCTCTCAATGCATCGTACTCAGAGTAAATAGGTATCCGTGCTCACTGGGGGTGTACAGACTCCAAAAGGGCTCCTTCAGTCCAAACTCTATATCGTTGCGACGTGCAGTCCATAATATATAAATAGCCATATGGATCAATGTGGCATATATACATATATACATCCCTAAGGATCGTTGCGGTGTGCAACCTGATCCATATACATATAACCAACAAGCTCGCTGTGGCATGCAACCCGATCCATTTACACACACAGCTCACAGCTCGACACTCAGACCTTATCGCAGTCACTAACCTCTCCAGTATCTCAGGCTATGAGAAATCATATAAATCATCCCAAACAAAGATAATAGCATGCTTCTACAAGGAACAAGAAGAGATGGAAATATGATAAACAAGTAAATCCATGACTGAGTACAAGACAGACAATAATATGTATTTCAACAAGTACACGACCTCTGTTGGTCCCAACAGAGACATCGTATAGCCTAAGAATGATTTCTAACATGGATTTTAGTCCATTCTATAAAACTGAGAGAAACATATAGCTAATAACAAGTTATAGTAATTTACGGTTTTACGAGATGGACCCAGTTATAGTTCCCACGGTGCACGCCCATACGCATGTCACCTAGCATATGCGTCACCCCCAAAGTAATCACATAGCACAACGTTTGGAATTTCATACTCATAGGACTAGGTTTATAATTGTTACTTACCTCAATCCGAGTGAAACTCTACTCCAAAATGCCCTTGCCTTGCAAGTCGGTCTCCGAATGTCCCGAATCTAGTCACAAGTAGTATAATACAATTCATATAGGCTAAAGGAATCAGTTTCATAAGAAAACTACTAAATTAGACCCAAAAATCAGAAAGTGGCTCAACCTGGCCCTCGAGACCATATCTCGAAATCTGACAAAAGTTCACAAAACCCGAAATCTCATTCACTCACGAGTCTAATCATATTAAATTTATCAAAATATCACTATTAGCCCCTCTAAATCCCCAAAATTCACCCTCCAATTTTCAAGCCCTAATCTCTCAAATTCCATCTCAAAAACTCACCAACTAGGTGTAAAATTAATGGGGGAAACACCATTAAGATAAATAGGCACAACGAGTTTACCTCACTAATCACTTCAAAATTCTCCCCAAAGCCCTCCAAAATTCGAGTTCCAAAATGTTAAAACGGTGAAAAATGTCGAAGTCCCATTTATATATGTTCTACCTAGGGTTTTCGCACTTTCGGATCTATATTCGCATTTGCCGTCAAAACTCTGCTTTTTCGAAAAGTCACTTAAGCCACTGCCTCTACTTCTGCAATCACAAGACCGCATCTGTGCTGATCTTAGATACGGAAGCCACATCGCACCTGTGGATAAATCTCATATATGCGCCCTTCTACCCACTTCTACGACCATCACATGTGTGGGAAAGTCTTCACACCTACAACCTTTTCCCATCTCATTCTTGGCTGCATCTGTGATCTTAGCCACGCTTCTACAGGCTCGCACCTGTGGTGCTCACTCCGCAGGTGTAGTTACACCAGTAGCAGCAGTGCCTCAGCAGCTTCATCAACTCAACATCAAGCTCGTTAATCACTTGAAATCAACGTGAGGCCCTTGGGACCTCAACCAATTATATCAACAAGTCCTATTACCCGATACAAACTTAGTCGAATCCTCAAACAACCTCAAAAACATGAATTAATACGGATTCAAGCCTAATGAACCTTGAAATTTAAAAATTCTACGAACGACATCAAAACCTATCAAACTAAGTCCGATTGAACTTAAAATTTTCACACAAGTCATAAATGACAGCACAAACCTACTCCAATTTCCGAATATCCAATCCGACCCCGATATCAAAAAGTCTCCTGATCAGCATTTTCAAGTTTCCAACTTTGTACATTTCAAGCCTAATTTACTACAGACTTTCAAAACACAATCTGAACGCACTCGTAAGTCCAAAATCACCTAGCAGAGCTAATGGAACCATCAAGATTCAAATTTGAGTTTGTTTACACATAAGCCAACATCCGGTCAACTCAACGTTTCCAACTTAAGCTTTCAAATAAGATACTAAGTATCTCAATTCACTCCAAAATCTCTCCAACCCGAACCAACCAACCCGGTAAGTCATAATCCAACTGTAGAACACAAAAAAGCAGAAAATGGGGGCATGAGGCTATAAATATCGAAATGACCGGTCGAGATGTTACATCACCCCCCTTTTAAATAATTGTTCGTCCTCGAACGAGTTTAGAAACATACTTGGAGCCTAAAATAGTTGTGGAAATCTGCTATGCAAATCTCGATCGATCTCCCAAGCAGTCTCCTCCAGGGGCTGACCTCTCCACTGTACTTTCATTGAAACTACATCCTTTGACCCAACTTTCGGACCTGCCGCTCCAAAATAGCCACTAGTTCCACATAATAAGTCAAATCACCATCCAACTGAATCGTGGTGAAATCCAAAACATGAGATAGATTGCCGATACTTCCAGGTCACAAAAATATGAAATACTGGATGCATACTCAACAAGCTAGGTGGCAAGGCAAGCTTGTAAGCCAACTCCCCAATCCTCTAAAGTACCTCAAAAGGTCCAATGAACCGAGGATCAACTTTACCTTCTTTCAAACCTCATAGCACCCTTCATGGGTGAAACCTTCAATAAAACCTTCTCCCCGATCATGTAAGACACATCACGAACTTTCTTGTCAGCGTAACTCTTTTACCTTGACTATGCCGTGCAAATCCACTCCTGAATCAATTTAACCTTGTCCAAAGCATCCTGAACCAAGTTAGTACCAAATAGCCTAGCCTCGCCTGGCTCAAACCAACCCACCAGAGATCTACATCGCCTCCCATATAAACCCTCATGTGGATCCATCTGAATACTCGACTAATAACTATTGTTGTATGCAAACTCCGCAAATGGTAGAAATGGTACCATGAACCCCAAAAATCAACGACACAAGAGCGTAATATGTCCTCTAATATATGAATAGTGCGCTCAGACTGTCCATCCGTCTGAGAATGAAATGATATGCTCAACTCCACTTGCGTTCCCAACTCTCGCTGCACGACTCTCCAAAACTACAATGTAAATTGTGTGCCTCTATCTGAAATGATGGAAATTGACATACCTTGCAGGCGAACAATCTCTTTGATGTAAATCTCAGCCAACTAGTCTGAAGAATAGGTAGTATTCACCGGAATGAAGTGCGCAAACTTGGTCAGCCAATCCACAATCACCCAAATATATCAAACTTCCTCGAAGTCCGTGAGAGCCCAATTACGAAATCCATGGAGATCCACTACCATTTCCACTCTGGAATCTGTGTCTTCTGAAACAATCCACTCGGTATATGATGTTCAATTTTACCTACTGATAGTTGAGACACCGCTACGAACCCAACTATATCTTTCTTCAACCTCACCCACTAATAGTATTGCCTTATATCCTGATATATCTTTGCAGCACCCGAATGGAATGAATACCACGAGCTGTAACCTCTTCCAGAATTAACTCCAGTAGCCATCTACGTTGGGCACACATATCCAGCCATACATCCTCAATACCCCATCATCACCAATAGTCACATCCTTGGAATCATCATGCTAAACCTTTTCCTTAAGGACAAGTAAATGAGGATCATCATACTAGAGCTCCCTGGGTTAATAAAGAATACCGAGAAACCATACATGCTAGAACCCGACTGGGTTCCGAAATATCCAATCTCACAAACTAGTTGGCCAAGGCTTTAACATCAACTGCAAGAGGTCTCTTTCCAACGGGGATAAATGCAAGACTTACCCCTACTCAAGGCATCGGCCACCATATTGGCCTTTCCCAGATGATAGAGAATAGTAATATCATAGTCCTTTAGCAACTCCAACCATTTCTGTTTCCTCAAATTCAGTTCCTTCTATTTGAAAAAAGGTTGGAGGCTAAAATGATCAGTAAATACCTCACAAGATACACCATAGAGATAGTGCCTCCAAATTTTCAATGCATGAACAATGGCAACGAACTCCAAATCAAGAACATGGTAGTTCTTTATTACACCCCATATTTTTACACGTGAAAATGTGTCACAAATAAGTTGATGAAAGCTCAAGAAAGAGGTGTTATGTTATATCTCGCATTTCGTACATAAAAATTTTATCGTAAGTAATCGACGTAGAATCGAGGATGAGATTATCTTGAGGATATAAGAATTTACACTATTTATAACAAGTGATGAGAGGGAAAGAAAATCAAAGAAAAAAAATTTCGTTGAATTTTGATAGTTTGGGATAAAATACGGCTAATACCAGGTATTTATGGATTAGTACCATATAAGGTACCCCACGACCATGATGGTAAGGTGTGTTAAAAGTGAGTAGTATTTTAATAAAGTTGAGATAATTCCTAATTATATGGATAATTGGGTAATTATTGAATTTTGTTGGAGATTAACAATTTAATTAAGATGATTGGTGTTTAATTATAGGATATGGATAAGATCCAGTAATGACCCGATCAGTCGTTTTGAGCTCTAGTGCGTCGTTCAACAGTTTGAGGCCATGAGCAGCTTCTCTTCAGGAATTATGACTTGTATGCATGGTCAGAATTGAATTTCGGAAAGTTCAGAGTTGATTTGAAAAGAGAATTCTCATTTCAAAAGTCTTCAGTTGAAAAAATTGAATTGATTTTTTAGTAAATGCCCTCGGAATCGGGATTTGAAGGTTGACGATTTTAGATTTGGGAGTATGTTCAGATTAGGTTTTGCATGGTCCGGGAGTGTTTCGACGGCAATAGTGGAAGTTAGCATTTTTTGAAGAATTTCATAAGTTTGGGTTGAAGTGCATTCAATGTTATCGATGTCCATTTGGGCTTCTAATGCTGGGGGTAGATATGTATGGTAATTCTGGTATTGGGAGCATGGTCGGAAGTGAATTCGGAGGTATATGGATCAATTTGGAGTCATTTGGCTAAAGATATAAATTTCAAGGTTTTGATGAATTTGACCCGAAGTGGACTTTTTGATAACGAGGTCGGATTCTGATTCTAGGAGTAGGTCTGTAATGTCAAGTATGACTTATGTGCAAAATCTGAGGTCAATTTGACATGATTTGATAAGTTTCGGCATTGAATATAGAAGTTTGAAAATCTAAAGTTCATTAAGCTCGGATCAGAGTTCGATTCATGATTTTAGTGTTGTTTGATATAATTTGAGGCCTCAAGCAAGTTCGTAATATGTGTTGGGGCTGGTAGGTGTGATTGGACAGGGTCACAGGTGTGAGCACATAATTTCATGGATTTTTGTGGCATTTTCTGTTGTTGTTTTCATATTATCAGTGCATGTTTATTTTGTTTAATTAACGAAAATTATAAAAAAATATATTTCATTTGCGTTTAAGATTTAATTTCATATTTTAGGATTAATTAACAAATTAGTTATTTTATAAAAAAGGGAAAAACACACAAAAAAGTTTAATTCACACTTTTATTTTTAATTTTATTTTGGTAGTTTTTCCTTCAATTTGGTTTTAATTAGAGTTAATTAATTAAATGTGTTAGGATTGATTTTATTTAGGATTTATTTTGAAAAATTAATTAAAAAAGTTTGAAATGAAAAAAATTAATTTGAAAAAAAAGAAAGGGAAATGAAGAGATAGAATTTCGGGCCAAAAATAATTAATTTCTCTCCAAGCCTAATTCTATACCCATCAAATACCCGCCTATTACCCACATACCTGAGGCCCAAACCCGTTCTCCACCTGGTCCCCCTCAGCAACCAAAAACAACCGCGTTTTAGTTAGTTTTGATCGAGGCCGTCGATGTTCTTTGATCGGATGGTCGAGAACTGCCCCCCCCCAGACTATTAAACTGTCTGAACCCGGTAAACCCACCCCCCATCATCTTTCATCTCCTTCAAACTCAAAACCTTAAAGATACAACCTATCCGCCCCAAACCCCTCAGTTTCTCTGCCGGCAATGCTACCCCAACACCACCCAATCACACCAAATAACCACCACACTCTCCTCATCTCATATCTACCACCAATTTCCCCAATACAATCACCCATGTGCTTCAATTCCAAATATGAAATTCCAAAAAGGAACAAAAACCTAAGCTGTTCTTCCTTCTGATTTCTAATGGTTTCAAGGCTCGGTTCGAGCCAAAATGTATGCCAATCGATTATTCTCAGTAAGAACAAGCTCACCGAATTTCGGCCAAGTCAACAGTGACCGACCAAGCTTCGTCATCATCGTTCATCGATTCGATTCGCTACGTCAAGATATCCTGGCGTTAATTTGGTATTGCTCATTCTCTTGTCCCACGACTCCGCTAATTGGGTTGTTTCTTTCTTTTTTTACTTGCTTCATTTCTGTCTTGTTTTTTTTTATAATGGAGTTCATTTAGTTGGTAATCAAATTTAGGTTTAATTTCAAAGTTAGATATTATTGTTTATTTTATTTTCTGAATTCGATCTTCTTTGCTTTATCACTCATGATGGTTTTATGTTCTTGTATTTACGGTGGTCAATCATCGACCCAGTTAAGAGACTCATTCATTTGGGATCATGCGCTAACTTGACCTGGGTTAGTAATTGAATAGTAAATACATGGGTGTCCGGGGTCAATATAGGGACTTAAAGGATAGGGGAATCAAATTCTGTTAGGATAGAAGATTCCAAAGAATATGATAAGAGATAAAAGCTTCAGATACTTTTGAAAAGGGTTAAAAGGGTAAAAAATAACTAAGGAAGGAGGGGTAAATAAGGAATTGGCTAGTTGTACTAGGGCTGCCTCAGGCATGCCTATATAAGCTATCTTTCCATTTATTGAAGGGGAGGGAAAAAAATACTCTGAAAATCCTAAAAGTTGGAACGGTTGGGATTTGAGTAAAAGCTCTGAAATAACATTGAAAACCTTGATTTTTCTTTGTTGAAAACCACTCAAATTCTGTTCGGTTTCAGTTTGTCCTGATGTTCTTTGCTAGTTTTAAAGTCTCTGAAAAAATTTCAAGTTTCTTGCACCCAATTTGAAAATGCCTTGAACTTGGGGTTTCAAAAATTGTTTTGAGTTGTTGATTTCATCACTATTCCATTACTGATTTGCAAGCTTATCATGCTGTAGTTTTCCTCTTTATTTGAGCTCACTACTGTTGCTGTTTCTGTTAGCTCCTGGCTCATCTTTGTTTGTTTTGCTATTATAACCAAGTACATATTTTTGAATCCCATCTATGTGAAGTTCAAATGAGAAGATGAAATAAAGAATAGTAATTTAATGTATGGCTTTAATTATTTGGTTCTTCTCCCTACCCTCAACCCTTACTATTCTGATTTAATGTTAAAGCATACTATGTCGGTTGTTGAAGACTTCTCTCAATGGGTGCATTTGATTCATACCACAGTCTATGATGTAGTGTTCGGTTAATTTTATGGCTAGATGATGGCTAGATCCTTGAGTCTTCACTTTTGTTTTGATTCATATGTTAAGGAGGCTTGCTGAATAATATATATGAGGTTGAGTCATCAGTAGGTCATGGTTCTTCTTTCTTTTGCTATCATAATGTATTTATTGTACTTGAATAATGCTACTAGGTATCAGAATTTAGTTTGTTTAAACATCATGTTGGGGAAAAGAAAAAATGTTCTATGTTTGTTTTGAGAGGGGAAAAAAACATGCATCAATTTACTTTTGAAGGGGTTGTGAGTATTTTTAACTTAAGCTTGGTACCTGAATTTCAGAATATTCAATTAGCTCAATCTCCCACTTGATTTTTCGGACAGTCAAATATAAAGACTCTTTGTTATCTCTTCGTGCCTCCTTGACTTCTCAAACTGAACTAAGACTGTCCAACTAGAGGTATAGCCGACGTCTTTCTACTGCTTTCATTTTTCTTTTATTTTTATATTAATTAACGGCTAAGCGATCTGAGTTTGAGTGGTTAGAATGCAGAATTCAAAAATGTGGACTTAGTGTTATGCTCCATATAGCCTTGTTGGGATTGTATTCTTGATTTGGTATGCCCTTCATGCCTAGGGATTTGAACTCGAGTCCTTTCTCTTCTTCGGGCTTTAGTTCTGCGATTTGGGCCAGTCTTTGAGCTTGGGGTCCAGAGACTACCTAAAAGTGATTTGCAGGTCTTCATGGCATTGGGCCTTCTTGCTTCATATTTTTTCAACGTGGTTGAAAGGGCACGAGCCAATTAACAAACGGATCTGTCTCCTTCTGTTTATTTTCTATCAAGGTTTCATGTTTAGCTAACATGAGCATTAGAATTAAATTAGCTTCGCTGTGCCATATTAATAGAAATAGTCTATGACCCTCTTTTCAAATAAGGAATTTCAGACAATTAATTGAGGTTTGCCATACTTAGCTAATATAATTATGGCACGTAAGAGCCTAATTTTGAATTTTACTTGAAATTGGATTTGAGGCATGCTATCTAAATAAAATTCCAAAATTCATGGCCCTTGCTTAATTAATACTTGAATCCTTAAAAATCGAAGCGTACCATTTAGTTGAATTTTCGTGGCCCTCGCAAATTTGCAAGTGCGTAGTTGCTTTTGGCGCGTTATTATAATAATTTAGCTTCCTAACTCGGGTACACATTTATGTGACCCAAATCCACTTCTCAACTATGTCATATCAAATATGTCAAGGGCCGCGGATATATTTATTTGACGTGGTTTAAGACGTATTTTAAATAACGTTGCATTTTTCCTCAAAAATAATTTAATAAAGCGGTTAAAGTCAAATTTGAACCATAGGCTAAAACATGTATTAAAATTATATAGTAGGCCAATTCTAATAGTTGAGGGACCGTGCTAGAACCACGGAACTCGGGAATGCCTAACACCTCCCGGGTTAACAGAATTTCTTACCCGAACTTATGTGTTCGCGGACTGTAATACAGAGTCAATCTTCCTCAATTCGGGATTTGAACCGGTGACTTGGTACACCCTAAATTATTCCATGTGGCGACTCTAAATATTTTAATAAATAAATCCCGTTTCGATTGTCACTTTAAGCTGGAAAAAACTCCCCTTGTACATCCCTTCCAGGGATATAGGAAAAAGGAGGTGTGACAGCTCTAGCAACTCTGCTGGAGATCGAACCCAGAATCTCTGGTTCAAGGTCGAAAATTCGAGCTTAGATGAATTGTTATATTAGGCTTTGTTTATTATCTGATTTTGCTACATGTTTGGGCCTAATGCGCTAAGTGTTGCTTTTACCGCTTTGATGTTTTGTGAACTGTATATAAACTGCTACGAAACCTTTCTGTTCTTATCTTCGGGACCCTATTCTGTTAGTGTCATACCTTGAAATAAGAAAGTGGTTTGGGCAAGTTACTAAGGCGGATGGCCTTTTGGTTCTCGGTACGTAGCTCCCTCCTCGGCTTGAGTTGTCCACTCGGGTACACAAGTCTAGAACAAATACCCAGGTTTTGAACTTAGAATAACTCAACCTCATGTCGTATCCCTAGTAGGAACGCTTATTTGCATCACGTGCATTTGAATTTGGAGATTCAACACAGGGGTTGGGTTTGTCTAGGACAGGTGTACGTGAAATGAAAAGACCATCCTGATGCATCCTACCTGCTACCTGTGCATTCATTTGCTTCAGATTTGCATGTTGGCCGACTTATAGGGGAAAATTTAAGTAAAGGAAAGTAAATGTAAGGATTGGGAGATAATTGTCTGTCTTTGAAAAACCAATGTCCAAAATATACTCGAACTCTGCTGAAATTTTGAAAAAAAAAAGATTTTTTTTGTGTTTTTTACAAAAAGAAGAAACAAAAAATTTGTTTTTGTTTTTTCAAAATTGTCTGTACTACGCCAATTTGATTTTCACCAGATTGAGATACGTAGGTAACCCCCAACGAGTCCAACTTTCCTTTTGCAAAATAGCCCCAAAAAACCAAAAGTTTATCGCTTTGTTGTAAATAAGTACGGTGATGCCATTCTTGTCAAAAATAGCCAAATGTCCAAAAGGACACCAGAAGGCTGTTTTTGCAAGAACAGTCGCCTTTGATCTCTTTTTCAAAATTTTAGGCCGGTTAGTAGGCACAACCTTAAAATCTTCCCCGAAAGTGATGAAAGGCCATATTTGCAAAGCCGGGTTTTGCTTTTGATATGAAACTCTAAAAAAAATAGTGTCAGCCTTGTTTTGAGTCAAATGAATCATGATTTTGCCTAATCACCTTAATAAATATGCAGAATGAGCACGGGTCAAAATTTTCCAATAACAGTCATGAACAAAATCCCTTTCGAGATGCATATGTGGTGGGATGATCTGGGTAAATGAGGGCAAGATAAGGTCAATCAATATTTGGGAGGTCTCACCGGGTTGTTGAAAATTAGGCCTAGAGGAGATATCATAAAGGCGTTGGTTAAATTCTAGGACCCAGCCCACAACGTGTTTCATTTCTCAGATTTTGAACTCACCCAAACTTTAGAAGAAATTGCTGGATATATTGGGAGCACTAAGGTTCCTTTGAGACACAAGTATCTGGTTGCGCCAAGAGTCATCGCTATGCACAGATTCCTAGATTTCTTATAGATAAGCAGGGGGTCAACAACCCAGACTTGGCAGTTGGATTTTCCGCTCCGCAGTTTATATATCAGAGGTATGGTCACATATGAGGGTTTAACAATCTAGAAAACAAAATATGTAGCAAAAGGAATCACCTCAAATAGGAAGAGCACTGGTGCTTTCCTTTTATGGTAGTATTCTTTAGTCTTCTGGTGTTTCCTAGGAAAGATGGGAACATCGACATAAAGATAGCTGGGGTAGTCAACACTTTGTTTACTCAGGCCAAAATCACCCTCGCACCCATGATAGTAGCTGAAATCTTCCGTGCTCTCACAGCCTGCAAAGCCAGAGGAGATATTTTTGAGGGGTGCAACTTGTTGCTGCAGATGTGGATGATTGAACATCTATGCCATCATCCTCAATTCATGAGTTATGGGTCAACAGAGAAAAACTACATAGAGGAATTTTATACAAGGGTTGATGGGATTACCTTGCCATAAAGGGTCACATAATGGGTATCACACCTTCGTTCCATTATTGCAAACCAAATAGAGTGGACGTTTGGATAGCTTCCTATAGATGATATCATATACATGCCAGCTATCGGGCCTCATTTCCTCTTGATAGATCTTAGGAGTATCCAGCCTTATACCCCATACCGGGTTTGAAACAGCTGGGGAGATGTCAAATAGTTCCAAAAGATGAAGATCTTAGTGCCCAGGCAGTAAAGATTGGTATTGATGGTTAGTTTCATGAAGAAGTAGTTTGCCAGATTTGGAGCAAGTGATAGTACTTGACGGCAAAAACCTGTATACGTGATCTATCCAATGGTGAAGTGTCATCAGGTACCTTGCCTGGTATAAAGGGATATCGAGTTTGGGAGGCCGGCCAAAAGACCTCATCTTCAAGAATTTGTCGAGGCATCACAAGCACAATGGGATTGGTTGGCCAAAGAAAATGAGTATAAATCTAACATAAGCAAGCTAGAAAGGCAAGTTAAGGACCTTTAACTCGAGAATGGTTTGCAAGCCGTGGCAGATAAGGGTGAAAACAAAAAGCTAGCCAAAGAAAATGAGGCCCTTCGATCCCAGATTCGAGAAATGAAAATAGCAGCTGAAAATCCCGCCTGAAGTACAAAGGATGAAAATCTTATAGATAAACTTAGGCAGAAGGTGAGTGAGTATGGTTTTGATTTGAACAAAGCAGAGGGTGCACTAGCCAGGGCTCGAACAAAATTGGCTAAGAATGTGGAGGAACGAGCACGCATGGTTAAACAGTTAAAAGAGAAATATGAAAATGAGGTTGCGATATTGAAGAAAAGGGTCATCATCGTTGAGAACAAAATGGTCAAGCAGGCGAAAGACTTTAAGGCTGAAAGAGAACATTGTTATACAGCAATGGCACATTTAGAAAAAGATTTGCAACAACTTGAAGACTAGCCGAACAAACTTAGGAAGCTAGGGCCCAACAGATTGGGCGTTTGTTGCAAGAAAAGGGTGTCATAAGAGAGAGAGCCAGAAGGATCACCGACTACATCGTGATGTAGTGCAGTAGTTGTGAGGATATGACTAGATTCATGTTCTTTGACACAGTGATGACCTTTATCCACCAAGTAATGGAAGATCTCCACCACCTTCAAGGGGATTTAGCACGTAGGCCCGAGGCAAGACCGAATGATGTCCCCGCAGGTCCCAGGAGCAATAGAGGCATTGATGTATTCATGATTTTCATCGGAGTCTATTAGTCTGTCTGCGTGTTTGTATTTTCATCTTTCTGTTGATGTCTGCTAGTTTTTTTTTTCGAGTCTGTATTTTCATTGTAATTAAAGCATTTTCTTTTTATGGAAAAATTTGAAAATCCCAAAATATTTTACTGCTTATTTTTACACTTATACCCCAGAAGTACGCTCGGTCTGATTCATGTGGGGTCATGATACGTAGTCAATCTCCATAGAATTCAACCATAACCAAAAGAAAGAAAAAAAAGAGAGAAAAGAAAAGAAAAGAAAAAGAGAGGAAAAAAAGAAAAGAAAAGAGAGAGAGAATAATAAACTGTGAAAAGGAAAAAATGGCAAAACAAAAATGAGAGAATAAAGAACAACGAGAAATCAAGCAGAGAAAAGCGTAAGTGAAAAAGAGAGAAAGGGAAGTTGCAAATGGAATAAGGAAAAGCCTGGATGACAGAAGAAACCGATCAAATGCATAATAGAAACGGTTAACTTCTTAGGTCATTCATTCTCCAAATGTGAGGTTGCCTATCTGTTAAACCCTGATCACTAACAAGTTTGTTGTTGTCGTCAAGGAACAGGCAGGTGATTAGTTTGTGTGGCATTCTAGAAACTCACCCATACAACACCAGGTCCAAAAACAAGTTGATCATGGCCAACCAGGAACTTGATGCGAGTGTTATCGATCTTTCGAGAGAGTTGGAAGAGTTGGATGTTAATTTGATGAAAGAAAATATGCATAAGCTGAAGCAGTAGATGGCCAAAAAGGCAACCGCCACTAGCTTACCCCGCTAACCTTGCCTTCATCCCGCCATTGGCTCAGTCTCAGGAACCTCCAGCTATAGATTTGTCCCTAAGCTTTCCCATTTACCAGCATTACCAGAGTACCACCTCCCAAACACCACTAGCTCCTCCACCCAACCAGTTCCATACCCTCCTCCACAAGCCACTCCTATCTTCATGGAACCCCCACCCGCTACACTCAGAGATCCTCTAGTGAGCGTTTGTTGCAAGCCCATGATAACCATTATTACCCCTCGGAGCCCACTTTCTAGGCTTCGGAACCTTACTTCTATATTCCTCGTTTAAATCCCCCCCGTGGAAGCTGAGAATCCATCTAAGAATCCCGAACAGGAATAGATGTTCAGAAAGGTTAAAAGCTTGGAGAAGTCATTCTGGACTATGCAAGGGTTGGGAGGCCAGGTCAGCATGGCTTATAAGGATTTATGTTTATTTCTAGACATTCAGTAGCCGACAGGGTTCAAGATTCCTAAGTTTGATTTGAATGATGGGCATGGTGATCCTGTGGCACACTTGAGAGGTTCTTATAGCAAAATAAGGGAGGCTGACGGGAAAGACGAGTTACTAATGGAATATTTCAGTTCGAGTCTGAGTGGTTTGGCGCTGGAGTGTTACACCCGGTAGGACCACGGAAGGTGGTATACGTGGGACGATCTAGCCCAGGTATTCGCTAGTCACTTTCAGTACAATATCAAGATTATTTCGGATTAGTTGTCCTTGATAAAGATTGATAAAAATCACAATGAAAGCTTCAGGGAGTATGGTTTTCGGTGGAGAGAGCAGGCAACAAGGGCTAACCCTCCAATGAAAGAACGTGAAATGGTAGATTATTTTCTGTAGGCCTTGGAACTTACTTATTATGGTCATCTGGTATCAGCTATAGGCAAGTCATTCAATGAAGTGGTGAAGATGGGCATTATGGTAGAAGAGGGACTCAAGACAAACAAAATCATGAGCTATTCGGCTATTAAGGCAACCACCCAGGCCATTCAAAGTGGAACTAGGGGAGTAATTGGAAAGAAGAAGAAGAGGACATAGCAACAATTGATTCAAGAGCTTGGTTCGGACCTAGAGGCTCACCTCACCACTATAAACAGCTTCAACCCTGCCACCAAGCCTACCCCATACCCCGTATAATCTACCACAACACTACTATCCCCCACCAGAATCCCATTTTTCTGTCCACCATTCCCAAGCATACAACCAACCTCCTGCCCATGCACAATGGCATACGCCAGCCCCACGGAATACCTACCCAGCTCTACAAAATGCCTACCGCCCAAGCAAGCCTATCAAAACCCTCATAGACCAGCTTTTCGGGCCAATCAAACATTTAAGAATAAGAGGTTTCAGAAAACGAAACCTTCAATCCATTGGGAGAGTCCTATACTAGTTCATTCCAGAGGTTGACACAATTGGATATCCTGAGACAATTGAGTAAAAATTTCCATATCCTCCCTCGAGAATCCTGATTATTCTATAAGCTGTGAATATTGTTCTGTTGCTCCGGGGAATGATACAAAGAAATGTTGGCATTTGAAAAACGCTATTCAAGAGCTCATTGATCCACATCGGATTAAAGTCCAAGCTCCGAAAGCGCCCAATGTCAACTAGAACCCGCTACCAACCCATCAAGAAACAAACATGATTGAGATAATGCATAAAGAAGGGGAGCCCAAAAAGCCTTCGCAGACTGTCATGATGATCCAATCTAGTTAGGTAAAGCCGACTGAAAAATTAACAAGTGAGATGTTGATGCTCAAGTTGAGCGGGACTAGCAGTGAGCCTTCTGTTGTAATCAAGAAGGAGTCCTCAAGCAATGTTGCAGTGAAACAAGAAAATGCAAAAGTGGTGGTTCCAGGGGTGGCAAACAAGTCTGTTGTAATTGTGGAGTGTGCCCGCATAGATCCTATTATTATCAAACCGGTAACCCTGCTACTAGTAGTCAACAACAAGGCTGTCCCGTGGAATTATGAACGGATGACAGGGACTTACAAAGGAAAAGAAGTTAAAGAAGAAGTCTATGAGACCCATGGATTGACTTGCTCGGGGAGATGCTTTGCCCCAGAGGAGTTAAGAAAAGCCAAAACCTCCGAAGATAACCTAGTGTTAGGGAAGAAATCTATGACCGAAGAAGAGGCAGAAGAGTTTTTTAGAAAAATGAAAGTGTAAGACTATTCTATTGTGACGCTTGCTAAGATTTCACTATTATCATTGTTAATCCATTCAGACGAGCACCATTGGGCCTTGATGAGAATCCTGAACGAGGCCCATGTTCTTGAAAAAATCTCAGTAAACCACTTGGAAAAGATAGCCAACAAGATTTTTGAGGTAGAGGGTACTGAGCATATAGAGCACTTTATCTTACGGTGAAATGCGAAGATTTCATGGTTACCCAGGTACTGGTCGACAATGGTTCCACTGTGAACATTTGACCTCTCTCCACACTAAACAAGTTGAAAGTGGATGATGAAAGAATTCACAAGAATAGTATCTGCATGCGGGGATTCAACGATGGAGGGAAAGATTCAGTCGGTGACATAGTGCTCAAACTGAAAATCGGACTAGTTGAATTTACCATGGAATTCCAAGTGCTAGATGTAGCTGTTTCTTACAATCTGTTGTTGGGTCGACCCTGGATTCATGCTGCTACGGGAGTCCCATTTACTCTACATTATATGGTAAAGTTTGAATGGGATAGGCAGGAAATCGTTGTGCACGACAAGGATAGTTTATGTGCCTACAGTGATGCCATTGTACCGTTAATTGAGGTTGAGGACGATAAGGGGTATCAGGTTTTTGACACGCTGTCGGTCGAGAAAATTATAGAAGGGAAGTGCCTTCCAATTTTGAAGGTAGTCGTCGCATAAGTCATGGTAGCTGTTGAAATGCTAAAAAAGGTTTTGTACCGGGCAAGAGCTTGGGTGCGTCTCTGCAAGGTATCGTACAGCTGATGTATCTACCCAAAAATTTGACACATTTGGTTTGGTTTCAAGCCCACAATTACAGACGTGAAAAGAGCCATAAAGTTGAAGCAGATGGCATGGGTCCTCCCAAATCCTGTCCCATGTCTCTCCTGGTCGTTTTCAGGTCTGGCGTCAAGAAGCGCCCAGTAACAACAGTTCCCAGTTATGTGGTTGGTCCTGATAAAGAGTTGATTGAAAAGGTTTGAGAGGTTATTCGACGATGTGAACATGGTAGAAGCTGAAGAGGGTTCTAGCAAGGCGGACCTGCAATTTATTGGGCCCAGTACAAAGATTAACAATTGGGAAGCTACTCCTTTCCCCAACAAGAAGGAGTTTTGGTAGTTTGCTTTTATTTTCTTTTAGTTTATCTGGATTATTCCAGAGTTGTAATTCAGATTCTATGTTCCGTCCATTTGGGTGCCTTGTTATCTTTCAATTTTAATAAAATACAATTTCCCTTTTTCATCATTCATGATAGTTTTATTTTTGTCTTTCTTTTCTTCCTTGTACAGTTCTTTTTATGTCGGTTTCAATGACATGACATGAATGAGGAATCTTCGGCCCAGTCTTAAAAGCCAATCTAATTTTGAAATAATAATTCAAGAAATATAATGTGACAATGAATCAGAATATGATGAGGATGAGGCCTTTGAAGAGATTAGTAAAGAATTAAGCCATTTTGAAGATAAACTCTAGCCTAACCTGAGTGATATATAAGCAATCAATTTAGGGGACCTAGATAATATCAGAGAAACTAAGATAAGTGTCCACCTTGAACCTCAACTCAATGAGGAGTTAATCAAAGCATTGTTTGAGTACAAAGATATTTTTGCATGGTCATATGACGATATGCCGGGTCTAAGCACCGATTTGGTGGTTCACAAGTTGCCACAGACCCGACATTACCTCCCATCAAACAGAAGTTGAGAAAGTTTAAAATTGACATGAGTGTAAAGATTAAAGAAGAGGTTACAAAGCAGTTTGATGCAAAGGTCATTCGAGTCACGTGGTATCTCACTTTGTTAGCCAATGTTGTGCCGGTGCCAAAGAAGGATGGTAAGACCAGGGTGTGCTTTGATTATTGTGATCTCAACAAGGCAAGTCCAAAGGATAACTTCCTACTACGAAATATCCATATTTTGATTGATAATTGTGCTAAACATGAGATTGGATCTTTTGTGGATTGCTATGCGGGCTATCATCAGATTTTAATGGATAAGGAAGATGCAGAAAAACGACATTGATTACGCCATGGGGAACATACTATTATATGGTCATGCCCTTCGGTTTGAAAAATACAGGGGCAACTTATATGAGGGCAATGGCGACCATATTCTACGATATGATATACAAGGAGATCGAGGTTTATGTGGATGATGTGATCATAAAGCCTAGAAAGTAGCCTGACCATGTACGAGATTTGAGGATATTCTTCCAAAGGCTTCGCATGTACAATCTCAAGCTCAATTTTGAAAAATACGCATCCGGTGTGCCATCGAGAAAGTTATTGGGATTCATAGTTAGCCGTCGAGGTATTGAATTGGACCGTCAAAGATTAAAGCTATCCAAGAATTTCCACCCCCAAGGAACAAGACTGGGGTGATGAGTCTATTAGGGAGGTTGAACTACATCGGTCGATTTATTACTCAGCTTACGACAACCTGTGAGCCTATCTTCAAGCTGTTGAAGAAAGATATCGCGGTTAAGTGGACATATGAGTGTCAAGAAACATTTAACAAGATAAAGGGGTACTTGTCAAACCCACCTGTGTAGGTGCCACCGAAACCAGGGAGACCTTTGATTCTGTATTTGATGATTTTGAACAATTCGTTTGATTATATGTTGGGTCAGCATGACACCGCGGTAGGAAGGAGCAAGCCATCTATTATCTCAGCAAGAAGTTCATATCTTACGAGGTTAAGTACAATCACCTGGAAAAGACATGTTGAGCCCTAGCTTTGGTAGCACAGAAGTTGAAGCACAATTTGTCATCTTACACTACTTACCTCATCTCTAGGTTGGATCCGCTAAAGTATATCTTCTAGAAGATTATGCCTACAGAAAGGCTTGCAAAGTTGAAGATCTTGGTCACAGAATTTGACATTGTCTACATGACCCAGACTGCGATGAAAGCCTAGGCATTGGCCGACCATTTGGCTAAGAACCCAGTGGATGAAGAATATGAGCCTTTGAAGAATGACTTCCCTAATGAGGAGGTAATGCATATCGATGAGTTGGAACAAGCTGGAGAACCGGGTTGGAAACTTTTATTTGATGGAGCTACTAACATGAAAGGCATCGGCATAGGGGCTGCACTTATTTCTGAAACAGGGCATCATTACTTGTGAACAACTAATTTTTACCACACCCGAATTCTGTATTATTTTAATGTAAATATTTCTTTTATGTCTAATATTAATATTTTAAACATTTATCTTTCTTATAATAGATTTTATTTGAAAAAAATAAACTAAAAATTACAAAAAAAAAGGTGTTTATATACTTAGAATACAAGTTTTATTTCTATTTACAAGAGAAAGAAAATTTATGAAAAAATGTTTAGTTCTTTTAAATAATTTTTTTATAGGTAAGCTATAGAATTTTTTTTAGTTCCATTTAAAGTATATGTAAATATTTGGTTTCTTATATTATAATAAACGTTAGTTAATCTTCTTATCTTCATAATCTAATTCATATTTTTTTGAAAAAATTATACAAAAAGGGAAGAAAACTAAATGAAGTAAAAATGGATAAAGTTTGCAAGAAGAAAAAAGGTCATATTTCCCATACCCCCGTGTCCTATTGTCCACTTTTCCACTTCCCCCACTCACAATCCCATATTCCCACTTATAATTCTTTTGCACAAGAATAGATAATTAATTTTTATCCTCTTTATAAATTAGTGGAGGGAAAAAATAATATAGGGGGAGACATCTAAATATTCACTGCTTCAGCCATCTAAACCAGGCAAACAACTCCCCCCTCTTCGATAAAGTTCAGTTGAAAGCAGCCACAACTCCTCCCATTTTTCTCCATTAAACACCACCAAAATCCAGCCCCAAATTCAGCCATAAACTCCACAAAAATACAGCACGAACAGTCATGGAACCAGTCATGATCTGCCTCCCAAAAGCACACTTAAGCTGCCCTTCATGCCGACGATTCTGTTCGAAGTTGCCTGTTGTGTTCGCGATCTCATTTTCAGTTTGAATATTCCACATTCAAAGTTGTACTAGCTATTTCGCTCGTGAATTTCCATCAAATAAAAATAATGAAGAACCTCCAATGAGTTGATCTTGATTCCTATAGCAGTTTACTTTTTTATTTTGTTTAAGAGATACTCTAAGCCTATTTATTTTGTTTCACTTCCATCTCATGAACCTTCTACTACTTTTTTTATTTTTTATATTTTTTCCTAAAATATTCTTTAAAGAATATTCTTATCCAGTTAGTAGTTGTGTCTAAATATATTATGAGAAACACATACCTATAAAATGTTTTGGTTGGCAGATACACAAGATTGTTTTTGGGATCTAAGTTCACGAGAAGTTGATTAATAGTTCCGATAATTATAGAAATTTAGCTAAGATTTTGAGTAGCGCATTTGTCATTCCATTAACTCTAATGATGATGGCAGATATTCTACCAAAGGGTCCATTATCGTTTTTTTTTTCTCAGTTTTCTTCAATATAATGTAATTTATATTAGAATATTTTTTGTTTAATGTTGTCTGTAGTCATGTGTAGAAATTTAATTTTTATTGCTATGCATTTTGTTTAAAATAGATACCAATGGCTTGGGTAAACAAGGTTTCGAAGATTGAATTAGATTAGTGAGATCTAGTAAAGATAATAAGAAAATGGACCATAGAGCTTTAAATATGATATAGGTTACGGCAATATTTGAACCAAATATTATAGACCCAAGATGTGGAATGGTTTCAAGATAGAATGTTAGTAATTTATTTAGTCGTAAAAATCTTTAATAGTTTAGCAATATAATTGATCTTGTTAGAATTCATAAAATCTTTAAAGTTATTATCGTGATTATGTATCCGTTCGCGTGACATAATTATAATTTCTAAAATAAATCAAGGTATATGTTTGCGCGACCTTGACCAAACCATCTTAATAATATAAGTATTATTAATTGTGTACGCGTACGTGTGACATGATTCCTGACACACCAAGCAAATTGAACACACGTGCGTGTGATTCGTTTCAAGATAATTTCATTAATTACAAATAATCAAGAAATTAAAAGTGGCTTTAAGGAAAAAGTTCATAAATTCCTCTAGAACACAAAGCATCTAAAATAAATTAATCCAAGTATAATTATTTAAAGCGACCGTACTAGAACCACGGAACTCGGGAGTGCCTCACGCCTTCTCCTGGGTTAACAGAATTCCTTACTCGGTCTTCTGTGTTTCGCAGACTTAATCAGAGTCAATTTACTTGAATTGAGATTTTAAAATAAATTGTGACTTGGGACACCGTAAATATTTATCTCAAGTGGTGACTCTTCGAATTAAAATAAATTAATTACTTTTCAATTAATATCATTTAAATTAGAAAAACTCCTTTCTCCATATCCCCCTCGGTAAAAAGGAGGTGATATAGCTCTGGCGAGACTCTGTTGGGAAAAATAAGAATTCGAGCTTGTAATATGATCTATACTTGGATTTATTAATTTGATGTTCTTATTGTGTTTTTGGGCCTAATGTGCTAATTGACGCTTATTTACCGCTTTGATATTATTTGAATTGTATCAAGTTGTCTTCTTATGCCTCCCTTCTGAGCGCGTGTGGCCCACTTTTCTGTTAGAAGTCATACCAATTAGAACGAGGCTGAGTCACGTAACTAGGTTGGGTAGACTTTCGTGCTCCTGGTACGTTGCCCCCACTCGGCTCGTGTTGTCCTCTTGGGTAAGCCCTGTCTAAAACACTTCCCCCAGGATTTAAACCTGTAATGATATAGCCTCATGCCAGATCCCTAGTAGGAACGTTTGTTTGCATTATATGCATTTGACTTTGGAGACTCAATACAGGGGTTGGGACCGTCTAAGACAGGTATACCCGAGAATGGCAAGACTATCCTGATGCATTTTATGTGCTACTTGTGCATTATGTTTGATTCGGCTTGTGCATGTTGACCGGTTTCTAAAAAATACTAAAATAAAATATAAAATTGAAAGAAAATCAGAAAGGAAAAATTTACACGGTTTTTGAAAAATCTTGGTATTTAACCGAAAAGGATTATTACAAATTAAGCTTGAATTTTATTTAAAAGTGTCATCCTGTTCCTAAAATATGTACGAACTACGTGGGTTTAATTCTCATCGGATGTGAGATACGTAGGCAAACTTCATCGATTTTGGCGCTCAATTTTCAAAAATTCAAAAATTATTTTCTTTTAATTCCTTCTTTAGAAGTTTTTATTTGAGACATCAAATTTAAAAATTCAAAAATATTTTCTTTCTTCTTTAGAAGTTCTTCTTTCAAAAATAAAAATAAATTTAAAACTCAAAAATATTTTCCTATTGTAGAATTTCTGATAGTCTGAATTCACATGAGAAGTAGAAAAGAAAAGAGTTAGTTTAGTTTACTTCAGTTTTGACCCCCACCCCCCAAACTACGCATGATCATATTCATGTCTCCACATGATACGTAGGCAACCTACATCAGGTTCGATCGAATCATTTAAAAAAAAAGAGAAAAAGGAAATAAAGTATTAAAAAAAGAAAAAGAAAAAAAAAAGAAGAAAGAGTGTTTATTCTAACATGCTCATGTTTTGAAATAAAAGCTAATTAAAGGTGGTTGGTTTGTTGGTTTGCAATGGTGAGTCACGCAAACAATCCAAGATCCCTCAGAAGTAAAAGCATCTTCTCAACATATGGAACAAATATTTGATCCAAGGTCACAAAAAGGTAAGTGGGCAAGTTGACGGTAAAAAAAATGAAGGCAAATGTGGGGTTAACGTTACCATATTTGAGCAGTAGGACGTCACCTGCTAAAGATGATTTGATGATGAGGAATTTTATCTAGCAATGAAACCCATAGTAGCCATTGCCGTGATAGAAGAGAAACAAAAAACTGGCGCCAACCCAAAAAATTTTCCTATCAGACATGAATCTTGGTAGCCGGTCTTGCTATCTTTTCTGCCTTTCAAGTTATTTCAGTGTGTTATCCAAATATATTTACTTTACTGTCTTACATTCTGAAGTAAACCCTTATATATTTTTTATATTCTAATAAAATAAAATCAATATTTCATCATCCACAAATGTCTCTTTTCTTATTCATGTCACCTTTCTTATTCTCTTTTCAATTGTGTAAATGAAGATTTTAATAATATAATATGCTTGCGGACATCATGCCCAAGTCATAAAACGCTGTCAGATTTTGAAATAATGAACCAAGAAGCATAATATGTTTAATATAAGGCTTTTAAGAAAATAAATAAAGAATTCAACCGAAAATGAGATTCCTTCCCTTTGGATCATTGTTGAAGTTGAGATCGTTGATGAAGGTTGAGTCAAGACTCGATTGAAATATTGTCTTTGATTGATTGAAAATGATTGGCCGGAGGTTACTAAGGGCAGTTGTACAATAAAGAATGGTCCATGCTTACAACAAAACGTACGTCCATAAGAAATTTAAAGTGGGGCAACTCCTCCTCAGACATATTCTACTGCACCATGAAGAAGCTAAGAAAAAATTTGCTCCAGATTGCAAAGGTCAATAAATTGTAACAAGAGTGTTGCATAGGTCAGTTGTAGTTGGGAGACATCAAAGGAAATGTCCTCGAGACAACTACCAATACAAATGCAGTCAAAAGTTACTATATCTCATTACTTGGTTTAAAATTCTCTGATTGGCATGACAGAAGCTTTCTTTCTCGCTACCCAAATATTATTAACCCTTTTGCAAACCCTTTTAGTTGTTTCTCTCTCTTTGATTACCCTCTTTGGAATCTGGAGGTTATTATTAAAAATGACAAATAAAAAAACGAAAAAAGGAAAAAAAAGGAAAAGAAAAAAAACAAAATTAAAAACAGAGTTCCCTGAACTACGTTCGACTTGATTCCAAAAGGATGCATAGGCAGCCTCTCTATGAGGTTCAGTCACACTAAAATAAAAATCCAAATTCCCCAAAAAGTGAAATTGGGGTAGATATTATATTGTTTGGGCAATCGTTTTGCTCGAAAGGTTCCAAAGTTGTAATTCAGTCTAAATTCATTTTACCCAAATCCTTTTCAAGTCATTCCGATCAATTAGCGAGAATGTTTATACAATTAAAGAGTACAATCGTCTGGATCTGATACAATCAAAATGAGAGAGTCTTATGGTGAAAACCATCTAAGTAGAGCAATTGAAATGAGAGAGTCTTATTAGTGAAAACTCACAAAGAGCACTACAAGGCGACGGTGAGAACAGAAATGAGAGTGATCAGCTAGAGAAAATCCGCAAAGTGACTGTTGATCAAAAAGAGGATCTACGCAGTCATAGCATCAACACAATCATGATCAAGGTTTCCCACTTTTAAGTCAAAATTTGTGATGAGTTTCTGAGAGTCGGACAATTTATACATATCAAGCATCCAGTCCAAAAGTCGTATCATGTTCATTGAATATTGCATGTACTCCCAGATAAGTCCGTATTTCTATTCCCAAAAGGGACACCTCTTAATTTAAACTCATTTTCTATTCCATTGTTTGTTTGTTTTTTCTTTGACTCCCATGGCAAGACCGATTTATATGATTGTCGTTTGAAGCAAGCTTATATATAATCAAAAGGTGTCCAGTCTCGACAAAGGCGTCAATTCGACTCCAACTGTCCATGATTGGCCGATGCTTTGAAATGAAAGACTTTGAAAGAAGTCAAAAACGAAATGCCCACAAAGGCAAAATAAAATTAAAAAAATGAAGTATCGTCATGGCAAAGTTTTGGAAAAGCTAATGGTTCTCCAGGGTCAGAAATACAATTGGTATATAGGAAATAATCACTTGCAGTTGAAATTATTAAAGAAGATGAGCTGAGATCAAGAGACTGAAATAATCAAGGCCACAAAGCGACCTCCATTCTAAAACTAACAAAATCTTTTTTTGTTTAGAATAAGAACAGAATAATTTTAAGAAACAGTTTGTGAAAAGACGAACACCACCAATTGAATTTCTCAAATCCTTTATTTTTTTCAATATACATGTAAACATATTATTTTTAGTTTCATTATATGGAATCAATACCCTATCTTTAATACAGGGTACTACATCCCCTATTTGCATCATTTTATTGAAAATATAGGGTACGATATTCCTAGTAGCATCTCAAAGTGTCACACGCCTAATTTTATTGTGAACATAGGGTACAACATTCCCTAGTAGCATCCCGAGTGCCACGAGCCTCACCTTATTTCCCAGACAGGGTACTACATCCCCTGGTTGCATTAGTTTTTGCCAATATATGGTCTGACATCTCCTAGTAGCCGTTTAGAGTGCCATGAGCCTCACCTTATTGCCAACACATGGTGCTACATTCCCTGGTTGCATTTTCTTGTTGCAAACATAGGGTACAACATTCCCTAGTAGCATTCTAGAGTTCCACGAGCCTCGTCTTATTGCCAACACAGGGTACTACATCCCTTGGCTGCATTACTTTTGCCAACATAGGGTACAAAGTCCCCTAGTAGTATTTTAGAGTGCCAAGAGCCTCATTTTATTGTAAACATAGGGTACGATGTTCCCTAGTAGCATCCTGAGTGCCATCAACCTCACCTTATTACCAACACAGGGTACTACATTCCCTGGTTGAATTTCTTGTTGCAAACATAGGGTACAACATTCCCTAGTAGCATCCTAGAGGGCCACGAGCCTCGTCTTATTGCCAACACGGGGTACTACATCCCCTGGCTGCATTATTTTTTTTATTGCCAACATAGGGTACGACGTTTCCTAGTAGCATCTCAGAGTTCCACGAGCCTCGTCTTATTGCCGACACATGGTATTACATCCCTTGGTTGCATTACTTTCTACCTACACAGGGTACTACTTCTCCTAGTTGCATTACTTATTTCCAACATAGGGTACGACATTCCCTAGTCGCATCTTAGAGCGCCACAAGCCTAATTTTATTGCTAACATATGGTAAAAAATTCCCTAGTAGCATCTAGCGCGCCACAAGCGACATTTTATTACTAATAGAGGGCACTATATCCCCTGGTCACATTATTTTCTGCCTACATAGGGTACGACATTCCCTAGTAGAATTTTAGAGTGCCACGAGCTTCATCTTATCGCCAACACAGGGTACTATATCCCCTGGTTGTATGACTTTCTACCTACATAGGATACGACATTCCCTAGTAGAATCTTAGAGAGCCAACATCCTAATTTTATTGCTAACATAGGGTACGACATTCTCTAGTAGCATCTCAGAGTACCACGAGCCTTATTTTATTGCTAATACAGGGTACTATATTCCCTGGTCGCATTATTTTCTGCTTACATAAGGTACGACATTCCCTAGCATTTCAGACCGCCACGAGCCTCATTTTATTGCCAATAGAGGGTACGACATCCCCTAGTAGTATTTTAGAGCCCCACGTGCCTCATTTTATTGCCAACATAGGGTGCACCATTCCCCAGTAGCATCTCAGAGTTTCACGAGCCTCATTTTATTGCCAACATAGGATACGAGAACCCCTATTAGCATTTGAAAGTTCCATGAGCCTCATTTTATTGCAAATATATGCTAAAACAATCCCTAGTAGCATCCTAGAGTGTCATGAGCCTTATTCTATTTCTAACATAGGGTACGACATTCCCTAGTAGCATCTCAAAGTTCCACGAGCCTCATTTTATTATAAACATAGGGTACGACATTCCCTAGTAGCATCCTATGATGTTAGGAACCTCATTTTATCGTCAACATAGGGTACTACATCCCCTGGTTGCCTTCCTTCTTGTTAACACAGGGTATGACATCCCATTATTTAAAAAAATAAAAATAAAAATCTTTTTCAAATTTTTATTCTGCAATAGCAAATATAGTTTAATGTGTTTTCAATAACTCACAAACATTTCCTAGTGCAAACAGGGGCAGAAAATTTTTGTTCGTTTTGTTTGTTTGTGATGGCTTGTAGATTTTATGCAAAGCACAGATTGGATGTGCAAAAATAAGACAGTTCTTTCCAAGAAAGTGGAACATTTGATCCATATACCAACCGCAACCAGCTTTTACGTAATGCATGCGGAGACATATGGTTAAGATCCATCTTTCCATCATCTGATCTAGAAACAAGCAGGCAAGAATATTTCACAGTCTCTTGCATCGAGAGCATCAGGTTTCAATCTAAAGTCAATAGGTGAAGCAAGTCAAGAATCAAGAAAAGACTCCAGATGACATTTATATAGGAATTTTGTAACTCTTAAATTTCAAGATAATGTAATATTCGTTTCATTTTGATATAACAGTAAGAACCGCATATCGGAACCTCGACGGAACTTTGCTCGACTCTCCATCTAAGCATACTCCATTATTCTTCTTCCACCCGAACTACATGTGATATGATTCCCTTATAACCCGAGATATGTAGGCTACCTAAAACCAAGGTTCGATCGCATTTTTTCTTTATCTTCCTTTCCTTTTCAAATTATAGTGAGGTAAAAAATCAGTCACCTTGTACACTTTTCTTGCCTTAAAACTCTTCATGTTTCCAAGCAAAGAGGGGCATGGTGTGAACAACTAATTTTGGATCACACCCGAGTTCTATACTATTAATATAAATATTTCCTTTAAGTCTAATACTGATATTTTAAACTTTTACCTTTCTTATAATAGATTTTGTTTGGAAAAAATAAATTAAAAATTACAAAATAAAAAAGTTTATATACTTAGAATACAAGTTTTATTTCTATTTACAAAAGAAAGAAAATTTATAAAAAAATGTTTAGTTTCTTTTAATAATATTTTTATAAGTAAGCTATAGATTTTTTTTTTGTTCCATTTAAAGTACATATAAATATTTGGTTTTCTTATATTATAAGAAATGTTAGTTAATATTCTTATCTTCATAATTTAATTCACCTTTTTTTTTATAAATTATACAAAAAATGAAGAAAACTAAATGAAGTAAAAATGGATAAAACTCATACTGTACCGGCAATGTTAGCATAATCTTTGTCAACGGTTTCGATTAGTAGATTTCAGGCATATTTCGAGGATACATAATGAGGTTGCTAATGCTTTGGCTACTGTGGCATCAATGTTACATCATCCAAATAGGCTTATATTGACCTTTTGCATATTCAGGTCTGAGATCAACATGCTTACTGTAATATGGTGAAAGAAGAACTTGATGGTGAGCCGTGGTTCCACGATATCAAGGGATATATCAGGATGAGGGTGTATCCAGTACAAGCCACAAGTTATCAAAAGAGAACAATTCAGTGGTTGGCAAGTGGATTTTTCTTCAGTGGAGGAGTTTTGTACAAAAGGACTCCAGATCTTGGATTGCTGAGATCCATAAATGCTAGACATGCCACAACTATCATGACCGAAGTACATTCTGGGGTCTGTGGACCGCATATAAGTGCGTACGTGCTGGCAAAGAAGATTCTCTGAGCAGGTTATTATTGGCTCGCTATGGACTGAGAGTGTATCAGCTTTGTGCGCAAGTGTCATCAATGTCAAGTGCAAGGAGATTTGATTTACGCTTCACCATCTGAATTGCACACAATGTCTGCACCATAGCCTTTTGTTGCATGGGGCATATATGTCATTGGACCAATTGAGCCAGCAGCATCCAATGGGCATAGGTTCATTCTGGTGGCCAATGATTATTTCACTAAGTGGGTTAAGGCTAAAACTTTCAAGTCTGTGACCAAGAAAGCGGTGTTCGATTTCATGCACTCGAATATCATTTGTCGGTTCGGGGTCCCGAAGGTGATAATTATAGATAATAGTGCTAATCTCAATAGTTATCTGATGAAAGAGATATGTCAACAATTCAAGATTACACATCAAAATTCCACCCATACCGCCCCATGGAGAATGGAATAGCCGAGGCAGCTAACAAGAACATAAAGAAAATACTTCGGAAAATGGTAGAAGATTCTAGGCAATAGCATGAAAAGCTGCCGTTTGCATTGTTGGGTTATCGCTCTTCAGTAGGGAAAACTCCTTATTTGTTGGTGTATGGCACTAAGCCAATAAGACCCGCTGAAGTGAAAATCCCATCGCTTCGAATCATCGTGAAAGAAGGAACTGATGACGATAAATGGGTCTAAACCCGCGTGGAGCAATTGAGTCTAATCGACGAGAAAAGGCTGGCAGCTGTGTCATGGTCAGTTGTATCAACCGAGAATGGCAAGAGCATATAAAAAGAAGGTGCACCCACGGAAGTTTGAGGTACGTCAACAAGTATTGAAACGTATCTTTCCACATCAGGATGAAGAAAAAGGCAAGTTCGCCCCAAATTGGCAGGGGCTATTCATCGTAACGAGAGTGTTGTCCAATGGTGCTTTGTACTTAACAGATATAGAGGGAAATGTATAGATATGGCAATCAATTCCGACGCAGTCAAAAGATATTATGTGTGATTTCTTTGGTTAAATTGTGTTTGTGTGTACTTGGCATATTTTAAATATTGGAATGACGAAGGTATTTTGTTCTGCTATCGATATACTTTATCCTTTTATCCCGTTTGACCCTTATTTATTCCCTTTCGTGCCCCTCTTTTGGAATCGGTAGAAAAGATAAAAAATGCAAGCGCGGAAGATAAGTAAAGAAAAGAGAGACAAGAAAAAATGAAAAATTGAAAAAAATAAAGAAAGAAGAAGAAAAGAAAAAGAGTAGAAGAGAAAAAAAAACAAAAAAAACAAAAAGAAATAAAAAACAACAAAACAACAAAAAGAGAGAAAGAAAAGAAAGAGAAAAGAGAAAATCACAACAACAAAGCAATTCATATGACATGAACTACGTTAAACCTGATTCCTTTTAAGGATACGTAGGCAGCCTCATAATTCGGTCCCATCAAAATAAAAATCCAAAAGTCCCCGCGCAAAGAAGCTGGGGCAGAAGTTATGGTTGTTGTAAGAAATCTGATTCTGAAAGTTGTAATTTTAAACTCATTTGAATTATTTTGAGCCTTTTGATATCCTTTCTTTCCATCCTATCCAAAAACCCACATTACAGTCTAAGGGAAGACCTTCTGATCAGTCTTCAAGAGATGCCAAGTCGAGCAAGTAGAGGTGATTCATATAAGGGGAAATACTAAAATAATGAAAATGAGAGAGTCTTATTGGTGAAAACTCTCACGGTCATCATAGGGCGATGAAAGCTGAGAAAAATAAACAATGAGAGAGTATTATTGGTGAAAACCTTCATGGTCACCTTAAGGCAAAAGTGAGTTGAGGGATGAACAAACAAGAGAGGTTTGTTGGTGAAAACCCTTCGGGGCGCCACAAGCCGAACAAGGACAAGGTGTTGGTGAAGAAATTGGGTTTTGAAGATCTCAGGGTGTAAAGTACGACAACCGAAAGTTGATTGATTGGACAGACTGGGCAGATTAATTTAAAATACATGTCATGATCATTGGTGCCAACTGCTCCATTCAGATAAGTCTATTTTCTTTTTCCCTGTTAGACAGTCTTCCGATTTTGGATTCTTTCTTATCCCTAACTTTCAGAGTCACTACATTTCATTTATTTTGGGTTTATTTATATAAAATATTTCCAATGTTAGTTCTGTTTAAGCAAATAAGAAGGGATTTCAAAGCTTACTACCAACTTCTAAAGTTGCACAAAGCACAGGGCGGCCAAGGCATTGCTAGAGATAGCATGATGTGGAATGAGATATAAAAGGTAAGCGGAAGTTCCATCCGTGAAATGGCTTAATAATTTTGTGGGAGATGCAGAGGTTCAAAAAGATGGGTCAGAGATGTAACACAACGGTTTAAGTATGGAACACTCGGGTCACCCAAGGTCATGGGGGTTGAAAGTCAGTCGGAAAGTGAAGAGGTTCTTGCCCAGTCCGGGGAAAGTCAGCCAAAACAAAACACGACAGCAGAGAGGCCACCTTTAGCAAGAACGCCACAAACTAATTTGGTATTGCCTATTCCCTTGTCCTACGACTCCGCTAATTGGGTATTTTCATTTCTTGTTTTTTTTACTTGCTTCATTTCTATCTTGTTTTCTTTAATAATGGAGTTCATTCAGTTGGTAATTAATGTTAGGTTTAATCGCAAAGTTTGGAATTATTATTATTTTTTCTGAATTCGATCTTCTTTGCTTGATCATTCGTAATGATTTATGTACTTGTATTAACTGTGGTCAATCACTGACCCAGTTAAGAGACTTGTTTATTTGGGGTCATGGGTTAACTTGAGCTGGGTTAGTAATTGAATAGTAAATACATGGGTGTTCGGGGTCAATATATGAATTTACGGGATGACGAAATCAAATTCTGTTGAATAGAAAGTTCCAAAGAATAGGATAAGAGCTGAAAGTTTTAGATATTTTTGAAAAGGGTTAAAAGGGTAAAAAATAGCTAAGGAAGGAAGGGTAAATAAGGAAGTGGCTAGCTGTACTAGGACGCCTTAGGCATGCGTATATAAGCTATATTTCCATTCATTGAAGGGGAGGGAAAGAATACTCCAAAAATCATAAAAGATGGAATGGTTGGGATTTGAGTAAATGTTCTGAAATAACATTGAAAACCTTGATTTTTCTTTGTTGAAAACCACTCAAATTCAGATTGGTTTCAGTTTGTTCTGATGCTCTTTGCTAGTTTTAAAGTTTCTGAAAAGATTTCAAGTTTCGTTCACCATATTAGAAAATGCCTTGAACTTGAGGTTTCAAAAATTGGTTTTGAGTTGCTGATTTCATCACTATCCCATTGCTGATTTGCAAGCTTATCTGGTTGTGGTTTTCCTCTTTATTGTAGCTCACTACAGCTGCTGCTTCTGTTAGCTCCCGACTCATATTTGTTTGTTTTGTTGTTATAACTAGGTACATATTTTTGAGTCCCATCTATGTGACGTTCAAATGAGAAGATGATATGTAGAATAGTAATTTGAATCATGGCTTTAAGATTTTTCTTAGTTATTCTTGTATTATTTGGTTTTCCTCCCTACCCTCAATCCTTACTGTTCTGATTTATTATTAAAGCATACTATGTCAGTTGTTGAAGACTTCTCTCAAATGATGCATTTGATTCATATCCCAGTCTATGATGTAATATTCTATTAATATTATGGCTAGATCCTTAGTCTTCAGTCTAGTTTTGATTTGAATGTTAAGGAGTAACAATATATGAGGTTGGGTCATTAGTAGGTCCTGGTTCTTCTTTCTTTTGCTATCATAATGTGTTGATTGTAGTTGATTAATGTTACTAGGTATCTGAATTTAGTTTGTTTAAACATCATGTTGAAGAAAAGGGGAAATGGTCTATGTTTGTTTTGAGAGGGGAAAAAGCATGCATCAATTTACATTTGAAGGGGTATGTGATTATTTTAAACTTAATCTTGGTACTTGAATTTCAGAATATTCAATTAGCTTATCTGAATTTGAATGGTTAGATGAAGAAGTCAAAAATGTGGACTTAGTGTTATGCTCCGTATATCGTTGTTGGGATTGTATTCTTGATTTGCTACGCCCTTCGTGCCTGGGGATTCGAACTCGGGTCCTTTCTTTTCTGTAGGCTTTAGTTCTATGATTTGGGCCGGTCTTTAATCCTCGGGTCAAGAGACTACCTAAAATCAATTTGCAGGCCTTCATGGCATTGGGCCTGCTTGCTTTAGATTTTTTCCGTGTGGTTGAAAGGGCACGAGCCAATTAACAAACTGATCTGTCTCCTTCTGTTTATTTTTCTTTCACACAAGGCTTCCTATTTAGCTAATTAATACTTGAATCCTTAGAAATCTAGGCGTGCTATTTAGTTGAATTTTTATGGCCCTCGAAAATTTCAAATGCGTAGTTGCATTAGTTGCGTTATATTAATAATTTATCTTCCTAACTTGAGTGCGCATTTATGTGACCCAAATCCAATTTTCAACAATTTCATACAAAATATGTCAAGGGTCGCGGGTACATTTATGTCACGTGGTTTAAGACGTATTTTAAAAAACGTTGCAATATTCCTTAAAAATAATTAAATAAAGCGGTTAAAGTCAAAGTTGAACCGTAGGCTAAAATATGTATTAAAATCAGATAATAGGCTTATTGTAACAGTTGAGTGACCGTGCTAGAATCAAGGAACTCGAGAATGCCTAACACCTTCTCCCGGTTAACAAAATTCCATATCCGGATTTTTGTGTTCGCGGACTGTAATACAGAGTCAATCTTCCTCGGTTCGAGATTTGAACCGGTGACATGGGAGATCCTAAATTATCCCAAATGCCAATTTTGAATCTTTTAATAAATAAATCTCGTTTTAATTGTCACTTTAAGTTGGAAAACACTCCCCTTATACATCCCTTTCCAGGGTATAGGAAAAAGAAGGTGTGACAACGAGAAAATCGGGTGGATTCCGAATGGTTAACGGGTCGATTGGGACTTAAAGGATGAGCTAAATGGGGCCTAGTTGCTGGTGTAATCGCTTCTCCAGAGGGTTCATCGCAGAAGCGGCCCCGCAGAAGTGAGGAAGGAAACCGCAGAAGCAGTTAGAAGTGAAGGGGTCAGAGGCCGCAGGTGTCAAGGAATTTCACACCTGCAAGATTGTAGATGCGCTCGGGGCGGCACAGAAGAGGACTAGGGATGCTGGAGGAGGACCGCAGAAGTGGTCAAGTGACCACAGGTGCGAGAGGTCAGGTTGGGCAGTGTGTTCTTTAAAGAACGGGTTTTGGCTCATTTTTCACACATTTTCACTTGGATTTGCCAGTTTTTGAGCCTTTGAAGAGAGGGACTTCATTACAAATCACAAGGTAAGCTAATCCCACTTCTTGTAAATTAAATACATAGTTTTATTGCAGTTTAAAGTATGGAAATTGGTAGAAACTTGGGATTTTGGTGAAAAGAACCTAGAATTTCAAATTTTGGATTTTGACCACAATTTTGGGTGTGAAATTTAGGGTAAATTATATGTTTGGGTTCATGGGGTTATGGGTAAACTTTATCTTCAAGAAATTTTGGAATTCGGGCATGTGAGCTCGAGGTAGATTTTGTCAACTTTTCAAGCGGAGTTGGGCTTTTATATAAATTGAATTGTTATGAATATTGGGGTGTAGTTTCATTGGTTTGCCCGTTATTTGGCTAGTTTTTAAGCGTCGAGACATCAGTTGAGTCATTAGAAGGGCTTGGAAGCCGGTCATTGGACTTCAGAGCGAAGTGAGTCTCCTTTCTAACCTTGTAAGAGGAAATTATCCCTTCGATTTATCGATTCGATTTTGACCCTTATCAGTAATTACTTACCGATTATTGATTTTTACATATCCTTATCGTTATTGTTTCAATAAGGTTTTGATATTTTCAATTACAATTTATCGATTTTTGAGGCTTATCGATTCAGTCATCGATTACACCAACAAGAAAATTTGCGGGATTCTATGGGAATTATATTGCTATAATCACGCCTAACTAATATGAAAAAAAAGAAGCTAAAATAAGACGAACACCATTTATAACATAAAATTTTTTCAAAAAGCACATGCAAAAAAACTAAAATAAGGGATTAAATGTATGCCACCAACACTCCAATGGTATAAAAAAATATATCATCACGGCTAATTTTATTTTCTATTAATGTGAACTTCATTACCTTGAGCGTTAAATATGATCATTCCTTAAATGTAGTAGATGAAATAATAGGCTTAGGGACTTAGGGTAAAGGAAAGGGTATTATAGAATAAGGGTAAAAACAAATTAGGTAAGGAAAATTTTGTATATCTTATCGGTTTATCAATAAACCAATAATCCAAAAGGACAAAATCAAAATCAAAATCGATAAGGAAAATTTCAAAATCGATAACAAATAATCTATTTGATTTACCGATAAACCGATTCGAATGCATACCCCTAGGTGAATTCAATGGATTTGTGCTTCTATTGTGGGGGGCTAGGTATGCATAAGGTGATGAGAGTCCGTGCATAGCTACTATTATGTTTAAATTCGGGTAGTCTAGGACCCAAAAATATGCTATACTTGGAATATTTGCTATCTTATTGACAGTTTGAATTGTTTATATCACATCGAATTAGTAAATGAATTTCTAAAAAGATCAAACTTCATTTTCTTGAATTTGTTAAAAGAGCATTGACTTTTCTTTAGATAATTGTTCTCTGATGAATTCTTGATTGACTGATTGACTGATTGTTGTGTTTATTTATATTTGACCGCGTCGCATGTATGATTCGCGAGTGGGGAATGGATACATCTATGATTCGCGTCATTCGACCTCTGGCGGTGCACAATCAAAATATCGTTGGATCGGATCGTACGTCCTCAGCATGATTTGTGTATGCTTGTATTACTTGCCTTGGGATTTATAGATATTGATATTTGCTCTCCCTGACTTGAGGCAAATGTATAAATGATGAAAAATGAATTTGGAAATCTCCCATTTACTAAAAGAATTGCTTACTTGCTTCATGCTATTGAGTTACAACCATCTTTATGAAAATCTGTGATTTCCTATATTGTTGATATATTATTATTGGACCACTAGTAAGTGTCGAAGCCGAGCTCTCGTCTCTACTTCTTCGAGATTAGATGTGATACTTACTGGGTACACGTTATTTTCGTACTCATATTACACTTGCTATGCATTTTTGTTGCACAGGTTCATGTGTGGCTAGTGGCTTAGTAGCATAGCGGCACAGTTGATATAGAGGCTTAGCTGAGCTTCATTTATTGAGACGAACTACAGCCAGTAGAGTCTCCTTCAAATTATTGTTGTGTATATTCGTTTTTGTCCACTTTGTATTCTGGACAGTTACTGTACTTTATTTCATTCCCTAGTAAATGCTAATACACTTGTGATACCAGGTTCTGGGATGATTATGGGGTATTTTGTATTGACTTCTTAACATTTATATTTAATTTAAAATGAGAATATTTTACTAGCAAAACGGAAGGAAAATTTTCAAAATTTTTTATACGGGAATTTACTAGTTATTTAGTGTTGGCTTGCCTGACAATGGTGTCCGGTGCCATCACGACCCTTAGTGGCTTTTGGATCGTTAAAACATGGTATCAAAGCATTAGGTTCCCTTAAGTATCACGTGTCATGAGCAAGTATAGTAGAGTCTCCCGGATCATCGTGCGATTTGATTTCCTTGAGGCTTATGACTTTGTTTCTTTTCCAATCAATCTTATGCGACACAAAACGCTTATTATAAGCTAGGAAAAAGCAATTTTAAAGGTACTACAGAGGTGGTGTGGAATGCTTCTCCCTGCATAGTTGATTTGACTATTGTTGTCGCCTTGCAGAAGCATATTCTGTTGTTTCAGATCAGTAGCTGTACTTCTGAGAGCAATGAAGCTAGGCACAAGTTTCCATAATTCTTGTGAACAGTTGTCACGCGGTATTGATGTGATAGTAGGATACTTGCCTATATGTCCGGGCAGTAAATGACTTGAATGGAGGTTTACTCAGTACATGATTTAGAGATTCAGTATTTTATTCCTAGCAGGGGAAAGGCAATTAGGATAAGAATGTTCAGACTTGGGTTGATGGAGTAACAAGGCTTTGTATTTGCAACGTGGTGGAATTTTCATCTGTGATGAGGTGTCGTTGTCTTTGTTGAATGTACTAAGTTTGCTGGTGTTAAGACCTTCTACAATTCGCCCTTGGGGAAGGATATTGTAAGATAGAATTGGAGAAGCGGCTTTCGGAGATTGTGTGGTGGGTGGTTCAGGATTAAATGTATATTTCTAATGCTGACGGCTCGAGAGAGATGATCTTCGAAAAGGATTAAAAGTTAGTAGCGGTCTACTGGTTCAAGTGCTACCGAGATAGATATAGATTTAAGGCAACAACTAGGCTTCAAAGAACGAGGAAGGACATGTGGGATGTTTCGGGCGGTGATTAAATTTTTTTAAGGAAACCAAGTGTAATAAGAGAAAGTCGAATAGTTGCTTAAAGAAGAGGGTTAGGCCAAAATGGGAGAGTGACAGAGAAGCATATGGGTTCATTGGCAGGATAAATGCACACCTTGAGGAAAGTTTGGATTGGTTTGGGAATTTTAGAGGACGGTGAATTGGTCTACGAGCTTAATTGGAAATATTGGCAATCATACGGCGAAAGATTGGATATAACGGAATTTGCTGGATATGAAGTATAGGTGTTTATCGGGTGGCTGGAACGGGCTGAACGGGAAAAACTCTAGCTTGTTTGGTTAGTGGGCGGCTGTTTAGCGGGCTGGAAAAATGGGGTGGTGGCAGGTTAGGAAATTTCAGATTTTTAGGGCCCGTTCGGGTTCCGGCAAAGCGGTTCGAGGAGGCCGACCTGCAGTATTTTTTTAAAAAAATTAAATTTTATTTTTCTTATTCAATGTTATTGATAGTTAATTATTTGCAAACATTTGAGGGTTATAATTAAATTTTTAACTTTAAATTTTAAAGTTTTAAATTTAAAATTCGTATTTTAAAATTATAAAATTGAAATTAGAAAGTAAGTGGTTAAAAAATATTATTTAATAAGACCAATAGGCAATATGTAAGGAACAAACTCCGAAGGCTTTCATTTATATCAGTAATACTTCAAATTAATTTGCAAGTTCTTTTTTTATTTTTTTTATTTTTGAACTTGCAAATTAAAAGTTTACAACAACTATAAAAATAAGAAATAGTGAATCACATATTTTGAATTATTTTTGTAAGTTCTTCCATGTCAACATGATGTTCTAGGTTTCCCGCATTGGTTGAATAGGAACCACAAACAATTGTATCTCCAATTTCTTCGTCCTCATCTTCGTCTGCCTTGGCACGCCCTTGATTTCGCCATTTTGATCTTATCCAATCTCTGAAGTACACTAGAATTTCCAGAGCGTTGCTGCCTAATGAATGACGGGTATCTCCTAGCTAACCCTGTATTGTGGTCCGGAACCGGCCCAGGACCGCGGTCCTAGCGGGCCGGTTCTGGTGGGCCTGGGCTCTAGCGGTGCAAATGCCCGAGGTGGGCCAGTTCAATACACAAGGCCCGTGAGCCCGGGACCGTTAGGCCCGGGACAGCCCATGCGGGCCTGGGCCAGTTCAACCAGGCCCAACAGGCCTAAACGGGCTCCACCGGTCATTTTAAAAAAAACATTCTTTAAAAAATGGCCAACGGTCAGATTTTTAAAATCTAACAGTTGGCCTTCAAAATTTATTCGTTGGCCACTTTAAAATAGCCAATTGGCCCCCAAACTTTATTTTAACCCCAAACTTTATATAATTACACTTTTTTCTAATTCTCAACTACAAATACCCCCTCATTCTTTCATTTTTACTCACCAATTCATCAATCTCTCTCAAGCTCTCTCAATCTCTCTCAATCTATATTTAGTTTCTCTTGTATTTCTTACCTTATTATTTCAATTTCTTGAAAATTGTGAAGTTGGTGTATTATAGTATTCAAGTCTTCAACGATTTGCAATATTCAAGAAGTTGTTCGGCAGTTCGGTAAACTCATTCCAACTCTTATGTTTTAAGAATATATTTTTTTGTGTTTAAGTCGCATAATTGTAATTAATATGGCATTTTATTTGAAAAAATGTTTGGTGGTAAGGGAAAAGCTAAAATTGGTGAAAGTAGTGGCCAACCTACTACCCTCCCCGGCTCCCCGACCTTCTTCATTTACCCGTCCTACTGCTCCTATTATTCTTGATAGTGATAACCCTTGTTTTCAATTTTTCGATAGTCATATTTGCCATAATGTTGTGGGTGAACAATTAAATGAAAAAATTATGATTGCTCTTTATCTTAATAAAACTATCTTAGAAAATGATGAGTAAAATAAGGATGTAGATGAAATCCAACCGGATCTAGATGATACACCGACTAGTCCTGTTAATAACCCAACTTATGCCCTACCCGACCCACCTGTAGAAACCCCTACATTTAATAGACAACCTTCTAAACCCCCGAAACATCAATTATTTGGCATTTTTTTACTCAAGTAAGAGAACAAAGTAAGGCTAAGTGTAAAACTTGTGGGAAATTGTTAGCGCATAAATATACTGGAGACCATAGTGGTATGGGTAGTTTGGCTAGGCACATAAAAATACACCCTAGAGATAAAGCTAGATATTTACAAATGAATGCGTGGCAAGAGGGGACAAGTGTAGATACTGCGGTTAACCCTAGTACAGGTTCAAATCTAGTTCAACCAGGAATTAACACTGTGACCGATGGTATTTTATATTACGATTCTAACAGAGATCGTGAAAACTTAGCAAAGATGGTTAGCGTTATGTGCTTACCCTTTAGTTTTCTATCAAACTAGGGGTGCTCATCGGGCGGATTGGGCGGCTTTTACTCTTAACGGTTTGGCTTAACGGTTATCGGCTTTTAAATGTATAAATCCGTTAGCCACCCGATAAGATATCGGGCGGATTGGTATCGGGTTAGCTCTTATAGGGCGGTTAATGGGCGGTTTATCGGCCTAACATACATGTTCACTAAATATCTCTTATTCTCATCGTCTTAGAAAAAATGAATTATCATAGAAAATAATATTTTAGAGGCAATATGATGCATTCAATTTTTTTTGCCAGAGCCACTCAATTTGATTTTCGTGATTAGAAAATTAGCTTTACCATCTCCGGCATGTTGTCAAATAGGAGGATTACAACCAAAAATAAATTAAAAAAAGAACCAAAAAATTTCTAGATCCCGAGAATAAAAATGCTTAGAAGTAGAAATAAACTTTTGTTAATCATTTTCAAGGGTTTTAGTTTTTTTATATTTAATATATATAAATAAAAATAAATTTTATATATATATATATATATATATATATATATATATATATATATATATATATATATATATATATATATATATATATATATATATTGATATTCTTAACGGGTTAACGGATTAGCCGTTAAGAAAATTGAATAATCCATCCCCAAACCGATAAGCCGTTAATAAAAAAAATTCAATCCGTTCCCCGTCCGTTAAGCCGTTAAGCCGTTACCAGTAAGCTGTTAAGCTTCGGTTTGGATCGGTTTTCGGTTTCGGATCGGTTTTGAACTCCCTACATCAAACCCTCATTTTGTGCAATATTAGAAGAATTTTTAATCCTACTTACAAAGGTTGGCCTCGCGCAACAGGTAAGAGCGATATTTACAGATATAAGCATGAGCATGAATAATATTTGTGCTATTTATTTACTCATATAACTAATCCGATTTCTATTACAACTGATATTGGTATAAGTAATAATGACTGTGATTATCTAACTGTTACTAGTCATTGGATAGATGAGGAGTGGATAATGCAAAAACGCTTTATTGCTTATAGAATAATTAAATCACGGCATACAGGTAAGTTTATTGCTACCACTGTTACAGATATTTGTAGATATTCTTGCATTAGAGATAAAATAATGGCAATTTCTATGGATAATGCTTCTAGTAACACTAGTGCGATAGGAATACTTACAACAACATTGAATCCTGCATTTAGTAATTGTTTCCATTTGAGATGTATTTGTCATATCTACCATTTAATTGTTGGTGATGGAATGAGAAATTTAAATTTAAAAATTGAAAAGGTTACAATGGCTCTTAATTCATTTTTTTATTCAAACCGTAGAAGTAGAGATAAAGAGTATTTTAAAAATGTGATGAATATGACCTTAGAGAAAGAAAGGTTCCTAAACCTTTTCCAACTAGATGGAATTATATGTACGAATGTTTAGTCGTTGCATATGAATATAGAAACCCAATTAATGTAACGTTTAATTCTCGTGTTGGTGGTGAGGATGATGATGAAATCCTTACAAATCAAGATTGGACGGATGTTAAAATTCTTATAGATTTTTAGCACATTTTCAAATTGCTACTAATGCATTTTCTGGCAATATTATCCAACTATTTCAAACTGTTTAATTTATATTTCAGCACTGTGTGATTTGTTTGTTGAATTTTCGGAGGGTGGAGAAATTTATCAACTTGATATGAATACAATGAAAGAAAAGTTTAAAAAATATTTTTTCCCTATCCCCCTTATTTATGGTGTTGCTGCAATGTTACACCCTACAATGAAATTAGGAAGTCCTAACTTTTGGTATTCAAATATTTATAAGAGTTATAGATATTTCACATGAGGAATTTGATACACTAGGAGATGAAAAATCCTCAATTAAAATAAATGCTCAAACAATCTATAATGCTTATCAACTTTCCTTAGATCATGCTAGGCCAAATGTTCCAACCCCTACTTTGTCCAGTACACAATCGTCTAAAAGGGATGCTGGCCTAAAAGCACTTAAATCTTGGACAGATTTCAAGGGTTCTCAAGGTGATAATTTTGATGATACTTCACATCTAAATGAGCTTCAAGTTTATTTGACGCAGGGACTTGAAAAGAAGAATCTAGACGATAGCTTTGATCTTTTGCAATGGTGGAAGGCAAGGGAAAAATATTTTCCTGTTCTTGAAAGGATGGCTTGGGATATTTTATCTAATCAAGCTTCAACAGTTGCATCAGAGATCGCTTTTAGTCAAGCAAAACTTCAAATAGGTGATCATAGAGCATCTATGAGGGAGAGCTTGGAAAAATCAGTACTATTCAGAGATTGGATCCGCGCAGAAAAAGAAACTTTAGACTTGCAGAATCACAACCAGAGATAGACGACGCTTATGAAGAAATGATACCGGAACTTGCGGAGGATGCTGCTTCACCCGGAAGCGGTGATGAACAAGCTTCTTTTCCGCCACCACCAACGGAACCTCCTCCGAACCTTGAAGGATTTATGAGATTTGTTAGAGATACAATATAGATTATGGTGTTACTTGTACTTTGGCACATCTTCTTTAGTTTTTTTTCCTTTTAATGGTGATATTAGCCCCTTGTTGTGCTCATTCCATTGGGGGGAAGAAGACTAAGAAAGATATGCCATTTTTAGTAATAAAAATTATAAGACATTCCCTTGAATATCTCTTTGCAATATTTTTTAGGTCTTTAACTTGCAATTCTTTATAAGCTATCATATATATATACATAACATACTATATATATATATATATATGTGTGTGTGTGTGTGTGTGTGTGTGTGTGTGTGTGTGTGTGTATATATATGTGTATATATATATATATGTATATATATACTAATATACTATATATACTATAGATACTATAACATACTATATATACTATATATACTATATATATACTAACATACTATATAAATAATATATACAATCACACACACACATATATATATATATGTGTGTGTGTGTGTGTGGGAACTGCATATATATATACATATTCTATCATATATTCTATATATAATACACCCTTATATAATATATGTTAGAAACACGTTCTCAATGCAATATACTAAACGTGTACTCTTTTGTAGGTTTTGATGAATGACAAACGAAGAAAAAATTGATATATGACGGAATTCAAGTACAAGCGCACAATGGTTGCGAATAAGATTGAAGTTCAAGATATAGCTTTTAATTGTTATTGAGTTGTTCTAAATTGTAATCTCGATCCTATAACTTGACTCATAGTATGGCCTCTCTCATAAAACTATTTTCCAAAATCATGCATATTTAATTCTGTGTCAAAAAGATTTTAAATCATGCATATTTACATTAGACAAAATGTTTTCTAAACATGCCTCAAAAATCTGGGCTAAAATAATCGATTATGTACTTATGATAATCGATTGTTTCTGAGCCAAGACTGCATGACAATCGATTATGAATTAATGGTAATCGATTGTGAGTAAGACAGTGAACATCAGGTTTTTCCAAATCTGCATGATAATCGATTGTGAACAAATGACAATCGATTGTTGTTGAGGTAAAGTTTTTCAATACTCAAAATAATCGATTATGAACTAATGGTGATCGATTGTGTTGAGTTGATGTCTTCCAGTGATTTTAAATTTAATTAAGTAATCGATTATGTCTTTAGATAATCGATTATCACTGAGACAGTAAGTTTTATGATTTTCAGAAAATAACAAGTAATCGATTGTTGCAAAGGACAATCGATTGTTGAAGCTGGCCGTTGTCAAATGATTTTCAAATACCATAAGGTAATCGATTATTGATTCTAGATAATTGATGTTCTGCTTAAAATCTGGAAATGATTTTTAGAACGTTGCTGAAGTAATCGATTATTGATTTTATATAATCGATGTTTTGCTTAAAATCTGGAAATGATTTTTAGAACGTTGCTAAAGTTATCGATTATGAACTTAGTGTAATCAATTATCTGATTTTGAATATTGCCAGTAATCGATTATAGATTATGTATAATCGATTGTGAAGCGTTAAATCTGGGATTGATTTTTAAACTGACTGGCAGATAATCGATTGTTTGGTCTTAATAATCGATTATCACTGCGTAATTTCAGCAACTCTTAATTGGCAATTAGACAACGGTTGAACCAACTTTTTCAACTATAAATACAGCTTCATTTTAGTGTTTTAAAAACAACAACATACTCAAAACTGATCATTACATTGCTATAAGCTTTCATTCAATTGTTCTTCATTTTCTACTCATTTCATAAAGCTTTTGAGAGCCATATTATTGCTTAAAGTTGTTGTGATCTTGAACATATTCTTTTACTCATATCTACTCAATAAGGAGTACTTTAGTCAGTTGAGTGTCCAAGTATTTGATATACTTGTAAGAGAATTGCGATTCTCTTGTTTCAAGGAACTTGCGTTTCCTTGGGTGAAGTCTTTGAGATTGCGATCTCCGAGCAACTGTTTGAGGCTTGTGTCCTCAAGTGTTTAACGGTTTGTTGAGCACCCTTAAGCTTAACAAGATAGTGAAAAATCTCGAGAGAGTCTCTCGGGGACTGGACTAACCACGTTGGTGGCCAACCAGTATACATCTTTGTGTAAGTTTATTTTTTGCATTTATTTTACTTCCTGCAAAGTTTAAATTCCGCAAGAAAACGCTAAATTCTATTAATACGCTATTCACCCCCCCTCTAGCGTAAAGCGTAGTTTCTAATAATTGGTATCAGAGCCCAACTCTCTGAAAACTTAACCGTTTGAGAGAACCATCCATGGCTTCTACTCTTGACTCTTTTGCAGGAACTGAAGAAGGACAATGCTCTACACGACCTCCTCTATTCAACGGCACAAACTACTCATACTGGAAGGAGAGGATGCAAATCTTTGTGCAATCAAATAGCTTTCATTTGTGGAAAGTATTCACCAATGGAAACCAAATCGCAACCAAGAAGGTGGAAGACGAATGGGTTCCAAAGACCGAAGAGGAATATACCGCGGAGGATATTCGTAAGGTTCAAAATAATGCCAAAGCTATAAATTTATTATATTGTGCTGTTAATGCTAACGACTACAGGAAGATATCATGTTGCAAAACAGCAAAAGAAATGTGGGATAAGCTTGAAGTGACATACGAAGGAACCGACCAGGTACGAGAAGCTAAAATTGATTTCTTAACTCACTCTTATGAACTATTCCACATGAAGGAAGGAGAGAAAGTAGACGAAATGTTTGAGCGATTCTCAATGATCGTGAATGATCTACACGCCCTCAAAAAGACGTTTACGGATAGAGAACTTGTACGGAAGATCCTCAGAAGTCTCACTCCGGCATGGCGATCAAAGGCCGATGCAATCCAAGAATCCATTGGCATCACAAATGTCACAATTGACGCATTAAGAGGTAATCTCAAAACCTATGAATCAACTATACTTAACCCGTTTGTTGATGATCAAAGAAGGCAAAGGATTGCTCTAAAGGCTAGCAAACCATAAATTGATGAGGAAGGTGACAACGAGTTAGGACTCGTTATCAAAAGGTTTCAAAAATTCATGCGCAAAGAGTATGAACGCAAGAACAAAAAGCAAGGCGATCAACTAAAATGCTATGAATGCGGAGAAATCGGGCACATAAAATCAAATTGCCCTAACATCAAAAAGGAGAAGAAACCCTTCAAAAAGCAATGTGCATACATCTCTTGGGGAGGAGATTCCGGAGATGAAGCAAGCGAAGAAGAAGACGATGAAGCAGCAAATTTATGTCTCATGGCTCAAGAAGACGGCAAAGACGAGGTAAGTCAAATCTCTTCTCAAAATTTCTTTACTCTTGATGAAATGAGAAATGCTTTTGATGAACTATATGCTGAATTTATCAAAGCTTCAAAAACTGTCAAAAGTGTTAAAGAAAGCGCTTCTCTAAAAGAAAAAGATTTTCAAACACAGCTTTCATTAAAAGAAAAAGAATTAGAAAAACTGGTTTTCGAAAATGAGAAGCTAAAAGAGGAAAACAAGTTTTATGGAAAAAGAAGTGCTGATAAACCTGAAGGTTCTACTAGAAACTGTTCTTCTTGTGTGCTTCTTAAGAATGAAGTAGCTAGACTTAAAGGCACATTACATAAGTTTAATTCTTCGCATAAAAACTTGAATGATGTGCTTGTTAATCTAAAATAAACTAAACATGGAATAGGATTCAAGAATGAAGAAAAGGTTGGTGCTAAACCACAACAACCTAGAGCTCAACCCAGGACTAATAACCAAAATGCTTATCCTAGAAGTAGAAATCCTAGAAATAACTTGCATGTTAGACCAAATAGTGAAAATGCTAGAAGACCTAGAAATGATGCATATTTTAGGCCAAACCTTGAACAATTTAGAAGACCAAGAAATGACCCTCCACCTAGAAATAGATATTCTAGAAATGATGCATATTTTAGACAAACTTGTGAACCTCCTAGAGCTCATAATAGGAGAAACAATGGTGTTCAAAGTAGAGTAAGCAACCTTCATTCATCTAGTTACTATGTACCTAGAAAAATGCATAATCCCAATGTGACTTGTCATTATTGTAGACGTATTGGTCATATTGCTCCCGCTTGCTTTACTCGTCATAGACATATAAATCAATTGCATCATTATAACATGCCTAACCCTCAAGGACCCAAGATGGCATGGGTACCTAAAGAACATTAATTTGTTTTGTAGGTGTGCTTGAAGGGATCAAGTGTACTATGGTACCTTGATAGTGGATGCTCCAAACACATGACGGGAGATGAATCCAAATTCCTTCAACTAGAGCACAAAGAAGGAGGAAGTGTCACATTTGGTGATAACAATAAAGGAAAAATCATCGGCATTGGTTCGGTCGGTAAGGACGAAAACTCCTCTATTAAACATATACTACTTGTGAAAGGTTTGAAGCATAATCTCTTGAGCATAAGCCAATTATGTGACAAGGGAAATCTTGCTCTATTTAATTCGGATGAATGTCTTGTATTTAGACGTAGTGATTTCAAGATCATACTTCGTGGTTTTAGAATTGATAATATCTATATGGTTGATCTTGCAAACTCCTCACCCGAATATGTTGATTGTTTAGTAAGCAAAGAGGATAACTCTTGGCTATGGCATCGTAGAGTAGCACACATGAACATGCATCTTTTGAACAAGCTTCTTTCTCAAAACTTAGTAGTTGGTCTTCCCAGTTTAAAGTTTGAAAATGATTCTATTTGCGAAAAGGGAAGCAAACCAAAGCATCTTTTAAATCCAAGAATATTGTTTCAACGTCTAGACCTTTGCAATTACTTCACATGGATTTATTTGGTCCCTCTCGTATTGAAAGTCTTGGTAAAAATAAATATGTTTTTGTAATTGTTGATGACTTTTCTAGATTTACTTGGACTCTATTTCTTGCAAATAAAAGTGATGCTTTTCAAAATTTCAAGTATTTCCTTAAGCGTGTTCAAAACGAAAAGGAATCGACCGTCACTTCGATTAGAAGTGATCATGGGGGAGAGTTTGATCACAATCTCTTTGCGGATTTTTGTGACGAACTCGGAATCGAACACACCTTTTCCGCTCCACGGACACCACAACAAAATGGGGTGGTGGAAAGGAAAAATAGGTGTCTCGAAGAGATGGCAAGAACCATGCTCGACGAAGCTAAGATTCCCAAATACTTTTGGGCAGACGCCGTGAGTACCGCTTGCTATGTTTTAAATAGAGCAGCAATTCGGCCGATACTCATGAAAACCCCATATGAACTTTATAAGGGTAGAAAACCCAACATTTCTCATTTACGTGTTTTGGTTGTAAATGCTTTGTTCATAATAATGGGAAGGACCAATTGGGTAAGTTTGATGCTAAATCGGATGAAGGTATTTTCATTGGTTATTCCTCACGTAGCAAAGCATATAGGATCTTTAACAAAAGAACCCAAATTGTGGAGGAATCCCCTCATGTTGTGTTTTCCGAAGATAATACTCGCTTGGCGAGAAAGGAATCCGGTTTTGATCTTGCAGGTATCTTGGATAGCTTGAAAGATAAAATCCAAAAAGAACCTTCAAAGGAAAACAAAAATGAAATTGGGGAACAACCAACGGAAGAAGCGCCACAATTAGAAAAAGGAATAAATACGCCTAACGAGTGGAGAACGATCAAGGATCATCCTCTCGAACAGGTAATTGGCGATGTTGGAGAAAAGGTAAGTACCCGAAACTCTCTTAAGAACACTCTAGGACACAATTCTTAAGAGTTCACGGCATTACTTGTTAACACTAGTGTAATTTATTAATTTCTCTATAAATTACTAACTTGAGCGTCGGAGACGTTTAAATCTATTTTGCAGGTACCACCCCAAAGGTAGGGGGAATTATGAAGTTTTAGCACAAAATAATCGACTATTTCAAGCCACTAATCGATTATTTTCTGTGCAGTACATCGATTATCAGTATCAATAATCGATTGTTTATGACTGATTATTACTATTATGCATCTGTGTTTAATTTTTTACTTCCTAAATTGCATAATCGATTTCCGCCTCAGTCATTCAGCAATGCTTTCTACAACAATCGATTATTTTTCATACAATCGATTATTTGACAAATTCTGATATTCTCCAAGTTCACTGTATCAAATTAGTTCCCTAAATAATCGATTACCAAGAATTGATAATCGATTACTTCATATTAATTTTTTGTTACCGTTTGGCTCCTCAATCGATTCCTGTCAGGTCTTAAATGCTCCATAATCGATTACCAAAATTTAACAATCGATTATTTCATTCAAATTTTTTACCGTTTGACTCAAGAATCGATTTGTCAGATTCAAAATCTCAATCAAACAGTAAATACAATCGATTATTTCAGTTCAATAATCGATTATCTAACGTTCAGTAATCTTAATTCTTACCGTTTTCTGACTGCTCCTAAACCAAAATCTCAGCAAATGTCTCCATTCAATGCTTGATAATCCTTTCCTCTATAAATAGGCATCATAAGAGCTCACATTCACCCACTCAAGCACTATCTCTAGTATTCAAAAGCTAAATCTCTTCTATTTTCTTTGCCAAATTCCAGCAGTCTTTCTCCTAACATGTCTGGACGATCTTCAAAACGTTCCCGATCCAAACATGGCGCATCAGCCTCAACCGCCCCTCCTCCTTTAAATTTTCCATACCAAGACGGTTCCGTCTTGTTCTTTGAAACTGAAAATAAACTCACAAGGTTCCTATCAAAATTTGAGAAACGCACCATTCTTCCTCCTCGGTTCTCAAATAGTAAACTCCTTGAGCCTTTCACCCCTGCCGCAAATATGTTAAAGGAGTGTCAACTATATGACTTCTTGCTTCTCACTCATCCTCACATAAACACAACTCTCGTTCAAGCTTTTTACTCAAACCTCCATAAAGATGAAGATGGCGAACTTGTCACCTCCATTAATGGGGTTCAAATTCTTCTCTCTGAAGAGAATCTCCACACCATTGCCCGCCTTCCAAATGAAGGTGAAGACCTTTACCGGTATATTGATAAGGCCGGGGCTCTCTTTGATGAAACCATCCTTCTCCACCAAGCCGGTATAACCTCCTATGATCCATCTATCTCTACCCGTCGTCCTACCATAACGGGAATAGATCCAAACTACCGGTTGATTCTTTACTTCATCACCCGAGTCCTCAAGCCTAGACGGCACAATCACACCACCATCTCCCAGGAGGATACCAAACTTCTGCATGCCATTGTCACCGGAGCCAAAATAAATTGGTGTCGGCTCATCAAAATTCATATGCTCGATGCCATCGGTGATGACATGCCTCTTCCTTATGCCCTCCTCATTATGAACTTCCTTGAAGCATCCGGATTTGTCACGGAAAATGGTCCACTCAAAAGGAGTACCAAAATTTGGGAAATCTCGGAGTCTTCTTTCCATCATGATGGTGATCATGCTCCAGCTCCTTCTTCAAGTCGTCCACCCCGTCGTGCTCGTTCGTCCCAAGAGCCTACTCTCCAAACCATATCCGACCAGCTTGCTCAACTCACTCATGAGATCCATGGATACTTTGATCATGTCAATTATCCATATGCAGCTCTCGTTCCTTTTGAAGCAGCGCCGGATAACGAGGCGGACAACGACGGAAATGAATAAATTTTTTTTTGTGTTTTGTGTGGTTTTTGCTGTTGTTCTCTTTGGTTCCCACTGATGTACCCTCTTTTTTTTCCAATAAATAAACCTTGTTTCATCTTTTTGCATCTTTCCTTACTATTTTTTTGCTAATGGCAAAAGGGGGAAGAAAACGGGATATCGGGTATGCACCACCTCTTAATTCATTGATTGCTTATAAGCTAAAATTGAGGGGGAACTCTTAAAATTGAGGGGGAACAAGAACAAAATTGCATAATTGTTACTTGTCTTGAATTGTCAATATCTTTTGCCTAAATTGCATATCCCGCTTAATGTTTGCCATTATCAAAAAGGGGGAAATTGTTAGAAACACGTTCTCAATGCAATATACTAAACGTGTACTCTTTTGTAGGTTTTGATGAATGACAAACGAAGCAAAAATTGATATATGACGGAATTCAAGTACAAGCGCACAATGGTTGCGAATAAGATTGAAGTTCAAGATATAGCTTTTAATTGTTATTGAGTTGTTCTAAATTGTAATCTCGATCCTATAACTTGACTCATAGTATGTCCTCTCTCATAAAACTATTTTCCAAAATCATGCATATTTAATTCTGTGTCAAAAAGATTTTAAATCATGCATATTTACATTAGACAAAATGTTTTCTAAACATGCCTCAAAAATCTGGGCTAAAATAATCGATTATGTACTTATGATAATCGATTGTTTCTGAGCCAAGACTGCATGACAATCGATTATGAATTAATGGTAATCGATTGTGAGTAAGACAGTGAACATTAGGTTTTTCCAAATCTGCATGATAATCGATTGTGAACAAATGACAATCGATTGTTGTTGAGGTAAAGTTTTTCAATACTCAAAATAATCGATTATGAACTAATGGTGATCGATTGTGTTGAGTTGATGTCTTCCAGTGATTTTAAATTTAATTAAGTAATCGATTATGTCTTTAGATAATCGATTATCACTGAGACAGTAAGTTTTATGATTTTCAGAAAATAACAAGTAATCGATTGTTGCAAAGGACAATCGATTGTTGAAGCTGGCCGTTGTCAAATGATTTTCAAATACCATAAGGTAATCGATTATTGATTCTAGATAATCGATGTTCTGCTTAAAATCTGGAAATGATTTTTAGAACGTTGCTGAAGTAATCGATTATTGATTTTATATAATCGATGTTTTGCTTAAAATCTGGAAATGATTTTTAGAACGTTGCTAAAGTTATCGATTATGAACTTAGTGTAATCAATTATCTGATTTTGAATATTGCCAGTAATCGATTATAGATTATGTATAATCGATTGTGAATCGTTAAATCTGGGATTGATTTTTAAACTGACTGGCAGATAATCGATTGTTTGGTCTTAATAATCGATTATCACTGCGTAATTTCAGCAACTCTTAATTGGCAATTAGACAACGTTGAACCAACTTTTTCAACTATAAATACAGCTTCATTTCAGTGTTTTAAAAACAACAACATACTCAAAACTGATCATTACATTGCTATAAGCTTTCATTCAATTGTTCTTCATTTTCTACTCATTTCATAAAGCTTTTGAGAGCCATATTATTGCTTAAAGTTGTTGTGATCTTGAACATATTCTTTTACTCATATCTACTCAATAAGGAGTACTTTAGTCAGTTGAGTGTCCAAGTATTTGATATACTTGTAAGAGAATTGCGATTCTCTTGTTTCAAGGAACTTGCGTTTCCTTGGGTGAAGTCTTTGAGATTGCGATCTCCGAGCAACTGTTTGAGGCTTGTGTCCTCAAGTGTGTAATGGTTTGTTGAGCACCCTTAAGCTTAACAAGATAGTGAAAAATCTCGAGAGAGTCTCTCGGGGACTGGACTAACCACGTTGGTGGCCAACCAGTATACATCTTTGTGTAAGTTTATTTTTCTGCATTTATTTTACTTCCTGCAAAGTTTAAATTCCGCAAGAAAACGGTAAATTCTATTAATACGCTATTCACCCCCCCTCTAGCGTAAAGCGTAGTTTCTAACAATATATATATATATATATATATATATATATATATATATATATATATATAAGGCAATATATAATAATATATAAACACAATACACCCTTATATATATAACGTAGAGTATATATATTATATATATTTATATAGCTATATATAAGCAATTTATACTAGTATATATATAGTTTACAAGAAAGTGCCTTAGGTCAAAAAAAATTTTAAAAAAATAGCCCGGAACGAAAAAGCATGTTAGGCCCATATAGACCCACGAGCCCGACCCATTTAGCCTAAGACCATGTGGCCTTAGGACCACCATGGGCCGGTTCCACCCATTGGGACCGTGAAGACTGGGACTATTTGGCTTGAGACCGCCCAGGACCGGCCCGCCTCAAGCCCGGGACCGCCAGGACCGGTCCATTTAGGCTCGTTAGGCCCCGGCCCGACCCAAATAGCAACCCTACTCCTAGCTTCTTGGATAAATGCGCTCTCTGATGCGACTGTTAAAATCAACACATTTAGCATGTCTTGAGCCATGGCCAAAAGACAGGAAATTGATTTGAGTTATTCTTCCACCAACCCAACGAAAGAAAATCCTTTGTGAAGTGCTTTGATGACTTTTGCAAGTAGAATTGTAGTTCATCAATATTCCTGATGCTGGTGTGTTGATGCACTCCTAGTGTAGACCAAATCAGATAATCTTGAACACAATCATCATCCATAGTTGTTCCAGATATTGGAGGATTAGTTGAAGGAATATTTGCATCTACAGTCGAAGAAGGATCAATAATGTTACCATAATAATTATATAAAGTTTGTAAATGTGTGTGCGCTCAGAAATACAAGTGTCAATATCAGGAATTTCAATTGGTCCAATATCTATGTAAGTATATGAAGCTTTAATTAATTGGCGACACTTTATCATTTTGACAGTATGGTTTAAAATAGAACCAATTAGGTAAATATAGGAAATTGGGTAGAAATAAATTATAACTTATCTAGCATAGATTCAATAACATTAGCATATCATTCTTTCTGCTTCAAATTATGTAGTAAAAGAGAAATTTTAGCAATATGAACTAAATCATTTGGCAATAGTAGGATAATAAGCTCCAGAAAACTCAAATAGCCATATAAAATTTTTGTAAAAATTTTAAAACATCATGAGTAACATCCCAAGTTCTAAATATTAACAAAACCGGTACAATAAGAATTAGCAACTTCAGTTATAGGCATTCTATATTTATAACAACATCTTACGAATAAATAAGTATAATTCCACCTAGTAACTATTTCTTCATACATGAGTCTTGGTTTTAGTCCATAGTGTACAATTTTTTCTTAAATACATTTAATCCAGCACTTCTATTATTTCCTTGAAATACACCAACAACTCTCCTAACTAAAGTAATTTTATCTCTAAATAATTCAAGGCCACTCTTCACAATGAAGTTATAAATATGACATGCGCATCTAACATAAAATATTTCAGGAAGTGGTGGGTGAAGATGCAAATTTAATATTGTAATAGCAACATTGTTGTTAGAAGCATTATCAAATGGCATCCACAAAACCTTTTTTGCAAGATTATAAAATATAGCAACTTCATGTATAATATTACTTATAGATGCACCAATATGGCTTTGATCTTAATCATATTTAAAATTAATAATACATTTTTGCATACAAATATTATCATAATTGATGAAACTAGAAATAATAAATAATTGAGAATTTGAGATTTGAGAATTTAAGAACTATAATATCAAGAGACAATTGAGACTTGCGAGAGAATTTGAGTAGTAAGAGAGTGAATTGTGAGAAAAATGAAGAAGAAGAAGAAGAAGAAGGGGGCTATTTATAGATTTAAAAGGTAAAAAATGTAATTTTTAAATTATTAGGGGGTGGGAGGGCTATATTTTTAATGGGGGCCAAAATGGCAATTTTTGAAAAATCTGGCCATTCCCCAACGGTTATTTCTCAATTTGACTGTTGGGAATGGAAAAATTTTACCAACGGTAACCGGGATCCTAACGGACTGCAGCCCATTAACAACCCGTTAACGGGTGATAGGCTACGTGAGTTTGGTGCATCGTTATGTAGAATGTATTCGTCCAAAACCCGCCCCCTACCAACCTGTCCCGACCTGCCTAAATAGTGAACAGTAGCGGGCTAAATCGGGCTGACCTGGGTTTAAGCGGGTTAAAAATGTGTTAGACCAGCCCGATTAACATGTATAACATGAAGAAGGATATAACATGACTTTAGAAAGGAAGATATTATCACACATTTAGTTGATGTCCACGAGGAATGAATGGATTTGTGCAACTAGTGGATGAGCACGGGCTCAAGACGGGTTATTGGTGTCGTAATGATTGTACGTCGTGCAGTGTTGCTTGGAGATGACGGCATGTAATTTCTACAAGGGGTTATCTGCTATGAGTTGATCAACGGTTGCGTGGTTGGCGAAGCTTTTGCAAAGAATCCTACTGGCTACCCAGTAAGAAGTCGAATATGTGATTGTTGCTAGAGATTCAGAGTGTTCATGAAATTCAAACGGAAGGATTTCAAGGAATTTGGAAGTGGATTGCACAACGTTATATCAATGAGAGATAAAAAATCTTGGTGGGTTCCGGAGTTGTGTAATAGCGGCTTCAAGCTAAATGGGAGAGTCTCACCGCCTGAGGTTGGATTTCATAGTCATCTATTTGTGATGTTTCAGGTTATTAGCATACGAAGGGGGTTATTTCCTCTAAGGGAGATGAACATAAAAGGTAATTTGAAGAGAGAATTGTTTAAGGTGTGCAATAGTTGGCCTTATTGACTCATGTTCAGAGTTGGGAAGGGTACATGATTTATGACTTGTGTAGATGTGCGTTTCAAAGAAAGTGATTCGTCCGGGCACTTCATCGAGAGGGTGTTCATGTGCTAAAAGATTCATGGAGTTGATTATATTTGGGACCAAATCAGAGTGGGTGGGTCTCAATAATGGTCCTAGTGAATTCAAGGATTTAAGCCCACAGTATGGTTAATAATCGAGCTTTTGTAGCAGATTATGATAAGAGGCTCGGAATAATCTATGATGTTTCCGAATTACAGTGTAGCATCAGGAGGAAAAAGGGAAAAAGACTTCGGTTTGATAGAGGTGTCATTAGGATAGGTGTATCAGTTGAAGATGCTAATGTGCGTGCAAGGAGGGTATGAAGCGGTTCATAGGTTTGGAGACAATATGGTCTCATAGAATGGGGTCACTCAAGATGAGTGCGGATTTAGGTTGGTGATGTAAGGAATGAAGCTAATATTATCTCTAAGTCAAGTTAAGGATGAATTATAGGAAGTTAGATTGGTTAGCCATGGTTGAATTGATATAGTGGTGGCAGTACGCGCGAGGCTTGACGGCTGTCATAATTGATTATATTTAGAAATATTCAAGTATTATGGCTTGTTATGTGTAGGTGGATCCCCAAAGGGTTATGGTGATTTAGACCACTACTTGAGAATTTGAGTACTCTACGTTTATGAGAATTCACTCGTGTGTCGCTATGGTTCTCTTGGAATGAGTTAAGCAAAAAGTTTCCATATGAGGAAGTGTTTACCATGTCAATGGTTCAGGAGTGTGATGATATTCTTAGATTATCGCATGTTGGCTTGTTAGGTACAGTGAGCAGTATAAATTTTGAAAGTGAGGATCAAGGTTGCAGTTTGGTATTAACAAGGATGTTACGAGCTCGGATGAGCATGAAAGGGATTTGAATGATTAGAGTAAACTGTCATTTTCTTCAGTGTCACCTGAGATTGGTGTTTTGTGAAAGAGGCTTTGCATCTGGTTATGGATTCTTGGCCACTTTTCAGCGTTAGTGCAACCGGTGGCATGGATGTGCGGACTTGTTATCTATTACGGAAGGTCGCGGGAGCATGCCTTATGGGAAGATTTTATGAGTGTGGCATGTAGTTACTTGATTGATTAAAGAATGAACCAAGTATGAAATGTGGTGATATCATTAATTTTAAGAATTTATGCTTGGAGGGCACTTGGTTTATTGAGTTGTGGATTATGGAGAAACACTTCGATTATAATGGTTATAATTGTATGTTATGGAAAAGGGCTTATTATGGACCAAGAAAAGATTATTCGCCTAGTTCAGTACGATTATAATCAGCTTGAGGTCTGTTGATGGATTTAAATATGAATGTAGGCTATATCAGCCCAAATGTGTTCATTTCAGCATAGCACTCCTTATGGAGGAGTATTCAAATGTGGGGTGTTATTTTGTCGTCGGCTATTTCAAGTAATGCTATATTTTGCCGTGTGAGTTGTGAACAGTTCGATAATTTTTTACGTATTGAGGTTCCGTATAGCGATGGTGGGATGCGAGCAAGATGGCTCTTTAGTTTTAGAACATATATCTCACTTCAGTTGTGCTTGAGTATGTTAGCTTATGACGTTATATGTCCGCTCATGGATGGTATTATGCAGTTAGCGTTCTTGCGATCGATATTCAATATTTTGTCATAATGAGCAATTTAGCTCGATGTGTATCTCCTTATGTTTGTTCTATGTGCAGATCAGGTTGAACGCTGCAACAGTGTGATGATAATTACAATTATTTATATATTCTATTTTGTGTGATTTTTCCATTTTCTGAAGAAAGTTTATATTAGCTGTGTGAATAGAGTAGTCCCTTCCAGAGCTTGTCTTTCTTATGTATCACATTTGAGTTGGCAACCCATTGGCACATTGGGTCATTATATGAGACTTTTGATCATGTCCAGGGTGGCTTACTGAGCAGTTTGTGCTGGGTATGATAAGGTTATTGGATCTAGGATAAGTGCAGTCGGATGGTATGAAGTATATTAAAGAGCAAAGATCATTACTTGGTCAAGAATAAGGTAATGGTTCTTATCGAAAGTATAGACTCAATGATTTGTTGACTCGGCAGTTGGTTATGAATTTCTACACATCTCTTTCGTCGTAGCAGTATTGAGAGAGTTGGAACAAGACTTATATATATCATGAAGTGAATTGTGAGCATCAGATTCGGGGAATGTCAGTTATTATGATCATAGAATGTTATTATGGTCCTGTGAATGATATAGTGCATGGTGAGAACTCAACAAAGGCATGCCTCCATGTTCTGGTGCCTGGTATAGAGATTGATACGGTGTTCATATATTGGAAGCAGGATTGGCAGAGAATTTCGGATGTTGGAATTGGGCTCTAATATTAATTGCTTAAACAAAAAAGGAATATATTCAAAATTGATCTAGCCAATGTGCTCAACTGCGTTGTACTAGCATGGGTAGGTGCACGAGGTGTTAAATAGTGATTTCAGACAACTCCAGCGCAACTCATAGCACGTTTGATAATGAACGTATGTTTAAGTAGGAGAGAATGTAATGATCCAACCAGTCATTTTGAGCTCTAGCGTGTCATTCAGCATTTTGAGGCCATGAACAACTTCACTTCAGGAATTATGACTTGTATGCATGGTCAGAATCAAATTTCAGGAATTTCGGAGTTGATTTGGAAAGAAAATTCTTATTTCGAAAGCCTTAACTTGAAAGAATTGACTAATTTTGGATTTTTCAGTAAATGGCCTTAGAATCGGGATTTGAAGGTTCCAACAGGTTCGTATGATGATTATGGATTTGGAAGTATGTTCGGATAGGGTTTTGGATGACCGGGGAATGTTTCGGGGCCTATAGTGGAAGTTAGAATTTTTGGAAGAATTTCATAAGTTTGGGTTGAAGTGAATTTTAGTGTTGTCGATGCCCGTTTGGGATTCTGACGCTGGAAGTAGCTCTGTATGATGATTTCGGTATAGGGAGCGCAATCGGAAGTGAGTTCGAAGGTTCGTGGGTCATTTTGAAGTTATTTGGCTAAAGATAGAAATTTGAAGGTGTTGATGAGTTTCACCCGAAGTGGAGTTTTTGATATCGGGGTCGAATTTTGATTTTGAGAGTGGGAGTAGGTTCATAATGTTAGATATGACTTGTAATTTGAGGTCAATTTGACGTGATTTGATTGGTTCGGCATTGAATTTAGAAGTCTGAAATACTAAATTTCATTAAGCTTGAATTGGAGCTCGATTCATGATTTTTATGTTGTTTGATATGATTTGAGGCTTCGAGCAAATCCGTAATGTGTGTTAGGACTGGTTGGTGTGATTGAATGGGGCCCCAGGGGACTCGGGAGGATTCTGGATGGTTAACAGATCGATTGGGACTTAAAGGATGAGCTGAAGGGGGTTTGGTTACTGGTGTAACTGCTTCTACGGTGGGTTCACCGCAGAAGCGAGGAAAGGAACCACAAAAGCGATTAGAATTGAAGAGGTCAGAGGCCGCAGGTGCGAAGGAATTTCCACACTTGCGAGATCGCAGATGTGGTTGGGGTGACATAGAAACAGACTGGGGCAACTAGAGGAGGACTGCAGAAGTGGTATTAGAACCCTACCTGCGTAACCGCAGAAGCGGTCAAGTAACCGCAGGTGCGAGAGGTCGGGCAGGGCAGTGTGTTCTTTTAAGAACGATTTTGGCTCATTTTCACACATTTTCACTTGGGTTAGGCAATTTTAGAGCCTTTGAAGAGAAAGACTTCATCATCAATCACGAGGTAAGTTAATCCTACCTCTTGTAAGTTAAATATATGGTTTTAGAGCGGATTAAAGTATGTAAATTGCTAGAAACTTGGGGTTATTGTGAAAAGACCTAGAATTTGTATTTTTGGATTTTGACCATGATTTTGGGTATGAAATTGAGGGTAAATTATATATTTGAGTTCATGGGGTTATGGGTAAACTTTATTTTTGAGAAAATTTGAAATCCAGGCACATGGGACCGAGGGCGATTTTGTCAACTTTTTGAGCGAAGTTGGAATTTTATATAAATTGAATTCTTATGAGTATTAGGATACATTTTCATTAGTTTGCCCATTATTTGGCAGCATCAGGGCATCCGTTTGTCATTGGAAGGCTTGGAAGCTGGTTATTGGACTTCCGAGCGGCATGAGTCCTTTCTAACCTTGTAAGAGGGAATTGTCCCCATGGGTGAACTAATTGAATTTGTGCTCCTATTTGTGGAGGCAACGTACGCATGAGGTGATGAGTGTCCATACTTAGCTACTATTATGATTATGTCCGGGTGGTCTACGACCCAAAAGCATGCTATACTTAAAATATTTATAATCTTATCGACAGTTTGAATTGCTTAAATCATATCGAATTAGTAAATATCTAAAAAGATTAAACTTCATTTTCTTGAATTTGTTATAAGTGTATTGGCTTTTCTTTGGATAATTGTTCGATGATGAATTCTTGATTGACTGATTGTTGTGTTTATTTATATTTGACCATGTCACATGTATGATTCTCGAGCGGGAAATTGATGCATCTATTGTTCGCGCCATTCGACCCTATGGAAGTGTACAGTTTAAATATTATTGGATCAGGTCGTACATCCTCGGCATGATTTGCGTATGCTTGTACTGCTTTTCTTGAGATTTATAGATGTTGATATTCGCTCTCCCTTACTTGAGGTAAATGTATAAATAATGAAAAATGAATTTGGAAATCTCCCATTTAATGAAAGAATTGCTTACTTGCTTCATGCTATTGAGTTACAGCCATCGTTATGAAAATTCACGATTTACTAAATTATTGGTATGTCATTATTGGACCACTAGTAAGTGTCGGAGTCGACCCCTCGTTTCTACTTCTTCGAGATTAGACGGGATACTTACTGGGTACATATTATTTTCGTACTCATGCTACACTTGCTGTGCATTTTTGTTGCACGGACTCATGGATGGCTAATGGCATAGTGGCATAGCAGCATGGTTGATACGGAGACTTAGGTGAGCTGCATTTATCGAGGCAACCCGCAGCCAGCAGAGTCTCCTTCAAAGTATTTCACTGTATATTCGTTTCTATCCACTTTGTATTTCAGACAGTTATTGTATTTTATTTTATTCCCTAGTAAATGCTCATACACTTGCGACACCGAATTCTGGATGATTATGAGATATTTTGCATTGACTTATTAATAGTTTATATTTAATTTGAAATTAATATCTTTTACTAGTAAAACAGAAGGAAAATAAGAGGTTTTAACATTTTTGAAATGAGAAGTTACCAGTTATTTAGTGTTGACTTTTCTAACAATAGTATCCGGTGTCATCATTATTCTTAGTAGATTTTGAATCGTGACAGGTCTCGATGTGGCAGCCCAAAGAGGAATTTAAAAATGGTTCTTAATTGTATATTCAAGGTGTCACTTTAAGAATAATGTATGTGGATCAAAACCTCAAAACTAAATCCACGTATCTTTGAGTCACCTTGGTTCTTTTGTCTATGCCTTTGGGAATTTTCCAAATTTTAACAAGAATATCAAATGAGTACATAGCCCAAAACGTGAAACTCCCTCGCACCATGTCCAAACGTGAGTCAAGGATACAATGTCCGAACGTGAAATTCCAAAATGCTACAAGGTCCAATATTAAATGTTAATTCAAAGAAAGTTCGATACAATCTTTCTCAAAAATATCATATGAATTTTCTTCTATTTTGATCTGGCGTTACGTGTTTTCGTAAAAGAGAATTGGTTCAGGTATATTAAAGCTATCCCCACTTTCTTTTTGGAATGATCCAAGTAATATAAACGAAACGAGAAAAATAAACAATTGTCATAAATGATTCTATTGATAGAAATACTATGGGTGTCTATATTCTTGATACCTCATTTGGGTTTTACTATTATATCTTCTGTTCACGGGCCTCAGAAAAATACGTATTTGATAAAGTTTATCCAAAAGGCACATAAATGTTTATGGCATTTCTAGAAAATCTTATTAATGTATTTCTTATACATTTCATGCATTTATGCATGTACATTGACCCATGATCAAATGGCGTTATATACGCGTATACATGTATGTTATATTTATATGGGATATGGAAAACGGTTATAACATTATATACGTGCCACCACCTGATCAACTGTTATACGTTGATGATTTTACCCACAGTGGTCGAGATGATATGATGGGATATCCTCAGAGTCCTAATGTTGTTATGAAACATGTGCCTATACATAACATGACATTCATATGCATATGCATGATATTATAATTATTTCATGATTTACGGAGTTATCAAGGCTTACAGGTTGAGTCATTTACTTTATATTTTTTTCATGTCTGTTATGTACTTAGTTATGTGCCTTACATACTTGGTACATTATTCGTACTGACGCCCCTTTTACCTGGGAACGCTGCGTTTCATGCCCACAGGTTTCGATAGACGGTTTGAGAGTTCTCCAAGTAGGTAATCAGCTCAATAGAAGATCTTGGTGCACTACATTTTCTCCGGAGTTGCTTATTTGGTCAGTATGATTTAGATATATATTATTTGGTATGGCGGGCTTTTTTCCCAACCTTTCTGACAATTATGTATCTTAAAGGCTTGTAGACAGATGTCATGTACGTTAAAGATTGTATGGTATTGTAGGCTTATGTTCAAAATACGAGTGGTTATTTTGGCCTTATAGGCCCGTACATCATATGTATAAGTTTGGATACATGTTGTGCTGTCCAATACCAAGTATTTCTCCATATTTTAGTGTATTTATCTCATGACAGGCTCATTTACCTATGCTAGTATGATACGAATAGATACATTATGTTGGTATTCGGTTGAATAAGGTAGCGGGTGCCCGTCGCGGCCCATCGGTTTAGATCGTAACAAAAGTGGTATTAGAGCAGTTGTATCCTAGGGAATTTACAAGCCTTGTCTAGTAGAGTCTTGTTTATGAGTGTGTTGTGCACCACACTTACAAGTAGGAGAATATAGGTTATTTAGGATTTTCACACTTTCTTATTATTCTACATAGTGTGGTAGATCTCACTTATAAAAATACAAATCCTGAACTTCTATTTTTAATAAGACAATGCTTGCCTTCAGAAAGACGATCGATAAGAGATATAGCGTGAACGTGTTGAGTTAGAGGAACTCGATTTTTGCATCTTGCTTATGATGAGTAAATGAGAGGTCTTCAGCAAACCATGTTTGTATTAAAAGGTGCACGGTTCATGATAAGGAGATTTTAGGAAAGAATACTTATCCAGTCTTAAATTAAAAAGGAATAATGAAATTGAAAATTAGACACGAGTCGCAGCAAGTAAAAGAAGCAAGATGATGAAAGGTATGAGTTACCCATTCAATAAGATTACCCTTATTTACCATTCAGAAAGGGAATAATAATAATTTTGAGTTACCTTCAACAGTGACAGATGTATATATATAATCGGCAACACCAATCTTAGTTATGCTCAATATGAACTAACAGACATAGTTTAAGAGAATGATGTGTTATTAGGATCCGTCTGGGATAGAATAATCCAAAATAGTGGATGGATTTGTAGAGTTAGTTTGCATATTCGAAGGATAGTACAAACATGGCAATGGATCTCCTTTTGAGACAACTCGGTCCCTAAAATAGTAAAGCCAGATATAAGTACTATAAAGATGAATACTAAAAGCATGAAAGGGATACATATTACCTTAGTGTGGCTCCCATCCTTGGTAGAAAGAGAATATTAGGCAATTCAAGGAGCCAATGGACGGAGCAAGAGGGGCTAAAGCAAAAGAATATTTTGTTCAAGTTTTTAGAATAAGGTAATAGACAGAAATGTTCCAGGAAAATAAGAAGAGAGTTAATGAAGCAATATGAGTAAAATATGGTACATGAATGACAATGATAAATCAAAAAATGGTTGTATTATAGAGTCCACAATCAAGTGAAAGAAAAAATGAGAGGTAACGGACCTTGAGAAAACAAAAGAGTACAGGTCACGATGTCACATCCTCATTTCAAGAAATAAATTCATGACTCTAACATGATTACCATAGGGAAAAAGTTAGATCATAGAGTAATAGAAATCAGTATGCGCAGGTGAACAAGATAAGTTGAACATGAATTAAAGACTGAGTGATTTGATGATAGTTAGCATCATGAGAATATCAGATTATGTTAAGATGATAGTAGAATGAAAAACAGAAAATGATTTAGGAGAAATTCATAGAATGGTCATTCAGGAAGACGTTTCCCTAAAGTATGTAATGTGAGCAAAGTTAAGATTAAGGGAATGTATGTACAAGTTACATTAAGTATCACCCTCATGAGTAAGGAATTTTGTTATCTTTGGTACAGAAGGATAATCGTAAGGCGAGTAAGGTACATCGACAATGTGAAAAGACGCTGGAGATGTAAAGGTAAAACATCTATACGTGGATCATCATAGCACTAAATCTTAAAACTCCCCTAAAGAGGGGAATATGGAATAATGTGGCATTAAGACAGAATTAAGTTGTTCTAGTAACCATGGAATGATAAAGGAAGAGTGTGATAAAAATGAGAAAGGAATGAGATTGCACTTATCTGAATCCTACAGATATGCTATGATTCCAAAAAAATTATGTAAGCACGACATCAGAAAAAGTAAGTAAGCGTTCCTGCCCAGAAGGTTATTGATAAATAGGAGCTAGTGCAAGAGGTAAGTTAAACAAAGGAAATAACCCAAGAGAGATTACAAAGCCTAGTCATGACTAGACAAGAAGTTATAAACAAATCAGCAGATCATGCAAGATAAATATAATAAACCCTAACATGGAGAATTTAGCCTCGCAGTAATATCATTATAATACTTGAGATATATTCAAATAAGAGTCATGGCAGTTAAAGGTAGCGTATGAGAGTTACAGGAATAAAAAAAAAGTGTCACAGGAAGATATTCAAAATATCAGTTGAGAAGTAATCCTACAAGAACAAGGACACGGAGGTAAAGAACTGCAGATGATTATAGGAAATGAAGGACATCAAAAGGTATGTAATAAGTTCACAGCTTTACGAGAGTCAAGGGTTCCCACTAAGTACTATAATGAAAGACTAGCTGACAAAATAAGGAAAAAGGCTTCAACCTAAGCACAATGACCTAAAGAGAAAATGGTTGTGTAATAACAGTCTCATAATAATAGTGTAAGAACTCCAAAAGAAAGTGGAACCTACCTTTTCTAATAAATGGGAAGTAAAATTAAAGGTAATATTCATGATCATATGAGCTGCACGAAAACTCTGGCATGTGCAGGCACTAATATAAGTTAAGTATGGAAGCAACAAGGGGGAAAAAAGACCAGGAAAAGTAGTAGAATATGTTGAAAGAAAACTAAGAAGAAACAAAAAATAAATATCCAATCAATGATCCAGAGTTGGTTATGTTATGAGCGCACTTAAAAGGAGTTCTATATGCAGCATATACAACCGTAGAAGATCTTAATATACGTTATGTTATGATCGCTCTTAAGAGGAGTTTGATATGCAGCATATACAGCCGTAGAAGATCCTGATATACGTTAGAAGAAAAAACTAAGCCCGGGATTTAAACAAAAGATTATGAAAGTCTAAAAAAATAACTAATACCATGGACCACAAATCGGGAGATAACTTAGGCCAACATAAAGCCCGATCAATAGGAGGAAACTAAAGGGTTACATCAATGAAGTACATCAGGAATCCGATTATTGGACCCAGAAGTTATAGGATTCATGATTGAGAACATTAAAGAATTACCTTTAATATTAGAGGTGTAAGAGAGATATCACAACAACTATATTCTATAATGCGATAAATCCAGTTAGAAGAAGCATCAGTCTCATAAAAAGTTAGTATAGACCTACCACCAGATCGGGTATGCACCAAAGGTATAAGTATTATAATAAAGCTTTAAGTTGTGGATGTGAATTATACCTATGTGGAAGGGAGGTCATGAGAGAGACAGAAGATATGATGGAAGATTATAAGATAAGTAATTTAAAAGTGAACACCGTACGAGATACTCAAATGTAGAAGGTTATGAATAATTCATAGTGCGGATAAAAGTCTAGAAGCACAAGGATTCAATATCTAGGAATTATAGCAGTGTCGTCAGCCGCATACCTTTTGGCCTATGGTTTTTAAGTACCGAAAGGTCTAAATAGAGAGTAAAAGAAGAATTAGAGACGATGTAATGTCTCGCTTGATGTTCCAGAAAATCATAAGGAAATTGGTCGCAAGCTAAAGTATAATAGAACGACAAGGTTTTAGAAAGACAGGAGTAAGGACAAGAAAGGGGCAAGTGAGAAGGTGATGAAAATGGATAAGTCATTGGGATTAACTCCGTGAAAAGAGGAGCTGATGGTTCCTCTAAGTTATAGAAAGCTCAACATAGCTTGAATGAACTCAAAGGATTCTAATCCTAGTAGCATTTAGAATAGATGGAATGTTGCCCTAGTAGAAGAATGATAGTATGATTGTGATAGATAAAGGATGACGTTTGGGCCTTCGAGTGAGTAATGACTTGAAGAGGATTTAATGAATTGTAAGGGACTAAATATAGCTATATAAGGTGAGTCACCTTGGGATTGTATAAAGTACGATTATAGAAGTATGGTATCACCTATAGGCGGATTAATCTAATTACTCCATATGTTCCCGATGAGATGATAGCCCTAGCGCTGGTGTTATATAAGAGATAAAGTTATCACTGGTATATGATGGATCAACATTAAGGGGAATCAAAAATAGATGGATAAAAGTTCAAAAAAATGAGATGAGACTAGACCATTAGTCTTAAGGATAAGCAACGAGAGTAACCTGGAATTGGTTGCAGACATCAGTAACGATATATCGAAGTAAGAGTTATGGTATAGTATGATTGATATAGATGTAATAAAATATGAATGAATAACCAAGTTTATGAAATAAAATATAGCAATATTCATAAGTTTGACAAAATAATGAGCGAATAACTTTAGTAATGGCTAAAAATCGGAGGAAAAAATAAAGAAAGATGCATAAGCATACTTATAAGGTTAGAATCGTATGGGCTATATGGTAGAAGGTAGCAACTTACAAAACTAGAAAGATTCCGACCATAAATTGTGGTGCGAGAAAGAGGCCTAAACGGGAGAAAGCCTTGACCTTTGAATTTATTCACAGAACAGTTGTCTATGATGAAAAGGAGAGCACTAAAGTATTCGCAAGGATTATAGACTATGACAATGATAAATACATCAATCAACATTCATCGTAAGTTAATCTACGTAAAATCGGGGATGAGAGTATCTTGAAATTATAAGAATTTATGCTATTTATAATAAGTGATGAGAGGGTAAGCAAATTGTCGAAGTTTGACTGTTTGGAATAAAATATGACCCGAGCTAAAATACTCGGTATTTATAGATTAATACCATATAAGGTACCCCATGACAATAATAATAAGGTGTGTGAAAAATAAATAATATTTTAAAAAAATTAAAATAATTTCTAATTACATGAATAATCGAATAATTATTAAATTTTGTGGGACATTCACAATTTAATTAAGATGATTGGTGTTTAATTGTAGGATAGGAATAATGTCCCCAACGTGACATCCCAAAGAGGCATTCCTAATTCTATATTCAAGGTATCACTTTAAGAAGAATGCATATGGCTCAAAACCTTAAAACTAAATCCACGTATCATTGAGTCACCTTTGTTCTTTTGTCTATTCTTTGGGAATTTTCCAAATTTTAACAAGAATATCAAATGAGTTACAGTGCCCAAAAAGTGAAACTCCCTGGAATGTCACCATGTCCAAACGTGAAACTCTTTGCAAGGATACAATGTATAAACGTGAAATTCTATGAAATGCTAATTCAAAGAAAGTCCAATATAATTTTTCTCAAAAATATTATACAAATTTTTTCTTATTTTGATTTATCGTTGCGTGTTTTCATAAAAGAGAATCAGATTAGATCTTTCCCTTCTTTCTTTTGATATGATCCAAATAATACCAACGAGACAAGTAAAATATGTAAATGCCATAGTAATTCTATTCATAAAAATACTAGGGGTGTCTATGTTCTTAATTCTCCATGTGGATAATTATTACATTTTCTGTTCATGGATCTCAGAAAAATATGTATTGATAAATTTTATCCAAAAGGCATATGGATTTTTATGGCATTCTGAGAAAATCTTATTAATGTATTTCTTATACATTTCATGCATTTATACATGTACATTAACCCATGACCAGATGGCGTTATATATGCATATATATATATAAATATATATATATATATATATATATATATATATATATATATATATATATATATATATATATATATATATATATATATATATATATTATATATATGTGGGATATGGAAAAAAGTTTCGGCGTTATATATGAACCACCAACATGTTTTCAGCTCGTACACGTTGAAAATTTTTCCCCCAGTGGCTGCGAAGATATGATGGGATACCCTCAGAGGCCTGATGTTGTTATGAAACATGTACCTATACACGACATCGCATTCATACGCATATGCATGATATTATAATTATTTCATGATTTACGGAGTTATCAAGGCTTACAGGTTAAGTCATTTACTATATATTCTTTCCATGTCTGTTATGTACTTAGTTATGTGCCTTACATACTCGGTACATTATTCGTACTGACGTCCCTTTTGCCTGGGGACGCTGCGTTTCTTGCCTGCAGATTTTGATAGACAATTCGAGAGTCCTCCAAGTAGGCAATCAGCTAAGCGGAAGATCTTGATGCACTCCATTTGCTTCAGAGTTTTATATTTGATCAGTATGAATTAGATGTGTATTATTTGGTATGGCGAGGCTCTGTCCCAACCTTTATGACAATTATGTATCTTAGAGGCTTGTAGACAGGTGTCATGTACGTAAAAGATTGTATGGTCTTGTCGGCTTATGTTTAGTATACGAGTAGTTATTTTGGCCTTATAGGCCCGTACATCATATGTATAAGTTTGTATACATGTTGTATTGTCCAATATCTAGTATTTCTCCATGTTTTAGTGTATTTATCTCATGACAGCCTCTCTGGCTCATTAACCTATGCTAGTATGATATGAAAAGATATGTTGTGTTGGTACTCGGTTGAATAAGGTAGCGGGTGCCCGTCGCGGCCTATCGATTTGGGTCGTGAAATTCTTCTGGTGCGAAGCATATACAATCACTCTACCTTCCTGCATCGAAACACATCCAATACTGATCCGAAAAGCATCACAATATACTGTATAATAACCAGAAGCTGATGGTAGAACTAGAACTAGAGTTGTAGTCAAGACAGTCTTGAGCTTCTGAAAGCTCAGCTCACACTCATCCGACCACTTGAAAGGAGCACCCTTTTGATTCAATTTGGTCAAGGACGATGCAATATATGAGAATCCCTACACGAACTAATAGTAATAACCAACCAAACTAAGAAAGCTTCGAATCTCTATAGCCGAGGGCGGTCTGGTCTAACTTTGAATTGTCTCTATCTTTTTTTGGTCCACCTGAATACCCTCACTGGACATCACGTGCCCCAAAAATGCCACTGAACTGAGCCAAAACTCACACTTGGAGAACTTAGCATAAAGTTTCTCCTCCGTCAACCGCTACAAGACAATCCGCAAATGCTAGGCATCTTTCTCCTGGCTACGAGGGTACACCGGGATATCAATAATGAATACAATAACCAACGAGTTGAGATATGGATGAAATATGTTATTTATCGGTTGCATGAATGTTGTCGGGGCATTGATTATCCCAAAAGACATCAAAAGGAACTCATCATAACCGTAACAGGTCCTGGAAGTTGTCTTAAGAATATCCAAGTCCTGAATCTTCAACTGGTGATACCCAGACTTCAAATCAATCGTGGAGAATACCTTTGCTCCCTGAAGTTGGTCAAAGAGATCATGAATACGCAACAAAGGATACTTGTTCTTGATTGTGCTTTGTTCAACTGCCTGTAATTAATGCACATCCTCATGGAACCATCCTTTTTCTTCACAAATTGGACTGGAGCACCCCAATGTGTCACACTAGGTCTAATAAATACATTCTCAAATAGTTCCTGAAGCTGCTCCTTCAACTCTTTCAACTCAGCCGGTTCCATACGGTACAGAGGAATAGAAATGGGCTGAGTGCCCAGAACCAAATCAATACCGAAGTCAACATTCCTATCCGGTGGCATGCCTGGCAGGTCTTTAGGAAACACATCCAGAAAATCTCACACTATCGAAACAGAATTAATAGCAGAGGTCTCAGCACTAACATCCCTCACAAAGCCAAATAAGATAAACAACCCTTCCCAACCATCCGCTCAGCCTTCAAGTATGAGATCACTCTACTGGGAACATATTCTATAGAACCTCGCCACGCAATTTGTGGCAACCCCCGCATCGCCAACATCATAGTCTTAGCATGACAATCCAAAATAGCATGACATGGAGACAACCAATCCATACCCAATATCACGTCAAAATCGACCAAACTAAGCAGTAAAAGAGCAACTCTAGTCTCTAATCCCCCAATAGTCACTACACACAACTGATACGCATGGTCCATAATAATAGTATCACCTACTGGAGTAGATACAGGAACAGATGAAACTAAATACTCATATGGTATATCCAGATAATGAACAAAATACGATGATACATATGAATATGTGGAACCAGGGTCAAATAATACAAAAGCATCTCAGTGACATACTGGACAATACCTGGGATAACTGTGTCTGAAGCAATAGCATCTGGCCTGGCAGGGAGTGCATAGAAACAGTCCTAATCGCCACCTAAGAAGCCTCCCCCTCCTGGGTGACCCCTAAATGATTGAGCTCTACCCCGAGCTAGCTCGCCGGGTGGTGATGAAGTTGTAGGTTGCCTCCTCTATTGAGCTGGACCTCCCACTAGGTGGGAACACTGTCTCCTCATATGACCAAACTCTCCGCACTTGTAGTAACGCCTCGGTGCTGGTGGCGGGGACTGAAGAGAGCCCTAAGCACCGGGATTACTGGTAGAAGAACCTGGCATAGATAAGTCATGAATAGATGGAGCATGGGACGAACTCTAAGTTGGAAGCTAACTGAGAGATGAGTGACCATGCTGAGAACTATGAGAACCATGGCCAAATGATGCACCACGATGAACTGGTCGAGTCGTCTAAGCATGCCTATAGGGGCGACCCCCATCGTAGTGGAACTAACCTCTAGAAGGAACACCACCAAAACTACCAGATCCACGAGACCTCTTGGTCTCTCTCTCAACTCTCTTCTAGCAGTGAACAAACTCTATATCCCGAGCAATGTCAATGACCTCCTCAAACGTAGCACCAGACACCATTTCTCTACTCATAAGCAGATGCAGCTGAAATGAGAGGCCATCAACGAATCTCTGGATCCTTTCCCTATCAGTGGGAACTAGCCAAATTGTCTGCTGGGCCAACTTAGAAAACCTCATCTAGTACTGCATCATAGTCATATCATCCTGACGCAACTGCTCAAACTATCTGCGCAGCTCCTATCTACGAGACTACAACACATACTTCTCCAAGAAGAGAATAGAGAACTCCTGCCATGTAAGTGGCTGAACCAATCAGCCTACTCCTCTCATAAACCTCCCACCAGGTGAAGGCAGCTCGAGTAAAATAAAAAATAATGAATGAGACCCCACTGGTCTCCACAATACCTGTTGTACGGAGGATCTCTAACATCTGCCCAAGAAACCTGGGCATCCTCCGACTCTACCTCGCTGAAAGATGAAGGATGAAGTCTACCAAACCTCTCTAGTCTCTGATGCTTATCATCTGTCATAGCATAAACACATCAGCCTAAGCAACTACCACCAGTTGGGCTGTTAGTGCCTTCGATGTCTGGAGTTCATGCATCACCTTCTCGGGTGTACGGGTAGTCTGAATGCCTTCCCTAACCTGAGAAGTGGCTACTGCGGCCGAAACAGAGACTGCCTGAGCAAGACTGATGCACATAGTCAAAATCTGAGCTAAGGCCTCCTAAAGGCATGGAATCATAATAGGCACAACTAGTGCCCGAGCTGGTCCCGCTGGTGCATCCACAAGTGGGACCTAATCTTGAGCATGGGCAACTGGCGGATCTGTAGGTGCTTCCCTACATGCTATATGAGTTGCACCTTTGTCCCTACCATGGCCTCTATTGCGACCTCAGCCTCTCGTGGCTCTGACCGGTGGTCCTGGTGGCTATCCGCCCTGCCAGTAGCACGTGTTCTCACCATCTGTGAGAGAATAGAATAACAGAAGTTTAGTTACCAGAGTCAACAGATTCGCAAGATAACAATTCAAGTATGTGAAGTTTTCTAAGGGTTCTGCAGCCTCTCGAAGATAAGTACAGACGTCTCCGTACCGATCTGCAAGACTCTACTAAACTTGCTCATGACTCGTAAAACGTATGTAACCTAGGCTCTGATATCAACTTTTCACGACTCTAAAATCCAACCTTTCATGATGGCAACTTTCGTGATACTAGGCAAACCGATATTTTCAAAATAACTTCCAATATTTAATAGGAATTAGTTAAGACATTTAAAATAACCGAAGTTTGCCATAAAATCAGAATAAACCCAAAATATAAGTGTGGAAAATAGCATGACATCGGGGTGTCACTAAGTCATGAGCATCTAAATAACCACTCTAAGAACAGAGTCTACAACAGTCTGCGTCAAATGCCAATACTGAAAAGAAAAGATAAAAAGAAAGGAGAGACAAGGATTACAGACGTCGGCAGCTACCACATAAGTCTCCGAAGCTCAAGCACGCACAAGATCAACGTTCACCTTTTCAGGAAACATCTTGATCTACACACAAGGTGCATGGAGTAACATGAGTACTTCCAACACAGTAAGTAACAATAATAAATAAGAAAATGAAGGAAATGACGAGCTGCAAAGTTATAGTTTATCTTCATTAATTTCAGTAAAGAATAGACACGCTTTCAATTCCTGAAATTAAGTCAGTCAAATTTATACAGTCTCACTTTCAAGTAACTGAATATAACATATTCCAGAAATTTCACAACAATGGCAGATAGAAACTAAGTGCAACAATAAATGAAAGCAAGTACATCCTCTCCGAGCTACTGTCAATCAAATCATCTCAACAACTCAATCACTTAGCTCTCTTTCTGATTAAAGACTAAAAATTTCTATTCAATAAATATTAACTGTAGAGAATGATAATATTTTGTATGGATTTTATTGAATATTAATTTTTGCGGTGTAGGGCATAAAGTAGGAGTATTGAAATAATGAAATGTGAGGATGGTGGCTAGGGTTAGATTCAAAGTTGGGGTGTAGACAAAATTTGACAACGTTGTTTGGATTGGCTCTACTTATAAGAAAAATCATTTGCTTGAGTGCATGGAACCTTATTAAGTAGCATCAAAATCCATCTTTTATAAATAGAATGCCTTTGAAGCCTCATCTATTTAAACTATTCTCTCTAATGTGTTAGACTTGTGAAGAATTTACAGATCATATAATTTGTGGCTGTGCTATTAGTGCTTCAGTATTGCTGAATTTTTCACAGTAGCTAGGTCTTAAACATGTAGAATAAGGTATTAGAATTATAAAACGATCTAATTAATAACTTACTTAATAATAAAACTGGTTGATTGCATTAAAATTACTCAATTGAATTACAATAAAATAATAAGTGAAATTGTAATTGAATAATAATAAAACCCAACTGTTAGAGAGAAGGTAGAAGGAGATGAAATAGAGTGAGATGAGATAATAGAAAATTCAACATAGCAATAAATTACTCTACTATATTTTCTATTTGATATTTATAGTATGTTGCAATCTTCAGCTATTTCTGCGATTTCTCTTCCATCCACCATTTGTCTTCGATTTTTCTTTATCTCCACATGTGGTTGATCGTAGCAAATGGCGGAATGTCATTTTCGGCTAACGGCAGAAATTTCAAGCTTATTCTTCGACTCTTGAAGACTAAATTTGTTCCAATTTCTCTTCCACTCCTATTTTCGGTTAGTTTCTGTCTATGTATATCTTTCTATTACCTAGATTTTTTATGAATTTTGCTGTGCGAAATCCCCATATTGGATTATTAGTATTAGCTTTTTGAATAATTAATAATAGCATTAAGAACGTAAGTTAATAGGCTAAAATTATAATATTTTAGACTGAATTGAATGGTGTCAGAATGTTTAACTTGTTGTGAATGTCTTAGTTACAAATATTTATGTTTTGCACTTTATGAATTTGATTAGTTGCAATGGTAGATTGATTGGTTAGCATGGTAGATTAATTGGTTGTTGTATATATGAATTAATAGGTGGTATTGCTTTAAAATAGCTGGAATTTAAGAAAAAATGTCAGTTTTCTAACCTATTTTCAACCATAGTAGTCGCAAAATGCATCAAAATATTTTAGATTCAGGAACATCTGCGACCACTGTAGTCGGAAATATAATTAAATAAATAATTTTAAATTAAATTTGTGACTATAGTAGTCAGAACAATAAATAAATAAATAATTTTAAATATCCTTGCGACCACAGTAGTGGAAAAACTCAAATAAAATTAAATATTATTATAATTATATATACCATTTGCGACCAAAGTAGTGAGAAAGTTAGTATAAAATTAAAATTTAATTTAACATGTTTGCGACAATGTCAGTCAGAAATTTTACCACATTTATTAGTCGTTTTTTATTTTTCCGTAGCAACCGTTGTAGTCGCAAATTAGGGACAGATTCAATCGCAAACTATTTCAAACCAGCTATTTTGCGACTACAATTTTTGGTCTGAAAGCAATCAGAAATTAGCATTTTTTGACCATTTTTACCGTCGCAAATAGCCATTTTTAGTAGTATATTAAAGAGGTCAACATCAGATTGCAACATCAAATTATACATGAGGTCATTCTCTTAGCTCACAAACATCTTAATTTCGTCAATCTCAATATCTCTCCGTTTGTTTTAACTGAATTAGAAGGCAATGATGGAGTCAAATTTAATTCGATAAAAGTTGTTGGGCAATACCTTCATGGTTGATTGATTTATAAAATTTTAACCCTAATGTTCCATATATCTTAATATTTGTGTATGTTCTTATTGTTTTGAGAATATGTTGGTTGTTTTGAGAATTATGAATTGTCTGTGTCGCTTTATTTAAGCTTGTCACAGTAAAAAATACAACAAGAAATAAATGTTACCAAAATTTTAAAATTCCAAGGCAATTGCATCTTGCTTCAACTTCAGGATGCTGGAATGGAATTATTCTCGTCATTTGTTATAATTTATTTATTGGTTAATTCGATTTTTATGATTTGTCCTTGTCAAAAATAATAAGCCTGGTATAATTATCTCACACAATTATCCTAGTTCATGTGTCCAATTTGATTTATGATCCTGAGATGGATTGTCAATAAAACTTTCATAACGTCTTTTTTTTTGTCAAGTTTCGGAGGGAATATCAATATGTATGGCATGGCATGTAAAATAAAAGTTTTTTACTGTAATTCTCACCATCTACTTTGATCTTTTCAAATAAATACTTCTCAAGGAACATCTTCCATTGGTGTTCTTAGGTTATGACTGATGTTAGCTATAGACAATAATTATTTTACCTATAAAGTATGGTTAGTGGTATTGTCTAATGTCTTTTTCTCGGCTCTTAGTTATGTAATTTGCTCAATATCTAGCTTTTAAATTATTGATTATAAGGTGAATAATAATTTTACTCTTTCCTATATTGTCCAAGCTTAGACATATACATGTATATATTTTTACGTGGAAATAAAGTTAATTATCAAAAAAAAAAATTTACTCTTTCCTATATTCACATTCTTGAAATGGCAAATGAAGAAATTTTTGTTTGAATTGTTTCAGTTTGTTTAGTTACTATCAGTTGCTATGGGGTTGTTCTTCAGTAAAATTTTTGGCTTATAACTTATGTGTTGTGCACAAATTGATTGTCACACTGGACGAAAGATGGGTCTCTGCATATTGGTTTTTAGGTGTGTACATTAATGAAACTTGTGAAAGTATTGTTACTCGAAAAATGTATTTTGTAAATATGGATAGGTTATTTTATATTAACGTGTACTTGAAAAAGTGCAATTGGACTATAGATGAAAATGACATGCTTTGAAGGAGAGAAAAATATGCAATGTTCAGGTGTTCCTCTCATTGTTGTAATCTTTCAGATACTTAAATATTATCTTTTTTTTTCTTTTTTATTTTTTACAGGATTTTAAGAGTTGAACTTACAAATCAAAATGCTAAGTTTTGAAGATCTCATACAGTATTCTTTATCACTTGCCAGGGTAGTTACGAACAAAGTTATTTTTGCTAAAAGATTGTATAAACAGCACCATGACATATGCATCATGGTTATATAATTAACAGTGGCAGTAGGATGTAATACCCTTCTTTGTACATGCACATTTATATATGAAAGCATATTTTATTGATTATTTTTGTTATGTGCATGTGATTTTCTACAATAAAAATAATATAATTTTAAGAAAATGACTGGACAAGACTCTTTAAGGACTACTAAAACTGGTTACTAAATATTGAAGGGAGCAATTTGTTCTATGCTTAGGGACCAAAATAGAGGTGCTTAAGGACAAGATTTGTGGTCTCTAGCGATGGGCGGCGACCAGATTTTACTGATCGTTATTGACCTTCAAAGATTAAAATTACACTTTTAGAGACCAGTTTTCATGTCGCTAATGGCCATTTTTTTAGTGATATGTATAGCCTTAAAAGACTTGTTAACGCGTGCAACTCGATCCTATACATATAATCCTCAGGCTCGTTATACTATTAGAAATCAAGTGATTTCCGCTTAAAGATTTCCGGCCGAAATTGGTCGGAAATATTTCTGACCGAATTCGGTAGGAAATAAAAAAAATCAGTCACAAAAGTCAACATAAAGTTCCTGCCAGCACAAGAAATAATATTTCCGACCGATTTCGGTCTGAAAATGGTCAAATATTTAGTCAAACAAAAACTTTTCCAAAGTTTCGACTGATTTCGATCGGAAACTGGTAAATATTTGATCAACCAATTATAAAATGTACAAAAATTATTATTTATTAAAACTATTCCAAATTTCCGACCCATTTCGGTCGGAAATTGATCATAATGTACAAAATTAATTATTTATTAATATTTTTCCAAGTTCACGACCGATTCGGTCGGAAAGTAGTCAAGTATTTCGCCAACCTTGTATATAATGAACCAAAATAATTATTTATTAAAATTTTTCTAAATTGCCGACCGATTTCGGTCGGAAATGTGAATTTTTTGTTCCGCCCACAACACAAAAAAGCCGAAATAATCATAACTCAATATTTCCGACCGAATTCGGTCGGAAAAACGCTTACAAATTAAAATATAAATTTAATAATACTTGTGTGTGTAAATAATAAAGAGATTTATAAGTAAAAAATATTTAATAATTATCATACCAAAAAAAAAAATCGAGCGATGTCGGTCGGATATTAGTCAAATATTTGGTCAATCTACATATTATGTACGAACATAATTATTTAAGTAAAAAAATATTTAATAATTATATTAGACCAAAAAAAGTTTTTCGACTGATGTCGATCGGATATTAGTCAAATATTTGGTCACTCTACATATTATATACGAACATAATTATTTATTAATAATTTACCAGATTTTCGACCGAAATTGGTCAGAAAGTGGTCAAATATTTGGTCGAGCTTTTACTTAATGTACAAAAATAATTATTTACTAAAAAATTTCTAAATTTCTGACTGAATTTAGTCGGAACGTTTGAATTTTTTTGTTTCTCTCATAAGATAATTTTTTTGTATATTTAATTAACCAACCGAGAATCAATGCTTTTATACGAATTAAATATAAATTTAATAATATTGTTTATATATATATATATATATATATATATATATATATATATATATATATATATATATATATATATAAAAGTTATATTCGATATACTATACTATACTATATTATACTATACTATACTATATATACGTCACCCTCTCTCTCTCTTTATATATATATATATATATATATATATATATATATATATATATATATATATATATATATATATATATATATTGTGTGATAATAAAGAGGTTTTAAATAAATAATATTTAATATTATTTATATATATAAACTATATTCGATATACTATATAAATATTAACATATCTAATGTTATATCGAATATACCTTATATACTATACACTTAGATATATACTATACAATTAGATATATACTACATTATATTATGTAGTAGTGATTGTTTATCTTATAAGTTGATAATTATATTGATAATAACACTACGTAGAAGTGTAAGTATCCTTGAGAAATTTTAATTATTGATTAGTTTATGAATTGATAATAACCTAAATAGAACTGCATTAGTAGTATCCTTAAGTAATGTTAGGCTCGATTATACTATAAATTGATAATTACATTATGTAGAAATGTATTAGTGACATTTAGCTTATAAATTGATAATTACACTACCATAGTCGTCGGAATTGACCACTGGCGACGACTGTTGTTTCTACTGCGACGGGGTGAATGATAATCCCAGGATGTCGGTAGGAGTTTGGTCAGAAAGTGGTCAAATATTTGGTCGAGCTTCTACTTAATATACAAAAATAACTATTTACTAAAATATTTCTAAATTTTCGACTGAATTCTGTCGGAACGTTTAAATTTTTTTGTTTCTCTAATAAGACAAAATTTTTGTATATTTAATTAACCAACCAAGAATTAATGCTTTTATACGAATTAAAATATAAATTTAATAATATTGTGTGATAATAAAGATGTTTTAAATAAATAATAATTAATATTATTTGTATATAAATAAGCTATATTTGATATAATATACTATATTATATATACGTTTCGGTCTTTATATATATATCTTAATATATCTAATATTATATCGAATATATCTTATATACTATACACTTAGATATATATATATTACAACCCCAAAGTGGGTCGACCCAACACCCAAAAACCTAGCTGAAAGAGAATAGGAGAGGGCTGCGCAGCTTGAAGAGGATCTGTTCGTGGTTTTATCTTCTCAAAAAAACGCCCCCGCCTGATTTCTCATCTTCTCCACACACACAGTCACATGTCGGAGATTCACCTTCATAGACTTTAGGTCTCGCCATGTTCTTCACTCACTGTCGAAAAGGACCAAAGTTAATTCGAATTGTATTTTGGATTTGGAAAAATAACCCTTCAAAGACTGAAAAACAAAGGTAGAAACAAACGGGAATTTTGCGATTTCATGAAGATTTTGTTGATTCATATGGTTTTTCCTATAAATTTCAGTCTGTCGGTGTTGATTCGTGTTCGTTGTTGAGTTTTGGTCGCGGTTTCTGCTGAATCTCGATTTTTAGCAGTTGTTTTTCATGTGTGTCGCCAAGTCTTCTTCTGCTTGTAATCGTTTCAAACAATTTAATCGAAAGAATTTTCAGACATTCTGATGGTAAATTGATTGTCAAGGTCACTGATGAATACGAGTTGAAGTTTTGTTCGAGGTGTGGTTTGTTGTTCCGATTGTAGTTCGCGATTCCAAGTTCAAATGTCGCTGAGAATTCTAGGAAGAAACCGTCGAGTTGTTTAACCTTCTTGTGATTAAAATTTGGTGGATTCAAACCAAGGACCATTCGAGAAGATGAGTCAGTTTCCGGCTACAATTATTGCTTCATTTCAGTTCGTATAAATTGCATGTTCATTTCTATTTAATTGGTTTCTCCCTTTCAGATTTATTGAGTTTATATGAATTTTTCGTGTTGGTTTGTCATTGCACCTTAGTCGTTGTTAGATTCTGCGGATGAAACTGTTAGTCGCTGCTAGATTCGAGTGTTTGATGAATTGATATTTATTATATTCGCATGTTTCTTAAGATGAGCATGCCACTGGTTTTTGATATCGTTGTCCGATCTTCCTGGTAATTTTTCTACAATGGCTAATCATCTGTGCGTATTATCGTTTCCGGCTGCAGCTAAAGCTGTATTATTGTGTGTTTTGATAAGTGTTGAGAAAATGGACAGGCAGTGGAATTGCAACACAGAATGTTTTTTTCAGCCCTTTATCATAGACCTAGTAGATAGTTAGCTAAGGCCCCGATACGAATTGACTGAAGATATAATCTAATTACTGTTCTGAGGCATAGATGATTGACTAACTTTTTGTTACTGGGAAGTTGTATGGATCTGCTAGATTGTGCCGTACAGATTGCCAAATATTCTATTTAGAACTTAGCATTTTTCGCCCTCTGATTGCGTGTATGACCCCAGAATATATACACAATATAGACCATCTCTTAAGTTAACCACCCTCTAACCTCTTACCTACCAGACTTCTAACAGTGGCTAACCAATTAAAAGATTTCGATTATTTAGTAGATGACTGAGTTACCGTCATGCTCGTGTTAGTCCTTTTGTCTCAACAACTTATAATTGTAGCCTTTTAAGGTAATTGTCTCTCCTAAAATGTTCAAATCCCTTTAGCTTTAGGAAGTTGAAAAAGTTACGCAACGTAATCTAGAAGAAAAACAAATAAATAAGAAATTTTGGACATTAATGTCACCTAAATCCAGTAGCAGAAATTTCACATTATTATAAGATACAACTTGGTTAACTCAATATGTGTGGGTAAATTTGAGATGATGTGACAAAGTACATGTTTAGATTTTATTAAATTTGTCCTTTTGAAGCACACAAACATTAAGGCTTGTCTGTCTTTCTAATGTGTAAGTTGGAAATTTTGCAGTGGAGCACTAGAATTTGTTGTTCCAGCAGCTGATCCCTCGATCTTCTCCCAATATCTGCACGCATTACTGCCTCAAGAACTTTCAGTGACCTGAAGGTTTGCTCCTAATCCTCCATGTTATATTGCTCAATCAATTTTGGCCTTCAGTTGGCGAGACTCTTATTTTTTCCCAATATATGCTGACCTGATTCGACAGCTCGTGTCTGGAGATTATTTGATACTCTTGATACACACATACACAGTTATTTTTGATTTATTTGAATGCAATCCTTATATATGATCTGCCATTATACCTATTCATTTCCGTGGAAGAATCTTCCTGTGGTTTGCAATCCTGGTAACTATTAAAAATGTAATATATATCTTCCTGTGGCTTACACAATATATTGTGTCTATATATATATATATACATATATATATATACATACATATATATATACATACATATATATATATACATATATATATATATACATATATACATATATACATATATACATATATACATATACAGATATACATATATACATACATATATATATATATATATACATATATATATATATATACATATATATATACATATATACATATATATACATATATACATATATTTATATATATATATATATATATATATATATACATATATACATATATATATATATATATATACATGTTTCCGAGTTCATTGTGTAATTTAATAATGAGCTCCTCTTCTTCAAGGCTATAATTCCCTTTCTTCAAACCAGGTCTCAAGTAATTCATATATCTCAGTCTGCTGCTCTTTCCACATCTCATTAGTCCTGAAAAATATCCAAAAATAACTACTATTAAGAACTTTTTCTTCCTAATATATACTTAAGTAATAAGAAATGACAGCAATCAGAAAAAGTTTGGGGTTCCATGTACACTAACCAGTATATTTAGGCAATTGCCGCCAATTCGGGTGGCCATACTTTTCAACAAAAGCTCTTAATTTGTTGTCTTCGTCTTTGCTCCATGCACCTTTCTTCATTCCATTTCTGTCAATAGATGGAGTTCTCACCATTTTTTTTAATTATAAGTACTAGATATATTACTGACCTTGTGTTGATAGTTTTTTGTTGTAATCATTTGTCAACACTATGGTCATTTTCTTTTGTCAACGTTGCTGCTGCAATCACAATTAACTATGATTAATATAATTTATTTGTTCTTTATGTAGATGGAATCTCGTAGTTGGATGTATAATAGGAATTATCCTAATCGTCGGTTTTTTAGGGAGGAATTTATAGAAGGGGTTAAGGAATTTATTACGCATGCAATGTCAGTTAAACTGTTTCGAATTGGACGGTTGATTAGGTGTCCTTGTGTAAATTGTAAGTGTTTGCATTATTTTAAACCGATGGATGTTAAGATTCATCTTTATCAAAAAGGGTTTATGGATAATTATTTTGTGTGGACTAGTCATGGAAAGATTGATGGTACTGATGGTGTATTTCATAATGTAGCTGTTGGTGAAAGTAGTAGGTCGATGGGGAATACCATTCAACATCCGCGATACCATGAAATGGTTGCGGATGCTCTAGGGATGCACTTCGAATTTGAAACCAACGAAAGTGTTGAACAACCTACTAATGAAGAAGCGAAATATTTTTATGAACAGTTAGAAGTTTCTTGTCGTCCACTAAAACAAGGGAGTATGCACTCTCTGTTGTCTGTTGCGGTTAGATTATTAAGTATCAAATCAGATACCAATATTTCTCAAGCAGGATCGAATTCTTTCATTGGCCTTATGAGTGAACTAGTTGACCCAGCTTTCAACATACCCGAAGATTTCTATAAGGCTAAAAGATTGGTTTCTAAGTTAGGACTCTCGTCTATGAGAATTGATTGTTGTGAAGATGGTTGCATGTTGTATTATAAGGGTGATGCAGATTTAGTTGTAAATTTTGTGAAAAACTTCGTTTTAAGCGGCTTTCCAGGGGGAAGAAGGCTGTTGTGAAGTCGATGCATTACTTACCACTTATTCCTAGATTAAAGAGGTTGTACGCATCGATGAGTTTCGCTCCTTATATGAGATGGCACTATGAAAATAGAAGGCCACCCGGTGTTATGTGTCATCCTTCAGATGGGAAAGCTTGGAAGCATTTTGATAGGACGTATCCAGATTATGCTAGTGAACCGAGGAATGTTCGATTGGGTTTGTGTGCTGATTGTTTCACGCCATTTTCAGTTTCTGCAATACCATATTCATGTTGGTCGGTCTTTATTACTCGGTATAATCTTCCGCCTGAAATGTGTATGACTAGTCCATATATATTTTTAAATTGTGTTATTCCCAGTCCTCGCAATCCAAAGATTTTGCTTGATGTATATTTGCAACCTTTGATTGATGAGCTTAAACAGTTGTGGTATGATGGAGTTGAGACATATGATGTATCAACTAAGCAAAATTTCAACTTGCGTGCTAACTTAATATGGACCATTAATAATTTTCCTGCGTATAGAATGTTATATGGGTGGATGACTGCCGGAAAGTTAGCATGTCCTTACTGCATGGAAATGGTAAAGCGTTCACTTTAAGAAACGGCCAAAAGCAGTCATGGTTTGATTGTCATCGTCAGTTCTTGCCGGTTGATCATGAGTTCAGAAGGATGAAGAACACATTCAAAAAGAATACAGTTGAACATTATTTTCCACCTCCAATTTATTCCGGTGAGGAAATTTGGGAGACGGTTCAAAACTTTACTAAAGTTACCGAACCCCACCTTCTAGATTTCTTGGATATGGTGTTACTCATAACTGGACAAAACATAGCATATTTTGGGAGTTGCCATATTGTAAGGATAATCTTCTCCGACATAATCTTGATGTCATGCATATTGAGAAGAACTATTTTGACAATTTGTTCAACACGGTGATGGATGATGAGAATAAGACAAAAGATAACCCGAAGGCTAGACTGGACTTACAAGAATATTGCGGGCAACTTGAATTACAGTTGCAGTATGTGAACAAGTGTAAGGTGTTCAAGCTCAAGGCCAGCTACACGTTCACCTTGGAACAAAGACAACAGATTTGTGAAAAGTCATGACTGTCATATAATCATGGAAATTGAATATATGATTGTCATATATTCATGGAAACATGGGAAAACATGCCAATATGGTCGAGGGAAAGCTGACTCGTATGAAAAGTCATGACTGTCATATATTCATGGAAACCTTAATCCCTATTTCATTTTATGGATTGCCTGAAAATATATGGAAACCAATCATAGAGATAAGTTTGTTCTTCAAAGACTTATGTTCTACCACATTAAGGGAAGAAAACCTATTTCAAATGGATCAGAACATTCCTGTAATCACTAATAAGCTGGAGAGGATTTTTCCATGTGGTTTCTTCGATGTGATGGAACACCTTCCAATTAACCTTGTACACGAGGCGCGACTTGGAGGTCTGGCTCAATGCAGGTAGATGTATCCATTCGAGATGTAATGTTCAAACCTTGATTTATTCTTGTAATTTTCTTTAACGTTATCGTGTAACATTGCAATGGGCAGGACTATCGACAAATGTAAACGATTTGTTAAACAGAGGAATATGATTGAAGGATCCATATGCGAAGCCTATATTGCAAAAGAAACTGCCCATTTTTGTTCTTACTACTTTGACAGTCATGTGCCATGTTCTAGAAATAGGCCCAATATGCACAATGTGATGATTGATATTGATCCATTATATCCACCAGTGTCCATATTCAATCAACTAGGCCGAAGTGCTAAAGATCGAACACAAAGGGGCCTAACTAGTATGGAGTACAAATCACCTTCAAATCAAGTGTTGCTAAATTGTCCGGAAGTTCAACCCTTTCTTAAGTAAGTGTTGACGTAAGATTAATTTACATGGGCTACTATTTAATTTGGTTGATGCAACTAACAAATAATTTTCAATGTGTCGCTCAGTGACTTCGTGAGTCAATTTGGTCATATTGTTGTATATTCTACATTTAGGCATGGTTTAAAGAATGTGTAAGTGCATCTTACATACTTTCTGACATGTGATTATACATACTTGTGAATATACTTGCTGACTTGAGATTTATTTAACACTATTTAACACTACATGTAGGTCAATAATCAAAATAATGGTATTAATAAATTTTTGCAAGACATATCTTGGGGACATGCACCTACGGTTACGACTATGTCTAAGTATTTTGTGAATGGTTACAAATTTCACACCGAGGAATGCTTCAAGTATAAAAAAGCAATAATAGTGGGGTGTGGATCAAAAGGCGGTGAAGGCAACCAGGATGGGGAAAACGATTATTATGGTTGTATGGACCCAAATTTCATGCTTGGTCGTGATGGAGCCTCTCGTGAAGACAAGGCTAGCCAGACCGTTCAGTTACCCCACTTAAAGTAATTAATCAGTTACATAACAGATCGAATCTAAAATTATGACATTAATTAATATGAATACCAATACAGCCCGACCGGGGCGTCACACGTCACGAGCATCTAATGAGTAGAGACACTTCTACGGGACCAATAATGTATATAAATACAAGATGAAACCGGAATACAAAGTTGGAGTGAGGTGCCGCAAACGCAGGTGGTTACCCTGCTCAACTACCACAATAAGGCCTTCAGTCCTGCTGATAACCCGCTACCGGGTGGACAATATCTACAACTGCACGCAAGGTGCAGGGAGTAAAGTGAGTTTACTTCCAACTAAGTGGTAATAATAGAGAATAATATCTGAGCGATAAGAAAACACGTATGAGCACATCAAACTGTTATAAAAGACAGAACAACCCTTTTTGAGAAAACCGTAATACTGTGAAAATCCCTTTAGAAAACCCCAAGTTAAGTTCATATATCTCTTCTGAAAATATGTTTTTTCAGCAATTTCAAAGGTAATTTCAACAAGTAGGAAATAGTCAGAAACCTGCCCCTCGGGCTCAATATCAACTCACAATATCCAACATCAACCTCTCGGGCTCAGCACTCCTTAACATATAACACCAGGGTATCTGGTCAACAAGGCAAGTAACAGTATTTATGCCAATGATATATGAGGGCTAAATGTCGTGCCACGTAGTACAAACAGGAGTAAATGCATGAATGCAATGAAATGCACATGAATACGTTGCAGCGTGCAGCCCGAGCCAACCATGCATATGATTTGAAGTCGACGGCGCTCACTGGGGGTGTGTACAGACTCAGGAGGGCTCCTTCAGTCCAAGCGCAATATCATGCAGTGCCAATAGTTACTACTGTTTCCATTACAGTACACTGTGTCAATAGTTACCATTGTTTCCATTTCAACACACGGTGCCAATAGTTACCACCGTTTCCATTTCAATACACGGTGCCAATAGTTACCACCGTTTCCATTTCAATACACGGTGCCAATAGTTACCACCGTTTCCATTTCAATACACGGTGTCAATAGTTACCACCGTTCCAAGAAATAATATACAGTCCAGAAATATAGTGAGATAATGATCATCATCAGCCCGAAATATCATTTTAAAATCAATTATGTTTTCAAACATAGAATTTTGGGGATTTGCTAACTCTAAAATATCAATCCCTACAGGATTCTACAAGTCGGCACAAGGCCCCAAACATGGCATCAAGCCCAGATAACATCAATATAGGGTGCGAAGCAATCACCAATATAGTATAATTCATCCCTCGGATTGAACCGAATCACAATTTCCCACATATATGACCGCGCTATAGCCATGGAGTGTGTGTCTCGCCTCATATAGCATCACAATGTAATATACCGGGGTTTTAAATAGTCAACAATAAGCCCCAAGTATGGAAATGAGCCCAAGTCATAATGTAACAACAAAACATTTACAATTTAGCAGTTAAAACCAACAACCGGGACGGACCAAGTCACAATCCCCAATGGTGCTCTACCCCACCCTCAGGTCCAGCGTGCAAGTCACCATAATACAGCACTAGGATGTGCAAACCCGGGGTTTCAAACCCTCAGGATATCATTCCCAAATATTACTCACCTCAAACCGGCAAAATCTCAAGCTCGCGATGCCTTTTCCCCACAAATTGGCCTCCACGCGCGTCAATTTCCGCTTCGGCGGTTTTGACATAACCAGATTTTTTCTCGGCACGGAAACGAGCATAACTTCCTCATACGGACTCGGAATTCGATGATTCTTTTTCCTATGGATCCATAATTTCAATACGGATCTAATGGTTCAAACAAAACTGAACTTGGAGCTCATTTCTTATTATGATACCCTTTTATGTCCAAAGAAGCAATATTGAAATATTGAATAAGAGCGGAATCACAACCCGAAACACACCTGAGGCCCTCGGGGCCCCGGCCAATCACACCAACCAGTCCCAAAACACATTACGGACTTGATCAAGGCCTCAAATCACATCAAACAATGCTAAAATCATGAATTAACCTCCAATCCAAGCTAAAATTTCTTAAGAACTTCTGAAATGCGCATACAATCAAAAACCCAACCAAACGACGTCCGAATGACCTAAACATTTGCAGACATATCCAAAATCTCCTAATGAAGCTACTTCAACTCTCGTAATTCCATTCTGACCGTCGGATCAAATTCTCACCTATCAACCAGAATCCGCCAAAATTCAAACTTCGCCAATTCAAGCCTAATTCTACATCGAACCTCCAAATTCAATTCCGATCGCTCTCCTAAGTCACAAATCATCTCCGAAATTAACTGAAACATCGAAAATCATATCCGAGCCTTCTAACTCACAAGTTTTCTTCCGGTTGACTTTTTCCAAAACAAGCTTCCTTCTAAGAGGCGAAGTGCCTTATTTTCAACCAAAACCAATTCAATTACACCCAATCGACTCTAATACTGATATTGAAACATGAAGCAACACAATAAGGGGGAAACAGAGCAGTAACACATAAGACGATGGGTCGGGTCATCACAATGGTGTGATCAAAGAGATTATAGAATTGTCAAATTCAGGTTGGCCAAATAAGAAGATCATACTTTTCCGATGTAAGTGGTTTGACCCAACACCTTAAAGAGGTATAAATGTACACTCGCAGTACAACATAATTGAGGTTAATAAAAAGAGGGAGTATGATCGCTATGATCCTTTTATAATTGCAGAAATAGTTAGGCAAGTGTACTATGCTCCATATCCATTATGGAGGGATAAGGCTGATTGGTTGGTTGTAATCAAAACAAAGCCTGTTGGCATGGTGGAAGTTGAGAATGTACTAGATGTTGCTTACCAAAACGATACCTCAAGTGTTAACCAAATGGTGGATGATCAGTTAGAAAATTACTTGGAGCACCCTCAACGCATATTAGAAGAAGTTGATATGGAGGAAATAAAAATCATAGATAATGAGGATGAAGATGAAAATGAAATAAGTGAAGAGGAAGAATCTTCAGACGAGGAAGGATACGTCGATGAAGACGACTAGCCTGTTAGTTTTTCAAGCGCTCTTAACTTTTATTACTACTAATAACAGGCCAAACACTTTGGTTTCTGTTTTCTTTCTAATGTGAGTCTACTTTTGTTTCCTATTACTTTCCTTGTTTACTTCCCTAATGTGAGTCTAATGTGAATCTTCAGACGAGGAAGGATACGTCGATGAAGACGACTAGCCTGTTAGTTTTTCAAGCGCTCTTAACTTTTATTACTACTAATAACAGGCCAAACACTTTGGTTTCTGTTTTCTTTCTAATGTGAGTCTACTTTTGTTTCCTATTACTTTCCTTGTTTACTTCCCTATCTCCCTTTTCAGCTCAAGGAAACAGTGAACAGATGGTTTTGGTAGAACACACATTTGATGTAAAAAAGTCCACATTTCATGGTGCAGTAACTAATAAGATTTTGAAGTATTGCAACATTGTAGCTAGTAGATTTATATTCTCAATTCTAACATTTTTTTTAATTTATGCAGATGGCCGGTAAGGGTCGAGGTAGGTCTAGGAAAGATAAAAGGCCTATTGATCATGATGATGGTGCTACACCATCGCTTTCTTCCCCTCCACACTTTCATCCCTCTGCTGTTGATGGACGGTAGCAATCTTTTAGGCACAGATCTATTCCCCACCACATCCATCTACTCATTATATTACCTACCATTCGCCCGTCCAGCAATATTATCATAATTCTCTGCCACATGGCTATACCCCGCTTCCTCCTAATGATCCTATCAATAGTTACATGGGTGCATCGTGACACCAGTCAGAGAGCCATGTGATACGCCCGTCATATGGTCCATTTGCTTCATCTCCAGCATGATCGCATCCATCTAGATTTCAGATGGACGGATCGCAACAGGGGTCTGGATCACAGCATGGTTCTAGATCGGTGTGGGGATGTGGATCGCATCCATCTTCATTTGAGACATTGTCTCCCTCTCCACAGAGTTCATCTCCTAGCATTTCTAGACATCGTGTTCGGGATAGTAGCACTGAGCCAGATGCCCCCTCTTCTGCGCATGCTTCAGATGATGCGGATGATGTGCGTTATAATCATTACCATAGGTTGAGGGCAATGGGTAAGATTTATTTATTACTTCTTTATTTTTGCCGAATTATAAAAGCTACTCTTATTTTGTTTAATATAATTGCAATTTTGCAGGTTTATTCCAAATAGGATGGTTACAAAGATAATCACTGATATACTTGGCACGTTGTATTTGACACCCTATCCGAGTTGGAGTGACTTTCCAGAAAGTCTCGTGCGACAGATGTTCAACCAATTTAAGGTTTTAATACAATTATTATTTATTTAAGCATTATATTAATAATATTTTCATCTAATGTTACTTACTTTATTTGCAGACTAAGTGTTCCGGGGAGGACCAGTATAACCATGAAATTTGTAAAAATTGGGAGTACAAATTGCGTAAGAGACTCTCTGATTCCTTTAGCTCCGCTCGAAAAGTTAAAAAGAAGCCTTCATGGGTTCTACCAGATATGTGGGTGGAGCTGGAGAGGTATTGGACCACCGACAAATTCAAGAAGCAGAGTGAACATGGCAAGAAGGCTCGAGCATCTGAGAAGGGCTGCTCCTTGCACTGTCTTGGTTCAAGGAGCATGGGGGATACGAGGAGACATCTGGTAATTCCTTAAAATATTTTGGTCTATTTTTATCGAATTATATTTATATATCTCCCAATATTAAATATTAAACCGTAAAACATGGGTTTAAGATGCAATCAATATTGTTTCAAGAACCTGATATCAGATATGCACTATACTTCAAATCATAACTACTCCTAAAGAAGCAAAAGGTTTGCTTCAATATGGAGTGGTTCAGAAATATACTACGCCTAATTAAGTAATTATCATATATAGAGGTTCTTCATTTTCAGGAGATTATGAGTAATATAATAGAGCATTGCTAGAGAATTGCTTATTGGTGTGACTATGATTATGAGTAATATAATAGAGCATTGTTTATTGGTGCGACTGCGATTATGAATAATATATAATAGAGCAACTGTGGAGATAGAAGCCTAAATATTGATCTAGACTATTTTAATTATTGTATTTGTGTTTAAACATTTATTACAAATATATATATACATATTAAAATTTGAATTTATTTATTAGAGGTTGAAGATATTGTTCTAAAATACAAAATTAATAAATTTAAAATTCTGGTTCAGTAGATACTTTTACCAGACAACTAATATGTCAATAAATATAATTCATATAAAACTAATCAGATTGATATGTCTAATTTCTTCCCTTAACACCAGCTGATACATTACCCTAATTTCAAAGCATTGAATACAACCCAACTACTAGATAATTAATTCTTTTAATCAAATCCAATTTTCTCCCTTTAAAAACCCTAAGGTCCTATAGTGTTCGGTATCCAACACGAGCTCCCACTCCCCAAAGCATTTATTATATCCTCCCTTAGCTAGCTAATAGTTTTACAGCTTCATCTTCTTTTTTTATTCCTCTAAAATAGTGAAAATGGCTAGGAAAATTGCATGTTTTGTGGTATTGTGTGTGGTGGTAGCTACACCCCATGCAGAAGCCTTGTGGCCAAGTTGCGTCGAATTTCTTATTAAAAGAATTATATTTATGTATCTCCAGTATTTATATATATATATATTCATCCATGGGATAAGATGCCTCACCTCTACATAGAGACTGTAAAGATATGGCAGCTTTTCTCAATGCAATGAATTGTTTACGAGCAATATGAGTTCTTATTCGTCGTTGTACAACTTTGGCTGCATTATTAAGAACTTCTGCTCGTCGTGCATCCAACTCAGCCATCTGTCCAGCCCTTAGGAATACCTTGGTCTTTCCTATTTGTAAAAGAAAGTAATCAAATAATCATTAAGACAGGAACTAATCACCGAATTTCATATTGTAATCAAAAGTACTAGCTAGACATTCAAAGCTATTAACTAGACTGACTATACTATCTGCTATATATGTATCAATCGTAAGTTTTTGTACTAAATTCCTAGCTTTGACAGTTGCACGAATGTTGCATATGTAGGTTATTTTCTGTCAGAATTACATCATTTCCTTTGTACCTCTGCTCAACGATCCTCATGTTTCTTTTTATCCATATTGCATAAGCGACTTCAGCATATGTATCAAAATTGCAGTATATCTGTGATAATGTTTATTTGTATCTGTCTCACTATACAACTAGCTTGTTTTGGTAAAGCCATGTGTTGTATCTGCTGCATAATCTATAACTTGTCCTGCTTATAGTCTAAATCCCAACAGACTTTTGCAATAGCATCTTTGTTCCATAGAGGCAAGTTGATTAGTTTAAGTCGAGCAGTAGATTTGGGTACACAAATCCTATGCCATGATATTAAAGACTTGTTGGTGGTAGTACTTGTCCCAGACCATATATTTCTTATGCATAGAACCCCTATTAGTCTCATCATTTTAGCGGGCAGTATGGACTACTGAGCCCAATCGACCTGTATATCAAATACTACACAAGTTGCACTCTCCCAATTGGCCTGTATATAAAATTTTTATTTTCCGATATCGTTTGTTCATTAAAGAAAAGTAATTAAATGCGAGTACAGCTGCAACTTTCGTTAACACGTTTATTATATTTGTAGGAAAAAAATTGGAGAGAAAGATGGGTCATGATAAGTTCTTCATGGAGACTCACATCCGAAAGAAGAAAACACTGACAGATCCAACTAGATGGGTGGAGGACCGGGCATAGACTACACATGTAAGTTTCATAACTACAATAAATGTTTATAATATTATATAATTACTAATTTTCTATCTTCTTAATAAAGGGTCGCTACAAGATCAATTTGGACGAGTACACTCAGAACTTGCCACCGAATGAGCAAGGCGAGCAACCGCCCATTTCAGACAAAGAAGAGAAAAGGATATGGTTGGATACTGTCGGTGGTCCTAAAAAGGGGATAGCATATGGCCTTTCAGATAAATTGTTTCGGCTCTACGGGGTTGGATTTCAAGGAATAGGGACTTCCGCCCAAGGCGAGGCGATTGATAGTTCGGCTATATTGGCTATGGAAGAGAAGATCGCGAAGCTGACAGCAGAGCTTCAAGAGACCAAGGCTAGTGAAAAGAAGAGATTTGATATCCTTCAAGGTCAGCTAGAAAGGAGGGACAATCAATTTGATCTCCTTCGAGGTCAGCTGGCCAATCTTCTTGATTGTGGTGCTTTCCCCATTCCCCGGTCTCCTCCTCCTTCCCCACCTGCCAGCAATGAAGGTCCAACAATCGAAGATAAAAATGATTGTACTAGGACCGAAAATGGAGATGATGCTACATAAAAAAACTCATTGAATATTGTGTATTGTCAAAACAAAGTTGTGAACTTGTTAATGTTTTGTTGTTGGTTATTTGAATGATGATTATATTGTTATTTTGTTATTGAACACTTAAGTAGTTGTTGTGGTTATTAGTTGTTGTTGGTAGTTATTAGTTATTTTGTTAGATTTTTATAGTTGAATGGCAGCAATGTAAGCTGCCATTATAGGATGTATATTGGTTTAAATTGGTAGGTGGTGGAGCTTAAAAGCAGTCAATTCCTGCCCAGCTTCTTCCAAGATTTTCAACCGAAATCGGTCGGAAATTCATTTTTTTGCCCAGAGTTTCATAGTTTCCGACCGAAATCGGTCGAAAATTTCAAATAAATTCCCTGGATCCGACCAAAATCGGTCAGAAATTATGAATTTATATTTATTTCTCTTAGTAAATTAATAATTTACAAAAAATATTTAATTAAATCATATTATTAATTTTTAATAGTTTCGACCGATTTCGGTCGGAAAGATAAAATTAAAACAATAATAATAATATTTTTCGACCGATTTCGATCGGAAAATTGAAAATTAAAATAAACATTTAACGGTTTGACTGGTAGTCCATGAATTAAATTTTCCGACCGATTTCGATCGAAAATTTCGGACCAATTGCGGTCGGTCTGCTTTTGCGACCATTATTTTACGTCCAATTAAAAGCAGTTGGAATTTGGTCGAAAATTTTGAACGGAAATTACCTAATTTCTAGTATTGTTACGGTGTGCAACCCAATCCATTTACACACACAGCTCACAACTTGGCACTCAGGCCTTATCTCAGTCACTAACCTTTCCAGTTTCTCGATCTCTCAGAAATCATATAAATCAACCCAAACAGAGATAATAGCATGTTTCAACAAGGAACAAGAAGAGATGGAGATATGATAAACAAGTAAAGCCATGACTTAGTACAAGACAGTAAATAGTAACTATTTCAACAAGAACACAACCTCTACGGGTCCCAAAAGTGACATCATATAGCCTAAGCATGATTTCTAACATGAATTATTAGTCCAATTTCTATAACATTGAGAGAAACATATAGCTAACAATAAGTTATTCTACTTTACGGTTCTATAACTGCCGCATCCTTCTTCAGCAGTTTGAATATAGGCTCACATGTTGAAGTCAATTGGGCGATGAACCAGCTGATGTAATTTGATCTCCCCAATAGACTAATCACATCCTTTTTGGTCCTTGGCGGGGGCAGCTCCCGAATGGATTTGATCTTGGTTGGATCTAATTCAATCCCTCTCCGACTGACGATGAACCCCTAAAGTTTGCCCGAAGGAACTCCAAATGCGCATTTTGCCGGATTCAATTTCAAATTATATTTGCGGAGCCTTTCGAAGAATTTCCTCAAATCCTTTACATGATCTCCTTAGTTTTAGATTTGATAATCACGCCATCCACGTATACCTCTATTTCTCTATGCATCATGTCGTGGAAGATGGTGGTCATAGCCCTCATGTAGATTGCCCCAGCGTTTTTCAATACAAAAGGCATAACTCTATAACAATATGTTCTCCAAGGTGTGGTGAAGGCGGTTTTCTCAGCATCTTCCTCATCCATCAGCACTTGGTGATACCCTGCGTAGCAGTATACAAAGGAATGAATCTTATTTTTGGCACAATTATCGACAAGGATGTGGATGTTCGGTAGAGGGAAATTATCCTTGCTACTCGCCTTGTTCAGATCTCTATAATCCACACACACTCGGGTTTTCCCATCCTTTTTCGGCACCGGGACCACATTAGCCAGCCATGTGGTGTACTGCACTACCCGGATTACCCCTGCTTCAAGCTGTATTGTAATTTCCTCTTTGATTTTATCACTAACATCGGGCTTGAACGTTCTTTGATTTTATTGTACTGGAGGCCATTCGGGGTATGTAGGAAACTTATGAACCACCAAATCCATACTCAGACCAGACATGCCGTCATAGGACCACGCAAATACGTCTTTGAATTACAACAGTAGTTGAACCAATTAATCTTGTATCTCTTTATTTATGTGGATGCTTATTTTAGTTTCTATGATTTCATCGAGATCGCTCAGGTTAACCGGTTTAGTATCATTTAAGTTAGGCATAGGTTTGTTCTCAAAGTGTTCCAATTCTCGAGTGATTTCCCTAAAAGCCTCTTCTTCATTGTATTCCGGTTCCTGATTCGTTATTTCACAGACAGGCAATGAGTTTGGGCCGTGGCAAGAAGTCCGCGAGCATGTCGTTTTATTTAAAGCCGCATTATTGGGACAGAAAGAAAATATGAAAAATAAAGAAAAACAAAAATCAGAGAAATGAAAAATATTGATTTTATTTCTTTGAACTTGAAGGATAAACATGGTTTACAATTTGAGATTTAAAGTGCTAAAAGGAAAACAAACAACAAGCTACACCCTGAAATATCTCGTGATGTGGGAAAAGGTACAAAGGCGAGACTACCGGGTCTCCCGCCTGACCGGAAAGGGTGTGGCCTTCCAATTTTGAAGTTTAGCATCTGGCCCCATATACAACACTTCAGCGGAGCTTGACCCTTCTCCCGGTTGGACCATGTTTACATCATAGAGCAACTCTCTCATAGCCCCACATATCTCATCAATTTTTTCGGCCGTGAAGGTTTCTTCTTCCTCCTCTTCACTGTACTTTGGTTTTATAAATGTTTTGTACAAGTGAGGCAGGGGTCGTGGTAAGGCCCATCCTTGGCGCTTTCTGCGATTTTCCCAGGTGATATCTTCTAAGGTTGGGTGAAATCCCAGTCCAAAGAACTTTGCTATGGCAGGCAAGGCGACCGGCTCGGTTATGCCTTGTAAGGAGCTTCCGAGTTCCGTGCCTGGCTTGAAAACTTGGTGCGTCATTTCCTTTGCTACCATAATTGAAGCATTTGACAGAAAAGGCTGAGGAAGCGGCTTGCCCTCTTCATGCTGATCAGCTACTACGACTTCAAAAGCTTGATATACTATGTTTTCACTCCCTTCCTTGGCTTCTAAACAGGGAACAGAGGGGTCCGGGTAAATCGATTGTTCGTCCTCTCCCTGAACTACAATCTCCTGATTTCATACTCAAATTTCAGCATTTGGTTCAGGGTTGAAGGCACTGCCCCTGCTGCATGAATCCACAGCCTTCCCAGTAGGTAGTTGTAGGAGGTGTCCATGTACAACACCTGGAATGTTACTTCGAAGTCGACCTGAGCAATAGTGAGCACCAAATCGATTTCACCTATGGTAACCCTTTTTATTCCATCGAAGGCTCGGACGCATACGTTGTTAGGACGGATCCTCCCTGTACCAATCTCCATTCTCTGCAAGGTGCATAGTGGACATATGTCTACTCCGGAACCTCCATTGACCATCACTCTTTTGACATAATATCCCTCACATTGGACAATAAGGTGCAAAGCCTTGTTCTGAGCAGCTCCCTCTGGGGGTATGTCATTCTTACTGAACGATATCTGATTGATAGCGAAGAATCTCTCCCCCATTTTCTCTAACTGTTCTACAGAGGTCTTGGCTGGCACATATGCTTCATTTAAGGTCTTGGCCAACACCTGTTGATGCTCGGGAGATTTTATCAGGAGCGACAATAAAGAAATCTGCTCAGGAGATTTTCGGAGTTGATCTACCACTTCGTACTCCGGCATTTTCATTTTCTGGAAAAAGGCTTCCGCTTCCTCAGCATTCACTGCCTTCTTTGGCGTAAATCATCGTTTGGTAGCGGCGTTCACCTTTTCTATGTCCAGGTATTTCTTGGTGGAACCTCCTTTCTGGGCTTCCCCGAGGACTTCTTTGCCCTTATATGTAACAATGGTTTCCTGATAATTCCTAGGGACGGTTGAATTCAGCACCAGTAGTTTAATCGATCCCCGTACCACATTGGCCTTCTTGGGTACGTACAGGTATTTGTTCAGCTCAAACCTCTTTGGAGGGCTTAAAGTGGGCTGCTTCTCTTTGCTTCCCCGTGGGATATAGAGTATTGTTTCTTTGGCGGGGGTTGTCTCAGCTTTGACCTTAGCCTTCTTTTCTACTTCAGGGCACTTGTCTTCATTTGTTTTCTTTTCATCCATCTTATTTGGAGTGACATTTGGCTTCCTATCGGCCTCAGCGATGGCTATGATGGATTTCAAAGCGGGATCAAATTCTTTGTCCTCGCAGATCATTCCGATGACCGACCGTTATTGTGGGCTGGTAACGGGTTATCAGTTACATTTGGGATTTCTTCATCTCTTAGAACTATCTTCTTTTGATCAATCAAGTCCTCCACCGCTCGCTTTAAGGTCCTACAATTTTCAGTATCATGCCCCTCTGCCCCAAAGTGGTAGGCACAACGCATGCCCCTTTGGTAACATGGTGATTCAGGATTCAGTCTGTTTGTGGGTACAGGCTGGAGGAGACCCAGGTGGACTAGCTTTAGGAACAAGCTGGCGTAGGATTCTCCAATTGGGGTGAAGTTCTATCTATGAGGTGGCTCCCCGGGATGATAGTTGTTTTGCTAAGGGCGGGGATTGTAATGATTATGAGGAAGTTGATTCCTTGGCGCTTGATTTCAGTTATTGTGCTGTTGAGGTCAGGGAAAGGGCTGAGCATTCATAACTGCATAGGGCTGAGGGACATAGTGCATATCTCTGTGAGGATAGTAATGTTGAGGCACTCTTTTAGAGAATGCATGCATGTGGGTATGTTGTTTCCTCACCCCGGAGGCTGCCATGGATGCTTTTTTTTTTCTTGTTCCTGGGAATTCCTCCCGCCCCTCCTTGTATGGCTTGGGAGGTGGCCCTTATGGCAGGTTGACTTAGAATCCTCCCTGTTTTGAGGCCATTCTCCACCATCTCCCAAATCTTTATTGCTTCGGCGAATGGTTTGCCCATTGCGAACATCATGTTCTGAAAATAGTCTGCCTCTTGTGCTTGCAAAAAGACAGTGACCATTTCCGTTTCATCCATATGAGGATTCACCTTCGATGCTTGCTCTCTCCATTTAATAGGATATTCTCTGAAGCTTTCAGCAGGTTTCTTCTTCAGGTTGGCTAGAGAGTTCCTATCCGGGGCGATGTCGATATTGTATTGGAATTGCCGTACAATATCCCAGGCAAGGTCATCCCATATGTGCCATCGGGTGATGTCTTGATCTATATACCATTCGGATGCAATACCCACTAAACTTTCCCCAAAGTATTCCATCAGGAGCTCTTCCTTCCCGCCGGCTCCACGTAATTGATTACAATACCTTTTCAGATGGGCGATGGGATCGCCATGGCCATCGTATTTCTCAAATTTTGGGATTTTAAACCCCAAAGGAAGACGCACATGGAAAACATGCAAGGTCAGAATAGGCTACACTTTTCTATCCACTCAGCCCTTGCATATTCTTCAGGCATTTCTCAAGACTCGTCATTCTTCTTGTGATCTCATCCTGCTCGGGTGCTTTGGAAGTTTTGTCTGGTACAGGGGTAAATTCATATGTTGGCTGAGGGTAGATGTATGTAGGATACGGGGAAGGCTGCAGGGTCAAACACAGGCCTTGGCACTGCAGGCTGTGTAGCAGCTGTACACGGAGGGGCCATAAAGATATTGGGAACTGGACTGGATGCAAACATTTGAGGGTGGGTTTCGGAAGGCGCCCCAGCAAAATTAGTGGAAATGGTAGGATGCCCCAGGAGAATGCTCGGGTTACTGATAGGAATAGTAGAGGTACCCCCTGACCGTGGAAATAGCTCGGGAAATCTAGGGATGGCATTGGGAGGTTCCTTTCCATTGGTCCATGCGTCCCACATTTCCATGACCCGGAGCCGCAGAATCCTATTTTCTTCGGCCGCTGCAGATTCAGAGGCCGGTACTTCTGTGATTGGACTGTCATCTGGAATAGGGACAGTGGGTAGAGCCATTTCAGTTGACATCTTTGTATTTCCCTTTGAACGAGTGAAGTATCCGTATGAATCCAGTTTACCGCAAAACCAACCGCTTTTCTAAACACCTGAACTGTAATTCTAGAAAACGTAGTTAGTTCGGGCTAGATGACAAACAAGAAGTCACACGTTGAGCATGATGCACCTATGCAGATAATGGTGTTTATATATGCTTGCCACGGTCGCATGTGTTATCCCGACACCTATTTCAATTTTGTTTCTGCCCTTTTATTCCTCTCTCTTTTGTTGTTTTTATTCTATATATATGTTTTTTAGCTTTTTAAATAATACGGTCGAATCCTATAGAGATTGCTTACGTATCATGACTTTGCATGAATCAGACCGAGCGTAGTTCATGGAAAAAACCAAGTTAAGTACACAGCAAAAAATATTTTTTGGGATTTTCAATTTGATAAAGATACAAACTTTGATTAAAAGCAACTACCAAACAAGGACTTAATACCCTTGTAGACTCAAAAAGACAACAGACAGACTCTTTCTTTCAGCAAAATATAAATCTATGAGTACATTAACACTTCAAATGCTTTTGGAGCCTGCGGGGCATCATTCGGCCTTGTTGCGGGTTTGCGCGCTAAACTTCCTTGGAGATAGTGGAGATCCTCCATGACTTCTCGGAAAAAGGTCATAGCAGAGGCAAAAAATATGGATTTTGTCATGTCCTCGTAGTGATTGCATTTAGTGGTTATATATTCTGCAATTGCCCGCACTGCTTCTCTAACCCTTTTTTCTTGCAGCAGACGCCCTATTTGTTCAGCCCGTGCTTCTAACGTCCGCTCAGCTGCCTGATTTAGCTTTTGAAACTGCCGAAAATGTCTTTCCAACCCTGCTATTACCGCATAGCAATGCTCCCTCTCAGCTTTGAAATCCTTGGTCTGCTTGGCCATTTTGCTGTCAGCTATGATAACTCTCTGTTTTAAACCAGTTCTTTCATTGCTGCTCCCTTCTTTTAACTGCTCCAGTATGCGGGCCCTTTCTTTAGCACTTTTAATTAATTGTCTCCGAGCTCTATAAAATTCACCCTCTGCCTTGTTAAGGTCAAAACCGTATTCGGTTACTTTTCGGCGCAGGTTCTCTATGAGCTTTTCATCCTTTGTACTTCTCGGAGGATTTTCTGCGGCTGTTTTCATTTTCTTAATCTGGGCTTGCAGGGATTCGTTTTCTTTTACCAATACCTTCTTTTCTCCCTCGCTAGCAGCGGATTGCAGGCTGTTTTCGAATTGCAATTCTTGAATTTTCTTTTCCAGCCTTCCTATGGTAGCACAATATCCATTTTCCTTTGCTAACCAATCACAATGCTCTTGTGATGTTCCGACGAACTCTTGGATGTGAGGCCTTTTGGATAGTATTTCATGCTCAATTTCTCTCCTATACCAAGCGAGGTACCCTGGAGACACTTTACCTCTGGCAGGATCCTGTACACAAGTGTCAGCGGTTAGGTATTGACATTCATTCCAGATTTTGCGAACCATGTATTTGAGGAACTGACTACCAGGCCCAATTTCGACTACCCGAATGCTGAGATCTTCGTCTTTTGGCACTATCTGGCATCTTTCGAGTTGTCTCAAGACCCAATGCGGGGCGTAAGGCTGGATGCTTCTAAGGCCCATCAAGAAAAAATGCGGTTCTATTGGGGGCATATACACAACTTCGTCCACCGAGATCCAACTAAACGTCCATTGTATTTGATTTGCAGAAATAAACCGGAGATGTGATACCCACTGTGCGACACCCTCTGGTAATTTAAACCCATTCACCCTGTTGTCAACTTCTTCTATGCTACCTTTTGTTGGCAGCCCACCATTCATGAACCGAGGCCTGTGACATAGATGCTCAATCATCCAGATTTGTAATAGCAAGTTACAGCCTACAAAGAAATCCCCTCCTGCTTTACAAATGGTAAGGGCTCGGAAGATATCAAACAGGATCATCGGAGCAAGAGTGCTCTTTGCCTGAGTCATCAGTGTACTAACGACCCCCGCAATACGTATATCAATGTTTCCGTCCTTTCGTGGGAATACTAAAAGACCCAAAAAGGACACCATAAACGCGAAGCATCGATGCTCCTCCCATTTGATCTGATTGCCGTTGCTACAGATGAGGTTTTCAGGGTTGTTGAATCCTCCGATATAGCCATATCTTTGGTAGATAAACTGACGGTGCAAAATCCAACCGACAGATCAGGTTGTGAATCTTTCTGCTAATTTTCAAAACATCCAGAAATTTGTGCACCGCGAGGGCTTTGGGTGTGATCAAATATTGATGTCTTAAAGGGATTGTATGGGTCCCGATGTATCCGATCATTTCCTCCAAAGTCGGGGTTAGCTCAAAATATGAGAAATGGAAGACGTTGTGGGCCGGGTCCCAGAAGGTGATTAAGGCCTTTATGATGTCCCCTCTACGGTTGATTTTCAGCAAACTAGTGAGGCTCCCCAGATGTGCGTTGACCTTTTTCTGTCCTGCTTCTCCGAGGTCTTCCCACCACAACCGCAGCTCCAAAGAATTTTATTCATTATTGTGCTCATTCTGCACATTTATTAGGGTGGATTAGTATTCTCAAAACATTAAAACTGACATTTATGAAATTTATTTTAAAACAAGGGCTGGCTTTGCAAATACGGCCTCTTGACACTTTGGCGAGAAGGTATTTAGGCTGGGCTTGCTTACCAGCCGAATAAAATTCAGAGGCGGCCATTTGCGCAAGATTAGCCTTCCGGCGCCCCTTGTAGCAATATTAAGCTATTATTGCAATAATGGCACCGTCCAACTTATTTTGAAGTAAGAAAACTCGGGCATTTCTTGACATTTTGAAAAAGGGGGTTGGACCCGGCCAAAATAATTTATCAAAACCCGCAGACATTATTGAAAAACTTCAAAAATTTGATTCCTTTGTTTGTTGTTTTTGTTTGTTTGTTTTTTCTTGAAAAATCCAGCAGCATTTCGGCGCTATTTGAGCATCGACTTTAAAAGTGATTACCCTAGCACTACTTATTTCTCTCAATTATTCCCTTTGTTTACAGACCATTCAACATGCGAATTCAAGGCAAGTAAATGCGCAAGTAGCACGTAAAAATGCATCAGAGTGGTCTTTTATTTCAGGGCACCAGTCCTAGACGGATCCAACCCCTGTGTTGAGTCCCCTATGTCAAAATGCATGATGCAAATAAACGTTCCTACTAGGGATCCCGCATGAAGTTTTGTTATACTAGCTTGAGAACCTTGGTATAGGGTCTAGACTGTGTACCCGAGTGGACAGCTCGAGTCGAAGAGGGGGCTACGTACCGGGGACCCGCGAGATCGTCCGGCTTTGTAACTTGTCCGGCCTCTTTCTTAATTCAGGGTAAAACACTAACAGAATAGGGAGTCTTAACCAGTAAGCACATCTCTGGAGGTGAGAAGTGAAGGGTTTCGTAACAGTTTCTATATACAGTTCAGATAATATCAAAGCGGTGAAACATATGGCATGCAAATCAGAAGAAGCCAAATATAACAGTTATTGTAAGCTCGAATTCTTGAACCCTGAACCAGAGATTCTGGGTTCGCTCCCCAGCAGAGTCTCTAGAGCTGTCACACCTACTTTTTTCGCTTACACCAGGTTACCCCGAAAGGAGACACGTGTATAGGAGTTTTTCCAATTAAAGTGACATTATTCGATATGGGATTAATTATTCATTTCAAGAGTCGCCACTTTGGATAGGTTTGGCTTTTGGTGTCCCAAGTCATCGGTTTATTCAAAATCCCAAATAGTGGAAATTTCGACAACCCAAATGGAGTCTGCGAACCAGAAATTCTTGAGTAAGGAATTCTGTTGATCCGAGGGAAGGTGTTAGGCACCCTCGTATCCCGTGGTTCTAGCATGGTCGCTTAAACTCATTATAAGTGGCTGAAACATGATTTGCTATACCTGTTAACTCGTAATTTTAGATTATTAACCACTTTTAACATTTGTTTTAGGGAAATTTGCAATGTTATTAAAACATGTCGTGAATCGCGTCACATAAATGCACCCGCAATTTTAGACATATTATGATACCATTGAGAATAGGTTTTGGGTCACATAAATGCGCACCCGAATTTTAGGAAGGTATTTTATTAAACACGCGCCTATAGCAACTACGTCTTTGACATTTATGGGAAAGCCGTGAAATTTGCTAAACGGCACTTCCTGTTTTTCTATGGGTTTTAATGAAGTAAGAGCCAACACATGGTATTTGTTTGAATTAACATGGCTCAGTTTATTTTTATAAAGATATTCTAACGTATGCTAAATTCTCCATTGAAACGATGCTTAAATACACTAGTTATTTATGTACGGCCTGTGTATTTGAGGGAACAATACATGCCTCTTAGCCTCATTCATAGCTAATTGCATATATTGGTAGCTATTGTGACTGTCCTGGGCGTTTAATCTTTCAGCCCAGAAAAACGTGTTGAACTACGATGTTTTGGTTCTTACTGGGCCTCGCGGGTGAGCCCAATACTGATTTGAACGAAAGAGCCCAATTGTTAATAACCATCTTTGTTCGAAATTATATACAAAATCTAATCTCTACACATTCACAAAGGAAATATTAACATCGATTTTTATATCAATTTCTAACATTAGATTTGAATCAAATGATTCATATACTCATCAGTCAGAGTATATGAATCTAATTTCCAAAATTCAATTGTGCTTCAGGTTACCCTGTATTGAATAGGTCTAAAAACCAATTATCACTAAACACATTGAGACTTAGATGAATTGAAATTTTACACGGCATTTTTTATCTTCGCATGATTATCAAAACTACTACTTTCTAAATCCAGTGACTCTAAGTGCACATAAACAGCACCTGAACCAGCCGGACTAAAATTGAAACTGTCTATGAATTACACACATAAAAGAAGGAATTGAGTCAAATGTCCAGTTATTACATATCGAAACAGTCCCAAATGTCCCATTATTACAAAAATGGATTAGTCTAACATTCAATTACAACATGATGATCATCTTATTATTACGCCTATATTCAAAACTAAATAGGGGAAAATGGGGGGTATAGTTCAAAATACAGATAGCAGCTAGAGGTCTTCACATTTGGGAATATATTTCATTTGAACTTCATAGATACATGAACATTGAGTGTACCTGTAATGAGGCAGAAGAAACAAGAGCCTATGAAGAACCAACTAAACAATCCATAGCTAATCAAAACAGTGCAATCCAGGACTTCAGCAGAGATTTTAGAGCACTAAATCTTCAGAAAAAAGACTCAAAAACAGAACTAATGGTGTATTTTGGCATATATATGAGAAACTAGTATGTATTTTAGCTCTAGCACTCAAAAAGAAAGTTCTGGATCCTTTTACAATGCCCAGATGGTTTATTTTATAGTAAAGCTTTTAGGGCATAAGATTTTGCCTTGTTTTCTTTTTAGTCCTTAACTCAAATTGCATTTTTTCTAAATGATCCTTCAATTTCTGACTTGTGCCTCTTGTTTGAGGCAGGAATTGTGCTTTAGTCCTTGCTAGATTTTTAAAGGTTCAAATTCCTATTATACCCTCACTTCCTTTCCTAAATTACCCCCCTCCCCCCTGAAGTTTTTACCTTAGTCAGTTCCCTGACCCTAGTTTAATAATAATTGACCCTGGTCAATCAAACTTGGGTCACCTTTAATCTTAGACTAACAGATTCAGAAAGTTCAGAATTAGCCAAAATTAACAAGGTTCAACACATATGCCTTAATATAGACTTCCACATCCAAACATTATACAGGATTATCAAAACAAAGGACCATAAGAAAGAATACATTTATCAACACTCAGTTTTCAGAAATGCCTCAGTCAAAATGCTTCAGAAATACTTAACAACGAGAAACACACAACAATGGGTGAGTATTTAGTTCAGGAATCATCTTTGGAAGCAAGTAAAGGCTACCAATGAACAATTAAAGGTCCCAACCCTCCAAATCAACTTAAACCAACATCAATTTCGAAAAAAATCAAAGTCATTATGGCAATCAAATACTTAGGGGCAAACCAGAAATCTTAGAATCAGAAGATGGATGTCAATTAAGCCCTAAAAATCACATCACTGAAGAATCAACTAAACTTTCAAGATCAAAGAGCTGATATTAATAGGATATGCAATTATTCAAGAGACGAAGAGACTTCTAGACTAGTGTCAAACAAAGCATATGAATATTGAAACCTATTTTAGATGAACTTGTAGACAAACAACCAAAAGAAAATCAAATAAAAGAACTTCAAACTATTAAGCATGTAACTACTGGACCTAATTAATTATTAAAAGAAATCAAGCATTTAATCAGCTAAAAGAAATGAAAATGTACAGAAAACTTAGCTTCTTTTCACGGTTATCCTTTGAATTGATATTTGAAGGACTTCAGGCAGATTCGAGAGAGGTTACCTGCACAGTTGGAATGAGGAGGTTGAGGTGCTTTAGGGGTGTAATTTCGGATGGCTTTGGAATAGGGTCGCCGGAGATAGGGTTTCCGACGAACCTATTTTTGAATATTCGAGACGAAGAGGTCATGTTCGATGGGAAATAATTACTGGACGGGATAGAGGAGGTCGTGACAATTTAACGATGTTAATCTGGGGAGGTTTGGTTGCCAGCCGCCGCCGTGAGGCAATTTCCGGCGGCGGCATTGGGGGGGGGGGTAGACTGGTGGTCAAAGAGCGATCAGCGGTGGTCACAGGGTGGTGTTAGGCCGGGGCAGACGGTACGAGGTAGGGGGAGTCTGTCTCTAATGTGTATTCGAGACGTTTGGACATATGTATACAAAAATGGGGGGCTTTTGTGACCATTGGATGAACACAGGATCGACGGCTATGATGAGCCCTTTGAAACGGTGTCGTTTAGTTCATTGGGTCTGGACTGGGGTCATGGTTATTTGGGCTGGGTAATGTTGTTTGAAAGGGAGAAGGCAGGTTTGGGTCACTCATGTCTGACCCAATTGTAGCCAGCCTGAGTGGCTATATATATATATATATATATACATATATATATATATATATACATATATATATATATATATACATACATATATATATATATATATATATATATATATATTGTTTCCTTTTTTTCTTTTAATTTAAGATAATTTCTAACTTATTTAAGAATCACAATTCCTAATTATAAAGATGCAACAAGTTTAAACAAAATAATAACAATTAAAATGCCGAAATATACCTCTTTTTTAATTTTAATTAATAACAAAAAATAAACCTACTTAAAATTAAATCCTAAACCATTGTGAACATGTATTAATGAACATGTGCATGCAATTGAACCCAAAAAATAAAAATCCTAATATTTAAAGAAAAATCCTAAACTTTAAGAGTCCTGTAGGAGCTTGTTTTGACCGGGTAAAAATCTTATGCTCACAAGCTCTGATCAAATAAAAGACACTGATAATAAGGTATAAAGGAGAAAAAATGGGGAAAACGGAGCGGTAACCCATGATACGACACGTCGGGTCGTCACGCTCTCAATACTCTGTTACTTTACTCATATTTTTCAGTAAAATACTTGTTTGATTCGAAGACGACCTAGCACGAGGATTAAAGCCATACATTTTCTTTGGTTTGTTTTATTTCTATTTGCAGTTAATTTCAGTATCCGTTTGCGTTTTTTCTCAGTTTGTGCTAAGTAAAATCACGTGTCCTTAAAACCACAATATAAATTCAATTGTTATCCGTTTTTTTGGGCAAACAAACACCGTGAAACGACAAAATGATACCATCTATCCAAACATTGTATATACTAAATAATTCAATACAATATAATATGATACATTATATAACGTCATGTACCAACTATCCAAGCTGTTTAGGTACTACATTGCACAAGAAATAAATTAATATGAATTTTAGTTAAATTTATTTGGTATGATTTAAAACCCCCGGAATACTTAAAACACACGAAAAAAAAGAAAGAAGCGAAATACTTAAAATACGAAAATTGAATTGAAAAAAAGACACTTGTACGAGTTTTGTGTACTTGCTTCTATATCTCCATAGTTGATGGCTTCGGTACTGCTGCATTGAAGATGGTATCAAAGGAATATTCAATGCAAGACTTTAACTTGTTTGGATCTATAAACCCTTTCTCCACCACTATTGCAACTCTAAGCTTGTCCACATAACTCACCATTGTCACTGATAGACTCTGCAAAACACATTATCAAAGGAGGATTTAGTTAGTTCAACTGAATTCGTTATTTCAGCTCGACTTTTCTTTATATATATATAGAGAAAGCAAATTCAAAGTTCATTCATATCCTTTTGAATTCACTGACTCTAGATTTTGTATTCACCAGCAATACTCAAGCAGATCTAGCTAGTGTATCATGAATAGATTCGGACAAATTCAATAACTTTTGGTTAGACTATATATTATATCATAATATTTATTGAATATGTATATATAAATATTGTTACCTTCCCCAGACCACACGGTGTGAAATATTATTGCATGGTATGTTGTTATTGTTATTGTTATATGTATATATAAATATTTTAATTACGAACTCAATACAACTAAGACGAACTATAAGTTTGTTGCCAACTATAGAACCTTTAAACTTCAAATTCTGACCGGTGTTTACACAAAAGAGTACCTGAGGAGCACCAGCAACAGCAAAGTAAAGTCCTTTTATAGGGTGGTTTGCCAAAGCCATCTCTTCCAATGGTCCAATCAGATTTGTAATTCCCATGCTCGTGTGCTTCAACGTTGTATGAATATATTTAGCTGTTGTCTGTAGTTATAGAAAAACAGTAATTAGTGACGGATAAATTCTGTAGTTAAACAACAAAATCTATCGTTAATTCTACTTAATGACGGATTAGCGACAGATTATCAAAAAGTTTTATAACTACAAACAATTTAGCGACAAATTAGTAATGAAGTTCGCAGCTAATTCTAGGTTTTTAGTAGTAACTAGACATACCTCAGGACCTTCAACTTTTCTCAAGATTTCAAGCAGCCTACCAGTGAGAAAAACAGAAGCAGAATTCCTTTGCCTCTTAATAATACAATGGGCTTTTTGAACAAATCCAAGAGGATTAAGTGAATCAGTTGAAGTTAACTTTGCCAATGAAACAGGCAAGAAAGTGAAATGGTTTCCCCATGGCATATCTGAATTAGGTTTAATCATTTCATTTACTGATTTGTAACCTCCAACAGCTCTGGTGTTGAATAAAACCAGTGCAGTACATTTCCCATTGCTGGTTTCTTTGTTTATTCCTTGCATGTAAAGTCTTGTTCCGTACATTACTACTCCAGTAATCACGTCGTTTATTGTCTGCAAAACATCCAAAAAACAAGGAAAAAAATATGCTAGTAATTAAAATGACGAAATCTTACCTTAACGGTGCGGAGTCAGAATTTGAAATTATGGATTCGGAATTCTAGTCTTTTTAAGTTAGTGAGATCTAAATTAGGATAATTTATACATAATTTAATAAATTTCTTACGACAAATATATAACTTAGACTAAAATTTCTGGGTTAGACGGACCTGCAACCAAAAGAGTAGCTTCGGCCTGTAACTGTTACTCCTTCCGTTTCGTTCTACGTGGGCACTATTTTCTTATTACACTAGTTCATTTCCTTCCCCCCCCCCCCCCCCCCCCCCAAAAAAAACACAAAAAGTAAACATTCGTTTGCACATGACTAAATATAAGTTAAATTCCTCAAATTAATGTCTACGGCAAAATCTTAGAGTTAGTTTCTCACCGAAGATTTTCTTTGATGCCGAAATTTAGCATAATCTGTTTTAAATGGGTTTTCAATGTGCCATAATAGTAGGTCTGTTATTAATGTGTGGCAATAACTACTTCCTTCGTCGGGTTTACAAAAAATAATTGTCTCAAATTATTTGTTATTTAAAAGTTCAAAATAAAATTAATTATTTTCTTCTTTTTTATCCTTAGTAATAATTGTTCTCGAAAATGGAGCTAACACAATAATTGTTCTTGAAAATGGAGCTAACACATAAATAGAATAAATATACAACAAAGAAAAATTCTGTTTTAGGACATCAATAAAGATAAAATAATTTAATTTCTTTTAATTAATATTTCTTAAAGAGCGTGTAAAAAACAAACGAATAATTTGAGACAAAGAAAGTACTTGTCTAAGCAAGCGACATGTCATAGATCATACAAGTCAATTCTCATAGTGCGGCACTAACTAATTCGTCGTTCAACTTCTACGTACTGATAATATAAAAAATATTTATGTAATGAAATCGCTTATAAAAAACTGCATGTAAATTTTTAACAATAATTGATAACTTGATAAAAACAATACTAACTGATTAACATACTATAATAGATTAAACTATAATGATATATGTAAAATCTTTATAACTATATGTGTATATAAGTTAAATATTCATTCAAACTATCAACGACTTCCAACTGTGCGTCAAGTTTTAGATGCTTTTTCTCAGGACAAAATACAAAATATGCCAATCGATCAAAATTAATTGCATTCGCTGGTTAGATATATACACGCACATACATTTCGTTGGTTATTATTTATGAAAGCCCTAAAAAACATTTATCTTTTTATTTGCCATTTCATTTCAGGAAACTATTAGAAATACCAAATATAAATCAAGAATATGTTCAGAAACTTACCACTTTGAGATTGGCCTTGATCTGTTTGATACTATCTAAAGAAAACGTTGTAGTAGCAATCTCAATCGGCCGGAACTCAACTCCGTCATCACCTGATCTTATCGGCGTCCGATCGTCTTCGATCAACGTACTTTTCAGAACACTCAACCCAAAATCTTGAACAGTATTAACAAGTTTCATAATAACATTAGGTACACATTTCACAATATTAATAGCTTTATTTTTTGTACTCAAATTTGTCTTTTGACGTGAAGGAAATGTTAAAGGAAGTGATGGATTATCAATTCTTTGTAAACAAGAAAGAAGTGCCCCCATTAATGAATATCCATCTCCAAGTGAATGATGTAACTTGAAAATTAAATTTCCAGCTGCGTTACTTGTTGGATATTTTAGTAAGTGAATTTCCCATAATGGTTTATTTTGTTGGAATGGATCCATTGATAATTTTGATAGGTAATTGGAAAAATATTCATCGTAGAAATTAAGTGATTGTTCTGCTGGAAATATTGGGTTGTTTACATGGTCTTCGATGTTCACTTTAACTTGCTTCCATTTCCTTGCACCTTTCTTTTCTGTGACCTATTTGAGGAGATAGCAATTAATTAGTAGAAGCTTATACATACTAACAAGTACAGTATACATAATAAAGAGAATTAGTAACCTGGAAAATAAAACAAGTAAATTTTTAGAGTATAGTTTAATTACCATACGTAATTATTGTAGTTTGCCTAAGAAGAAACCTGTAATAATCTCCTAATCTAATATTTACAAGATTAAATTGGCCAATAGTAAGTAGAGATGACAAATCAAGCCGCCTATACTTGTGTTGACAGTATTATTATATAAATGAAAAGGAATTGAATGACCTAGTAACTTTCTCAAACAAGTTGAACAAGCAAATAAAGCTCCATAAATCAAGATGTCATGGTAAAAAATGTTGCTATAATAATTTAAATATTTAGAAGAAAACAGAACTGAAAGAATAATACATGCAAGAATAAGTTGTATATATATATTAAGAGATCAAAAGAGAGTGAACCATACCATGATTGAGGAAAAACGTGGATTTATAGGCAAAAAGACATCCTTAAGTAAAGAAAAGACCTTAGAATTTTCAATTTCAATTGGAATTTTTGATTCCAAAACAATAATAACAGAGAGAGACAAATTCGAACTGTTTAAATATTGTGAGCTTGGACTTGCTGGCCTTTCCCAATATGTTTCTTCCATTTTTATGTCCATAATTTTCTCACTCAATGGTATATATATATATATAATGAATATTTGGCATGTAAGTTACTATATATAGATGATATAGACTAGAGAGATAGAAAAGACATTATTATATACTTGGTGTGGTCGAAATGAATGATACTTACGTTTCTTAATTGTGATACAGATATTTTATTACTTTGATCGGCTCAACATAAAATTGTCTCCTCAATAATGAAGTGCTTTTATTTTTTGGGTCCACGAAAGAAAAATTTAAATGACATGCATAATACACGTGTCACAAGGAAAAAAAGAGCATTTGATACGTAAGATTTGGGATTAAAATAGTTCATTCCCGGCATCTTGAACGCCACTCTAAATCTTGCACCGAATTTAAATTTGGTAAAAGAAATAATATTTTTTTACTCCATGCAATATCATTTTTTACACTATTATAGAGCATGAATAGTGTTGCATCAAATTTGTTCAACACTATTCATCACTCTATATTTCGTTTAATATTATTTTATTTATTTTTTTATTTTTGAACTTTTAATTCATCATATATTGTGTATATAATTAACTTTTATATTAAGATCTTTATAATTTTAATTTTATATCCTAGTATTTGATATATTAATTTTTGTTTATATTATATTTATATAAAAAATTATAAGTTAATTTATTATTATTATTATAATTGTATAAAAAGAAACATAACCATTATTTAAAATAATTTTATAATAAATTATTATATAAGTGGTGGATGTGAATTATATATAATGAATATAGAAAAAATAGTATTAATTTGAAGGAAATAAAAAATAAAAAGTAAATAGAAGATAATAATATAATATAGAAGAGGGAGAAGGTTTCATGTAAAAAATGATGTAATGGTTGGAGTAAATTTGGTGTTACACCATTTTAGTGTGAAATTTGGTGCAAAAAATAGTGCTAGCGTTGGAGATGGCCTAAGTGGGCTAACGTCCTACGATATTAATTAGTAGCTGAAAAATTATGAGTCTATATATAAAGTGCGAAAATTTCTTGATATTGTGAGACCTTATTGATTAAAAAAAAGAATTGTGCGAGCTTGGTTCAAAGTAGACAATGAGCTTTTTTCACTTTTCGCCAGTGCCAGAAGCTATTTATATTTAGTAATAGAAAAAGTGTATACAAATCAAAACAATTTTTGTATATAACATACAGGAAGTATATTTGTGTGTTTATATATATACACAAACAAGATACATTTTTTGGTTATTATTTTGAAAATGGTTATATAATATCATTTACCTATAAGAATATTTACTGGTTATTTTAGCCCTGTTATAATAATGATTCCGACTAAAACACAATAGCCTTCATATCGAATAATTTGGAAACAACAACAACATGAGCGGAAGCGTACCTAAATCCATTTGTGAAAATTCTTAAGCCTCCGTTGATGATGGTTTGAAAGTGTTTGGCTCCTTGTTCCTTAATCCTAACTTCAAGATTGTCTTGAAGTTATCCAAGAGTTTCACAAGAGTGTTTCACAAGAATTTCTTCCAAACAACAATAACCAAATTGGAGTATAGTTTTCCATAAAAATATGCAAGACAAGAAAAAATAATTATCTTAACTCAATGGGAGGAAGAAGATAATTGTCTTGCTATAATGTGGGAACCATAACCCCCACTTTATAACAAATGAGTTACAAAACTCAAGAGTCACAAGCATGTAACCATGGTTACATATATGTAACCTTAGTTAGCCCATCATTAACTAAGGTTACCCTTTTGGGTATCTACACATTGGTCCTACACTTTATATGACAACACATTGGCCCCCTTAACTTAATGTCCATAAGACCACTTGGTTTAGGCCAAACCAAAAGATAGCACATAACATATAATTTATCCATATATTGTTCATATGTATGTAGATATAAGTCCATATATCTACAAGCCCAACAATTAATATTAGAGCTCAAATATGACGGGAGGAGTACAGCAATAACTGAGTGCTGATGCGGTTGTTTCAGGGAGTGTTTGGCCTTTTAGGAAAAATTATAAAAATTTGCCCCAAAGCAGATAATTCGCACAATATCAAGAATATTTTCGAAGTATTTCCTGGCATAGTATACTGAGGGACGATCCCACACTCATCTAGGAATTTAGCAAATGGCCCTGGACGTTGTTCACCTGAACCATCATATCTGCCATAGTATTCACCACCACGGTCAGATCTAACGGATTTAATCCTTTTGCTTAGTTGATTTTCAACTTCAGCTTTAAATGATTTGAACACGTCTATGGATTGGGACTTTTCATGAATAAGATATAGGTACCCATAACGAGAGTAATCGTCTATGAATGTGATAAAGTATTGTTGACCATTCCTACAAGGAGTAGGGAATAGCCCACAAATATCCGTATGTATCAATTCTAAGACGTCCGAAGCTCTCTTAGCACCAAATCTCGTTTTGTTTGTTTGTTTTCCCTTGATACACTCAACACAAATAGCCGAATTTGAGGAATCAAGAGAATCAAGAATTCCATCTGACACGAATTTCTGAATTCTTTGAATGGATATATGACCCCAAACGTTTATGCCAGAGTAATATAGAATTCTCATTAGTTAATTTCCTTTTGGTACCAATTAAACTTGTATGCAAGGTTTCATTATTTGAGGTTATTGTATCAACCAAATATAGGCTATCAAATGTTGATAGAAGACCAGTACCGATAAGATTTGAATGCTGAAAGAGACTAACTTTATTGTCACCAAAAGAACATGAATAACCGGATATGTCCAATTTGGGAACAGAAATTAAATTCCGTCTAAAAGACGGTACAACAAAAGTCTCATCCAAATCTAAATAAAAACCGGTCTTAAACAATAGCCTAAACTTTCCAATAGCCTCAATTGGCACCTTCTTGACATCACCCACATAGATGTATCTTTCACCATCATTTGGTTTTCGGCAGTTCAGGCAACCCTGCATAGATATACTTATGTGAGTAGTAGCAGCAGAATCTACCCACCAAGTATCCTTAGGTATCGAAATTAAATTAACTTCAGAACAAACAAAAGAAAGAAATGTACCTTTTTTCGCACGCCAAGCGTGGTACTTGGTACAATCCTTCTTCACATGATTAGTCCCCTTACAGAAAAAGCAACCTAATTCAGTAATTTCAACCTTAGGTTCCTTATGTTGCTTATTCTTGGGCCTTGCAACCGCAACTTCCTTACCTTTCCTCTTTTTAGGATCCTTAGAAGAGGATGTCAAATGAGCACTTTCAGTCTTATCTTGTTTTATCCTTTCCTCCTCTTGCACACAATGTGAAATGAGCTCATTAAGAGTCCATTTCTCCTTCAGGCAGTTGTAACTTACCTTAAACTGATTAAAGTGTGCAGGAAGAGATATCAAAACTAAGTTCACAAGCAGTTCCTCAGGTAATATCAGCTTGAGTGACTTAAGTTTCGAAGCAAGATGAGACATTTCCAAAATGTACTCCCTAATGTTTCCCTTGCCCTTATACCTCATGGAAACAAGTTTACTCAAAAGAGTACTTGTCTCCGCCTTTTCGTTTTGTTCAAAACGCTTTTCAAGGTTTTCAAGGAAAACTTTGGCATTAGCTTCATCATTCATAGTGCCCCTGAATGATTCTGGAATTGCACGTTTCATGATCATTAGACTCATGCGATTCGAGCGTTCCCACTTCTCCATCTCCCTCCTTTCATCAGGAGAGGATGTATCCTCAAGAGAAGCAGGTTGCTCATTCCGAAGTGCAAGGTCAAGATCCATGCAACCGAGAACGATCATAATGTTCTCTTTCCATTCCTTAAAGTTTGTGCCGTTAAGCACAGGGATGCTATTGATGTTCGCAGATATCGAAGCAGCAGAAGAATTAACTGAAAATAGAACAAAAGGATTACTTAATACATGCTTACAATTACTTGAACTTTAACTTTACTTTATAGATTCAAAATAGGCAAATCCTATTACAAGATACCTAGCACAACATTGATTTTAGTCTTTGGACAGAAAATCAACTTGTAAGTGGTACTCTTGGTATAGTGATCAAATATTGACAATAAACTCCTGTCAAATATCAAGCCTTCCTTTGGGCCGACTTAATATTCACATGGAAAACCAAATAATTGTCACATATTTATCACCACAAGCATGTTCGAATTCCTGCCAAATAACAACCTTCCTTTGGGCCGGTGTTAAACGCATGGAAGACTAACGTCCACAGTCATCTTATATTTCAAGATTAATCAATCTACACAATAGAGGTTACTTTGGCAACATAATGCTCCAATTGACTAATTTAAAATATTAGATGCTAAAAAAAACTTTAGTTCCTTAAGCCATATTATGAATCTAAACTTAATATGTTACATGTTTTGACATGCAACATCTGAATATTAATTGTTTTAGACTTAGTTGGACAATTCCAAAATCTGAAGTTTGATGGACTAAAACAATTAATATAAAAACTGAATATTAATGTATAAAACATTAATAATTTAATAAAACTTAATATTAATTGACATATTAGAAATATGCAATTAAAATCTGAAACTTAAAAGACTTAAAACGTTTCATTAATTATGAAAAACGTTTTTTACATTATGTCTTCATTAAACAGCCAAAACAAAACGTTTTCAGCAATTAACTGCCTGATAATCGATTATCAGGTCCTTGATAATCGATTATCAGGGCTTGCTGGTCCAGGATAATCGATTATCATAAACAGATAATCGATTATTCTGGCATTCTGAAATTCCAATATTTGCTGAAAAATGAGATAATCGATTATTCAAAATTGAATAATCGATTATGCATGTGTTCTATTTCTAAAATTTTATGAACTTATTTGCATAATCGATTATGCTCAATGCATAATCGATTATGCTACTGTTCTGTCCCCAAAAGATTTTCGACAAAAATTGACATAATCGATTACCAAAAATTGATAATCGATTATTCCCTTTTTCTGTTTTGCAAAATTTTGATTAACAAATTCAACATAATCGATTATTTTTCCAGTATAATCGATTATATCATTGTTCTGTCCAACGACTTAACATTGTTTTCAACAAGAAACTTAAACATTGAATCATGTTGCTCATCAACCAAAATCATGCAAAATTCAATGTTTCAATTCAAGTAATGATTACATGATATTAAAACATCAAAATTCATCAGAAACATAACATTCATAAAATCATGCTATTTCATGGTACTAGAATTTCATAAACAAAATTCTAACTTAACTTGAACATGAACTTTATATAACATGAATCTTATGAACATCCAAATTATCCAAATATGAAGGTGGCTTTGATACCAATTGTTATAATAATGATTCCGACTAAAACACAATAGCCTTCATATCGAATAATTTGGAAACAACAACAACATGAGCAGAGCGTACCTGAATCCATTTGTGGAAATCCTTATGCCTTCGTTGATGATGATTTGAAAGTGTTTGGCTCCTTGTTCCTTAATCCTAACTTCAAGATTATCTTGAAGTTATCCAAGAGTTTCACAAGAATTTCTTCCAAACAACAATAACCGAATTGGAGTATAGTTTTCCACAAAAATATGCAAGACAAGAAAAAATGATTATCTTAATTCAATGGGAGGAAGAAGATAATTGTCTTGCTATAATGTGGGAACCATAACCCCCACTTTATAACAAATGAGTTACAAAACTCAAGAGTCACAAGCATGTAACAATGGTTACATATATGTAACCTTAGTTAGCCCATCATTAACTAAGGTTACCCTTTTGGGTATCTACACATTGGTCCTACACTTTATATGACAACACATTGGCCCCCTTAACTTAATGTCCATAAGACCACTTGGTTTAGGCCAAACCAAAAAATAGCACATAACATATAATTTATCCATATATTATTTATATATATGTAAATATAAGTCCATATATCTTACAAGCCCAACAATTAATATTAGAGCTCAAATACGACGGGAGGAGTACAGCAATAACTGAGTGCTGATGCGGTTGTTTCAGGGAGTGTTTGGCCTTTTAGAAAAAATTATAAAAAATTTGCCCCAAAGCAGATAATTCGCACAATATCGAGAATATTTTCGAAGTGGTTGAGCCCTGCATCTTCCATCTTTGCTTTCCAAAAATGGAAACATAATTCGAAAATATTTTCTTTTCTAAAATCAGTGTGTTTTTCAATATTTTTCGAAAACAAACGCCACCAATTATTATTCTAAGTTATAAAATTTGCGGATGATTAAGTTAATGTTAAAGCAAATGAGGAGTACTATTTGATTCTTATGGAAAATTCAACGTATTGAATTTAAATTTAAAAAAATAAAGAAAAAAAATCAATAGCTCCACCTATACTTGCAATTATTTGTCACCCTTTAATTTCTTTGTGTCACTTCCCCTAAAGCTCTAGCTAGAATCCTAATTAATGAGCTCCATAACCGACGTTAACTAAATCTGCCAAACCTATAGAATTATAGCTTCTTACAATTATCTAACCCATTTTACGTGGTGCATTTTGATTTTTGACTAAGCATAAAGTTCTTATTTATATATATATTTTTTTAACTTTTTAGATGTTTTGTTTATTTATTTTAATTTTATAAATTTTTATTTTCATGTTATATTTAAAAAAATTAACTAAATTTTATTATTTTTTGCCAAATAAAAATAAATAGCCTAATTAATGTAGTTATATCCAAGTTTCATTATAAATTTTTTTTGAAAAAATTATCTAAAAAAGTAATATTTTTAAAAATGTAAAAGAAATTATTTTACAAAAAATGGCACATAGATAGAAAAATTTACGTGGCAGGCAAGTGCACCCACACTTTTTACTACATCGGTGTCTAGGGGATAATGACTTTCAAAAGACCGAGTTGAGGGGGTAATTAAGATCGGGCATAATTTGGAGATGATACTAATAATTTAAGATAAATTTAGAAGTGGTTTAAAATATTTACCCATATTTATTTGGTAACAAATTATAATGAGTAAAATTAAAATAAGAATTATTAAGAGTCATTAGGAGTTAACTGAAAGTTTAAAGTAAAATTATTTTTGAATACAGTAAAGGGAGCATAATAAAGGTAGATAATCAAAGAGAGTACTCTGGGAAATTATTGAGCTGATATAACTGCACTTAAACACTTCTATATGGAAATATAATATAAGTAGGTAATCAAAGAGATTCTCAAGTGTAAATTAAACTAGAAAGGAGAACATAAATAAAAAAGAAGAGACAAATAATTAATTTGGCCGAAAAGATGTGCCACATGATATTATAATATAACCAAACAACCTAATAATACTCTATCTAATAATTCTATAAAAATGTAAGGTTGTTTGGTTATATTATGATATTATATTTTATACATATGTTTGTGGGTGCTTGAGCACCCATTATTTTGGGTGCCAAACACTATTATTTATAACGAGAAGCTGGTAATTTATATCAATATATTAACTAAGTATCCAATATAACAGTAAATTTTTTATTCAAAATAATTTAGTACCCATGATTTAAGAATTTTAGATCCGCCATTAATTTGCACATGCACAATAAATAAACACTACTCCTATTATTTATAACAAAAAATAAAACGAAAATTAAACAGAAAGCGAACAATACTAATAACTTTGACGAAATATTGATTCCAAAATAATCCAATACAAAAGAGTCACGCGTTTCATGGACAAGTGATGATAGGTTATAATTACGTGTTTTAGTTATTTATTATACTTAAATTAATTATACTTTAATTGAGTTTGAGCTTGAATCGCTAGTGTATTGCATTAATTGTGTTTTATGCATTATAGAAGTGATTCCGAGCTATGTAGATGTTATAAATAAATTCAAGTAATTTGGAGCTTTGAAGTCTAAGTAGAAGTCCAAGAAATTAAGTTGGGGTCATATTTGGGGATCAACAAATGATAGAGCAAGAATCGAGTAGACATATTGCACACTGTCTAATCGCTCAGAAGTCCATTTGAGCTGCACAATATATGGTTGGAAAGCTAACTCAAAGGGCCTAACCTTTTCATGTTTTATGTTTTTTTTAAAATTTCAAACTGAACAAGATGAAAAATAAGATCGAAATCGCGATCGCGGACCTGAGGCGGGCTGAGGTAGTATACTTGTCAAGTACCGCGGCCATAGCGCGCCCGGACTACGGCCGTGGCCGTCCAGACCTGAAAACTTGTCCTTTTCGCATAGGAGAAGGTATAATTATTTGGGACCGACTCTACATGGTGTGTGTGTATATATATATATATATATATATATATATATATATATATATATATATATATATATATATATATATATATATATATATATATATATATATATATATATATATATATATATATATATATATATATATATATATATATATATATATATATATATATATATATATATATATATATATAAAGAGAGAGAGAGAGAGAGAAATAGTATTTTGAGAGGACGAGATTTTGGACACAAATTCGACCTAAGGAGGCTGACACACAGTAGGAGCAAACCGGAAAATTCTTCTACGAGTTTTTCTTCCTCTTCCTATTTTTTCATTGTTGATTATAACTTTTAGTATTGTAGTTTTACATACTATTATGAACAGCTAATTTGTTATCTAGGATTTTGATGGAACCTTTTGTATGATAAATTCTTGTTCATATTTTTATATAATTGAGTCATTAGATTTCTCTACTTGTTCAACTATGTGTTTATTATTATTGATTGATTTACCATCGATTGAATGTGCCTATTTATTATGTGTTTCTTGAGAAAGGATATGTATTTAGGTGGGTATTGAACAACGTCACTCCTAACATATGTGAGAAATCAATACAGCGGTTTAACGGCTGATTTAGAAATAACAAGGCCTTGACGTGGTCATAGTGAGCGGTTAGATAAAGTCAACTAGCGTACTTCGAGAGAACATATCTAGTAAATTATTGTAGTTGCTCGAGAGAAAATTATGGCACCTAAAATGCTCACGATCAGTAGAGAATATATTGGCAAAATTGTAGAGAACATAGCTAGAAGGATTCCGATAATTGGAGAAACCATAACTCTAGACCTCCTTAATTTAGTCTCCAACCCTTTGTCTCGTTAGTTGATAATTTTACCGTTTTCTAGTATTTGCTAGTTAATTAGTTAGAAATATAAATCTCAATCTTTATAATTTGAAAAATTGTTCAAACATGTCTTTTTAGTGATATTAAATAGATATAGCTAAGCCTTAGTTCTCTATGTGATTCGACTCCGGACTTTTAGGTCGGATTATATTTGCAGCGACCGCATATCCTTTTTAGGGCTAGAGTTGGGCGTAATCAAAGTATGGCACCGTTGCTGGGGAACTAATGGTGTAGTTGTAGCTGTATATATTGCTAGGGTTCAAGTTTGAACTTTTATTTTATTTATTTTATTTTTTTTATAACTCTTGATTTGAGAAAGATGACATATTGGAATTATGGCAATTTAGGTGTAGATAATTCTATTATTAATTCTCATACATATTGTGAAGGAAATCACCCGTATCAAAATTATCAAAATATTCCCGAAAGCGAGTTATATGTACCAACCCAATCTTATTTGTGAAATGTGTGTGATGTGAGTGGTGGTAAAAATGGTCACTTAATGGTTGTGCTTATATTTCTTATCTTCCTCCAACCCCTTACTATGATAGTTCTACCTTTTTTTGTGAAGTTAATAGGAAAAAAGAACCTGGGGATGCAGACCTTAAGGAGATCAAGGATATGCTAAAGTACCTTCTAAAACAAAATAATGAAAAACAATTGCAGATAGAAAGGCAAGAGGCAACAATTCACAAGTTGGAGGCTCAATTGAGTCAAGTGGTTGGAGCTTTTAATGCTCAACATGCCAATATTGATAATAGTAGCCAAGAAGAGCATGAATTTGAGGTGTTAATTGGGGAGGTCGGAGTAGAACATCAATAACCTAGACAACTACAATTTAAGGATGTTAATGTTGAAGAAGTGAGACTAGAGTCAGCCAAGAATATTGAGGATACAAATTTTGTTGACTCTAGTATCATTAATGTTGAGGATGTTGAAAGTACTGAAGTTCATGTGTGTAAGCGCATTGGTCCTCACTCCAAATATATTTCTACAATGTGCTTGGATGACGATATGAAAATGAAGTCACCCGAGGCAATTGAGAAGTCAAGGAATGAGGAACAAGGTGCCTACATTCTAAAATTTTTCTTGCTAGAAAGACAGGACGACAGACCTCATCTAAAAGCCAAGAAGTTTAATATAGTACAATGGTTGCTTGGGTCAATTAGATTTGTCCTCCACCCCTGGAGCATAGCCGAAACTTGATGCCAAATTGGGGGTTCAATTCAAAAGCTCGAGGTGGAGGCAAAAAGTAATTCGCGTCGTGGTGGGATGTTAAATCAAGCGCTTGTTGGGAGGCAACCAATCTTTATTGATTTCTTTTATTTATTTTTAATTATATTATTTTTGTAGTGTCATTTTTTAAATTTCTAGTAGCATGGAAAGCAAAAGTATTGGAAGGATGCAACATCAAAGCAAATGATTAGAAGTAAGTGTGAGGTAGCCGCACGAAGGACAAAGCTTAGGAGAAGTCTGAGTATCCAATGAGCTGTTAGTGCTTTGGTCTTTGGCCTACTAGGGAGTATCTTTTACCCTTTTATTAGATATGGTGTGCGTTGGGGACAATGCACAATTTTAAGTGTGGGATGAGGAGATTGTCTAGGTAACTTTCTATATTATTTAGTTGTGTTAGTTTAACTGAATAATTTTTTTTTCAAAATAGAAAAGATTGGACTCTTCCTGATGATGGATCTATTAGATAATATTCTTGAGGGATTTAAGTCTAAAGAAAAAATAAAACAAAAAGATTTTTCTTTTGTTAGATAGTGTAGTAATTTCCGCTTGATTTTTTTTTATGTCACGGTTCTTTTCCAAGAGTTTTATTTGAACCAAGTGTAGTTAGTTTTTTAGGAATAGGAGCCATTGTGTTGTGTTTTGAATTGAAGCAATATCTCTTGACTTTTTTATGCCTTGAGAATAGTGAGTACTTTGGTTGTGACGCTTAAGCTTAGTTTTTGACTCTTGTATAAGTACCTTTAATTGTATGATTTTAAATTTGCTTAACAGTTTTGACTAGAGTGTCTTGATGATTCCAATCCTGAGTGAGTTATGTGTCATGTGTTTGTGAGGTTTGGGTGTTACTTTGTGCATTGTGTTTGATGCCTAGAACTCTCACCGTGTGTTTGCAAAGCGAAATAGTAATTTTATTCAGTCTTGGAAGTAATCTAGGCATTTCTTTGTTGAGCCAGATATGTATATTTTACCCGCCTAATTATTATGTATCGTAGTTAACCCCTTTTAGTCTGTAATCCTGTTTCTTTACCAACCACATTACAATTCTTACCCATTTATTTGAATTAACCATCTATTTGAACCTTCTAACCTCTCATGAGTACTTTAATTGTTTATGAACTTTGTAAATGTTAAAGTATGAGGTGGTTGATTTGGCTTTTGAGTGGAACTAATTAAATAAGGAGAATGGTACACTGTTTTAAAAAAGTAAGAACCACTTAAATTGAAAAAAAAATAGTTAGATTGTTGTAAAAAAAACTCATTGATAAGTGGTGGCTCTTGATATAAGTGTGCTTAAAAAAGAATGGGATAATATACATTGATGTGAAGGTGGATTTTTAATTTGACATAAGTATGGGGTTTGAATGTTAAAGTATATGTATTAAAGTGCTTAGGGAGGTGTAGTCACTCTTATATCTAAATGTATCCTACCCGTTCTGTAGCCTATATTACAACCAAATAAAGTCCTAATTGATCATAGTTTGAATGAGCTCGATTAGTGAAGTAGTACATTACAGGCAAGCTTATGGTGCATCTTTTGTGGCATATGAATATTATTTCTGAGAGTGCGTGAATTCTTTATATCTTGAGTTCTTAAGTGATCTTAAATTTTATTGTGTGGAACTACTCTCTTTTGTTGTGTGATAGCACGTTATTCATGAAGGAAAGATAATGTCAGTGACCTCTATGTTAGAGTAAGTGGGTGAGTTGTGAATAATGCGTCGTACTTTTGAGTCAAATCTTGAGGTGGAGATGTTATGCTTTTGTGCTTAGTATAACTTAAATACTCTTGGCGTGATGAGTTAGGAGAATTGTTTAAAAAGGTAGTGCCTATAAAAAAGTGCAGTTTGATTGCACGAGGACTAGAAATGATTTAATTGTGGGGTGTTGAAGATAGGATGTAATTACGTATTTTAGCCGCTTATTACACTCAAATATACTGCACTTTAATTGAGTTTGAGCTTTAATCGCTACTGTCTTGCACTAATTGTGCGTTTTATGCCTTGTACGAGTGATTTCGAGCTATATAGATGCTATGGAATTAATTCAAGTAGTTTGAAGCTTTGAAGTCTGAGTAAAAGCCCAAGAAATTAAGCCGGGATCATATTCGGGGATCAACGGATGGTAGAGCAACAAAACGAAGAATCGAATAGGCATATTGCGCACTGTATAGTGAAATGTATATAACCTTTCGCTCAAAACTCCATTTGGACTCCATAATGTTTGGAAAGCTAACTCAAAGAGCTACATTTCTCATGTTTTACGTTTTACCAAATTCCAAATATAACAAGGTGAACAACGAGGTGTAAACCACAGCTGCAAACCAGAGGCGGGCTGAGACAGTATACTTGCCAAGTACCGCGGCTGTACCATGCCCGGACCGAAGGCGCGGCCGTCCAAGCCTGAAAAATTGTTTTGTTTTTGTGTAGGAGAAGCTATAATTATTTTATCTCTTCCATACTTGGTATATACACATGGAAAAATGGTATTTTGAGAGGAGGAGACTGATTTTTGACACAGATTCGACCTAAGTAAACTGAGACACAATAGGAGCAAGGCAGAAAATTCTTCTATGAGTTTTTCCTTCCTCTTCCTATTTTTTCATTGTTGATTATGAATTTTAGTATTGTAGTTTCACATACATAGCTAATATTTTATCTAGGGTTTTGATGGAACCTTTTATATGATAAATCCTTGGTAATGTTTTTATATAATTGAGTCATTGGATTTCTCTACTTGTTCAGCTATGTGTTTATTATTGTTGATTGACTTGCCATCGATTGAATGTGCCTATTTATTATGTGTTTCTTGAGAAAGGGTATATATATAGGTGGTTATTAAACAACGTCACTCCTAACGTATGTGAGAAATCAATACAGCGGGTTTAAAGACAGGTTTAGAAATAATAAAGTATTGACGTAGTCATAGTGAGAGGTTAGATAAAGTCAACAAGCGTAGTTCGAGAGAATATGTCTAATAAATTATTATAGTTGCTTGACAGAGAATAATGGCACCTAAAGTGTTCACGATCAGTAGAGAATATATTAGCAAAATCGTAAGAAACATAGCTAGAAAGATTCCGACAACTGGAAAAATCATAACTCTAGACCTCCTTAATTTTGTCTCTAATCCTTTGTCTCGTTAGTTGATATTTTACCATTTTCTAGTATTTGCCAATTAATTAGTTAGAAATATAAATCTCAATATTTATAGTTTAGAAAATTGTTCAAACGTGTCTTTTTAGTAATATTAAACAAATTTAGCTAAGCCTTAGTACTTTGTGGAATTCGACTCCAAAAATTTTAGACTAGATTATATTTGCAGCGACCTCTTATCCTTTTTAGGGCTAGAGTTGGGCATGATCAACAAGCCATATGAGAAGTTATTCATCCCAAGATACTTTATGTACTGAAATCTTTGAAAAATAGCTAGAAGTTACAACAACAACGGCCCAATGCAATCTCACTACTGGGGTCTGAGGAGGATAATATATACGCAGATCTTATCCCAACCCCGAGGGTCAGGGAGGCTATTTCCAGGAGACCCTTGACTCAAGAAGATAGCAAGAGATGATATATTAGTACCATCAAAAGAGTCAGAATAAAATAACAGCAATATAGAAAATACGAAAAAAGATGGTAAGTTGTGATGGCCTTTTGGGTCATCACTTATTTTAAAAATTAATTCTGCATTCTGAGGCCTTAAAACCCTCTTTCTATCTCACCTTGATTTGTGTGCAAAGTCATGGTGCATAGCCAAAATGCCAATATGTGAAAATCTGTAAAAAAAATAATAAATTTTGACCTTAAAATAAGTTTAAGTTGACTTTGGGAAAACGGACCTGGATCCGTGTTCGGTGATCCCGAGAGTTCCGTAGGAAAATATGGGACTTTGGCATATGCCCGGAATAAATTCCGAGGTCCAAGTCTGAGAAATGAATTTTAAAAAAAATTATTTTCTGGAATATTTGTGAGTTTTTGAAAGTGAAATGTGTTTAAAATTTGATGGTATCGGGCCGTATTCTAGTTCCAGAGCCCGGTACAACTCTTATATATGATTTGAGTCAAACCTGTGAAATTTAGTAAGAAATGGACTTGAAATGATGTGAATCAGACCGTATTTGAGAAAAATAGAAAATTTGAAGTTCTCAAGAAATTTCATGATTATTATGCTAAATTCGTAGTTGTTGATGTTATTTTGGTGATTTGAATGCATGAGCGAGTCTCTATAATGTTTTTAGGTTGGTGTGAATATTTTGGTTTGGAGCCCCGAGGGCTCGTGTGAGTTTTGGATAGGCCACATAGTAGAATTGGACTTGGGAAAAATTGCAGGTTTCAGTTGTTCTATTGCACTCCAATGTGAAGCCTGGCTTGCAATTGCTAGTTCGCAAACACGAACATAGCCCAGGCTAGCCTACCTCGCAAATGCGAGGAATTTATTGCAAATGTGATGTTTCTCCTTTTGGCTAGTCGACGCAATGCAACATATTGTTCGCAAATGCGAGCGTAGCAAAAGTTTGGGTTCGCAATTGCAAACCCTAGCTGTAATTGCGATACCTGCAATCTGTAAGTTCATAATTTTGACACAATTTCATCCATTTTTCACATCTTCTCAAAACATAAACTCTCTAGGGCAATTTTTCAAAGCCAGCTTCTCTTCCTAATAGATTGTAAGTGATTTCTATCTAGTTTTCTTCAATAACATATTTTCACATGATTTCAACTCAAAATCAATGATTTTCATGGGGAAAATTGGGTGTTTTGGGTAGAACCTAGGTTTTTCAAATTGTAGGGATTTGGGCCTTGATTTGATTTCCGATTGCAAAACAAATTATATATTTGGGTTCATGGGAGAACGGTTAATCAGGTTTTGATTTGAACCTCGGGTTTTGACTGTGTGAGTCCGGGGGAAATTTTTGACTTTTTGGGTAATACATTGAAAACCTTATTTTCATGCATTAGAATTGATTTATTTAGCATTTATTGATTTAATTAAGTAACTTATACTAAATATGAGCAAATTGGTTGTGGAATCAAGGGGTAAAGCGATAGTTGAGGATTGAATTGTGTTCCTGGCATCGAGGTAAGTGTTTGGTCTAACCTTAGTTTGAGGGATTAGGAGTCGAGTCCTATTTTTTATATGGTATTTGTTGAGCAGGACGTATATGCATGGTGACGAGCATCTACACATAGATGTCAAGCATGCCCGTGAGTCTTATATTGTGATTATTATGATTTTGTTGTATTATTCATGCCTTGGTGATGATTCCTATTATTGGGAACAGTTTGTGAAAGTAATTGTGAAATTTGAACATTGAGGAGCATTGGATCAAGTTGTATAATGAAATGTGAAAGTATAAGTGGTAATTGAACCTTTTAGAGCATTGGCTCAAGTTGGAAGTGAGTTATGAAATAAAAGTGAGAAAGACAAGAGAATCATTATGTTGTATCCCTTACCGGGATATTGTTGCTTTTAATGCAATCTCCCATGTCGGGATCTTGATATTTCTTTTGATGTTGTTCCCTTGCCAGGACTTTATTGTTGAACTATTGTTCCCTTGCCGGGATGCTTATTGAAATTTCATTTATTTTCTTGCCCTATTATTTGTGATTGTTGTTTGGGTGAGGAAGAGTGTTAAAGAACAAAGGTGATGTCGTGTATTGTTTTGGTGAGAGAGTGTTAAAGCACGAAGGGTGATGTCGTGTACGATTTGTAAGGAAGAGTGTAAAGCACGAAGGATAATGTCATGCCGCACGATGTACAATTCAGTGCCGATTATATTTATTATATGGTGAGGACGAGAGTAAAAGCATGAAGGGTGATGCTGCGCACATTTTCATTACTTGATTGCTTTGGTGAGACGAGAGTAAAATCACGAAGGGTGATGTTGTACACTTGTTTGATTTCCATTTATTAGTGATAGTTGAGATATGGTGTTCCTCTTATTTACTCGTTGTCCTCTATTCTTAATTGATGTTTCCCCGCGGCATGTTTCCCCCTCCCAAACTTGACTGCGTATTACTATTTTTTTTCCATTGTATCTGGTTAATCTGCATAGGTTTACTTGGTGGTCTCGTCCTAGCCTCGTCACTACTTCGCCGAGGTTAGGCTAGGCACTTACCAGTATATGAGGTCAATTGTGCTGATACTACACATTTTATTGTGTGCAGATCCAGGAGCAGCAGCTTTTGGACCTTAGCTTGGGTGGCTGCCTTCAATCCATACGAAGATCCAAGGTAGTCCTGCAGGAATCCGCAAGCCCTGGCGTCTCCCTCTATCCCTTATCTTGTTTCATTTATGTTTTCGGAATAGTGTATTATTTATCTTTCAGACTTTATTTGTAGTACTTTTAGACCGTCTGTGTAGATATGACACCAGTTCCAGATAGTCATTGTTCTAATAGTTGTATTGGATATATATTCAAATCGTCTTTTTGCTTTTCTTCCGCTTGTTATAAATTTCACTGTCTACACGTTATTGCCTCAAAATTATTAAACGATAAAAATGGGTTAAAAGGTAATTTGTTCAAACAGTCAGCTTTTTTAGCTCACATTAGTAGGCGCCATCATAACTCCCGAAAGCGGGAAATTCGGGTCATGACAAGTCTCACAATTCAGAGACAAGCTTAGTAGAGTTTGAGGGATCGGTGCAGAGACGTCTGTATTTGTCCCCTAGAGGCTATGGGGTTAGAAAAAACTTCACATCTATTCTTTCCTGTTGTGTGATTTGGTTTCTCAATGCTAACTGAATTTCTACTCTGTTCTTTTGGAGATACCGAGAACACGCACTTTCTCATCTGCTGACTAGCAGCCCGAGCCCCCAGCAACAGCTCCCACGAGGGGCAGAGGGTGAGGCTAAGGACGTGCTAGAGGTCGAGGTAGTGGCACAGCTCATCCTAGAGTATGAGGTTCCAGCCCAGATAGTTCTGGTAGGCCCAGCACAGGTCCCAGAGGGGTTTATTGCTATCCCCGTGCTCCAGGATGCTCTGGTCCATCTAGGGGGCCTTATGGAGAGTGTCACCCGAGAGGATTGCTTCCTATAGCAACAGTCGTCTCTCAGGCTGGAGGAGGAGCCCAGACTCTAGCTACTCATACTCTGGAGCAGATAGCTCCCCAATTTCGAACTCCAACAATTCAGCCAGTTGGAGCGATTCAACCGGGTGTGGTAGCTCAGACCGGTGATGGAGAAGCTATGTTTGTCGATGCCTTGTGGAGATTGGATAGGTTCACCAAGCTCTTCACTACTACTTTCAACGGTGCATCTTCTGAGGATCCCCCGGATTATCTAGACAGCTGTCATGAGGTTCTCAGGAACATGGGGATAGTGGAGACTAATGGAGTCAATTTTTCTACTTTTCTCTTATCAGGATCTGCCAAGACTTGGTGGAGAGATTATTGCTTGGCTAGACCAGCCGGATCACTAGCTTTGACTTGGGAGTAGTTTACTCAGTTATTTCTAGAGAAGTTTCTCCCTATCACTCAAAGAGAGATCTATCGGAAGCAGTTTGAGCATCTGTAGCAGGGTTCTATGATTATTACTCAGTAAGAGAGCAGATTCATCAACTTGGCTCATCATGCTCTTATCATACTTCCCACCGAGAGAGAGAGAGGGTGAGGAGGTTCATAGAGGGACTTATCCAGCCTATTCGACTTCAGATGGCCAAGGAGGCAGGGAGTGAGATTTCTTTTCAGGAGGAGACCAATGTGGCTAGGAGAGTTGAGATGGTTCTATCGCAGGGAGGTGGTCAGGGGTCTGACAAGAGGCCTCGTCATTCAGGCCGATTCAGTGGTACCTCACTGGAGGCAGAGATTCGTATGGTACAGGCCATCCTCCTAGGCTTTTTTAGTCGACACTTTAGGTTTCTCACGGTGCTTCAGGTGGTTGTGGTTCTCATATGCAGTATTCTGATCAACAGACCTACAGTGCACCACCAGATCCTATCAGTGCGCCACCACTCTAGAGTTTTTGGGTTGGTCAATCAGATCGTCAAGGTCAGCAATCTTAACAGCAGAGAGCTTGTTATACTTGCGGTGATATGGGTCGCATTGCTAGGTATTGACCTTGAGAATCAAGTAGCTCTCAATATCATGATTCCCATGCCATAGTTCAAGCATTGAGTGTTCCATAGCCCGCCCAGCCAGCTAGAGGTGGGGATCGAGGTGCTAGAGGTAGAGGTAGAGGTATTAGAGATGAAGCTCAGGCTGCTAGAGGCGGAGGCCAGCTAGCAGCATGCCGTTCTAGTGATATAGTTCAGGGTGGTAAGGCGCAGCCCCAGTGTTATCCTCTTTCAGCCAGGCCTAAGGCTGAGTCTTCCAATACAGTAAACATAGGTACTGTTCCGGTTTGTAGTAGAGATGCTTTAGTTTTTATTTGATCCAGGATCTATATACTCCTATGTGTCATCTTATTTTTCACCTTATCTGGTCATGCCTGATCATTCTTTGAGTGCTCCTATTTATGTGTCTATACTGGTGGGTGATTCTATTATGGTATATGGAGTCCATCGTTTGTGTATAGTTGTGATTGTGAGTCTTGAGACTCATGTAGATTTTCTTTTACTGGACATGGTCTATTTTGATGTCATATTGGGGATGGACTGGTTATCATCTTATCACGCTATCTTGGACTATCATGCCAAGACCGTGACCTTAGCCTTGATGGGTTTACCTCTTTTAGATTGTAGAGGGACTCCTCGTCATTCTACCCATAGTGTTATCTCATATATGAAGGGTCGGTGTATGGTCGAGAAGGGGTGTTTGGCCTATTTAGCCTATATCCATGGTTCTAGTGCTGAGGTTCTTTCTATTGATTTTGTGTCAGTTGTTCATGAGTTTCCTGAGGTATTTCATTCAAACCTGTCAGGTATTCCACCCGACAGGGATATTGACTTTTGCATTAATTTGGTTGTGGGCACTCAACCTATTTCTATTTTACCGTATCTTATGGCCCCGCCTAAGTTGAAAGAGTTGAAGGAGCAGTTGCAAGGCTTGCTTGAAAAAGGCTTCATTAGACCTAGTGTCTCGCCTTGGGTGCCCCGATGTTGTTTGTTAAGAAGAAGGACAGATTGATGAGAATGTGTATAGATTACTGGCAGTTGATCAAGGTTACAATCAAGAATATGTATCCATTGCCGATGATTGATGATTTGTTTGATCAGCTTCAGGGTGTCAAGGTATTTTTGAAGATTGAATTGAGATTTGGCTACCATCAGATGAGGATTAGGGAATCTGATGTCCCTAAGATAGCTTTCCTCACTCAGTACGGGCATTATGAGTTCTTGGTGATGTCATTCGGGTTGAAAAATGCCCCTGTAGCTTTTATGGATTTGATGAACCGAGTGTTCAGGCCTTACTTGGATTCGTTCGTGATAGTCTTCATTGATGATATTTTGATCTATTCCCGCAGCTTGGAGGAGCACGAGCAGCATCTTAGAGTGGTTCTTCGGGCTTTGAGGGATAGTCAGTTGTACGCCAAGTTTTCAAAGTGTGATTCTGGTTGGGGTCAGTTGCCTTCCTAGGTCATATTATCTCTGTAGAAGGTATTCAGGTAGATCCGAAAAAGATATAGGCAGTCGAGAATTGGCCTAGACCAGCATCAGCTGTAGAGATCCAGAGTTTCTTGGAATTGGCAGGCTATTATCGTCGGTTTGTGGCGGGGTTTTTGTCTATCGCGGCCCCGATGACCAGGTTAACCTAGAAGGGTGCCCAATTTAGATGGTCAGATGAGTGTGAGGCGAACTTTCAGAAACTCAAGATAGCTTTGACTATGGCACCAATGTTGGTTTTTCCCACGAGTTTAGGGCCTTATACAGTTTATTGTGATGTATCTCGTATTGGACTTGGTGCAGTGTTGATGCAGGATGGAAAGGTTATTGCCTATGCTTCGCGGCAGTTGACGATTCATGAGAAGAACTATCTGGTTCATGATATCGAGTTGATAGCCATTTTTCATGTATTGTAGATTTGGAGGCATTATCTGTATGGCGTGGAATGTGAGGTGTTCACGGATCACAAGAGTCTGCAGTACTTGTTCAAGCAGAAGGAAGTAAATTTGAGGCAGAAGAGGTGGTTGGAGCTATTAAAGGACTATGATATCACCATCTTATATCATCTGAGGAAGGCCAATGTGGTGGCTGATGCTTTGAGTAGAAAGTCAGCCAATATGGGCAGTCTCACTTATATTCCGGTCGGTGAGAGGCCGCTTACTTTAGATGTTCAGGCTTTGGCTAATCAGTTCGTAAGCCTGGATGTTTCTGAACCCAGTCATGTGTTAGCTTGCACAGTCGCTCGTTCTTCTTTATTGGAGCGTATCCGAGATCGGCAGTATGATGATCCTCATTTGTATGTCCTCAGAGACACGGTGCATCACGGAGGTGCCAAGCAGGTTACTTTAGGAGATGATGGAGTTTTTAGATTGCAAGGTCAAGTTTGTGTGCCTAATGTCGATGGGCTTCAAGAGTTGATTTTATAGGAGGCACATAGTTCCGGTACTCTATTCATCCGGACGCCATAAAGATGTATCAGGATTTGTGGCAGTACGATTGGTGGAGAAGACTGAAGAACGATAGCTCGATGTTTGAATTGTCAGCAGGTTAAGTATGAGCATTAAAGGCCTACTGATTTATTCTAGAAGATTGAGATTCCCGAGTGGAAGTGGGAGCTTGTCACTATGGACTTCATTGTTGGACTCTACGGACTAAGAGGAAGTTCGATGCAGTGTGGGTTATTGTTGATATGCTGATCAAGTCAGCACATTTCATTCATCTGGCAGTCTCATATTCTTCCGAGAGGTTATCTGAGATCTATATCCAAGAGATCATTCGTCTTCATGGTGTGCCTGTGTCTATTATTTCGGACTGAGGTACGCAGTTTACCTTACATTTTTAGAGAGCAGTTCAGCGAATTTGGGCACACGAGTAGAGTTGAGCACAACGTTTCATCCTCATACGGACAGGCAGTCCTAGCAAGCCATTCAGATTTGGAGGATATGCTCCGAGCTTGTGTCATTGACATTGGAGGCTCGTGGGATCAGTTTTTGCCTTTAGCAAAGTTTTCCTACGACAATAACTACCAGCCAGGTATCCAGATGGCTCCTTATGAGGCTTTGTATGGTAGATGGTGCCGGCCATCGGTTGGATGATTCGAGCTAGGAGAGGCTCGGTTGTTGGGTTCAGATCTAGTGCAGGATACCTTGGACAAGGTCAACATCATTTAGGATAGCTTCGTACAGCTCAGTCCAGGCAAAAGAGTTATGCCGACCGTAAGGTTCGTGATTTTCCATTCATGGTCGGTGAGCGGTTATTGCTTTGAGTGTCACCTATGAAGGGCATGATGAGAATTGGGAAGAAGGGCAAGCTTAGCCCTAGGTTTATTGGCCCGTTTGAGATTCTTGATCGAATGGGAGAGGTGGCTTACATACTTGTGTTGTCGCCGAGCTTATCAGTCGTGCATCTAGTGTTTCATGTATCCATGCTTCGGAAGTATCACGGCGATCCATCCCACGTGTTAGATTTCAGCACTGTCCAGTTTGACAAGGACTTGTCTTATAAGATGGAGCCGGTAGCTATTCTATACCATCATGTTTGTCAGTTGAGATCGAAGAGTTTTCCTTATGTTCATGTTCAATGGAGAGGTCAGCCTGCTAAGGCATCAACCTGGGAGTCCGAGTCTGATATGTGAAGCCGTTATCCCCATCTTTTCCCAGACTCGGGTACTTCCTTCTTCTATCCGTTCGAGGATAAACGGTTATTTTAGATATAGAGAATGTGATGACCTTTTACTTGTTTTAAAAAAATATTCTACGCTTTGAGGCCTTAAAAAACCTCTTTCTGTCTCACCCCTATTTGAATGTGCAGTCCGGCGATGCGCCGGAATGCCAATATGTGAAAATCTGTGAAAAATAATGAATTTTGACCTTAAAATGAATTTAAGTTGACTTCGGTCAACATTTTGAACAAACGACCTGGAACCGTATTCTGACGATCCCGTGAGGTCCGTAGGAAAAAATATGGGACTTGGGCGTATGCCCGGAATCGAATTCCGAGGTCCGAGCCCGAGAAATGAATCTTTAAAGAAAATCATTTTTTGGAATATTTATGTGTTTTCGAAAGTGAAATGTGTTTAAAATTTGATGGTATTGGGTATAATAAGCTTATCCTTTCGATAAATATTACCTCCGGTAGAAGATTATCCATATCGGGTATAATAAGTTTATCCTATCGATACTCTGTTATGGATAAATATTATTTCCGATGGAAGATTATCCATATCGGGTATAATAAGCTTATCCTTTAGATACTCCGTTATGGATAAACATTATTCCCGATTGAAGATTATGCATACCGGATATAATAAGCTTATTATCCTTTCGATACTCCGTTATGGATAAACTTTATCCTTAGAAGATTATCCATACAGGTACAATGAACTTATCCTTTCAGTACTTTGTTATGGATAAACATCACCCAAGTAAAAGATTATTTATATTTGGTACAATGAGCTTATTCAGTACTATGTTATGAATAAATATTACTCTCAGTAGAAGATTAACCATATCAAGTATAGTAGCAGTTTGCAGTTCCAGCTTACGCAGCAACTTCCTTTCTTCTGTAAATAGAAGAGATTTAATTTATTATGTACATCAGTTTGAATTCGAATAATATATCGGTTTCTCTCTATACTTGTCTTTAGTTTATAGTCCTTATTTTATAATATTTTTGTACTTATTTTTCTTCCTGCAGTCGAAAAATTTCAGACAAAGCTGAAAAGGCATGCATTTACTAAATCGTAACGTTTAAAGTTAAATTATTTAATTTGATGTGCAAATTTATTAAAGAAAGCATAATAATAATCAAATGAAGAAGGAAAATACATATTAGTAACTATATTTTCCATAAATCATCCAAAAGAAACAAATTAAATGACATAAAAAATAAACTAAACTACTTAAACAATTAAATCAAGCTACTAAAAATTGCTGCAATTATCAAACTAAAGAACCAAACTAAACCACTTGAACCAATATTAGACGCAGCTGATTTTGTAGGAGCTGGTGCTGGTGATGGCGGCAGCGTTTGGACAGATGTCTTATTGTGATTGGGAGATAGCACAACAACTATTAGTCTCTGGCCATTTTTGCAATTGTCAGCATGTCCACTTATGAAATAAAATGGACCTGATTTTGGAAACTTGAATTTGGAATGGCTATTTTTCAAAGCATGAATTGGCTTGTCCTTTTTGCATTTGATGTAATCATCTTTGTGAACTACAAGAACTGAATCATGGCCTTTCTTGTACTTGAAAACTACAATAAGAAGAAAAAAATCAAGAAAATAACACATTTAAACAAGAAAATCTAAAAAGAATGAAATAATCAATAAATAAATATAATTTGTATGCTCTGACATAATAAACATTGTAGGATTATTTAAAAGATAGCTACAATAATAATGTGCGAAAAGTGAGATTATAACCTAAAAAATAAGGCAAGTTGCTTACTACCTCAATATGTTAAATTACACTAACGATCAATAGAATGGTACACAAATACACAAAAAGTATATGTATCGGGTGGCGGATGTAGCCTTAGTGCTACTGCTTCAACTTAACACAATATTTGTTAATATAAATATTTGTTAATATATATATATATATATATATATATATATATATATATATATATATATATATATATATATATATATATATATATATATATATATATGTGTGTGTGTGTGTGTGTGTGTGTGAAAACAATAAAGTTTCAACAAATATTAATTCTAACCATAATTTTATAATCAAAGTGGAGAACTAAGAAATTCAAATATTGAAACAATAAAATGAAAATACACAGACAATCATCAATAGAATCTAATGCAAACATAAAAAGGTATATGAATTAAGTGAGGGATGTAGCCTTAGTCTTAATATTTTTTAACACGTAACATAATTATGTCTGCAAAAAATAATAAATTTTTAACAAATATTAAATTCTGATTGTAATTTTTAAGGTGTAGAGAGTTCAATACTAAAAAATACCAATAGTATCGTTGACTTGAAAGCGATTTCGTTCAGCCCAATGGTTGTAGGATTCAGAAGGCTTTAAAATCCAACCACCTTTGCCACCAACATAGAATGTATAAGCTTGAGATGAACAGGAAAATCCCAAGAAAATCAGAAATAAAAAACTAATATATAAAGGATATTCCATGATTTCAGAAACTAAGAAAGAAGAATAAATATTCAGCAGTCTAAAGACACAAATTGCACAAAATGAGGAAGAAAATAGAACAGAGAAAAATGGTGTAATATTTATTAGTGGAAAATTACTAGCAATATTTATAGATATAGTCTATGATTTTACCGTTAGGTTATTTTGGGAGTATATGGGAAGTCTTAGCTGTGAATTTGTTAAAAGCTCATTAATTTGGTGAGGTAGTGTTTAATGATTAATGAATTGTATTTTCCAGAAAAATGTTTACACCTGGCCTTCTACTGGATAAATAAAATGTCATTGCAAATTCAAAAATAACGTTTTTATTAACGGTACAAAAAAATTTATACTGTCAATGTATTTTAACTTAATGTAACATATTGTTTTCCTTATTTTCTAAGTAATAGGATGGATGGTCATCTATAGCTATTTTTAAGTTAGCTGAGAAATTCTTTCGCTTTAGCTTTAATTATTTTGTTGTTGTTATTATTTGTTGATACTGTTTTTTTTTTTAACCTAGGATTTATTGGAAATAATTTATCTATCTTCTCAAAGTAAAGGTAAAATCAGCGAACACACTACCCTCTCAAGTCTTAGTTGTAATATTATGCTGGACTTCTTATTGTTGTTATTATTGTTGTTATATTATAAGTGTGTAAAATTTGGAGTAACTCATTTTAAAAATAAGCAAACGAGTAAGCAAATTGTTATAATTACTTTGGGAAAAATAGTAATGTATATTAGCAAAGTTGTCCTGCCAAATTCAAAAATAACTTTTTTCTTAGCAGTATAAAGAAATTTACACTATCAATATATTTTAATTTGTTGTAGCATATATTTTCCTATTCTCTAAGTAATAAATTTCGCTTATTATGAACGATTATTTTTAAGTTAGCTGATAAACTAAAATAGGATACTTATTTTATCAGTGTATAAAGAGTTGGAGTAACTCTTCTATGAATAAGCAAATGAGGAAGCAAAATGATTATAATTAACAACAACAACAACTCAGTATAATCCCACTTAGTGGGGTTCGGGAAGGATAGTATGTACGCAGACCTTGCCCCTACCCTTGGGTAGAGAGGCTGTTTCCAAATAGAAACCTGGCATCCTTCCCTCCAAGAACTTCCCACCTTCCTCTTGGGAGACTCGAACTCACAACCTCTCGGTTAGAAGTGGGGGTTGCTTACCATTAGAGCAACCCCTGTTGTCAAAATGATTATAATTACTCGAGAGAAAAAAAATAGTATGGACGTTGGCGAAAATATAACGTGTATAGCCAAGTTTTTACTAATTATTAGTAGTCATAATGAAGAAATTAAAGGTAACGTTCCAATTAACCACTTCGTTACCCGTTACTATTTTATTATTTTTTGCAGGACTACATTATTGGACATCAGTTTTGCAGAATCTCTGATTAGGAAATTCTTTAAGTTTTGAAAATTACAAAATTTGAAAGAAAATTCCGTAAAAATGCCTAACAACTTATTAGTTTCTATAGCTTTTCTATCCCATTAAATCAATTAAAATAATATTATGCTACTGTTAGAAAAAAAATGAAACAGCTTATAGAAATTAATTTTGATTAGTTGATCAGATTCTTAAACAATTTGAAAACTATAGAATGTTTCAACAGGATTTTGATTATATAGCATTTCATCAGAAACAAATTTCTATCCGTGATTTAATTATTTTTTTCACAGCTAATAATAATCATATGTTTAGTTGCATTCTAAGAATAATTCGTTATAGACGATTCAATCATCGTCAATTAAAATTTTAAGGGAATCAGTTATATATACCTTTCTTGACCTGTAATATTATTATAATTAACACTTCCAGATCATTGGCAATTTATATTCTGTCAACACCTTCTTTCTGGTAAATTACAGAAGTTGCAACTGGTACTAGCAATCATCGGAAAAGTTTACTAAATATATGTATTAGCACTGTGTGAAAACAGAAAAGTATGAAAAAATAGCACCACTTAACATATACAAATTGTCTCCTGGCACGCTGGCCTGGTACATTGATTATGCGCTTGATTTTGTTCAAAGAGGTTAGGGGTTTGAACCTCACCTAGCACATATTTTTTGCAAATATTTGAGAGAGCCTATGTGGTTAAAATATGTGATTAAGTAGAATTGCGCTCGACCTTCTCTACCTTAAAACTTAACAAAATCAATGAACTAAGGTTATTTCTTATCCAGAAAATGATAATTAATTAATTAATTTATTCACGTTCTTTTATAAATTTCAATTTTCAACACCACTTTTCCAAAAATTCTTATGTGCACCCCTGAGCGCAACGATAATGGAAAGATAAACCAAACTAAGCAAGCCCCGTGTGACGAACTGGACTAAGAAAGCATGCAGGGACTTTCTGTCAGCATATTTGAAGACCTGGATTTCATGTAAAAGCACATCAGAATTCAGATGGTTCAACGGCTTTATCTTTCTATGATTATATATTTTCTTGGAAATCAATACAATAGGTACTACTAGCAGGCAACAAAATGTTGAAACATAATAAGGGTCTATAACACTCTGGGTGTTACACACAATATAAAGTAATGATACTACAACAACAACAACAACAACAACAACAACTAATGATACTAATGGATCAAAATTTTGTGGAGATACAGATTTTTTTAATCACGTTAGGGAATACATTCCTCAAACCTATCCTCTTTAACACGGTTAAATTAAGAATGTGATCTAGAGGTCAATGAAATGAGTTGAGGTGAAATCTCCCCGTTCTTTCCTATTTGATTTGACCAGAAACCCAGAACCATGACGTTCAAATCCTTAATATCATGGTCTAAATTATCTCCCATCGGCATTTTCGACAAGAGAAAACTCCTAGAATGTCCAAAATCAAGCACTCAACCGAAATGAACATCTTTTTTCATCTACGAGACAAAGCACTGAAGATCACTACTACACACTTGACTTTCAAGGGCTAAGAATGTCATCTATTCCTCTGCATTTTGAACCTTGATACCGGCTTTGAGCTACGGCCAACAATCTGCTAGCTTGGCTTGATATCAAAGGCACCAGCGCGTTCTACAATACTTCCAGTAAAAGCCTGCATAGTCGTATTATCGGCTAATACTAAGTAAAAAGTAATAATTGTGCAGGAATGTAGCTTACTTCTGGTTAGAAGGTACAGGAAAAAGGCATAAGGCATACAGGGAAAGCATTTAAATCATATTCCAAATAAGTCTAATAAAAGGGAAAACATGCATACAACTGTCTTGTTACAGAGCAATATAGGAATACTCCAATAAATTGAATCAGAGCAACTACCAGCAAAACGATCAGTAATGCAATGATTGCCGTGCAAAATGACATCGGTGCCATGCGATGATGACATTTTTGATGGATATAAGTAGGAGAGGCAAACGGGCGGGGCAGGCGGATATAGTTCGGGTCGAAAACGAATAATGAAAAAACAGGTAAATTATCCAACCCGGCCCATATTTAATACGGATAAAAAAGGGGTTAACCGGCGGATAATATAAGAAATCATATATCCATGACATCTTGCATATGATCACTTCTGGGAGAAGTCTTAGTCTCCCTAACTTGAGGAACTCCCAATTTGAGGTTTTACAAATGTAAAAGTTAAACTCATTAATTATCCATTGGTTACCCATTAATTATCCATTTTCTAAATGGAGAATGGCTCTTAACCATATTTGACATGTTTTTAAAAGGTTAATAATCTAACCCATTTTTTGTAGATAATATGGGTGGTTAACTGTTTTCTTTTAACCATTTCGCCACCCCTAGACATAAGTAATCAAATGAAAAATGTAGGTCTATTTTCCTTTCCTCCAACTGTCAAAACAAAGAATATATGTTTCGGCCACTATAGTGAAAGATAATGCACAAGGGCACTAACAGACAACATGAACAAACCAAGACGTCATTTACTATTTAAGGGGTAACGTAAAATAGAAATGCAATTGTTCTCATTTAATGTGGTTGACCCATGCTTTGTCTCCCAACACGGAGAAAGATAAAATAGAAGAGGGAAAAGCAGAGAATAAGAGAGAGAGGTGGGGTTGGAGTCATGGAGAGAAACACAAATGGACTCATGCTGGGAAAGAGTGAACTAAATAGAGAGAACCGTACCTTATTTTCAGCTATCATAGGAACATTAGTATCCTCCTTCATTCGATTCTGTTTTGGAGCATCCTCAGTAACATTCGACTTGTCAGAAGCTAGGCTCCCAGCTAAGCATTCATCTGGTTTAATGCATAAAATCATTTCAAAATGAAATGGAAAAGCAAATGTAAGCACATAAAGCATGCACTGTGTAACGTAGGACATGATTAACATATACTGAAGTTTCGGTTTAACTATAATATGGAGATCTGAAAAGATCAAAATGCATTTGCAGACAATGGGAAGAAGGTCAAGCAGAAATCTATCGAGTTACAATGTCATTTCCAATTTATTTGTTCCTCCCGTGAAACTTTCACTTCAACGTGCTTCATTAGGAACCAATTCCACTAAGATAAACAAAAGATGAAGAGTTCTGAAATCAAGAAAATAACTAATGAACTTTATTGATTCCGCAGCAGGCAACAAGGATAGCTTCAAGCCTCCTCGGATTTATTTTAGATGCTCAATGAAAATAATGGTTATTGATAACTATAAATGGGACATGAAAAAGAAAATAAATCACGCTTCTTTTGGTTTCATCTCTCAATGCAGAATGTTACTCACGATAAAAATATTGTACAGGATATCACTAGAGAAAACAGATAAAGCACCAATATTACGGGCCTCATTAGCAGAGAGTAGTCGAAGGACAAAGTTAATACTAGGTTCAGAAGGCTTGTTATTTTGGAAGATTTTATCATTTACTATGACAAATTTCCAGAAAGGTTCTTGAATGTAACATAAAGTATCAGAATGAAGCGAATCACCCTCATATTTCTATCATGCTATCCAAGTAGATTTGCAAAAGCAGGAAGCAGGCACATGAACACAGATAGTTTAACAAAAAAATTCGTGGGAAGGGCTTACCTTTAGTTACTGATTTTGAACTTTCAACCTGCATTTCGAAATTTCACATGGATTAAAAAGAAAAGAATTGTTGATACATTGTAGGGATTAACAAAAACAGCTAATTGACAATTATTTAGTTCTGGACTATTAGACAAGAGGGGCTTGCTCTGATGGTAAGCAACCCCACTTCCAACCAAGAGCTTGTGAGTTCGAGTCTCCCCAAGAGCAAAGGTGGGAAGTTCTTCGAGGGAAGGATGCCGGGGGTCTATTTGGAAACAGCCTCTCTACCCCAGGGTAGGGGTAAGGTCTGCGTACATACTACCCTCCCCAGACCCCACTAAGTGGGATTATACTGGGTTGTACTTTTTTTAGTTCTGGACTATATGTTCCAAAGGAGGGAAGGGTTTGTACGTGAGCTGCTCAGGAAAACTTTCAATGGAGCGATTTCTTGAAGATGCTGCTCTTTCCTTGAGATTACTAATACCAAGCACCTAAATAGTATACCAAATGGCATTTAGCAACAACAATGATAATATGCAATTAAGCATTCCATAATTCAATCTATGCATCTCAAGTCAATGACCAGCAACCTACTCCGGAATCATTTCTTTCTTGGTCCCGGATGTGTTGACCTGTGCTGACATCTAATCCAGATTTACCCAGCTCTTCTTCATTGAATTTATTTGGAAACAGCCTCTCTACCCCAGGGTAGGGGTAAGGTCTGCGTACATACTACTCTCCCCAAACCCCACTAAGTGGGATTATACTGGGTTGTGTTGTTGTTCTTCATTGAATTTATTGTCAATTTCAGCTTCTTCTTCCTTCTCAAGTTCGGCACTTTCAGCCTCTTCTTCTTCCTTCTCAAGCTCGGCAATCCAGGATAAAATGCGAGCATATTCCTCATTTTCAACTGCAAGTTCAGCATTGTCTCCTTCAGAAGAAATTGGAAGCTCAGGTTTCAGGATGCCTGGAAAATCAACCAGTGCAAATTTTTGTCAATATTTCAAACAGAAATTGGAATATGACTATATTAAAAATCTTTATATGTAGCCTAGAAATCGGTAAGAGGTGGAAACATGCCAACTGTGGATGACCCTTCAGGAGAAGTTTCCTCAGCATAGTCTTCTCTGACCTCTACAAGACCTTCCTGTCAAAAGTTCAGTTCGCCATCAAATTCATAAATTTGTACATAACATCGATCAATATCTGAAAAAAGATATAAATAAGCAAAGTTTGTACTGCCAAACAAAATATACCCACTAATACAGATGTGGTGCTCACATGCAAATGCATTTCAATACGCACACAAATATTGGTTCTAGCCTTCCAGGAGGTAGTTAGGTATATAGTCGAGTTGCGTCCAAGCTGACCCAGACACCACCATATAAAAAAAAGGCTAATGTTTCACACATTAGCCAGGCAGAGGTCATCCATATTAAAGTAATGATGATTGAAAATTTTCCACTGCTGGTAAATGAACAACAATCTTTTGAAAACTTTAAGGACCCAACTAAGCAATTTCTATTTCTTTCCAGAGGCTAGCAAATAGGAGCGAAGGTGGGGGCAAAGGCATGTTGCTAGCTACTATGATCTCTCCCCAGGAAATTATTAGAAACTCAAGCAGCTGGAAGAGCTAGATTGTCAGTTAGTTGCTATATTAGACTGACTAAAGCATCAGTCAAACTCAAGTTGAACTCCGTTGATGTTATACTAGCTTACAGTCACAAAACGAGCTTCTTTGCAACCAATAAGCTCTGTGGTTTTATTATCACAAATTGCTAACTTAACCATTTAAGATAAGTAATATAAAAGCGTTCAAACATCCAGGCATACCGCAGCCTCAGAAGCTGTAGCATCAAAAAATGAAGCCTCGGCCTTAACGTCTTGTATACAGCCTTTACAGATTCCACTTGGGACTCCAAATCCTTCCCTCTTCTTTTCAGTAATTCAGTCGTTTGCTTGGATGTCCTTTCTGCGAAATAACCCTCTCCAGAACTTTACGCCAGAAAAGCAGCAAACAATTAAAATGGACCGTTGTAAGGAAAATAACCCTACACAGAAACTCAAAAATATGACTACCAGGGAATTCAACAACAAGAAATGGCTTCTTTTTTATCAAGAAAGGCAATTCACAGGAACATTTTAAATCAAGAAAGAAGGAGAAAGGCAAAGTTTTATGTCTCCTTGGATTCCAAATAAAACCAGATTAACTAATCTGAAATTGGACAAGCATGCTAAGCGAAATCTTGGTATTCAACTTCTTTTATCAACCTTTTTTTCCTCAAAATAAAAAAGCATCACTAGTTTAAACCATTGAGTGCATCGGCATATGGTAAATGTCATAAACTCAGAGTTCAGCAGCTCTAATACAATATCTTTAACTAGAGCTCAATCCCAAATATTTGGGGTCTGCTATATGAATCCACTAAACCTATTCTGCTCTATTAGGGTCCAGTCAGATTATTTATCATATAGCTAACAATTTACACTGCCGCAAACCTACTGCATTGCTTCACCTATGCTTCGTGAAGCTCATATAGCTAGAAGCTCTAATATCAATACAGAAGGTCCAAATTTTCCCCAGTACAACTCAAAATTGCTCAAATTTACCCTCTGTTTTACTTTTGGTCCATTCATATCCCCACCATTAGTAATGTATTGTTTTTTTCCTTGACCCCTAACAGAGCTCCAATGTAAGATAGGCAGACCCCACATGTCCATATACGCACGAGAAAAGAAGTCCAAGTCTATCCCTATACTATGGACTAATGGTTTAAAAAATTATCTTAAGGTTGGAGCTCCGTTAGAGGTCAAGGGCAAGTACAGGACTTTTGCCTAACGACGGGTATGAATGGACCAAAAGTGAAACAAAGGACAAAGTTGAGTAAATTCAAGTACTGGGGAAAATATGACACAAGAAAAAGATAAAAGGTCTGCACCATCATGAAATTATTGAAGAATTTTACCAGAAATTCATTGGTGTGAATCAAATGACCGGGAAAAAATGCTGCTTTTCCAAACGGGGCCTGAAAATTCGTAAGAAAACAGTACAATAATCATATATATAAGATTTTAACTTATATACACCGGAGTGTTAGAGCTTCCGAGGACATGGCGGAGAGAGGATGCTCAGGTGGATGTGCGGGCTCACCAGGTTAGATAAGATTAAGAATGAAGTTATTCGAGAGAAGGTGCGGTGGCCCCGGTGGATGAGAAGATGCGAGAAGCGAGGCTGAGGTGGTTCGTGTTGGAAACACGTTCTCAAGGCTTTATACTAAAACGTGTGTTCTTATGTGTAGGTTTTGATGAATGACAAACAAGCGCAAATTGATTATGACGAAGTTCAAGTACAAGCGCACAATTGGTGGATAACGAGATTCAAGCACAATACAAAGTTTTATAGTTTAAATGAGTCGTTCTTAATTGTGATCTTGATCCGACAACTTGACTCATGACATGGCTTCTCTCATAAAACTATTTTTACAAAATCATGCATATTTAATTTAATGCTAAATGATTTTAAATCATGCATATTTACTTTAGTCAAAATGATTTTTAAACATGCCTCTAAAATCTGGACTAAGATAATCGATTATGTACTTATGATAATCGATTATGTTAAGCCAAGACTGCATGACAGCATGACAATCGATTGTGAACTAATGACAATCGATTGTGTTAAGGCAGTGAGCATCAGGTTTTTCAAACCTGCATGACAATCGATTGTGAACCTTATGACAATCGATTGTGATGAGGCAGTGTACATCAAAGTTTTTCAAAACTCAGAATAATCGATTGTGAAGCTAATGACAATCGATTGTGAAGAGACAGTGTCCATCAGATTTTTCAAAGTCACAAAATAATCGATTGTGAATATATGACAATCGATTGTGTTGAGGCAGTGTCTTCCAGACTTTTTCAAAGTTATTAAATAATCGATTGTGAGTATATAACAATCGATTGTCACGAGGCGGTGTCTAAAATGATTTTCAAAGTCTGATAAATCATCGATTGTTAACATTGCACAATCGATTGTGAAGCTGACCGTTGTCGTAAAGTTTTCAAATACCGTCAGGTAATCGATTGTTGATTTTGTACAATCGATTGTTGAAATTAAAATCTGGAAAAGATTTTTTGAACGTTGCTGAATAATCGATTGTTGATTTTGTACAATCGATTGTTGAAATTAAAATCTGGAAAGGATTTTTTGAACGTTGCTGAATAATCGATTATTGATTTTGTATAATCGATTATTTTACGTAAAATCTGGAAATGATTTTTTGAACGTTACCAATAATCGATTGTTGATCTTGGACAATCGATTGTTAAGCGTAAAATCTGGGATTGATTTCTGGAACGATTGGCAAACAATCGATTGTGACTTCTTGACAATCGATTGTCACACAGTAAAATCAGCAACTCTTAATTGGCAATTAGGCAACGGTAATGCCAAGTTTTTCAACTATAAATACAGCTTCATTTCAGTGTTTTAAACACAATAACACACAACAACTGATCATACAATTGCTATAAGCTTGCATACTCTATTGCTAATCATTTTATATTCATTACATAAGTTTTGAGAGCCATATTCTTGTCCAAAGTTGTTGTGATCTTGAGCTTACTTCTTTTACTCATATCTACTCATTAAGGAGTGTATTGTTTGAATGTTTAGTGTTTTGTACACTTGTAAGAGAATTGTGATTCTCTTGTTGTAAGGAACTTGTGTTTCCTTGGTTGAAGTCTTGGAGTGTTGTATCTCCGAGCAAAGATGTTAAGGCGTGTATCCTTAAGTTGTAAAGGTTTGTTGAGCACCCGTAAGCTTGACAAGTTAGTGGAAAATCTCGAGAGAGTCTCTCGGGGACTGGACTAGCCACGTGTTTTGGTGAACCAGAATACATCGGTGCGTACTTTATTATTTATCGCACTTATTTACTTCCTGCAATTTTTTAATTCCGCAAGTTTACGCTAATTTTTATTATAACGCTATTCACCCCCCCCCCCCCTCTAGCGTTAAGCGTATTATCTAACAATTGGTATCAGAGCCCAACTCTCTGAAGACTTAACAGTTTGAGAGAACCATCCATGGCTTCTACTCGTGACTCTTTTGCAGGAATTGATGAAGGACAATGCTCCACACGACCACCTCTATTCAACGGTACAAACTATACGTACTGAAGGAGAGGATGAAAATCTTCGTTCAAGCAAACAACTTTCATCTCTGGAAGGTGATAACGAAGGGAAATCAAATTCCAACCAAAAAGGTTGAAACCGAATGGGTTCCCAAGTCCGAAGAAGAATATGACGCGGATGATATCCGAAAGGTTCAAAATAATGCTAAAGCAATTAATTTATTATATTGTACTGTAAATGCTGACGATTACAGGAAAATATCGTGTTGCACAACGGCGAAGGAAATGTGAGACAAGCTGGAAATTACGTACGAAGGTACGGACCAGGTAAGGGAAGCCAAAATTGATTTCCTAACCCATGCTTATGAATTATTTCACATGAAGGAAGGTGAAAAGGTGGATGAAATGTTGGAATGATTTTCAATAATCGTAAATGATCTACATGCTCTCAAGAAGACATTCACGGATAGAGAACTTGTTCGAAAAATTCTTAGAAGTCTCACTCCGGCATGGCGATCAAAGGCCGACGCAATCCAAGAATCCATTGGCGTCTCAAATGTCACCATCGACGCATTAAGAGGTAGCCTTAAGACTTATGAGTCTACTATACTTAACCCTCTTGTTGATGATCAAAGGAGGCAAAGAATAGCGCTTAAGGCAAGCACAAGCCAACCTCAAGTTGATGAGGACGGAGACAACGAGTTTGGACTCGTTATCAAAAGATTTCAAAAGTTCATGCGAAAGGAGTATGAACGAAAGGGCAAAAAGCAAGGCGAACAAATAAAGTGCTATGAATGCGGTGAAACCGGGCACATCAAATCAAATTGCCCAAACATCAAAAAGGAGAAGAAACCTTTTAAGAAGCAACGTGCATACATTTCTTGGGGAGGAGACTCCGGAGATGAGTCAAGCGAAGAAGAAGAAGACGAAGCCGCAAACCTTTGTCTTATGGCGCAAGAAGACAAGCAAGATGAGGTATGTCAAATCTCTTCTAAAAACTTCTTTACTCTTGAGGAAATGCGAACTGCTTTTGATGAGCTATATACTGAATTTATTAAGGCTTCAAAAACTGTCAAGAGCATAAAAGAAAATGCTTCTCTAAAAGAAAAAGATTTTCAAAAACCGCTTTCTTGAAAGAAAAGGATTTAGAAAAACTGGTTTTAGAAAATGAGAAGCTGAAAGAAGAAAACAAGTTTTTCGGAAAAAGAAGCGCCAACAAGCCCGAAAGTTCTATTAAAAATTGTTCTTCTTGCATGCATCTCAAAAATGAGGTAGATAGACTTAAAGGTACCTTAGATAAGTTTAATTCTTCCCACAAAAATTTGAATAAGGTCCTTGTTAATTTGAAATCAACCAAGCATGGCATAGGCTTTAAGAATGAGCCTAAAGAAAAGGTTGAAGCCAAACCCCAACCACCTAAGGCTCAACCTAGGATTAATAAAACAAATGCTTATCCTAGAAATAGCAATCCTAGAACAAATATGCATGCTAGACCAAATGTTGAACATTTTAGAAGATCTAGAAATGACTTACCACCTAGAAATGACTACCCTAGAAATGATGCATATTCTAGGCCAAACACTAGAAGGAGTTTTGAACCTTTTAGAACATCTAGACATGACCATTACTCTAGAAATGCTGCTCATTTTAGAACTAATAGTAGGAGAAATGGTTCTCATGAAATGCGCAATAGTCATAATGAAAATAGAGTAAATCATTTTCGTCCATCAAGTTACTATGAACCTAGAAGGATGCATAACCCCAACGTGACTTGTCATTATTGTAGACGCATTGGTCATATTGCTCCTGCATGCTTTACACGACATAGACATATCACTCAATCGCATCATTATAATATGCCTAACCCTCAAGGACCCAAAATGGCATGGGTACCTAAAATGCATTAACTTGTTTTGTAGGTATGTTTGAAGGGATCAAGTGTACTATGGTACCTTGATAGTGGATGTTCCAAACATATGACGGGAGACGAATCCAAATTCCTTCAACTAGAACACAAAGAAGGAGGAAGTATGATTTTTGGGATAACAATAAAGGAAAGATTATTGGCATCGGATCGGTCGGTAAGGATGAAAATTCCTCTATTAAGCATATATTACTTGTGAAAGGTTTAAAGCATAATCTCTTGAGCATAAGTCAATTATGTGACAAGAGAAATCTTGCCCTATTTGATTCGGATGAATGCTTAGTGTTTAGACGTAGTGATTTTAAAATTATCCTTCGTGGTTTTAGAGTGGATAATATTTATATGGTTGATATTGCTAATTCCTCACCCGAATATGTTGATTGTCTTATGAGTAAAGAGGATGATACTTGGTTATGGCATCGTAGAGTAGCACATATCAACATGCATCTTTTGAACAAATTGATTTATCAAAACTTAGTTATTGGTCTTCCCAATTTAAAATTTGAAAATGACTCTATTTGTGATTCATGTCAAAAAGGGAAGCAAACAAAAGCATCTTTCAAATCCAAAAATACTGTTTCAACTTCTAGACCATTGCAATTGCTTCACATGGATTTATTTGGACCATCTCGCATTGAAAGTCTAGGAAGAAATCGTTATGCTTTTGTGATTGTTGATGATTATTCTAGATTTACTTGGACTTTATTTCTTGCCAATAAAAGTGATGCTTTTCAGAATTTTAAATATTTTCTTAAGCATGTTCAAAACGAAAAGGAAACAACCGTCACTTCAATTAGAAGTGATCATGGGGGAGAGTTTGATCACAATCTCTTTGCGGACTTTTGTGACGAACTCGGTATCGAGCATACCTTTTCCGCTCCACGTACACCACAACAAAATAGGGTGGTGGAAAGGAAAAATAGATGTCTCGAAGAGATGGCTAGAACCATGCTCGAAGAGGCCAAGATTCCCAAACATTTTTGGGCGGATGCCGTGAGTACCGCATGCTACGTCTTAAATAGAGTAGTCATAAGGCCTATACTCATGAAAACTCCCTATGAACTCTATAAGGGAAGGAAACCAAATATCTCCCATCTTAGAGTATTCGGTTGTAAATGTTTTATTCATAACAATGGCAAAGATCAATTGGGAAAATTTGATGCTAAGTCCGATGAGGGAATTTTCATTGGTTATTCTTCACGTAGCAAAGCATATAGGGTTTTTAATAAAAGAACCGAAACTGTGGAGGAATCCCCTCATGTTGTATTTGCCGAAAATAATGCTTGCTTCCGGTTTTGATTTTGCAGGTATTTTAGATAGCTTGAAAGACAAAATACAAGAGGAAACGCCTAAGGAAAATCAAGACGAAATTTTGAAACAACCAACGGAGGAAGCGCCACCATTGGAGAATGAAACGAAAATGCCTAACGAGTGGAGGACAATCAAGGATCACCCTCTCGAACAGGTAATTGGCGACGTAGGAGAAAAGGTAAGTACCCGAAACTCCCTTAAAAACACCTTAGGACATACTGCTTTTGTGTCTCAAATTGAACCAACCATCTCCGAAGCAATTGGGGATGAATTTTGGACCTTGGCAATGCAAGAGGAGCTTAACCAATTCAAACGGAATGACGTTTGGGATTTGGTGCCAAGACCCGAAAATCATACCATAATTGGTACGAAATGGGTTTTTCGAAACAAACTAGATGAAAATGGTGTAATCACTAGAAACAAAGCTAGGCTTGTAGCAAAAGGCTATAATCAAGAAGAGGGTGTTGACTATGAAGAAACATATGCTCCCGTAGCTAGATTAGAAGCTATTCGTCTATTGCTCGCTTTTGCCTCTTCTATGAATTTCAATTTATATCAAATGGATGTGAAAAGTGCTTTTCTAAATGGTGTTATTCAAGAAGAAGTTTATGTTGAACAACCCCCCGGTTTTGAAGATTTTAAATCTCCCGATCATGTTTTCAAACTCAAAAAGGCTCTCTATGGCTTAAAACAAGCTCCCCGAGCTTGGTATGAAAGATTGAGTAAATTTCTATTGGAAAATGATTTCATTAGGGGGAAAGTTGACACCACCCTTTTTGTTAAGCATAAAAACAATGATATTTTATTAGTTCAAATATATGTGGATGATATCATATTTGGTGCTACTAACAATGTCTTATGCAAGGAATTTTCCGATTTAATGACAAGCGAATTTGAGATGTCTATGATGGGTGAGTTAACATTCTTTTTGGGATTACAAGTAAAGCAAATGAAAGAAGGTACGTTCATTTGCCAAGCCAAATATTGCAAAGAATTGCTGAAACGATTTGAAATGAACAATGCAAAAGCAATGGCGACTCCCATGAGCACATCCGATCATCTAGACAAAGATGAGAAAGGTAAGGAAGTCGACACTAAGAAGTATCGAGGTATGATTGGCTCTCTTCTCTATCTTACTGCTAGTCGTCCGGACATCATGTTTAGCGTGTGCTTATGCGCCCGTTATCAATCGTGTCCGAAGGAGTCTCACCTTACTGCGGTAAAACGGATTTTGAAGTACCTTGTTGGTACTACAAATGTGGGTCTATGGTACCCCAAAGGTTCTTCATGCCAACTCGTTGGCTATTCCGACTCCGATTTTGCTGGATGCAAATTGGACCGCAAGAGCACTAGTGGCACTTGCCATTTGCTCGGTAGCTCTCTCGTTTCTTGGTTTAGCAAGAAACAAGTAAGTGTTGCGTTGTCCATAACCGAGGCTGAATATGTAGCCGCGGGGAGTTGTTGCGCTCAAATCCTCTGGATGAAACAACAACTCTTGGACTATGGCCTAAGTCTTGATCATATCCCTCTTAGATGTGATAATACTAGTGCCATATGCTTGACGAAGAACCCCGTTCTTCATTCGCGAACAAAACACATTGAAATTAGACATCATTTTATAAGAGATCACGTTCTCAAGGGCGATGTCGAAATCGAATTTGTTGAAACCAAAGACCAATTGGCCGACATCTTTACTAAGCCCTTAGAGAAAGAGTCCTTCTTCCGAATTCGTAGTGAACTCGAGATTCTTGACTCCACGTTGATCTAAGTCATGCATTGCATCTTTTTATTTTACATGATTTCTAACTTGAGCGTCGGAGACGTCTAACGAATTTTTGCAGGTATCGCCCTAAAGGTAGGGGGAATTATAAAGCATGACGCGCAATAATCGAGTCTTCTTCAGAAAAATCGGTTTCTGTCGTCTAATAATCGATTATCTCGTATCAATAATCGATTGTTCTGCTATTACTTGAGTTATTGTACTCTCTTTAATTAATCATGTTTTCTTTCCAATAAATAAACAAGTTTTATTTACATCTTTGGCATCTTCTTATATTATTTTTGATAATGGCAAAAGGGGGAAGATAACGGGTATGCACTCTCAATATTTATAAGCTGAAATTGAGGGGGAATACATATATTGAGGGGGAACAAATGCATGTCTTGAATCGTCATTATAAATTGTTTAAGTTGCATATCCCGCTTAAAGTTTGCCATTATCAAAAAGGGGGAAATTGTTGGAAACACGTTCTCAAGGCTTTATACTAAAACGTGTGTTCTTATGTGTAGGTTTTGATGAATGACAAACAAGCGCAAATTGATATATGACGAAGTTCAAGTACAAGCGCACAATTGGTAGATAACGAGATTCAAGCACAATACAAAGTTTTATAGTTTAAATGAGTCGTTCTTAATTGTGATCTTGATCCGACAACTTGACTCATGACATGGCTTCTCTCGTAAAACTATTTTTACAAAATCATGCATATTTAAATTAATGCTAAATGATTTTAAATCATGCATATTTACTTTAGTCAAAATGATTTTTAAACATGCCTCTAAAATCTGGACTAAGATAATCGATTATGTACTTAAGATAATCGATTATGTTAAGCCAAGACTGCATGACAATCGATTGTGAACTAATGATAATCGATTGTGTTAAGGCAGTGAGCATCAGGTTTTTCAAACCTGCATGACAATCGATTGTGAACCTTATGAATATCGATTGTGATGAGGCAGTGTACATCAAAGTTTTTCAAAACTCAGAATAATCGATTGTGAAGCTAATGACAATCGTGAAGAGACAGTGTCCATCAGATTTTTCAAAGTCACAAAATAATCGATTGTGAACATATGACAATCGATTGTGTTGAGACAGTGTCTTCCAGACTTTTTCAAAGTTATTAAATAATCGATTGTGAGTATATAACAATCGATTGTCACGAGGCAGTGTCTAAAATGATTTTCAAAGTCTGATAGATAATCGATTGTTAACATTGCACAATCGATTCTGAAGCTGACTGTTGTCGTAAAGTTTTCAAATACCGTCAGGTAATCGATTGTTGATTTTGTACAATCGATTGTTGAAATTAAAATCTGGAAAAGATTTTTTGAACGTTGCTGAATAATCGATTGTTGATTTTGTACAATCGATTGTTGAAAATAAAATCTGGAAAGGATTTTTTGAACGTTGCTGAATAATCGATTATTGATTTTGTATAATCGATTGTTTTACGTAAAATCTGGAAATGATTTTTTGAACGTTACCAATAATCGATTGTTGATCTTGGACAATCGATTGTTAAGCGTAAAATCTGGGATTGATTTCTGGAACGATTGGCAAATAATCGATTGTGACTTCTTGACAATCGATTGCCACACAGTAAAATCAGCAACTCTTAATTGGCAATTAGGCAACGGTAATGCCAAGTTTTTCAACTATAAATACAGCTTCATTTCAGTGTTTTAAACACAATAACACACAACAACTGATCATACAATTGCTATAAGCTTGCATACTCTATTGCTAATCATTTTATATTCATTACATAAGTTTTGAGAGCCATATTCTTGTCCAAAGTTGTTGTGATCTTGAGCTTACTTCTTTTACTCATATCTACTCATTAAGAAGTGTATTGTTTGAGTGTTTAGTGTTTTGTACACTTGTAAGAGAATTGTGATTCTCTTGTTGTAAGGAACTTGTGTTTCCTTGGTTGAAGTCTTGGAGTGTTGTATCTCCGAGCAAAGGTGTTAAGGCGTGTGTCCTTAAGTTGTAAAGGTTTGTTGAGCACCCGTAAGATTGACAAGTTAGTGGAAAATCTCGAGAGAGTCTCTCGGGGACTGGACTAGCCACGTGTTTTGGTGAACCAGAATACATCGGTGCGTACTTTATTATTTATCGCACTTATTTACTTCCTGCAATTTTTTAATTACGCAAGTTTACGCTAATTTTTATTATAGCGCTATTCACCCCCCCTCTAGCGTTAAGCGTATTATCTAACAATTGGTATCAGAGCCCAACTCTCTGAAGACTTAACAGTTTGAGAGAACCATCCATGGCTTCTACTCGTGACTCTTTTGCAGGAATTGATGAAGGACAATGCTCCACACGACCACCTCTATTCAACGGTACAAACTATACGTACTGGAAGGAGAGGATGAAAATCTTCGATCAAGCAAACAACTTTCATCTCTGGAAGGTGATAACGAAGGGAAATCAAATCCAACCAAAAAGGTTGAAACCGAATGGGTTCCCAAGTCCGAAGAAGAATATGACGCGGATGATATCCGAAAGGTGCAAAATAATGCTAAAGCAATTAATTTATTATATTGTACTGTAAATGCTGACGATTACAGGAAAATATCGTGTTGCACAACGGCGAAGGAAATGTGGGACAAGCTGGAAATTACGTACGAAGGTACGGACCAGGTAAGGGAAGCCAAAATTGATTTCCTAACCCATGCTTATGAATTATTTCACATGAAGGAAGGTGAAAAGGTGGATGAAATGTTTGAATGATTTTCAATAATCGTAAATGATCTACATGCTCTCAAGAAGACATTCACGGATAGAGAACTTGTTCGAAAAATTCTTAGAAGTCTCACTCCGGCATGGCGATCAAAGGCCGACGCAATCCAAGAATCCATTGGCGTCTCAAATGTCACCATCGACGCATTAAGAGGTAGCCTTAAGACTTATGAGTCTACTATACTTAACCCTCTTGTTGATGATCAAAGGAGGCAAAGAATAGCGCTTAAGGCAAGCACAAGCCAACCTCAAGTTGATGAGGACGGAGACAACGAGTTTGGACTCGTTATCACAAGATTTCAAAAGTTCATGCGAAAGGAGTATGAACGAAAGGGCAAAAAGCAAGGCGAACAAATAAAGTGCTATGAATCCGGTGAAACCGGACACATCAAATCAAATTGCCCAAACAACAAAAAGGAGAAGAAACCTTTTAAGAAGCAACGTGCATACATTTCTTGGGGAGGAGACTCCGGAGATGAGTCAAGCAAAGAAGAAGAAGACGAAGCCGCAGCCGCAAACCTTTGTCTTATGGCGCAAGAAGACAAGCAAGATGAGGTATGTCAAATCTCTTTTAAAAACTTCTTTACTCTTGAGGAAATGCGAACTGCTTTTGATGAGCTATATACTGAATTTATTAAGGCTTCAAAAACTGTCAAGAGCATAAAAGAAAATGCTTCTCTAAAAGAAAAAGATTTTCAAAAACAGCTTTTTTGAAAGAAAAGGATTTAGAAAAACTGGTTTAAGAAAATGAGAAGCTGAAAGAAGAAAACAAGTTTTTCGGAAAAAGAAGCGCCAACAAGCCCGTAAGTTCTATTAAAAATTGTTCTTCTTGCATGCATCTCAAAAATGAGGTAGATAGACTTAAAGGTACCTTATATAAGTTTAATTCTTCCCACAAAAATTTGAATAAGGTCCTTGTTAATTTGAAATCAACCAAGCATGGCATAGGCTTTAAGAATGAGCCTAAAGAAAAGGTTGAAGCAAACCCCAACCACCTAAGGCTCAACCTAGGATTAATAAAACAAATGCTTATCCTAGAAATAGCAATCCTAGAACAAATATGCATGCTAGACCAAATGTTGAACATTTTAAAAGACCTAGAAATGACTTACCACCTAGAAATGACTACCCTAGAAATGATGCATATTCTAGGCCAAACACTAGGAGTTTTGAACCTTTTAGAACATCTAGACATGACCATTACTCTAGAAATGCTGCTCATTTTAGAACTAATAGTAGGAGAAATGGTTCTCATGATCGATTGTTATTAAATAATCGATTGTGAGTATATAACAATCGATTGTCACGAGGCAGTGTCTAAAATGATTTTCAAAGTCTGATAAACAATCGATTGTTAACATTGCACAATCGATTGTGAAGCTGACCGTTGTCGTAAAGTTTTCAAATACCGTCAGGTAATCGATTGTTGATTTTGTACAATCGATTGTTGAAATTAAAATCTGGAAAAGATTTTTTGAACGTTGCTGAATAATCAATTGTTGATTTTGTATAATCGATTGTTGAAATTAAAATCTGGAAAGGATTTTTTGAACGTTGCTGAATAATCGATTATTGATTTTGTATAATCGATTGTTTTACGTAAAATCTAGAAATGATTTTTTGAACGTTACCAATAATCGATGTTGATCTTGGACAATCGATTGTTAAGCGTAAAATCTGGGATTGATTTCTGGAACGATTGGCAAACAATCGATTGTGACTTCTTGACAATCGATTGTCACACAGTAAAATCAGCAACTCTTAATTGGCAATTAGGCAACGGTAATGCCAAGTTTTTCAACTATAAATACAGCTTCATTTCAGTGTTTTAAACACAATAACACACAACAACTGATCATACAATTGCTATAAGCTTGCATACTCTATTGCTAATCATTTTATATTCATTACATAAGTTTTGAGAGCCATATTCTTGTCCAAAGTTGTTGTGATCTTGAGCTTACTTCTTTTACTCATATCTACTCATTAAGGAGTGTATTGTTTGAGTGTTTAGTGTTTTGTACACTTCTAAGAGAATTGTGATTCTCTTGTTGTAAGGAACTTGTGTTTCCTTGGTTGAAGTCTTGGAGTGTTGTATCTCCGAGCAAAGGTGTTAAGGCGTGTGTCCTTAAGTTGTAAAGGTTTGTTGAGCACCCGTAAGCTTGACAAGTTAGTGGAAAATCTCGAGAGAGTCTCTCGGGGACTGGACAAGCCACGTGTTGTGGTGAACTAGAATACATCGGTGCGTACTTTATTATTTATCGCAGTTATTTACTTCCTGCAATTTTTTAATTCCGCAAGTTTACGCTAATTTTTATTATAACGTTATTCACCCCCCTCTAGCGTTAAGCGTATTATCTAACAGTTCGGGCATGTGCGGAGGAGAAGTCCTGATGCCCCGGTGAGGAGTTGTGAACGACTGGCGATGGTCGGAGTTTGGCGAGGCAGAGGAAGGCCTAAGAGGTATTGGGGAGAGGTGATTAGGCATGACATGGCTAGAATGCGGGTTTCCGAGGACATGGACTTGATAGAAAAGTCTGGAGGTCTAGTATCAGGGTTGTAGGATAGGGGCCCCTAGAGTTTTTCGTACTACTCACCCGGGGTTGGGTGAGGCTTGGCAGGGCTATCCATAGATGATTTATGTTTTGGATTGTGTCTCCCTTATAGTAGTTATTTATGGTAGTTACTTTATGATATTATTGCATGCTATTTTATTTATGGTTCTCATGTTTAGTTAATTATTTACATTATTTCTGTTGGACTTACTAATGCTCTTTTGTTTTTGTTTTTGTTTTTCCTTCCCTTCACTGAGCCGAGGGTCGATTGGAAACAGCCTCTCTGCCCTTACGGGTAGGGGTAAGGCTCGTCTACATATTACCCTCCCCATACCCCACTTTATGGGACTATACTGGGTAGTTATTGTTGTTGTTGTATAAGTAGAGCTTCTTAAAAGTGAAATTTGTAATCTTAAAAATAAGTCAGATTAAGTCGTATTACCTGCTTACAACATGCAAAAGCGACCAGATAGTGTAAAATTCTTTTAAAACTGTCATTGTGTATAAGTTTAATGGACCTGGAGTTAAACTAATATACACCGGCAGAACCCCTATCTTTAATCTTAAGTAAAGTGTCAAATCAGTAAAGTGAACAGCCTACCTCTTGGTTCGAAGCTTTCAAGGAAGCTTCTACTTGTTGAAGCTTTGTTTCCCCTAATTCCGAAACACAACAATAGACCTATATATATAAGGTTACTTTTTCTTTTTCATGTATATATATTAGGTGTTAACTCACTTAGCTTCTTTGTGTGTATATATTTTTTATTTTTTGAGTCTCCTTGGTGAAAAATTATACTTCCGCCACTGCTTTCCACAATAGTATAGGAAAAAGCTTCTCTTTGATAAGCGAGAATTTTCAATCTACCAAGTCAACAAATAAATAGCCACTGGTAAATCCTTCTAAAATAATGGCATTTGTAATTTTCGAGATAAAGGAGATTACTTGCTAGGCTGCTACAATATACCAAAGCGACGAGATAGTGTAAAATTCTTTAAAAACTATCATTGTATACAAGTAAAATGGACCTGGAGTTGAACTAATATACACCGGCAGTCCGGCACAACCCCTGTCTTTAATCTTAAGTAAAGTGAAGTCAAATGAGTGAAGTGAACTGCCTACCCCTTCGTTCGAAGCTTTTCAAGGAAGCTTTTACTTGTTGAAACTTTGTTTCCCCTAAATCTGAAACCCAACAATATATTTGCTACCAAGGGCGGAGCTAGGTCGCGGAAGTAGGTTCAGTGAACTCCCTTTGCCGAAAATATGCTGTAAACATATACTATATATATATATATATATATAAGGTTAATTTTTCTTTTTCGCGTATATATATTAGGTACTCCCTTAGCCTCTTTGGGTGTTTATGTTTATTTTTTGAGCCCCCGCGGTAAAAATTGTGCTTCCTCTTGCCAGTATATAGGACAGAGCTAGAGTACTGAACGCGGGTTCGACCGAATCTAATCATTTGGTTCGAATTATGTATTTGTTTTAAAAAGATTATTGAATATATATATAAATTTTTATTTTAAAACTCATTAACTTAAAATAATTAAAATCGTGAACTCATAAATTTAAAATTTTAGCACCGCCTCTAGATTATGGTATAGGAAAAAGCTCCTTTGTTGTAAGGGAGAATTTTTAATCTATCAAGTCAACAAATAAATATCCACAGGTAAATCCTACTTCAATAGTGAAATTTTTAATTTTGGAGATAAGGCAGATTACGGGCTAAAACATACCAAAACGACCTGATAGTGTAAAAATCATAACACTATCGACATTAAAGGGAAAAGGTATAACAAAATTGGCATGATATCGTGGTGAAGCTAATCAGGAAATCTCTAAACAAGGTTATTGTTGTCCGCCGCGAAATCCCGGAGCAGGTCCAGCTGTTTCTGGCGGTCGGCAATAATGTCCTGCACGCGCTTTGATGCTTTCTGGGATTCTTCCATCGGAAACAATGACGATAAAGACGTTACCGTCCCTTTCTTAAAACGTGAAGATTAAGTTGAAGAACATGAAGGATATAGTGAGAGAAATAAGAGAGAGAAAGGGAGTAGTTGAGAGAACTCTCCAGAAGATCGAGAAAATCTGTCAAGTAAAAATGAATCCCCTTAATTACAAAATATCTGTACCTAACTATATACATCACTCCACTCTTGGGTCGGGTCAGACGGCCCAAGACTAAAATAAACTAAGGCTCAGATATGGGCTCAGATATTCACAATCCAACATCAATAATCATCACAACCCACTACAATGTATACCATGAACATACAACAAATATACAATGAATATACATGTCTATGTCACTTATGCTTTGGCTTGGAAGCCATATAATCTCTCATCTCAACACCCCCTCTCAAGTTGCAGGGGGAAACCACCTGCAACTTGAGCAGCAAAGGATGAAGCACAGTGCCAGGCAAAGGCTTGGTCAGAAGGTCAGCAAGCTGACGAGTGGTAGGAACATGAAATAGTTGAATGAGGCCATTCTGGAGCTGATCGCGCACAAAGTGACAATCCACTTCAATGTGTTTAGTCCGTTCATAAAAAACAGGATTCTTAGCTATGTGAATAGCAGCTTGGCTGTCACAATACACAGAAAAGGGAAGAGAAATAGAAACCCCAAGATCAAGAAATAAACGAGACAGCCAAGACAATTCTGCAACAACCTTACTAAGGGCCCTGTATTCAGCTTCAACAGAAGAGACACTGACACAGTCAAACTGATGCAGCAGGTCAGAAATATATTTATGCTGATTAAAGATCATCCCACCAGGAACAACTGACATCTCTATGCCTAAAAAATAATGTAAAGACCGTAGGTCCTTAATTTTGAACTGATCATCCAGAAACAGTTTCAGGGCACCAATCTCATCACAGTCATCCCCAGTAAGAATAATATCATCCACATAGACTGCTACAATCACAAGGGACCCTGGTGTACCTTTAATGAATAGAGAATAATCATTCAAAGAATGTCTATAGCCTCTGGAATATGAGGCATAAGACAATTTGGCATACCATTGTCTGGATGCCTGTCTTAGCCCATACAGGGATTTGTTCAATTTGCAAACAAGGGGAGTAGAGGCAGAGGAGGCAGAAACATAATCAAGAGCAGAAACTGTCAAACCTGGAGGGAGCTTCATATAAACCTCCTCATCCAAATCACCATGTAAGAAAGCATTATTAACATCCAGTTGAAATAAATTCCAATGATTTTTCACAGCCACAGCAATAAGACACTTAACAGTGCACATTTTAACCACAGGAGAAAAAGTGTCAGTGAAATCAATACCTTCAACCTGAGTATCACCTCTAATAACAAGTCTAGCTTTATACCTTTCAACACAGCCATCAGCCTTGTATTTGATTTTATAAACCCATTTACATCCAATGGGTTTCTTACCAGGAGGAAGAGGAACAACATCCCAAGTATGGTTTGTGTCCAAAGCATCAAACTCCTTTCTCATGGCCCTGCCATGGTGGAACAGATGTAGCTTAGCATCAAACTCCTTTCTCATGGAATCCTGCCATGCTGGAACAGATGCAGCTTGAGAGTAATATAGAGGTTCAGATTCCAAGGAAGAGGAAGATGAAGATCCAGAGAAGGCAGGAAGTTGACAGACATAATCCTTAAGATAAGAGGGAGGATTATGCTGTCTTTGAGATTTTCTGGGAGCAGGAACAGAAGGGGAAGATGCCAAAGCAGGAGGGAAGATATCAGGATTGAAAGAAGGAATTAAAGCAGAATCAGTATAGGCAGGAGCAATATAATGAGGTGCTTGAACAGATGTAGGAGGAAGAGGAGAGGAGATGGGAATGGGAGAATCTGGATCATCAGAATGTTCTACAGGTGGAACAAAAGGAAAGGATAAAGCAGAAGGATGAACAGAAGAGGATGCAGTTTTAAAAGGAAAACAGGTTTCATGGAATATTACATCCCTGGAAACCAAACATTTCTTGGAAGCAAGATCATACAAATTATAACCCTTTTTGGCAAAAGGATAACCCAGGAAAACACAAGAAATGGCTCTTGGCCTTAACTTGTCCCTTTGAGGGATTGGGACAGTAGCATAGGCAAGGCACCCAAAAGCTCTCAAATGAGAATAGGTTGGAGCTTTCCCATACAAAATTTCATTAGGAGACTTATTGTGAAGCAATCTGGATGGTATTCTGTTAAGGAGGTAAGTGGCAGTCAACAAACAGTCCCCCCAAAAAGACACAGGTAGCCCAGATTGGAAAAGTAAAGCTCTACATGTTTCAAGTAGGGTTTTATGCTTTCTTTCAACAACACCATTCTGTTGAGGATAATGAGGGAAGGCGGTTTGATGAATAATCCCCTGGCTACTAAAGAAAGATATACCCTCAATGCTAGACCACAATTCTAAAGCATTGTCACTTTTAACAGTTTGAACCACAACATTATATTGGGTTTTAACCAGACAAAGGAATGACTTAAGCAGAGAAAAAGCATCGCTTTTGGATCCCATTAAGTGTGTCCAGGTTGCCCTAGAGAAATCATCAACTATTGTAAGGAAATATCTACAACCAGAAGAAGTTGGAGTATGATAGGGCCCCCAAGTATCCACATGAATTAATTGAAAGGGTCTAGAGGTGTTTATAGAACTATCAGGAAAGGGGAGTCTAGTCTGTCTTGCTATAGGACAGACAGAACAGGGGAAAGGTTGTTTAGAAGCAAATGAAAAAGACAAATCAGAAATATGTCTCATATTTGTAAATGAAGTATGGGCAAGTCTTAAATGCCAAATGTAATTCATGTCAGTTGTAACAACATTATTACAGATGGAACTATGTACATATGAGGGCAAGGGAACAGGCTTGTTGTCAGACAAAATGTCATCATTACAAGAAGCAGACACAGAACATGCAGAAGTAGATGAACAACTAATAGAGGAAGAAGGGGAAGGAGGAACCCAAGCCAGTTTATATAAGCCAGCAGCTTCACTACCAAGATCCAGAGGCCTCCTCAAAGAAGGGTCCTGTATCATGTGGAGTAAGCAGGAATTTTCATTGGACAAAACTACACAATGCAACTGCTTCACTAACTTGTGGACAGAAATCAAGTTGTGTTTAAAGGAAGGAACCATCAACACATTATGAAGGGTAATGAATGGAGTTAGTGCAAAAGAACCTGTGCATGTTACTTTCACTTTATAGCCATTAGGAAGAGTGACAAGATAGGGTACAGTTAAAGGTGTGATGTTAGAAAGTAAATGTTTATCATGTGTCATATGATTAGATGCACCTGAATCTATGATCCATGTGACAGAATTAATATGGGTAAGTATGTAGAGTTTGGAATCAGAAATAGGGCTCTCAGTTAGCATAGTACCAGAAAAGTTAGCAGCATACATGGGAGGAGGAGTCTGAGCAGTGGAGTCCCCTAGCTGGGTCTGTTTTAATAAGCTCATCAATTGATCATATTGTTGTCTGCTCAACCCAGGTATCACAGAACTCTGGCCATCTACTTTTGGAACAGATTGATGGCTTTCAGGAGGATTCCCTTGGGGAACAGACATATGTCCATCAGAAGGAGGGAAATTCACACCAGCAGTAAGATGAGCAGCAGCAGGTCTCCTCCCCTTGTTAAAATTTGTACTTTGTGGATACCCATGAATCTTGAAACACTTATCAATTAAGTGTCCAGATTTTTTACAGTACCTGCAGAATAAAGGCCCTCTGGCTTGATCAAAATTGACTCTTTGTCTGAAAGGAGGAGAAGGATTAGGCACTGTGGCCTTATTAAATCCAACTGAATGCCTATTAGTATGGACATTGAAAGACACAGAGTCTGGATTAAAGTGAGAAGGAGACTGGACTTGTCTTTGCTTCTTATCATTGAGGACCATATTATAGACACTGTCAAGGGTTGGAGGTGGCTGCATCATCAAAAGGTTACTCCTTACCCCCATGTATGCTTCATTAAGGCGCATTAGAAACTGAAATACCTTATTTTCATCATTTTCCTGTATTATACCATCTTTGGCAGCACAACACATCTTTGTCCATGATTGGCACACATTGATTCTAATTCATCCCACATACCTTTCCGTTTATTAAAATATGAAGCTACATCTAGGGACCCTTGAGAGGTGTGAGAAAGCTCTCTTTTCAATTCAAAAATTTTGGTCGTGTTTGCAGTACCATATCTGGCCTGAAGTTGGGACCATATACTCTGTGCAGTATCAGAATGCTGCACACTTTCAGCAATTTGAGGGGAGAGGGAGGCAGTTAACCAGGAAATCACCATATTATTGCACCTGTCCCATAACCTTTGTTGAGCCACATTAGTGACTGGCCGGGAGCACGTGCCATCAACAAAACCAATTTTGTTTTTAGCAGATAACGCAACAATCATTTTTCTCCTCCAACCCCCATAACCACTGCCCGAGAAGGGAGTGGGGACAAGAGAGACCCCAGGAACATCAGAGGAGTAGACAAAAAAGGGGGCTGGTAGAGTCTACCGAGGAGGTACCAGCATTCGTATTAGAAGCCATGATTAATGAACCAGCTTGAAAGGGAAACAGTTTCGGCAAGCAAAATATAACGGAACCAGATACTCACATACAAAGCATACAATACTCAAAATAAGGACAGAGTTACCCTCCTTCTTCGCGACCGGAGAAGATCGGCCTTCAATCAACAGAGAAAACCCTAGGTCCAACACCGGAAACCGTAGGTTCTGAAACTCACCGGAATAAGGTCACAGACGCCGGAAAGTTACCCAAAACGTCTATCAAGCGAAGACAAAGTCATCGGATAACACCAAAGCTCTAGGTCCGAAAGTCGGAAAACCCTAGAATTTGAAGAACTCGTCGGAAAACCAGGGATGCCGGAAAATTACCCAAAACACCCACTGATACAAGATCGGAACCTTGAATAACAGGAAAGCTCCGATTATCCGCTCAACATTCGTTGAAACATCTCCAAACAGTATCTCTCACCGATAACCATAAAAAAAACTTCAGCAAAAGCTTCGAACAGGATCGATAACACGCAACCGAGAAGGATCCGAAGATCATCCGACTCTGATACCATGAAAACGTGAAGATTAAGCTGAAGAACATGAAGGATATAGTGAGAGAAATAAGAGAGAGAAAGGGAGTAGTTGAGAGAACTCTCCAGAAGATCGAGAAAATCTGTCAAGTAAAAATGAATCCCCTTAATTACAAAATATCTGTACCTAACTATATACATCACTCCACTCTTGGGTCGGGTCAGACAGTCCAAGACTAAAATAAACTTGGGCTCAGATATGGGCTCAGATATTCACAATCCAACATCAATAATCATCAAAGCCCACTACAATGTATATCATGAACATACAATAAATATACAATGAATGTACATGTCTATGTCACTTATGCTTTGGCTTGGAAGTCATATAATCTCTCATCTCAACACTTTTGCCGGTTCTTCCATGGGAAGATTCTAGAACGCGCTTCAATTTTGGCTCTCCTTGTTCAAAGCTTTGAACGCGCTTCAATCTTTTGCCAGGGTTTATTTTTTTCTAACGTAACAAAAAGAGAAAGAGTGAAAACGCGCCCACAGTCAAATTCCTTCTCAGATGTTGGGTTTACTTGAGAAAATGAAATTTAAAAGGTTTGAGCCCAAAAGATTAAGAATGAGGAAATATAAAAATAAAAAAATTGACTAAAATTTGACTTTGGAGGAAAGGAAAATATTTATAAAATCAAATATAAATACAAATAAAACTTTGTGATAAATACTTTTTATTGGTTTTCTTTTCGATATCTGCATTGAAGTCCCAACTAATTTAAATTTATGTTGCGTAAGATCGAATAAATAAGAAAGCATCTTACTAGAATTTTTTTTATACATGTTAGTAAATCAGCAGCAAGTGCTGTCTTATGTATATAAAAAGAAGTCACCTAATTTTTTGCTTTTACCAAAATTCTTACTCTATTTTTCCATGATCTTTATTTCAACTATATCGATCGATCACTAGGTCACATTTTTAAATGCTATACATAAACTATAATTTTTCAGCAGAAAGATAACCATGTCAATAACATTGCAAAGGAAATTGCTTACACCTCTAAGTTCAAGCAAAGGGAGTAGTAAAAAATGAGCTGAAAATGCTGTCTTTATGCTTCTTAGTTCCTATATTTGTGAGTATGATTAGTACTGATGTAGTAGGGGCAATTACTTCGTTACTAGTTTTTTTATTTAGAATAGCAGATTGAGAGAGTGTGCTTGTTTACTAATTCATTATTCATGGGTCACGACTAATAAAAATTTCTATTTACCAAAAAAATACTGAATATCATACCTAGTACCAAATTTAACTTTTTTCATATTATATTAAGTTTGTGTTTAATTGTGTATATGAGGTTGAATCAAATGGGTATCTTCGTGAAATTAATCCTTAAGTTCTTAAGAAGAAGTTAGGGTAATTCCTAAATACGATTAAATTACGATATCTAGGTCGCATTATGATATTGCGATTTACACTCGCAGTTGCTGAACATCTCCTTTTAATTACCAGAACCCTTCGCCCCTTCGTTGAGTTCATTCATGTTAATTAGGTTACCGTCACAACACGAGCTTCTCTGCAACTAATAAGCAATGTAATTTTATCATCATGTTTTGCTAACTTAATATTAATCATTCAAGATAAACTTTATATGATTGGCAAGCATAGAGTGTTATGAATAATGCGGATTCATATAGCCGATCTCGACTCATTCGAAATTAAAGCTTAGTTTGTAAATTGGCTTAGTCGTTATAGTTTGTTGTATATTAACTGATGATACTGATGCAAAATACACTTCACAATGTGATTCTCAACAAGCAATTTTGCGTACTTATTGCTCGAGTCTGCCTAAATGGTGGCGAAACCACCGTATTATTATGTTAAAGAGATGTCAATTGACCTTCTCCGGAAACTAACACCGTGTAACTAATTCAAAATTAATTTTATGCATATATATTATATTGACTCCTTTTATTTTATTTTCGTATGTTTTATCTTCACCTTATAAAAATTCTGACTCTGTCACTGTGTATATAGCAATTTATACTAATATTAGTACAGATCTCAAGAAACACAAGGAATTGAAGCAAAATAACTCAACGTAAAGATCATGCAACAGAAGGGTATGTACAAATTTTGTGAAAAAACTTACACTTGATGAAAATTCTCAACAGAATAAGACTATATAAACTTTCAAAAGGTAAATTGTAGAATATCTTTTCATATAGACAACCACTGATGTAACTTTGAAGTAGGTTCGAACTGCAAAAGCAACCACATATTTGAACATTTATGTTAAATTCTCAAGATATCTCTAACCAGTAACCACTGAAGACCTCGAGACTCTCGATAACATTGTTCAGAAAAATTATTCAAAAGCCAGATACAGACAACAGTAATCTATACAATGATCATCTTCGTCATTATCACTGCAACATATTAACTGCCACCACCAGATCCATATTTCTTTCCAAAAACAACGAGCTGCAGTTTATCATACCCAGCTAGCACACCAGCACCGGCAACAGCACGTAGAATATTAGCTCCAGCACCTTTGAAAAGTGACTTGGCGCCTTCTTTTTTCATTATCTGAGAAAATGCATCTAATGAGCCCTTGTACTTGATTGCTTCACCTGAAGTCATCATCATTCGTCTACGCACTGTATCAATCGGATAAGACGCCAAACCAGCACCAACCGTGATACCCCATCCAAGCAAAAAACTCGCAAAGAAACTATCCTGTGAGCACCAAAAATAGCAACAGCATTAAAAGCAATGAGAGCTATATATGGTGAAGGGGGTTCAATCGCTCGAATATTGTACTACATACATAGCTAAAAGAATTTATATATGTCTATATATAACTTATTGAATCCCCTTTGTATGAAAAAGCTTTTAGTGCAGTGCTTTTTGCAATCCCCTTGTAAGAATTGTTGACTCCGCTACGGTCAGAGGTGGACCAACGCTACACCGAGATGGCTCATCGGCACCCATAAAGTTCGGCAAAAATTTCATGTATACATGTATATGTCTTTAGAAAATAATGATATATTAGTCGTTGGCATCCTCCATACAAAGAGGATTTTGGTTGAATCTAAAAGTGTACCCCGAACCTTCAAATTCTGGGTCCCCCTCTAACTAGCGATTAATAACCACCAATTCCATGGATACAAAATAGCGATAGACAAAAATGATAAGGACTAAACACACATAAATAATAAATACATATGCATCTAAACAGTTAGCATCCATATTAAGAATTCATGAAATAAAAAGCACATAGAACCAGAGGATAGATACTCCATACCTGCAAGTTACCAACTAGAACCACAGGTTTAAGGGAATCGTATATTCCAAAGTATAAACCGCGATAAACAATTATTCCCACACATGAGATGGTGAATCCGCGGTAAAGCCCAACAATACCATCAGATTTGATGGTCTTCCGGTAAACATCAAGCAAACCATTAAATTGCCTTTCACCGCCCTTTTTCGCAGCCTTAGCATCATTAGCTAGGCGCGTTCTAGCATAATCCAGCGAGTACACGAACAAGAGAGATGAAGCACCAGCAGCGCCACCAGATGCCAAGTTTCCTGCAAACCATTTCCAGTAGCCATCCCTTTCTTTCTTGAAATTAAACAGTCTCTTAAAGTAATCTTTAAAAGCAAAATTCAAGGCCTGTAAAAACAAATCTTCAGTAATAATAGCAGTAATGGACACAAAAGAAATACATTTATTGAATCGAAACAACTGGTAAAACTCTCATGTCCCCTCTTTTCCATTGCCTATCACTTGAAAGTTTCACAATCATTGCAACAAATTTCCTCTGAGAAAAGCCACAGCTAAAAAAAAAATAAAGGAAGGGGGGGGGGGGGGAGGGGGATTCACAAAGCATGCTGCATTCAAACATGGTTCGGGGAAGGATCGCACCCTAAGGGGTGTGATGCAGATAACCTACCCTAATGAAAGCATTAGTGACTGCTTCCACAAGCTCGAACCCGTGACCTATAGGTCACACAGAGACAACTTTATCATTGTTCCAAGACTTCTTTTCTGAGAAAACACAGTCAATTCAACAATAAAGAAGTACGTTTAACAAAATGCAGTGAAAACTATTCAGATGTTCAATGGTGGATGCACTAGATATTCTGTGTTGTTGGTAATATCAAATTTAGCCATTTCCTGTATCTCCGGTATTGAGGCGAATGTCGCCTTTTGGCTATGGGTCATTTGACCCCATAAACCTTCGACAGAATACAGATATATATGTAAGAACTACTAAAATCTCAACAAATGTCATATCCAAGCTGATAATTTCAAGAGTACAATGAGTTCAGTGTGAGGTTAAACGCACTAAGTTTAAATCCTGGATCCGCCTCAGCTCTGGTAGGTAAAGTACCCTCAAATTTGTCTAAGAAAAAACGAAAAAGCATTAAGTATGACAAAAAGTAAAGTAACACCCTACTTTAACAAGAGTAGACAAATTTAATTTTGGATCAACCAACAGAAAGTAAGGTTAGTAAACCTGAGTGGGGAAATATCTGATGACATTTGCGGTATTGCCTCTCCAAAGAGAAAGGACACCTTCATCCTTAATAGTTCTCGTAAAGCAATCAGTAATCCCTTTGTAGGGTTCAGAAAGTCTATCAGATTTGATCATCTCATCCTGATTCTGAATCAAAAGCTTAACTCTCTCAATTGGTGCAGCAGCCGTCTTAGACACAGCAGCAGAAACTCCTCCCATTAGAAAATCAACAATAAAACTGGTCGTCTTCTTCTCTAATGGAGCTTCAGATGGAGCCCATATAAGTATAGGAGCATGCAATGGCTCGAATTTCAGGATAGTAGCTTGGCGAGTCGCCACAAAAGGACCACGTATAATTTCATTAACACATCCACCAGTCATATAGTTTGGACCAATATGCTTGGATCGTGTGTAGGGAGATATTATAGAGAACGGGCACGAGTGCCCGTGTATTATCTGATATATAGATGGATGTTGTGAAACATCCCCCATGTTTTGAGATCAATGTAGTGACCTGTAAATAAGATAGAGCAAATATTATGGCATCTCAGCGGAGCAAGAACTTCCTGTCTTCCAATGAACCAAAAAAATATACACTAAAATGATATTAGTCCCAGTTCAAGTAGCAAGAGTAATAGTTTATTGAAAAAAAAAATAGTTATCAGGGACGAAGTTATGTTTGGCCAAGGGTGGTCAACTGAATACCTTTCGCCGAAAAATTCTACAGGTATAGGATAAAATTTTGTTTTGAACACCCTTATTGAATTTTTTGGCTTCGCCACTGATAGTTAGCCTCCTATATGTGGCGCGTGCTTGTGAAAAGTTGCTTTGGATACTAGCGATTCCTAATAAAAGGCAAATTCTTGGTATTTGACGAAGATCTTTCTCTAATAGATAGGAATAAATGTTGGATACATGGGATAATCAATAGGATCCATTTGCTTCTTTTATCTTAAATTTTTGATAAAGTCATTCATAAACGAGAAAATAGAAATCCAATCCCTATTAACGTAGTAATCTTAAACTAGGATCAGACAAACAAAGAACACATCCGCGCATATATTGGGACAAATATTGGGAGTATGAGGAACCATATACACCATCATAGATTCCTAAACGTACGATTGTATTAGTAGAAAACAAATATGACACGTGGAATTATGTGTGGCTGATAAGACATTATACATGGATCACAAAGAAGGTGACAGCTGGAGTATTGCATTTGAAGATGCACAAGATACAAGAGGCATGGGCAAATCACTCACGAGATGAATGGATGCTGTTGCTCGAGTCTAAATCATTCAGTGAATATATGCTGAAGGAATCAAGACAATAAGAAGGGGAAGATTCACGAACCACCAATTAATGAGGAAGAAGAATTGGAACCATTACATAATCTCCATAAACAGTTACGATTGCCAATTATAAGGGTTCATAATGTTATTAACGAAATAATGATTCGGCCATAAAAGGAAGGAAACATTATACTTGTAAATCCCTATAAAAGGGAAGAGAATTTCATTTGTAAGAACATCTGAGATTATATTGGAATATAATCACTTTACTTTTCTGCCTCTATATTGAGTTGCAATCAATTATTTCCTTACTTATTCTTGTTCTTTTCCTTTCATGTACTTGAGAAAGTTTGAAATTTCTTGGTTATCAGTTACCCGAATTCTTTTAAAAATAAGCTTTTTAGGACAGGCTAAAAAGGAATCTAAATATAAAAGGTGGTAGTATCACATAAACAGTGGCGGATCCATCTTTGGAGATATGGGTGCTGAAGCACCCAATGACTTTGGCCAAATTATGTAATATATTCATAAATAATACCTAAAAGATCAATAATTGACCTGAGCACCCACTATGATGACGTTTGGCCATCTAGAATTTAAACTAAAACCAGTGAAGCACCCACGACCTATAAATCTTGGATCCGCCACTGCACATAAATTAGGACAAAAGGAAGTACTTCCTTTGTTCCATTTTACATGACATAATTGTTTTTGTTAACTATGATTTTCCCGATGTTTCTAATTATATTCTTTAACGACATAATTATTACTTAAATCTTATCTCAAAAGTAGTACTACCAAAAAAGAACAAGTACTCCATTAAACATGTACTCCAAACAAAGTAACCATAATAGTAACAGCTTGTGTTAAGAGAAAAGCAATAAAATGAACTGAAGTTGATATGAATATACCATATGATACAATCCTAAACTATATAATTCACAATACAAGATGAATGACATTTAGAACCAAACAGAATCATCACCTAACAAAAACCAAACAAGCATAGTTCATACATATATATAGGCGGATTTAGCATTTCTAGAATGTGGGTGCACTACTAAAAAAAAGTTAAAGAAAAAAGTATTTAACAGGGAATTGATCCCTCCTCCTTTGGTACACCCTCGGCCGAGGGCCAGGAAGTAATAGTAAATCAATTTTAAAAAATATATACATCAAACACTTAGTTTCGCTGAAAGACCATGAGTTCAGGTACCCATATAGTTTGAGCCTAAATCCGCTCTTGTATTATATATATATATTCACACACGCACAAATATTGCACATAGTATAGGTGTTTTTGTGTGTGTGGAGAAAGAGAAGGAACTTACCTAAGAAAGTTGGCTATAGAATTGGAGCGGACTGAGAAACCTCGTTCCTGTCTCTGAGGAGAGCAGAAAGAAAGCATTTGAGAAGAGAGTAGCGATATGGAAATGAAGAGTTTTCGAGAAGGTGTTCGATCGGTGGAAGAGTTTTCTTTATTGACCGATCTGACCCTAAATTTTCCGCAAAACTTGTCTAACTGCCATTGGCGCGTTAAATCGAGCGGTTAGACTTGAATTCAAATGTTCAGCCCATATAAATCACATATCACTTTTTGCCCGCACCAGAAATTATTCATATTCGATAGTCAAAAAAGTATATAAAATTTGTATAATTTTTATATATAACATAAAAAAATAAAACATATATATACAAGCATATATATTTTTGGATATTAATGTCTGGGTCTAAATTTGACCAGATGAGAATTCGTGTAGAGAGAAATGCCAAAAATTTGCTTAGACTGAAGTCGTATCCATAAAATGTTATAGTAACATGCACCACGGCCATGGGCAAGGTTGTGTATTTCGAATGCTTGAACAGTGAATCGGTCATTACGGCATTTCAAGGAATCAGCCGATAATACAGTCAAACGACTTAAGTACAATGGTTAATAACTGTTGGGTAAAGAAAAATACCTAGTATAGAAACTAGTAAGTGAGAAGGCGAAGAAAGGAGGCTGAAAATAAATTCACACACAGATATATGATACGAGAAGAAAAGGGATCTTCATATCTCCCTCTACGAAGGAAAAAGAAACAATGAAGCTTAAATCCTTGATATATCTTATTAGTCTCTTCATATAAAGCGTGGGGGAACTTTTACCTGTATATTCTTCACTGTTATTCAATGTAATAACAATCACCATTATTTTCTTATATAATGGTATTCAACCATGGTTATAGCTAAATGTTACATTCTGTCATGTTTGTTCGTACTGATCTTCTAGCTTTGATCTAAGGTAAATTATCTTTGGCTAGGGTTTGGCTATCTTCTTATTTAATTAGTTCGACTAGGAGTCCAAATATTTTTAGCCAAATAATGTGGTGCCGTCTGTGGGGATTTTCTAGCCAAAGCCTTAGTTCCCTAAAGATCCAAACATGGTCTTAGCTCTATCTCTCATTCAATGAAGTTCACCACGTCATTACGAATGTCAACTCGCAAAACCGGTCGGTAAACCCCGAAAACCTCCAACTAACCAAGGATAAATCCTTACGCGAAACTGGAGTTACGTCTGGTTTGCACACAAAAATAGCGAGAACACGCGCTTCCTCATCCACTGACCAGCAGCTTGATCCTGCAATAGTAGCTCCCCGAGGGGCAGAGGGCGAGACCAAGGCCGTGCTAGAGGCCGAGGTAGGAGTAGAGCTCAGCCCCGACCAGCAGCACCAACAGAACCTCAGGTTGATTTTGAAGATGAGGTTCCGACCCCAGCAGTTTCGGTTGGCCCACCTCAGGTCCTAGAGGGGTTTATTTCCACCCCAGTTCTTCAAGATGCTCTGGTCCGCCTAGTGGGCCTTATGGAGATTGTCCCCGGGCAGGATTACTTCCTGTAGCACCAGCCATCTCTCAGGCTGGATGAGGAGCCTAGACTCCTGCTACTCGCACTCCGGAGCATGTAGTTCCCCAGATTCAGACTCCAGCGGTTCAGCCAGTTAGTGCAATTCAGTCGGGTGTAGTAGCTCAGACCAGCGATGGAGCAACTATGTTTATCAATGCCTTGTAGAGGTTGGATATGTTCATCAAGCTCTTCACTACTACTTTTAGTGGTGCATCTTCTGAGGATCCCCGGGATTATCTAGACAGTTGTCATGAAGTTCTCAGGAACATGGGGATAGTTGAGACAAATGGGATCGATTTTGCTACTTCTCGCTTGTTTGGATCCGCCAAGACTTGGTGGAAGGATTTCTGTTTGGCTAGACCAGTTGGATCAACAGCCTTGACTTGGGAGCAGTTCACACAGCTATTTCTGGAGAAGTTTCTCCCTATCACACAGAGAGAAGCCTATCGGAGGCAGTTTGAGCATCTCAAGCTAGGTTCTATGACTGTTACCCAGTATGAGACCAGATTTATTGACCTAGCTCGGCATGATTTTGTCATACTTCCTGCCGAGAGAGAGAAGGTAGGGAGGTTTATTGATGGTCTTATTCAACCGATTCATCTTCAGATGGCTAGGGAGACTGGGAGTGAGATATCTTTCCAGGAGGCGGCCAATGTGGCCAGGAGAGTGGAGATGGTTCGGTCACAATAAAGTGGTCATGGGTCGGATAAGAGGCCCTGTCATTCAGGACAATTCAGTGGTACCTCGTCTGGAAGTAGGGATTCGTGTGGTAGAGGCCATCTTCCTAGGACTTTTCAGTCAGCACTTCAAGTTTTTCACGGCGCTTCAGGTGGCTGTGGTCCTCAGATGCAGTATTCTGATTAGCCGTCCTACAGGCACCACCAGTCCCTATTAGTGCACCACTGCTTCAGAGTTTCCAGGGATCATCAGCCCCAGCAGCCGAGGTCTTATTTTACTTGTGGTGATATAAGGCACATTGCTAGGTATTGCCCTCAAGCACCGAGTAGCTCTCAGCATTAGGGTTCCCGTGCCATAGTTCAGGCACCGAGTTTTCCACAGCCCACCCAGACAGCTAGAGGTGGGGCTAGATGTGCTAGAGGTGGAGGTAAAGGTATTAGAGGTGGAGCTCACGCTACTAGAGGTGGAGGCCAGCCAGTGATAGGTCGTCCCAGAGATGTAGTTTAGGGCGGTGGGGCCCAGACCCGATGTTATGCTCTTCCAGCCAGGCCAGAGGTTGAGGCTTCCAATGCAGTTATCACTGGTGCGGTTCTAGTTTGTAATAGAGATGGTTTAGTGTTATTTGATCCAGAGTGTATATACTCGTATGTGCCATATTATTTTGCACCGTATATGGTTATCCCTAGTGATATTTTGGGTGATCATGTTTATGTATCTACACCGATGGCTGACTCTATTATGATATATTGAGTCCATTGTTCTTGTATAATTGTGATTGGGGGCCTTGAGACTCGTGTAGATTTGCTGCTTCTGGACATGGTCGATTTCGATGTCATATTGGGGATGGACTGGTTATCACCTTACAACTCTATCTTGGACAGTCATGCCAAGATTGTGACCTTAGCCTTTCCAGGTCTACCTCGTTTAGAGTGGAGAGAGACTTATGGTCATTCTACCCGTAGTGTTATCTCATGTGTGAAGGATCGACATATGGTCGAGAAGGGGTGTTTGGCCTATTTGTCATATGTTCGTGATTCTAGTGCTGAGGTTTCATCTATTTATTTTGTGAATATTATTCGTGAGTTTCCTGAGGTTTTCCCTTCAGACCTGCCGGGTATGCCACCCGACAGGGATATTGACTATTGCATTGATTTGGCTCCAGGCACTCAGCCCATTTCTATCCCGTCGTATCGTATGACCCCGCCTGAGTTGAATGAGTTGAAGGAGCAGTTTCAAGACTTACTTGAGAAGGGTTTCATTAGGCGAGTGTTTCGCCTTGGGGTGCGTCGGTTTTGTTTGTTAAGAAGAATGACGGATCAATGAGAATATGTATTGATTACCAATAATTGAACAAGGTTACAATTAAGAATAAGTATCCATTGTCGAGGATTAATGACTTGTTTGATCAGCTTCAGGGTGCCAAGGTATTTTCGAAGATTGACTTGAGATGTGGCTACCATGAGTTGGGGATTAGGGCATCTGATGTCCCTAAGTCAGCTTTTCGCACTCGGTGTGGGCATTACGAGTTCTTGGTGATGTCATTTGGGTTGACAATTGGCCCAACAACTTTTATGGATTTGACGAACCGAATATTCAGACCTTATTTGGATTCGTTCATGATAGTCTTCATTGATGATATTTGGATATATTCCCACGGCCGGGAAGAACACGAGCATTATCTTAGAGTGGTTCTTCAGACGTTGAGGGATAGTGAGTTATATGCTAAGTTCTAGAAGTGTGAATTTTTGGTTGAGTTCAGTTGCATTCTTGGGTCATGTTGTATCAACAAAGGGTATTCAGGTTGATCCAAAGACAATTGAGGAAGTCAAGAATTTTCCTAGACCCGCATTAGCTATAGAAATTCGGAGTTTCTTGGGATTGGCAAGCTACTATCGTCGGTTAATGGAGGGGTTTTCATCTATCGCAGCCCCGATGACCAGGTTGACCTAGAAGGGTACCCAGTTCAGATGGTCGGATGAGTGTGGAGCTTTTAGAGGCTCAAGAAAGCCTGACTAAGGCACCGGTGTTGGTTTTGCCCACAGATTCAGGGCCTTATACAATTTATTGTGATGCATCTCGTATTGGACTTGATGCAATATGGATGCAGTATGGCAAGGAATGGCCTATGCTTTGTGGCAGTTGAAGATTCATGAGAAAAATTATACGGTTCATGATTTAAAGTTGGTAGCCATTGTTCACGCGTTGAAGATTTGGAGGCATTATCTGTATGGTGTGGTATGTAAGGTGTTCACGTATCACAAGAATCTTCAGTATTTGTGTAAGCAAAAGGAGTTGAATTTGAGGCATGAGAGGTGGTTGGAGTTATTGAAGGATTATGATATCACCATCTTATATCATTCGGGAAAGGCCAATGTGGTGGTCGGTGCATTGAGTAGGAAGTCAGCCAATGTGGACAGTCTTGCTTATATTTCGGTCGGTGAGAGATCGCTTGCTTTGGATGTTCAGGCTTTGGCCAATCAGTTCGTGAGGTTGGATGTTTCTGAGCCCAGCCGTGTGTTAGCTTGCACCGTTGCTCGTTCTTCATTATTGGAGCGCATCCGTGATCGACAGTATATTGATCCCTATTTGTGTGTCCCTAGAGATACGATGAAGCACGGAGGTGCCAAGCAAGTTACCTTAGGTGATGATGGAGTTTTGATATTGTAGGGCCGAGTTTGTATCACTAATATGAAAATTTTCTGTCGTAAAGATGGTTTCATAAAAATGCCTTATTTATATTCTTGAACAATTTTACTCTCATAGATTATTTTTTAACATGTCTACAACAATGTAACTATAGTAGTATGTCTTCGTTATTGTGTAAGCATACATATATACGGAGAGATTTTAAAAAGAATACAGATGCTTTTGGGTTATCTAAAATGATGGTTAAAGAAGAAAGAGAAGCTAAGGTAGTGGATGTGGCAGTGATAGAGTTCAGTATGCAAGAGATTATAATGACAAATGGCGATGAATAAAATTTGAATGCAAAGTACCCTGTTAACAATTTTTTGGAGACACTTCGTGCAAGGTCAGTGTGTACAATTAATGGTGTATTATGTATCCATTTGATGAAGAGATCTATCATATAAATCTTGTAATGACCGCCATATATTTGACGGAAAATTTCTATTAATAAAACTCAGCAGAAAGAAAAATTCCTATATAGCAAACCGCAATATAATTCAGGCGGAAAAAATCCACCATATACTTTATAAATATTCCTTGATTTTTATTTAAACTTGATCGACAGCCTTGACTTGGGAGCAGTTCACACAGCTATTTCTGGAGAAGTTTCTCCCTCTCACTCAAAGAGAGGCCTATCGGAGGCAGTTTGAGCATCTCCAGCAGGGTTCTATGACTGTTACCCAGTATGAGACCAGATTCATTGACCTAGCTCGGCATGATTTTCTCATACTTCCTGTCTCGAGAGAGAAGGTGAGGAGGTTTATTGATGGTCTTATTCAACCAATTCGTCTTCAGATGGCTAGGGAGACTGGGAGTGAGATATCTTTCTAGGAGGCGGCCAATTTGGCCAGGAGAGTGGAGATGGTTCTGTCACAATAAAGTGGTCATGGGTCGGATAAGAGTCCCCGTCATTCAGGCCAATTCAGTGGTACCTCGTCTGGAGGTAGGGATTCGTGTGGTAGAGGCCATCTTCTTAGGACTTTTCAGTCAGCACTTCAAGTTTTTCACGGTGCTTCAGGTTTCTGTGGTCCTCACATGCAGTATTCTGATTAGCAGTCCTACAGGCACCACCAGTTCCTATCAGTGCACCACTGCTTCAGAGTTTCTAGGGTCATCAGCCCCAGAAGCCGAGGTCTTCTTTTACTTGTGGTGATATAAGGCACATTGCTAGGTATTGCCCTCAAGCACCGAGTAGCTCTCAGCATTAGGGTTCCCGTGCCATGGTTCAGGCACCGAGTTTTCCACAGCCCACCCAGCCAGCTAGAGGTGGGGGTAGATGTGCTAGAGGTGGAGGTAAAGGTATTAGAGGTGGAGCTCACACTGCTAGAGGTGGAGGCAAGCCAGTGACAGGTCGTCCCAGAGATGTAGTTTAGGGCGGTGGGGCCCAGCCCCGATGTTATGCTCTTTCAGCCAGGCCAGAGGTTGAGGCTTCCAATGCAGTTATCACAGGTGCGGTTCTAGTTTTTGATTGAGATGGTTTAGTGCTATTTGATCCAGGGTGTATATACTCGTATGTGCCATATTATTTTGCACCGTATATGGTTATCCCTAGTGATTTTTTAGGTGATCCTGTTTATGTGTCTACACCGATGGGTGACTCTATTATGGTATATCGAGTCCATTGTTCTTGTATAATTTTGATTGCGGCCTTGAGGCTCGTCTAGATTTGTTGCTTTTGGACATGGTCGATTTCGATGTCATATTGGGGATGGACTGGTTATCACCTTACCACTCTATCTTGGACTGTCATGCCATAGCCTTTCCAGGTCTACCTCGTTTAGAGTAGAGAGAGACTTATGGTCATTCTACCCGAAATGTTATCTCATGTGTGAAGGATCGACATATGGTCGAGAAGGGGTGTTTGGCCTATTTGTCATATGTTCGTGATTCTAGTGCTGAGGTTTCTTCTATTTATTTTGTGAATATTATTCGTGAGTTTCCTGAGTTTTTCCCTTCAGACCTGCCGGGTATGCCACCCGACAGGGATATTGATTATTGCATTGATTTGTCTCCAGGCACTCAGCCCATTTTTATCCCGTCGTATCGTATGACCCCGCCTGAGTTGAATGAGTTGAAGGAGCAGTTTCAAGACTTACTTGAGAAGGGTTTCATTAGGCCGAGTGTTTCGCATTGGGGTGCGTCAGTTTTATTTGTTAAGAAGAATGACGGATCAATGAGAATGTGTATTCATTACCAATAATTGAACAAGGTTACAATTAAGAATAAGTATCCATTGTCGAGGATTAACGATTTGTTTGATCAGCTTTAGGGTGCCAAGGTATTTTCGAAGATTTACTTGAGATGTGGCTACCATGAGTTATGGATTAGGGCATCTGATGTCCCTAAGTCAGCTTTTCGCACTCGGTGTGGGCATTACGAGTTCTTGTTGATGTCATTTGGGTTGACAATTGGCCCAACAACTTTTATGGATTTGACAAACCGAGTATTCAGACCTTATTTAGATTCGTTCGTGATAGTCTTCTTTGATGATATTTGGATATATTCCCACGGCCAGGAAGAACACGAGCAACATCTTAGAGTGGTTCTTCAGACATTGAGGGATAGTGAGTTATATGCTAAGTTCTCGAAGTGTGAGTTCTGGTTGAGTTCAGTTGCATTCTTGGGTCATGTTGTATCAGCAAAGGGTATTCACGTTGATCCAAAGACAATTGAGGAAGTCAAGAATTTTCCTAGACCCGCATTAGCTATAGAAATTCGGAGTTTCTTGGGATTGGCAAGCTACTATCGTCGGTTAATGGAGGGGTTTTCATCTATCGCAGCCCCGATGACCAGGTTGACCTAGAAGGGTACCCAGTTCAGATGGTCAGATGAGTGTGGAGCTTTTAGAGGCTCAAGAAAGCCTGACTAAGGCACCGGTGTTGGTTTTGCCCACAGATTCAGGGCCTTATACAATTTATTGTGATGCATCTCGTATTGGACTTGATGCAATATTGATGCAGTATGGCAAGGAATGGCCTATGCTTTGTGGAAGTTGAAGATTCATGAGAAAAACTATCCGGTTCATGATTTAAAGTTGGCAACCATTGTTCACGCGTTGAAGATTTGGAGGCATTATCTGTATGGTGTGGTATGTAAGGTGTTCACGTATCACAAGAATTTTCAGTATTTGTTTAAGCAAAAGGAGTTGAATTTGAGGCATGAGAGGTGGTTGGAGTTATTGAAGGATTATGATATCACCATCTTATATCATTCGGGAAAGGCCAATGTGGTGGTCGGTGCATTGAGTAGGAAGTCAGCCAATGTGGGCAGTCTTGCTTATATTTCGGTCGGTGACAGATCGCTTGCTTTGGATGTTCAGGCTTTGGCTAATTAGTTCGTGAGGTTGGATGTTTCTGAGCCAGCCGTGTGTGAGCTTGCACCGTTGCTCGTTCTTCATTATTGGAGCGCATCCGTGATCGATAGTATAATGATCCCCATTTGTGTGTCCTTAGAGATACGGTGAAGCACGGAGGTGCCAAGCAAGTTACCTTAGGTGATGATGGAGTTTTGATATTATAGGGCCGAGTTTGTATCACTAATATGAAAATTTTCTGTCGTAAAGATGGTTTCATAAAAATGCCTTATTTATATTCTTGAACAATTTTACTCTCATAGATTATTTTTTAACATGTCTACAACAATGTAACTATAGTAGTATGTCTTCGTTATTGTGTAAGCATACATATATACGGAGAGATTTTAAAAAGAATACAGATGCTTTTGGGTTATCTAAAATGATGGTTAAAGAAGAAAGAGAAGCTAAGGTAGTGGATGTGGCAGTGATAGAGTTCAGTATGCAAGAGATTATAATGACAAATGGCGATGAATAAAATTTGAATGCAAAGTACCCTGTTAACAATTTTTTGGAGACACTTCGTGCAAGGTTAGTGTGTACAATTAATGGTGTATTATGTATCCATTTGATGAAGAGATCTATCATATAAATCTTGTAATGACCGCCATATATTTGACGGAAAATTTCTATTAATAAAACTCAGCAGAAAGAAAAATTCCTATATAGCAAACCGCAATAAAATTCAGGCGGAAAAAATCCACCATATACTTTATAAATATTCCTTGATTTTTATTTAAACTTAATTTTTATTTAAATTTGATCGACAACCTTGACTTGGGAGCAGTTCACACAGCTATTCTGGAGAAGTTTCTCCCTCTCACTCAGAGAGGAGACCTATCGAGGCAGTTTGAGCATCTCCAGTAGGGTTCTATGACTGTTACCCAGTATGAGACCAGATTCATTGACCTAGCTTGGCATGCTTTTGTCATACTTCCTGTCGAGAGAGAGAAGGTGAGGAGATTTATTGATGGTCTTATTCAACCGCTTCGTCTTCAGATGGCTAGGGAGACTGGGAGTGAGATATCTTTCCAGGAGGCGGCCAATTTGGCCAGGAGAGTGGAGATGGTTCTGTCACAATAAAGTGGTAATTGGTCGGATAAGAGGCCCCGTCATTCAGGCCAATTCAGTGGTACCTCGTCTGGAGGTAGGGATTCGTGTGGTAGAGGCCATCTTCCAGGACTTTTCAGTCAGCACTTCAAGTTTTTCACGGTGCTTCATGTGTATGTGGTCCTCAGATGCAGTATTCTGATTAGCTGTCCTACAGGCACCACCAGTTCCTATCAGTGCACCACTGCTTCAGAGTTTCTAGGGTCATCAGCCCCAGCAGCCGAGTCTTATTTTACTTGTGGTAATATATGGCACATTGCTAGGTATTGCCCTTAAGCACCGAGTAGCTCTTAGCATTAGGGTTCCCGTGCCATGGTTCAGGCACCGAGTTTTCCACAGCCCACCTAGCCAGCTAGAGGTGGGGGTAGATGTGCTAGAGGTGGAGGTAAAGGTATTAGAGGTGGAGCTCACGCTTCTAGAGGTGGAGGCAAGCCAGTGACAGGTCATCCCAGAGATGTAGTTTAGGGCGGTGGGGCCCAACCCCGATGTTATGCTCTTCCAGCCAGGCCAGAGGTTTAGGCTTCCAATGCAGTTATCACAGTCTAGTTTGTGATTGACATGGTTTAGTGTTATTTGATCCAGGGTGTATATACTCGTATGTGCCATATTATTTTGCACCGTATATGGTTATCCCTAGTGATTTTTTGGGTGATCCTATTTATGAGTCTACACCGATGGGTGACTCTATTATGGTATATCAAGTCCATTGTTCTTGTATAATTTCGATTGGGGGCCTTGAGGCTCGTCTAGATTTGTTGCTTCTGGACATGGTCGATTTCGATGTCATATTGGGGATGGACTGGTTATCACCTTACCACTCTATCTTGGACTGTCATGCCAAGATTGTGACCTTAGCCTTTCCAGGTCTACCTCGTTTTATAGTGGAGAGAGACTTATGGTCATTCTACCCGTAGTGTTATCTCATGTGTGAAGGATCGACATATGGTCGAGAAGGGGTGTTTGGCCTATTTGTCATATGTTCGTGATTCTAGTGCTGAGGTTTCTTCTATTTATTTTGTGAATATTATTCGTGAGTTTCCTGAGGTTTTCCCTTCAGACCTGCCGGGTATGCCACCCGACAGGGATATTGGCTATTGCATTGATTTGGCTCCAGGCACTCAGCCTATTTCTATCCCGTCGTATCGTATGACCCCGCCTGAGTTGAATGAGTTGAAGGAGCAGTTGCAAGACTTACTTGAGAAGGGTTTCATTAGGCCGAGTGTTTCGCCTTGGGGTGCGTCGGTTTTGTTTGTTAAGAAAAATGACGGATCAATGAGAATGTGTATTGATTACCAATAATTGAACAAGGTTACAATTAAGAATAAGTATCCATTGTCGAGGATTAATGATTTGTTTGATCAGCTTCAGGGTGCCAATGTATTTTCAAAGATTTACTTGAGATGTGGCTACCATGAGTTGGGGATTAGGGCATCTGATGTCCCTAAGTCAGCTTTTCGCACTCGGTGTGGGCATTACGAGTTCTTGGTGATGTCATTTGGGTTGACAATTGGCCCAACAGCTTTTATGGATTTGACGAACCGAGTTCAGACCTTATTTGGATTCGTTCGTGATAGTCTTCATTGATGATATTTGGATATATTCCCACGGCCGGGAAGAACATGAGCAACATCTTAGAGTGGTTCTTCAGACATTGAAGGATAGTGAGTTATATGCTAAGTTCTCAAAGTGTGAGTTCTGGTTGAGTTCAGTTGCATTCTTGGGTCATGTTGTATCAGCAAAGGGTATTCAGGTTGATCCAAAGACAATTGAGGAAGTCAAGAATTGGCTTAGACCAGCATCAGCTATAGAAATTCGGAGTTTCTTGGGATTGGCAAGCTACTATCGTCGGTTAATGGAGGGGTTTTCATCTATCGCAGCCCCGATGACCAGGTTGACCTAGAAGGGTACCCAGTTCAGATGGTCGAATGAGTGTGGAGCTTTTAGAGGCTCAAGAAAGCCTGACTAAGGCACCGGTGTTGGTTTTGCCCACAGATTCAGGGCCTTATACAATTTATTGTGATGCATCTCGTATTGGACTTGATGCAATATGGATGCAGTATGGCAAGGAATGGCCTATGCTTTGTGGCAGTTGAAGATTCATGAGAAAAATTATACGGTTCATGATTTAAAGTTGGTAGCCATTGTTCACGCGTTGAAGATTTGGAGGCATTATCTGTATGGTGTGGCATGTAAGGTGTTCACGTATCACAAGAATCTTCAGTATTTGTTCAAGCAAAAGGAGTTGAATTTGAGGCATGGGAGGTGGTTGGAGTTATTGAAGGATTATGATATCACCTTCTTATATCATCCGAGAAAGGACAATATGGAGGCCGGTGCTTTGAGTAGGAAGTAAGCCAATGTGGACAGTCTTGCTTATATTTCGGTCGGTGAGAGATCGCTTGCTTTGGATGTTCAGGCTTTGGCCAATCAGTTCGTGAGGTCGGATTTTTCTTAGCCCAGCCGTGTGTTAGCTTGCACCGTCTCTCATTCTTCATTATTGGAGCGCATCCGTGATCGACAGTATAATGATCCGCATTTGTGTGTCCTTAGAGACACGGTGCAGCACGGAGGTGCCAAGCAAGTTACCTTAGGTGATGATGGAGTTTTGATATTTTAGGGTCGAGTTTGTATCACTAATATGGATGGGCTTCGATAGTCTATTTTATAGAGGCCCATAGTTTTCGGTACTCTATTCATCCGGGTACCGCTAAGATGTTCCAGGGTTTACTGTATCATTATTGGCGGAGGAAAATTATGAAGGATATCGTTGTGTGTGAGACTCGATTGTTGGGTACAGATCTAGCTCAAGAGGCCCTGGACAAGGTCAGGATAATTCAAGATAGGCTTTGTACAACTCACTCTAGGCAAAAGAGTTATGTTGACTGTAAGGTTCGTGATTTGGCATTTATGGTCGGTGAATGGGTGTTTCTTTGAGTGTCGCCTATGAATGGCGTAATGAGATTTGGGAAGAAGAACAAGCTTAGCCCTTTGTTCATTGGCCCGTTTGAGATTCTTGATCGAGTGGGAGAGGTGGCTTATAGACTTGCGTTGCCGTCGAGATTGTCAGCCGTGCATCTAGTGTTTCATGTTTTCATGCTTCGGAAAAATCACGGCGATCCATCCGACGCGTTAATTTCAGCACTGTATATTTGGACAGGGACTTGTCTTATGAGGAGGAGCCGGTAGCTATTCTGGATCGGCAGGTTCGTCAGTTGAGATCGAAGAGTTTTCCTTCTGTTCGTGTTTGTGATCCATATCGCCATGGTAAAACAACATACCCATATAGTTGGCAAAAAATAGCCTTAGTTATAGATATTGGCATCAAATAGCCAATGAATGTATATCACAATAATAAAATGTATATCACGACCTCCTCCTCCTTTTCCTCCTCCTCCTCCTCCTCCTCCTCCTCCTCCTCCTCCTCCTCCTCCTCCTCCTCCTCCTCCTTCTTCTTCTTCTTCTTCTTCTCCTATATCAACATGTATACTAAAATTTTATTTTCATTATTTATATATAAATAATATTATGCTTTGTATATCAGTAATATAAAATTACATTTGTAGTTTTTTCTTCTTTTATATCAATATATATCACAATAAAAAATATTGTATTATTTGTATGTCACAGTGTATAGCACATCAGACATGTATATACCAAAATAGCTATCGTATCAAAAATTAATTTTTTTGTATACCAAAATATTATTATTCTCACAATTATATTTATTATTTTACATTTTTAAAACTTGCTTAAACATGCTATATAAAAGTTTATTTTTCTTTTTTGATCAATAATTAATAATTATATTATTTGTATATCACACTGTATAACATAATAATAACGTGTATATAAAAACAATGTCTAAATTTTATTTTCCTTCTTTGTATAACACATTTTAGATTGAAAATTCAAGTTCAAAATGACTCCACATGTGTATCCCCTATAGTAACCCGTGTATATCTCTATGTATATCACTTATATCTCATGTATATTATGTGTATCTGTTTATATTCATAAAAATTTATGTTATATATATGATATATAATGTGATATACAAGGGCGTCCATAAATAAATTTGATTGTATACACGATATACAAAGTGATATACACAAATTTCTTTAAAACCTTGTGTGTGATATACAAATACGTACACGATAGACAATGTGATATAAACATGTCGTAGTTGGATTTTTAGGTCTGATTTTTTACCTGAAACCAATCTAAATCACTTCTAATCTTGCTCAAATTTTGTATGTAGTCTCGTTTAGGTATTTTCAACCAATTTCAATCACACTCACTCATTCAATCCAACCAAAAAAGGGAAGAGAGAAGAAAACAAAGTTGAAACATATTTTTTCTTTCTTAGTTTTTGCTAATCTAACTCAAATTTTATATACAGCCTCATTTAGGTATTTTCAACCAATTTCAATCACACCAAATCATTTACTCCAGCCAAAAAAAAAAGAGAGAGAGAATAAAAACAAAGTTGAAATATATTTTTTCTCTCTCAATTTTTGCTTATAATTTTCTCTCAATTGCTTATAATTTTCTCTGATGTGAGATCAACCTTACCTTTCCATCCACTAATTTTTTATATAATTTGCAAGAATTTTTTCTAAACTATGAGAGCAAAAGAGAAGAGACAGAATAATAAATACAAGGAGAGAAAGAGGGAAGGAAGCCAAAATAAGCGTGTAATTTGTTTTGAGAGAGAATATAAAATAAAGTTCTTTTTTTTTAAAGATTTGGCTATTTAATGCCAATTGTTTGCTTCTATCTCTGCCAAACTTAATATAAGACTAAAAAATTACCAATTTATGTTATTTGTTGGTATAAGATGCCAATTTTTTTTATTTTTTTATTTAAAAAAACAGGACTTCCCAGTGGAATTTAAATTTGATAAGGCCTAATATAAATACCGAACATCAAATAAAAAATTTATAAAATAACTAACTCATTCATCTAATTCTATATCAAGTAAATAATTTGAATTTCTTATCCCGTAGCAAACTCTTTAATGAATAAAAAAACAAAACAAAAGAAAACAACAAATGAAGTAGTGGACCCCGATCCATATAATGTTTGCTTTTGGTACATGACTGTACCAAGTACATAAATGGGCCTATTGGGCCAGACCGCCAGACATAACCATCCCAACAACTATAGTAGAGTTCGTACTACTGAAAATAGCACATCAGTTCGTAATTATTACTCTTGAATATGAGGTTCACCAATGCCACGTTTCGAATTATAATTGAAGCACCAATTATTTTTTACTTTAATTTTAAACTTGACAATGAGACTTTAAAAGATGATTCTTTCTCCACTACTTTTTTTAAATTAAAATGATAAGTTTTTTCCTTGAAATTTCATTCTTAAAATAAATAAGAACCTTGCGTAACTGGTAAAGTTGTTGCTATGTGATTAAGATATCACGTGTACGAGTCATAGAAATATCCTCTTATAAAAATGTATGGTATAGTTACGTATAATAGACTCTTATAATCATGTCCTTCCTCGGATCCCGCGCATAACGGGAGCTTAATGTACTATATTGTCCTTTTTTCATTCTAAAGATCCAAATAATTTTATAGGTTTATAAATAACAGATATACTGAAATGGTTAAAATTCGTTAAATTTTAATTATAGGTCTCGAATTTAAATTCGAATAATATATATAAATATTTTTTAAAAGGTGTGTCTTACCTCCTCCGATAAGCCTATCCAATACAAATCCGAATTGTACTTCATATGCCAATCATTAAAAAGAAAAAAGAGTGTTGGTTCCTTTTTCTTCACTCTGCAAGCATTAAAGATCAAGAAATTGAAATAAATAAAAAATGTATAAAATAGTTAAGATGCGCGTTCAATAACAATAATATATTCATTGTAATTTTTGAGCAAATTAATTAAAAAATCGTAAAAAAGGACGGGTTAATTTTTTAAAGCGAATAAATATAGCATCAATATTCATCGTCCTCTAGCTATGAAAATTACATAATTGATCGTGCAAGTCAATTCGATCTTACATAATTGCGTATTGAAGAAAAGGTGGGCGTTTCCTAAGCCTAACCCAGCCACGGAATCGTGGGAAAGTGATACCATATATTATGTATAAAAATTATATAAATTTTATTTATTTCTTTGGTTATTTTATATAAATATTTTTTATACGGATTAAAAGTGATAATATCCAAGAATCGTCTTGTCGGCACCACACTACCACCTAAAATTACCATTAAAATAGCATGGTCTACCTAGTTTTCGGAATGGTCATTCAAAAATAGCCAGCGTTTATCATGTCATTGAAAAATAACCACGATTTTGCTGCAACAGAGACCGGTCTAGCATAATATACCGGAGTTCGGTGCACCTGTATATGAACTTCCAGTATATTGTGCTGGATCAATATACTTTGCTGGCTCCGGTATAATATACTAGAAATTGGAGCACCGGTGCTCCAAACTCTAGTATATTATGTTGGATGTGTATATTAGATTGGAGTTCCAGTATAATATATTGGAAATCCAATATATTATGCTGGAGTAATTTTTCAAATTTTGAACATATTTTCGTTCAAATTTATCTTTACATAAAAGTGATTAAATTTCAAAACTGCAACATAACCACTTAAAAATCTAATTATTTTTTGAATTTCCCCCTTTTGTCGAAGTGCATCGGCCCACCATTTTTGAACATTATCACGAGTACTTTGATTCCATAGGAAGTGCCTTGCCGTCGATGTCGGTGGAGCTACAATATTAGCTATGTGTTTGAATGAACATATAGTAATTTTGTTTGAAATTTTTAATGGGATCATGTAATGCGAACTTAAATTAGTTGGAGCCTAAAAATATTAAACATGAGATGAAGAATTTAATCGATAAAATTATTTCTGTATGATACGAGTTTGAACCATAGAAATAGTAATCAATATTTATATTAAAACAAATTATCTACATTATATTTTTTAAGGTATACTCTTTCTCTAAACCTTATATAAACACATAACGCTTTGCGTACCGGGATGCCTGCCCAGACGAAAAACTTAAAAATTAACATGGTCATCAAATCCTTTGATTTTGACATCATATGATCACTTTAAAAGATATACCATCAAGTACAAAAACGGTGCTTTGGGTATAAGAAAGAACAAATACAGCATCAGAACATCATTAAGTAATGAAATGGTACATAATCATTTTTGATATTAATATTTTTAACAGTACAATAAATTCAAAAATACTAGTACTAAGAATCTTAAAAATTGAACTCATTAAATTTATATTTGAAATTCGCTACTAATTAAAGAAATATACGTACATCAACCCACATTACTTATGTTACTTTCTGCATCAAATGTAGCTTTCTCTCAAGGAACACATATAGTTGACGTTGCTCTAAGCATCAACTGTAGCTTTCACTTACTCCTCCTCAATTTTCTCCACATACACAAGCATTTTGTTTTTTCCCTCCTTGACATTCCTAACCCACCCAACCTTATGTAACTATCCATTCACAAAAAAAAAAAAAAAAACCTATATATTAATTGCATTTTTTTTACCCCTCATGCTGCCCGAGTTGGTTGAGCAGGAAACTTCCCGAATGGAAGAACTAGGGTTCAAAATCTATTTGTATACCTTCTCGATCGAGTCTGTTGTACAAGGGTTGTCTAGTGAGATTCATCCTCCTATGTGGTTTACAGGCTATTACAAAGCCTGTGCACACTTGAAGGAACGCCTGCAGGTTTTTTAACCATCAATTTACTAGAAAAATTAATTAGAGATAGTTTTCTTAACAAGTGAGACTAATAACCTAAAAAATAGAGCAGATAACTTATTACAACAAATTAAAATATATTGATAGAGTAAGAATAAATACGTTGGCATCGTATATAAGTTAAATCCTATAAAAAACTAACACATAAAAGAATGGAGGATGTGGTCCTCAAACATCCCTCTCTAGCTTTTGATCATCTTTCCTTTAAAATTCCCACTTCCTCACTTATTAGCCTATATCTTTCTAACTCCTTTCTTCTTATTTTCTTCACAATTTCCTCCATTAATTCTTCTTCTCTTGATCAACTTTTTAAATGGAAGCAGCTGATAATAATGACTTATTCATTTTTGCCACTGATAATGATGACAAGAAGAAGAGAAACCCTAGTTATAATAATAACAATGAAAAGATCAAAGGATCAAGTACTACAATGAGGTGTTGTCAAGCTGATAAGTGTACTGTTGATTTAAGTGATGCCAAACAGTACCATAAGAGGCATAAAGTCTGTGAATTCCATGCAAAGGCTCAAGCCGTCGTCGTCGCCGGATTCCGGCAACGGTTTTGTCAACAATGCAGCCGGTTTCACTTCTTACTCTTACCTTTATTTTTTTCACAGTCGTAGTTCCTTTTTAATTTTATTTTATATTATATACTTGAAGACGAAAAGCTTTGAACAACGGTAAAATTATATATCTCTTTGTAATCTGATGTTTGCGTTAGGATAGATTGCCTTCGTTGTACTGGGAAGGGACCAGAATTTTACGCAACTAGGGCATTACTATTCTGCTCAATTGGTGCCCACTAAAGAATTTAATATTCAAAGGCCAAAGAACACACATATACATATATAAAGTTTTTGTCGAAATCATCACAGTTTGAAACCGATACGAGTTGTTAATATAGTTTGATTATGTGATTTTATTCTTCTATTTCTAAATTTTAAAGAGCTTAATCTATATGCATCGAAATTAGCGTAATTTGTATTAATCTTATAGTCTAAAATACTCTATTATTTAAGCTTTATTTAAAATGATCATATATATATATATATATATATATATATATATATATATATACACTACAGTATATATTTTACTTGTATTAAAATCAGATCTGACCTAGCTAGTATTACTGCCGTTAAGACGATCTTCACACGTGAGTTCAAATCTCATTTGTGATATTTTACTATGCTAGATTGAGTTCAAATCTCCTTCCCGTAAAATATTATAGGGCAACCCGATATACAAGACATCCTGTGTTCATGTAGGATCCGAAAAGGGTCGCAACCCAAAAATGCAAGAAATGTGATGTAAACAGAAACCATCCGCTACAGAGATTAGTTTTAGTTTATAGTTCAATTTATATCCATGGAAAGTTTTTCTCTTTTCCACCTATACAGTAAGAGTATATAAATAGCAAAAAATTGTACCATCACTTTAAGATGGCCTGCAATAATATAGGTAGCTGTGTATCGTAAGTATAATTTGGTAAACTAGGTAGTAAAGTAAGATAATCTGTTATAGTATGTTCTATAGCATGTTAAAATGCACTGATCGAAAAATTATATTATATTGATAAGTCAAATCTTTTATTTATGTATATATACTATATCTTGAATCCCCTTGCCTTTTTCATATTTTACTTCTTTACAGTTTGACTTCTTTGGTAAAACTCCTAGCTCTACAATTGCTGATAGCCCAAAATTAAATTATAGCATATATGTGTTAAATCCGTTCATACAAGTCAATACCCTTGTCGAAGGGAAGTCAATTGACACCCTTTCGCAGGAAAATTACAATCTATAAATAGGTCAAAATCTTGCATTCTTCATATCTTTACCCTAAATATTTTGACTTCCGTTCGTGAATATTCTAGCTCCACCGTTGATAATATAAAATTAAGTTATAGCATAGTCGTTAGTGTATGTGAGTTAAATCTGTTCATACTCGGAAGCTTCTCACATAAAATATGTCTGAGTTTGACGATCTAGTTACATTCACATAATATGGGTACTCTTGATATTGGGAGTGAAGCTATAATAGATGGATCAAATCCACTTTTTGGTGGCTCAACTTGTGACACAGTACTTGTAACCAAGTTCGACGCCGAGCCAAATGTAGCTCGGCGTCCAGCTTGGCGACATCGTCTAATGACACATCTAATGTACATATGGAGAATAGTAACGAGGAAAACAACTATGGATAATGAAATTATGGCGCTAAGCATAAATAGTTTTGCTGTTGATATCATATTTGTTTTTGTGGTGATGAGTAAATGGATTATCATCTTCATTAAACTCCATATTGAGGCTACCGAGTTTTGAACAGGCTTGAGAATCATTCGACGATCTTTTTGAAGAAGAAGGGGTTGGTATTTTATGTTCAAGATTTAGGTTTATTAATATAAATACAAGTTTTTCTATGTATTTGGTAGTGTTAATATGTGTACGTATTGACTCTCATCTTGTTAACACCTGCAAATTTCTTTTTCTTTTCTACTTTCCATGTGAGACTTTGTTCATACACGCCTAACAACATGACGTGCAGATTTCACGAGGTGGGAGAGTTTGATGAGTCGAAAAGGAGTTGCAGGCGGCGTTTGGCTGGGCACAACGAAAGGCGAAGGAAGACTTCTTCATCATCAGATCAATGTAATTCTGAAGGTTCATCGAGTAGAAAAGCCATAATAGGGTCAGACACTCATCAGACAATAAATTTCCAAGAAAATGCTACAGCAGGTTACAAACAATTTCAGCTTGGATGAAAAAAACAGAGGCAAAAAATGGATAATATATGCTTGCTCTTGCTCTCTCTCTTCTGTCAGTCTCTATAATATGACTTTTAAGATCATAAAGTTTGAAGCCTTGAAGATATTATTAAATCCAAGATCCCGAATGGTAGTTAAACACCCTCTTTACCTCCATAAGGTAGGGGCCAGATTTTGTTATGTGAGATTACATTGAGTATGTTGTTGGATATTGTTGTAATTGCCCCGCTACATATATATGATCTACTTAAATATACCGCGAAGAAGCAAATGCTAAAAAAAGAACAAAAGATTTAAAACAAGGGAGACTTGTTATTTTTGGCCAACTTTCGACACTGCTTTTGACATTTTAAGCAGTATTGTTGCACTTTATTCCCTTAGAAAAGCAGGGATCATCAAAGTTCCATATTGGTAGTTGTAGTTTGTTGCAAAGCTATTATGTGTTCCAGACTAGTGTGTGGCTGGTATGGAAATGCCAAAAGATAACTAACCAAATAAGTGAATGAATGAATGAATTACACACTAATATAAGCTCCAATTTAACATAAGTTTAACTAACATACGTTACAATATTCTTCTGAACTCAAACTGGAGTAGCCTATATTTCCCCCCTCCTCTCTGTGTAGAATTCAAGATTTCTTGAACAACTAATAAGCAGCTCCCCAAATTTTTGAATTGATCACTACCTCATTTGAACCGGGTTGCCATTTTTATCACTACCTCATTTGGTAGGCAGCACTAGAAACTGCCGCATAAGGGCAGGCCATTGCCCTCCTTTCTTTTCTCTTAACAATCTGTAGCTTTGGTGATCTTGCCTTCGTCACTTGTTTTGAAGACCTGTGGACGCAAAGATTTAGAAGAAGAACGGGGGGTAGAGAAGAAAAAAAGCAGAAAACATCCAACATGCTAAATTTACGTACTTTTGAGGTTGAAATGGATGATCAAATTTAGGCACAGGTCTTGCATGGGGCACCAAAGTTCTCCTCAGTTGTTTCAGCGCCTTCTCTTCCTCCATCTATCCATAAATGAAATAAGAATTCAATCCAATATCATCACAACGTTACATTACATAACAAAATCAAGATGTGTGCATACCATTTTTGCAGATTCTGCCTCCTCTCTATACCTCTTATACATCATCTCTTTCTCCTTAATCTGCACAGTAACAACTTATGACCTGAGCATTGGATGCCAAGGACGAAGGCAAGTCTATGTGCACGCCTCTGTAATGGAACAGAGAATTACCTTCTTATCGAACTCAGCTCTATCATGAGCACGGTGATCTACATGCAGTTTAAAGTCTTGAACTTCAGTGAGGGGTTTACGCACTTTCTCAGGAACTGGTATTGGGTCCCTGCATTATTAATAATGAAAATATAAACCATCTTTCGACATAAACTGAGAAAACAACACTGTGGAAAACTTGTTCTTTTAGTTCTTACTCTTTCAATACTGGCTGCGCCTTAAAAATCCTCATCTTTGCTTCTTCCTCCTCCATTCTTCGCCTTTCTTCCATATGCCTCCGCATCTCCTCCTCATGCTTAGTGAGACTCTCCAATTGGAAAGGTTCCGGTCTTGTGCACTGCTTTGGTTCTGGTTTTGGTGGAATCTAGCATGACAAAACAAGGTAATGGAATAAAAAAAAAGAATAGGGAAAAGCCGGCTATCGGAATCGAACCGATGACCATCGCATTACAAATGCGATGCTCTAACCTCTGAGCTAAGCGGGCCCACATAACAGAAATCTTATATGAACGTAAAAACAGGTTTGCAGAAAGAATCCATGTTAGAGTAGATACAAGAAAAGATTGGTTTGGACATGCATACCACGGGATAGTCAGTGGTGTATGGATACGGAGTTGCTTTGCGAATTCTGGACCTCTCCTCCTCGATTTGTTTATGTAGAAGTTCGGTGAACAATCTCCTCTCCTTCTCTGCACCTCGTTCCTAAACTCCAACGAAGGCCAAGATGAGGACTGCTGGACTTAGCTAAAAAGGAAAAAACCTAGAACATAAATAAACTACATACCTCAGTGTGGAGATGAAAAGGATTCGGGGTGGTGTTTCTAGGGAGAGTAGTCTTGTCATTTTGAGGTTCAGAATTAAGGGAAAGCTGAAAATAAGGAAAGATACAATGATTAGGAAGCGAGTGTTGAACAGTAAGATAATAGGGAGTAAGAAATATGTCACTAATATGGAACCTTGTCAAATATATCAGCTACATTAGTTGGAGGCGGAATACGTTCATCTGTGGCAAAATGAAATTCCTGAGGCACTGTTACCTGCCTCTTTATGTTGCAGAACATCCCCAAATCTCCCTTACTTTCAAAAATCTACAATTTGAGGAAGTTAGCAACAAGGGGAAAACTAGAGAGCAAGAGAGTTTTCCTGTATAATCAGAAAGACAGCTGTGGTTACCTTCTTATTCAAAGGCCTTGCCTTAAAAGTGGGAACTTTTTCAAGTTCTTCCTTTTCCATTTCTTCGGAGCTTTTGATCTTTGGAGGCCGTGCTCTTAGTGATGTTTTAAGAAGAGGTGATTTTGGAGCTGTAAGATGCATCGGCTTCCATTGACTCTGTGATGAATGAATTTGTTTTATTCAGAACTTAAAGCAAATCATGTTTTTTTACTGAGTAATTACAGGAAGCACTCCCTATACCTGAGTAGATTCTATTGATGCAACTGTTGATGTTTCAGCATTTTGATTCGCCCGTGCCATAGTTTGCAAATGAAATTCCTGCAGAAGTAAAGATTAATATTGGATATCGAATTTACTCTGAATATTTTGATTTTGCTAATCTATACAATACCTTAAATTCTGGTATTTGAGGTGTACTCTTCGGTAATGCTGGTAGAGTTGGAATTTCCAATATCTGTTACCAAATAGTCAAAACAATTTGGAAGGTAAGATCAAAAGACACTATTTAAAATCAAGAAAGGAGGGAACAAATGTCTAACATAAGGGGGTACAGTACCTTTTTGTTTAATGGTCGAGCCTTAAACTTGGGAATTTTGGCCATCATTTCTTCCTCTAGCTCAGCTGAACTCTTGACTCTTGTTGGACGAACACGTTGAGCTGTTACAAATTCAGGTTCTTTAGGCCTGGTTAATATAAGCTTATGCTTCCTCTGCATAACAGCTGGATCATCATCCTGTGTAATGAAAATAATTTAGAAGAAATATAAAGGGAAAGCTAGTCAAAATTAAGCAGTACTAGAGTGATTTACATGTAAAGTAGAATTGTTCATGCGAGATAGTGACATCTCCCTGGTGCTAGATTGGAACTTTTTCATCATTTCTGCTGTTGAAATAAATGGGGCAACTGGTTCCCGAACATACATCTTAAGAGTTGTAAATAATGTTGTGTTAGATTCAGAACATCCAAAATTTGTATATATTCCAAAATGCAAAAAAAAAAAAAGAAAAGAAAGGAAAATGCTGTAATAGCGAACCTTTCTATCCTTTTTATGAGTTTTTGCAGTCGAAGAGAGTAAGGCAGAACTGCTGCTAGCAACTCCAACTCTTGTTTTGTGCGGCAGAATTTCAGGTTTGATGTTAAGAATCTACATGTTGGGTGGAAATGAGAAGCAAGGTCAAATAAAAAGTGAAATATTCTGCATGTAACATACGATATGAAAGATAAAAATCAACCTGTCTGGATTTTCCATCTTCTAGTTTCTGTCTCTTTATAGCTTGGTTTTCATGAGCAAAATTAGGTGCTTTAATGGCACTTTTCACGGTTGGTTGCCTATACAGCAAAAGAAAATGCATTATTTCGACAGCAACATGTTAGGATGGCAAAACATAAAAGGAAGATCAACGTGCTAAGATACTAAAAGCGTTAGCTTACTTCCTCGTACTAGCTGGATTACCGCTCTTCAATTGTGACTGTTGCATGTTAGCTTTTGACTTTAATGCTGATGGATTTCTAAGAATGCTGGCGATCTTTTTAGCAGTCTGTTGCTTCTTGGAATTAGTCTTCCTGTCACTCTTCAGAGATATCGTTGGTGGTTCGGGGGTACTAATTTCTGTCACAAGACATGCCGTATTAGATTCATTATCAGCCGAAGGGGGTAAAGAACTAAAAAAGCCAAATGATAACACTGCAGTATAACTGACCTTCTACATTTGACTGCTTCTGAATAGGTTCCTGGAAATTAATAAAACAAAAATGAGAAATAGAGCCTGGAGATAGCAAATAGCGCTTCTCTTTATACTCTTGTGCAGACATACCGGATTAGGAGGACTGCTATCAGATTCTTCAGTAATCGCATTTGGCGTTACCACTTCCTTACTTCCAGAAGAAGTGAGCACCGCTGCATGCTCATCAATCCCACCATTTAACCTTACCTCGTCCTTAGTTCCAGAAGGAGAGGGCTCGGTTGTAGGCCTGTTTCAGGTGAACGATCAGTAAGTTATAAAAAGTAGGAACCTGATGTCAAAATTGGCATCAAGATCATCTAAATCCGTAAAATTTAATGCAATATAAATCAGTAGACCTTGAATTATTATCCCGCACTTCCTCGTCTTTAGTAAAATCACATAGGCCCTCAAGTTGAAATGTTCTACCACTCTTCTTGATTCTTTGCGTAAAAGCTGCAAAAGCCAACACAGAAATAACCAATCAACATTTCTTCGCCAATTGCAATTCGCAATGGACAATTGCAATCCACATTGGTTGTCTATAGATGATACATGCAATTTTAACAGTCTACAGGATCTAGTGCCAATGTCCTATGGACTGCATAAATATAACTGGTCATGCTACTACTGAATTGTGTTGATACTCTCTCCTCATTCATCTCTGGTTGCATATCTAAGGTCTCAAAGTAGTAATTTTCTGTTTATATTTAGTATTTCGAAGGCAGCCGTGGGAGGGCAGTAGCATCGTGCTCACTTCTTCCACCGTGTAGGTGAAGATTTCCCACTCTCCCTATGTAGTAATGAAAACATTTAAAAACCAAATTTAAAGATTTTTAAGAAGGCTAAGAAGAAAAGTCTTGAAAAGTTCACAAGCCAAAACAGCAAAAACCAAAACTGAACCTCATTTTGCAAATTAATACAACTTAAGAATATCACTCAACTGCAGCTATAGAAACCCCCACAATTTCAATGGACATAGTTACCAATCTACAATGATGCCTAGAAGACCCCTCAAACATATTAATCATGCGAACTTGAAAATAAACAAAATTATCCCACCTATTCCCACAAATAAACTAAAACCAAATGTTTCATACGCAACTATTATGTTCACACTCACAAAAAAATTGAATTAATTTCTATTCGTATTTACTACTCTGAAGGCTACTATGGGAAGAAAAGGCCATGCCTTTTATAAAAGCATCTTCAAACTATACTTTTAAACTAACCCTAAATGGAAACTCCTCTCTGTATCATTCAAATATCGCGACAACTTCTGGAATTCAGCAAAATTGGCCCATTTTTCAAAAAATGATACAGGCATGAAGGCAAAAACAGTCACCGGTCTAAACTTTACCCTAAAAAATGTGAAACCCCAAAAATACAGTGGCGAGAAAAAATTAAAGAACCCAAATTTTAGATACGTAATTAAATTCAAGAGTAGACATACGAGAAGGGGCGTAGCTGATTGAACTCTCGAACCAAAGTTCAGCCTTCCGCATATCCTCCTCCGTCTCTCCATGCATAAAGTCGTAGAATCGTGGCGCCTCGAACTCATAATCCGGATCAATTATCAAATTCGGATCTTCCATTTTTCTTCCAGTTAATTAAACTCCGTCAGTGCAAGAAAATAGTGAGAATTAATCACTGCGCCCACGAATTTGCAGGGGAATAAGGAAATAGTGGATTGATTTCTCCGTCAGTGAAAGAGAATAATTTCTTGTTGTTTTTTGCTGTGTGTCAAAGGGAGAAAAGAATGGGGAAAAATTGGGAGTGGAGAGAGGATATACGTTGTGATTTTGGGTTCAACGGTCGAATTTTTTGAAAAAGGGGAGGAGCTATGTATAACGGCTATAAACGACTACAATTATTCAAGCAGAAGGCAATTTTATGTCCTAACAATATAATTTCTTTTACCAGAAAAAATAAAAATTCTCATTACCTGCTTTTACAAATTATTACTTTTTAATCTATTTTTCTGTAAAATTCTAGGGTTAACAACACTTTTGGTCCCTCACTTAATGGTAAATTTTTGTTTTAGTCATTGCTATATTTGACTATGCATATTTTCACCTTCTATTATTTGAATTGTGCACTTTTGCTCCCTTTGGTTGTAAATATTCACAAATTTAGCATCGCTTAATTATCATCTGTTATGAAGTTTGTATTGTTACTCCACATGTGATTGTAATGTATTCTAAAAATAGTTCAAATACAATATATTTCCTACGTAAAATGGACTAAAAACACACATTTTAATGCAATCATACCTTGAAATTGGGCATACTTTTAAATTAATAATAAATAAATAGTTCAAAATAATTGTAATAAAAAATCAAAATAGGGGAGGCAAACATAATATTGTAAGCCACATGAGAAGTTGGAATGGAGTAATAGCAAAGTTGTCTTCACCAGAACTATAGGTTACGGATTTGAGTCATGATATTAACCGCTGATACTTATATTGGAACAGACTGCTTACATCATATTCCTTGATATGCGGCTCTTTCGTTAACCATACGTGAATATAATATGCTTTGTAGATCAGACTATTTTTTTTACTTGAGATGTCAGATGTTATGAAGTTAAATGTGAAGTGAGTTCTTTGATATTATCAGTTTATCACTATGTTGACTTCAATTTATTAAATTTCTTTATTTTTTTTAATAATTAAGGTTATAAATTCATGCTCAATTTTAATTACCTTTTAACTCATTTGTATAAATGTTTTTCTATTCCTGCACCATAACAATAATAACAATAATAACCCATTATAATCTTATTTAGTAGGGTCTGGAGAGGGTAGTGTGTATGCAGATCTTACTTCTAAATAAACCTTAGCATCATTTCCTCCAAGAACTTCTCACCTTGCTTTTGGGAAGACTTGACCTCACAAGATATACTATTGCTCGATCATTTTTAGTTCATTTCCTCATTAATAATGTCCATTAAATCAACTAAAGTAGCAATTTAAACCTTTTATTTAATCACATAATAGAAAAATAATTGACCCCTTATATCTGTCTATTTGCAATTGTTAATACAATTCTCTTTCCCTCTCGCTGGTAATCAACCTTCAACAAATTTGTTTTCTATTGGTGCAATTAGAGGCGGATTTAGGATTTAAATTCTATGGGTTCAATTTTAATATTTTTAATATTGAACCCATTATATTTTTAAAATTATGGGTTTATATGTATTACTTTTGCAATTTTGATGAATTTTTATATATAAATTTTTTATTACGCGTAAAAAATTATTGATTCAGTTGAACCTGTAGTTATTACAATGCATTCGCCTCTGGGTGCGACATTTCACCTTAGGCAATATCTTGAAATAACACTAATGTCATATTAGCTTCTCACATACTAGTCCATGTCATAATTTGAAAATTTTGAAGCTAGCAGGTGACTTTAACAAAAGTGAGAAGATGATCTCCTATATGCATTTACAATTTAAACAACACCCCAGTAAATTTTTACAAATATAATTTGAGGAGTATAATATTTACACAGATCTTATAGAAAGATTTTTTGTGCTCCTTCTATTCACTTTTACTTGTCCATAATAGACTTTACTTTCCCCATAAGAAATAATAAATAAAATATATACTTTACCATACTACCCATAACAATGATAGCATTTCAAAAAATTTTGAAAAATAATTTGGGAAATTAATAGTTAATGATAAGGGTAAAATAGAATTTTGTTTAGTCTTTCTCTTAGTTTGCTAAAATTGACAAGCAAAAATTAAAATATATTATTAATAGAGTGAATAAGTAAAAGTAACCAAGAGAAAGTATTTTTTTTTACAGATCTTCTATAAAAAGGGTTATTTAACTAAAATAACGATTTATTTAAGCGAGTTGATAGCGTTATTAATGACATGCAATATCCTTTTGTGATTCATATCCTGCAACAGAGTCCCCAAAATTCAGGCATATTTCCAGGACAAAATTAATTAGCTTGGTTATACTCATCCAAATTAAATGATCATAGAATTAATTAAAAGCTGCAAAAGACATACAACTAATTCTCCTCCAAAATCATATAAATCTCTGTTAGCCAGCAAAATTAATGTACTAAGTTCATTCACTGACTATAAGAACAAGAAGAAGCAAATGGCAGCCAAGAATTTAACATTCACATTTCTTATAATTGTCCTCGTCGTGGTACCATTTCCAGGCGTAGCCGTCTATGTTACTCCTAGAAATGTAACGTGCCACGACGTAATTTATTACTTTGCATATTGCCAAGAATATGTAGATGTAGATTATGATGATTCAAATTCAGCGTGTTGCGATAACTTACATATTATGAACGAGAATGTAAAAAAGGATAACACAGAAGCTCGCACGTATTGTTATTGTTATTAACTTTTGTATATGTCCTGTTTCAATTTATGTGACATATAGATCGTTTTGATACTAGTTTAAGAAAATAAATATAAACTTTGAAGATTGTAATCTTAAACATGTCATTACGTTTGTATGATTATAAGAACTTTTTTATTAAGGTTAAAGTATTTTTAGATATAAAAATATCATTTTTTTACATAGATCGATAGAAAATAGTATTACATAAATTGAAATAAATAAAGTATTTCTTTTGGTTATATCGTAGTAACTAACACTTGTTCTCTTTTTATATTTTATTTGGGTGCACTGTTTAGTATGAGAATATTCAGCTCCGCAGAAGGCTAGCAGTTCTCTGCAGTATTGGTGCTATGCTAGAAAAAGAAAATATATATATTGTGTGTATATATATACATATGGTAGTATAAGTTATCTCAACATGTTAAGTTTGACTATTCTGTACCTTTATTGTGCCGCAATTCCATGAATATTCCAAGTTCTTTCTATGTTTTTATCTAGGAAGATATTTTAATTTTTTACCAAATTCTCCAATTATAGCAACAAAAAAAAAAACACTACTTAAATCCCACACTGGTGGATTATATGGATCTTTATTGATAATATTTTCTAGTTAAATTTATCTAAGGCCAACATTATACCAGATAAAGAAATAAAAAATATATACAGAAAACAATGAAAAGTGTTATGAAATAATATAAGAACAAGAACAATAATACAAGAATAAGAATAATAGAGAGAAAAGTAGAGAGAGGAGTATTCTTATTGATACTTTGGGATGGTTTACAATGGAATAGAACCCCTTTATTTATAGGGAGGTGGTGACTTAGCCACCAAGAAGTAAACCCTAGAATCTCTTTAAATATGGACATTCACCTAAAATAGAATATTTTATAACACTCCCCCTTGAATGTCTATTCAATAATGTGCTTCGTTAAAACCTTAACTAAAACAAAACCCAATGGGAAAAAATTAAAGAAAAGGAAAAAGAGTACACATGTTTGAATATGCGCCTATTGGTTGCCTCGTTAAAAACCTTGCAAGGAAAACCATTGGGACAAAACCTTGTAAGGGAAAAAGAGTGCAACGCGCATTAACTCCCCCTGAAAAGAGCATCAATTCATATCCTTGAGTTTTCGCATTCCGATCTTGTGAACCAGCTTCTTGAAGGTTGACGTTGGTAGAGATTTTGTGAACAAATCAGCCATTGAACGAATCTGTTGCACATTGATATCACCATTCTTTTGAAGATCATGTGTGAAAAATAACTTTGGTGAAATATGCTTTGTTCTATCTCCTTTTATGAATCCTCCCTTCAATTGAGCTATACATGCTGCATTGTCTTCATACAAAGTCGTGGGTAGTTTGTTACACTTCAAATCACATTTGTCTTGAATATGATGTATTATAGACCTCAACCACACACACTCCCGACTTGCTTCATGAATAGCGATTATCTTGGGATGATTAGATGAAGTAGCCACAATTGATTGCTTAGTCGATCGCCAAGATATGGCGGTGCCTCTACAGGTAAACACATAACCCGTTTGAGATCGAGCCTTGTGTGGGTCGGATAAATATCCAGCATCAGCATAACCAACAAGATCAGGATTGCAATTATTGCTATAAAATAAGCCCATATCGGTAGTCCCATTTAGGTACCGCAATATATGTTTGATCCCATTCCAATGTCTCCTTGTGGGAGCCGAGCTATACCTTGCTAAGACATTAACTGAAAAGGTTATGTCAGGCCTTGTAGTATTTGCAAGATACATTAGTGCGCCAATTGCACTAAGATATGGTACTTCAGGACCAAGTAGCTCTTCATTCTTTTCTTGCGGTCGGAATGGATCTTTATTCACATCAAGTGATCAAACAACCATTGGAGTACTTAAAGGATATGCTCCATCCATGTAAAACCGTTTCAGCACCTTTTCTATATAGGTAGATTGATGAACAAAAATTCCGTTTGCCAAATATTCAATTTGCAAACCAAGACATAATTTTGTCTTTCCGAGATCTTTCATCTCGAAGTCATTCTTTAGATAATCAATTGCCTTTTGGAGTTCTATGGGGGTTCCAATAAGGTTTATGTCATCGACATATACGGCAAGTACAACAAATTCCGATGTTGTTTTCTTTATAAAAACACACGGGCAAATGGCATCATTTATATAGCCTTCTTTTAATAAATACTCACTAAGACGATTATACCACATTCGTCCTGATTGCTTTAGACCATACAAGGATCTTTGCAATTTGATTGAAAACATTTCCCGGGACTTTGAATTATGAGTGTTTGGCATTTTGATTCCATCGGGAATTTTCATGTATATCTCATTATCCAGTGTGCCATAAAGATAGGCAGTAACCACATCCATTAAATGCATGTCAAGCTTTTCAAGGACAACAAAACTAATGAGATAACGAAAAGTTATGGCATCCATTACAGGCGAATATGTCTCTTCATAATCGACACCAGGCCTTTGAGAAAATCCTTGTGCAACAAGGCGTGCCTTATATCTTTGTACCTCGTTTTTCTCATTTCTCTTGCGTACAAAGACCCATTTATAGCCAACAGGCTTAACACCATTAGGTGTTTCAACTATAGGGCCAAAAACTTCACGTTTTGCCAGTGAATTCAATTCTGATTGGATTGCTTCTTGCCATTTTGGCCAATCATGTCTTTTTCGACATTCTCCAACAGATTGAGGTTCAAGATCCTCACTTTCTTGCATAATGCTAGATGCGACATTAAAAGCAAAGACATAATCCACCACTATATCCACTCGATTTAAATTTGCCTTAATATCGATTGGATTTAATGATAGTTCCTTATTTTCTTGAGTCTCGGGCTCAATGGATTCTTCATGAATCTCAGAATTTATTAAATCATGAATTTCCTCGTGAGATTCTTTCGTAGTGTCATTTTGATCATTTGCTTTCCTCTTTCTAGGATTTCGATCTTTGGAACCTAATGGCCTGCCACGCTTCAGGCGTGCATTCGACTCATTGGATATGACACTAGATGATTGTCCAATAGGGACATCAATACGGATTGGAACATTCTCTGCGGGGATGTGGGATTTTGTTATCCTTTTCAAGTCCGTAAATGCGTCAGGCATTTGATTTGCTATTCTTTGCAAATGGATAATCTTTTGCACCTCTTTTTCACAAATAGAGGTACGTGGATCAAGATGAGATAATGATGCATTTTTCCACAAAATTTCCCGTTTGGTTTCACCAACTTCTCCCCCTAATTTTGGGAAAAGTGTCTCATCAAATTGACAGTCTGCAAATTGTGCAGTGAACAAATCCCCTGTCAATATTTCGAGGTAGCGAATAATGGAGGGCGATTCAAACCCAACATATATTCCTAACCTTCTTTGTGGACCCATTTTGGTGCGGTATGGCGGTGCTATAGGCACATATACTGCGCATCCAAAGATTCTTAAATGGGATATATTGGGTTCATGACCCAAAACCAATTGCAACGGGGAATGTTTGTGATAATTCGTCGGTCTGAGACGAATTAGCATTGTTGCATGCAAAATGACGTGACCCATACCAAAGTGGGTAGCCTCGTTTTCATGAGTAATGGTGTTGCAATCAAATGCAGGCGTTTAATTAAAGATTCTGCAAGACCGTTTTGAGTGTGAACATGAGCTACAGAATGTTCCACTTTTATCCCAATTGATAAGCAATAATCATTAAATGCTTGGGATGAAAACTCAGCAGCATTATCAGTCTAATAGACTTGATGGATTATCAGGAAATTGTGCTCGTAGTCGAATTATTTGTGCCATTAGTTTTGCAAACGCAAGGTTGCGTGATGACAACAGGCACACATGAGACCATCTACAGGATGCGTCTATTAAGACCATAAAATATCTAAAGGACCCACTAGGTGGGTGAATAGGTCCACAAATTGCCCCTTGTATACGTTCCAAAAACGTAGGTGACTCAGTCCCAACCTTTGTTGGTGATGGTGTAATAATTAACTTGCCTTGATAACAAGAAGTGCAAGAAAATTCATTATTTAAAAGAATCTTGAAATTCTTTAACGGATGTCCATATGAGCTTTCTATAATCCGTCTCATCATGATTGATCCAGGGTGTCCCAATCGATCATGCCAAAGTACATAAGTATTGGAATCAGTAACCTTTTGGTTTACTGTTGAATGTGCCTCAACTGCACTAATTTTTGTCCAATACAGGCCACAAGATAAAGACGGGAATTTCTCAATAACCCTCTTTTGGCCAGAGACATTCTTTGTAATGATGAGATATTCAAGATTACTCTCATCTATTGTCTCAATATGATAGCCATTCCGGCATATATCTTTAAAACTCAACAAGTTTCTCTTAGACTTGGAGGAGAACATTGCATTCTCTATGATAAACATTGTTCCTCTAGGCAGAGTTATAGTTGCTCTTCCGGAGCCTTCAATCAATTTACTACTACGAGAGATTGTAGTAACATCTGCCTTACACATACTTAGTTGAGAGAAATATTTCTTTTCTTTGAGTATCGTATGTGTAGTACATGAATCAACTAAACAAATATTTTTACAGTTGGACGTTGATCTAAGCTTGCTTTGTGAGATATCCATATTTGCTTTCCCATGGTTTGACATACAAAAGAAATACACGAACATGAGAATAAACAAATTCAATTCGTTTGTTTCATATTTAAACAATATTTTCAAAATCTGTTGAGGTTATTCGAATAACTGAGTTGATAGTCGATTAACTTAGTTGATAGTCGACTATCTTGGGAAGCAGTCATTAGGTTATTCGAATAACTAAACCTGATATTCGACTAACTAGCCTTGCGGAAAAATCCAGTTTTAATGCGAAATATTGGTTAGTCGAATAACTAATTGTCTATTCGACTAACTTAGTAAACAGTCATCAGGTTAGTCGACTAACTAAACTGGTTAGTTGACTAACTTAGCTTGCGAAAAATCCAGTTTTTAATACGAAATATTAGATAGTCGACTAACTTATTAGTTAATCGACTAACTTTACTGGGAAGTAAAAATGTCTTCGAAATTTAAGCATATTGAAACATTCTAAAGAGCTAATACTAACATTATATCATAAACTAACTAATACGAGCTGATACTAATGACTACTAACTAATACAAATAAGTAAAATAAAATCAAACAATTCCATCTTCCTTCATCACAGATCTATCACTGATTAAGTGGTCTATTTTTCCCTCGGGTTGCTCAAAGAAGTCTGCCACATCCAGGTGGGTGATGTCAAAATTGTCGTCAGAGACAAAATTTGTTTCAGGGCCTTTATTCTTTAGAGATGCTTGATAATGATCAACCAGATGTCTTGGTACACGGCAAGCTTTTGACCAGTGCCCTTTTCCACCGCAACGATAACATATAGTTTTTGAACTATTTGCCTTTGGATCCTCATAATCCCGTTTCTGCTTTTGGTGGTTATATCTCTTTGGGGGGTGACGGACATCAGGGAAATTTCTTCCTTGTCTACGTCCACGGCCATGACCCCGATTACGACCACGACCATGATTAAAGCCATAGCCTTTTCCATGCTTGGCATAATGAGAATACACCTTATCTGCTTCAGGCAATGGTGTAGACCCAGTGGGTCGATTTTCGTGATTTCTCATGAGCAGGTCATTGTTTCGCTCAGCCACAAGGAGAAGAGAAATCAGTTCAGAGTACTTTTTGAAACCTTTCTCTCTGTACTGTTGTTGCAGTACCATATTGAAGGCATGAAACGTTGTAAACGTTTTTTCAAGCATATCATAATCAGAGATATTATCTCCACAGAGTTTCAATTTAGAAGTAATTCTGAACATTGCAGAATTATATTCAGAAACAGACTTAAAGTCTTGGAGCCTCAGATGAGCACAATCATATCGTGCTTGTGGCAGAGTGACCAACTTCAGGTTGTCATATCTCTCCTTTAAGCCTTTCCACAAGATGAGTGGATCTTTGACTGTGAGATATTCAATTTTCAAACCTTCATCAAGGTGATGGCACAAGAAAATCAAGGCCTTAGCACAGTCTTGGGTGGATGCTTTATCTCTGTCTTTAATGGCGTCTCCAAGACCCATAGCATCTAAGTGGATTTCAGCATCCAACACCCATGTCATATAGTTCTTGCCCGAAATTTCAAGGGCAACGAAATTTCTTTTCATAATATCAGACATAATTAAAACCAAATTCGGAAAAAGGGAAATACCTTAATTTTCTCAAGAGGATTCTTGAGACAATAGAGACTCGTGCTGATAACGTGTTATGAAATAATATAAGAACAAGAACAATAATACAAGAATAAGAACAATAGAGAGAAAAATAGAGAGAGGAGTATTCTTATTGATACTTTGGGATGGTTTACAATGGAATAGAACCCTTTATTTATAGGGAGGTGGTGACTTAGCCACCAAGACGTAAACCCTAGAATCTCTCTAAATATGGACATTCACCTAAAATAGAATATTTTATAACAAAAAGTGCAAATTCTTTTTATTTTTAGTAAATATATATATATATATATAATTAAGTAGCGTTCAGTACATTGTACGCACTCTTGGTGTCCTCAGGGACACTTTGATTAGCTACGCTTGCTAAAGTGTTACTAGCATCATACGATATATATTTCTCAAAAACATATTGTTCTAGTAGTTCCTTTTCCATAGAACATTTTACATAAGATGGAGTTTCAATAAAAATCTCCTTGCCTTCCAATTGATCCTTAGCCTTTCTTGCCATGTGATGAGTTACATTATTTCCTTGCCTAAATGTGTTCTGGAGGATTATCTCCTTTTGGTGCATTAACCATCTGTATTCATCAACAGTATCGTCATATAACCTATTGCCCTGTAGGATGGAATGGAAAACCTCCACGGAATCTATCTCTATTACAAGCGGGTACATTCTCCGCTCTTCAACCATTTTGAGTCCCTCTAATAGAGCTTTTATCTTCGTTTCAAATGATCCGCTTGCATATGATGGTTTACCATAGCCCACATACCAATGTCCTTTGGCATCCCTGAATATACCTCCCAGACCACATTTTTGTGTAACATTTTCAAAGCTAACATCAATGTTTAGCTTAGATCATTCTTTTGGTGGTTTTTGCCATGCAATTTTGATGAAAATTTTTGGAGGAGTATACATGCTTTTTTCAGTGAGGAGTTTATATTCAGTTGCCTTTTGAATAATAAAGTCATTCTTGATGGGAGTTTGTCGTGTTGTTTTGGTTGTTATTGTTTCTATTTATTCTATTGTAACATATAACAAAAGGAAAGAAGAGGTCCCAATTTATAAAATTATTTCTAATTGGGTAGTTAAAAGATTTTAGTTGGTTCAGCCAGTAGTCACCTTGTGTCTTATAATAATGATGCCATCCAAGATTATCCCAAAAATAATTTAGACGCCTTACAGCTAAAGAAAATGTGGGCTATAGATTCTTCCTCATTATTTCTGCATATAGGGCACAATGGACCGACATTTAAGCCAATTCGTGCCAGATATTATCTACAGGATATTCTATTATGGAGACATTTTTACATAAATGATTTGATTTTATTGGGATAATCAATGTTCCGAACCCATTTGAAATCTACTCGGTTCTTTTTTGGAGACTCTAATAAGTTGTAGCATATTTTGATCGTAAAAAAATCTTTAGTAGATAATGACCATAAAGGAATGTCACATTTTGGTCCCTTTAGACAAATTCTCACCTTGTTGATGCTTTCCTTAATATCATTAGGAATATTAAGAGAAATTTTGTCAAAATCCCAATTCTTCCCATTAAATAAGTCCTTAATTTTAAAGCTTGATCCTTTTTTTGGAGTAGTCCCTCCACTGTTTCGCTAAGACTTCCCATCTTTAAAATACAATTGGTTTCCCATATGTTCATGTTGCAGAGAATGTGAGGTGACCAAATAACTATTTTAGAGCATAAATCTCATCCTTTTTAATGCTTTTCCAGATAAAAGATTTTTTATTCTTGGCATTAATTGATGCGCAGGGAAAGATTAGTAGATTAACCCAAGGAGTGGTATCATTGTTGGGCATACTCCATACCATACTAGTTAATGTGCATAAATTTTTTGAATTTGTATTATGGATACCAAGTCCTCCATTTGTTTTGATTGGCAAATGGTAGACCAATTAATAAGATAAATTCTTTTTTCTCTCGTTCGTAGACCCCAGATGAAATATCTTTGTATCTTATCTATTTTATTAAGGGTCTTCTTGCGCAGTAAAGTGTATTGCATATAGTGGTTTGATATTGAATTTAAACAAGAATGTGATATGGTTGTTCTACCTGCTATATTTATGAATTTCATTTTCAAACCTGCTAGTTATGCTCTCATTTTGTCAATAATGAATTGGTAGTCCCTTGGACTAGCGTAGTTATTTAAAATAGGGAGTCCTAGATAAGTACCAAAGGAATCACTTTTTTTTATTCCTAATAAGTTTGTAATATCTTTTATGAGAGTTTCAGAATTTTTTTTGAAAAGATTATTTTAGATTTAGTAAGGTTTATATTTTCTCCTCAAATATTGTAGAAATAGTCTATACCTCCCTTGATGGTGTGGTATGCTTTTTATTGGCTTTAGCCATCAAGGTGGGGTCATCTGCAAAGAATAAGTGGAAAAAATTTGGACAGTTTCTCCCTGTAGTTATTGGATCCCATTTCCTAATATCTACCTGATGATTTATTTATCTTGATAGCATTTCTAAACAAAGAATGAAGATATAAGGTGATATGGGGTCCCCTTGCCTGATCCTCCTACTTGGGTCAAAAAAGTTTGTAATGGAGCCATTAACTAGGACTTCTATCGAACTTATAGAGATACAATTTAGTAGGAGTTTTGAGAATTTGGGAGGGAATTTGAAATATTGAAGGGTCTGACGTACAAAAGACCAGCCAAGTCGTTCAAATACTTTTTCCAGATCAATTTTAAGAATCATGTGACTTGTTTTACCTTTTAATTTTCTTAATTTTGAAACTAGGTCTTGGATAATGACAACATTATCATAAGCTTTTTTATTTTTTATAAAGCTAGCTTGAAAGGGTCTTATTAAGTGATCAAGGAATGGCTTGAGCCGGTTTGCTAGAATTTTTGTGATTATTTTATAAATGGTGTTACAGATCTGTCATCACCCGAAATTTTTACCATCGGGAGTCATGATGACGCCTACTAATACGAGTTAGGCAAGCTAATTAATAGCATAATTTACCTTTTTACCCATTTAATATTCATTAATAATTTCGAATGTAATAACATTTAAACAGCGGAATCTAACATAAGAGGAAGAAAAAGAATAAGCTATCTGAACATGAATATCTAATACAACTGTTTGAGTCTCGACTACCTGAACTTGTGTTACAGTTTTACAGATAGTCTAATACTACAAATAAATGTCTGAAAGAATTTAATACAACATTGTCTCTGGAAATACAGGTAGGAAAGATGTAAGTAGATATAAAGGAGACGCCAAGGCCTACGGATGCATGCAGAGCTACCTCGGGTCGCCTGATGAACAAGAATAAGCAATCTCACTGCAGTTCGAATTCTACAATACCAGGGTCTGTACAAAAGAGTGCAGAGTGTAGTATCAGCACAACCGATCACATGTGCTGGTAAGTGCATAGCCTAACCTCGACGAAGTAGTGACGAGGTTAGGATCATATTACCAAATAAACATGTACAGTTATATAATATACAACGGAAAGTAAAGCATGAATGAGCAAGTAAGGATGAGAGGGGGAAACATGCTGCATGGGTATATTAGTATTAACAGTAAATCCAGAGTAATAGTCTAAGGGCATCTTAGGATTCACAGAAAACAAAAGAAAACTAATATCCAAAATAAACACACTTGTACTAATAAATGTTGCCGCGCGTAACCTGATTCCAATATATTATATCAACACTGTTGTGGCGTGCAACCCAATTCACATCATTTATCATTACTGCAGCATGCAATCCGATCCACACATATCATTGTTGCGGAGTACAACCCGATCCACATATAATATTGTTGCGGCGTGCAACCCGATCCACATATAATGTTATTGCGACGTGCAACCCGATCCGCATATAATATTGTTGCGGCGTGCAACCTGATCCACATAGAATATTATTGCGGCGTGCAACCCGATCCACATATAATATTGTTACGTGTGCAATCCGATCCATATATAATATTGTTGCGGCATTCACCCTGATCCACATATAATATTGTTGTGGCGTGCAACCTGATCCACATATAATATTGTTACAACATACCTCAGCTATAACCAACTTGTTCTAACCTTTAACTACCACATCTATAACCATAATTCTTACCCGACACAAAGAATCATCAACCTAAGCATCCGTAATATCAATTAAGAACACAATGCAAGGGAACCACAACTCAACAGTAGCCCAACAAGGAGGGACAACATCAAGCTCTATTCCCTTTCTCACTTTTACTTCACAATTCACTTCACAACTTAAGCCAGTTCTCTAGAGTTTCAATTATCACTTATATTTCACAATTCGTTATTCAACTAGAGCCAACGCTCCTTAATGTTCATAGGTAAAAATTCTTTCCACAACTTTACACAACAAATAGAAATCCTCACCAAGGCATGAATAATTCAACGAAGTCATGAAAATCACAATATAAGACTCACGGTCATGCTCGACACCAACGTATAGATACTTGTCACCATGCCTATGCGCCGTACTCAACAACAAATAAATAGCAAATAGGACACAACTCCTAATCCATCAAACTAAGGTCCACAGCCAACTCAATCCTCAAACACCACCTATCCTTTCGAATTCGGCTCCAAATCAATTGTATCTATATATAATCGACTCAATAACATCAATAAATGCTCAACAATCCCATTTCAATACTTAATTATAGCTTTCTAATCATTCTTATCAAAAAGTCAAATATTAACCCCTGGGATTGCTTGGTCAAAACATGAGGTTCAGACTAAAATCCAATCACCCATTCATCCACTAGCCCGAATATATGATTTGTTCCAAAATTTGACTCAAAACGAGGTCTAAATCACAATTAATAAAAAATCCCTAACTCTACCCAAATCCCTAATTTTCTACCCGTAATCTCATATTTTAGGCTTAGAAATCTAGTGGGTGTTGAGAAAAAATGGAATATAACAAGTTACAAATTACTTACCCAAGAGATTATGGTGAGGAAATGCTTCAAAAATTGCCTAAGAGCTTTGGAGAGAAGAGGTTTATGAAAATTTGTAAAAATCTCGTAAGTGTTCTGTTTTGAGGCTTTAAAATAACTGGTAAAAATTACCCTTCGTGTTCGCGACAGGCTCATCGCGTTCGCGATGAGTCAGGCCTGAAGACCTTCGCATTAGCGACCTTGGGCTCGCATTCGCGAAGTGTTAACCCCTCGAGCCCTCACGTTCGCGGGCCAGTGGTTGCGTTCACATTGAATATTTGAGAATTCCCTCCCCAAGCCCATTGCCTTACGCATTCGCGAAGAGTACTCCCCCTCAGCTTCGCGTTCGCGTCTTAGGCTTCGCTTTCGCGAAGAAGAAAACTGGCACTTGGTATTTTTGCCTTACGCGTTCGTGAGTGGGACCACATGAACGTGAAGAACAAATTCCTCGTGCACTCAACAACAAAATCTGCAGCATTTCTTAAGTCCAAAAACCCTCCAAAACACATTCGAAACACACCCGAGTCCTCGGGGCTCCTAGCAAAATATATGTACTAACTCAATGACATCATACCAACTTATCCGTGTGATCAAATTGCCAAAATAACTTCAATAACAACGAGTTAAACCTCAAAATCAAAGAATTTTCTCAAACTTCATAAAACATCAACATTTGCAATTTAGGTCCGAATCACGTCAAATGACATCCGTTTTTCACCAAACTTCACAGGATCGTCTTTAGTTCACTATAAGACCTGTATCGGGCATTGGAGCCAAATACGGGCTCGATACCATCATTTTCTTATCAAATTTCATTTCAAAATACTTTAAACAATTGCAGATTTTTTTAAAAAAAATTCAATTCTCGGGCTTGAGACCTCGAAATTTGATTCTGGGTATACGCCCAAGTCCCATAATTTTCTAAGGACCCTCCGAGACCATCAAATCATGGGTCTGGATCTTTTACCCAAAATGTTGACCGAAGTCAAATTAACTCATTTTATAGCCAAATCTTACCATTTTAAGCTTTTCGGTTACGCGTCCAGACTGCGCACGCAAATTGAGGTGGCTCTATATGAGGTTTTCATGGCCTCAAAAATATAGAATTAAGAAAAGGGAAGTGATGACTCAAAAGGTCATCACATTATCCACCTCTAAAGCAACAGTTCGTCCTCGAATGGACAGAAGAAGGAAGTACTTAAGTCGGGGAAAAGCTGGGGATAACGGCTCCGCATATCAGAGTCGGACTCCCAGGTTGATGCCTTAGGAGGTTGATCTCTCCATTGAACACGAACAGAAGAAAAACTCTTCGATCTCAACTGACGAACCTGTCAGTCTAGGATAGCTACTGGTCCTCCTCATAAGACAATTCCTTGTCCAACTGGACGGTGCTGAAATCTAACACGTGGGATGGATCGTCGTGATACTTCTGAAGAATGGATAAATGAACCACGTGATGCATAGGTGATAAGCGCGACGGCAGTGCAAGTCTATAAGCCACATCTCCCACTCGATCAAGAATCTCGAACGGTCCAATGAACCTAGGGCTAAGCTTGCCCTTCTTCCCAAATCTCATCACGCCCTTCATAGGTGACACTCACAGCAATACCCGTTCACCAACCATAAATGCTAAATCGCGAACCTTGCGGTCAGCATAACTCTTTTTCCTAGACTAAGTTGTACGAAGAGTGCCCTGAATAATCCTAATATTGTCCAAGGCCTCCTAAACCAAACCCGTACCCAACAACCGAGCCTCTCCCGGCTCAAACCATCCAATCAGAGACTGACACCTCCTACCCTATGTAGGCTCATAAGGAGCCATCTGGATACTCGTTTGGTAGCTGTTGTTGTAGGAAAACTCCACTAAAGGAAAAAACTGATCCCACGAGACTCCAATGTCAATGACACAAACTCGGAGCATATCCTCCAATATCTGAATAGTTCGCTCAGACTGCCCGTCCGTCTGGGGATGAAATGATGTGCTCAACTCAACCCGTACCCAACTCTCGCTGAACTGCTCTCCAGAAATGTGAGCTAAACTGTATACCTCGGTCCGAAATCATAGACACGGGCACACTATGAAGGCGAACAATATCTCAGATATTGATCTTAGCTAACCTCTCAGATGAATAGGATATTGCCACAGGAATGAAATGCACTGACTTGGTCAGCCTATCAACAATGACCCATACCGCGTCGAACTTCTTCCGAGTCTATGGAAGCCCAACAACGAAATACATAGTGATCCGCTCCAACTTCCACTCGGGAAGCTCAATCCTCTTAAATAAACCACTAGGCCTCTGATGCTCATACTTAACCTGCTGACAATTCAAACAAAGAGCTACATATGCAACAATATCCTTCTTCATTCTCCGCTACCAATAATATTGCTGCAAATACTAATACATCTTTGCGACACCCGGATGAATAGAGTACCAGGAGATATAGGCCTCCTCTAAAATGAACTCTCGTAGTCCATCCACATTAGGCACGCAAACTCGACCCTACAATCTCAAAACTCCATCATCATCTAAGGTAACCTGCTTGGCACCTCCGTGCTGCATCGTGTCTCTAAAGGACACACAAATGGGATCATCATACTACCGATCACGGATACACTCCAATAAAGAAGAACGAGCGATCGTGCAAGCTAACACACGACTGGGCTCAAAAATATCCAGCCTTACGAACTGATTGGCCAAAGCCTGAACATCCAAAGCAAGCGGTCTCTCACAGACCGGAATATAAGCAAGACTACCCATACTAGCTAACTTCCTACTCAAAGCATCGGCCACCACATTGGCCTTTCCCTGATGGTATAAAATGGTATCATAATCTTTCAACAACTCTAACCACCTCCTCTGTCTCAAGTTCAACTCCTTTTTATTGAACAAATATTGAAGACTCTTGTGATCTGTGAACACCTCACATGTCACGCCATATAGATAATGCCTCCAAATCTTTAACGTGTGGACAATGGATGCCAACTCCAAATCGTGAACCGTATAGTTCTTCTCATGAATCTTCAACTGTCGTGAAGCATAAGCAATGACCCTGCCATCCTGCATCAACACTGTACCAAGCCCAGTACGAGATGCTTCATAATAAATTATTTATGGCCCTGAACCTGTGGGCAAAACCAACACTAGTGCCATAGTCAAAGCTTTTTTGAGCTTCTGAAAGCTCGCCTCACACTCGTCCGACCATATGAACTAGGCACCCTTCTGAGTCAACATGGTCATCGGGGCTGCAACAGATGAAAACCCCTCCACAAACCAACGATAGTAGCCTTCCAATCCCAAGAAACTCTGAATCTCTATATATGATGTTGGTCTAGGCAAGTTCTTGACCGCCTCAATCTTCTTCGGATTAACCTAAATACCCTCTGTTGATACAACATGACCCAGAAATGCAACTGAACTCAACCAGAACTCACACTTCAAGAACTTAAGATATAATTGACTATCCCTCAAGTCCGAAGAACCACCGTAACATACAACTTGTGATCCTCCTAAGTGCGGGAATAGATCAAAATATCATTGATGAAGACTATCACAAACGAATCCAAATAAGGCCAGAACACTAGGTTCATCAAATCTATAAAAGTTGCTGGGGAATGTTTCAACTGGAACAATATCACCAAGAACTCATAATGCCCGTACCGAGTGCGGAAGCTTCTTATGGACATCGTATGCCCTAATCCTCAACTAATGGTAGCCAGATCTCAAGTCAATCTTCGAAAATACCTTGGCACTCCTGAAAATGGATACTTATTCTTGATTGTAACCTTGTTCAACTGCCGGTAATCAATACATATTCTCATCGACCCATCCTTCTTCTTAACAAACAACACCGACGCACCCAAAGGCGAAACACCGGGTCTAATAAAACCCTTCTCAAGTAAGTCTTGAAACTGCTCTTTTAATTTTTTCAACTCAGATGGGGCCATACGATACGACGGGATAGAAATGGGATGAGTGCTTGGATCTAAATTAATGTAGAAGTCAATATCCCTGTCGGGCGGCATACCGGATAGCTCTGAAGGACATACCTCAGGGAACTCATGAACAATGGACACAGAATCAATGGAAGGAACCTCAGCCTCAGAATCACGAACATATGCCAAATAGGCCAAACACCCCTTCTCGACCCTGCGCCGAGCCTTCATTTGAGAGATAACACTACGAGTAGGATGACCAAGAGTCCCTCTCAACTCTAAACGAGGTAGACCCGGCAAGGCTAAGGTTACAGTCTTAGCATGATAGTCCAAGATAGTATGGTAAGGTGATAACTAGTCCATCCCCAATATAACATCGAAATTATCCATGTCCAGAAGAAGCAAATCTACACGAGTCTCAAGACCTCCAATAATCACTATACATGAACAATGGATGTAATCCACCACTTATAATCACCTACCACCGTAGACACATAAACAAGGGCACTCAAAGAATCACTAGGCATGACCAGATATAATGTAAAATAAAATCGAAGCTTCTCTACCAAAAACTAGAACAGTACCTGCACCTCCACCTCTAATACTTTCACCTCCACCTCTAACATCTCCGCCTCCACCTCTAGTATCTGAGCGGGCTGGACGAGTTCCTCAATGAACCTCCTCACTCTCTCCCACAATGTAAATTATGATAAGAGCATGATGAGCCAAGTCAGTGAATCTGATCTTGTATTGAGTAATATTCATAGAACCCTGCTAGAGACGCTCGAACTACCTTCGATAGGCCTCTCTCTGAGTGATGGGGAGAATCTCCTCCAGAAATAGCTGAGTAAATTGTTCCCAAGTCAAAGCTAGCGATCGTAGTCTAGCCAAACATTAATCTCTCCACCAAGTCTTGGCGGATCCAGATAGCGAAAAGTAGAAAAATCGACCCCATTGGTATCAACTATCCCCATTTTCCTGAGACCTCATGATAGTTGTCCATAAAATCCTGGGGATCCTCAAAAGATGCACCGCTGAAAGTAGTAGTGAAGAGCCTGGTGAAACCGATTCAACCTCCACGAAGCCTCCAAAGACATAGCTAATCTATCACCGGTCTGCTGTTGTTCGGCTGAAGAAGCGGTACATGACCTCGCTTTTCGCGAAAGGACAAGAGTAGAGGTCTCAACTTAGCATTGAGAGGTCAAAATTGCATGACAAGAAAGAAAAGATGTGAGGTTTTCCCTAACTTTATGGTCTTTGGGGGTAAATACAGACGTATCCATAGCGATCCCTCAGACTCTACTAAGCTTGTTTGTGAACTGTGAGACCCATGTAACCTAGAGCTTTGATACCAACTTATCGCGAGCCGAATATTCCACCCTCGGGAGTCGTGGTGGTGCCTACTAACATGAGCTAGACAAGCCAATTAATAGCACAATTTACCTTTTTACCCATTTTATATTCATTAACAATTTCGAATATAAAAATATTTAAACAACATATTTTAACAAAAGCGGAAGAAAAACAATAAGCTATGTGAATATGAATATCTGATACAAGTGTTTGAGTCTCGACTACCCAGAACTGGTGTCGCAGTTTCTCAGACGTTCTAAGAATACTACAAATAAAGGTATGAAAGAATTTAATACAACATTGTCTCTAGAAATACAAGTAAGAAGCAGGAAGTATATATAAAGGAGACGCCAAGGCTTACGGACACCTGCAGGGCTATCTCGGTTCGCCTGATGAACAAGAGTTAGCAATCTCAGTACGGTCCAAAGTCTACAACACTGGGGTTTACACAAAAGTGTGCAGAGTGTAGTATCAGCACAACCGACTCCATGTCCTGGTATGTGCCTAGCCTAACCTCGACAAAGTAGTGAAGAGGCTAGGACCAAACTACCAAATAAACCTGTACAGTTATATAATATACAACGTAAAGTAAAGCAGGAATGAGCAAGTAAGTATGGGAGCGGGAAACATGCTGCAGGGGTATATTAGTATTAACAGTAATTCCAGAGTAATAGCCTAAGGGCATCTTAGGATTCACAGCAAACAAAAGAAAACTAATATCCAAAATAAACACACTTGTACTAATAAATGTTGCGGCACGTAACCTGATTCCAATTTATTATATCAACATTGTTGTGGCGTGCAACCCAATTCATATCATTTATCATTACTGCAACATGCAATCCGATCCACAAATATCATTGTTGCGGCGTGCAACCCGATCCACATATAATATTGCTACGGCGTGCAACCCGATCCACATAAAATATTGTTGCGGCGTGCAGCAAGATCCACATATAACATTGCTACAACACCTAACTACCTCAACTATAACTAAACTTGTTCCAACCTTTAACTACCACAACTATAACCATACCCGACACAAAGAATCATAAACCTAAGAATCTGTAATATCAAATAAGAACACAATGCAAGGGAACTACAACTCAACAATAGCCCAGCAACGACGCGGGGGGGGGGGGGGGGGACATAATGATCTCTTCTCTTTCTTACTTTTACTTCACAATTCACTTCACAACTCGAGTTAGTGCTCTAGAGTTTAAATTATCACTTATACTTTCATAAACCATTATACAACTGGAACCAACGCTCTTTAATGTTCATAGGTAAAAATTCTTTGCATAACTTTACACAACCAATAGAAATCCTCACCAAGGCATGAATAATACAACGAAGTCATGAATATCAAAATATAAGACTCATGGTCATGCTCGACACCAACGTATAGATACTCGTCACCATACCTATATATCGTACTCAATAAGAAACAAATAGCAAATAGGACACAACTACTAATCCATCAAGCTAAGGTTAGACCAAACACATACCTCGAACTTCCACGACCAACTCAATCCTCAAACACCGCCTTTCCTTTCGAATTCGGCTCCAAATTAATCGTATCTATACATAATCGACTCAATAACATCAATAAATTCTCAACAACCCCATTTCAATACTTAATTATAGCTTTCTAATCATTCTTACCAAAAAGTCAAAAATTTACCCCGGGCTCGCTTGGTCAAAACATGAGGTTCAGACCAAAACCCGATCATCCATTCATCCATGAGCTCGAATATATAATTTTTTCCAAAATTTGACCCCAAAGGGAAGTCTAAATCATATTTAATCAAAAAGCCCCAACTCTACCCAGATCCCTAATTTTCTACCCGTAATCTCATGTTTTTGGCTTAGAAATCTAGTGGGTCTTGATAAAAAAATAGAAGATAACAAGTTAAAAATTACTTACCCAAGAGATTATGGTGATTAAATGCTTCAAAAATTGCCTAAGAGCTTTGGAGAAGAAGAGGTTTATGAAATTTTGTAAAAATCCCGTAAGTGTTCTATTTTGAGGCGTTAAAATAACTAGGCAAAATTACCCTTCGCGTTCGTGACAGGCTCATCGCGTTCACGATGTGTCAGGCCAGAAGACCTTCGTGTTCACAACCTTTGGCTCACGTTCACGAAGCATTAACCCCTCGAGCGCTCGCGTTCACGGGCCAATGGCCGTGTTCGCATGGACTTACTGAGAACTCCCTCACTACGCCCATTGCCTTATGCGTTCGTAAGTAACTGGACGCGTTCGCGAAGGGTATTTCCCCCCAGCCTTACGTTCACGTCTTAGGCTTCGTGTTTACAAAGAAGAAAAATGGCACGTGGGATTTTTGCCTTACGCATTCGTGATTGGGACCACACGAACGCGAAGAACAAATTCCCTGTGCAATGAACAACAAAATCTGTAGCATTTCTCAAGTCCAAAAACCTTTCGAAACACATCCGAGCCCTTGGGCTCCTAACAAAATATAAGTACTAACTCAATGACCTCATACAAATTTATCAGTGCGATCAAATCGCGAAAATAACAACGAATTAAACCTCAAAATCAAAGAACTTTCTCAAACTTCATAAAACATCAACCTTTTCAATTTAGGTCCGAATCACGTTAAATGACATCCATTTTTCACCAAACTTCTGAGGATCGTCTTAGTTCATATATAAGACTCGTACTGGGCACCAGAGCCAAAATACAGGTCCGATACCATCATGTTCTAATCAAATTTCATTTCAAGATACTTAAAACAATTTCATAAAAGAACTTTCTTTAAAAATTCTTTTCTCGGGCTTGGGACCTCGAAATTTGATTCCGGGCATACGTCCAAGTCTCATATTTTTCTACGGACTCTGTGGGACCGTCAAATCATGGGTCTGGGTCCGATTACCCAAAGCATTAACCAAAGTCAAATTAACTCATTTTATAGCCAAATTTTACCATTTTTCATAGATTTTCATATTTAAGCTTTTCGGCTACGCGCACAGACTGTTCACACAAATCAAGGTGGCTCTATATGAGGTTTTCAAGTCCTAAAAATATAAAATTTAATTAAAAAGCAAGTGATGACCTTTTGGGTCATCAAAAGAGCCCAATTGGCCTAAAATTCCTAATGTTGTTAGTGCGCCCCACTTTTTTTCCCTCTTTGCATCGGGAGATCGGGTTTATGAAATTTTTGGTATAGGGAAACCACCTAACGATTTATGGTGTATTAGGACACCTAAAAGGTTTATTTCTAAGTTTGCTTGATAACCAGATATAGGATAAGGGCTTGAAATTATCCTAAGGGGAAAGTGTTAGGCATCCCTCAAGATCCACTAGTATGGTTACCGGCCAAATAGTTCTTTGTAAATTTGGTACAATTGACACATAAACAGATAAGGCTCAAATAAGAGGAGATTTTAACACACAAATGTTTGAAAGCAAAACAGAGTTTGAGAACAACAATTAATAGTTGATTTTGAAAAGAAGTTATAATGCTTCAAAGGAAAAGAATGAAAGGGGAGGCGGTCCTAGGTTTATTTATAATATGGATAGCATCAATGTAATATCCGGTAATCACTCCTCAAAAAAGGGCTTGAAATTATCGTAAGGAGAAAGTGTTAGGCACCGCTCAGGATCCACTAGTATGGTTCCCAGCCAAATAGTACTTTGTAAATTTGATACAATTAACACGTAAACATATAATGCTCAAATAAGAGGAGATTTTAACACACAAATATTTGAAAGCAATACAGAGTTTGAGAACAACAAATATTAATAGTTGATTTTAAAAAGAAGTTATAATTCTTCAAAGGAAAAGAAAGAGAGGGGAGGCGGTCCTAGGTTTATCTATAATATGGATAGCATCAATGTAATATCCGGTAATCACTCCTCCAAAAAGGGGCTATACATGGTATTAGCACACCAGTCATCTTATCCATATCTACCCTTCCCGCCTCGTTAAGGTACTAAATCATAGATTGGCCTCGACCACTACTGTATGTTATTACCCGTCCCATTCCTATCAGTTGCCGAGGCACTTAGGACTACTATTCCTAAAGGGGAGGGATATTAGGCTGCCTTTGAAGTTTCAAAGGTGAAAAAGCTAAGGCGACATATAAAACACATAGGACTGCACATTAAAAGGGGGAAGCACATAAAACACTGAAGGCTCATTTATACCTCCTCAACAAAGCAATCAAATAGCATGACTCAAATAACAATCAACGTCTGAATCTGAAAAAAATACTATGGCAAGGGGATTTTGAGTTGTTAAAGCAGATCAATTTATTACGTAACTCAGATAAGAAGTCTGAATCAGGCCTGCCTACTGGTTGTAGAAATTACTAGTTAACAGAAGCGGGCTCAATTTGATTTGTTGTTATTACCTAAGGTTTGCCTAAGTGTTTGGCTGAGATCTTATGAAAATGGTATCTACTACTGATTCAGAGTGTGGCAAAGCAGTAACAACTTTAAAACGAAAGGTTTGAGATCCTATAGGCATGCTTGCTAAACCGCGTTAAATAAGGAGATTAGGTTACTTAACAACTGGTTCAGAATAAGACTGATTTTTTAAATTATACTAGCTTCAAATTCTGCAGACGATGAAACCCCTTTTGGCATGATATCGAGTTGAATGGTTTAAAACTCTAAAGACATGATACCTAATTGAACGTGAAATGGAAGCATGTAGGTTTTTACTTGCGAATTCCTATATGCATGATTTCTATACATTATGAACATGATATTGTTGAAACACGTTCTCAAGTCGCTAAACTAAACGTGTGTTCATATTTGTAGGTTTTGATTAATGACAAACCGACGTGAACAGAACATTGACATATGCCAAAGTCCAAGCACAAGAGAAACAAAGATCAAGATTAAGTAAAGCAACAAAGTTATACATGAGTCGTTCTATAATTGTGATCTTGATCCGACAATTGATTCAAGACTTGGCTTCTCTCGTAAAATCATTTTTATCAAACCATGCATCTTTAATTTAAAGCAAAATGATTTTCAAACATTTCATGTTAACCAAAATGAATTCTAAACATGTCTTTCAAATCTGGACAAACAAAATCGATTATGTACTTTATGATAATCGATTATGTTAAAGCAGTGTACACCAGATTTTACAAAGCTGTAAGATAATCGATTATGTACCTTATGATAATCGATTATGTTAAGGCAGTGTACACCAGATTTTACAAAACTGCAAGATAATCGATTATGTTAAAGCAATGTTCACCAGATTTTTCAAAGCTACAAGATAATCGATTATGTACCTTATGATAATCGATTATGTTAAGGCAGTGTTCACCAGATTTTTCAAAGTTACAAGATAATCGATTATGTGCCTTAGACTAATCGATTATGTTGAGATCAGATTTTACAAAGTAGCAAAATAATCGATTATGGCTTTCTGGTAATCGATTATATTAAAGACCGTTGCCAAAGTATTTTCAAACACTGAAAAATAATCGATTATGTACAATCAGACAATCGATTATGTTAAGCATAAAATCGGGGATTGATTTTTGAACGTTGTCAGGTAATCGATTATACGATTTGGATAATCGATTATTCTGCTTAAAATCTGGGATTGATTTTTGAACGTTGGCAGATAATCGATTATGCAGAATCAGATAATCGATTATCCTAGCACAAAATCAGCAATTTGTGATTGGCAATTAAGCAACAGTTTTGGGTGTTTTGAGCACTATAAATACAACTCAAATTCACTCTTCTAAGCACAACAACTGATTACATTCTTGCTAAAGCTTACATACTCTCTTTGCAATCATTTTATATTCATTTCATAAGTTTTTGAGAGCCAAACTCTTGACGAAGTTGTTGTGTTCTTGAGCGTATTGTTTTTACTCATATCTACTCTACAAAAAAAGAGTCTTGTCTTGAGTGCTAAGTGTTTGTACACACTTGAAGGGATATTCTAATCCCTTGTTGTAAGAAGGAAAAGTAGTTCCTTGGTTTGAAGTCTTGAGGTGCGGTATCCTCGAGCAGGTTGAAGTCTTGTAGAGTGTATATCTACGAGCAATTGTAACGGTTTGTTAGGTACCCGTAAGCTTAACGAAGTTAGTGTAAAACTCGAGAGAGTCTCTCGGGGACTGGACTAACCACACGTTGTGGTGAACCAGGATAAAATCCTGTGTGTTCTCTCCTTATCATTTTAATTACTGCACTTACGTTATTCCTGCAATTTTTAATTCTGCAAATTTACATTGTTTTTTATTATAATGCTATTCACCCCCCCCCCTCTAGCGTTAAGCGTATATTCTAACAATTGATATCAGAGCCTAACTCTCTGAAAGACTTAACAGTTTGAGAGAAACAATCCATGGCTTTTACTCGTAACATTAATGCAGGACTAGGTGAAGGACAATGCTTCACAAGGCCACCACTCTTTGATGGCACAAATTATACTTACTAGAAGGAGAGGATGAGAATTTTTATTCAATCAAACAACTTCCAATTGTGGAAAATCATAAAGAATGGAGAACAACTTCCAACTAAAAAGGTTGGAGATGAACTCCTCCCGAAGTCGGAAGACGAATACGATATGGACGATATCAGAAAGGTCGAATATAATGCAGAGGCCATCAACATGCTATTTTGTGCTGTAAATCCCGATCATTATCGGAAAATTTCATGTTGCACCACGGCTAAGCAAATGTGGGATAAATTGGGGATCACCTACGAAGGTACGGACCAGGTAAGAGAAGCTAAAATAGATTTTCTATCCCACGAATATGAACTTTTTCATATGAAGGAAAGAGAGAAGATAGACGATATGTTCGAACGATTTCAAAAATTGTTACTGATCTTCATGCTCTCAAGAAGACTTTCACGGATAGGGAGATTGTCCGTAAAATTCTTTGAACTCTCACTCCGGAATGGCGCTCCAAAGCCGACGCTATTCAAGAGTCAATCGCCATCACAAATGTCACAATCGACGGGCTTAGAGGTAATCTCAAAACCTATGAATCTACTATTCTTAACCCTCATTTGGATGATCAAAGGAAGCGAAGAATCGCCCTCAAGGCAAGCACGGCTCAACCTCAAAATGATGAGGATTCAAGCGACGAAGATAACGAGTTCGGACTCGTTATTAGGAAATTTCACAAGTTCATGCGAAAGGAGTTTGAACGAAAAGGTAAGCGACAAGGAGACCAATTAAAGTGCTATGGATGCGGAGAAATAGGGCACATAAAATCAAATTGTCCAAATACCAAAAAGGAGAAGAAACCCGTCAAGAAACAAAGAGCATACATCTCTTGGGGAGGCGACTCCAGAGACGAATCAAGTGATGGAGAAGGAAACGAGACCGCAAACTTGTGTCTTATGGCACACGAAGAAACTCAAAATGAGGTATGTACTTCTTCTAAGAACTACTTCACTGTAGAAGAAATGCAAGATGCATTTGATGAGTTGTATAAAGAGTTTATTAGCGCTTCTAAATCTATAAAAGATTTAAGAAAACAATTTTCTTCAAAAGAAAAGGATTTTGAAAAACTTACTCTTGAAAATGAGAAATTAAAAGAGGAAAACAAGTTTTATGGCAAAAGAAGCGCCGATAAACCTGAAAGCTCAAATAAGGATTGTACTTCTTGCAAATCTCTAAAGGAAGAAGTAGAAAGTCTTAGAAGCACTTTGCACAAATTCAATTCTTCACACAAAAATCTCAATGAAGTGCTTGTAAATTTGAAATCCACTAAGCACGGTATAGGCTTTAAACACGAGCCAAAAGAAAAAGTTGAGTCCATTCCTAAACCACCTAAGACTCAACCTAGGTAAAATAAAATAATTGTCAACACTCAACCTAGAAATTTTAATCCTAGAATTGCAACTCATCCTAGAACAAATGCTAGAAGAAATAGTGGCATGTATAGACCACCTAGACAAGATTTTCGAAAACCACATCAAAACTATATTCCTAACAATAGAGTAAATACTAGAAGAAATATTGGCATGTATAGACCACCTAGACAAGATTTTCGAAAACTACATCAAAACTATATTGCTAAAAATAGAGTGAATAAATATAGACCTCTAAATTATTATCATCCTAGAAGAATGCACAATCCGAATGTCATTTGTCATTATTGGAATAAAATTGGACATATTGCTCCCGCATGCTTCACTAGACATAGACATTTCACTGCAGGACAGTCACACCAATATATTGCACCTAACGCACAAGGACCCAAAATGGCTTGGGTACCAAAATCTCATTAATTTGTTTTGTAGGTGTGTTTGAAGGGATCAAGTGTACTTTGGTACCTTGATAGTGGATGCTCCAAACATATGACCGGGGATGCATCAAAATTCCTTCAACTAAAACCCACGGATGGAGGAAATGTTATTTTTGGAGACAATAACAAAGGAAAGATTATCGGCATTGGATCCGTCGGTAAGGACAAATCCTCCTCCATTAAGCATATTTTGCTAGTTAAAGGTCTTAAACATAATCTCTTGAGCATAAGTCAATTATGTGACAAGGGAAATCTTGTATTGTTTGACTCCGAAGAATGCTTAGTTATCCGTCGTAGTGATTTTAAAATTATTCTTCGTGGTATTAGAATGGATAATATCTATATGGTTGATGTTGAAAATTCTTCATCAAATTATGTGAATTGTCTTTTGAGTAAAGAAGACAACATGTGGTTATGGCATCGTAGAGTAGCTCATGTAAATATGAATCTTTTAAACAAACTAGTTTCACAAGATTTAGTACTTGGTCTTCCAAACATGAAATTTGAAAAAGACTCTATTTGTGATTCATGTCAAAAAGGGAAACAAACAAAGGCTTCTTTTAAATCCAAAAATGTTGTTTCAACCACTAGACCTTTACAACTTCTACACATGGACCTTTTCGGACCTTCTAGAATTAAAAGTCATGGTGGTAATCTTTATTCTTTTGTTATTGTTGATGACTATTCTAGATTTACATGGACGTTATTTCTTGCCCATAAAAGTAATGCCTTTCAAGCTTTTAAAAGTTTTCTTAAACGTGTTCAAAATGAAAAGAACACAACCGTCACTTCCATAAGAAGTGATCATGGTGGAGAGTTCGATCACAATCTCTTCGCGGACTTTTGTGACGAACTCGATATTGAACATACCTTTTCGGCTCCACGTACACCACAGCAAAATGGAGTGTTAGAACGTAAAAATCGATGTCTCGAAGAGGTGGCTAGAACCATGCTCGAAGAGGCCGATATTCCCAAATATTTTTGGGCGGATGCCGTGAGTACCGCAAGCTATGTTTTAAACAGAGCTATCATTAGATCGATACTCATGAAAACTCCCTATGAACTCTATAAGGGAAGGAAACCAAATCTTTCCCATCTTAGAGTCTTCGGTTGTGAATGTTTTATTCACAACAACGGAAAAGATAACTTGGGAAAATTTGATGCGAAATCTGATGAAGGAATTTTTCTTGGTTACTCATCACGTAGCAAAGCATATAGAGTATTTAATAATCGAACCAAAACAGTTGAGGAATCTCCTCATGTAGTATTTTGTGAAAATGATGCTCGCTTGGCGAGAAAGGATTCTTGTGTTGATCTTGCAGATGCTTTAAAGAAAATCAATCTTCAAGACGAGGTACAAATGGAGGATCCAAAGGAAGTTCAAGATGAAGTCATGGAACAACCTTCGGAAGAAGTACCACCACAAGAAGAAGAATCATGGAGGACGTCTAAAGACCACCCTCTCGACCAGGTAATCGGCAACATCGAGAAAGGGGTAAGTACACGAAACCTTCTTAAAGATACTGTAGGACATATGGCTTTTGTTTCACAAATAGAACCTAAAACCATTTCTGAAGCAATTGGGGATGAGCATTGGACCTTGGGAATGCAAGAGGAGCTTAACCAATTCAAACGTAATGATGTTTGGGAATTGGTGCCAAGACCCGATAATCACACCATAATTGGTACGAAATGGGTTTTTCGGAATAAATTAGATGAAAATGGTATAATCACTAGAAACAAAGCTAGGCTAGTTGCTAAGGGATATAATCAAGAAGAAGGCATTGATTATGAAGAAACCTATGCACCCGTTGCACGCCTAGAAGCCATTCATTTATTACTTGCTTTTTCATCATACTATGAATTTCAAATTATTTCAAATGGATGTCAAAAGTGCCTTCCTCAGTGGGTTTATTCAAGAGGAAGTGTATGTTGAACAACCTCTGGGCTTTGAAGATTTTACATCTCCCGACCATGTCTTCAAGCTTAAGAAAGCTTTATATGGTCTTAAACAAGCTCCTCGAGCTTGGTATGAACGTCTAAGTAAATTTCTCTTAGACAATGAGTTTGAAAGGGGGAAAGTTGACACCACACTTTTTGTCAAAAATAAAAACAATGACATTCTATTAGTTCAAATTTGTGTCGATGATATTATTTTTGGTGCTACTAATGATTTTCTATGCGAGGAATTCTCTAAGTTAATGACTAGCGAATTTGAAATGTCAATGATGGGTGAGCTAAACTTCTTCTTGGGGCTACAAGTGAAACAAATGAAAGAGGGAACTTTCATTTGCCAATCCAAATATTGCAAGGAGTTGCTAAATCGTTTTGAAATGAGCAACGCCAAAGCAATGGCCACCCCAATGAGTACATCCGACCATCTTGACAAAGATGACAAAGGTAAGGAAGTAGACACCAAAAAGTATCGAGGTATGATCGGATCTCTTCTCTATCTTACTGCTAGTAGATCGGACATCATGTTTAGCGTGTGTTTATGCGCTCGATATCAATCATGTCCGAAGGAGTCACACTTAACTGCGGTAAAACGGATAATGAAGTATCTTGTTGGAACAATAAATGTGGGACTATGGTATCCCAAAGATTCTTCATGCCAACTTGTTGTCTATTCCGATTCCGATTTTGCGGGTTGCAAATTGGACCCCAAGAGCACTAGTGGCACTTGCCATTTGCTCGGTAGCTCTTTAGTTTCTTGGTTTAGCAAGAAACAAGTTAGTGTTGCGTTATCCACAACCGAGGCTGAATATATAGCCGCGGGGAGTTGTTGTGCTCAAATTCTTTGGATGAAGCAACAACTCTCGGATTATGGTCTTAGTATTGATCATGTTCCTCTTCGATGTGACAATACTAGCGACATAAGCTTGATGAAGAATCCTATTCTTCACTCAAGAACGAAACACATAGAAATTAGACATCACTTTATAAGAGATCACGTTCTCAAGGGCGATGTCGAAATTGAATTTGTTGAAACCAAAAATCAATTGGCCGACATCTTCACAAAGCCTTTAGAGAAAGAGTCCTTCTTTCGAATTCGTAGTGAACTCGGGATTCTTGACTCCACGTTGATATAATTCATGCATTGCATTTTTATGTTCTAACGATTACTAACTTGAGCGTCGGAGGCGCCTAATTCTTTTTTGCAGGTATCGCCCCAAAGACGGGGGGAATTATCAGACACCGGTGCAGAATAATCGATTTCTCTAAAGTCAATAATCGATTATTCCCCATTTACGTTTTATGTTTACTATGCTAGAAAATTGACATAATCGATTATACAACACTACAATCGATTATCTAACAGTTTTGGCTTTGCAGGATTTTAGCTGTTAATTATAAAAATCGATTATCACATATCCCTAATCGATTACGTTGACAGTTATTTTTAGGTGTTAAGTCACTGTGTGATAATAATCGATTATTTAAAACAGTGTAATCGATTTTCCTATTACCGTCTCGGATGTCCGTTACTACATTTCCTGAAATAATCGATTATCTCAAAAGCACAATCGATTATTCCCCGAGTCAGAAAACCACTGGGCACACTGTGTCAGAATAATCGATTACCATATTTCCATAATCGGTTATTCTCAGTCAGTATTTCAAAATAGTTACCGTTTCTGACCGTTTGCTCCTTAAATTTTTGCAGAGTTCTTATCTTTAATGCAATTTCATTCTTCACATTATAAATAGGTGCATTATATCTTCAATATCTTCACTCAAACATCAATCTTAGCTCCCAAATTCTCAAAAATTTCTCAAAACTCTTCAAATTCAAAATGACGGGCAAAACTTCCAAACGAGCTCGTTCCGGCAAAAATGTTGCCTCCTCTTCCGTCACTCGTCCTCTAGTTCATTGTTATAAAGATGGTTCTTATTTACGATTCAATAGTGAAGCCGAACTTATGCGCTTCCTTGAAAAATTTGAAAATCGAGAAATCCTTCCTCCTCGATTTTCCACGGATCGTTTCCTTAATCAACGCGCCCCTCCATCCACAACAAATATGCTTATAAAAGCCAACTCCTTGAATTCCTATATCTTCACACTCCTTACATTCACCCTCCTCTAATTCGGGCCTTCTATTCAAATCTCGAGAAGGACGAAGATGGTGAAATTTTCTCGAACGTCAATGGAATTTCAATTCTCTATCTGAGGCAAATATTCAAGCCCTCACTAAACTCCCGCGCAATTGGGAAGACATTTCTCTCTATACTAGGGAAGAAGGCGCGTTATTTGATGAACAACTTCTCTTCACCCAAATTGGCATCGGTGAATTTATTGCAACTCCGGACCATCGTCGTCCAACCATTACAAACATGCTCCCGGAATATCGCCTAATTTTTTATTTCATCACTCGCGTTCTAAAACCGCGAAAATTCAATCACACAAATATCTCTCATGAGGATTCTAAACTCATGCATGCCATTATCACCGGGGCTCGCATCAATTGGTGCAAGTTCGTCATGACTCACTTATATGATGCAATTGGGGAAGATAAGCCACTCCCCTATGCTTTTGTCGTTATGACCATTCTTGTTGCTTCCGGTATCGACACCTCCGTCGGTCCTCACAAAAAGGTGACAAAACATTGGGAAATTCAAGAATCTTCATTTCCCAAAATCGGTGAGCATCCTCCTCCTCCACCTCAAAGATGTCGTCATCCGGCCCCGTCCGATGCATCCCTCCAATCTATTTCTGAGCAACTTGCCTCCATGTCCACTTCCCTAAATCGTATTGATATGAATGTCAATCGATTGACTCACGAGCTCCATGGATATTTCGATCACGTCAATTATCCGTATGCCCAAATTGTCCTTCGGGAAGATGTAGCGGATGTCGAGACGGAAGTCAATGATGATAATGAATAATGTCTTGTCTCCTTATTTTTCTAGTTTGCATAATATTCTGTCTTTTATTTTTATGTATTTGCAATATTGTTTAATCAATAAAGAGTTAGTTATTTTTTTGCTAATGTCAAAAGGGGGAAGATATGGGCATATGCACACTAATACATATTGGCATAAATTGAGGGGGAATTCATAACTTGAGGGGGAACTCGTTGCATATCTATATACTTGTCTTGGATCGTCATTATGAATTAATATGCATATCCCGATATTGGTTTGCCATTATCAAAAAGGGGGAAATTGTTGAAACACGTTCTCAAGTCCCTAAACTAAACGTGTGTTCATATTTGTAGGTTTTGATAAATGACAAACCGACGTGAACGGAACATTGACATATGCCGAAGTCCAAGCACAAGAGAAACAAAGATCAAGATTAAGTAAAGCAACAAAGTTATACATGAGTCGTTCTATAATTGTGATCTTGATCCGACAATTGATTCAAGACTTGGCTTCTCTCGTAAAATCATTTTTATCAAACCATGCATCTATAATTTAAAGCAAAATAATTTTCAAACATTTCATTTTAACCAAAATGAATTCTAAATATGTCTTTCAAATCTGGACAAACAAAATCGATTATGTACTTTATGATAATCGATTATGTTAAAGTAGTGTACACCAGATTTTATAAAGCTATAAGATAATCGATTATGTACCTTATGATAATCGATTATGTTAAGGTAGTGTACACCAGATTTTACAAAACTGCAAGATAATCGATTATGTACCTTATGATAATCGATTATGTTAAAGCAGTGTTCACCAGATTTTTCAAAGCTACAAGATAATCGATTATGTACCTTATGATAATCAATTATGTTAAGGCAGTGTTCACCAGATTTTTCAAAGTTACAAGATAATCGATTATGTGCCTTAGACTAATCGATTATGTTGAGATCAGATTTTACAAAGTAGCAAAATAATCGATTATGGCTTTTCTAGTAATCGATTATATTAAAGACCGTTGCCAAAGTATTTTCAAACACTGAAAAATAATCGATTATGTACAATCAGACAATCGATTATGTTAAGCATAAAATCGGGGATTGATTTTTGAACGTTGTCAGGTAATCGATTATACGATTTGGATAATCGATTATTCTGCTTAAAATCTGGGATTGATTTTTGAACGTTGGCAGATAATCGATTATGCAGAATCAGATAATCGATTATCCTAGCACAAAATCAGCAATTTGTGATTGGCAATTAAGCAACGGTTTTGGGTGTTTTGAGCACTATAAATACAACTCAAATTCACTCTTCTAAGCACAACAACTGATTACATTCTTGCTAAAGCTTACATACTCTCTTTGCAATCATTTTATATTCATTTCATAAGTTTTTGAGAGCCAAACTCTTGACGAAGTTGTTGTGTTCTTGAGCGTATTGTTTTTACTCATATCTACTCTATAAAGAGAGTCTTGTCTTGAGTGCTAAGTGTTTGTACACACTTGAAGGGATATTCTAATCCCTTGTTGTAAGAAGGAAAAGTAGTTCCTTGGTTTGAAGTCTTGAGGTGCGGTATCCTCGAGCAGGTTGAAGTCTTGTAGAGTGTATATCTACGAGCAATTGTAACGGTTTGTTAGGAAACCGTAAGCTTAACGAAGTTAGTGTAAAACTCGAGAGAGTCTCTCGGGGACTGGACTAACCGCACGTTGTGGTGAACCAGGATAAAATCCGGTGTGTTCTCTCCTTATCATTTTAATTACTGCACTTACATTATTCCTGCAATTTTTAATTCCGCAAATTTACATTGTTTTTTATTATAACGCTATTCACCCCCCCCCCCCCTCTAGCGTTAAGCGTATATTCTAACAGATATCTGGTTATAACTGTTTAGTTCCTAGAGCATGGTGTCTAAGTGATAACAAACATGTAGACTTTTAAACGAACCCTATAGTTAGCGTATCTAGATGTAGAGTCAAACATGCAGAATTAATAATAAATCGTATAGGCATGGTGTCTAAACGTAAAGCTGGACATGCAGAATTTAAGGTATATCCTATAGACATGGTGTCTAAATGTATAGCTGAACATGTAGAATTTTAAAACCAGTCCAATGGGCATGTTTCCTAAAGTGCGGAATTGAATCATTAAGAACACAAGTCCTATAATCATGTTTTCTACTCTTGAGCACACATAATTATCCAGCCGGTTTTCATTTTCCAATCCCGAGTTTTTATTACAAATTATTACAGACCAAAATAATCAATTACATCAAAATACAAAACAAAAGAAGTTACAACAAGAGGAAGCCTAATTCTTGACTTCCTATCTGATTAATCATTGTGATTGCCACTGATTTCAAAGGCGTTCTCAGACCTGGGTGTGTCAGAGCTCCCTAACGGTCTCAAAGGAACCCGGGGAGTGCTTAAACCCAAGTTCACAGAACCGAATAGAGATGAGCGTAGTATGGAAGGGCCAGCCTTTATGTGTCTAGTTCAGAGGGAGCTCATGGGTCCCAAGGCAAGGCTCACACAAGAGGGGCAAAACTTAAGTCTAAGAATTAGGTGGAAGTGCAGGAATAGAGATTTAAAACTGAGTGGAGAAAGGAGAGGGGTAAAGGGCGATGGGAAAACAGTAGTAGTAAAGTACAAAATTAATATTTCCATACAAAGGGGTATCAGGGGTTTGGGAATACATTGCAAAGAGCATATATCCTTAGGTAGGGATCATGTTTGGGCATGCACAACAATAGATTGTGCTGGCATGGCCATAAACCAACCAGACCACACAACATATAGAGGGGATATAGAGGTTATGACCCCAAAGGAGATTAGGTTTGTGTCATGCACCGTAATGTCCAATGTTGTCATTCCCCAAAAAAACCAAAGATACCAAACACATAGGGGATATGAGGGTTTAGGACTCATAAGTGACTGACATAGTTTATACATGAGAAAGCATTGATTCAGAATAGAAGGGGCAAATTGCAATATGCTTAATAATGGAACTTAATTAAGCACAAGCAGGAAACAAGCAAGGGTGAAAGAAATAGTAAAGAAACATGTAGTTGTTGGTGCTGAAAATTAATTAGAACATACCAGTAAAGATGCAAATGCAGAAAGAAAGAAGTAAGCAAGCTTCCCACAGTCTAGCCTTGACTTTCAGCTGGCTAGGTAAAAGGCAGCAACACAAGTAGCAACAGAAAAAAGGGAGAGAGGTTTTTAGTGGAGTGTGTTGTTTTGAACTCAAGTATTTTATTCCTTGTGTTCATGTGTTTGAAAGAAGATGGGTGCAACCTATTTACATCCATCTGAAAACATGTGAGGAATAAGGTAATAAGTAAAATTCAAAACAACTATAGAAACAATCAGCAGACAGAATCAATCAAACAAGCGATTCCCTTTTAATTGAGGAATCACTTGTTTAACAGGGCTAACAGATTCAAAATAAGGAATGAAAATTAGTTTGTAGGCAGACTGATCATTTCCATAGAAGAAGTAGTAAAACACTAAGCAAGCAATCGAGTCTAAGTACAGAAATATACTTATTTTTGGAAGCAGATTCAACAAGGTAAAAATAAGGAAAGAGATCAATTACTTTAACAAAGGAGTCAAATTAGAGTTCACAAAAAAAGTTTTGAAACCAATCCCAAGATTAAAAATTAATCAAAGAAGGAACCTCAACATATAAAAAGAGTACACAAACAATATACATGTGATACCAAACCTATAAGCAAAAGAGACAGCATGCAATAGTAGCACAATACTTAGTATATAGCAAACATTTGAAGCATGATAGTCCAGTAGGTCAAGTCACATTGAATCAGTAGTGAAGAAAAATAGAGTATCAGAAGCATGCAAATGTCTCATAGTAACAGATAAGAAAACCCTTCTGAAAAGTTAGGTTTTCAAGCATAGTCGAGTTTTAAAGATAGTAAAAACCCAGAATTAGAGGAATCGCTTAAAGAAAAAGAGATTCTGAAACAAGGAATTTTCAAATCTAGTAAGGTATTCAAACGAATAGTTTCAACCCAAAGACATAGGTTTTCTCTAACAATAGTCAAGCTTAAAAGATGATAAACAAATAAATTGAGTAAGAAGTTAACTAAACAAACACTTATCTGATAAACAGCTTCAGAACTCGAATGAGACCCAAAAGAAATTAAGGTTTTGACAACAATCTAGTTTAAAAATGATAAACAAATAAATCAAACAAATACTAGCAACAGTTTCAGAAACTCGAATGAACCCAAAAGAAATTAGGACTTTCGACATGCTAAGCTCAGATAGAAAATGACATGATCAGAACGTCTTTAAATAAGAAACATGCTAAAATCAGATAGGAAGTTTCAAATAATTTAAAAGAGGAACACTAATTAAAAAAGATAAAGAGTCATTTTGAAAGCGAAGTTAAAGAAACTTCGAGAAGATGCTTAAAAAATCATGGCAAGCATGGATCTAAGGTAGATCATAAAGAAATCAAAAAGTCTCAAAAATTAGGGTTTTAGAAGAACCCAAAAATAACAAGAAAGGCCTTGAGAGTTACCGATCTAAACATGAGAGTCAAAGATCTGACTCGAATGGCCATGGCTGGTTGGAAAAAGGTCATAAATGAACGGAGAAAGGTCATCGAGCAAGTACTGGACCAAATCCCTTCAAAGTCTGGTCATGAGACCATAGAACCAAACACATAGAAACCATAGAAGGTTGGTATAGTTCTCAGATGACCCTAGAATACCATGGATTGGTGTGGATTAGGGTTGTGGCGGCTAGGGTTTGGGGGTGTTGCAGAGAGTGTTTGAGAGAGAGGGGGATTCAAGGGCGGCGGTAGGTGAAAAATAATTTATGTTTAGGGGTTAGCTTAGGTTAAAAAGGAAGGGCAGCCGGTTGCCGTTGATCTATATTATCCACAGCTAGGATTTAAAAGGTTAGGTTGGGATCCGGGTTTGGCTCTGTTTGAATTGAAATTGGGTCTGGGTAAACTGGGTTCCAATTGAGGTTCAAATTAGGCTAAAATTGAAATAAAATCTGGTTAGATTTTAAATAGCCATTTTTCTAATTTATTTTATTAAAAAATAGCAAATTAAATTCTAGAAATAAATTGAAAGTACTAAATGATTTATAACATATAATTATTGATATAAAAAATAGTGGACTTAATTTTGTAAATGTAAACATAATTAAATCTTAAAAAGGGCTCATATTACAATTACGCAATTTAGATTTTTTAAAAATACTAAATAATTTTGTAAATAATATGAAAAAATTACCTTAGCTAAATTTTAGTAAAAGGATAAAAGTTCAACAATTGAAACCACCAAAATGATAATTGAGAAATAATTGTTAGGTTTTTGTGGATAAAAATAGGGGAATAAGTTGATTTAAAAGTCTATTAAAATTAAGGGAAAAAGTTGAATATACTTGTATATTCATACATATGCCACTTTGAAGGTATTCTGCATAAAAATATATATATAGGAAAAAATTGGGTATCAACAGTTGCCCCTCTTTACCTGGAAAGAATGAAAGAGTTGTCGGGTAAATATATGATGGTCAAATTTTGACTGAGCGAAATGGGTTGAAGGAGATTGGTCACGCCCTGGCTCCTGAGCTACCTACATATCCCTGGTTTTACATGAATCAGGCTATATGTAGTTCAGGATCCGTTGGCATAGTATGCCGATAGGTATTTTCCAAGAACGGACGTAATGTTTTGGTCAGGGTGAATGAAAAGATTATGGGAGTAGTTAGGTCTGACGTGGCATTGGGCACTGGAGCGGAAATGCTCATGACGGGATGGTTGTTGCTTGCCGGTTTACCTGCAAATAAGTAATACAAGCATATATTGTGCGTAAATTTAGACATGATGCAAATTCCCGTCAGACCATAAATGGTGTCTTCGAACGGTTATGATGACGTCTTTAGACCATGATGTCATGGGCCATGAAGCATGTGATGAAGGATTCATAGGCTATAAAATGATGTTCCCGGGCTATGAAAAATGGTGCCTCCGAACCATGATGCTTCAAATAATAATATGCAAAAGATTGAAAGGGATCCCCAGGCCATGACATGGTGTTCTCGGGCTATGAGGATGGTTCCTTCGAACAATGACGGCCTTGGATAAGTTGGCAATTAATAAGCCCATGAAGGATGCAGTAACATGTGGCAATGCAATGTGGCGATCTTTCAGTCGTGCAATATAGCGATCTTTCAACCATGCAATGTGGGGATCTTTCAGCCATGCAATGTAGCGATTTTCAGCTGTGCAATGTGGCAAACTTTCAGGTGGGAAATGTGGCAATCTTTCAGCCATGCAATGTGACAATCTTTCAGCTATGCAATACAAATACAGATAGAGATAGAGCTTAACCTCGGATGGTAGACTAGTAGCCTTATGCAAGTTGGAAGGCAGAATGTTAGCTTTATGCAACGCAAATGCAGATAGAGGTAGAGCTTAACCTCGTAAGGCAGAATGGTAGTATCCTTATGCAAGTTGGAAGGCAGAATAGTAGCATTATGCAAGTTGGATAGCAGAATGGTATCCTTATGCAATACAGATGTAGATAGAGGTAGAGCTTAACCTCAGAAGGTAGAATAGTAGCTTTATGCAAGTTGGAAGGCAGAATAGTAGCCTTATGCAAGTTGGAATGCAAAATGGTAGCCATATGCAATGCAGATCCAGATAGAAGTAGAGGTTAACCTCAGAAAGTAGAATAGTAGCCTTACGCAAGAAAAAAAATAGCAAATGATAGTAGAGTTTCTTAGTTGATAGCAGATTGCGGTGTGGTGATTACTGGGAGAATTATAACATACATGACATAATGGGTGCATGGTGATAGCAGATGTTGGTAAGTGAAATGGTTCAAAGAATCGTATATTAAAAAATATTTGCTTTGGGGGCATACAGTGTGTACAATGATTTCGTAATCTCGGGGCTTGCATCCAAAGAAAAATCGTGAGTTTTGTAAAGGGGAAGGTTAATTCGCATCCCCCTGGCTTTGCTTGATCTACTCGTCTTTGATGTAGTGCTACTATATGTATCATTTGGGTAGCGGTGTAAACAAGGCAATTTCGATGATAAACATGTACGATTTTGTCAAAGTATAACATAAATGTATAATAAAAGTTGTTTTTTGATAAATCAACAACTGTGACGCCATTCGAGACATTGAAACCTCTCTTGCTACAGAATTTTGAGGGTCCTCCTCAAAATTCTGCCCTAGTTTGATGGGTTGACATTTGTGACTGTTGCTTGCGTGACGATCAGCTAAAATTACTTTGGAATTTTGAAGGTCCTCCTCAATATTTCCAATTTTAAGGGGAAATGAAAATTTTATTGAATTGTGACCAAACCCATAGGGCTACCTACGTATCCCCTCTTAAATGGAAATCAGGTCAAGCGTAGTTCAATTTACATCATATAGGGAAAACATAAAGATTACACGTAGTAACGCTTAACTGCATATGAATTAATTGGCTTTGGCCAGATTTCTCCATCCATTTCTTCAAGTATTAATGCTCCTTGTGTCAAAACCTGGTGAACCATGTACGGGCCCTGCTAGTTAGGAGAGAACTTCCCTTTAGCCTCGTCTTGATGCGAATTTTTTTAATACCAGTTGCCCTGCTGTGAACTGTCTGGGCTTGACTCACTTGTTGAAGGTTCTGGACATTCTATTCTGATAAAGTTGACCATGACACACGTCATTCATTCTTTTCCCATATATAAGAGCTAGCTGCTCGTAACGACGCTTCACTCATTTTGCATCGTCGAGCTCAGCTTCCTGTATGATCCTTAAGTAAGGAATTTCTACTTCAGCGGGAATGGCGACTTCTGTGCCATAAACCAGCATATAGGGGGTTGCCCCAGTTGATGTGCAGACTGTGGTGCGATACCCTAAAAAAAGAAAATGATAACTTCTCATGCCACTGTTTATGCTTCTCTATCATTTTCCTTAATATTCTTATTGGCGTCTTCCACAGCTTCATTCATTTGAGGCCTGTAGGTTGTAGAATTCTTGTGTCTGATCTTGAAGGTTTCACATATAGCTTTCATCAAGTTGCTATTGAGGTTGGAGCCATTATCAATAATAATTGACTCTGGAATTTCAAATCGACAAACAATGCGGTCGCGGACAAAGTCTGCCACAACTTTCTTAGTCACTGCTCTATAAGATACTACTTTGACCCACTTGGTGAAGTAGTCAATTTGCCACTAGGATGAACCTGTGTCCGTTGGAAGTCAATTGGTCTAATGACGTCCATTGATCATGCGGCGAACAACCATGGTGAGCTTGTTTTGTTAAGCTCGCTCGGAGGTACCTTTATCATGTATGCATGTATGTGACATTGGTTGCATTTTCAATCATACTGGATGCAGTCTGTTTTCATAGTCATCAAAAAGTGACCAGCCGCAGTATCTTTTTTGCTAAGACGAAGCCGTTCATATATGAACCGCAGGTCCCAACATGAATTTCCTATAGTAGTCTGGATGCTTCATTTGCGTCGACACACGTTAGTAGTCCCAAATCACGAGTCCTCTTATACAGTATTCCTTCGCTGTGGAAGAAGTTGTTGGACAATCTTCGCAGTGTGCATTTCTGAGTATGATTGGCAAGCTCTGGTTATTCACCCTTTGCGAGATATTCCTTGATATCATAAAACCAAGGCTTTCCGTCTGCCTCTTCTTCAACCTAAGCACAATAAGTTGGCTGATCATGGATCTTTACGGGAATGTGACTAATGAAATTCTTGTCTGGATGTCGTATCATAGATGACAGGGCAGCCAATGCATCGACAAACACTTTTTGGACTCTGGGACATATTGGAATTCCGCCTTTGTGAACCTCTTTCTTAATTCTATACATGATGTAGGTACGGGAGTATCTTAGAATTCTTGGTCGCCTATTCTTCACGCACCTAATGTATGAGTAATTCTGAATCTTCGATCATTAGCATCTCTTGCACGTTCATGTCAATGGCCATTTTGAGCCCTAAGATGCAGGCTTCATGTTCGGCCATATTGATGGTGCAAGGGAACCTGAGTTTGGCAGACACTAGATAGTACTTACCGGTTTCTGATACTAAGACCGATCTTATGCCAACTCCTTTGAGGTTTGCTGCTCCATCAAAGAACATTCTCCAATTATCATAGGATTCTACAATGTCTTGTCCTATGAATGATACCTCTTCATCAGGAAAATATGTTTTTAAAGGTTCATATTCTCCATCCACAGGGTTTTCAGCAAGGTGCTCTGCTAATGCTTGTCCTTTGACTACCTTCTGAGTTACGTAAATAATGTCGAATTTACTCAGCAGGATTTGCCGCTTGGCTAGCTTGCTAGTGGGCATGGGCTTCTAAAAGATGTACTTTAAAGGATCCATCCTTGATATGAGATACATGGTATAGGCACATAAGTAATGCCTCAGCTTCTGAGCTACCTAAGTAAAGCACAGTAGGTACATTCCAAAAGAGAATACCGGGCTTTGTACAGAGTGAACTTCTTGCTCAGATTGTAAATGGCTTGTTCTTTTCTCCCCATTTCATCACGTTTCCCTAAAACGCAACCAAAGACTCTATCTAATACGGTGATGTAGAGTAATAAGGGTCTACCTGGCTCGGGGGGGACCGATACTGGTGGTGTTGACAGTCTGTTGAAGCCCTTTTGGTAGTCGTTAGTCCACTTGGTAGCGGTGTCCTTCTTCAAAACCTTAAAGATTGACTCACAAATAATTGTGGACTACGCTATGAACCGGCTGATATAACTAAGTCTTCCCAAAAAACTCATCACATCCTTCTTTTTCTTTGGCGGTGGGAGTTCTTGAAGGCTATGAACTTTGATGGATCCACGACGGCTCACGATAAACCCCAAGCAAATTTTCAGCGGGGAACCCCAAATGCACGTTTTGCAAGATTCAGTTTCAACTTGTACCTTCACAATTTGTTGAAGAACTTCCTCAAATCTTCCATGTGATCAATGGACTTCTTTTACTTGATGATGAAATCACCCATATATACCTTATTTTCTTTGTGTATTATATCATGAAAAAGGGTAGTCATGGCCCTTATGTAGGTGGCCCATGCATTCTTCAGGCCGAACTGCATCATTTTGTAACAATACATTCCCCACGGCGTAATGAAAGCCGTTTTCTCAGCATCTTCCTCATCCATCCAGATCTGATGATAACCAGTGAAGGAATCTATTAATGACTATAGCTCATGCTTAGCATAATTGTCGATCAGGATATGTACATTCGGCAAAGGGAAGCCATCTTTTGGAGTAGCCTGGTTGAGATCTCGGTAGTCGACACAGACTCTCACTTTCCCATCCTTCTTTGGCATTGGCATGATGTTGGATAACCATGTTGTGTATCCTACTACCCTGAGAACCTTAGCTTTGACTTGCTTAGTGAATTGATTTTCAAACTCATGTCAAGCTTGGACTTTCTGAGCTTCTGCTTTACCGGCGGACATATCAGATCAGTCGGCAGTTTATGGGCCAATATAGATGTACTTAGTCTAGTCATGTCATCATAGGAATATGCAAATATGTCCTCATATTCCTTTAGAAATTCTGTGTATTCTTTCTTTCCTGATGGAAATAAGCAAACGCTTCGTGTTTCCTTGCGCTTTCTTCATCTCCTAAATTAATAATTTTTGTTTCGTTCAGGTTGGACTTAGGTCTGTTCTCAAAGTTCATAACTTCTTTGACGATCTTCTCTAGTATGTCATCTTCTTCTAAATCAATATGTGTTAGTTGCGTTGTCTCATTGCATGTCACGGTCATTGGTTCATCAAGATAAGTAATAGTAATACTATGTAAGTAAATTAATGAGATAAAAATGATAATAAGTGTTGATTCATAATAAAAATCAAAATGCATTGATAAATTCTATAACTGTTTTGAACATTTCAGATCTTATTGAGGAAATCAAAATGCGAAAAAGAAAAATCCTCTAATTAAAAATAAAAACAGTGCATGATGCTTGTTTTAGCCTTATTACCCCGAGGCTCGCCGGGATCTGGTGTCCTTATGGTCAGATTGTTGAGGTATTCCCCTCTACTCACAACTTGTATAGAAGGACCTTCCTCCCCCTCCTCCTCGAAAATAACAAAGTAGTCCACGTCATTTTTTTCTAGGAACATGTTCTTTACCGTAGCAAGTGCTTCTTCTTCGTCTGTCCCATAAACAATGTCATCCTATTGGAAAGTCTGCTCCAAAGGTTGTATTGGATGTTCTAATGGATAGTAAGGACCCCGCCATAGTGGTGACCAGTTGTTGAATTCTTTCCAAGTGTACTCTTATCCCAGACCGAAATTAGTGTCGTGCTTCTTGATCTTTATGGGTTTAGCAATCCTTTGAAGGTTCTTGCCGAGCCCTTTGCCAGGATCGTACCCACTCCAATTTAATATACTCTCAATTTTGTTGTCTCGTCATTTATCTTTGTCTACAACATTGACTTGCTCGATGTGGTGATAACTCTCTCCACCCAACTTTCTTCTTCCCCATATCGCTGGAAAGGTCTGACGACTGTATATAGGATTGTTGTCGTCACCGTGAATGATCACCTCCTGATGATTCCATTCAAATTTTACGGCCCAATGCAGTGTTGAAGCCACAGCCCCCGTAACATGAATCCAGGGATGCCCTAGCAGCATGTTGTAGGATGCTGGCACATCTATTACTTGAAATCGACCTCGAACCAAGTCGGTCCCATCTGCAAACACAGGCTAATCTCCCTGATGGTGGATCTCTGAGACCCGTCAAAAGCTTTCACATTGATCGCTCCTTATTTTATCTTGTGCAATCCGTTACCCACATTCTTGAGTGTATCAATATATATATAAGAAGGCTAGAACCCCCATCGATCAGGATCCTAGTGATGAAGTAGTCTTCGCATTGCACGGTGATATGAAAGGCTTTATTGTGACCCAACCCTTCAGGCGGCAGCTCGTCCTCATAGAAGGTGATTTTATGGGTTTCCAATACTTGTCCCACCTTATTGACCATTTCTACGCCTGTGATGTTACTTAGCACGTATGTCTCGCTCAGCACCTTCAACAGAGTATTTTTATGTGTCTTGGAATACTGCAGCAATGAGAGGATAAATATATGTGCTGGTATTTTGTTTAGCTGGTCGATGACTGAATACTCCTTGGGATCTTCCTCCAAAGGTCATCTGGACCTACTTCAATGATGAATGGTCGGTTGGAAGCTTTCTTGATCGACTCAGCTAAATATTCTAGATTATTGACTCTTTTAGTCCTTGTCATACCATGTGCTGCAATAGTCTTTTTGAACCTAACTTTTCCTTTCCTCCTAGCCTCGGCCGTTAATCCCAAGGAATAGATTTTGTATGGAATGACGGCATGGTGGTCATCACCACTGGAATCAGTGCAACTACCTTTATTTCAAATAGGATATGTTCCTTGGTTGGTAAAATTGTAACCTCAAACGGTGCCGGTGTATTTGTTGATGGCACTACCTTAAATTCAAGAGGGATAGACACATCTACCTCAGTGAACTAGGATGGTTGAATATAGACTATGATGGGGTTGAGAGTAACTGTTGGCTTTTTTCGATTACCACCATTCGCGATCAGCCCGATGGATCCCTCGGGATCCCAAACATCATCTATTTCAATCATATGAATGCCCCCGCCTTTGTGATATGGTAAGGGGTTGTTGAGAACATTCTGAGCGGCTTCCTTTGCCATAATGACCTTGTTATCAATTAGGGACTGTATCTTGTCTTTTAAAGAGCGACATTCATCGATGGTGTGTCCCTTCATGCTGGAATGGTATGCACAAGATTTTTTTGGGTTAACCGACTAAGAAGGGTTCTCAAGGTTGAAGCAAGGATGGGGGTGACATAAATGGCGGTTTTGAATCTCTCATATAGCTGATCAATGGGTTCGGCAATGGCTGTGTGTTGTTTTGGGGGCCTACGATCAAAATTAGGTCGAGGCCTAGGAAAAGTTTTGCGTGCGGGGAGTAATTGGAAATGAGATGGTTGGGCATTGTAGGTTTGGTAGACATGTGCGGATTGGGAATATCTAGGTAAGGTAGGCTAATGTAGGAGGTGGAGGTGACTAATAAGTTGGTGTTGGGGCTTGGTAAGAGGGTGCTTGGTAGTTTGGAGCTTACTGATATGTGAGTGAAGGTACAGGGTAGGTTTGGTATTTGAGAGGAGACTTGGTCCTTTGTGCAACCATTACAGCTCCCACGTCTTCTCTTTTTAGCCACACTACCAGACTGCAAGGCCTAATTTGTGGCTTGCAAGGCCCCGAAGTTTGTAACCATGCTACTTTTGATACCTTCTTTAATTCGTTCCCCCGCTTGATGATGTTGAAAAACATATGATTTTTAATCATCATTAGTCACTCATAATATTGCAAGTCTTGAGTCCGGACAAAAAAATTGTTCAGTTGTTCCTCTTCTAAGGCAGGTCTGACCTTGGTGGCTTCCGACCTCTAGCGAGTAGCATATCTGCGAAATGTTTCTGTAGGCTTCTTCTTCAAATTCTGAATGTAGAATACATCCGGTGCATTTTCTGTGTTAAACCTGAACCTGTCCATGAAACCAGAGGCCATACCTACCAAACTCGACCATTTCTTAGAATCATGGCTGATGTACCAGGATAGTGCATCTCCTTTTAGACTCCTCATGAACAGTTTCATGCGGATCCTTTCATCCTTTCCTACCCCTACCAGCTTGTCACAGTATGTTCTCATATGGATCCTTGGATCACGTGTACCATCAAACATCCCGAACTTAAGAGGTTTGAACCCCTCTGGCAGTTTGAGATCTGGTTGTATGCAGAGATCTTTATAGTTCAACCCTTCGATCCTTTTACTTCCTTCGACGCCTTGTATTTGGCTAGTTAGTTTCTTAAGCTCTTTAGCCAAGTTTATGATGAGTATATCCTTTTCATCGGACTCAGGGGTGCAAGATATAGGTTGGGTGGAGAGTGGCATAGTCTCCACGTAGATGGGATTGTTTTGGTGACCGGGTATATGGGCGTGGAAATGGTCATTTGAGGAGTTTTATCGTTCAGGGATGAGTAAGGGATTATTGTTTGGAGTGTGGAAAGTGCTTCATTTGTTCTTAGTGGGATGATTTGGTTGCTTTTGTGGAGGTGTGGGATTTTGGCTGTTGGGGAAGATGGTGTCTGGGGTGCTGAGGGAGAAGGATAGGTTGGCCAGACTTCGAACTTGATCAAGCCCTTCTTGAAACTTCAACAATTTCTGCTCGAGTTGTGACATATTTTCATTGGGAACCCAAATACCATGGCCATCAATAGCCTCTGCTATTGTGTTCTCCTTTCTGATGTTCAAATCTTCCATTTTGCCTTTGTTCTTGTTCCTAACAGGGCTCTGAGGAAGAGTGGATGGAGGGACCTTGGATCTTGTGGAATAGGATGATGTTTCCAGAGTGCACGAACTAACCTTTACGGGGGGGGGGGGGGGGGTAACAAAACAAAAAATAAACAAAAGGTAACCAAGTTAGTGAGGATCGTAAAAAATGTTACAATATTTAAACACATAAACCGTGTCCTAATTTGGGAGCCTCGTTGTGCCCGAGATAGGCCTAGCGACAAATTGACTTGGAGAACTTAGATTGCTAAATGCCTCATTTTTATTGACAAAAAAATAGACGAATCCAAAATTGATACTAAATAAGCAGGAAATGGAAATCACAAATGGCCATTGGCCTTATTGCATTTTATAAAGCGAAAAGGAAAATTCCTATCCTACTTGGTCCCAGAAGGACCTTCCCCAGATTCGGCATCCCTGGCTCCATCAAACAGCTTTCCCAACTCGCAAAGTCCCAGCAATAGGTAGGCCCTGGCTATATGTGCACCTTCGGTTCTTTCACTATTTTGGCAATCTTTGACCTTTTTGAGAAACTTTCTCTCCAACTCAACTATGCCTCGCTCCAAGTATCCCAGTCACTTATTGCCATTGACAGCCATGTCCTTCTATTCCTCAATTAGCTTTTGGTTGGACTCCTGTATTTCATGATGCTCGCTTTCATACTCCCAGATCCTTTTGTGCAGTTGGTTATATTTGACCTATACCTTGGCCCTTTTATCTATGATTCTGTGACCTCGGGCAAACCCTGGCTGGACCAGACCATCATGATTGTCTTTCGACCAACGTGAGTAGAAAAGAGTGCAACCAACATGATACCTATCTGGATCGATGTTATCTCTCCCCATTATGATCTTGCAGTGCCACATATACTGAGCTTGGCATTTGTAAGGACTATCATTATCCTGGAAGTCGGCTCAGAAATGACTCATCTTGTTGGCCCTGGGTATAACTTGCTTTTTACCGGCTTGTCTCATAACTCGGAGAGGGACATAAGGATACATTCCCCTCTGACTGATCAGTATTAGAAAAGGTGCATTTCTAGAACGGGTGATGAATTCCTCGGTCAAAAACCACTCGAACATCCATTGGACATGTTCTTCGGTTAGGTTATCACATAGATATACCCATCCCTTGGCATCTTCTGGCTGAGCGAACATATTAGGCATGTAATTCATTTGCTTTGGATGATTGAAGGCGATGTGATCATCCCAGTTCCTTCACTGAATCTCTTGTCGGTATTAACCCCTTTGGAGATGCTCCATAAGCCAGAGTTAAAGTAATAAATTTCAGCCTTCGAAGTGTTTTGCACCTTGGTGACACTTCTCCAAGGCTTTGTATATGTCCACAATGATCATGGGCACGATGCTGAATGGTTGCCCACCAATCCCTTCAATAAGGGTTTTAGTTACCATGGTTAGCCTGGTGTGGATCCTTGCTTTATTCATCGGAAACACGATCAACCCCAGGAAACAAAACATAAATACAAAGACCCTTCGGTGAATGTGCCCCAAAGATGTAATGGCAAACTTATCAGGGTAGGTACAGTAGGATTTGCTGTGACTGTACCTTTCATACTGATAGTCAAAAGGGATGTAGGATTCCTTCAGACATGTCAACTTTGGATTCTTTTTTAAACTCGTCATTTTGAAGAAACCCCTACCCTTACGGTTTTCAAGTATCAGCAGACCCAAAGTTTCCTAGAGTATTTTTCCTCTAGAAGGGGTGTCATTTCAATGTCCCCAAAGCGGAATACAACCCTTTCAGAATCCCAGAACAGTGTAGAAGCTTCTATGACCTTGTTGTTAGGTTGGATCTCCAGAAGGGATGGTAGATTTCCCAGATATTTTCAGACCAGAGTTTGGTCACTTGAGTGAAGATCTTTCCACCAGCTTAGCAGTCTTGGATGGATGTTGGTGACCATGCTGAATCTAGGGACTTCGTGCCTCATATTTCTGCACAAATAAGGTTAGACCCTTACCCACACCAGACTCAAATATTTAATACTGATAATTAGCATGAAGCATTTTCATTCTCTAAATAAATGCACAAAACCTGGTGATGTCATTTTGGGTTTAGGAAAATCCAATAGACTTTGGACAAGGCTATCTTAAAGGATCATTATGTGGACAAAATAACTGACCCCGCTAGGTTTGACAATGATGCATGCACAATTTAAACTGATTAAGTTTTCTATGGAATTTTAGACGGGAAGGCACAGAACCGTCGACTACACCTTTGATCGACTGGTTTTACGACAAATATACCTTTCCGAATTTAGGGGGTGATAATATAGGAAGAGCACAACCACTCATTATAAGCGTTGCTATGGTATTTGTTTGGCACGAGTTGAGTATGATGTTGAGCATGGTTATGCAATAATTAAAAAGCATGTTGTCACGTATTTGCATGTTAAGAAAGCAGTAAATACAGTAGTTTATAGTTTAAAATAGCAATAAAGAAAAGAAACAAGAAACATAAGTCAGTATAATAGGAATTAATTGCTTAAAAGAATTTAAACAAGTAATTACATATAAAAGGTGTACAAGAACAATTTGAAATGGTATAAGCCTAATATTCCCCAATTAGGAATTGGGTTTGCACTTGAAGAATCGCGATCTAATGATTTATGGTGCATTAGGACACCTACAAGGCTTATTACTAAGTTTGCTTGATAACGGGAGATAGGGTAAGGGGTTGAAATTATCTTAAGGGGAAGGTATTAGGCACCCCTCAGGATCCACTAGTGTGGTTCCCGGCCATATAGTTGTGAATTTGGTGCAAATAACACATATACAGATAAGGCTCAAATAAGAGGGAATTTAAACACTCAAATGTTTGAAAGCATAATAGAGTAAAGCAAGCATTAAAAGTTGATTTTGAAAAGAAGTTATAATGCTTCAAAGGAAAAGAAAGAGAGGGGAAGGGGTCCTAGGTTTTATTTATAATATGGATCACATCAATGCAATACCCTATAATCACTCCTAGAAAGAGGGGCTACACGTGGTATTAGTGCATCGATCATCATATCCATATCTACCCTTCCTACCTCGTTAAGGTACTAAAGGGCAAATTGGTCTCCACCATTATTGCATACTATTACCCATCCCAATCTTATTAGTCCCAGAGGCACTTAGGACTACTATTCCTAAATGGGAGTGATATTAGGCTGACTTTGAAGTTTCGAAGGTGAAAAAGCTAAGGCGACTTACAAAATACATAGAACTGCACATTAAAAGGGGGGAGCACATAAATCACTAAAGGCTCGTTTATACCTCCTCAAACAAAGCAATCAAATAGCATGACTCAAACAACAATCAAGGTCTGAATTTGAAAAAAATACTAAGGCAAGGGGATTTGAGTTGTTGAAGCAGACCAATTTATTACGTAACTCAGATAAGAAGTTTGAATCAGGCATGCTTGCTGGTTGTAGCTATTACTAGTTAATAGAAACGGGATCAGTTTTATTTGTTGTTATTACCTAAGGTTTGCCTAAGTGTTTGGGTGAGATCATATGAACATGATATCTATTACTGATTCTGAGTGTGGCAAAGCATTAACATAAGATCCTTTAGGCATGCTTGTTAAACCACGTTAAATAAGGAGATTAGGTTACTTAACAACTGGTTCAGAATAAAACTGATTTTTTAAATAATACTATTTTCAGATTCTGCAGACGATGAAATCCACAATTGCTGATTTTAACCCCTATAGGTATGATATTTGGTATTGTTGATTTTAACCCCTGTAGGCATGATATCTAGTTGAATGATTTAAAACCATGTAGACATGATATCTAATTGAACGTGAAATGGAAACATGTAGGTTTTTACTTGGGAATTCCAATAGGCATGATTTCTATACATTATGAACATGATATCTGCTTATAGCCATTTAGGTCCTAGAGCACGGTGTCTAAGTGGTAACAAACATGCAGAATTTTAAACGAGCCCTACAATTAGCTTATCTAGATGTAGAGTCAAACACGCAGAATTAATAATAAATCCAATAGGCATGGTGTCTAAATGTAAAGTTGGACATGCAGAATTTAAGGTAAATCCTATAGACATGGTGTCTAAATGTAGAGATGAACATGCAGAATTTTAAAACCAGTCCTATGGGCATGTTTTCTAAAATGCGGAATAGAATCATTCAGAACACAAGTCCTATAAGCATGTTTTCTACTCTTGAGAATACATAATTATCCATCCCTTTTTACTTGCCAATCCCGAGTTTTTATTACAGATTATTACAGACCAAAATAATCAATTACATCAAAATACAAAACAAAAGAAGTTACAACCAGATGAAGCCTAATTCTTGACTTCCTATCTGATTAATCATTGTGATTGCAACTAATTTCAAAGACTTTCTCAGTCCTGGGTGTGTCAGGGTTACCTAACGGTCTCAAAGGACCCCGGGAAGTGCTTAATCCCAAGTTCACAGACCCAGATGGAGATAGGATAGTATGTAAGGGCCAACCCTTATGTGTCCAAGTTTAGAGGGAGCTCATGGGTCCCAAGGCAAGGCTCACACAAGAGGGTAAAAATTTAAGTCTAAGAATAAGAAGGAAGTGCAGGTATAGAGATTTAAAACTGATTGGAGAAAGGAGAGGGGTAAAGGGCGATGGGAAAACAGTAGTAGTAAAGCACAAAATTAATCTTTCCATACAAAGGGGTATCAGGGGTTTGGGAATACATTGCCAAGAGCATATATCCTTAGGCAGGGATCAGGTTTTGGCATGCACTACAATAGATGGTGCTGGCATGGCCGTAAACCAACCATACCACACAACATATAGAGAAGATATAGAGGTTATGACCCTAGAGGAGATCAGGTTTGTGTCATGCACAGTAATGTCCAATGTTGTCATGCACCAATCCAACCAACGATACCAAAAACATAAGGGATATGAGGGTTTAGGACTCATAAGACAGAATTCATACATGAGAAATCATTGATTTAGAATAGAAAGGGCAAATTACAACTTGCTTAATAACTGAACTTAATTAAACACGGGCAGGAAACAAGCAAGGGTGAAGGAAATAGTAAAAAAATATGTTGTTCTTGGTGCTAAAAATTAATAAGAACATACTAATAAAGATACAAATGCAAGCAAGCTTCCTACAGCCTAGCATTGGCTTTCAGCCACCTAGGTAAGGCAGCAACACAAGTAGCAACAAAAAAAAGGGAGAGAGGTTTCTAGTGGAGTGTGTGTTCTGAACTCAAGTATTTTATCCTTGTGTTTGTGTGTTTGAAAGAAGAGGGGTGCAGAGTATATATAGCCTTTTGAAAACATGTTAGGAATAAGGTAATAAGTAAAATTCAATACAACTATGGAAACAATCAACAGAAAGAATCAATCAAACAAGTGATTCCCCTTTAATTGAGGAATAACTTGTTTAATAGGGCTAATAGATTCAAAATAAGGAAAAAAATCAGTTTGTAGGCAGACTGATCAGTACCATAAAAGAAGTAGCAAAATATTAAGTAATAAATCGAGTTTAAGTACAGAAATATACTTATTTTTGGAAGCAGGTTTAGCAAGGCAAAATAAGGAAAGGGATCAATTACTTTAACAGACGAGTGAAATAAGAGTTCACAAAAGAACATTTTTGAAATCAACCCCATGATTGAAAATCTATCAAAGAAGGAACCTCAGCATATAAATAAAGTGCACAAATTATAGACGTGCGAGGTCAAACCTATTGGCAAAATAAACAGTATGCAATAGTAGCACAACGCTTAGTATATAGCAAACATTCGAAGCATGATAGTCCAGTAGGTCAAGTCACATTGAATCAATAGTGAATAAAAATAGAGTATCAGAAGCATGCAAAGGGTCTCACAGTAACAGATGAGAAAACCCTTCTAAAAGGTTAGGGTTTTCATGCGTAGTTGAGTTTTAAAGATAGTAAAATCCCAGAATCAGAGGAATCACTTAAAGAAGAAAAGATTCTAAAACAAGGAACTTTCAAATCGAGTAAGGTATTCAAACAGTTTCAACCCAGAGATATAGGTTTTCTCCAACAATAGTCAAGCTTAAAAGATGATAAACAAATAAATCGAGCAAGAACTTAATCAAACAAGCTCTTATCGAACAAACAACTTCAGAACCCGAATAAGACCCAAACAAAATTAGGGTTTTGACAATAATCGAGTTTAAAGATGATAAAACAAAAAAATCAAACAAATACTAGCAATAGTATTAGAAACTCGAATAAACCCAAAAGAAATTAGGGTTTTCGACATGCTAAAGTTAGATAGAAAATGGCATGATCAGAACATAGCAAAATCAAAAAGATTATACAATCATAGAGGAGGTTTTAAATAATTTAGAAGAGGAACCCTAATCGCAAAAGATGAAGGATCGTTTTGAAAGCGAAGTTAAAAAACTTCGAGAAGATGCTTAATAACTCATGGAAAGCATGGTTCTAAGGTAGATCTGAAAGAAATTGAAAAGTCTAAGAGATAAGGGTTTCAGAAGAACCCAAAAACAACGAGAAAGGCCTTCAGAGTTACAGATCTAAACAGAAGAGTCAAAGGTGTGACTCAAATGGCCATGGCTGGCCGGAGAAAGGTCAGGGATGACCGGAGAAAGGTCATCGAGCAAGTACTAGATCTAATCCCTTTAAAGTCTGGTCATGAGACCACATACCCAGACACATAGAAGCTATGGAAGGCTGGTAAAGGTCTCAGATGACCCCGGAAAGCCAAGGATTGGGGTGGATTAGGGAGGCGACGGCTAGGGTTTAGGGGTGTTGCAGAGAGTGTTTGAGAGAGAAGGGAATTCAAGGGTGGCGGTAGGTGATAAATGATTTTGGTTTAGGGGTTAGTTTGGTTTTAAAAAAAAGGAGGGCAGCCGGTGGCTGTTGATCTAAATGATCAATGGCTAGGATTTAAAAGGTTAGATGGAGATTTGGGTCTGGGTCGATTTAACTTGAAATTGGGTCGGGGTAAATTGGGTTCCAATTGGGCTTCAAATTAAGCTGAAATTGAAATAGAATCTGGCTAATTTTAAATAGCCATCATTTCCCATTTATTTTATAAAAATAGTTAATTAAATTTTGGAAATAAATTGAAAGTACTAAAATAACTGATAACATATAATTATCAATTTTAAAAAATATTGGACTTAATTATGTAAATGTAAACATAATTATATCCTGAAAAGGGCTATATTGTAATTACGCAATTTAGCTTTTTTAAAAATACTAAATAATTTTGTAAAAAACATGTAAAAATCTCCTTAGCTATATATTAGCAAAAATATAAAAAGCCAATAAATGAATCACCAAAATTATAATTTAGAAATAATAAATGAATTTTTATGGATAAAATAGGGGAATAAGTTGATTTAAAAATCTTTTAAAATTAAGGAAAAAATAAGAAAATACTTGGATATACTTATATATGCATACATATACTATTTTGAAGGTATTTTATATAAAAATGTATATAGAGAAAATTTGTGTATTAACAGTTAGCATTTGAAATTTTGGGCATTCGATAAAGATAGGTTTTGTTAATTATGAGGGGGATTACTTGCGTATTAAAAATTTGTGACATAGTTTCACAATTGAAGGGCCTATAATATTCCAGTAATTTTTTGTAAACAAAAAAGGTGGAGTCCGTCTGGTCCTGGAGCTTTAAAAGGTTTGAAGGATAAAATGACTATTTTAATACCATATCAAGCAAGGGTATGTCTAATGAACTAAGGTTTAAAAGACCAATATTGAGCTATGGTTTAGAGGACTTTTCATGCTTGTTTTGCTATGTGAAGTAGTGAAAATATTTTAAAAAATAATTTTGGGCATGAGACATAATTAAAAAGGGATCACTGATCCAATTTCCAATATTATCTTTGAAAAAATTAATCTTGTTTCCTCTATTCCTATTTGAGGTACAAATGTGGAAAATTTTTGTATTGGCATCACTTTCATTTAGCCACATTACCTTAGATCTTATTTTTTAATAATCTTCCTCAATCATCAGAAGATCATTATAATCTCTTTCTAAGTCTTTTTCAAAATTTTGGAGGAAAATACTAGTAGCATAACTTTTGGAATTTTGTATACCATTTAGACGAGTTAGAGATTTTTGTTTTTCCCCCATAATATCACCAAACGTCCTAGCTTCCCAATCTCTAATGCATTGCACAAAATTTTGACTAGCTCTGAGATAGTTAGGGTCACATCACTTGTTTCTAACTATAGGCAGGAATTTCGGGTCTTTCCACCAAAAAGTTTCTAGCCTAAAGGGTTGTTTGTGTAGGGTTTTAATTCTAGGTATTAGTTCAATTAGGATTGGGTTATGATCCAAGTAGGTTTTAGGAAGATGAATTGTGGAACTTTTAGGGAATAAATCTACCCATTCATCATTCCCAAGTACTTTGTCCAATCTTTCTATTATTAGACCCTTATTTTTATGCCTATGGTTAGACCAAGTATATTTGCATCCCTTGAATCCAAGATCAATGAGTTTGAAACTATTAAGCTTAGACCAAAGGAATTTAGCTCTAGTATCGTTGAGAGGTCTGCCTCCAAACTTGTCATTAGCACCAAAAATATAATTAAAATCTCCTCCCACAATCCAAGGGCCTATATGATTTCTACTACTATTTTCTTGATTCTCCCACATAACATTTCTATTACAAATATTAGTACAAGCATATATTGTACTAAAAAGCTAAAGTTTATGATAGAAAGTAACTCTATTGTTGCATGAATTTCTTGATTTTGGACAGTCACAACCTCGTGGTTATATAGCACCACAATTCCTCCTGCCTGAACATCAGCTGGAACTTCTATCATCTCCGTAACCAAAGTCGTTAAGCAGTTCAACATGGCTTCCAATTCTAGTTTCTAGTACATCTACCATGCATGGTCTATTGGTGTCGACTATTTGCGTAAAATTCCTTATAAAGTTGTCGTTATTACCACCCCTTATATTCCTAATGATGATATTTATTTTTCGATTCATAGAGACATTAAGGTTTTGATTTGGTGGCTCCATGTTTTCCCTTACTGCCCCAGTATTGGATTCCTTCTTAATGCTGGAACTAGTATAATTGCCCTGTTGCCCACCGTTGGATCCTGTGGCCCGATGTTCATCGAGCATTTGTATAATGATACTAGGTAATTAAGTACATGCCTCTTCTCTTGCATCTCCATAAAGAGAAATAATTTTACCCCGTCTAGTTTTGAGAACTCTATGACTTATTCTAATATTATATTGCGTGGTTCCTCTTCTTCCTCCATCTCTGCTTCTACTAGTTCTGGGGTGGTTGAGGAATGTGAGGCTCCTAGACTGGAGGAGAGTTCTCCCATGGCATGAATATAGGATTGAGTTGAGTTAGTTTTTCTGGGGGGGGGGGGAGAGAATAGCATATCTAGGAGAGCATTCTGTGGGTACATTGATTGAAGTGGGGTGGAAGATTCTAATGGTTTCTCTTAGCATGCAGTTGTTGGTTTATATAGGGAGCTAGGGGTTGTAGGATGTTGTTTAGCCATACTTGATTAAGGTAGTTGTTCATGTCTAACCTTATGCAGTCCGCTACTAGTTGGGATAAATATTGTGTGTTATTGTAGTATGACAATTGAGTCCTGACCATAGATTTGGAGGTTGAACGGCACTGCATGGCCCATAAGTCCTATTTCCATCCACAACACAGGTTGGTAGTCTGGTCTCTTCCAACTTTGCACTATTAAAGTGTAGCAAGAGAGGGTCGCAATAGCTTTTACCCAATTTTTGGGTCGGGATCGAATCTATAGAGAGCTAGGATTAGAATTATGTATCTACCTAGCTTAGAATTGTGTGTGTGTTCTTAATTGATCTTCTTATTATTTTTCGGTTTTCTTTATGGTCCTATTTTAATCGAACTACTAATTGAGAATTCAACTAGATTAAGCTAAGAGTAAATTGCTACAAGTTGTATCTAAAAGTCACTAGGGTAGAGGCATCTTCCTAGGTGACCAATTAATGGGTAATTGAATCTAAGGCACAATTGACATGATTGGAGAATATGCTATAACCGTTGCACAATCTTGCCCACTCTCACACCTCTCGGTAGAGAGAGTGATTTTGCCCAATTTACTTTCTCAAGACTAATAGGGTAGGAAAATTTGCTCAAGAAACAAGGGTTCAATTCGGGTATTACTCTCTCGAGGTTTAACCCTTTAGTTGGGACTATCAATTCTCTATAGTCCATCCCAATTCCTTGTTGGGTCAATTCGGAGACTTAGGCTCTCTTTCTCAAGAAGAGCCCAAGTCAACTAAGCACAAACTAGTGTTTGCAACCATTAATTGATAGATTAAACCATGAAATTGACCCAAATAACAAACACCCATAGTCAATCTAACCTTAAATCACAGCACTCATCAATTCCCCACATTAGAGTTGAGTTACAACCCTAGCTAATGGGTCTAGATACTCATGCTTGAAGAGAAAAACTAAGAAATGGATGAAGATAAAGACGTATTAATTAATTGCTAAAGTAAATACAACGATTCAATGATAAAAACTAAGTAAAAATGTCCAAAATGGCTACAAAGGATCTACTCGCGAGCGAGCTGAAGTTCTAAAATGTCTGATACCCTAAAAATGAAAAACGATTCTATTTATACTAAGCTGAAAATCTGGACAAAATTGCCCTTGCAGGGTTAGTACGGACCGCACAAAATATGCTCTTTAACTTGAAAACTCAACTATCTGAACCCAAGCTCCGCAGACCGCACATAATGGATTGCGGGCGTGGAGGCTTCTAGTGTGATCCACACAAACTCGACCGTGGACCGCACAGGCTTGAACCTCTGAACTTGGCATCTCTCTGAACCTTGCCTCTGCGGACTACATAGAATGGTAGTATTGCTGCTAGGGGTGTTCAAAACCGATCCAAAACCGAAAACCGATCCAAACCGAAGCTTAACGGCTTACTGGTAACGGCTTAACGGCTTAGCAGACGGGGAACGGATTGAACTTTTTTTATTAATGGCTTATCTGTTTGGGGATGGATTATTCAATTTTCTTAACGGCTAATCCGTTGACCAGTTAAGAATATAAATATTATATATATATATATATATATATATATATATATATATATATATATATATATATATATATATATATATATATATATATAATTTATGTATATTTATATATATTAAATATAAAAACTAAAACCCTTAAAAATGATTAACAAAAGTTTATTTCTACTTCTAAGCATTTTTAATCTCGGGATCTAGATGATTTGCAGGTACTCGCCCAACATAAAGGAGATGAAGGTGCTGGACAAGAAAAAAGTGAGGAGGGCAAAGCTATACTACCTCAGGGATAAAATGAATGCCCTGAAAAAACATTAACAAGCTAGCTCATATGAAGGTATACTGGAATAGGTGTTTGATCCATAATTGCCTGAAGAGATCTATCAAATTCTAGTAAACATGTATGTTAGGCCGATAAGCCGCCCAATAACCGCCCTATAAGAGCTAACCCGATACCAATCCGCCCGATATATTATCGGGTGGCTAACGGATTAATACATTTAAAAGCCGATAACCGTTAAGCCAAATCGTTAAGAGTAAAAAGCCGCCCAATCTGCCCGATGAACACCCCTAATTGCTGCAGAGGTCCATCGCGGACCGCACAAAGTATAGTGAGGCCACATTACCTAAATGCCTGAAATCCTAAGTCACTGAATCTCTCTAGTGCGGGCCGCACAAAGTCCACAACGGCCGTACTAGGCCTGTTTTTCCTAAATTTGTCTTGTCTTTGGTACTTGTGCAAGTTTCACTCCTTTTGAGCTGATCTTTGACATCTTGTCACTTTGTTGATCAAACCTGTAATCAAGCACAACTTATGAGCCTTTTGGGACGATTTTGTATGAATTTATAATAAAAACACAAGCAAGAATGAATATAAAATGCGTCAAAATTCATAGTTATCAACTCCCCCAAACTTAGGCTTTTGCTTGTCCTCAAGCAAACAAAATAAGACCCACCCCTTAAGGGAAAATCCAAAAAAAATTCAGTTGTCCTAAAGCAACCTCAACTAGCATCAATTGGGACTAAAATTTGCTCTCAATAAAAATGAATCATTAAAATATTTAACCTTTGAAAAACGATGGATCGAGTGCTACACAAGAGCATCAAAAGTTGACCCAACACATCAAAGAACTCTCTCAATTACTTTGATCATTGTGGAACCCAAACTCACACATCCTCAACTCTCCCTAAGCAAACCTCACCTTTAGAATAGTGGCACACAAAATGAGGTTAATGAAAATTCACTCATCTCTCTCAAGAAAAAATCACAAGTCCAGCTCTAAGTACAATATGCTTTCCCCTTATGTAAATATCCACTAATGCAAGCTTCATTCACCTCAAGATCATATAGGTCTTTTGTGGAGTCATTGAGAAGGCTTTTGGTTTAGGGTAGGATATGTTTTGGTCTAAGTAGGTTTCATCTTCCCTTAAGCACTTCTTTTGATTCATTTGGCATAATTCACTTGACTCTTTGAGTCATTTCACTTCTTTCTAAGGGGTTAGAGAGACACGATGTCAGTCTTTCTTATGCATTTCAAACCTTTTCTCCTTTTTCTACTTTCCACACCTTTCATTCCTTGCTTTTCTTGAATCCCTTTTTATTATTTTTCATATTGAGCATTCTTTTTGTCTTTTGCTTTTCTTTCTTTTTCATTGCCTTTACTTTTTCTATTTTCGTGCCTTTTTGCCACTTTGTTGCCATCCTCATCTCTCCCCCCAAAATTATACTTTTTCCATGTGCTAAAGGAAAGATTGGGTGCCAAAAGAGGGTATCTTTTAGAACGGGTATAGGCTTGTATCATGGTTCTTGAAAGAAGAAGGTCTAAGGCTCAAAAGGGTTAACTAGGAATCATATCATTGGTAGGCTATGGATTTGTTTAAACTATCATTTGGATCAACTAGATCCTGTAATCATGCCTCAAGTCAAAATACAATTATGATTTCGCCTTAACAAACATTCAGGGCAAGTTCTAGACCAATGGCTTGGGACTTCGACTTGCAATTCAATTAGTCACCACACAAGCGAAATGATTGCTAAAGACAGATTCGTGGGCCCACAACGACCTTAGATACGATTTGAGCACATAATGGTTCTGAAAAACCACTTGATGATTATCGGTCAAGACAAGAGTCTCAAGGTCACATTTTTCACTATCCTAAACACAACAATTTGTTTTTGACCATGAGATCAAAAGCAAATGTACTAGACCCAAGTGAAGCTTTTCTTGAGGTACCCTTAACTACAAAATACTAAAACAATCAGAAAAACGGACTCAAACCCTTAGATGCCACTTAAATTTATCACGTCTTTGTAAGTGTCATCATGACTCAGTGACGTCCGTTAACATAGGTAAACTAATCTTAAGTTGTTGGATTGATTTAACCGTCAGTACCCTTGTATAAGTCAAAATTTGATCAGAAGAATCCTACTTAAGGAAGAACGACCAATAGTCAACTGAGTCAAAGTCACGCATAGGAAGCAATATATCAGCAAGTTATTCAGCTATGGTCGAGGTCGAGCATTCAATTTGGCCTGATTGACTAGTTCAACACTTAGACATTTTGTAGAATATTTCCCTAAAATGTCTAAGTGTTGAACTAGTCAACCAGGCCAAATTGAGTGCTCGACCTCGACCGTAGCTGAATCACTTGCTGATATATTGCTTCCTATGCGTGACTTCGACTCAGTTGACTATTGGTCGTTCTTCCTTAAGTAGAATTCTTCTGATCAAATTTTGACTTATACAAGTGTACTGACGGTTAAATCAATCCAACAAAGGAAGATTAGTTTACCTATGTTAACGGAAGTCACTGAGTCATGATGACACTTACAAAGACGTGATAAATTTAAGTGGCGTTCATTACAAAATACAAAATACTAAGAAGGTTGTATGACAACCTTCTTAAGGAGTTGTCTACCATCCATCATTGGGAAGAGCCACCCGATTCACATAACACTCCACCTTTTGAAAATACCATGGCATTAAGAAAGCCAAAGGCTTATTGAAATGTCCAAAACAAACAAAAATCTACGAACACAAATAAGAAGCTAAAAACGAAAAAATTTTGCGGAAATTAGAATGAGTATATTCAATAGGGGATTTGAATATACAACGGGGGATGAATATATATAATATGATGTAACTTTATATACAGATCAAAAGTGAAATAAAAGTGTGATAAATATAACTAAATATCAAACTATTTACAGACCAAATATAAAAAAAAAATCAAGAAGGCATTCAAATATATCAATATATACTGTCATCCATGAAATGAATAGTAGGGTCTACCCCCTCAAATGAAAGATGGCATTGTCTTCAATGCCAACTACTCTAAATAAGCACCAAAAGTGACAGAAAAAAGGATATAGAAGACTCCCTAAGTTGTGTCTGTCTGCATCGGATCATGGGTGGTCCCTGGGTCCTCCGTGTGCTCGAGAACCTCAGACTGGTTCCCGGCGGTCTGCTCCTCTGCTATTGGGACCTGGCCTAGACCTCGACAGGCTATGGAACTGGTACATCCTGTGGCTGACTAGAGGAAGTCTCTGATGGATCCGCCAACTGGATGATAACATTATCTGCTCTAGGAATCTTCCTCCTCTTCCGAGTCCTCTGTGTCAATTCCAATTGTGGATGAGCTGCTGGGACCGGATCATCAAGCAACAAGTCTAACGGCAGCTGGTCTGCCTTCAGTCTATCAACATCTGCCCGCAGCTCCTTCACGGACTCTTTGGAGGCACGTGTCTTTCTTAGCTTCTTATGCTCCCGCGCAAGCTCCTCGAGAGCCTTGCTATGTGCATCGACTGCCTTTGAAAGCAAAGCCTGGGTGTCGAGGATCTTCTTCTCGTTATCAAGAATCTCTTAGAGTGTATCCTCAATAAACTGGGATACCAGTGGGGCTGGGGGACCCAACTAAGCCTTTATAGTGGTAGTCAATGTGGACAACTTGGATGAGGAAGTCTGCATCCAGTTGTTTATACTCAGCAGGGCCTTGCTTAGCCAATGGCAGTAATAGCATGGGCCCGAGTGGATGGGATCTCCGGGCCTACTGACGTGGAAGGGCCAGGAGGAATGGCTGAAGATATGGAAGGTCCAGAAGGTAAGTCAGCATAAGTAAAGGTAGGCTCAGCAGGGACCTCTACCACAACTGGATTTTCAGACTGGACAGTTGGGCCAGAAATAGGAGCTTTGTAGTTCTTGCTCTTGGGGTTTTCATCCCCCTTCAAGCTGTACCAGGAAAATGGAGCTACCGCCTTTGACCTTGATATCATAGGGCCTCTTGTCCACTTCTAGGTCCCTAAAATACATCGTGAGGAAGCTAGGGAAAGGGTAGTTCTGCTCATGTTCTGCTCCCACTATTGTGATAACGCGGGACATGATATTCCCCATATTTATTGGAGACCCCGCCATAATTGAAGCAACCAATACAACCCGGTGGAGACGAAGGGTGTTATCATGGGTAGTAGGATCCAACCGGCTGCAAACAAACATCTCCCAAACCCTCTCCTCAAAGTTCAAGGCCTCCGCAATATTTTGACCCCAGCAGTCAACCAATTAGGAACAGTACCTAGGATTGCCAGGTACTGAGCTGGAACCCTCTAGCCCATTTCCATGTTTGCCATATATAGAGTCCCATCCTCCTCATTGAAACCGAGATATTCATTGATCGACTTCCCGTCAAACAACACCTTGCGGTTCCGAACCTTGGTCACTTTGGAGCCCTTTTGATGTGGGCTACATTGTAATAGAACTCTTTGACCAAGTGTTCGCTGGCATCTATACAATCATCCATAAAGTGCTCCCAACCCACTCTAATTCAAAATTTTCTTTGCACATCGTGGTTGTGGGTAGTAGGTCTCTATCAATGAAGCTCCTCTCCGATATCAACTTTCTTACCGACCACCACTCCCTAAACTTGTGATATGGCACTCACTAACAAACTTATCCTCCCAAGCATCGAGCTTCCTAGTTCTATCCATGCCTCTTACCTGAGGCTCACCACCTTCTACCTCCTCATCCCCCGTACGTCCTCCTCACCTATGTCTCCTCCCTTCCTGAATAATGAAGATGTGGGGGAGGTAGAATATTCTTCACTACGGGTTGCTGAGCCCTCAGACGACTCAGAACCCACATTTGTCTTGGACAATGAGAGATTATGGAGGAGTGTCATTTGTCAATCTACGTCTCTTCAACTAGCCAGGGGCGTATTCTGGCACAGAGTCTGAGGAGATCCCCTGAGAGGGCTTGTACTCACTCCCCGGCTGATCAATTGCTTTATCATCTGCTTTTATTAACTTCCTTGTTCTTTTGATGTTTTCCTGGACTTGGGCAGTGAGTTTAATCATCTTCTATTTCCCTCCCTGGGAGGATTCACCTCTAGCCGGTTGTTTTGAGCCTTTTCCCCATTGTCTTACCATTGTCTGCAAACACAATTCAAATAACTTGTTAGTATCAATAGAAACAGTTTAGATCATTGTTATAAAAGAAAAATGCAGAACATAATAAATCATGTTACAGACAGTACTCAGAACACACCCAGTGCGGATCGCACAAAATGAAGTACGGCCGCACTTGGGCTAGCGCGGTCCGCACAAAATGGCAGTGCGGTCCGCATAGCGATGGGGTTCAGAATCCCTCTATATCTTGCTAGTGCGTTCCTCACAAAATATAGTGTGGCCGCACTGCCCAACATTTAGCTTTCCAGAAGTTCTTCAGTACAGTCAGCACAAAATGGCACCGCGGACCGCACAAAAATAACCATGGTCCACACTACGTGCCCAGAAGTGGAACTAAGTTAGGATTCATGGGGGCTTTATTTTAAGTCCAATTTCCACATAATTAGAGCTCCTACACGATTTCCCAGTTCATTAAACTAACATAGGCCACATGAATTACTATTTAAACTAATTTAACCTAGAAATTAAAGAAATATGGGAGGAGGAGAAATTAATCCCTAAGAAAAACGAAGATTATATGAATTTAACAAAGTTAAACAAGAAAAAAGGAAAACTATGTTACCAAATTATGAGATGAAGTGCAACAAATCAATCTCAAGCAAGGATTACGATCAATTGCAAGGAATGAACAGTAATTATAGACTCTAAGGTTCAATTTTTGCGAAAAGAGTAAAAGGAGGCCCTTATGATCTATTTATAGAAAATTCCCTAGGGCCCATTCTCACCAACCAGAGCGGACCACACAGAATGAAGCGCGGTCCGCACTGAGCTATTATGTTCAAGCTTGGCCAAGTATCCCACTACGGTCCGCACAAAACGGACCATGGTTGCAGTGGTCCATTGCGAACCACATAAAGTGTAGTGCAGCCGCAGTGACCAACTTCAGAGAGTTCTCACTTTGACCTTCACCAGTGCGGTCCGCATAAAGTATAGTGAGGCCGCACTGGCAACTTCAGAGACTGGGCATTTTCTTCACTATTTCTTGCACTGCATCAACACAACCCTATAATGTCTCACAACCAGTTACCCTAAAAATCAATCCTATACTACAAATAAGATCAAAGAAAACAAGATGAAAAAACACATGGGTTGCCTCCCAATAAGCGCCTGATTTAACGTCATGGCATGAAGCAGGTTACCATCACAATCATTTGAAATGAACAAGAGCCACCACGTGGCTGCCATCAATCTTCCCAAGATAGTGCTTGACCCGGTGCCCATTCATTATAAAAAGTTTTGCCATTTTTGTTCATTAAATCAATAGCACTAAATGGGGTCACATACACAACTTCAAACGGCCCGCTCCATTTTGACTTGAGCTTTCCCGTGAACAACAATAGCCGAGAGTTGAATAAAAGCACCAAATCCCCCACCTTGAACTCTTTGCCCCGAGTATACTTTTCGTGAAGGTATTTCATTCTATCCTTAAACAGGGACGAACTAGAGTAGGCATGGAATCTAAATTCGTCAAGTTCACTGAGTTGCTCCACTCGAAGATTAGCAGCTACATCCCACTCAAGATTTAACTTCCTCAAGGCCCACATGGCTCTATGCTCTAAATCTATTGGTAGATAGCAAGCTTTCCTAAACACCAATCGACATAGAGACATACCAATCATCATCTTGTAAGCAGTCATATAAGCCCATAGAGGGTCATCCAACTTCTTTGACCAATCAATTCTATTTGCATTTACTGTCTTTGAAAATATGCTTTTTATTTACCAATTGGAGACTTCAACTTGTCCACTCGCTTGAGGATAATAGGGGTTAGAAACTTTGTGGTTGACACCATAATTTGAAAACAGAGTGTCAAAAGCCCTATTGCAAAAATAATACCCCCCATCACTTATGATTTCTCTCGGCGCACCAAACCTTGTAAAAAAAAATTTCTTAAGAACAGTTACAACACTCCGGGACTCATTGTTGTGCAAAGCCACGGCTTCAACCCACTTTGAAACATAATCCACCGTGACAAGAACGTAAGTGTTCCCGCAAAAGCTAACAAATATGCCCATGAAATCAATGCCCCTTACATAAAAAATATCAACATCAACAATGTTATTGAGAGGCATCTCATCTTTCTTCAAAATTCCTCCGGCTCTTTTGCACTCGTCGCATTACTTCACAAAATCACCTGCATCTTTGAACAAGGTTGGCCAATAAAACCCACAACTAAGAACTTTAAAAGCCGTCCTCGACTCGCCATGATGGCCACCATAGGGAGAGGAATGACAAGCCTCCAACATACTCAATTGCTCTTCCTCCGGGACACACCGTCGTATCACACCATCCGTGCAAATATTGAACAAGTATGGCTCATCAGAATATAATTCCAAACTATCCCGATTGAGATTCTTTCATTAGTTAGAAGAAAGCTCACTCAGGATTATTCCGGTCACAAGGTAATTAGTAGCATCGGCAAACCATGGCATATCATTCATTTACACTGAAAGGAGTTGTTTTTCAGGAAATAAATCATTGATCTCTAGGACATCACAAGGCCTCCCCTCTTCTTCCAAACGGGATAAGTGGTCCACCACTTGATTCTCACTATCTTTCCGGTCTATAATTTCTAGATCAAATTCTTGAAGTAGTAACACCCATCACATCAACCTTTCTTTGGAGTCTTTCTTTGTTATCGAGTACCTAAGGGCCGCATGATCGGTGTGCACTATGACCTTGGACCCCATACGATATGGCTAAAACTTTTCCATTGCAAAAACTATAGCCAACAACTCCTTCTCGGTAACCGTGAAGTTCCTTTGAGCCTCATTCATGATCTTGCTTGAGTAGTACACCAGATGAAAACTTTTTTTTAATACATTGACACAATACCTCTCCAACCGCAACATCGGTAGCATCACGCATAAGCTCAAAGGGCAAGCTCCAATTAGGCGCGGTAATGATAGCGGTGGTGGTCTGCTTATGCTTGAAAATTTCAAAGGCCTCCATGCATTTCTCATCAGACACAAACTTAGCATCTTTCTCTAGCAACTTGAACAAAGGGTTAACTACCTTTGAAAAATCTTTAATGAACCTATGGTAGAACCCCGCGTGCCCAAGAAAACTTCTAACTCCTTTTACGGTGATAGAGGGAGAAAGCCTTAAAATCACATCGATCTTTTATTTATCAACCTCAATACCATGTTTCAAAATTGTATGCCCAAATACAATTCTTCCACCATAAAGTGGCATTTCTCCTAATTGAGAACGAGATTGGTTTCTTGACACCGAGCCAAAACTCTATCAAGGTTCTTCAAGCATGCATGAAAGGAATCCCTCACAACACTAAAATCTTCCATGAACTCCTCCAAAATTTCCTCCACCATATCGGTGAAAATGGCCATCATACACCGCTGAAATGTAGCTGGTTCATTTCACAACCCAAAAGGCATGCGAGAGAAAGCAAAGGTGCCATACGGACAAGTGAATGTGGTTTTTTCTTGGTTTTCTAGGGCAATCAAGATTTTGTTATAGCCGGAATACCCATCCAACAAGCAATAAGAAGCACGCTATTCCAGTTAGTCTAGCATCTGATCAAGGAATCCCAAAGGAAAGTGATCTTTGCGGGAAACTTTATTCAATTTGCGGTAGTCCATGCAAACCTGCCAACCTGTGACTGTTCTGGTAGGAATCAACTCATTCTGAGAATTTGTCACCATTGTCATGCCACCCTTCTTCGGTATACATTGCACTGGAGAAGTCCAAGAGCTATTAGTAATGGAATACACAACCTCGGCATCCAACCACTTGATCACCTCTTTTTTCACCACTTCTTACATCGTCTCATTCAATCTTCTTTGATGCTCCAAGGAAGGCTTTGCATCATCATCCAAGATAATGTTGTGCATGCAGAATGTGAGGTTAATTCCCAGAATGTCAGCCAAAGTCCCTTTAATTTCCCTTTTTGCTTTTGAAGCACCACCAATGTGGCGTCAACCTGCAAGTTAGTAAGGCAAGAAGAAAGAATAACTAGTAAAGTAGAATTTAAGCCCAAGAACTAATACCTAAGGTGTGGAGGAAGTGGTTTCAACTCCAACACCGGTGACTCCTCAATTGATGGTTTGGTTGGTGGAGTCTTCCGGCTTTCAAGATCCAAAGACAATTTCCTAGGCTCATAGGAATAAGAGCCCATCCCATGTAAGTCATTCACATACTCCACTCTACTTGCATCATCATTTACAACAAGATTTAATAGCACTGCCTCAAGGGGATCTTCCACATTGATTGTAGCATTGGTGTCATCCTCGATCACAGCTGTGACAAGGTCAACAAATGAGCACACCTCGGTGCTATTGGGTTCCTTCATAGACTTACACATGAAAGACAACTTTTTCACCACCCATCCGGAAGGTGAGTTCCCCTGCTTCCTCATCTACCAATTCCTTCCCCATAGCTAGGAAAGATCTACCCAAGATAATAAGAACCTCGTAGACAACTTTACAATTAAAAATCACAAAGTCTGCTGGCAAGATAAATTTGTCCACCGGACGAGCACATCATAAATAATACCCAAAGGCCTCTTCATCAATCTATCCGCCATTTTTAACCTCATGGTAGTTGGTCTAGATTTTCCAATACCCAAAGTCTTGAAAATTGAGTAAGGCATCAAGTTCATACTAGCTCCCAAGTCACATAAAGCTTTGGCAAAATTTGCACTCCCAATGGTGTAAGGAATGGTGAAAGCACCGGGATCCTCTAACTTTAGGGCCATTGAATGCACTATAGCACTAACTTTATGAGTCATATTTATAGTTTCACAATCCATAGAACGCTTCTTTATGACCAAGTCTTTCATGAATTTTGCATAGTCGGGTATTTGTTCAAGAGCCTCCACCAAAGGCACATTAATGGGCAAGCTCTTAATCATATCAATGAACTTTTTAAACTGATTATCATTTCTCTGCTTTGCAAGCCTTTGAGGATAAGGTGGAGGTGGCCTTGGCAAAGGAGCCTTGGCTTTTGGCACGACCGGCTCCGGCATGTCAATCACGTGTTCCCTAGACGGGTTCAAGGCATCTTGAGTTTCCACCTCGACCTCATTAATTTCAATCCTCACTTCATCGTTCAGCTTGTCATCAACCACATCTTCAACTACCAAGGGTACTTCATCTTCTTGGAACTCAATATTACCATCTACAACTTGCTTTTATTTCAAAGGCATTCACTTCACCGCCTCTCCCAATTCTTGTAGTAACCGCCATAACATGATTGTTCCCACCTTTTGAGTTCACTACCATATCACTTGGTAGAGCACCCTTCGAGCGAGTATTCAATGATTGAGAGATTTGGCCTAATTTCACCTCTAAGTTTCTGCGAGGTATTGTGGGAAGCCAACTGTGCATCTGAATCCGCATTCTTCTTCATCATTTATTCAAGCATCATTTCAATTCTACCCATATCATTACTAGAAGAACTCGGACCTTGAGAAGGGAATGGGGGTGGATTGTTCGGTTATTGGTACATTGGGGGTCTTTGAAAGCCTTGCCCCCATTGTTTCCTTGATTTCCATTATTCCATCCATCTTGATTATTGTTGCCTCCCCAATTGTTGCTATTACCGTTACAATTCCCTATGTTGCCTTGATTGTTGTTATGATTGCCCCAGTTGTTACTATGGTTGTTGTTCCCCCAATTGCCATTGTTTTGTTGTTGATTACCCCAATTGCCTTGAGGTCTCCATTGTTGCTGGTTTGAAGAGTTGCCCCGTTGGCCTTGAAAGTTGTTCACATATTGTATCTCTTCATTTTGCTCATCATAGCCATCATTTTGAAACCCTCACAATCATTATCAAATATCTCAGAATTCCTTTGATTTTGTTTCCTCCTTTGCCTTCTCTTGTTGACAAGCGTATTAACACCCTCCATGGCATTCACTTGGCGAGGATTTTGGACTTTCTGCAACTGTGGCCTAGCCAATTGGTTTATAGTAGTTGTCAACTCTGCTATAGCTTTCTCATGGTCATGTAACTCCTTATGCAAATGAATAACCGTAGGGTCACCTTGAGGAACATTGGCTTTACTTTTCCATGCAGAAGATGTATCCGCTATCTCATCAAGTACGGCACAAGATTCATCATACGTAAATTTCATAAAATCACCCCCCGGCCAATTGGTTCACTATGTATTGATTTGTAATATTGATGCCCCGGTAGAAAGTTTGTTGCAACATATTCTCCGTCATGTCATTATTGGGGAATTCCTTCACCATCGATCTATATCTCTCCCAAATCTTATACAAAGGTTCCGTAAGCTCTTTCTTGAAGGCCAATATCTCATCTCAAAGTGTCGCCATGTGTCCGGGTGAGAAGAATTTAGCAATAAACATATCCGCCAACTCATCCCAAGTTGTGATAGAATGGTTGGGAAGTCTCTCAAGCCAATCTAGTGCTTTCCCCGAAGTGAAAATGAGAAAAGTCTCAACCTAAGAGTATCCTCGGACACATTCGTCTGCTTGCTCCCCCGACATGTATCCATGAACCCCTTGAGATGTTTGTAGGAATTTTGATCCACAGCGCTCGTGAAATACCCACTCTACTCAATTAAGGTTAACATCACATTGGTTATCTGAAAATTGCCCGCCCGGATTCTAGGTGGGACAATTGTACTTGCATAGCCTTGGTTGGAGTTAAGTATCTATCTAGCTTAGAATTGCATATGTGTTCTTAATTGATCTTCTTATCATTTTTGGATTTTTTTATGATCCTATTTTTATCAAACTACTAATTGAGAATGCAACTAGATTAAGCTAAGATTAAATTGCTACAAGTTGTATCAAATAGTTTAAAAGGGACTAGGGTAGTGGCATCCTCCTAGGTGGCCAATTGATAGATAATTGAATCTAAGGCACAATCGACATGATTGGGAATATGCTATAATTGTTGCACGATCTTACCCACTCTCAGACCTCTCGGTAGAGAGAGTGATTTTGCCCAATTGACTTTCTCAAAACCAATAGGGTAGGCAAATTTGCTCAAGAAACTAGGGTTCAAGTCGGGTATTACTCTCTCGAGGTTTAATCCTTTAATTTGGACTATCAATTCTCTTTAGTCCATCCCAATTTATTATTGGGTCAATTTCGGAAACTTAGGCCCTCTTTCTCAAGAAGAACCCAAGTCAACTAAGCACAAACTAGTGTTTGCAATCATTAATTCATAGATTAAACCATGAAATTGACCCAAATAACACACCCATAGTTAATCTAACCTTAAATCATAACACCCATCAATTACCCACATTAGAGTTGAGTCACAACCCTAGCTAATGGGTCTAGCTACTCATGCTTGAAGAGAATAATTGAGAAATAGATGAAGATAAAGACATATTAATTAATATCTAAAGTAAATATGAAAATTCAATGATAAAAACTAAGTAAAACTGCCCAAAATGGATACAAAAGGGTCTTCTCACGAGCGAAACTGAAGTTCTGAAATGTCGGATACCCTAAAAATGGAAAAAGGTTCTATTTATACTAAGCTAATAAATCTGGACAAAATTGCCCCTGCGCGGTTAGTACGGACTGCACAAAATGATGTGCGGACGCACGAGGCTCTTTAACTCAAATACTCGACTCTTTGAACCCAGGCTCCGCGGGTCACAAAGAATGGTATGCGGCCGCAAAGGTCCACGTGGACCGTACAAAGAGTAGTGCGGCCGCATTGCCTAAATACCTGAAATGCTAAGTCTTTGAATCTCTCTAGTGGGGCCACACAAAGTGCACTGCGGTCGCATTAGGCCTGTTTTTCCTGATTTTGTTTTGTCATTGGTACTTGTACAAGTTTCGCTCCTTTTGAGCTGATCTTTGACATCTTGTCACGTTGTTGATCAAACCTTCAATCAAGCATAACTTATGAGCCTTTTGGAACTATTTTATATGAAATTATAATAAAAGCACAATCAAGAAAGAGTATAAAATGCGTCAAAATCCCTCATTATCATAGTTTTGTGCTTGTGGAGGTCGGATATGTATTATTTGTGGATTTTCTAGTTAGGGGGGGGGGAAGGGTGGTAGATTTTCTATGGCAAGTGTTCTGTGTTGTCGTACAATTTGTATAATTCTGGTTCATCTCCATAGGGTCGATGGAATTCTGGGCATTTTTAGTAGAGGTATGAATACTTATGGTCTCCAAATCAGGCATAGAAGAGCAGCTAGGGGTAGCGTGTGAGAGAGTGGATGGTAAGGCAATAATTTGGGTTGCTGATTGCATGGATTTTGGTTGCCAAATGCCATTATTTATAGGCTTCTCTTCCATTGATGTAGTATTCATTGCGTGGCTATGGCGGTGGTACATTTATAAAACTTGACTATCCTTTTTTGCTATTTGGCTTACATGCTCAGGGAGAAAAAGATTATCAAATCTTAATGAAAGATTTTTGTCCAGATTTTTGGTTAAGCAAGGATAGTTACTAAATTATTTTATTTCTTTTGTAGCAAGGGCAGTAGAGTTAGTATTAGTAGAAAGGGTAGTTTTTTCATTTACCCAGTTTTCTTGAATGGTTTGTTTTCAAATTTTGGGGGGTAGACACATTATTTTCCAACATGTCAAAATCTTCATTTGGGGTGGACATTTGTTCATTTGCATGTCTATGATATGGACTATTCATAAATATTTTATTTCCATGAGTGGTTTCATAGGTGGTTTCATCTAAAACCATTTGCTCATTATCTAAAAGATGAAATTATGTTTTATTAGTAAGGTGATTTTTGGTTTAGCTATGGTGGCCAGATTGTTTGTCTTAGCTATGGTAGTTGGATTTTTTTATCTCCTTTATTTCCATTTGAGTAATGGATTCCTGCGAATCCTTGGATTTATATTGTAAAAACTTTGTATTCAGGTACTTACCAGTGCTTGCATTGAACATCTTAAAGGGATACCTGGACCATTATTGTTTTTGACTGGCTTGTTGATAGCTTGTTGATTAACTCTTGAGATATAGTTCCTTCCTTTGTTGAAAGATATTGTCGTCCACTCCTCTTGCTAATTTTCTAGTATTGAGGTTGTTGGTTGCTCCTTGATTATTTCTTTACTGGCCTTGGCATCTAATTTAATATATATAAACATTGTTTCGTTGTGTGGCCTAGTCTGCCACAGTTAGTGCATAGGAAGTTATCTCCCTCATAGTGAATGTGTTGTTTATGGTATCCAACGTATATGAAGGGTTAGACTGGGATTTCTAGAGGGAATTCAACACAAACTCTTGCATATCGTTCATTTAGTGTGGTTGAAGTACAAACATTAATCCTTAATAAGCGATCAATTTCATTGCCAATTTTTTCAAGTATTTTTCCATCATAAAACTCTTTTGGCAGTTGTAGAGCCTAACACATACTGCTGTTGTTGTTAGTCTCTCTTTTGATGCCACAAAATTTGATGTTCATTTAGTGATGGAGAGTAAATGACCATTGATAAACCAAGGTCCTTGCTGAATTGCCTTATCCATGTTTTCTTTATTTTTGAACTTAATTATGTAATAATCATCTCACAGATCAATCATTTGGAAATTTTCCGTTGGCCTCCATAAATCCGGGATTTCTTTTTTTAAGTAGTGGTGCAACATACATTTGACCACTAACTTTACTATGATAGCGTTTTTTCAGGGCTCGTAAATTTTTTGTCTATCTTCATCTGACAAAGAAATAACTTTGATGCCTCGTGTGGAGGAGGTTTCAGGTTGTTCACTCCTACCCTCTATAGGGGTATTCTTTGCTAACTCCAAATTTTTTTTATTTAGAGTGGAGTCAAACATTATTGGGCTAGATGTTGTTAGAATTTCTTTGAAAGATAGTTTATTTTGTAGGTTGTTTTGTATTGAATTGTCATAATCAATATATGAGGAGGTTTTGGTGGTTTTTGGCTTGGAAATTCATGATTTTGGAATTTCATTTTGAGAAAATAACCTCCTCTATTCAAGAAATAGAAATAGAAAGGTTGTTATCAAAGTCGTTGAAAAGTACAAATTCTCTAGTTATAGTAACAATATATTTGGAAAAAAGTTCCTGCATAAATTGATAAGCATCATTTTCATTGCAAAAAATATTTGTTTTTCACACTAATCTTCTGGTTCAGTCATGTACTTTCATTACTTAACATTTCTCCTATGAAAAATCTTTATAACTAAAAATATATATTTATAACAAACCATATAACGGATCTACTCAATTACAACATAATATTAGACTTTAATTTATATATATATATAGGATTGCTAACTTACTATATAATCGTAATAGGTTAGCATTGTATGCACATTTGATATCTCCAGAATACCCTTATTATTGCTACCACCATATTAGATCTAAGGACTTTTTTTTCCTTTTACAAAATTTCACATTTCATCTTTATATTTTCCAAAAATAAACCCAATAAGAGAATTCTTTCTCGTCTCCTCTCTCTTCTTCTCATTCTTCCCACTATTGAAGAACAAATCACAAAGATGACATTGAAGAAAAATTTGAGCTTCATCTTCTACTTTGAACATCAATTTTGTAAGCCTAATCTAAATCTTCCATGAATTTTACCTGAATTTCTTCTTCTTCTTCGTTTCAACTGAATGCAAAATTTTATTTCTTTGGGATATCTCTGAATGTTCATCCCTTGTTCCTAGATTTTAAATACGGATTAAGAACTATTCGAAATAGTCCAAAAACATCGTCCGTTTGTTTTTCGTACTAAAAAATATTCCTGCAGTCTATGTTTTGGACTACAAATATCCCTAAACCATTAATCTTGCTATTGAAGCTGACATGGCAGTCCAACTAGGTTAGTTGTGTTTACATGGCCATCCACCTAAGCAATTCGGCATGGCAAAACTATTTTTTCGGAATACAAAAAATTTCAGAATTTTTATTAAAATACAAAATCATAATTTATTCCAAAAAAAGTAAGAAATATTCGGAAAAATATTTATTGTGAATTTTTTTATAAAAACAAAATCAACACTTATTTCGAAAATAGTAAAAATTTGTGGAAAATTTATCCTTGATTGGGTTTTATGATTTGACTAAAAAACTCTATTGTTCTCTTTTGTGAATTTGTGACTAGTCTGATCTAAATTTTTATATACTTATCATTTATAGCTTCAAAGGCACACCTCTACTGTAAGTGTCAATTGGTTCATCCGAAGTTCTTATAATTTTTGGAGTTTTCAAATTTAAAAAAATTATGAAATTCAACTTCAAATGAAATTTAAAATTTTCATGATCGAACGCTTATTCCCAAAAAAATAAAAGATTTTCGGAACAATATATTAAAGCACTCTTCAAAATAATTTATTTTATATATTATATATAATATTTAATAAATAAATGAATTTTCCGAATTTCTTTTACTATTTTCGAAATAAGTGATGATTTTATATTTTAAAAAAATACCGAAATATATAATTTTTCCGAATACTTTTTTGCTTTTTTTGGTATAAATATTGATTTTGTATTTTATAAAAATTTCAAAAAAATAATTTTCTCGAAAAAATAATTTTGTCATGCTATTGCTTAAGTAGATGGCCATATAAGCAAATCTAACCTAGTTGAAATGTTATGTCAACTAAAACTAACGGTTTAAGAGTATTTGTGGTCCAAAATATATACGGTAGGAATATTTTTAGCACCAAAAACAAATAAAGGATATTTTTAAGCTATTTCGAATAGTTCAAGAACATTTTCCGTTTTAAATATTATAAAAGTAGAAAAGCTTTTTAACAGTCTTGTTGTTGAGCGATTGAAGAAAAAACTAAAACTGAATCTAAAATTAAATGGAACATTAATGGTGGGTTCTATAGAATAACATGAGATAGACTAATCGCTGGGTATAAACAAAAAGTTTGATTCTGATAACCAAATAAAGAGAAAATAGAATAGTAAACTCTTATCTTATCTTCATTACAGTGGCAAAGGAAAAAAGATTTAAAAAGAAAACCCCTTCTACAATTTGAGAATACACTACAAGTACAAGGTACTGCTATACGAGAATCGAGATTACTGCTATATTATTCTACTCCAAAAGGTACTGCTTTTTTCTTGGATTTCATTAATTATCCTTCAAACAAATCCATCCTCTTCTTTTAACAGTCAGGAATCTCATAATGAGTATCGCCAAATCAATTGTCATTACACTTCTCTCCGACCAAAATTAATTGGTTAAGTTTATATACCGACAAAAATAATTTTTAAATACTTTCTAGCTTATTTATATATTTGGTGAACATTAATTATAAGTCTAAGTGCTTACAAGTTATAACTTTTTAACTTATAAGTAATTTTAGTTTGTCTAAAATTTTTACTGTACTATTATTATTATTATTATTTTATATAATTCTGAAATATCTTAACAAAACTCTAAACTCTATTATTCACTTCCACTCCGTCATCTTTTCCCCGGCTTATTTCTCAGAAATATTTTCCACCATCATAAACAACAAAAAGCTCTTTATCGTCAACATAAATCAATCAAATTAATTTTAGTTAGAAAATTTTTGTCTTCTCTAAATCGACTTTCTTCATCTTTTTGAAAACGTGGTTGTTTTGCATCATTCAAAATTCTATTGTGAAATATGAACTAAATTATCTATTTTTAATTGCATTGTGTTGGTAATGAAAATTGACGATGTAATAATGATGGTTTACCGTGGAAATAGTTATGACAATTAAATTTGGTTTTGTGATTTTAAAAAACATGATCTATTTTTATATTAGTTGTTGGGCAGTTGATGTTATGTGAAAAGCTTAGAAACGAGATAGGAGCTTGAGAACTAGGTGATAATCAAACTGAATGGTTACTAACCGGGACCTCGAGCTCGCCTATTCGGGGGCCTCGAGGTCGAGTCTGGTGCTCGGGTGGGGGTTATCAAGGGAAGTCGATGAACGACTAACAGTTATACAAAAATCAATGACGGTTCTTTATGGACAATAATAAGCAATAAATGAAGAAAAATAAATAGAACACAATAAATATAAGCAACAGATGAAGTAATGAACTCAAAAGAATATGTTAGAGAGTGTGTTTCTTAGCATTGAGCAACATAGCCTTACAAAATGACAGGGATCTCCTTTATTAAGGAGGGGAAATACCAACATAGTACAAATACATCAATTACAAAGATATGAGCCGGTACAGCCATTTAATGCCTTGATTCGAGGGAGGAAGCTCAACCGTAGTCTTGAGCCTTCAAGACGTGCTTACAAGGTATCGTAATGACGGGAAATTGGGCCCTCCAATTTCGTCGTATACAAATAGTCCTCATGTTTCTTAGAGTAAAACGATAAGAAATGACTTTGATATCCATCTCTCCGAACTTCCTGTGATGATGTAGGTCTTTGTGATAACCTGAGACGTCCCGTCGATCCACTTTTTAAGAATTATTCCCTGCATTATCGGCTTTTATTCTTCAAAGCCATAATATCGCCGTTAGTCCGTTAAATGCATTGATTGCACCTGCCGATACGTCTTTCAAGGACAATGATGGCATCGTCGGCTACGTTTTACAGAGAGTATTGATTGTGCATGTAGGTTATGCTCCCCGTTTTTTAATAAATGGAAACTTTCTCGAATCAACTCTTGATTCAAGTGCTCTCTAATAGCCTCTCACGCCTTTCTTCTATTTATCCCCATCCATTGTTATTTTCCATGTCTGAGGCCCGCGGCCTTAAGGTCGTATGGCGGCGTTCTCATCAGTCATGCCATAGCCTTTTCCTAGGGATTTCCCTTACCGAGCGAGGTTACATCGGATCGCCTTTTTTGTTGTTGTTGTTGTTGATGTCGTCGTTGGCTCGAGACAATGAGATAGAGGGGCTGGCTTTTTCTAACTTAGGAGAATGTTTGGACTCTACACTGCTGCTCGGGAGGGCGTTCGAACCATACACCGCTGCTCACCTCCCTACTCTGACCTGGTGTTGCACTTCATCCATTTTGCTTTTCGTGGGGTAAAATGGCACTACCGGATGTTTAACTTGCACGGAACAATATACCAAGAAGTGGACTTAAAGTAGCCGTGTAGGTATGGTCGGTGCCAACCAAATTTTCTATTGGGCTGTGGTTTCCTCGGCCTGATAAAAACTTTTACTTTTTGGCGGGCTATGGCTTTTTCTTCATTTTTTTTCTGCTTCTTCTGCATCACTTTCCTCTTCTTCATCTTCTCCCTTAAAGATGTCGTTCTGGAAGATCGAGATTGGCTCTCGAGGAGATGATGCTCGAGGAAAATGCTGCCGAGAATGCACCCTCGAGAATAGGCTAAGCTCTAGGCTTTAATTATATATGCATGATTTTGCTTCCTTGTTTCTATGTAAGGACCCCTCGTGGGCTTTTGTAATCATGTGTAAGGACACTCCCCCCCCCCCCCCTCCGTGGGATTTTGTATCATCATTTATTAATGAAAAAAGGTGTTTCTTTTATTTGCTTCTGATTTATGTTTTGCTTCCCTTCACCTGCATTTGCAGATAATCTGAATACATGATTCTATTGATTGGTATGAATATCAAGCCTGAGCGCGAGTATCTTTTTTTTTAGGCAATCCATTAGGCAGAGCCTAGGGCTAAATTTTTTATTAATAGTAGAAAAGAAAATAACAACAGCAAATAGGCAAAATACAGATAAGGGAGTCAATCTCGCCAGAGTTGTTATCCTAACACCACCGGTCTAACCTTAACGTATTCCTCCTATTGAGGCATCTAAAACCTCATTACAAACACGCCCTGCAAGGACTAAAAACTATGATCATCACAGAGTGTTGTATCAAAACTCTATGATGTGAATAGCAAGATGACATGAGAGGTTGGAAACTATTGTGATGGGAATCTAGAAAATTGAAGAAGCCAAGCATCACTCTTCTTTCTCCAGATTGTAATTTACTGCCTTCGATCATAATTTTTTTTTAAAAAGACTTCAGAATTCATGGTATAATTTTTGCTCGACTAGATTATGAACCATGGAGTCGAGCGACCTGTTTTTGTTTTGAAGCTCTCGTTGGGAGCTTCCTCGTTTTCTGATTCTGTACTGATAAATCAGACTTGTTTTGATGAGGCGCTGCAAAACGATTCCACGATTGGCTTGTTTGTGCATTATATGCTGCAAATATGTCTGTATTCTGTGATGTAATTACAACAGTTACTGCTTTGTTGGCCATCGTCCATTGTCCATCTTCACTTGAATGTTGTCGAGTATTAGCAGCAACCACTGTACCTGTATGAGTTGTTGTTCTGTGGATACCTTTATTTATTGCTTCATGCTTCTCAAGCTGTGATTCAGCTCGATCTATTGAACATTGCCATGAAATTTTGGATGTTTCATTCTGTTCTGTCCCTTTGGCATTGTTGGAGTTTTGTGTAGCATGTGTTGTGGTTTTGTGAGACTCCCCTTTGCATACCTCCTTTGAGCTGGAAGCAGTGATGTTTTGATCATCAATCTTTCTTAGCGGTGGCAGATTCTTCCCCAGTAGCACAGTAGCTATTGCATGGTTTTTGACTGTTGCGGAGAATTTTCATCCAACTGTTGCAGTTGATGTGCATGATGGGCTGTTCCATATTGGTCTTTTCTTTGCCGTATTTGAATGACATGTTGATGTATTATTTTTTGGAGCTAAAGCTGGACACGTTGTAGTTCAACTTACTGTTTGATAGTGTTGCAGATGACATCTCTGTATTCTGTAAGTTGTTGTTAACTGTCTGCTTCTTTTCTTCCAGTATTTGTCCTTCATCATCACTGGCATTAGCAAGTGGGGAGAATGTGTCTGAAGTTGTATGTAATACTAGATTGTATCCTGCAATGTGAGTTTGATTGTTGGATTTTTGATTTACTGCTTTGCTGGTCATCGACCATTGTCCATCTTCCCTTGTTTGATGTCGATTACCAGTAGGCTGTCCAACAGCACTTGCTTGAGTTAGAGCAGCATCAGTGACAACATCAGCAGCAGCAGCTGTACCTGTATGAGTTCTTCCAGTATTTTGATTGTGGTCTGTTATTACCTGCAATGTCCCAGTTATTTCTGCAATATAAGATTGAGCAAATACATCCTTCACTCTTGCCTTGAGTAATACTGTTGTATCTGAATGTCCAGTTCTTTTCTCTTTGGACTCCATTACATTGGCCATTTTGACAGAAGGCATAGCTGCTAGATTAGACATTTTACTACATTGTTGTGATTCATCAATTAGGGAATCATCACAATAACTTGGAACTGTTTCATTGTCTACTGACTCAGTTGAGGCATCAATTGGATTAGCAGTAACATTCAAAGCCCCTGACTCTCCAATGTTAGTGTCATTTGCTTTGATAGAAATATTGTTATCAACTTTTAACACTAACTGCTTCTCGGTGGTATTTTCTTGCCTATGAACATCTACCAGCTTCTTGATAGAATTATTCAGATGAACTACTAGAGGGATCAGAACTGCCATTCATAGTAGAACCTTTTGCCTTATCATCCAAAAAACTCAAGTGGTTGACCTCTTTGTTAAGAACTAGCTGCTGCTCAATATTCTTACCTTGGTTACTAGCCTCTACCAACTTCTGGACAGAGATGTTTTCAATGTCAGCTACTGCGATAGAAACGGTATGTTTGACAGGTGAAGTTCCATTTCCAGATTGGATTTCATTAACACCATTCAGAGGAGTATGTAACATAACTGAATTCTGCCTTTCAGTAACCTGCATCTCATGACCATTTGGATCTGAAACAGTTTGGACAGCAGAGCCTGATACCTTTAACTGTCCTATATCATGAAAATCATATCGACGACCTGCAAGGTTAGCATTCAGATTGTCCCTTGCGTCACCTTCTAACTTAGACAGACTGCTCCTTTCATTTGAATAGTATTTAGAACTGTTGTTCCATTTCCAGAAATCCATCGACACGATTTAACATTATGTCCTTGGTGACTACAAAGTGTGCAGTATGCAGGAACATTATCGAGGACTATCTTCTGGTCGAAATCTGCTGCCTTTCCAGTTTTTGAGTCTACTATTTTGATCTTTATTTTCGTTGGATGTTTGTCCAGTAAATTGATCAATACTTTAACTAATGCCGTACTTGGTCGTGTTCGGTCTTTAGTAGCTTTTTCTACTACAATAGGCTTTCCTACTGCTGATGCAATGGACAGTAAAGATTTTTTGGCAAAAAGATTAGCAGGCAGGTCAGGCAAAGAAATCCATACCACAGCTTTCGACGTTTCCTCTCGCGGATTAATTCCATTGTCCATGGGAATGTCCTAAAGAAGAAATCGTCTCCTTTAGCCCTTACATATCCATTAGTTCTTGACACCACCTGAGCATAATCTTCGAACAAATCAAATCTTACAAGAATGTGACGATATTCTAACTGACCGATATTACAACTGCCTTTGACACCAAGTTGATTCGGCACAATCTTCCTCAACTCTTGAAGTTCTGGCTTTCCATATGAGAATTTGAATATCACAGCTTGTTGAAGACCTTCCTCCTTAGTGAAAGAATTCACTTCATCTACCGTAAACTCCACAGTTGGCAAACCTTGATCGAAAGAAATTGGACAAAGTTGCAGCTGAGGTTGGGTCTCGACAGATTGCTGTCCAGCAATCACCGACGCAAATGATTGTTTGGATCCATATCCAGATTGTTTTCCTGGGTATATTTTCAAAGCCTCTCCCACAGCACAAGGCTGGGGAGAGAGCGACACTTCCATAAGATTCGATCAGAATCCAAACAGAAACATTCCTTCTATACAATTGGACTTGGATTGAGCTGATAATTTAGTAGTTACTGTAGATCAAAACTAAGATCTAAGATCTAGAAGAAATGGTCACAGATATGATGAAAAAATCAATGTGGGATCGTTCGCAAGAAGAAGAGGATTATGTGACTCCAAAATTACACCAATCCACCTCAAGATTCCGGTGAAAATAGTGTCGAGATCACTATTCTGGCACTTTACTGATTAAAATGATTTCCCGTGCAACCCTTTTCCGTCCCTCGGACCGAGCCCGTATTGGATTGGCGGACGCGAGACGCTGGGACCCCGACTTTGAGTTGGGTAAAAGTAGGGCTTCAAACTTTCAGAATGAGACTTAGCCAACTTTAGACCTGCGGTAGGTCTTGGTGGAGGGGTCTTCTCGGATGCCTCTAGGTCAAGCCTATATGAGTAGGTTTTTAGAGCGTATCTCCTTCTTGGTGGAGGTCCTCGAGATCGGATACCATCTCGGGACTTGTAATGATTACATTGGCTTCTTGAAGCCTATCTTCTTTTCAGTGGAGGTCCTCGTGATAGGGAACCATCTCGGGACTTGTAATGATAACATTGGCTTCTTGAAGCCTATCTTCTTTCTGGTGGAGGTCATCGAGATCGGGTACCATCTCAGGACTTATAATGATAACATTGGCTTCTTGAAGCCTATCTTCTTTTTTGTGGAGGTCCTCGAGATCGGGTACCATCTCATGACTTATAACGATAACATTCACTACTTGAAGCCTATCTTCTTTTTGGTGGAGGTCCTCGAGATCGGGTACCATCTCGGGACTTAAAATGATAAAATTGTCTCTTGAAGCCTATCTTCTTTTTGGTGGAGGTCCTCGAGATTGAGTACCATCTCGGGACTTATAATGATAACATTGGTTTCTTGAAGCCTATCTTCTGTTTGGTGGAAGTCTTGAGATCGGGTACCATCTCAAGGCTTGGTTGATGCTGGGGTCTTATATCCCAAGGCATCGTATGGTGGTTTCAAATGCGTGATATGGTCATGAAATGACCGAGGTGATCTCGAGTACATCTTCTCAAAGCGATAAGAGTTTTAGCCAGTATTTTTATGTCCTTTGAGACAAGCGGATAGTCGCCGCTTTTTCCATATATGGGGTTGTCTTAGCCCTTTTGAAGATTCCTTTATTTCATGTAGTTATCTTTTTTTTTGTGGAGCTCTCCTTTCCACAATCATGACTGTTGCATAGGGATCCATTTGGCAAGGAGGAGAGAGTTCCGCCTTTGGTTTTTACCTTATGGCGAAGTGCTGATGATGCCAGGCAGGCTTGCCTCGGGGCATTCTGCTTTGAAGGGGGCTTCTCGTCAGAAAGGTCCCCCAATGCTCAGGGTCAACGGGCACATACCTTGAAGTTTACTTCTCTGATAGGAGAGTGACACCTCGAGTTGGTGAGGAAGGACTGTGGATGGGGGGAAAAGGTAGTACTGCAGATACCTTTCCCCACGGAGAGCATCATGGACCGTGCCGAGGGGTTTTTGAATGTGTACATGTATCCTTTTACACTGGGTCCCCTTGATAGGGTTGCTCTTGACTTTTATCGAAAGTATCAGATTACCTTGGCGCAGATTCACTCGTCATTTTGGCAAATAGTATTGATGATGAGCTCCTTTGTGGAGAAAACATGGCTTGAATCCACACTCAGTCATCTTATCGGGTTGTACCGGCCTTTTCACCATTGAGGTCTGCAAATATTACAATTCCGGTCAACCACGCCTTTTGTTTCTGATGAGGAAGAATGCGTAGATCGGAAGTGGATGAGCCTATTCCTTTGCGTATGGACTATTGATATTTTCCCCGTAGAGTTTATGTCATTCCTTGAGGAATGGAATTTTACATGTAAGTGGTACGCTCGTGCCTTCGTAGTTTTTTATTTATTTATGGTTAAGGTGTGTTCCGTAAATGCGCATTTCCTCTTCTGCAGCAATTTCATGGATGTCGTGCAAGGTCCCTGATCATCCAGATTGGGCTCAAAGTTGGCGACCCACTAAACTTATGATGAGCGTAAGTGGTGAACTTTGTCTAGGGGCATATGGGAATCAAAACATCATGGTACGTGATGTGCAATTTGTCCCCTCCCCTTTTTATTTGGAAAGGCACTTTGTTTTACTGCGTGCTAATCCTGTTATTTTAGGCATCGGGAAGTCTTTTGAGGCGAGGTCGTTCCCTCTCGGAGAGGGAGAAGGATTGCCAGCTTCTGGGCTAAAGAATGATGACAATACGAAAGAAATGCCTTTGCAGGGCGATGGTGCTTAAAGCTAGGTGAACCCGGACAGGGGGCTTGGAGAGGAAGTATTGACTAAGCCTGCTACGCCCATGATTTCAAGTTTTGGAAAGGAAGTTTCTCCTCTGCTGCCATCTTCTTTTTCCGTCGAAGGTACTTTGAGAGATGAGGATTCTCTACGGACAGTTCTTTCTCCTATCGAAGGTACTTCGATGGATGCTCAAAGTTCGGGATCGTAAAAAATCTAGCGTTCATGTGCCACCGAGATCGATTATTCTGGGGATGAGGGAGATGAACTAGTAGATGTGACTCCACCTTCGAGAAAGCTCAACAACGCTACTCTATGGTGAGTTTTGGCACAGACCTTTGAGTTTCGTGCCTTCCTTTTCCTCATTGAGCTCCCTTTTCGTAGGCCTTTGACAAGCTCAAGTCCAAGCTACTTCATAGTGAGGCCAATTTGCGGAAAGCTTTGGATGGGGAGAAATCCCTTAGGCTTATTTATGAAGAAAAGGAAGATGAGTTGGCATGCTTACGATATGAGGCGAGTAGGAGCTTGAATTATAAGAGCTACCTGAAAGAGAAGGTAGCTTTTGTTCCAAGGGAGTGTCTGTTCCTTATTCTAGTTCCTGAAGCTAATATTTGTTTATTCTAGTTGCAGAAAAAGACGAAGGACCTGGAAGGCCTTTGAAGAGAAGTTAGCCGAGCCAAGCATGAGTCTGATGAGTTCAAGGCTCGAGCAGACATTTAGGCTTTAGCGGAGAAGGGTGCTCTGGCTAAAGCTTACGCTTTTGAGGTTCAACTTGCTTAGCTTGTGATAATAGCCTGGTTCGAACGGGCATGACTACGAAGCTTGAGTCCGAACTTTAAAAGATAAAGGCCGAGGTTGTGGGTGCCCGAGCCGAAGCTGAAATGAGTCAAACCAAGGTTGTAAGAAAGTGGATTTAAAGGATGTTGTCGATGCTCAAGTAGAGCTTAGAAAGACTCTTGACCACGAAGGGAGGAGCAAGGAATATGCTCGGTGTAATCTTGAAGGGAAACCCTTGAGGAGGTCCATACTAAGGGATTTGACCTATCGAAAGAGGTGAAGCGGGCGAGGGCGGATGAATGTGGTGCTAAGTCACTTTTGTTTTATGCGGAGAATATCGATCATGAGGCCGACAGACCATAGTCCCCAAGGGGAATGTAGATTTTATTTTCTGATTCTGTATGTAGTACTTTTAAAGTACGTTGCAAATGGAGCTTGTGTTTTCTCGTATATATGTATAAAAGGAGACCTCGCGGTTTTATTCCTCATGTATTCCTTTTGCCTTGATTTTAGCCAGATGAATTGGTCTTTGAGTTGAAAGGAACCCTTAGATTTATAGCATATCCCTGGTGCCCATTAGGCTGGCCTGTCGACTCTTACACGCTTGGCCGATGCGACTTTTTAGTATAAGCCGGTATTCGAGATCTTATGTTTTTGCTCTTAGGCATGTTAGGTCAACTATTTGTGTTTAGTCTCCAAATCGGGTATCGACTCGAGCTCATTTGACCCTCAAGTTTATAAATTTTAAGTTGGTCCTTAGACTCTTACGCATTGGTTCGGTACAACCTTTTATGCATGCTAGCGACAGTAGCTCTTATGCTTTGGGTCGATGCGACCTTTTATGTGTGCTAGCGATAATGGCTCTTACGCCGTGGGTCGATGTGACCTTTTATGTGGGCTGTCGACAATGGCTCTTATGCCTTGGGTCAATCCGACGACAATGGATCTTACGCCTCGGGTCAATGCGACCTTTTATATGGGATGGAGACAATGACTCTTACGCTTTAGATCGATGTGACCTTTTATATAGGCTTTATTTTTCCCTCGTTAAGAATTTTTGAGATTGTATTTGCCTGACTCTTTTTTGATTTGATAAAAAACTTGATTATGAGTCGCTATGTGGAAATGATCGAGCACCTCGGGAGGTTTGAATCGGTGGCTGAGTAGCTCGAAGCCTGTAATTTAAAGCTGACGTAGTCAAAGCTCTTTTGCCTATGTTGAGGGTAGTCTGTTTAACCAGGTTTTTTTCGAAGTAGATTCGAAGTAATTGAAGGAGTATGATTTTGTATCGATGGTCGGGCATCCCCGAGTCGCATTAGTTTGGCTGGTATAGCCTTGTGACCGTAGTTATTTGTGTTTGGCTCGAGCCTTTTAGTCCCGAGTGATGTAGTTTCAGCGTCTATATCGAGGGTATGCCTTTTAGGGGTCTTACAGGTTCGATATATAGCCTTAACTTTGAAATTAGTTTTATACCTTTAGTAAGGTCTTACAAGTTTTACATGCCTTTGAGGTCTTACAGTTTTGGATACTTGGTACAAGTATGGTTCATGCGTTTCTTGAAGCCCTTCAGATATTGTCACTTGGTACAAGTGTGGTTCATGTCTTGCTTGAGGTCTTACAAATATTTTTGTTGCCTTATGTAGGTCTTACAAGACCGAGGCTACCCGCTTGGGGTCTTATGGCCTCGGGTTTTCGGTAAGTGGCGACTGGAGATAGTCCCCGAGTTATCAAGGCTTCCTTGGCTTGGAAGCTATTACTTGCAAACTAACTCCGAAAGAATTTCATCGGCTCCTCCTCTGTTACCCTCTTAATGGTATCCAGTTGAAATGGTTGCTAGATTTCCCCTAGTTCAAGCTCTAAGTCAAGCATTCAGGCACTAAAGACCTCTGGCTACGCTCCTCAGCCTAGGAAAGAAAAATCTCATTTGCCTAATACGTACTACTGTGCAGCAAATGATTTAGCTGCCGTTATTCCTCCACCAGCTTCTTCATAGCGTCAAGCCAGCCCTTATTCCTCACATCAACAGGCAATCCCGCATAAAAGAAAGGCTACTGACTTGGCTGATTAAACAAGGGAAAAAGGCATCCATTAAAACTGCTCCCATTCCTATGTTGACACCAAGAGAAACAAACCATGGAGCCTTCCTCTCTATCCATTCCTTTTCCATAATCATAAAGGATGGAAATGCTTAGATTACTAAACCAGCAACAGCGGAGTAAGCTCTCATATCCATGAAGGATTGCTTTCCAGCAGAGGAAAACTTCTCGTTGTTGAGCTTGCCGTTAAAGAGTAAGATGTTGTTCTATAGCAGCTCTGATTCCTTCATCGAGAACGAGAAGGAAGTCTTATGGAATGAACAAGCACTAAAGAAGGGGTATTTCCTCGTTGAGGGCTTACGATTCCGGAGTTTCCAACCCGGAAGTCATGTGGTTTTGAGTTTTCGATGCCAGTCCACGAGTGTTCGGGACATTTTTGGCTCTAAAGTTGTTTTGCGATCTTGATGTTGCCTCATTGAGGGCATGCGAGTTAGGAGCTCCGACCCGGGGTCGCATCGTTTTAAGTTGTTGACGCCAGTCCCCGAGTGTTCAGGACGTTTATGACAGAGGAGTCATTTTTACAAAAAATACCGAGTTTCTTTTAAAGCGGGAAATTCTTTGATGGAAATTATTCTTTGATTACTTGGTAAAAGTATACATATTTTCGCTATTATGGGTCTGGCTATTCTGTACGGACACGGTTCGTTCGACCTTTTGGCCCGGTACATCATTTTCCTATTGAGACCTCATTCGGCGTATCTTGACTTCTCCGAGTAGGTGGCCTTCCAGGGGGATGCCCCCCCAGTATTCGAGGTTGATTGCAAAAGAAGCCTTGAATACTTGTTGAGTCATTCCTAGGTAGCATGTGGATGTTGCCTCATTAAAAACCCTGCTGGTAAAACCCTTTTTCGGATAAAAACCCGGTCAAAGGAAAAGAATGCAACGGATGCTTTGAAACCTTAAGGTCTGCGAGCTGGAATAGCGTTTCGACTGTATCTGTCGGACACCTGCATAAAGGTTAGTACGGGGTGTAAATTGAAAGGGAGGTGGTCATACCTTAGTGGTGATGGCGCTTTGAGCCTCGGTAGGCTTGCAATTATTCGCTTGAAGGACGCAGTACAGTCCTTTGCTTGTTCATTCAAATACAGCCGAGAATATTCCTTGTGGTCGCTATTTCACTATTTGTTTATCCTTTAGCCCCTTCGACAGTAGAGATATTGGCATTTTGGGTTGTGCCAACCACATTGACTGGTATGGCAGTTTTCGCTCGCTGTTTTAGAATCCGGTGAGGACTTGAGGGGCGGGCATAATTGGGTCAAGCAGTCTGAGCAGCTCTGTTACTCTCTACCTGATAATATTGGCCAATCTACCTGGACCCACAAGCACAAGTTTTAATTTGAAATGTATTCACAAGAAAAGAAGTTACTAGTGTGTCACTATGAGGCTGAGATAGAGCCTTGAATTCGTTTTCTTTCGATGAGGGATGTTTTCATTCTCTTGACCATGGGTTCCTACAAGGCACCGACATCTTAAAAAATCATATGGGTGACATGTTATGGTTCATTTGCTTCGTTCTTTTAAGTCGCCTCTCTTTCCCGGAACTGATTTTTGGCTCGATCCCTGAGGAATTCCTGGAGGTGACTTTTGCTAAGTAGTCGGGTTACCTCTTCTCGGAGTTGTCTTCGGTCCAGTGGCCGTATGTGTTGTGAAATTTACACACTAAGTTATGGTTTCTTTGTGAAGGATCTGATTTTACATGCCTTGGCCACCTGGTGTCTTTGATTTTACTGATGGCGAACACGATGTCTGATACGTGGATGATAAAGTTATATTCCGATAAATAGGGTGCTTCCATCGGCCCTGTTTACCTATTGAACCTAGCTCTATTTACGAGTCCTCGAGGGTTCTGGCCTTGATCCATCATTCAATCGTTGCTGGGTATGCTGCACCTGGGGGCGTTTCTTCTATCTTCGGTGTATGACTGGTACCTTTATTTGTTTGGTTTTGGCTCTTTCGCTAGAAGCCTACTTGGGTATACCGAGTATGAGGGGGCTCCTAGTTGGTCGTCCTCTATCCTGATTTTTAATTGATACCGATTGTGAGCGTCCGACCATGTCACGGCGGGGTATTCAACAAGATTCTGTTTCAGTTGCTTCGAAGCCACCGTGCTCTATTCTTTCAGACCTTGAGTGAAGGTCTGCACTGCCCAGTCTACGGAGACTAGTGGTTATTCCATTCATTTCATTTGGAAGTGAGATACGAATTCTCGCAGCATCTCATTCTCCCTTTGCTTGATCTTGAAGACGTCGAATTTCCTTGTTGGTACTTTGATGGCACCGACAGGTGCCTTAATGAAAGAATCTGCCAGCATGACAAATGAATCTATTGAGTTTGGGGTCAGGTTGTGATACCACATCATTGCCCCTTTAGAAAGTGTTTTTCCGAACTTCTTTACCAAGACGGACTCGATCTCGTTGTCTTTTAGGTCGTTACCCTTCACTATATAAGTGTAAGCAGTAACGTGCTCATTGGGGTGCGAGGTCCCATTATACTTCAAAAGTTATGGCATTTTGAACTTCTTTGGAATGTACTTCGGGGCGCTTCCTATGGGAACAGATTTTGTATGAACTTCTTTGAATCCACACCTTTCAAGATCGGGGGTGCGCCCGTAATTTTTGTCGACCCTAGAGTTGTAGGTCTTGACTTTCCTGTCGTTGACTCTATCTTCTTCTTGCCCGATTCGAACCTACCCGTGAGGTCCTAGAGCATTTTTATGATGGTGGGTTCGGCTGCCAACCCGTTGTTTCTTGATCTCTCTTGTACCTGCTCGGCTGGGGGAGCCGTCCCCGGTGCTACCATGTTAGGTGTTTTCAGGTGACTTTGCAGCTGAGCAATATTCGGTTGTTGTGCCTACAACATTTCAAAAATAACGTGAAATTTAACCTCTCATTCTTCCCTAGTATGGGATTTCTAAGCTTCTTGTTGGTCTCCTTGGTGCACGCTCTTGTTAGTGTGGGAGCCTATATCGACGTGTTGGCCGTCACGTGAGACTGCGTCCACGGGAATTGGCTCTAGTGCATTCACAGGGTTTCGTGATGGTATACCAATACCCGAAACATCCACCCCATTTTCTCCATAATTCTCAAGATTGTTGTTTACTAAGTCAGACATTTTGACCTGAAAACAAAGATCTTGGCAAGAAAAAGTGTGAAAGATAACTTGTGGTGTGCAGTAAAACCAGCAAGAAAATAGTCACTATTATTTTTAGCCCCACTATGGGCACCAAACTATTTACTGCGAAAATAGTTATAACAATTAAATTTGATTTTGTGGTTCTAAAAATACGTGATCTATTTTTCTACTAGTTGTTGGACAGTTGATGTTATGTGAAAGCTTAGAAACGAAATAGGAGCTTGAGAGCTAGGTGATAATCAAACCGAATGGTTACTAACGGAGACCTCGAGCTCGCCTATTTGGGGGCTTCAGGGTCAGTCTGAGCTCGCCTGGGAGCTATTGAGGGAAGTCGGTGAAGGACTAACAGTTATACCATAATTAATGACAGCTCTTTATGACCAATAATAAATAATAAATAAAGAACAATAAATAGAACACAATAAATATAAGGAATAGATGAAGTAATGACTCAAGAGACTATGTTAAAGGGCAGAGAGATTGTTCGTGTGTCTTTTTAGTATTGAGCAACAGAGCCTTACAAATGGCAGGGATCCCCTATATAGGAGGTGAAATTTCAATATAGTACAAATGCACTAATTACAACGATATAGGCTGGTACAACCATTTAATGCCTTGATTCGTTTTTAGACTAGCTCACTAGGCTTTGTCAGCTCTAGTCACGTGCCTTGGGAACTCTCCACTTTTACCATAACCGCTAGTCTGTACTGCCCCAGGGTCGAGCGTCGATGACCCTCGAGGGAGGAAACTCGGTCGTAGTCTCGAGCCTTTGAGATGTGCTTATAAGGTGTCATAATGACGGAAAATTTGACCCTTTAATTTTACCATATACAATAATCTACTTATTGTACTTTAGCTCATTGTTGCTAAAATAATATATACTTACTAAATATTAATTTAATCTAATCAATTTGGAACTAAAATTAAATCCATAAGTTAATTTATACTTCTATCAATTTAGAATTTGAATTCTTGTAAGTATATATTTATTAGTGTGAATAATTTTAGAGGCATGTAAGTCATTACAAGTAAATGCTTATCAATACCTCTTTACTAAAAACTTTAACGGTTTATTATCAGTTTCAGCACCTAAATTCAAACAAGTAAATATTTATTTATTAAATGAATTTCAGAACTTAATATTTATCGGCCACTTTGAATTAGCTAAGCCAATCAATTAATTAAGCGAACTTTTCAAGTCTCCTCCTTTTCACAAAGGAAAAAAGTTCAAATTTTTTACTTCATCTGTCTCAATTTATGTGATACTATTTTATTGACCACACAAATATTTAAAACTTGTTTTCTATCATAAATTTTACAAAATTTTTATTTTAAGCTACGTGCTTTTAGTGCTACATAAATTTGGACGAGAAAGCCTCAAGTCTTGAATATAAATAACAGGCCAGGGAGGAAAACAGCTGACTGTATTTGGCGTTAACTCCCAGCATTTCCAGGAAAAATATGGAGAACAAATTGGCGAAATGGGGTTTCAGCAACGGAGACATCAAGGAAAAATCATTGCTTTCCATTCGATCAGTTCTTGAAACAATAATGGAAAATCTTAAAGAAGAGAATGAGAGGAAACCAGTCATTCATTTGGGCCGTGGCGACCCTTCTGCAATTCCATGCTTTCGAACTTCACCGGTAGCAGAAGACGCTCTTTTTGGTGCTGTTCGATCTGCTAAATTCAATGGTTATGCTCCTGCTGTTGGTCTTTATTCAGCTAGGAGGTAAGCTAGCTTTTAGGATTATTTGTTATTACTTATATTTTAACGGGTGGTGCAGAAAATTAATTTTTTTTCTTGCATGGAAGTAAATGATTGCTCCTTTTTAATTGATTATGAAGGGTACCCTTGGTAAAGTTGTCTAGGACGTCACGGGTTCGAGCAGTGTAGATAGCCTCTTGCGGCAATGCAAGTATAAGGTTGCGATCCTTGTTGTTTGCCCTTTCCCAGATCCCACGCATAACTAGCTCCACCGGGCTGCCTTTTGCCCTTTTTATTGTTTCTGATTCATCGCATTCAATTAAGAATTGGTGTTTTATCAGTAACGAAGTAAGTATATAGGATAATGTGTTATATTGATATTTGATGGTTGGTGAGAAATTTTTCTTGCGTGGATGTAAAAGGGTATCCTTTTTTCTTTTTCTTTTTTTTTGGGTGAATTAACACATTGCAATTTAAAATTTGATTAATATCTTAATTTCCCTTCCCATGTGTCTCTTCTGATAGCCTCTCTGTTTTTAGTAGACTTGAACACTTGAAAACCTGATGAATTATGCTTGTTTCTTGAGAAGTGTTTCTATCCGAAACAATCTCTCTATCTTCACAAGTCTCTCTATCTTTACAAATAGAGATAAGGTCCGCATATACATCACCCTCTCCAGACCCCACTCGTGGAATTTCACTGGCTATCTTATTGTTGTTGTTGTTATTGTTATTAAACACTTGAAAACATAAACTAAGCCTCTAAGTGAAATAGTTGAGATCAACTACGAAGCCAGAAATTTTAACAAAGGGATTCAAGAAAATGTAAAAATGCCACATCTAGTATATTTTTTAACCACTTTTGCCACCACCCTAAAAACTTTATTTTTTATTTCAAGAATATTCAATTTTTTGTATATATACGAAGAAAAAAAGTTATTATTACCTTGTTAAATAGTGTGATTTCAGGTAATGTGGACTCAACTGAATCCCCTTCCTCATATGTGGCTCCACCACTGGCTGATATAGAGAAAGAACTAAGAGGAAAATTTGCTTGTAGCGTGTTGTGGGGCTCATGTGATTTATTTTGGTGGCTAACAATCATGAATGAGGATGATTATCTTTCATCAAGTTTTCTTCTACTGTTGCGAAACAAGCGGATTTGCTGATGAAAAGACATACTCTAATCGTACATATTTTTCATCTGTTTAATAGGTCGATAGCGGAATACCTCTCTCATGATATTCCTCACCAACTATCACCAGATGATGTTTTCCTTACACCTGGTGCTAATCATGCTATTGAAGTTGTAATGGCTGTCCTCACTCGCCCTGGTGCCAACATATTGTTTCCTAAACCAGGGTATCCGTTTTATGAAGCTCGTGCTGCTGTTAGTAATGTTGAGGTTCGCCATTTCGACCTTCTCCCAGAAAAGGGTTGGGAGGTCGATCTTGAAAGCTTAGAATCCCTTGCTAATGATAACACTATTGCCATAGTTATCATTAATCCTGGAAATCCTTGTGGTAACGTTTTTACGTCTGAACACTTGCAAGAGGTACGATTGATCTCTATATTGATCGCTTATCACTCTGTTAAATCTCAGAATTTATATTGAATTAACTCATTTTCCAAGTTCTTTGCTTCTTTGTTTTCATCATGGAGATTGCGGAGACAGCAAAAAAGCTAGGCATTTTAGTGATTGCAGATGAAGTCTATAGCCATCTATGTTTTGGTAGCAAGCCTTTTGTATCAATGGGAGAATTTGGATCAATAACTCCAATTTTAACTCTGGGATCATTATCAAAAAGATGGATTATTCCTGGTTGGCGACTTGGTTGGATAGCAATGGTTGATCCTAGTGGCATTCTTAAGAAGTCCGGGGTGCGTTTCATTTTCTTCCTTGTCTCTACTTTTTTTCATTTATCTTAATACTTTTATTTCAATTTCTAATCCAAATAGTAAATGGACCACAAAAAGGTCCATGACTTGTGACAAAAATATCCTTAGGATCGATGCTTTATTGAAGATTTATGAGGAAAATGTATAATTGGAAAAATATCTGAATGATGCTTTTTATGATGTTTGCCAATTGGGAAATATATCATGTACAGTCACGCATACTAACGAAGGGGACCCCTGGCACAACGATAAAGTTGTCTCCGTGTGGCTTATAGGTCATAGGTTCGAGCCATGGAATCAGCCACTAATGTTTTGCATTAGGATAGCCTGCATCACACCCCTTGTGATCAGCCCTCCACGGGGTTCTGCATGAATGCGAAATGATTGTCGTTTTTGTCATGCATATGCATACCAACCCCTTGATGGCATGTCACTTTAGTAGAAACTGATAGGCTTGCATTTCAGTGCTTTTTAAGGCTGTTCTAAAATGTGACTGAGTTTTCTGTTGCTTTTCAGCTTGCTGAATCCCTTCAAAGTTATCTTGATTACGGTGCTAATCCTGCAACTATTATTCAGGTATTGCTTATATGTGATTTCCTATGATCAAATCGATTATACACGTACTCAAGCTCATAACAGGCAGTGACAAGAAGCTATATGAGTTTGCTTAAATTAGTTCATTGACAACCATTGACGAGAATTATCTCATCCCATTATGTGTTTCTTTTTCCATATATCAGGGTGAGTTCTGATTGCCTGTGATTTAAAATGTTCAGGGAGCAGTGCCTCACATCCTCGAGAAGACGACCAAGGATTTCTTTTCGAACATCAATAATATATTAAGGGAAGCTGTGGATGTATTTATTACCAAAATTCAGGAGATACCTTGCTTTACCTGCCCATACAAACCAGATGGCGCAATGTCGGTGATGGTGAGGACTTATAGTAGCAATTCAAGTTGCGGCCGCTAAAATTCTAAATCTAGGAACTGCAGATATTCATTTTTGACTTTCTTGCGTCGCAGTTTAAGTTGAACCTATCATTTTTGGAAGGCATAAATGATGATATGGATTTCTGCACTAAACTTGTCCACGAAGAATCAGTAATCATTCTGCCAGGTAAAATAGTTCGCTTGCTCCTAGTATGGTTCGTCAATAAGGAATTTAGTACGTGTTGTTCAGTTTATATGTTTGGACAATATTTGGTCGAAGTTGAAAAAATAAAGTACTAGAAGTTGAAGTTTGTGTTTGAATATGAATTTCAACTTGGAAGAAAATAGATAAAGATTTGTGAGTTGGAATCCATTTTTGCACTCGAAATACTCACGAAACAAGTTTTTCGATATTTCACTAGTACTTCAAATACTGAAGTTCAGTATTTGCAAATACCTATGACCACACCAGTATTGTAGCAAGTACAACAACAACAAAAAATCCAGCGTATTCTCACAAGTGGAGTCTAGGGAAGGTAGTGAATACATAGCCTATGTATACACCAACATTGTAGCTAGTACAACAACTACAAAATCCAGTGTAATATCACAAGTGCGGTCCAAAGAGGGTAGTGAGTATGCAGCCTTACGCATACTTTGTGCAGGTAGAGGGATTGTTTACGGTAGATCCTCGGTCCCAAACATAGATAGTCACAGCAGAATTATAGCAAGTAGTGAACTATTATTTATGGCCGATTAAGTGATGAAAAATTTATAAATTGCAGGAATGGTGGTGGGACTGAAGAATTGGCTGCGGTTAACATTTGCCATTGAGCCATCAATTCTTGAAGAAGGACTTGAGAGGATAAAAGCTTTCTGCTTGAGGCATTCAAGCAGCTAATAAAACAGATTAGTTCCAATTCGCTAATCTATTGTGAATCAAGTCTTTTATTAGTAGTGTTGAAGTAGACTAATGTAGAATTTCTCCTTAATTTAAGACAAATATAAAGTTTGGACTAAACTTATTGAGTTCGACCGAATCCGAAATTTGCATTCCAGCTCTGCCCTGTCTGGCCCATTAGTAGAGTAAGCAACAACAACAACAACTCAGTATAATTCCACTTAGTGGGGTCTGGGGAGGGTAGTGTGTACGCAGACCTTACCCCTACCCTTGGGTAGAGAGGCTGTTTCCAAATAGACCTCCGGCATCCTTCCCTCCAAGAACTTCCCACCTTGCTCTTGGGGAGACTCGAACTAACAACCTCTCAGTTGGAAGTGTGTTCGTTTAACATCATAGCAACCCCTCTTTTCTCATTAGTAGAGTATGCAAAAGATTTAAAATACACAAAGGACCCTTGAGAAAAACATATCTGCAGGCAAAGAGATAATGGAAAGTGAAAAAACGAATTGATTTACTATTAACTGCAAGTCACAAAAATCTCTCACATTGTACTTTAGAAATTGTTCCATTGACATATCAAAGAAAGTGGTTTAATTTTCTCAATGAGGAGCAGTGGCGGAGACACCCATTAATAAAAGTTATTTCGCAATTTTTTGGTCATAGTTATAGTCACAATTTTATAATTCTTCGTCACATTACTAATGAGGTCAATCTTTTCCATTTCCACTATTTTTATTTTCTACCAATATATTTAAAAACATTGGTACCAGTTCGGTTTAAGAACAAACTATATTTAAGAACAAAGGGGACATACAGTGCTGCAACAACTATAGGGGTATTAAACTAATGAGCCACACGATGAAGGTTTGGGAGAGGGTGATTGAGGCGCGAATGAGGGAGGCGACGAATATATCTGGGAACCAGTCCGGTTTCATGCCGGGCCGCTCCACCACTGAGGCTATTCACCTAGTCAGGCGGCTGGCGGAACAATTCAGGGATAAGAAGAAGGACCTGCATATGGTGCTTATCGACTTGGAGAAGGCGTATGACAAGGTCCCGAGGGAGGTGCTATGGAGGTGCTTGGAGGCGAAGAGTGTGCCAGAAGCCTATATCAGAGTTATCAAGGACATGTACGATGGGGCTAAGACTAGGGTGAGGACGGTGGGTGGCGATTCAGACCATTTTCCTGTGGTAATGGGGCTCCATCAAGGATCGGCGCTGAGCCCCCTGTTGTTCGCCTTAGTGATAGATGCTCTAACCCGTCATATCCAAGGGGATGTGCCTTGGTGTATGCTCTTTGCTGATGATATAATATTGATAGACGAGACGAGCGCCGGTGTTAGTGAAAGGTTAGAGGTATGGAGACAGACCCTCGAGTCTAAAGGTTTCAAAATAAGCAGATCTAAGACAGAATATCTGGAGTGCAAGTTCAGCGACGAGCCGAGTGGGGTGGGCAGGGATGTGATGCTTGGTTCTCAGGCCATCGCCAAGAGGGACAGTGTCCGATATCTTGGGTCTGTGATTCAGGGGAACGGAGAGATTGACGGGGACGTCACCCATCGGATAGGAGCAGGGTGGTCGAAGTGGAGGCTTGCTTCTGGGGTCCTGTGTGACAAGAAAATCCCACACAAACTCAAGGGGAAATTCTACAGAGCCGTGGTTAGACCTGCGATGTTGTATGGGGCAGAGTGCTGGCCCGTGAAGAACTCCCATGTTCAGAGAATGAAGGTTGCTGAGATGAGGATGCTTAGGTGGATGTGTGGGCACACCAGGCTAGATAAGATTAAGAATGAAGTTATTCGACAGAAGGTAGAGGTGGCCCCGGTGGACGAGAAGATGCGGGAAGCGAGGCTGAGGTGGTTCGGGCATGTACGGAGGAGGGGTCCCGATGCCCCGGTGAGGAGCTGCGAGCGGCTGGAGATTGTTGGTGGTCGGCGGGGTAGAGGGAGACCTAGGAAGCATTGGGGAGAGGTGATTAGGCAGGACATGACTAGTATGCAGGTTACCAAGGACTTGACCCTTGATAGGGGAGTCTGGAGGTCTAGAATCAGGGTTGCAGGCTAGGGGCTCTTAGAGTCCTTCGTTCGCCCCACCCGGGGTTGGGTGTGGGATAGTAGGGTTACCCGTAGATGACTAGTGTTTTAGCGTAGGTCCCCTCTTGGTTGGTAATATGATAGTTGTCGCTTGTTATTGTCGCATGCGACGGTATTTATGTTTCTTATGTTTACATAATCATTTACGTTATTTCTGCATGATTACTTATGCTTTGTTTTGTTATTGTGTTTTGTCTTGTCTTGGTTCCTAACTTTATCTTTGTTTTCCAATGCAGCTCTTCATTTTGTCCTATGCGCCGAGGGTCGCTTGGAAGCAGCCTCTCTGCCCTTTTGGGTAGGGGTAAGGCTGTCTACATATTACCTTCCCCAGACCCCACCTGGTGGGAGTATACTGGGTAGTTGTTGTTGTTGTTGTATATTTAAAAACATCTTTTCTAAGTTAAGAATAGAATGGATATACTAGAATGAGTCTCTTTATTTATTAATTATAAAAAGGAAAACTGACACAAATGCCAAAAAGTGCAACATCAACGATGCTCCGTAAAATTTTAATAGTGGGGTAGGGAGAGATAATATGTATGCGGAACTTAACCTCTTTGAAGTAGTAGAGAGGTTGATCTTCGGCTCAAAAAGACGAAAATAGGTAAAAAGAAAAAGAAAAAAAAAGGAAAAGAGGCAACATATCAGTATCATCAACAGAAACTATAGGAAAAAAAATAACAGCATCACAAACACCAGTAAATAAATGAAAAGCCAAACAATAACCAATAACCAAGTAACCAGTAAATAAAAAACGGGAGAGTAGTATGAACACAACATTAACTACTACTCCCTCCGGTCAGAAAATAAGTGATTTTTTTACCTTTTTCTTGTGGTCCAAAATAAGTGATCTTTTCGGATTTTAAAAATGAATTAATTATTTTTTTCTACATTGTCCTTGGAATAAATGGTGTTGGAATATGTATTAGGAGTGTTTATGTGAGATAATAAAGGTTAATATGGTCAATTTTATTACTATATAATGCTAAAATATAAATTTCTTAATCTGTGTGAAAACATACTAAAAATCATTCAATTACCTCCTAACCCACAATCTTAATGTTCGATCTCCATAACTTCTTATACATCCAAAAAGTATCACCCAAAATACTTATTTTGAAAAATGTTATACTACGTATATGTACATATTATATAGCTTAATAGTAAAAGTGTGATTCAGCTATTCCTAGGAGATATACAAATTATGCTAATAATTTTATGCAATTATATTGTAACTTCATATATTGTGTGCTCAAAACATTAAAATTATACTATATAGTAGTAATTTTTAAGGAGCGAATTTATAAATAAATAAATAAATTTTCACTCCGCTCGAGTAATAATCATATTAAAGGCATCCTTTTCAGGAAGCACACTTTACTAAAGTCAAAAGTTTTACCAAAAGTGGAATATCTAAGTACGTATCAAACATTTCTCAGACTGTTATTATTATTACTATTATTATTATTATTATTATTATTATTATTATTATTATTATTATTTCTATCAATTTCTATTTATTAAAATTATCCTACATTTCTGTTGTTTTCCTTTAATTTTTAATTCACAATTCATTTTCTGTTATGTAGAAATAGAGGACCCCTTCAAAACCCTAATTTGTTTGTTTTATTCATCACTCTCCCCCTTATTCTTTTCTTCTCATTTCCAATTTTTCTGAAAAGGTTAGGGTTTAAGATACTTGCGATGGCTACGACGGCGGCAGCGGCAACCAGCACGGCGGCGACAACCGAGAAGAAGAAGCCGGTGTTTGTGAAAGTGGACAGCCTAAAACCTGGGACACATGGTCATAACTTGACGGTTAAGGTTGTCGATGCGAAAACGGTGAAAGCTACCGGCGGCGGCAGCCGTGGCGGCAGAGCATCGGGCTCGCTAAACCCTAGGGCTCCACCGCGAATCTCTGAGTGCCTCGTTGGTGATGATACTGGATCCATCCTCTTCACCGCACGGAATGAGCAGGGTATATATATATATGCATTTTTTAATTTTATTTAGCTTTATAATTCTCTTATCTATTTAGAGATATTAATTTGGGTTTTATTGAGAAAATGAAAGGGTAAATGATTGATTTTTTAGTTTTCCTTTTTGTGTAGTTTTAATTTTAATAGTTTTTTCATATGATAATCCTGTTTAGAGATAGATTATTGAGTATTAGAATGAGATAAGCGGGAGAGATTAGAGGATTCGCAGAGACAACTCTAATGAGTTTGGGAAGGAGGCACAGTTGATATTATCATTGTAGTGATCAGTGGTGCACCAAGGAATTCTAAGTGATGGGTGCTCAGCTGCCTTTAAGCCAATTTTTTAACCAGCGCAGCTACTGTCATATCCTGAGATTGGGTGCTATATCTCTCTATTTTTTAAACTACGTCTGCAATGTAAATATATTTGTTTAGGTCAACAATAATGGGTGCTCAAGTAGGCACTTGAAGGAATAGTTGAGGTGCGCACAAGTTGGCTAAGAAACTATCGTTATGAAAAAAATATAACATTACCTTATAGAGCTCATACTGAAAGATATTGAGCTGCATTTGTTAAGATAGCCTGGAAATTATTTTAAACCAAAAAAAATAAATAAAGGAAGCGCAGAAATTAGACTTTTGTGTTAATGTAGGTTTAAGAATTGAAGATTTTAGAGAAATATAAATTTGCAATTTCTAGTTTCATGTTTGATAGTGGTTTTACGAGTTTTGACACGGTTGAGTGTTATGTTTTTCTTTTAGCAAGTTCCACTCATCTAAAGAAATTTTGCATATTTATTTTCTGCTGAAGAAATATTATATTTGTTTTGCTATGTAGTTTTATGTGAATTCTAACATTTTGCATATTAATGTGAATTACGGGGTTTTGTTGTTCCGTGTTTAAGTGATAGTATCTCATGCTATCCCTCTCAAAGGTTTAATCACATTGCACCTCAGATCAACTTGTTCACCTCATCTTATTAGGAAATTATAAGGTTGAAAATTTATCAAACTAAAAGGTTGAAAAACTTATACCAACTATGATCTGGATAATGATTCTATGCTAATTATTTTGACACCTCTTTGTCCTCATACTCCATTCCATCTAGTGTAATATTTCAGTTTGTGGAGAAATGGTGATTTGGTGGCTCTATGTATTCAGGTTGCTCTCAAATTCTTTAGAACAGTAGTATTGTGATTTGGTGCAGAAAAGTCAATAAAATGATTCTTAATAAGCAATCAGAGAAAAAGGGATGTTATCAGTGTTGTGATTGGATAGATCTGTTCTTTTATACAGTTGTATTGTGATTTTGTGCCCAAAGACAAAACGACTCTTGATTAGCAATCAGAGAAGGGGATGCTGTTGGATGTTTTCTGTTGTGATATTTACACCTTTACTCTTTTATGCAGTTGATTTATTGAAGGCAGGGGCTACTGTGATTCTGCGGAATGCAAAGATTGACATGTTCAAGGGCTCCATGCGACTTGCAGTAGACAAATGGGGTCGTGTAGAGGTTACCGAACCAGCTGATTTTGCTGTTAACGAGCAAAACAACCTTTCTTTGGTTGAGTATGAATTGGTGAATGTGGAAGAGGAGAGGAACTAATTAGAAGCGGTAGTTTTAAGTCGTCTCAAAGTGCAATTCTTGTTTTAATTGTTAATTATTGAATTCCTTGAATTGTATGGAATTTTATGAGCAAGAATGCCAGCATTTCGGCTCTTATAGTTTGTTTCCACCAATCCTTACCATGGTAAATTGGTTTCTTTGTTTGGATTGTTTGACTTCCATAGATGTGGATTCTTATTCTTATTTTTCTCAGTTGGTGCTGGTGCATGTCGTAATCTTGGCATAAAATCTGTTTCAGTGCCACATCTGACTTTCCTCTGTTATATGTATACAATTTAACATAGTTCAGAGTAGAACAATTGGTTCAGCTTTACCTGCAAAACTTGCCCTGGTTTTGTTCTTTTTAGTACTAGAGTGATGCAAAGTGATTTATTTCCCAGACTATATCGCCTGTTTCTTCTCTTTATGGCAACAACTGGTATCAGCTTAAGATGTTATAATTCCATGTGGCCGTGAGATTTAGGCATCCAAGTAACTGCAAACTTTTTGAATTTCAATGTATGAAAAACTATCCAGGCAGGGGTAAGGTTTGCGTACAGTCTCCAAACCCCATGGTGTGAGATATTACTGGGTATGTTAATGTTGAATGCATTAAAACCTAGCTAAATCCATCGTCCTTTTCCACGTCTGATGACAAGTTTGGACTTGCATTCACGAGCTGTATCGCATTCACAAGCTGTATCCTATATCATGTTCTAATAACTGTAATAGAAAAAGTGTCAAGTGTGATTTTATTGACAAGTAGGTTATAAATTCAACAAAATCGGTACCATTGATGCAAACTGATTGAGAAACAGGTATTTATTGGGATGAAAAGTTCAAGTATCCTAATGTAGCAAAAACATGATATCAAAAGTGATATGATTCCAAAAGGTATAATGTATTATCAGTACCAACTTGTCGCTACATCAAGTGAGCTTCAAGAAGATTAATATTTTTCTCCAAGTGTTCCAAAAGGTTAAGATCCAGTTCCTCTATGTTTGGAAATGCAGAATACCCAGAAGCTCCTCCTCCTTGGCTACTCAATATAACTTCTTTATATAGCAGTTAGCACCAGGTCGCTAGGAAGAACAAACTGGTAATGACGTAATGATTGCTCCAGCTCCCCCAAAAGAATCATCACACATCGTCATTTTGAGCTGATTGAATAAAAGATAAATTTGTAAGCAGCAGTTCTAGCAAGTTTAAATCCACAAAGACAGTTCAAGTTAACAAAACTAAGGCAGCCAACAAAATAAACATGTTACTGCTACTCTTATTTAACTACTATTACTATTTCTACGCCTCAATTCCAAGCAAGTACTTACTCTTTTCTAATTAATATAATGAAAAATACTCTGAGGTTACATTAGCATATAGGAGCTGGATCTCCTACAAGAATGTTGTAAAAACTAGAAGTAATTCCATATTCATTAGCAAAATCTACAAACGACCGAATCATTATATACTCCCAGAACAATCAAACTTTATTACAATGCTTGAAAAAGTAATCAAATGGAATTTTATGTATTAAAGTTGTGCGCTCTAAATTTGTAAGCTTCCGAAGATGAGGAAAATCCTTTGCAGTCCTCTATGCTTGACCTTCATCTAGTTTTGTCAATGCCTACAGTATGAAGAACGAAGCATGCAGCGCTTAATTGAAGTGAGGAAATAGGAACAGCTAAATAGGTGATGGCTGCTCTTGGAATATATGAGAGAAACAGCAATGACATTAATACTACTTAATTTTGCCTTTTTATTATTTTCTTAAACTATTAGCACTTGATTTTATTGAACTGTTTCTGGGAAATTCAATTTCTATATGGGGACTTTTCCACTTTATCAGGGTAAAGGAGGTTTTGAGCATGCTGACCAGCCAAACTCAAGTACAATTTTATGATCAAGTAAGACTTTAGCCAAACTCAAATTCAAAACCATGAAATCTTTTTTTGAAGCCTAAGAATGCAATTAGAGCATAGCTATTACGCCGAAGATCTCCATTACACCACAGGTATATTCAAGAAATTCAAGAGGAAAACTTAATTGACTTGCCAAAATCGTAAAACAAGGAAAAGGACATCAAAGGAGGGCCCTATAGGTGTTGCTAGATACCTAAATCAAGAATGAAACCCATTGGTTAGACATCTTATAATTGCTAGATGTATGGAAGGAAATCAAAGACAGGAGAGAAAGACAGAAAGAAAACTACATTTACAATGATATGACGAAAATTTGCTCTAGAGAAAGTTATGAGATATGTAGTACTATGCTCCATGGAAAATAATGTATAGTAGCAGGTATTTACATTTTTTCAAATCTACTTGAAAATGAACGGAGGCTTGGGTTGAAGAACAAGACCAGCAATTGGGCCAGATAAGATCTTCAAATTAGCTACCTAATGCGCATTTTCCTCCACCGAATAGCACTCTCCTGCAACTACAGTTCAAAACTACTAATCCTAACTTTAATATCATCAGCAAGAAATCATTACTAGTGAGACACATCAGATAATGTTATATGATGCTTCCCTGTTCAACATTCTTCCGTACCAGCAATCACCAACTTAAGATCAAAATGATAGAAAGGAGAATATTCTCATCATGTCAGAACCACTTTATATGGATGGTTGACTATTGTTACCTATAGAAAAGTGTCCTTTGCCAACCACCCTCGTGCAGGACAGCCCACCAAAGAACCTTTTTTTTGGGGGGGGGGGGGGGGGGGGGGGGGGGTTTAGTTCCTACACATAATAGTGAATATATCTATGTCCATCATGTAGCTGTACTCAACCAAAACATGGATTAGCCGTCAAACATTTCCACAAGAATAAAATTACAATTTAGGCAGCACAAATTGCAAAACTTTAAACGAAAAGAAATCATGAATTGGTTAGTCCACTTTATTTAGACCAATTAAATCAATAAGGTTAAGGTAGCAATAGTCTGGTAATTGTTGATAACAGAATCCAGCCCAACGTATGTAGAAGTAAAAAAATGTATTAGCAAACAATCAAATAGAGTGAAGATACCTTCTGATAGCCAACCGTACCTGTGCATGGAGACAGTCAGCATGGAAGTCATCAAGGCTGAAGCAGTGGCTGTGTGGTACGGTTGCAGTGACTCCACACAAGCGCTCATCTCAGCCGGACACCTTCATATACATAATATTTCTCAGTCACATTGACACATCTACGTGCATATAACACCAGCTACCAGAGGTGGATCCAGCATATAAGCAATAGATCAATGTGCCGCCACTATCTCGAACTCAAACAATGATTTAACTTACACAATGATTTAACTTACACACATTGACAATGTAAATAATTCTCATGTTTTAGACATAAATTTGATTATTTAATTCTCTGCCGATTGTAAATGAGTTTTAGTTTGGATAGCAAGCTGAGATAGCTCAGCTATGGCTTTGTAATTACTTCATTGGTTATCAATACAAGACTGTTAGTTACAAATGAAAAATGTAAATAATTACGCCATCAGTAATTTAGCAAGTTGTCAATCCATATTATATGCAGTTACGATGACCTGATTGTGTAAATAACTTTTACAAAATTACTATATACTTCATTTGTTACAATTTATGTGACACTTTTGAGATGTAAAAATTATATTACACAGATCAAAATAAATATTGTAAATTCAACGTCTAGCCAATCATCATCATACAAATTGAAACAAAAGGAATAAAAGTCAAAACTCAAAAGAAAATTCAAAGAGAGCTTTTAGAACTATATACATAAATTAAGTGGTGCTCATTGCCTTTAAATCCTGGATTCACCTACGTGGCTATCAATATATATTTATTTCTATAGATGCGAAGATGTTACCTGAAGATACGATTGAAGAGAGCACTTCTAGAAGCTGCGCGAAAAGATGAAGGAGCAGCTTTCGATTCGGATGCGATTTTGGAAGCGGCATTGCGGACAGATGGTGACGGGAAAACGGACCTGGCGGCGGCCGATGCGGCGGCGGTAGCCATCCGATTACGTAGAACTGCTAGGAAATGTATGGAGGAAATGGAGAAGAGTGATGAAATCAGAGGGTTTTAGGCATGGAAAACCCCTTTTGACTCTCTACTAGTTCAAATTGAGCAATTGTGAATTTTGTTAAATATTTTTGTCTAATTTTATTCCGCGTTAGAAAAAAGTTTTATGGTCGCCCTTATCTTTGTAGGGAGCTTTAATCTAAAGATAATTTTAAATTATAGTCAAAAATTGAAGAAATCCTTGATCTTTTATTTTCGAAAAATTTAAACAAATGTAGTCTATCTATTTTATGCAAGAGTTTCGTTAATGATAAAGGGAAACAAATTTAAAACAATTTGAGAAATAATTGCTTTCGATTTCATTATATGTCCTCCAAGTTCTTTAGTGTTTCATGGTTTCATATATTAAATGATTATTTGGTTCCAAATAGAATGTCTTATAGTGCTTATTAAAATATATTGAACTTCTAAGTTGCGTTGTATTTTGTCAACGTGAATATGTTAACTACTCCAATTTTAAACCATAAAGTAGAGACTTTATTGATAAAATATCTCCTATGACCAATTACAATTTACAATTTGACAAAGAAAAAATGATTTTCACTTTCATGTTTCATTAATACCCATATCCTGTAAAACGGAGATATAACTAAAATAATATTTGTAATGCCCATAAACCCTACAAATATCCCCACGCCCGCCACCCCTTTTCCAGTTGCTCCAAACAATTCAGTACAATAAAGTTCGCAATCAACAATGCCAGAGCAATAATTAAACCCATAATTTCCGAAAAATGGTAAGAAAGTCTAACCAAAAAAAGATACTATTTGGTTTAAGAAAGAAACTTCAACTCCATAAATAACAAAATTGTAAGAATACGGAAATTGTATGAAGTTTTTTTGTTTCACAAATTTATGGACCCAAATTTCTATGAACCCAGAAATGTAAGATTGAAGTCCACAAATTTGTGAGACAAAAATGAGTCTCATACAATTAGTGTCAGTTGTATGAGACACATCTTGTAAGTATACTATCCAAAAACGAAAGGCTGCATGCAAGGCTAAGCTCCAATGAAATAAGAGGTTTGTGCTAACGAAAATCATATCGAAAGAAAAGTATAGGATCTCCACTTCAATTTCGGTGAACAATGGCAGTTAACAACAATGGGACAAGAGGGCAGGATAGGACAGGTACAAATATGCTAGTAAAAAACATTTTCTTGCTCTAGCTAAGCTTCTTCGTATAGCAAGATTTGACCAATGTTATACCTCTAATAGCTCGCAAGTCATTTCGCTTTCCTTTTAGACTAAAAAGGGAGAACAAACTAGTTTGCAACAATCCAGTACTCAATTCTCTTCTTTCGTACATTTCCATGTGAAGGTAGATCTGGTAGCCTCATCTTTTACTCAACGATCTCGGCACATGGACTAATCTTGAATCAAGCAACCTGAGCTAGATAAATGGGTCTTCGTCATTGTCCCCAGACATTCATCTCATGAACAAGTATCCTGGCCCAATTAAATCTTCCAGTGAACTCATTTCATACCATGACTAGTGGTCATCCCTATACTCGGGATTCTCTTTCAAGATGACAAAGCCTTCAAGAATAGGCGAGATTGGAATGTACCTGCAGTAACAAGAAATGTGTAGATGGGACTAGTTATAATGACGAGAAAAGTGTGTTTGTGGTCCCTCAGTTATTGAGACTCATGATATTCAGTGAGTATAATAGCATATGTCCATGCTAAGTGGAGCGTGTATTAGTACTTCTAAAGTAAGCAATACAGGTTTAGAAATTGCCACCGAATATATAAAGAAAAATACTATAATAAGCCACTAAAATAGCACATTACAGTAACATTACATGTTCATCGGATAAAACTTGATCAGATTGGGCATGACTCTAGTGGTAAAACTAGCAGCGTCTAATTTGTCAAGATCAAATATTCATAGCCGGAAATTATGGTAAAAAAAAGAAAATTGTCAAATAATGAAGAAACAAAGGTGCACTTTCCCTTGTAGAAATTACCGTAAAAATAGTGAAGAACCACGCAATATAAATAGCAAGTTCAAGGGGGGAGGACAATACTTTTCTGTAGCAAGCTCAGCTCGATCCCCAGCAGCAAGGAGAACTGGGGTTGAGTGTGTCTGGAAACCCGTAATCGTCTTCGGTCGACCAGCCTGACCGATAACATCAACACTTTGACCAACTCGGACAGGCACTGACAAGGGTTTTAAATTCTCATCCACAGTCATCAGCATCCTTGGCTGCAAGAAGCAGCAAACATATGCATGATAAAAAAAGAAAACAAAAGGGTGTCTGCAGGAGGGGGTGGCGCTAAAACTGAGAGAAGAGAAACCAACTAACAGCCACCAAAAAGGACAAAAGCAGAGGGAGGAAAGGCTAATTCAAGAGATAGCATACCTGCATCGACAGTGTCAGAAAATAAAGCACATAGTGGTATTTCCCCAAAATAATCGCCTTCATATCAAGACATACGTGGAGCAGAGTTATGAGTCCAGCCAGTGCAGTCCTGGAACAGTTCAAAATTTAAGAGGCAACAACAGATTGAGGGTTTGAAAGATCAAAAAGGCCAGCTCATGAGGCACCGGTTCAATAATACATGTCAATTTTGATAGGAGGTTTAAGATAACAAATCTGCAAAACACTTCAAAAGAAACAAGGATATAACAGATCCTTTAACGGTAGTCCTCTGTTTATCTGCAATTATTCACTTGATCCTCTTTCCAAAGACCCTAATTAACTAGGTAAAAGGCATATATTTCAATTCAGAAATATCAGTTAGTAAAATGAACCTCTAAGGGACTTGCATAAGAAAATGCGTCTTGTGAGACAAAATAGTTTATAGAAGAGAAAACTTACGGAGATAACAAAAATCGTTCGGAATGATATGGTGAAAGAGTTATCAAGCCCTTTCCCAAATGGACAAGACCTTGGGCGATCCGCACCTGCAGAAGTAGCAAATGCCAATGATTAGAGTAAGCGGGTTAGCGAACACAAGATATGGACTAGTCACCAGAGAATAACTGATAATTCTTTATTTCTTACACAGAAAAGAAGGTTGGCTTCTTTGTAATAGTAACTGGACAGGTTACGCAGCATGCCAGCTATTCGAGCATTGTTTGTACCGGCACCTATCAATCCCAATGAAATGATAGCAGCCTGTCGAATTTAGAGAAGTTTTCAGATTTAACAATCTAGTAGCTGCACAAATAACTACACTCATCCAAAATTACCATTGCTACTTCAGTGTCTGAATCATGACTAAGCCTGCTCAGTGTGTCCATAACATTGACCTGTCCAAGTCAGCATAATATGTTACCAAGAGATACAAGCAGAAGAAAAGGAAAAACAGGCCTGCCATGACTAGTCAATAAAAGAGGTAAAACCAGAAAATTAACACAACCAAAGGAAGTAAAAGAAAAAGTATAGATATAGAAATCAATGGTATGGATACTTTTGAGAAAACATACCTTTGGATTTGATATGCAGAGAAGGGCAAGAGCCAATGGAACTGCTCTTCTAATATTTTGCTCTCCATACTGCAAAAGATGTTCTAGGGAGCGTATTGTCATTTCAAGCCCCAATTCTTCAGACATTGCTACCATTGCAATACCAAGGACGGCTGGTCCCTGATAGGTTTCACCCTTTTCAAGATGTTGAGCACATTGACCCAGAAAGTGTTGGACCTAGAATAAAATAACAGTCAGCAATTGCAATTATCCTTACCAGAATCAGTTGGAAGTGAAAGGAGAAGAAAGTTGTATTACCTTGAGTACGTTGCCTGTCCCAGCATAGGCACAAGAAAGCAGGGTCATATCACAATGCTTTCTGATCTTCTCATGGAAAGTTTTCGAAACTTCAGCTGTAGCTTCGACACTTTCCTATAGGACATGATAGAGGGATACCAAATTAAAGTAAAAGCTCTACAATCCAATGGAATTGAATGAATATTGATGAATCTGAATATCTAGGCTATAGTGATACAAAATGCTAGTCTGCACAGATTTTCTTCAATCTCTACAGAAACCAAGGCCTGTAACTTTTTTTCAAGTACCTGCTTCCCAAGGTATAAAAGACCAAGACCCAGAGGCAAGAGACGGGCAAGGGGCTCTCCCAATTCTGACTCGCTTCGCTCCATCAATGCAAATATGATTGCCTGGGCAATCTCTTCATTACATGAACCCACGTACACCAAGCCCAATGATATTGCAGCGAATGCAATGACATCAAGGGACGCCTTATTATCTCCAAGTATGGGAGTCAATATACTTCTGATCTGCAAAACAGCGAGCACTCAACTTGTAATATTTTTATTTATCCAAACTGATCTTCTAGAGTTCCAAAAACAAGGTAGAGTTTTGTAAGCTAATGGATGGACTAAAGGACAGAGCTGAAAGTAAATTCCTGTCTAGCCAAAGAAAGACATAGGAACTTTACCTGCTCATTCTGAGCACCTGCATAAGCAAGACCCAGGCCCATTATAGCACCTATTCTAATTGAAGGATCATCTTTGTCTACATATTCAGCAAGAAGAGCCAATGCCTGCACAAAGAATAGAGTGAAATCTCAGGATATGAAAATTTGCAGCAAGAATTAATGCAAACATCAGAGGAAGCTTACTGGATCGCAATCATTCTTGATGCCACAGTTTACAATTCCAACTCCTAATAGTGCACCAGCAATGACATGGGTATCACTACTATGGAAATACTTATCAAGTTGTGCAAGCCCAGAATCAACATCCCAAAGCAGGATCATTCCCTAAATATGGGAAAGAACAATTAATAGCTGCTGATAGGTAATCAACCAGGAGAGTCGAATGAATTAGTAAAACTATATACCAGACTTGCTGCAGCACTAGCCTTGCCATGTTCTTTATTTTTGAAAAGCCAGCTTGTGGGGGAACCGCCACTTGTGGCCTCTGATGGTACCGTCATCAACTTATCCTGCAGCAAACACAAAATTAAAGTTATTCACAGCAGACAGATACATAACAAGCTATACAAATACAAACATATATCTGTCTATATTGTATATGAAAAATACAACCTGACTCATTTTACCTGACCAAAACCAGCATTGACAAATGCATTGACAAATGTAGCAGCCAAATTTTGTCTAGCCGAGTCGACACTTGCTCCCGCACTAGCTCGGCCATCAAGCAAATGTGGCTAACAAATCGAAACAAGTGATTTAGTGGAAATTTACACAAAAGCTTTTTCTTTGTGATAATAACTAATAAACATAAAGATAAATTGCTTCGGATGAAATATCTTCATAAACGACCGAGTTGGTTAAGTTGTTGTTCTTTATCTCTCTCTGAAAGGGGCAAAAGAAAACTGAGGCAAACTACTCCCAAATTACTTAGAAAATGAGAAAGGATGGGAAAAAGAGATGAAATAAAAGAAAAAGAAACAAATGAGCATATTGATCGATAATTAATACTCCATCCATTTCAATTTAGATGAGATAGTTTGACTCGGCGTGGAGTTTAAGTAGAAAAAGAAAGACTTTTGAAACTTGTGGTCCTAAAAGCTTAAGGGGTAAAAGATTTGTGGGGCCAGGATATTTGTGTAGCTATAAAAGCTTCTCATTAGGGGCAAAATGGTTAGAATGAAAAGTTTTAAGTTAAATTGTTTCCAAATATGAAAATGTGTCATTCTTTTTGGGACGGACTTAATAAGGAAAATACCTAAACAAAATTGAAACAGAGGGAGTAGCTAAATGGAAACTGGATGCTGGAAAAACAATGCAAGAATGACATGAGATACTATCCTTGCAGGACAAAAAAGCAGGAGACAGAGCCAGTAACATATACCTCTAGCACAATGTCAGGTCAATCACTTCAAATACAGGATATCGAACAGATGCAACAGTATATGCAAATCAAGTATGGTAAGAAGGAAGTTTATTTAGAAGTGTTAACCTTGTATATGTCATCAGGGGTTTTGGGTTCCATGACCTCAATATCACGAGCAAGGGCAAGATAGCCTTCACTTAACTTTGTATTGTTAATAATTTCCTGCAATCCTTCTCTCTCTTCATCACCCGCACACATCTCTTCATCAAGGTCAAACGTTTGACCCTGCGATTCAAAAACGTCAAATTGGCATCTTGGATCTATTACTAACGTAAAACTATATCGACAAGCCATAAAGCCGCCTGTAAATAACTCAACATTTTTTGTTTTGTCTGCTCTACAGACCTACCTGGCAAGGAATACAAGGCACAAGAAAGATTACAGGGAAATAAAAGAAATAATGGAGTGATAGTTCACTTTATCATTCTTTGAGTAGTGCATTGATTATTTCACCAACAGTATCTCATAGAACAGTAGCGGAAAAGCACTCTATAAGACCTCAGAGATCAAAATCTGAATTAGAGGTACTCCACTCCTCACCCCAACCAAAAAGAAGAAACAGGAAGAAAAATTGAATTTTTCTATGTGTTGGTATTTTCTGATAACCCAAATAGCACACACAATGGAGAACTTACATGGCGAGCAAGGATGTAACAGAACTGCTTCTTCAGTAGAAGGTCATCACATGACGCAAAAACTTGCTTTATAGACTGCAGGGAAAGATGCAAACCAAAACAATTACAGGTACTCAGATTTGAAATTTTAGAATCAAAAGACCAACTAGTGTCTGACAGAAATACTTCAAATTAGCTAGTAATAGCAAGCAGTGCAGACCTGCATGTTGTCTAGGGCTAATGCAGTCACAAGTGCTAGAGGATACTCCTCAAATTTCATGTATATAGTGTATGCAATATCAAGAACCAACATGTCATCAGGTCCAGGAAGGTATCTGTAAGACAGCAAAAGACATGAGTGCTGAACGAGAGGTCGTAGACAGAGAAAATCAGATGAAAGAAAGATTGAGACAGACAGACAAAGACAAGAAAGAGACATTCCAGCATTTTACAAGGCACAAGCACTTTAGCTTGCTTTAGGGGAAAAGAAATTTGAAACTCTCAGTAGCTCAAAAATAGCACACACTATTAATCAGACAGCACAAAGTATTAATTCAAATTTCCACATCCACAGCAATATCTAATATCTATTATTAGAAGATTGGCTTTTAAGGAGTACAAGGAAAGGGTATCTCATGTCTACTCAGAGGATATGCCTTTAAAAGGAAATTAAAACACAGCCAACCAACTATAATTAATAGATATCTTGCACTAATTCCAGAATGAACTCACTTCCAATAGCAAGGCTTTTGGAAACTCTGTAGACTCTCATGGATCGGCCATTTTTTAGAAAAGAGCTAGTTCCTATGGTACACGAGCAAGAAAACAACCTTACATAGAAAATCAAGAAAGCTCTTGCCTGGGAATTTCTTAATTTTTCAAGTTTACATCTATGAATCTGCTACCTCAAAAATGCAACAACAGATAAGATCACATATATGCATGTTCAAGATGCTTACAAGGAGTATATAAATCTCTTTGGGTTTACATTAGCTTAGTGATAAATGAAAAATGCTTGAGACGCAAAATATCAGAATTTGTGATTTAACATATTAGTCATAACTCATGAGCTGAAGTCAACATCAAAGATTCTGGTTTCAAAAGAAACCACGGAATAAAAGAAGAGAGAAGCATATAAACTGGCGTACAAAATTTCCTCCAGAACAAATTCCGAACAAGAAAAATCCAAGGGATTCAGATATTCAAAAGGGAATAACCATAACCATGCCCAGATACGACTTACTTTGCAAAACTGGTGAGGTAGGCACATGTCCTTTTACAATTGCTGCTATCCACATGCTCCACCAAGAGATCAAGGTCTTCAACCTAAAATTATGCAAAGATATTTCTTACTGATGTGCATACTATAAAATGATGCATACTATACTGGTAAGAAAAAGTACCTCGATTAATAGATCGACAGCATCAGGTTCGGCATTATGCTGCATTGAAAAATAAAATATCAATGGGAACATTCAGACGGAACAAAAAGGGTAGATAAATACAGAGAGATCTATGCATCGGCATAGGAGCATGGTGTATAGTAGCAACCTCCTACATTCTATCCTTCAACTTGTCACAATTGACAACATAAAATCATAGATGAATAATGATACCTTCATGTTGAAAGAAACAATTTGTTGCACAAGCTCCATAAGATCGTCAATTGGGGCCTCTTCACTCTAAAATAATACATATCGACAGCATGAATATATGGAAGCTAATGATAACTGATTTACGTCAGAACCATAGCATGACTTAAAAGTAAAAATGCATGTCTCAAGGAAAGGAACTCTTTTCTCTTAACGAAAATTCCCAAAGGGGGGGGGGGGGGGGGGGGGGGGGGGGTAGGCCAAGGCACAATGTTAAAGAAATACCTACCTCAAAGGAAATCTATATGTAAACATGTGCAGATAATGAAAACAAGGATTTGTGAAAGCATTAGATGCAAAAGTAAATACTCATTGTATTTAAATTCTTGAAAGTTGTGAACTAAAATGGTGTCAAACATTTTTGAAACATCCCAAAATGGAAAGAGTGTTAAATAAATTGAATGAGATAAGAGTGGCAAGTAGTGGTGATCCACAAAATAAATAAAAAATAGACTAGAGACAAGAAATTCCTCATTAAACAGCACTACCGCATGAACAGTGGACAGCTACATTCTGCTCACACTTTACAAGAACCTTGAAAGGAATAAATACCAACCTGCCGTTTTGCATACTCCTGTCCAATTTCTCCAGCCAAGTTCCTGTCACAAACAGTTAGCATTAACCAGCAATATCCAAATGCAAATACAGGAGGAAATTGATTTATTTTTTTTGCCAGTTTTTAGGTGAAAATGAATAAGGCAGAAATCGGATATGATAACATGTAGTCTACTACAACAACAACAACAACCCGGTATAATCCCACTTAGTGGGGTCTGGGGGTAGTGTGTACGCTGACCTTACCCCTACCCTTGGGTAGAGAGGCTGTTTCCAAATAGACCCCCGACATCCTTCCCTCCAAGAACTTCCCACCTTGCTCTTGGGGAGACTCAAACTCACAACCTCTCGGTTGGAAGTAGACATGTCTAACGGGTCGGTTTGACCCTGGACCGGCCCGGTATAAACCGGGACCGGACCGGCCCGGTTCTTAAGGGGTGGGCTGGGCTGGGTTTGGGGGGGGACGGGTTAGAACGGTTAGGATTTTAGAAGTAGGACCCGGGACCGGACCGGCCCGGTAAGCCAAAAAGTGCTTGAACCGGTCGACCCGGACCAGTACAACGGTCAAATTTTTTTTTTTTTAAAAAAAATTTCTGCACATGTGGGCCCCACAGGACCGTTGGCAACGGTCCAGAACCGTTGGCCAACGGGAATATTTTCAGAAATGGCCACTTTTTTGTTTTTTTTGTATTTATTAAATTATATTATTAAACCTTCTTAAAATCTATAAATACCCTCCCCTCTTCTTCATTTCCTCACTCAAAATTATCAATCTCTCTCTCAATTCTCAAATTATCAATCACTCTCTTCTCTTCAATTTTCAAGAATTCATATTCTAATTTTATAATTTTATTGTCTTTGTTTTCCCGAATTTAACTTATCGTAATTTCTCATTCGAAATCGGAATTCTAAGCTTGAAGTTCAAGTGCTCAACATTGAAATACTTGCTTGACGTTTGTTCGTGGTAACACCGGATTTGCGTAATCAAGTGCTCAATTTATTGTCGAATTCGGTGCACTCTCTCCAACTCTTTCTCTTATTTAATATTTTAATTGCATATTTGATTTTAGCTTATATATTAATTTTTACAATATGTTGAATGCTGCTAAAAGAGCGTGTAGAAAAGTTACTGGTAGTGGTGGAAGTAAAAAAAGAGGTAGTCCTGTAGCTTCTGGTAGTAATAGTAATGACCCAATAACACATGTTTCTGAATTATCGCCTAATTTGCAAGATGTAGAAATTGATTATGAACAATTACAAGAAGATTACGGAATAGAAGATAATGAAATTGGAATAGCAGATGAGATACCACATACACCTAGTAGTGGAAATGTTGGTAGTATTGGAGTTGGAGTTGCTAGTGCAACAAGGGGTAGAAGACCACCAGTGGCTCCAACTTCTACTCGTAAAAAAAGAAGTCCTGTTTGGAAATTTTTTGAAATAATAGAAGGTATTGATAGAGTTAAGTGCAAACTTTGTAACGAAACGTTTAAACATTTGACCGGAGGTAATTTAGGGGGGACTGGGACACTTATTAGACATCTGTCGACTATCCATCCTGTAGAATGGGGAGCTAATGGGGATGGAAGTCAAACAACAATTAACCCTACTACCGGAGGTCTCCTAAAATATGATAAAATGAGGGATCGAGAGGAATTAGCGAAAATGATTGCTTTGGGTTGTCTACCTTTTTCTTTTGCTTCTTCCTCTTATCTTATTATGTATATTCAAAGGATATACAATACTTTGTTTAAAGGTATCCCTAGAAGTACTTGTAGAGCAGACATCTTTAGACTTCACGGCCAATATCAAACATACATACGTTATTTGTTTAGTCACCTTCCTTCTAGAGTATGTCTAACTTCTGATATTGGCCATGCTGTTAATGGAAATGATTATTTAACAATTACATGTCATTGGATAGATGATAATACTTGTATGCAAAAACGTATTATTGCTTTTAAATATGATGAAGATCAGAGTCATACTGCTGCATTTATTAGTAGTACAATTATTGAAGTTGTTGAATTTTATAATCTAAACCAAAAAGTTTTGTGTATGTCTTTTGATAATGCTTCAAACAATAATGCTGCAGTTTCAATTTTAAAATTGCATTTGCAACCACCACTTGATGATATTTTTCATGTTAGGTGTGCATGTCATGTTTACAATTTAATTGTTAAAAGTGGGCTCGATTTATTTTCAGTTAAGATTACTCAAGTTAGAAGAGCAGTTGGAGTTATTCAGGGAAATAATAGACAATCTAGAATAAAAGAATTTAAGAATAAGTGTATCCAGTATAACCTTACACCTAGATTCATGCCAGACGAAGTTGTAACTAGATGGAACTATACATATATATTTTTAAAATGTTGCTACAAATATAGATTTCCAATAACTGAAGTTGCTAATGCACATTGTACTGATCCTAGGGGTATGTTAACAACTGATACTTGGGAGGTCATTAGTGATGTTGTTAAATTTTTACATAAATTTTATACTGCTACTGTTGTGTTTTCTGGCGCATATTACCCAACTGTTACTATGGCTTTAGTACATATAGCTGAAATTTCTTTGCTACTATATGAATTTAAGAAGAAAGATAAATATACGGATGTTGTTGTAAATATGCAAGCGAAATTCAAAAAATATTTCTTTCCAATTCCTCCAGTTTACTTAATTGGTGCAGTTTTAAATCCTTCTATTAAAATGTCTGATTGTCACCAATTAATGAATGCTTTATATACTTATATGGAGATTGGGGCCGCTGAAAGCCCAAATTTGTATGATTCTACGAACAAGCTAAATGAACATTTACAACATCTATATAATTATTATGCAACTCAATATGATAATTCTCGTGCTTCAACATATGTAAATCCCGCTATGCAATGTAGCAGTTCTAATGTAGATGATGAAGAAGGCATTGATAGTTTTAATATTTTTTCAACTTTTTCTAACACTCAAAGTAGTAGCAGGAATATTGATGAACTTCAATTTTACTTGCGAGAAGCAAAAGGAGCCTCGCACCAAGGAATTTTCACCGTTAGGCTGGTGGCATGAAAATGCAAAGCAATTTCCCGTTCTTTTCGCTATGGCTCGGGATGTCCTGAATGTGCCAATTTCCCGTTCTTTTCGCTATGGCTCGGGATGTCCTGAATGTGCCAATTTTCACTGTTGCATCCGAGAGTGCATTTAGCCAAGCAAGACAACTTGGAGACACACGCCACTCATTGGGAAGCAATGCTTTGGAAGTTTTAGTATGTTTAAGAGATTGGATTAGATCGGAACGAAGAAATCAAGGAAAGGAAGATCTTGATAGCCCAGAAGACGAAGAACTTGGAGATATATTAACGCATGGAAACCCATCCGAATTTAACACGCCAGAAGAAGGTCAATCGGTTCATATTGATTACGATGAACTTGCTAGGGCAATGCAAAGAATTTGATGATTCCGATTACTACTAGTTTACTACTTGTTACAAAAGATGTAAAGTTTTTACTACTTAAGATACATTTTAGTTTTTCAATTTGAATTTAAGAAATAAAGTAGCACTTGCAATAAGTGCAATTTTTTTCCCATCTTTTGTTGTGTTCATTCAATTATTACAAAGTATTAATATAACTTAATATTTGTACATAATTCTAAAAAAAAATACAAAATAACGAAACCCGGCCCGGCCCGGACCATTACAACCCGTAACCCGTACGGTTCAATCTTAACCCCTAACAACCCAGCCCGGTGAAAACCGGTATTGTTTGGAACCGGCCCGGCCCGGACCGGTAACCGGACGGGTCGAAAAAAAATCGACCCGGACCGGACCGGTGGAACCGGTTGACAGCCTTAGTTGGAAGTGGGGGTTGCTTACCATCAGCGCAACTAATATTTTATCATTGCAATTAAATACCATCAAAAAGCTATTTTCATGCACATCAGATACTAATTACATCTGCATTAAGTCTGCAGCAGCATTGGTACAATTTACTACATATTTTAGCATAGCTGAAGTACAAGGAAACGTATGCTTACCTAACATATTCATGTCCCCAGGAACCAATGTCACCTTCAGATCCCAACAGTCTATACTTCAAGCTCTCCTGTAAGAACCAAAGAAAATTAATACCCATTATAGTTCATGAAGATGCTTAAGCTCGTATCAACAGAATAAATAGCATATTCAAAGAATAAATAGAACATACCCTTTCTCCTTCAGCAGACATTGTCAAAGCCAGAACAGACAGTATATCTGCCAGAAGTTTCTGCATGCAGTGAATTTAAAACATGTGAATTGGTATATTCAAATTTCATCAGAGAGGTGCCGTGGACAATTCAATACCTTCAAATCAGAATCCGGCATATTCTCATAAAATCCCTTTAGTGTTCCATAATGGGGACGCAAGAACTTTAGTGGTTTTGGGACCGATGTCATGGAGCTTGTAGCGGTACGAATTTCCTGCCTGCAACAAAGAAAAGACGAGTGAGCAAAAAGGTAACATCATAGTTTTCTCCTATAACTGTAAACATCATCAGCAACTTCTGGATATTGAAAAATCTTAAATTGTCATGCCATTCCTCTTATAGCATTTCACACAACTTAACTAATGGACCTTCTATTGTTGAAATACCATGATGATTAAGCATTATGATTTTCAAAAAATAAATAATGATACACTACTGACGACGCATTAATTTTTTTGTTTAATAGATAGATTGACTGTACATTATTTGTGAATATATTGACTATATATATCATAAAAGTCTATCTTCTTATTCTACCCATCTCAATTTCAACTGTGTGATAGAAGGAAAGAAAACAACAACAACAACAACAACAACTACCCAGTATAGTCCCACAAAGTGGGGTCTGGGGAGGGTAATATGTAGACGAGCGTTACCCCTACCCGAAAGGGCAGAGAGGCTGTTTCCAATCGACCCTCGGCTCAGTGAAGGAAAGGAAAAACAAAAACAAAAACAAAAGAGCATTAGTAAGTCCAGCAGAAATAGCGTAAATAATTATCTAAACATAAGAAGGAAAGAAAACAGTATTTTCCAAAATGTGACACCCAAATAATGCACAAGTGATAACTATGTCTCATAGGCTGAATTCAAGACCGGCAGCCGTTCGGAACTTCAGATACCCAGTTAACCATTGACTGCAAGTTCTAATCCGTTAATGTTTTTAATGCTAGCAAAATGGATAAATATTCATGTATCCACTCGACCCCGCCAATTAAAAATGGGTTGAAGAATTGATTTAAACCAGGTCAAAGATGGATCATCTGGAAAAAATGGATATTTGATGGGTAAAAAATGGGTCTCAGAATCCCCCAACCAGTCAAACTCGTCAAAGACTAGAAAGTTCTTCGTTGCCTCTGCTTCCATTTTATGGCCCAAAAAGGCTTTGTTACGTTGTTGCAGATCAAATGTCGAAGTTCCTGACGTCCTCAGCTCCACTTCAGTAACTTTTTTTCTTTTTTCTTTTTTAAGGAGGTAGTTTATTACTTTCTAAGCAAAAACCACAAGCATTGAAGGCGTGAGAAGACATGACAATTCCCCCTGAAAAAATAATTTAACCCAATGTGTCTGCGACATTTGTGCTTTTGTAGGACTTTGAGTTCCATTTAAAAATCTTTTTGCAGTCATAAAATATGCATAATTTTCTTATAAAAGTACAGATATCAAAATAAGATTTTCTGCTGCTTAGGTGATTGAGCTCCTTGAAGAAATTTGATGGTACTTCCTTCTAACTTAACTTTAAGGAATTGAAGATTAAATTTAGTCATCTGAACTTCTTTCCATCAGTATTGCCCTTAGTGTATACAGTTTCTCTTGAATGGATTAGCAGTTTTTTCTATCTGTTGGAACTGGACTATGTTTGCTGAAACTGGTGCTGGATAATACAGATACCCGTATAACGTATTATCTGTCACCCAATTTATTTTATCCGTGTGACATATCCGTGGGGCGGATTGGATAATTTACCTGTTTTTGTCTAACCCATTTTCAACCTGCCGATATCCGATATGACCCGCCCATTTGCTAGTTATAAATGTTTTATACGGACTGTCAAAGAAAAGTTGCAGCTCTTGTATATATGATCATGTACTAATGATCTGGGAACCAACTATATCTGGGAACCAGTTCGATTTCATGCCGGGACGCTCCACCACAGGGGCGATTCACCTAGTCAGGCGGATGGCGGAACAATTCAGGGATAAGAAGAAGGACCTTCAAATGGTGCTTATTGACTTGGAGAAGGCGTATGACAAGGTCCCGAGGGAGGTGCTATGGAGGTGCTTGGAGGCGAAGAGTGTGCCAGAAGCCTATATCAGAGTAATCAAGGACATGTACACTGGAGCTAAGACTAGGGTTAGGACAGTGGGGGGCGAATCAGACCATTTTCCTATGGTAATGGGGCTCCATCAAGGATCGGCGCTGAGCCCCCTGTTGTTCGCCTTAGTGATGGATGCTCTAACCCGACATATCCAAGGGGATGTGCCTTGGTGTATGCTCTTTGCTGATGATATAATATTGATAGACGAGACGAGGAACGGTGTTAGTGAAAGGTTAGAGATATGGAGAAAGACCCTTGAGTCTAAGGGTTTCAAAATAAGCAGATCTAAGACAGAATATCTGGAGTGCAAGTTTGGCGACGAGCCGAGTGGGGTAGGCAGGGAAGTGATGCTTGGTTCTCAGGCCATCGCCAAGAGGGACAGTGTGAGATATCTTGGGTTTGTGATCCAGGGGGACGGAGAGATTGACGGGGACGTCACCCATCGGATAGGAGCGGGGTGGTCAAAGTGGAGGCTCGCTTCAGGGGTCCTGTGTGACAAGAAAATTCCACACAAACTCAAGGGGAAATTCTACAGAGCCGTGGTTAGACCTGCGATGTTGTATGGGGCGGAGTGCTGGCCCGTGAAGAACTCGCATGTTCAGAGAATGAAGGTTGCGGAGATGAGAATGCTTAGGTGGATGTGTGGGCACACCAGGCTGGATAAGATCAAGAATAAAGTTATTCGACAGAAGGTAGGGGTGGCCCCGGTGGACGAGAAGATGCGGGAAGCGAGACTGAGGTGGTTCGGGCATGTTCGGATGAGGGGCCCCGATGCCCCGGTGAGGAGCTGCGAGTGGCTGGAGATTGTTGGTGGTCGGCGAGGGAGAGGTAGACCTAAGAAGCATTGGGGAGAGGTGATTAGGCAGGACATGACCAGTATGCAGGTTACCGAGGACATGACCCTTGATAGGGGAGTCTGGAGGTCTAGAATCAGGATTGTAGGCTAGGGGCTCATAGGTGATTAGGTGATTAGTGTTTTAGTATGGTAGTTACTGCTTGTTATTATTGCATGCGACTGTATTTATGTTGCTTATGTTTTCATAATTATTTACGTTATTTTTGCGGGAGTACTTATGCTTTATTATTTTGTTTTGTCTTGCTTGTGTTTCTAATTTTACCTTTGTTTCTTAATGCAGCTTTTTCTTTTTTATCCTATTCGCCGAGGGTCGATTGGAAACAGCCTCTCTGCCCTTTCGGGCAGGGGTAAGGCTCGTCTACATATTACCCTCCCCAGACCCCACCTGGTGGGAATATACTGGGTAGTTGTTGTTGTTGTTGTTGTTGTACTAATGACACACTTGTTTTAATTGTAGGTATATTTGGTGCATATCCTAGAGATTCATAAGCAAAAAGAACAAGGGGCCGTCTTCTACCTGCTACTAAGTACTATCTCTCTAGCAAATAAAGCTCTCATGATTATGATTGTGTACTGATGACATGCATGTTCTAATTGTAGCTTGGCACATTTCATTGGGGATTCCTAAACAACAAGACCGGGGGGCCCTCTTCACCGGCTATTACCATTCTTGCAAAGAAAGCACATTAAAGAACTGAATGGAAGTCTTAACAGTCGGTTCTCTCATTCATGCAAGACGATTGCTGTCCCAAGTGTTCCTTCAAATACAATTAAGATCATTAAAACTCCTAACATAACTGAAATCCACAATAATCCTGAGATTCTATGCTACAAAATAGCTTCATAAACACACCTCTTAAGCCAATAAACTCTTAACTATGTTACATCAGTCGATTAGAAGTGAACCAAAAATGGGGGCCACTATCTTGCTATCATTATCAAAAAAAAATTTGCAGGTCGCTATCAACTATGCCTTCAAGTGTATTGAATGAATTTTTAATAATATACAAGGGGAAGAAAAACCTCATACTCTCCAGGGCAACCTTCTGAAGTCCAGGATCTGCATCCTGAACTCTCTCCACATATAGTTCCAATTGCTGCTTCAAAGCCAAATCCTCCTCCGACTAAACCCAATAACGTAAAACAATAAATAAGAAACAAAGATACATAAGCTAAAAGTGGTGACAAAGAGACAGCTATGTAAGATATTGGAGTTTTTTTAAACAAATTTTGCTTGTCCCTCATACCATTAAATTAACATGACTATCTTAAAGTACGAAAATATCACTCCACCCGTCTGAAATGCATCTGGGATTTAGAGTCTATTTGACTAAAAAATTGTTCGTTACAGGTGATACCAACTAGAAGACTAATGCTCATCAGAAGATTCATTAGTATGTTAGAATACCAACTAGAAGACTTATGCTCATCAGAAGATTCATTAGTATGTTAGAGATATAACCATTAAAATATATACAACCCCAAGAAATATATACTCTTTCAAGTACGGAGTATTGAATTCTTTTATAGACCCAAGCAAAACAATTACAACATTGAAATTCATACAGCCAGTCCCAACTAGCTTGGGATTGAGGCATTGTTGTTGTCAGTGGTGAATGTAGCTCTTGAGCTACGGGTTCAATGGAACCCAGTATTTTTCACAAAAAGAATATAGATATACACATGTGAAACCCCACAAAACTTTCAATAAATATTAGATTCTCAGCCAATAATTCAAAGGTATTGTGAGTTCAATCCTAAGAACTTTTCTTAAACCTCAACTATTCCATCAGGTACCTACTAGATTCCACCAGCACAAGTACTGAATAACTCTGTCACCAAAGATCAGGCAGAAGGGAAGTTTAAATGTAGAACCCAGAAAGTTCACATGCTCAATCTGCCTCAGGTGGTTGTTGTTATTGTTGTATTGTTCCTCAATTTTCAAAAAAATTATATAACTAAAACTACATACAGTATTCTAACATCGCCACTTTTATAATTAAACTGCTTAGACAATATTTGGAAAAAAAAATATCAAACTGCTAGACTCATCAAATAGTATGCAAAATAAGACATGAAAAATAAAGCATAAATAAAAAAGAACTTGAAAATTTTTATCCTTTTTTTCCTATTTCCTTTTTCACTTCTTGAAAAAGCTGAATGAGTAATGGCTTTTCAAAATTGTATAGAAATAATAATGTAATAATTATTATTATTGATTAATTTCATTGATACTTACTAGATCTTCGTCTTTCTTGTCATCCTTCTTCTTTGGATCCTTTGAGGGAACCTTCACCGTCGCCTCTTCTCCGGTGTGTTTTCTGGCGCCGGCGCTAGTACCAGTACTCGGATCCGGAGTTTTTGACATTCTGCTAAAACCCTAGGAAGTAAACTGATCGAAAAGAACACTGGAGAAATGAGTAGCTAGCTGTTCAAGTACTAAAATGAGAACAAACAGGAAAGATCTTACTTTTAAGCCCTAAATATGGAAAACCCAAAGCTTCTTTTTTGTAAGTGCTAAAGCTTTTCGTTTTCACCAAGCAAAGGTTTTTTAATTTAATTCTCTGTATTTAATAAATGAATTTTAAAAAAAATCAATAAACTAAAATAAGTTAGCTTTTCTTCGTTAATAACATAACCACCCTCAACTTATCCCGAGTTATCAAATTGCACACTAAACTTTGCAAGGACTATACTAGTGTGTTTTACTCTCCTAGGAGATTGAGATGAAAAGGAGAAGATTAAAACAAATTTTATGATTCATAGTTGTTATAATAATCGTCAAATCTCCATTTTGCCAAAAATATGCTTAATGTGCCATTGTTTTTCAATGGCCATTGGCCACATAAAAAAAAAAAAGGTGATATAATAATTAAATGATGGAATATACGTGTTAGACGTGCTATTACACCATTTAATATAAAATTTGGTTATCTAGTAGATAAGGGGTGTTTTTTAATTTTAATTTAAAAGGATAATCGAAATCCCCGCAAAGTTTAGCATGCAGTTGAGAATTTAAGCCCCTATTTGTCCATAAAATTTTTTAAGTTTTTTCCAAAAAATATATCGCAAAACCTGTTTGTTTATAAATTTACCCATATTTTGACAGATGTTGAAACAAAGTTTTCAACTTCTAAAACTAGCTCAACGCCTGTTTTTAGCCCAAAATATTATCGATTGAATTTTTTAACAATTTTAAAAATTACCCCAAATATTGTATTTTATAAGAAAGTCCACCTTTATTATGACCCAACTAATCCACCAGCTAGTTACTATTATTTTTTTGGATTAATGAATCTTATAATATTATTAAAATTTGACGAATTGTAGCAATTAATAATTATGTTATTAGTAGTTAATATTAGAATATTAGGTTATAATTTTACGATAGTGTATTATGTAGTTTATTATAAAAGTAAAGTAATTTTACGATAGTGTATTATAATCTGTGTCAAACTTATCTATGTCCACGACTATGGTTTGTGATAATAATAATGAATGGCATCAATTAGATTCTGCATATACAGGACTAGCAAGTTTGTGTGTATGGTGTTGTTGGATATTTTGATAATTTTTGGAACTTATGAGTATAAATTACATTTCATGTTTTTTCAACAAAAAAAAAAGTAAAATATGTTTTGTGAAATTATGTCCAAATAGATTTTTATCTTCAGACAAAACTTTACTCTACTCAGATTTTTTTAAATAAATTTGGGAATCTATAGACAAACACTAGCTAAGAGTAAAGGCGAAGCCATGATTTAAATTTATAGGCTTTAAATTTTTCATGGTCCCCAAAGTTCATGCTAGTTAGTGAATTCATAATTAAATATTTATGCATATTTAATGAATTTCCTAATATAAATAGTGGATTCGATCAAAACTGCACTAAAGACTACCTTCCTCTCTATTTATGAGTGTATTTTTAGGTATTATCTCTTCCTTCAATTTTGAAAAGCTTTTCTTATGTACATAGATAGTAGTGACTAGTGTAAATATATATACAATATATAGCCCTTATTAAACATGGTAAAGTACATGTCTTTGTAACTAATTCAGACCCGTCACACTAAGTTTGACAATATGTATTCAATTACGTATAAAAGTGTCAAGATGGATTGGACCAGTTTTTTAAAGGTTTTGAAAATGTCAATCCACTTCAACCTTAAATGGGCTACAACATAGGACAAATCGAGCTAACCCTTTTTTTTGGTTAAAAAAGTTTTATATAAGCTTTAAAAAGCCAAATATTACACAATACAAAACCAAATATGGAAAATGTATGAAATAATTTCTCCAAATTCTCAAATTCTTATATATAGAATATATCGTTCTTGAGTAACAGCTGCATTAACTAGTAATGTATCAATATTACAAATATTAGTTTTCCTTTTGAATACAATTCTTAGGATGTTTGCCCACACCGCTTCGTTTTTCAATCACTAGAGGAACTGCCAAAAACAGAGTTCTTTCAAATAGTTCCTTCTTAGCTCTTTCCTTAGCGAGGAGATCCGCTACTTGGTTTTGCTTTTGGTAGCTATGCCCTATTGCTGGATTTCCCAACTACTCCATCATTGACATATATTCATAGATGATGTGGTTATGAGTCATATTGACATCTCTTATCATGTTTATCACCTTTATTAAATAAGTGTCTATCACTATGAGGTGAGCATTTGTTCAAGAGCAATTTTCAGTCCCTACCAAAGGACTTGAAGGTTACCCATCATGCTAGTTGTGCGAGGTAGCTCTTTCACGTAACTCATGACCCAATCTCCCCTACTATTCCAATATACTCCTTCAATACCCCATTTCCCATATATTGCACAAGCAGCCCCGTCAATGTTAAGCTTGAAAAATCCTGCATCAAGGGGTTGCCACTTAAGATAAAGGATTATTTTTACAAGGGGTGGGTTATGTTGGACACCACATGGCAGTATTAAGTTGCCATAGCAATCGTTTGGCTTACAAAGATGTGGTCTTCTTTTAAAAAATATTGGTGTTTCTAGTTCTCTAAATGCTCCAAAAGCATAATAGGAGGAGGAACTTCCAATCAATACAAGCATTCAAAGGCACTTTTTGGAGCTTATGCCAAGTTTCCTCCTAGTTCTGCATAGTGAAGACTGAGGGAGGGGGGATGACTTGAATGCTAGTGTTATTCAGCACTAGTTTTGCCAGCACTCTTTTGCATTAGTGCAATCAAAGAAGATGTTGTTAATATCTTTCACATCCACACTATAGTAGAAGCAATTAGTGCTGATGTTAATATATGTAATGCAGGTATTTATTTGTAGGTAGTTTATTCTAGTGCATTAGCCAGATGAAGGACTTGATCTTATTTGAGACTTTTAGTTTCCAAGTCCAACTAAAAATGCTTCTATGGATAGAGTTGAGGGCCAAGTTGGAGGCAATGAATTAATAGGTAGACTTGGATGAAAATATCCAGTGATTGTAAGGTTCCATATCAGCTTATCAGTGGGCATGACATTAAGGGGAATAAAATTGATTTAGGTGATGGTGGTGATATCTTGCCCATAGAGGTAAGATCCTAATGACTTATACGAATCCACCAAGCTATTAGAGTACATGGTCCCGTATGAGACTAATACATAGAATGCAATAAAGACTGAATGTAAAGGAGACCAGAGATTTTTCCACGTGAAAAAATCTCATACAAGAGGATAAAAAAAACCATGACCTACTCTTGTAGGATTTTAACTCAACTAACTTGTAATCTATCTATTACAAGCCACTTTGCAATACTACCAATTGTAAAGACTTCAAATTAACTTGTGATGTGACCACCACAAGCTACTCTCTAACTTTCCTAGTTATAGAAGATTTAACTTATGACTATTCATAGTCATAGCATAAACTCTAAAGTTTACGAATTTGATTTATTCCTAATGCAGCGCTTCTAAGAAAGCAGAATAGGAATTTCAATGTAAAGCAAATAACAAGATTACAACTCAATTATGGGTATACATAAGATTTCGTTTAGAAACTGATCCTTAGTGAAGTTGTCTTCTTGTTCTTAACACACCGATGATTTCAATGCCGGATAGATGCTTTTTCTTCTCGAGAGAGTATCATTGAAATACACAAGAGATGATGTGTCTTGTACCAGGTTATTTTATCACAAAAGATATCATAATAGATAGTGATGTCAACTCTTGGTGTACTTCTTCTCAGCGAGAAGTGACCGTTGCACTATCTGCACGGCCACTTTTGAGTAGGTGCATTCCAGCTGGACTTTGTACTTCTGTCAGGACATACCAATGAACCAGGTTCTAATACTTCTGTCAGGACATACCACTGGATGTTGTCCTTTAATATAAAATTTGGTTATCTAGTAGATAAGGGGTGTTTTTTAATCTTAATTTAAAAAGATAATCGAAATCCCGCAAAGTTTAGCATGCAGTTGAGAATTTAAGCCCCTATTTGTCCATAAATTTTTTTAAGTTTTTTACAAAATATATATGGCAAAACCTGTTTGTTTATAAATTTATCCATATTTTGGCAGATGTTGAAACAAAGTTTTCAAATTCTAAAACTAGCTCTACGCCTGTTTTTAGCCCAAAATATTATCGTTTGAATTTTTTAACAATTTTAAAAATTACCCCAAATATTGTATTTTATAAGAAAGTCCACCTTTATTATGACCCAACTAATCCACCAGCTAGTTACTATTATTTTTTTGGATTAATGAATCTTATAATATTATTAAAATTTGACGAATTGTAGCAATTAGTAATTGTGTTATTAGTAGTTAATATTAAAATATTGGGTTATAGTTTTACGACAGTATATTATGTAGTTTATTATAAAAGTAATAATTTGTGTCAAACTTATCTAAGTCCACGACTATGATTTGTGAATACTAATTAATCGCATCAATTAGGTTCTGCATATACAGGACTAGCAAGTTTGTGTGTGTGCTGTTGTTGGATATTTTGATAATTTTTGGAACTTATGAGTATAAATTACATTTCATGTTTTTTCAACAAAAAAAAAAGTAAAATATGTTTTGTGAAGTTATGTCCAAATAGATTTCTATCTTCAGACAAAACTTTAGACTCAGATTTTTTAAAATAAATTTGGGAATCTATTGCCAAACACTAGCTAAGAGTAAAGGCGAAGCCATGATTTAAAATTTATAGGCTTTAAATTTGTCATGGTCCCCAAAGTTCATGTTAGTTAGTGAATTCATAATTAAATATTTATGCATATTTAATGAATTTCCTAATATAAATAGTGGATTCCTGCACTAAAGACTAGCTTCCTCTCTATTTAAGAGTGTATTTTTAGATATTATCTCTTCCTTCAATTTTGAAAAGCTTTTCTTATGTACATAGATAGTAGTGACTAGTGTAAATATATATACAATATATAGCCCTCATTAAACATGGTAAAGTACATGTCTTTGTAACTAATTCAGACTCGTAACACTAAGTTTGTCAATATGTATTCAATTACGTATAAAAGTGTCAAGATGGGTTGGACCAGTTTTTTAACGGTTTTCAAAATATCAATCCACTTCAACCTTAAATGGGCTACAACATAGGACAAATCGAGCTAATCCTTTTTTTTGGTTAAAAATGTTTTATATATGCTTTAAAAAGTCAAATATTACACAATATAAAACCAAATATGGAAAATGATGAAATAATTTCTCCAAATTCTCAGATTCTTATATATATAATATATCGTCCTTGAGTAACAGCTGCATTAACTAATAATTATCAATATTACAAATATTAGTTTTCCTTTTGAATACAATTCTTAGGATGTTCGCCCACGCCGCTTCGTTTTCAATCACTAGAGGAACTGCAAAAAATTGAGTTCTTTCAAATAGTTCCTTCTTAGCTCTTTTCTTAGCGAGGAGATCCGCTACTTGGTTTTGCTTTTGGTAGCTATGCCCTATTGCTGGATTCCCCAACTACTCCATCATTGACATATATTCATAGATGATGTGGTTATGAGTCATATTGACATCTCTTATCATGTTTATCACCTTTATTAAATAAGTGTCTATCACTATGGGAGTGAGCATTTGTTCAAGAGCAATTTTCAGTCCCTACCAAAGGACTTGAAGGTTACCCATCATGCTAGTTGTGCGAGGTAGCTCTTTCACGTAACTCATGACCCAATCTCCCCTACTATTCCAATATACTCCTCCAATACCCCATTTCCCATATATTGCACAAGCAGCCCCGTCAATGTTAAGCTTGAAAATCCTGCATCAAGGGGTTGCCACTTAAGATAAAGGATTGTTTTTACAAGGGGTGGGTTATGTTGGACACCACATGGCAGTATTAAGTTGCTAGCAATCGTTTGGCTTACAAAGATGTGGTTCTTCTTTTAAAAAACATTGGTGTTTCTAGTTCTCTAAATGCTCCAAAAGCATAATAGGAGGAGGAACTTCCAATCAATACAAGCATTTAAAGGCACTTTTTGGAGCTTATTCCAAGTTTCCTCCTAATTCTGCGTAGTGAAGGCTGAGGGAAGGGGGATTCCTTGAATTCTAGTGTTATTCAGCACTAGTTTTGCCAGCACTCTTTTACATTAGTGCAATCAAAGAATATGTTGTTAATATCTTTCACATCCACATAGTAGAAGCAATTAGGGTTGATGTTAATCTATGTAATGCATGTATTTATTTGTAGGCAGTTTATTCTAGTGCATTAGCCAGATGAAGGACTTGATCTTATTTGAGACTTTTAGTTTCCAAGTCCAACTAAAAATGCCTTTATGGATAGAGTTTAGGGCCAAGTTGGAGGCAATGAATTAATAGGTAGACTTGGATGAAAATATCCAGTGATTGTAAGGTTTCATATCAGCTTATCAGTGGGCATGACATTAAGGGGAATAAATTTGATTTGGATGATGGTGGTGATATCTTGCTCATAGAGGTAAGATCTTAATGCCTTATACGAGTCCACCAAGCTATTAGAGTACCTGGTCCCGTATGAGACTAATACATAGAATGCAATAAAGGCTGAATGTAAAGGAGGCCAGAGATTTTTCCATTTGAACGTAGTATTGTACAAGCAACAAAAGGTAAGCTGTTTCATTAATGTTTACATTGGACTGAGTAAATCAGGAGCAGTACTAGATAAGATCAACATGTCATCATTCCAAACAAAAAAAAAAGGAAACAAAGGTAAAATAGTCACCACAGAACGTTGGACCAAAAGCAACTAGATGCTAAGAGGATCCTAGGAAACACTAGAGGAATGAGGCTTAAAGGAAGAGGCAGCAATGGTTTTGAGAACTAAGTCTAGTTTAGCATTTGCAGCCAGTTGTTCTTCAAGTAATCGAGCTTGTATTTTCTCATTTTCCTTTCTCAATCGGGTGACTTCCTCGTGTAAAGAATCAAGTCCCTTTGCTAAGCTGAGGTTCCAATATGGCATTTCGAGCTATCTACCTTCTCAATTCCTTAGAAGCTACATTTTGAGCATTTATCAGCTGGGATATGGTCGAGAGGCTCCCACCAACTCTTTCTATACATTCATATTCCTCTAGAGTGGTTTTTGAAAATGATTGTTTGTGCGTGCCCACTCTGAGATTTCCTAAGGGGACCTTGTATAATTTGAAAACTTGAGTTAGGAGAAATCCATAGGGTAACTCGTGATTTCCTCCTTTAAAATTTTCCACTTTCTGCAAGTGATCAATCATGATGGAAGGCAAATTAATTGGTACATATTCATCAAGTGCTTCCATTAGGACCATGTCCGATCTTGTAGCAATGGAGTGCCTCTCAGAGCGGGGTAAAAGTACTTTATTGAGCAAATCGAAGAGAAGTTGGTACTCATGAAGTAGCACCTTCTTGTACTGTGTCCTTGTATACTAGAGACATTCTTTCTTCAAACAAGTGTGCATACCTTCATAAGGGATTCTAAGAACCTTGACCAATGTTGAAGCATCTAGAACAATGTCAATTCTATTTACAAGAGCACAGATGTGGTTCCCCTCAATAGTGAAAAGAAAAGCATAGAAAGCTTGTACCGTGTCCTCTTATACTAGAGACATTCTTTCTTCAAACAAGTGTTTCAATTGTTGAAACTCCACAATCTCCAGAATTTGACGCATCCCTGTCATTTCCAAAATAGCTGGATCAAATGTGCGTCCTCACAACACTTTTTGAGTTCTTAGTCTCTGTTGCCAGAGACCATCGTCATTGGCCATGGACCTTAATGGACCAGGTTCCTTCACTGTTTCCTCCTTTATTTTGCTATATCCTTCATTAGTCTTTTCTTTCCAGCTTTCTATCCCCATATTGTTGTCTTTAGACATAGCTGGCTCGGTCTTACTTCATTTCAACCTGCTCATATACTTCAGAGATGACCCTTTATGTTTCTTAACAATTTCAGCAACTCCTTTTTCCATGGACTATTGAGTTGTCATAGGTTGTTGTTATGAAGAACCGGGTTCTTTGGGAGCATCTTTGTCTACTTGTTTTACTGTCCCACTCTTGATGAAATCATTTGGGTTATTCTCCTTTTTTTTTTCTTGGCTTAACACTCTTTTTACTTTTCTGAAATGAGAATTCAGCATTATCTTGTTGTAGTGACCTAATAGTGAGGGATTTTGAGGAATACCCTAAGATTTTAGAAGGAATAGGAGGTACAGAAGTGGGTTTTCATGGATGAGGAATGGGTTCATCATAAGGATTTTCTAGGAATATCTCACAAGTTAGAGACTCTAGGAGTTCTGCAGTTCTTGCATTTTATTTAGACGAGAGATCTCTTCCCTCTAATACTCAGAAGTGAAATGAACTTCTTTATTCATCAGACTTTCAGTAGCTATGGCCATAATGTTGTGAGTTGCTTCCTTTTCATGTAACTCCTTGAGAGTCACTGTGTCCAACATAAATGAGTTTATATATTGGTGAGAATCATCCTCATGAGCTTCTAAAACCAGAGAGGTGAAACCTTTTGTATGTTCTTTGGAGAAGTCATAGTATTGACTGGACATAGGTTCTCAAAATAGTGCTAAGCATGGTTTAGCAGAAATGGAAAGACAGTAGGAGTGGAGAAGAGATTAGAAATGTATAGAGTAGTAGAGTGCGTGAGACAATGATGACCTGAACTTGATTTCAAGGAAGAAGATAAAATAGGGACGGTGCTAGAAGTGGCAGACTGAGATGATTGTTCGATCACAATTAGATGAATGCTTTCTAGACAAATAGCTTAGAGAGAGTGTAAGATAAAGAGTGAGTCCTAGCTAAACAGTGAGAGAGAATGTTCATGACTTGTCGTAGGAGGGAAGAAAAGATTTATTGGAAGAGGGGCTAATGATGAGTGGAGAAATAAATAGGTTCTGAATAATCCTAGAGACGGTGGTAGGTTTGTGGGGAAGGGGTTCCATACGGAGGAGGTAAAAAGATTTGACGGACAAGACATGATGCACAAACCTTGAAAAGTTTGATGATTTCGAAGCTGAATTACAGGACAATCGTTACGCACTTTTTGTTTAGAGAGTGCATGCAAAAATTAACCTCATTACTACTAACCCAAGATACGAGAACCTGATGCCAGAGCAATCTTTTTGAATAAGATTTCAATAGCTTCCCCTTTTTGCAGCTTATAACGTACTTTTAACTTTAAATTCTAGGATTGTCATACGTGTTTACCTACAACAGTATTGATGTGAGTCAAGCTTAGTCAGAAAAGCTTTAGCTACCTTTACCTGAAGGTGTTCTTACGCAACTGCCAGAAGGGAAATCGGGTTCTTCATGAGATTCTTATGACCTTGTCTTCGTCTTGATTCATTAAAGATATTCTCAATTTTGAGGCGTTGATGCAGATTTCTGGAGTTTTGGTCTCTTGTTTTGCAAGGCTTTCCCCAGGATAATCTCTTTTTCATGTTAACCCTTAGAAGAGAATTTCGTCCCTCAATGTGTTTGCCATTTCTCTCAAGTTGTTGATGAATCCAAGAAACTTCCCAGGTGTATTTTGGTCTATAGGTTTGAGACAGAAGTTGGTTGAATAGGGAAACATGAGGGTTAATTTTATTTCCCATATCTTTGTTTTCTGCTGCTTGAGTAGTACCATGAGCTCCATTACTTCTTTCTTTAGCTTCAGCGGTAGCCAGTAGCGTACCTAGTTCTTTATGATGATGCGTTGTCTCTGAAATGCACATGAGATGGTGTATCTTTCACCTGGTTGTTTTATCACAATGGATAGTGATGTCAAGTCTTGGTGTACTTCTTCTCAGTGAGAAATGCACTGTATGCACAGCTACTTCTGAGCAGGTGCATTCCAGCTGGACTTTGTGCTTCTGTCAGGGCATATCAATGTGAACCGGGTCCTAATACTTTTGTCAGGGCATACCACTGGACCTGGTCATAATTGTGTTCCTCAACTGTAATAGTTTCCAAATGGTCACTTTCTTCTGTCACATTCAGTTGTGCCCTTTTATATGTACTTCTGTCAGAGAACCCAAGGGAGCAGGTTCCTCCATATGGTCGTCTATCTATTTGCTGATGTTCAAGCCTCGACTAGTTCATATGAGATGTGTATCATGTGAAGTAGGTTCTCTATCTGGTTCTTTAGGATAAGTTTGTTAGATCACCAAAAAATAAGAGGCATAAGGTTAAGTCAAACCCACCAGGTCCCGTGCCCCATTGCAGTGAAGAGTATTGACTTTCTTGTTCAGATTAGCATGTTGCCAATGCCCTCTAAGGTTGAAATTAGAGGTTACATATTGGGTATCCAATCTTCAAGAAAGTTGAAAATGTCCCCTTAGCGGAGTACCCACCTGGAAGATTTAGAGAACACATTCCAACCCTCTAGGATACACTACCAGACCCTAATTTTTACCTTGGCTCTATTCTTAATCCCACTACAGTGTTTTCCCACGAGAACTCTATAACAAATGGAGTAAGTGTTATTGTACATTATCCATGCTAGACTAGTATGGCAAGTCTTATTCTTCATCTAGGCTTGTTGCAATCTCGGTACCCCTTGTTCTTGGATTTAGTGACAATGTCTCATTTCACCATGTGTAGTTTTCTTTTTCTTTTTCTTTTTGAGTTGTTGCCCTATATAAAATCCATTTGAACCCTATCAGTTTGGTTGTTTATTTTGGAAAGCAACTTGATGTATTGCATTACATGGCTGAAGATGCTACTCATACGAACTTTGGTTAGAGTAGTAGGGCCAGCCATGTTATGGAACTTAATTTTCCAGCCTACAAGCCTAGTGTTAAGGTTGTCCAGAATAAATTGGGAGTTGTTGTTGGTAGGCCTTTAATGGAAAATGGAGAAACTCAGGTACTTAGCAAAGGGAGTACCATTTTTGATACTCAAAATGGAGATGTACTAGCTAGCCCATTCCTCTTTTACAATTGGCAGAGAAAAAGACCTTACTCTTTTGGAAGTTGACCTTCTGACCAGAGGCAATATTAAAGTCCTCTAGGGCACCTAAAATAGATTGACAATTTTTTCCTATTAGCCGTAGCAAACAATGTCAGGTCATTAGCAAAAAACACATAGAAAATCTTAGGTCCTCCCCTGCTTATGCAAATGGAAAACTATGATTTGTTCCTTATTGCATTCCCAATATTCCTAGAAAGCCTTTTCATGCATAAAATAAATGGGTAAGGAGAGATTGTGCTCCCCTGCCAAATGCCCTTTGTTGGGTTGAAAAAATAAGTTTGGTCTCCATTGACTAGGATAGAGATGGAACTGGTAGTTTTGCAGGACATAATTAGGGTTGATCGGCCCAGTAGGAATTTAATGAAACGAAGGGAATCTCTAATGAAGTACAATTCTAGTCTCCTAAAGTTCTAAGTTCTTTGATGTTGAGATTTTTCAAAAATCCGCCGATGGAAGTAAAAAGTAACCGACGCAATAGTGCAGAAGAGTATTTTCAATAACTGCAATTAAAAAGAATAAATAAATTTAAATGTTTTACAATTATGTAAAATGTTATATGTTTGGTTATCAATAACTCTACAAATTAATCAGAATTGGGTGTCTGGATGTAACTTTTTACTCGTATTTATTTCAACAGCCTTTACGGAGGAACTGTCGAATTTTATTAATAAACATCAGGAAAACCCTTCCTTCCATTTTCTTTATTTCCATTCATGATCATTTTTCTCTGTCTTTCTTGTCTTGAACTATCTTTGTCTCAAGTAATGGCGTTCGATTTCGAGGTAAGTTTCTTTTTCACTTGTCCTTAATGCTATTTACTATATTATTTTGTACATTTTTAGATTTGTTGAAGAATGATGCATGTATACTAGATTTCATGTGATGGATTGAAGTTTGAACTCTAGAAAACTTTGGGTAAATTTTTGTTTAATTATTTGCTTATAGATTGTGATATATGTCCTATAAATTTGTTTTGAATTTTGTGTATAATGTTATTGATATCCATTTTTTCCATCATATTTTTCCAAATAGTATATATTCTTTAAAAGTATCATTTTGCATCATTAATTAATTTACAAAATTTATGCAAATATTTTAAAATTGATTTTTCTTGCATTTGAATTGTTCAAATATTTATTAATTATCGTTTCAAATTTTTGTGATGTTTTAATCATCTAAATTTACTATTTGCACCCACATATATGTTGTATAATATTTTAACCCATTTTCATATAAGTATATTTGTATTTTAAGCTATTTATATAATTTTATAATAATAACCTATATGTTGTGCATAATTATATTTTATTACATTATTTGTGCCCAAATAGATTTTTTATATATTTATAATGTTAAATTATTATTTTTAAGAATCTTAATACACAAAAAATATTTATTATTTGTTAATTGTTTTTAAATTTTATTTTATTTTATTGTGTATATAATTCGTAACTTATTTGGAACCAATTTAATGGCCCAAACATCCAAAATCTCTAAGCCTAGTCTCCCCAACCCAAACCATATGCCCCATTTAATCTTAACTCGGTTGTGACCCATTAAACCAACCTCCCGCTCAATTTTTAATCTTCGCCATTGACCTCTCAAGGTCAACGGTACACAACAACCCTACCTTTTTAATTTCCCAACCCCAAACCCTAATCCACATTCTCCTAAGATCGTTGCCCTCGTTTCCCTCTTCTCTCCTCGTCCTTCCTTCAAGGACCTTACTCCCCTTCACCAACCTTCTCTATATCTAATTAATTTGTGGATTCCTGCCATGATCCACTTTCCTTTTTATGGGTTATCTCATTGTTCCTTACAAGACTATGGTATTACATAGTACTTGTCCCATTTTTGGCAAGTACTAATCTTCCAAATCAAGAGAAATCATATTGGCTCCTCAAGATTCAGAAGATTTTTCGTCTATATACATTCGTGGAAAGATTATATGGGTCTGAATAACCAAGATTCTTCGACCAATCTTTGGTTCTAAATTGATTCTACATGCTTTTCTTCCTTATTTTGTGTTTGATTGATTATATTTTCTTGTTTGTTCAATTTCTACTACTATATAAACCGCTCCCCTAATCCCCTTTCACAGATCTCATTACTGCTATTACTCTCACTATTCTCACTCTCTCACTTACTCTTTACACTTGAATATTTTCTGAAATTGTTTAATTTTTGGCCGACTGAAAGTCAAGGTCATAATATTATTAAAAGACATCTTCTGGTGCAAGCAATGCTCGAAGCCTTTCTCGAATCTCTTGTGAACTCTGAAGTATGGGAAATTTAAGGTTCCATTGTCTTCTTTCAATTGCTGCTACTAAGTCACTACTGATATTCTAAGTTCCTCATTGTTTTGATCGTTTAACTTTGCTACTGGTTAGTGTCCCAGACTCTTACAATTTTAACTATTGCCCTTTCTGTTTGTCTATAATATATGTTTCTGTGCTCCAATATTGCTTGAACTTTCGTGAGTAAGCATGATTTCGTTTTCCTTGCTATTCACGAATCCGTGGTACTGTGTTGGTTTATGCTTTAATGTAGTTCTATTATCCTAACAATGTTATACAATTCTGTGCTCCCTAGTAGTTGAACTTGGTAGGCTTCAACATATGTAATATGCTCTCATTATGTGTATTTTAACTTGAATGGATTTCGGCCTTCATAAGTATTACTTGACTTTGAATTTTGCATAGTTTCATCTGCCATGAGTCCCTATATCACTTTAGACTTCTTAAACCTTATTAAGCTGATTCATGTCTGTCTTGAATTCGAATGTATTTGATCTATGCCCCCGCCTGCCTACTTTTTGAGTATCAATTAGCTGTGATCATGATTTCCCCATGTTACATATATAAGCTAGTAATTTTCCTTAAAATTAACCCATGATCACATGAGTTCATGCATGCTACACATTTTCAAACTAAGCATGACTTATGTTTACACCTTTACTGAACCCCAAGAAAGTTTCTTTTGTTCTGTATAATATTGTTATCATCTTGCCATGCTAGTGTTAAATTTACTTAAGTCCAATGCCCTTGGGTAATCCTGGATGCATAACTGAACATGACATACATGATAAATCTGCAGGATCTCTATTTTCTTTAGGATTAACAAATACCTGCTAGTTACTTTGTTACCCTATAGAATTGTGTCTATGATTATTCTGAAGGACTAGTTTCAAGTATATCTTATTCTAAATTCCCCTGGTAAGCCCTTATATGTGAACTCCTATCAAATCTAGTTTGCACCATGTTTTTCTTAACCCCTATCTATTGAAACCTCTCCGAAAGTCTTGTTCTATTTTCATTCATGTGCTTATTTGGGATATCATGTTTGACAAATCCAGTTTCTTCATTAGCTACCACACTTAAGTATTCCCCGTGTATAAGTTTGTATCTAAAGTTGCCTGAGCTACTAATTTGCATGGGTTGTTATTTATGACATTTGTCATTGGCTATTGGGTAAGCAAGATAATTGTCTTCCCATTTGGGCCTGGTCTGATGGGCCAAATGTGTTATTGAACCTGGGTACTGGACTTAGGTGCATACTAGTTATCTTTGTAAGCTTGGGATTTGGATATGTTGGTGGTTCGGAGAGCAAGACAATGGAAAGCCTAGAGAGTCTAGGATTACTTTGTGTTGGTGTTATAGCTATCCTGTTGGGTTTACAACTATTTATCATGTCTAGATTATTTATTTGGTATGTAATAATTTGTTATAATGAATGATGGGTAAATTTGTGGAAAAAGGGGGATGTGGTATTCTAATGCTTGCATAAAAGGGTAGAAAACATGCCTATAGGATCTATGTGTTCTATTTCTTTCAACATACCTTTTATGTATTTAGTGTGTTGCACCCCAATAGAAATCATGGCTATAGGAATCACAACGTGTTGGCTCAAGTAATTTCTATATATTTGTTTCTATGCATACTACTAAACACTTCTAGATAGCATGCCTATAGGATATAATAATACTTGTTTGCTAATGTCCATTTAGATACCATGTATATAGGGATTCAATTAATTAATCAATCATCTGCTTCTGTTGCTCTTAGCACGTAGTTCCTTTAGACATCATGACCATATGATCTCAATCAACTAATCAATTACTTTATCACTTCGTCATATTGCAATACTTATACGACATGCCTATAGGGATAAAGTATATAAAATCAATTTCAATTGTCTTGAAATCCTACCTATAAGACACTATCACCTGCCTAAGAAATTTGTCTATAAAATTAGCCCTGGTAATTTAGATTTTTGGGATCGTTTCACTGCCTCATTTAACAATCTAGAGATTATGACTATAGGTTTGTAATGCCTTTAATATACCAAAATTCCGTCGGAAATCAGAATCACCTAGAAACTATGCCCATAAGACTTAATGTTTCTAATGCGTCTGAAATTGTCCATTGGCTAACTGCTCACATGCATTGTTGCTTATGTGTATGCGTTAACTTGAGCCTTTAATTGTACTTATGTGTGATCCAATATGTTCTTGTTGAATGTGAGCTAGTTTTATCATTTTGGTCATCCTAAGTAAAGTCTTGAACTACCCAAATAGAAGTCCAAAACCTCCTAGACCATAGGTATGAGATAGGTAGTGCATGCATAGGGCATGACCTAGAATTGATTTCGAATGTTTTTAGGTAAACAAATTCAGTATAATAATCGGTAGTAGGAGATGATAGTCTGTGCATTGAATAATATGAGCAACTCCTACCTAAAGAAAGTTGCGAAGTATTATTTATGTTGCACAGGGTGATCTTTTAGGTTAAAAAACTTAGGACCCATTTCCCCATTCTCGTTATATACTTGATATCCACACGTAGTCATTTAATGTAGACCAATATAGTTGTGTCCTTGTAGTCATACTAAGATTTGTACTGATTCTCATATGTTATAATAAGACTCTTCGACTTCTAATCTCCCTTTATTTATTTGATCACCTATATTGATTACATAATCCATATAGTTTAAAGTTTGGCTGGAACCCACTGTTGTGGACCTCAAAGAGTGCTAACACATTCTCTTCGAGTAATTTGAATCCTTACCCGATCTTTGGTAGCATTGACTAGTCAAACAGAGTTATTTGTGAAATAGGTGTCCTAACGCACCCTAATATTATTAAGTGGTGACTCTTCTCTTTTAATACCCACTTAAAAGAGTTATCCCACGTCGAAATTCAATTTCACGAGAAAGAGGGGTGAGACAGCATGGCGATTCTGCTGGAGACACTTAGGCTCTTACCATAACAAATTTGGCTTATGTCGATTATTTTCTTTATTTACCTTTATTTGCTTAAATTTTCTATTATATTCACATCCCTTCCGCAATTCACCTTTATATGTTTAAATTTGCAACAACATCCTTTCCCCCTATTCTCCTTTGTTTTCTGTGATCGCTCTCCAAATCTTTTCATCATGTCTAAGACTGATATATCGTGCCTCTCCCATCCTTACTTCCTTGCCTGCTTCATTACGTTCTCGTATTTTTGTTATGAACCAAACTGACTTTTTTCTTTTGTCTTTCTTCTCTTTTTTTGACATGTTTACTTTTGCTATTTTATTTACTATTTTTATGCATTTTATCATGCAAATACTTGGCAATGTATTATTATTTTTGCATAACGCATGCTTCACATCATACTCCACGCGTGACAATTATCAATATAGCGGCACATGATTAGTGTCCGCGCTTTCCTAAAAGTTCCCTCTTCAATTAGAAAGGCTTACTTGCGGTAGACTAGTAGATCAGCGGTGCAATCGATGGTCCCGTGTCTTTCCATCTCAAGTTGTCCACTTGGGATTACCCGTCTAGACCATTCTAGAAAGCCCACTCAAACTTGAAATGTACATGCATCATGCTAAACCTAGTACTGGTTGGAGCGTTATTCACATAACAACCTGCTAAGATGAACCTTGTCCGATGGGATTTCCACAATCCCAATGCACACTATCATATTATGTGCATTACTTGGAGAAAATTTGTCAACATGTTGATCATTATTGCATAAGTAGTCAAATCTGGAGGGGGAAAGGCTAACTTTTGTTTGTTTGCAGAAAATGAAGCATGAAATCCCCAGGTTTGGTATGGTCCAAAACATCCTACCCTTGACACCTGACTGGTGGAAAGACCTTGTACTTTGCAACAAAAACCATGTGAGAAGAGTACTTGGTGGCCTGCCATCCCTACTAAACATTCGACTAACTAGAGAATTGATTGAGGCCCTACTATCTTTTAGGATGAAAAATAATTGTTTTCCAATTTGGCAATATAGAAATGACTCCTCTTCTAGAACAAATAGGAGGCTTCGCCAAGTTTCCAAAGGATAGTCCTGGATTACTGGTGCTATGGGATCGCACTCCCCGCGGTTTTCTAAAAATGATGGGTTTTAAGAAGAATGAAGAGGTAGTATGGCTAAAGAAATCATACATTCCTCTTGAATTCCTTTATGAGCGTTATGGGCATAGCAAGTCATATCGTCTTTGATGGGTTTAAAATACCTTAGATTTATTTTTTGATAATATAACAAACTTACTATCAAAGAACCAGATAAGAAACCTGCCACACTTGGCACACAACTCAAATTAATGAACTCCAGCTTATATAAGTTTATATGACTTTAGAAGATAGAGAATCTACACAGGGACCCGATACCCTTGTGTTTCCCTGACAGTAGTACGAAGTCAACTGTCTACAACTGGAAAGTGATTGCCTGCAATGTACACAGAAACAATGCAGCCCAGTTTTGTCGTCACTTCTCATTTGACCTACCAAATGATTACATCATTCCGGTGATGTCATCCCTATTGTATTAACATTAAATATTACAACAAAACATCACTTGAACACTTGAGAAATTATTTCAAGCACTTAAAGATCTGACACTCAAGCATTCAATTCTCAAGTGCATCAAGAACAAAGTTTAACACTACTACGGACCAGTTCCTACAACTAGTATTTTGTATGTCCTTAGTTGAGTTGTAACTTTGTAAGCATTCTTCATTGTAATTCCTATTTTGCTTATATAGAAGCATTACTTAGGAACCCCCTATAAAATTATAAACCTTTAGTGTTTGTGTCGTGACTAGAGTTAGTCATGAGTTGAAGTCTTTGTAATTGGTATATTGCAAAGTGGCTTGTAATAGGTGTATTACAAGTTAGTGAGGGATTGAAAGTTTAATCCCTAGATTATATAGGTTGTAATCTAAAGCTGCTCATAGTGAAGTTGAAATCCTAACATTGTAGATCATGGCTTTTTATCCCCTTGAGCAGGGATTTTTCAATCCCTCACTAACTAGGAATTAAACTTTCAATCCCTCACTAACTTGAGAAGGGATTTTCCACGTAAAAACTCCCTGCTTTCTTTAATAACTATTACATTAACATTCTCAATGTAAACTCATATAGGACTTGGTCTCTATATAGTTTGTTAGACTCATATATTTTATCAATTGATATCAGAGCATGTTCGTTCTATAAGGTTAACACCTAGGAAGGTTATGGATGCTCCACCAAATTTTGAAGAAGTCAGTCTACATATAGACCACCCAAGTTCAATGTGGAATATTATGGGTGGTGGCAAACAAGAATGCATGATTTTATAATGGCAGAAGATTTTGAGTTGCGGGATGTTATATACGATGGTCCTTATATCCCAACAAAGAAGGTCGGAGACCCTCCAGTGACAACGCCAAAGACCATGAAAGAATAAAATGATGCAAATAGGAAATCTATGGAGAAAATTTTTCTTGCCAAGAAAATTTTGGTGTGTGAAATAGGACCCGGTGAATACAACAGCACCTCAGCTTGTTAATCCACCAAGGAAATATGGGAAGCTTTGCCAACAACTCATGTGGGAACTACTCAAGTAAAGCAATCTAAGATTGATATGCTCACCACTGAGTATGATCTCTTCAGGATGAAAGACGATGAATTTATTCAAGACATGCACACAAGATTCACTTCCATTATAAATGAGCTACATTCGCTCGGTGAAATAATCCTTAGGAACTAGCTCGTGAGAAAAATTCTCAGTGTCCTGCCTAGTTCGTAGGCGAGTAAAGTAAATGTCATTAGTGAAGGAAAGGATCTGCAGGCCCTAACTATTAATGAGCTGGTTGGAAATATTAAAACTTATGAAATGAAGAAGAAGAAGGACAATGAAAGAAGAGAACCAAAGAAGGAAAAGAGCCTGGTACTCAATGTTTAAGGCAATGACTTAAGTGAGGAGGAATGTGATATGACTTACCTAACAAAAAGATTTCAGAAAATGGTCAGAAGAAATGGAGGGTTAACAAAAAGAGGAAGTTCCAGCAGACGAAAAAATTATGACCTTTGTCATAAATGTGGAAAACCATGACACTTTATCAAAGATTGTCCTTTCCTGAAGCAAGAACACTTCAAGTACAACCCTGACAAAGTAGCCAAAAGGAAACCAGTTCCTGACAAACGCTTCAAAAGAAATAATGCCGCTAATAATGTTGTGAAGCAAGCTCTTATAACATGGGGAGATTCCTAAAGTAAGTTAGGAGAAGAAACTGATGCAGGTGATAGTTCCATGATTGCAGTTGAAAGTGAAGGAAATGAATATGATTCAATATTTGCCTTATTGGCTCAATCAGACGATGATTAAGATTATAACAATAATGAGGTAAACTTCAGGGATGTTCAGAGAAATCTAAAATTTTATTCTTCTAAGAAACTCATGTCATTAGCCTATGTATTAATTGATGCCTATCATAGTCTAGTAGATGATAAAGATGCAGATGCTGAGTAAACCAGAGATGATTGGATAGTTTGTGTGGTTGATTTGAAGGAAACTATAGATTGAAGGTTCTAATTGAGAAATCACTAGTGTAGGCACGAAAGAGATGATCTGGTGGTAGTAGTAGTTGACTTGAAAGAAACCATTGAGAATTTAAGTAAAGAAAAGGATGTCCTAGGGGAAAAAGTGAATGTTATATAAAGAAAGAGACGACCTCTTAGTTGTGATTATAGATTTAAAGGAAACAATAGAGGAACTCAAAGCAGAATGTGTGTCTTGAAAGACCGATAAGGGAAAGGAGTTGCTAGTGAAGCACATATCAAGCTAGAAAACAAATTAAATGCTGTAAAAATTAGCTTATGTGCTAAACTTGAGAAAACTAGACAACTCCAAGCAGATTTGGAAATAGTAAACTATGACCTTGAAAAGTCACTTAAATGGACATGGTCCTCGGAAACTATTACTGCCATGTATGTTAATAATGGTGAAAACAGGTAGAGAATAGCATTTCATAGGGAGAAAACTCCTTACAAACCCCATTGCAAATATTTTACTATATCGAAAAATTGGTTGTGTACCCACTGTGGGAACAATGAGAATTTCAAATAAAATTGCCAAGTAAGGGTCCAATCTCTTCAGAAAAACAAAGTGTTTGCTGAAAAAGTAACTATTGAAAAGCGACCAGGTGTCACCAATAAAAAACGCATGTTACCTGCATTGACTAAAAGAGCTCTTATTCATCATCTTGCTTATTATAAGGGACCCAAACTTTCTTAGGTTCCTAAAACTAACTCGTGATTTCCTTGTGCAGGGAACAGTGAAAGGAAGCAGTCAACAATGGTTCATAGATAGTGGATGCTCAAAACACATGACTGGTGGCCAAAAGATAGAAGAATATCTACGTTGCTGATTTTAAATCTCTACAAAGTGGCGATTTAAGTTTCTTGAAAGCGGTTGATGATATTGCTGAATTGTGGCACAGAAGACTGAGGCATGCAAACTTTTCTCTACTGAATAAGCTAGTTCAGAAGGACCTGACTCATGGTCTGCCTAAATCAAAATTCATGGAGCACAAAGTTTGTGATGCCTGCGCGAGAAGGAAACATGTCAAATCTTCATTTAAGCCAAAAAAAGGATGTCAGCACCTCAAAGCCACTTGATCTCCTTCATATGGATATATGTGGTCCTAGGAGAGTGCAACGTAGAGGAGGAAAAAGATACATTTTTCTGATACTGGATGACTATTCCAGATCACTTGGACTCTGTTCCTAAGAACAAAAGATGAGACTTTTGAAGTTTTTGTAGCATTTGTGAAGAAAATTCAAGTGAAAATGGATTCAAAAGTAACCCGCAAAAGATTATATCATGGGATAGAATTTGACAATGTTGAGTTTGAGGATTTTTGCAACGAAAATGGAATACCCATAACTTTTTAGCTCCTAGAACTCTATAGCAAATAGAGTTGTGGAAAGGAAGAATAGATACCTTGAAGAAATAGCAAGGACAATGTTGATCGATAGTGGGATTGCGAAGAACTTCTGTGCTGAAGCTTTTAATACTGCCTGATACTTGGTGAACATGTGTATGATCAGGTCTCTCTTAAACAACACTCCCTATTAGTTGCTGAATGGAAGGAATCCCAAACTGACTCGCTTAAGAGAATTTGGGTGAAAATATTATGTTCTCAACAATGGAAAGGATCAACTTGGAAAATTTGATGCCAAGAATGATGAAGGAATCTTCTTGGGGTACTCCTCTAAGAGTAAATCCTACAAGGTATACAACAAGCGGACTCAGTGAGTTGAAGAAAGTGTACATGCAATCTTTGATGAGTCCTACCTCTCATGTGAGAAAAGAAACAAGGGTGATCAAGATGTAGAGCCTTTGTTAGTTCAAGGTAAGGTCATTGATATGGAAAACGGAAAGGCAGACATGACGAGTCAAGTGATGAGCCAAGTGAAGACAATGTAGTATCTTCCTCATAAACCGGAGAGGAACCATGTACCACAATTAAAACTACCGAAGTTGAAGAAAAAGTGGTTGATGTAGTTCAAAGTACTCCACAAGTAGCTGAGAAAAGAATGTAAGGAAACTAGTTAGATCTACCCAGCTCTTCTACTAATCAGGCTCAAGTTCCCAACCTGAAACACAAAAGCTCCCATCCTCTTGACAACATAATTATCCCTATGGATTCAGGAGTACAAACCAGACCAAAAGCCATAAATTCACTTGCCTTTTATCAATCTTTCTTCCCAAATAGAACCTAAAACATCAAGGAAGCCGTAAATGGTGTAGACTGGATCATGGCCATGTAAGATGAGTTGCATCAGTTCAAAGGAAACAATGTATGGCACCTGGTACTTAGACCCTAAAATAGAAAAAATCATAGGAACCAGGTGGGTATTCAGGAATAAGCTTGATGAATATGGATACACTACATGAAACAAGTCTAGGCTAGTTGTTCGAGGTTACAATCAGAAGGAAGGAATTGATTACGATGACACTGTTGCTCTGATTGCTCGCATAAAAAATATCAAAATCCTCATTGCATTTTCATCACATATGGAATTCACTCTGTTCCAAAATCGATGTCAAAAGTGCATCTTTATATGGATTCCTTAGGGAAGAAGTCTGTGTGAAGCAACCTCCAAGATTTGAATGTCATGAACACTCTAAATATGTGTTTAAATTGGACAAGGCATTATATGGGTTGAAGAAGAATCTTCGAGCTTGGTATGAAAGATTGTAAAAGTTTCTCTTATAAAATGGCTTCACAAGAGGAAGAATTGACAACACTTTGTTTATGAAGAAACGAGGGAGGAACTTGCTCATCGTTCAGGTATATGTTGATGATATCATTTTTGGGGCAACAACTGATTCACTATGTAAAGAATTTTCCAAACTCATAGGAAGTGAGTTTGAGATGAGCATGATGAGTGAGTTAAATTTTTTCTTCGGTCTTCAAGTAGCAGTCTATAAAGGGTACATTCATTAGTCAACAAAAATACATCAAGGAGCTCCTGAAAAGGTTTGAAATGAAAGCATCAAAAGTGATTGATACTCCTATTGCCATTACTACTCGCCTGGACATGGATGAATATGGCTCTCTTGTAAATCAAACCATGTATAAAGGCATTATTGGGTCTCTTCTCTACCTCATTGCCAGCAGACCTGATATTGTCTTTAGTTTGGGGCTATGTGCAAGGTTTCAGTCAAATCCCAAGGAATCTCATCTGAAGGCTGCCAAGAGAATTTTCAGATATCTTATGGAAAGACAAGACCTAGTCTTGTATTACCCTTCATGCAATAATTTTAATCTTATTAGGTATGTTGATGCTGACTATGCAGGTTATCTTGCAGACAGGAAAAGTACATCTGGAATGACTCACTTTCTAGGATCATGTCTCATTTCATGGGGCACAAGGAAGCAGAACTCAACTGCTCTTTCAATAGCTGATGCAGAATATGTTGTTGCAGCTTCCTACTGTGCTCAACTCCTATGGATTAAACAATAATTGGAAAATTTTGGTGTATACATTGACTGTGTAGCTTTTTTATGCGACAACACCAGTGCACTCAACAAGGAAACTAACTCGGTTCAACACAAAATAACCAAGCACATTGACGTGAGACATTATTTTCTCAGAGACAATGTGGAGAAATGGCTTATATGTATGAAGTTATACAGTACAGAAGACCAAATTTCAGATATCTTCACCAAAGCATTAAGCAGAGAATATTTTGAGAGAAATGGGCTGGAGCCGGGACTAATAAAGCCTAATTGTGAACTTGATTCCCATTAGTTGGCTATGAAAGTCACTTTCAGTTAGCATTAGCTAAAGTTTTCCGGCCAAGTCTAACTAACTTCAATACCATTGCTGGTAGACACGCATGATGATTTAAAAAATTGTAGATGCACTGCATGGATGGTAAAAGAGGATTGAAAATTTCAGAGATAGGTCAAGAACCTGGTTCTTGTTCCACATGTTAGTAGTCTTGTGCTTTTTCATACATATCTCAAAAGGATGCAAAAATTGAGTGCCCCGTCATCAACATTTTCAGACCCTGTATGTCACATCTTTTCATTTTAAATCCCTTTATCTCCCTCTAAAACGTTGCAACTCCCCACAAAACTATCACCATTTCAGAACCAGTTTCTCTCCCTTCCTCATAATTGTCTCTTCTCCCATTAAAACCCTCTTTTCTTTTTTGAACAATCACATCCTTCTCTTCAGCCTTTCTCCAGAACTCTCAACTTCATCTCTGCCATGGTTGAAGATCAACCACTAATCGCATCCTTAGGTGAGAAAACCCTTCAGAAAATCCTTGATCCGCTTCTAATGAAACATCTCTTACCATCCCCTTTTCCACCACAATTGCAAATGACACTCCCGAACCTGACTCCCCTACACCCTCTATTTCTCCTGTCACTCTCTCAGATCTTTCTCTTATTTCAAATGTTGAGAACTCAGAAACCCCAAAATTTGATAACCTTTCAATTCTATCGCCTGAGATTCTGACCAAACAAAACCAATGGTGGAGAACAGAGTAAAGTTTCGAAGATAGTATAGGTCTCAGAGACTAGTATTGATCAGTCTACAGTTGTTCCTGCTTTTAAGTTTATGGAAACCACGGAGTCTCAAGAGAAAGAGGCCGTAGAAACATGTTGGTCATATATGCTAATTCAATAGTGTATGGGGTGATCTTTTCTGTGCCTGAGTCTTAGAAAAAAGAGACACAATTGTTATAGGAAGAAGGAGTTGCGGTGCTCTTTGAAAATTCTGCACCATCAGAGACTACTAGACCCCTCTTAAAAGACCTGACTCTTCTCTTGAGGAAACATTCAACGATTCTCTTTCCAGGTCAATCTTGACCCTGCTCATTCTCCACACTTTGATGCCGAGCCATTGGAAATTTTGGATCATGGTATGAGGTCTAATGATGAAGAGGATCAAGATGTTGTTGCCCTAGATGCATTATTGCCAAGTGGAGAGTAGTAACCACTCTTGAGCCTTCTCCTAAGTGACCTACTACTAGGTTGCAAGAAAAAAGGCTTTTGAGTCTGCCCTATAGAAGAGTAAAATGAGTAATAAGAAGAAGAAAAAGAGGCTGGTAAAAAATAGAGAGGCTGTGTGTGTCAAAACATCCTTGTAGTAGAGGTAGATGAAGAAGCAGCAGAAGAACCAAGTTCCTTGGTGAAAAGGTCTTAGAAAAAGATACGAGAAAAAGGTGTTGCTACACCAAATTCAAAATCAGTGAAAAGTGGTGAAAATTGAAACAAGTTGTGAGTGAACACTCTTTATCTGATGATGGAAACTGTGAGGGAACACGATTATGGGAAGCGAGTGAAGAGAGAAAGTATGCTTTCTAAAGAATGACTGAGGTACCAAGAGGTCTTGTTGGGGCACACCTTTGACCCAGAAATATCTAAAATGGCCGGAATGAGACACATAATTGACATGGTCGAGTTTCAACACTGAGGACATCTGTTCAAGGTAGATGTGCCCAAAGTCTATGTGAATGAGGCCCAAAGTTTCTATGCAGACATCTTTCCTGTTGAAACTGATCATATCTGTGTTTTGGTTAATAGAGTTGATATTATGTTAGATGCTGCTCTGCTTGGGGACATTCTTAAGGTCCCTACTGATGGTATGTCCTCTATGAAGAATGTGTGTGGGTCAAATTTCAGACATGCTATTGTGAAGGAAGGTGCAGTCCAGTAGGGGGAACCAGTCAGAAGAAAGCTTTTCTTCATGTTTATCAGTTATTTTTGGAGCTGGTGAACAAGGTTTTTCTATCCCGTGCTGAGAGAAGGCCCATTATTTCCAAGTATGACTTGTATATGATGGAAGCACTGGATGAGCTTAAAGCTGTAAACTTGCCTGCCATCATAATTGAGCACATGCAAACTGGAAACTTTCAAGGATGGAAACCATGGTCTTCCATATGGATTTCTTCTCACATACGTCTTCAAGTTCTTGAAAGTGCCTTTGGGACAGTCTAAAATAGGGACCAAGAAGCAGACCTTCTCTCAAACTACTTTGGAGGATTGCGATGGTATTGAAAAGAATGGAGGGGTAGGCAATGTAGACATATGATTTTTGACCATCCCCAAGATTTTTTATATTTTAGCATATAAATATTTAATTTAGTCCTAATATATCTATTTCTATTTATTTTTACTCTTTTACTTTTATTTTATTACAAGAAAACAAAAATTACAAAAAATAGGTTCATTAATGTTTGTAGTTATTCTTGAAAAATGCTAAAAATAGTTTTATTTTAATGGTTAGTCTTATTTTAATAATTATATTTACTTAAGTAGAGCTAATTAATATTTTTTGTAATACTTTTAGTTAATTAAGCTAATTTTAAGCATAGCTAGTCATAAAAGCCCAAGTTTCTAGCTCATTCCTTAAGTTCAATACCCAATACCCATTAAGCTAGTCCTAAGGATCCTTCTAGACTCTTCTTTGGAACAAAAAATAAATAAAAAGATCCTAAGGACTTAACAAAAAAAACCTAGGGACTAATTGGAAAAATACACAAAAGATACACCTAAAACTTAGACCTATATTATAGGTAATGCCTAAAAAATCTGGAGGAGGAGCGTAACTTTAGATCAGGGATGCCCCCCCTCAAGATCGTCTCTTTCACCAGCCCAAAAATCTGAAAACTCCAATCTCCTTAATCACTTACTGCTACAGCAATCGAAAGAATTCCACATTTTTACTATCCAAAGCTGTAATAATTCTATTCAACCACGGAAAACTTGGGGAATTGAAGGAGTCAAGCATGTAGGTTGGAATTTGAGATATCACTAAGGGCCTTTGAATCTGCTTTGTCCCAAATAAAATGGCGTCTCAAACTTCTATCCAATCTTCTTCATTAAAAGATCCCCAACAGTAAAAGTTATGGTATTATAGTTGTGAGTCCGTGATTTTTGCCCTATACGAATTGCTCCCATAAATTCAAAATAAAATAATTTTTTCATTATTTGCAATTTTGCTAATTTTTGTGGTATTTTCTGTCAAGTATTTGCATTTGTTTGTGCATGTTAATTTTATTTAGTTAATGAAAAATACAAAAATATGTTGCATGTGCATTTCAGATTTAGCTTTACATTTTTAATAATTAATTAGTAATTGGTCATGTTATAAAAAGAAAATCAGAAAAATAGTTTAATTTACATTTTTTATTTTAACTTCTATTTTTGAGTCGTTTTTCTTTTAATTTGTTTTTAATTAATGGTGTCAATTTTCATTAGGGTTTAATTAGATTTAGATAATTAGGTTCTAGGAATTAATCTGGGTATTATTTTAATTTTGGGAAAAGGAAGAAAAGAATTTTTGGAAAAGTGTTTTGAAATAGGAATTAAGAGAAAAAGAAATTCAGTTGGTCCAAATCCATTTTTCCTTCCCTAGGCCCAAACGAACCCCTCAACCCAATCCCTTTCCCCTGAAACTTGTCCAAACCAATCTCTAGACCCGGCCCAGTCACGCAAAAACCCGACCAGCATCTCCCCAACCCCCAAACGACCCCGTTTAAGTAATGAATGATCCTAGTCGTCGAGGTTTCTCGATGAAACGGCTGGAAAAACGAGAGTTTCTGTATAATAGTGTCCAAACGCTCACCCCCTACCCCCGTCTCTCATCTCCCTCACACCCTTCAGAGATCCCCAAAAAACCTAACCTAGCCGCCCCAAATCCCTCAACCCTCTCTAATGGAGGCTCAGCCCTAAACAACCCCAAATACCACAAAAATCCCCCCCGTAACCCTCAAGACCCCAATTTCCATTATCCACCACTATTTTTCTTCGAATAATTCTAAACCTCTTTGAATCTTAAATCTAAATTGAGCCCTAAAATTCAAAACCCACCCCTGTGGCGTGCACGACCTAAGCTTGCTTTTCCCACGTTCAGAGGTTTTCTTCACTATAAATTGATGCCATTCATTCTTTCTTGACAGAGAAAGGTCATTGGTATAACTTCGTGTGAATCAAAACGTCAATCGCGAGTTCGAGTATATGATGGTAAGCTTTTTTAATTCTTTCTTATGTTCCTTCATTTTCCTTTCTCTTCACTTTTTCTCTTCTTCTCTGGCTAGTTGAATCGAAATTTGAACAAGGTCTTAGTTAAAATTGAGTACCGCCGGGTTTTGCTTGATTTATTTTATGATTTTTCTTAGTCTGTCTAGCTTATGTTGATAGCATGTTCAACTTTTGATTTCCCTATTTTGTTTTAGCCACCAAGTTTAACTTAATTAGGTCGTTTTGATTTAATAGCTTAGGTAAATCCTAGTATATTTGTTTCAATTAAGTAGAAACTTAGTTTATCTTCTTTATTTGTGAAAATCGTTTCAATCTTGGTGTTATTATGTTTTTAAATGCAGTATAGAATTTAGTCAGGTCAGTCTTTTGTTTGGGTTTCAGGGTGTTGTTGACTCATTTGCAAAGTGCAACTTATTCAATTTGGGGTTTAAGCTATTAGGTCCTTTGATCCATATTTGGTTTTGGGTTTCATGGTAAATAATAGTAGGTAGAAGGGTTATTGAGTGTTAGTTTGGTTTTGGAAATTCTGCAAATGCAGCCCACTTTATTTGGGCTAAGCCATTGGGTCAGTTTGACCCGGGTAAATGGCTAGGGGTAATCTTCAAGCGTATGGGGGGTAACTTGGGTATTTTTCTTAAAGAATCTTTGAATAACTACTTGAAAAAGCTTCCTAGAAGCTGGAAAATAGACTTGCTTGGCAAGCAAGTCACAAGTGTAGGGACTAAAGAGCAAAATTGAAAATTGAGAAAGGGCTCAAGAGCAAAACCTAGCTTATATCTGCTGCCCTAGTCCCTTGCCTATAAAGGCACCCTAAACTTGCCTTGTAAGGCATACTTAGAGAGAATTAGAGATCAGATTTCAGAAAAATACAAAAGAAAAGCAAAAATCTACTATTTCATTGAATTTCACTGATTTTTCTGTCTGAAAATCAATGTGGAGTTTGAAAATGATTTGAATATTTGTTTTAAAGTCTGATTTTGAGTCTGCTGGGTTTGGTTCGAATGGAACTTTTCTCTTTTGGGATGCTGTATATTAATCCTGGGTTTGAAGTTGGGGTTCATTGATCGTTGCTGTTGATTGTTGTTTGTGCTTTGCTGAATCTCTCATTTTCCTTTCCTTGTTTCAATCTCCAGGTACACACTTCTGATTTTAGGAATGTTATTCATATCGTGAAACATTTTTGGTGGAGATATATGGCTAATATGTTCTTTTTTGATAGATGACTTTTCTATTTAATTTACTTCCCAACTGGTTATGTTAATCCCTCTATTTCAGTATGTTTAATATGAAGCTATGCTTTCTGAGTCTTACGTTGGACTTGTATTAGAGTTATTGTTAGAGTTGTTAATTTCCATGTATTTGATTCTTTGAATTTTGCCACGGTTAGAGGGATCAATTGGGTTTGGATCCCTAATGTGCTTATGAACTCAAATCGTAGGAGTGTGTTGTTAATTGCAAACCTGTTATGTTTGAAATTGAGTAAGTATGTGAAGTAGGATTGGGGGAAATTTATCATGTTAAAGTGAATCAGTTGTATTGTTGGTAGAGACACAAATTTGAATATGGTTCTCTGATGTTGCGCCTGAGTGTTTATGAGGGCTTTAAAGTCTAGGTAGAGTTTGGATCTCATACATAACATGTTCAAGTTCACTTATGCAAATCTGGATTTTGGATTATCAATTCCAATAACATGTTAGCCTGGTATTGTCTATATTCCCACATGAGTTCTTAAGTGTTTAAAAGATTGTGATTAGAACTTGAATTTTAAAATCAAATTTGAAGATTCAAATGTTTGATTCAATGCTTGCACTCGTCCTTTTCAAAAGTTTTGGGCCGTTTAGTTTATTTAATTAGTGGTATTCAAAAGGGATCTTATGATTTACTGAAGTGGTTTGCCTCTTTCCCCTCCTCTGTTAGACTTGTGCTAAATTGGGCCCAAAGCTTAAAATTATTTGAAATAAAAAAATGATAGTCCTTGTCATATGTGGGTTTTCTAGTTGACGCCATCGCTGAGCCCAAATATATTCGACTAACTGGCCTAATTCGTCTGCTTTTATGACTATATCAATTTGGGACTTTAACGTTTGGGTAACTACAATTCTAGTAGCCTTTTTAATTAATTTAGCACTTCTTTAACATTGGAGGTGTTCCATAATGAATAATTACGTAATATTCTATGGCCCCTTTTAGTTAATCTGGAAACTTGGTTAGAACAATCGAGGTGAGCTGTGTCGAACAAAAATTACAATTACACGGCCCTCGCTTTAATTAGTCTTCTTTATCCTTAGAAACTGAGGTGTTCCATTTAATGAATTTTCATGGTCCTAAGTTGCAAACACGTAGCTGCTTTAGGCTCGTATTTTAATAATTTAATCTCCTAAATTCGGGTGCACATTTATGTGACCAAAATCTAAATCTCAACGTTAGACAAAATGTGTTATTGACTGCGGATACATTTATGTGACGTGGTTTGAAATATATTTTAAATGACGTTGCAATCTTATTTCAATTAATTAAATAAGAGCATTTTAAAAGTTAAATTTAAATAGGTTCAAAATGTTCCAAAATTAGATAATAGGCCCATTATAACAGGGGAGCGACCGTGCTAGAACCACGGAACTCCGGAATTCCTAATACTTTCTCTTGGATTAACAAAATTGCTTACTCAGATTTCTTGTTCGCGGACTGTAATACAGAGTCAATCTTTTCCTTAATTCAGGATTTGAACCGGTGACTTGGGACACCATTAAATTATCCCAAGTGGTGACTTTGAATTTTTAATTAAATAATCTCATTTCGATTGTCACTTTAAGTTGAAAAGAACTCCCTTATACATCCCTTCTCGGGGTGTAGTAAGAAAGGATGTGTGACAGCTCTAGTGACTCTGCTGGGGATTGAACCCAAAATCTCTTGTTCAGGGTTCAGAATTCGAGCTTGGAATAATTGCTGTATTTGGCTTTATTTATTATCTGATTTTATTACATGTTTGGGTTTAATGTGCTAAATGTTGCTGTGTACCGCTTTGATATTATTTGAACTGTATATATAAACTTCTACAGAACCCCTCTCTTCTCTCTCCCGAGGAGTGCACGTTGGTCGTGACTTGTTTCTATTAGTGTCACATCCCAAATATAATGAGGCTCGGACATATTGCAAAGTCGAATGATCTTTTGGTTACCAGTACGCAGCCCCCCCCGGCTCGAGTTGTTCGCTCGGGTTAGCCAGTTCTAGAACAAATAAACCCAGATTCTTAAACCTAGAATTACTCAGCCTCATGCCGCGTCCCTAGTAAGAATGCCTATTTGCATCATGTGAATTTGACTTAACACAGGGGTTGAGTCCGTTTAGGACAGATGTACCCAGAATCAAAGACCATCCTGATGCATATTTGACGTGCTACTTGTAAATTTATTAGCTTCGGGTTTACATGCTGACCAACTTTTGAATAAAAAGAGAGAGTTTGGCAAAGAAAATAGCATTATGAGGGCTAAGGGAGGTAATTACCTGTTTTGAAAATCGATGTCCCAAAATATACTAAAACTCTGCCGAAATTTTGAAAAAAAAAGAGAATTTTTTGTTTCAAGAATCAAAAGAAAAAGGTGGTTTTTGTTTTGTCAAAATTGCCTGAAATACACCAGTTTAATTCTCACAGGGTGTGGGATACATAGGCAACCCTCATCGAGTCCAACTTACCTTTTGCAAAGATAGCCCAAAAAACAAAAAATTATTCTTATCTGAAAATAATTAAGGTGACGCCATTCTTGTCAAAAATAGCCAAATGTCCTAATAGGGCGCCCGAAGGATGATTTTGCAAGAACAACCGCCTTGGTCATTTTTCAAAATTTTGGTCGGTTAGCCAACACCGCCTTAAAATCTTCGTCCTCGAGGTGTTGAAAGGCCGTATTTGCAAAATAGGATTTTCTTTAATTTTTTTAAAAAAGAACCAGTGTTAACTTTGTTTTTGAGTCAAATGAGTCTTGATTTTGCATAATCACCTTAATAAATATGCAGAATGAGCACGGGTCAAGGTTTTCCAATAACAGTCAAGAACAAGATCCCTTTGGAGTTGCATATTGGTGGGAGGATCTAGGAAAATCAGAGCAAGATAAGGTCAATCTGCATTTGAGAGGTCTCACCGTGTTGTGAAAAATCAGACCTAGAGGAGATATCATAAAGGCTTTGGTTACGTTTGGGACCTGGCCCATAACTTATTTCACTTCTTGGATTTTGAACTCGCCCCAACCTTGGAAGAGATAGCAGATTATATGGACAATACTAAAGGTCTGAGGCATAAGTATCAGATTGCCCCAAGAGCCGTTAACTCTCACAAATTCATGGATTTGCTAAAGATAAGTAAGGGAGTCCCCTACTCCGAGTTGGAGGGAAGTTTTTCCACTTTGTGTTTCATATATAGGAGGTACGGGCATGTGGGAGGGTTCAAAGTTCCGGAAAATGGTGTTTGTAGCAAAGGGTACCGAACAAAATGGGATGAGCATAGGCATTTTTCTTTCATGGTAGCTTTCTTAGGCCTAGTGGTGTTCCCCCAAAAAGACGGGAATATTGATCTGTGGGTAGCTGGATTCGTCAAAGTCTTGTTTTCCAATGCCAAGAGCAACCTTGCCCTTATGATATTATCTGAGATATACCGAGCTCTCACAACTTGTAAAGCTGGGGCAGATTTCTTCGAAATGTAATTTTCTATTACAAATGTGGATGATCGAGCACTTGTGTCATCTCCCTCAGTATATGAGTTATGGATCCACAGAGAAAAGTTCATTGAAGATTTTGATACAAGGATTTCAAGGTTCAAGCTACCATAAGGGTTTGGAGCTTGGGTATCCCGCCTTTGCTCCATCAATGCGGGACAAACAGAATGGACACTAGGTTGGCGTCCTGTTGAAGAACTTTTGTATATGCCCGCCACTGGTCCTTACTTCTTCCTAATGGTTCTTCGAGGTATTTATCCTTACGCTCTCTACTGGGTGATGAGATAGTTGGGAAGGTGTCTGGTGATACACTCAGATGAAGATCTTAGTGTTAATGCGGTCGAGATCAGCTCCGAAGGCCAATTTCATAAAGAAATAGTTTGTTCTATTTGAAATGAGTGCCGATATTTGACGGTGAACACTCGAGTGCGTGACCCATATAGAGGCGAGGTCTCACCCACCTATCTTGCCTGGTATAGAAAGAAGAACACTACAAGGGCCGAACCAGAAAGACCAACCAAAAAGCCTCACATTCAGGAATTCATTGAGGCGTCGCAAGAATAGTGGGCTTGGTTGGCCAAGGAAAATGAGTATAGGGTCATGATAGGGAAGTTGGAAAAACAAGTCAAAGAACTTCAATTCGAAAATAGCTTGCAAGCCACGGCATATGAAGGCGAAAATAAAAAGCTAGCCAAAGAGAATGAAGCCCTTCGAGCCCAGATTTAGAAAATGAAAATAGTGGCAGAAAATCCACTAGAAGTGTAAAAGATAAGAAGTTCATAGACAATCTTATGAGGAAGGTAGGGGAATATGGTTTTGACCTAAACCAAGCAAAGGGTGAACTAGCCAGGCCTCAAAAGCAACCGGCCAAAGATGCGGAAGAACGAGCATGCCTGATTGAACAATTGAAAGAAAAGTATGATAATGAGGTTGCGGGATTGAAGAACAAGGTCATCACCGTTGAAAACAAAATGGTTAAGCAAGCGAAGGACTATAAGGATGAAAGACAGCACCGTTATACAGCAATAACACAACTAGAAAAAGATCTGCAGCAATTTCAAGAACAAAGTCGGGTAGCCGAGCAAACTCTTGAAGCCGAGGCCCAACAGATTGGGTGATTGTTGCAAGAAAAGGGTGTCATAAGAGAGAGAGTCCGAAGGATCGCTGATTACATCGCAATAAAGTGTGGTAGTTGTAATGATATGACTAGATCCATGTTTTTTTTGCCACTGCAATGACCTTCATTCGTCAGGTAATGGAAAACCTCCACCACCGCCAAGGGGATTTAGCACGCAGGCTTGCAGCAAGACCGAATGATTTCCCGCGGGTTCTAGGAGAATTAGAGGCACTAATGTATTCATGATTTTCACTGGAGTCCGTTAGCCTATTTTTGAAGTCTGTATTTTCTTTTATTGGAGTTTGTTAGTTGGTCGTCAAGTCAGTTGTTTTCAGAGTCTGTTGGTCCTGTTTTGAGTCGGAGTCTGTTAATTTCTCTTCTCGGTTTGTTAGTTCTATAATTTGGTGGTTGTAATCAAAACAATTTTACTTTATGAAAATTGAAATTCTTAAAATATATTTTGTTTTCTACACTTATCTTCCAGAACTACGCTCGGTCTGATTCATGCAGGGTCATGATACGTAGGCAATCTCCATAGGATTCGACCATAACCAAAAAAAGGAAAAGAAATAAGCAAAACAAGAAGAGGAAAGAAATGAGAGGAAAAATAAGAAACCGTGAGAAGGAAACAACTGTGTGGTTTCCTATCTATTAAAACCCTGACCCTTAACAAGTTTGTTGTTGTCTCTCCAAATACAGATAGGTGGTTAGTTTTGTGGCATTCGGGCAACCCACCTCTACAACACCCTCTCCAAAAACAAGTTGATCATGGACAACCAAGAGACTGACGTGAGTATAATCGATCCCTCCAGAGAGGTGGAAGAGTTGTATGTTAATGAAATGAAAGAAGAGGCATATAAACTGAAATAACAAATGGCTGAAATGTGCCAAGCATGGATAAAAGGGAAACCACCACCAGCTTATCCCGCCAACCCTGCCTTCATCCCGCCATTAGCTCAGTCGCACGATCATTCTACCACCAATTCGCCCCCAAGGTTTCCTATCTACCAACATTGCCAGGGCATAACTTCCCAGACCACCAACTCCGCCACCCAAACCAGTCCCACACCCTCCTCCACCAGTTGCTCCTATCTTTGTGGCACCCCCACCTGCTACACTCTACATATCTTCCAGCAAACCTTTTTTTCCAAACCCAAGATAACCAGTATTACCCCCCCCCCCCCCGGAGCCCACTTTTAATGCCTTGGAACCCTATTCATACACTCATCATTTTCATCTCCCTGTAGAAGTTGAGAAACTAGCCAAAAATTCTGAATAGGAGGAGATGTTTAGGAAATTTAAAAGCTTAGCAACCATTCAGAGACATGCGGGGGCTGGGAGGTCAAGTATGGCGTACAAAGATCTATGTCTGTTTTCAGATGTGCAATTGCCGGCATGGTTTAAGATGCCCAAAATTGATTTAGACGATGGGAGCGATGATCCAGTAGTACATTTGAGAGGGTTTTGCAGCAAAATGAGGGGAGCTAGAAGGAAAGACGAGTTGCTAATGGTATATTTCAGTCAAAGTCTGAGCGGTTCAACATTAGAATGGTATACATGGCAAAACCATAGAAGGTGGTATACGTGGGATGATTTAGCCCAGGAATTTGCTTGCCACTTTCAATACAATCTTGAAATTATTTCAGATCGTTTGTCCTTGACGAAGCTTGAGAAAAAGCACTATGAGATTTTTAGGGAGTATGGTTTTCGTTGGAGAGAGCATGCAGCGAGGGTCGACCCTCCAGTGAAAGAAAGTGACATGGTGGATTATTTCTTGCAAGCCTTGGAGCCTACTTATTTTGGTCACTTGGTATCGGCCGTGGGAAAGTCCTTTAATGAAGTGGTAAAAATAGGAAGCATGGTAGAGGAGGGGCTCAAGTCTAACAAAATCATGAGTTATTCAACAATCAAAGCAACCACCTAGGCCACCCAAAGCGGAACTGGAAATAAGAAGAAAGAGGAGGTAGTGAAAATTAACTCATGAGCTCGGTTCGGATCTAGGGGTTCATCACATTACAACCAGCCTCGACCCCGCCACCAAACCTACCCCCACACCCTATATAGCCCACCACAACACTACTATATTACAACCGATATCCACACGCATAAGTCCATGCCATACGTTAGTTAAAATAAATCCAAGAAGGAATTATCCTTGAGATGATAAGAAGTTAATCCTATTGATCTTAAGTGATACAAGGGTGTATAAGGGTGATTAACAAGTATTAGAAATTAAACGAATCAAGGATGTTGTAACTCGTATTTTTGGGAAAACCTATAGGTGCTTAATACACTCAAGAGGTCATCTTTTAAGGTATTCAAATCATATAATATTTGTTTCATAGTATTGAAGTCAAACAATTAATGAAACAAAAGTCGACAAAAGTTGTCGCAACTTAGGTTCATAATTTTAATTAAACTTTAGGTCAAATGTCATTAAGCTTTTCTCCCAATCTACTTGGAATTAAGGGATGATTTACCTGAAAAATTTAAGATCTATGAGTCTAGTTTCCAACGCATTAAACTGTTTATCAATACGACATCAAAGTAGAGAGATATAGGCATTTTTGTGAGGCTGTGCAAGCTGCTAGGTGACAAGTAGGTGTGTCACCTACTTGGTTAAACGATAGCCCAAAAAAGGAAATTTCGGGTCGGCTATTGATCCCATTTAAAGGGTTATATCCTGTAATATAACCCTCAATATATTTCACAAATAATCATACCTAAACCCCTGCAAACCTCCTACCAAAAATCCCACACAAACCCTAATCGATTTTCCCTCTCTTTCAAGTTCTAATTGAGGGTAAAATCAAGAGTTTGATGAACCAAGGGAAGGGCTGAGTTATCCAACGAGTAAGGTAAGTTTACTGAACTATTTCATATATTTTTTCTTCTGTGAACTCATGGTAATTCGTTCAATACATGTAAGAATTCACGGGACAGTGATCGGAAGCCGTGAGTTCGAGTTATTCACTTGTAGAGGATTGTTTTGTGGAATGTTTTGTGTTGATGTTGGGCTGCGTGTTTTACTACTGTTTTATGGAGTTTTGGAGGAGGAAGGGTGTGGAGAAACACCATATAGATGTATGGTTGTGGGCTGATAGCTTTTTGTAACATTTCCGGGTCGTTTGACACAACTACGGTGGCCGTCGTATGTAGGAAATGATTAGGTTGTGCGTGGACTATTTTGGGAGGCTCAATATGATAATTATTGATGTTGTTTGGGCTGTTTGGTGATTGTTTGGAATTGTGTGAAGTCATATATATAGGGGAGGTTCTGTCTGTTTTATCGTAAAATAGGTTGTTGTCGATACATAATAGTTATGACGCTTAAATGATAACGATAGTATCGTTTCTCTTATTGTAGACTAAGGAGTTATGACAATTGCATAGCTTGAGATTGGGTCAATATATAAAGGTATGTGAGGCTATACCTTTCCTTCTTTTGCACGACTCTGATTGTACATAATGTAATGAACGGGCTTCCAATGATACTCTACTCTTAGAAGCTAGCAGTACTTACATTGTTTCCCCTCTTATTGAACGATTGATGTGATGTTGCTTCTCTTATTCTTATGTTATCAATGTTGTTGGTACTTCCTGATTCTTATAAGGTTCATGGTGAAGAGTTAGTCCTAATAACGTGTATAGAGGATACTGATCTTACGTCACTCTGAAAGGTCTAGAATGTGTTTCCATGAGCCGAGCATGCATTATATATGTGTAAATATTTTACTCAATTGAGGCACGCTATAGTCAGCTAGTACGACACCTATTGTGCAACCATTGATCAGTTGGATTTTACCGAGCTCCATGTGGCCAAGTACGATTTACCGAGCCTTATGATGACCGGGTACCTTTTTTTACCGAGCCTATTACGGTCGGGTACAATATGATGATGATGATGATGCCCACAGAGGCGTATGTTTTAAAAGTTTATGTATTTATTCATATGTATCATGCATTTCATGTCACCAGCCCTCAGAGGTACTCAGATGTTACAGTTTGTATATTCTCTATCCTTGCGTACATTACTGTTCGTATTTATAGTTCCCTGACTTACATACTAAGTAATTTATTCGTACTGACATCCTTTTATTTGTAGATGCTGCATGTCGTGCTACAGGTCCTGATAGACAGGCAGGTGCAGCTTCCCCACCATAGTAGGTTGTCCAGTTCAGTGGTGATTGGCGAGATCCCTTCTCCGGACTTGGTGTGGTCTTGGTATGCATTTTTCTTATAGACATTATGGTTATGTCGGGTCCATATTCCGACTATGTTGCAGCACTTATGTTCCTTTAGAGGCTCATAGACAGGTGTCGACTCATGTATAGTTTGGTATGCCTTGTCGGCTGGTTTTTGTTGTATAGTCTTTCATGGTAGCATGGTAGCTCGACCTTATATATAGTTTCTTGATTGTCTGGTCACCCCATGTTATGTATGTTTATGCCATCATCTTTTATGGTTGGTTGTCTGTGATCCATGTATACCATTTATATTGATCTCATTGGCCCTAAAAGATAACAAAGAAGGTTAGGTAAAATGTACGTTGGTGCGCAGCAAGTATGGCCGGGTGCTAGTCATGGCCCTCTAGTTGGGTCATGACAAACTTGGTATCAGAGCCGGTCTCTCCTAGGGATTGTATATGATCCGTGTCTAGTAGAGTCTTGATTATGGATGTGTAGAGCGCCACATTTATAATCAGGAGGCTACAGGACATCTAGGGTTGTTACCTTCTTCCTGAATCTAGATTGTGCGTAGATTTGATTCATAAGTGTTCGTCCTAATATTTACCTTGTTTTATTTCAGCGTTGCCTTTGACTAGGAAGCAAAGAATTAGTAGACTGCTTGATTTTGCTGCAGGAGAGGGTACCGGTCAGGTGCCCCAAGCTAGAGTAGGCCAAAGTGAGGCTTAGAGCGAGATGTCGTCTCATACCTCATCTACTCCGTCTCCTCCATAGTATATTAGGAGGAACTCAGCACCTCCAGTTCCTTCGTCTGGCACTACAGACCAGGATATGTGGAGTGCTTTGCAGTTATTGACTAGCTTGGTAGTTGCTCAGGCTCAGAGACAAAATATAGGTGCTGCTAATAAACCAGTTAGGACTAGAGTTCGTGATTTTATTAATTTAGACCCTCAAGTGTTTACTGGATCAGACCCCTAGGAGGACCCGCAGTCTTTTATTGACCAGGTTCATCGTACACTACGGGTTATGCATGTTAGTGATATAGATGCAGTAGAGTTGGCTTCTTATCGGCTACGGGATTTAGCGGTTCTTTGGTATGATAGTTGGGAGAGATCCAGGGGTCCGAACGCTCCTCCAGCTGTGTGGAAAGATTTTTCTAAGGCCTTTCTTCGTCACTACTTGCCAGTTGAGATACGACGAGCTAGAGCTGATAAGTTCTTGAACCTTAGACAAGGTAATATGAGTGTGCGAGAGTAGAGTATGAAGTTTGATTCTTTAGCAAGGTATGCTTCTCATATGGTGGTCGAGATGAGTGATATGATGCATTTGTTCGTGAATGGGTTGGGACCTGATAAATGAGTGTACGATAGCCTCCTTGGTAGAAGGCATGGATATTTCCCTTATTCAAGCTTATGCCCAAACCCTTGAGGATTGTAAGCGCCAACAGAGAGCAGCTAGGGAGCACGATAGGGTCCAACATAGGAGGGCAAGATTTGCACGGCATTCTGATGACTTTAGAGGCAATGTCAGGCCCCAGTCTTTGAGGAGTTCAGCGCCGTCTGTAGCTAGTACTCCTCCTCAATTTCAAAGGCCTCGATATGATCGATTTACCCATTCTAGTTTAGGTTAGAGTTCGTGAGCATCAGGCTCGCAACATCACAGGGATACTCGTCAGATGAGACCCACAACACCACATTGTGATCAGTGCGGCAAGGCCCACTTTGGACTGTGCCGTGGAGGTTCTGATGCATGTTATTCTTGCGGACAGCCTGGCCATATGATACGGGATTATCCTAACAGGGGAGGTGATGGTATGGCTTAACCGACTGGATCTGTGTCTAGTTCTTACTCATCAGTTCGACCTCCAGCACGGGGTTTTCAGCAGTCAACAGGTCGTGGTAGAGGTGCAATGTCGAGTGCAAGTGGTGGTCAAAATTGAACCTATGCTCTAGTAGGTCGACAGGATCTTGAGTCATCTCTAGATGTTGTTACAGGTATATTGTCTGTGTTTTCTTATGACGTATATGCGCTGAATGATCCGGGATCTACATTATCATATGTTACACCCTTTGTGGCTAATAAGTTTGGCATTGAACCTAAATTGATAAGTAAACCCCTTGTGGTATCTACTTCGATAGGAGATTCTGTGATTGCTAGAAGGGTATATAGAGGTTGCACTATGATGATTTGTAGTCGTTAAACCTTGGCAAATTTGTTTAAGTTAGAAATGGTTGATTTTGATGTGATAATGGGAATGGAGTGGTTGTCCTCATGCTATGGAAATGTTGGCTCTTGTACGAAGATGGTTAGGTTTCAGTTTCCCGGTGAACCCGTCATTTAATTGAAGAGGAATATTGCTATGCCGAAATGTAGGTTTATTTCCTATCTTAAGGCAAGGAAAATGATCTCAAAAGGTTACATTTATCATCTCGTTCGTGTTAGTGATGCGGAGGCGAAGCCGCCTACTCTACAATTAATCCCTGTGGTCAATGAATTTCCAGATGTTTCCCATATGAACTATCAGGCCTTCCTCCTGAAAGGGAGATTGAGTTTAGCATTGATATGTTGCCTGACACTCAACCTATCTCTATCCCTCCATACAGAATGGCCCCGGCAGAGTTGCGAGAGTTGAAGGCACTATTGAAGGACTTGCTGGATAAGGACTTCATTAGGCCTAGCACTTCACCTTGGGGTGCACCAGTTCTATTCGTGCGGAAGAAAGATAGATCGTTACGAATGTGTATCGACTATCGATAGTTGAATAAGTTTACTATATAGAACAAGTATCCACTTCCAAGAATTGACGACTTGTTTGATCAAATCCAGGGTGCCAAGTATTTCTCCAATATTGACTTACATTCAGGGTATCATCAGGTGAGGGTTAAGGAGAAGGATATTCCTATGACGGCCTTCCGGACAAGATATGGGCACTTTGAGTTCTTGGTAATGTCGTTCGGGATAACAAATGCCCTAGCAGCTTTTATGGATCTCATGAATACAGTATTCAAGCCATATCTTGATGTGTTCGTGATTGTATTCATTGATGACATTCTGGTGTATTCTCGTTCGGAGGCGGAACATGCGGGCCACTTGCGGATAATATAACAGACGCTTCAAGATCGTAAGTTATATGCTAAGTTCACCAAATGTGAATTCTGGCTGAACGCAGTGGCATTCCTTGGCCATGTGATATCTGACGAGGGTATTAGTGACGACACTCAGAAAGATCGTTGCAGTAAAGAATTGGCCGAGACCTACAAAACCATCAGAAGTTCGCAGCTTCCTGGGGCTAGCAGGATATTATAGGCGATTTGTAGAAGGGTTTTCCTCCATATCAGCACCATTGACTAAGTTAACACAAAAAGCTACCAAGTTCCAGTGGTCTGACACATGTGAGTGTAGTTTTCAGGAACTGAAGAATCGATTGACATCTGCACTAGTGCTCACTCTCCCTCAAGGAACATAAAGATATGTAGTATATTTTAATGCCTCAGGTATAGGTTTGGGGTGTGTACTGAGGCAACGGGGAAAGGTGATTGCTTATGCATTAAGACAATTGAAGAATCATGAAAAGAATTACCCGACCCATGATTTGGAATTGGGTTCAGTAATATATGCTTTGAAGATGTGGCAGAACTACTTATACGGCGTCCATGTTGACATCTACACAGATCATAAAAGTTTAAAATACATTTTCAAGAAGAAAGAGTTGAATTTGAGGCAGCGTAAGTGGCTTGAATTACTGAAAGACTATGATGTTCAGATATTGTATCATCCCGGTAAAGCCATTGTTATGGCAGGCGCTCTCAGCTATAAGTCAATAGGAAGCTTAGTACACATTAAGGCAGGTAGATGTTGGTTGACTAAAGAGCTTCATCAGCTAGCCAATATGAGAATTAGATTATTAGACTCTGATGACGGATGTGTTATTGTACATAATACATTTGAATCATCTTTGGTAGCCGAGGTAAAAGCACGAAAATATGAAGATACTATCTTAGTACGATTGAGAGAGAGCACTCAGTAGTGTAAAATTATGGCTTTTGAGATCGGAGGAGATGGGGAACTGAGATATCAGGGCCGATTATGTGTGCCTAATATGGTAGGGTTGTGAGAAAAGATTATGAATGAGATTCATCAATCCCGATATTCTATCCATCCCGGCTCGACAAAGATGTATCGTGATGTCAAGAAGCAGTATTGGTGGGATAACATGAAGAAGTCTATTGCAGAATTTGTAGCCCAGTGTCCCAATAATCAACAAGTAAAGATAGAACATCAGAAACCCGGTGGATTGCTTCAGAATATAGAGATTCCTACCTGGAAATGGGAGGTGATTAATATGGACTTCATTATTGCATTACCTCTCTCTTATCATAAGTTTGAATCCATCTGGTTGATAGTTGATCGACTTACAAAATGTGCCCATTTTCTACCAGTTAAGACTACTTACACGGCTGAAGATTATGTGACGTTATATATCAAGGAGATTGTTAGGCTTCATGGTGTGCGGATATATATTATATCAGACCGAGGAGCTCAATTTACGGCTAACTTTTGGAGGTCTTTTCATAAGGGTTTAGGCACACAAGTGAATCTCAGCACTGCATTTCATCCGCAAACTGATGGACAAGCTGAACATACCATTCAGACACTGGAAGATATGCTATGAGCACGTGTTCTAGATTTTAAGGGAAATTGGGATGACCATCTTCCACTCATAGAATTCTCCTACAATAATAGCTACCATTCTAGTATTAAAATGGCCCCATATAAGGAACTATACGGGAGAAGATGTAGATCATCAGTTGGATGGTTCGAAGTCAGTGAAACAGAATTATATGGGCCCTATTTGATTCACCAAGCCATTGAGAAGGTGAAGGTGATATAGGAACGATTAAGGACGGCACAGAGCAGGCAAAAGTCTTATTCCAATGTTTGACGTCATGATTTGGAGTTTGAGGTTGGTGATTGGGTTTTCCTAAGGATCTAACCAATGAAGGGTGTTATGCGTTTTGGGAAGAAAGGTAAGCTGAGTCCAAGGTATATCAATCCGTATAAAATTCTTCAACGAATTGGACAAGTTGCTTATGAGTTGGAATTGCCATCCGAATTGGAAATTGTCCACCCGGTATTCCATGTATCTATGTTAAGAAAATGTATTGTAGACCCTTCTCGAGTTGTCCTTATCAAATATGCACAAGTTACAATGGATCTATCATATGAAGAAGTGCCCGTGCTATATTATATCGACAAGTCTGCAAGCTGAGAACAAAAGATGTAGCTTCCGTCAAATTATTATGGAGGAACAAGAATATGGAAGAAATGACATTGGAAGAGAAAGAAGAGATGAAGTCTAAATACCCTTACATATTCCAAAATGATGTAACAAGGATGGTGGTGGAACGCAGGATACATTAGAAAGGTAAAACGACTTTATAAGGTAAGCAATAACTTGAGAACACTCTTCCTTAATACAAAATGGTGATATGCAGATAATGTACATGTCCATAATGCTTTGTGTAGCCTTGTGAGGCCATACGTTGGGCTTAACTGCTTACAAATTTTGCTAGTGATTATTTTATAGGGGAAAATTGACCGAATATTTTCGTTGGAATTCACGATGATTTGGACTCCCCATAAACCCTTACATTCGAGGACGAATGTTCCTAGGGGAAGGGGGAGGGTGTTACAACCGATATCCACGCGCATTTGTTCAGGCCATACATTAGTTAGAATAAATCCAAGAAGGAATTATCCTTGAGATGATAAGAAGTTAATCCTATTGATCTTAAGTGATACAAGGGTGTATAAGGGTGCTAAACAAGTATTAGAAGTTAAACGAATCAAGGATGTTGTAACACGTATTTTTGGGTAAACCTATAGGTACTTAATACACTCAAGAGGTCATTTTTTAAGGTATTTGAATCATATAATATCCATTTCATAGTCAAGAAGTCAAACGAGTTATGAAACAAAAGTCGACAAACGTTGTTCGCAACTTAGGTTCATGGTTTTACTTAAACTTTAGGTCAACTGTCATTAAGCTTTTCTCCCAATATACTTGGAATTACGAGGTGATCTACCCCCAAATATGAGATCTATGAATCTAGTTTCCAACTCATTAAACCGTTTATCAATACGTCATTGGAGTAGAGAGATATAGGCATTTTTGTGAGACTGCGCAAGCTGCTAGGTGACAAGTAGGTGTGTCACCGACTTGGTTAAATGATAGCCCAAAAAAAGGAAATTTTGGGTCGGATATTGAGCCCATTTAAAGGGTTATATCCTGTAATATAACCCTCAATATATCTCACAAATAATCAGACCTAAACCCCTACAAACCTCCTCCCAAGAATCCCACACAAACCCTAATCGATTTTCCCTCTATTTCAAGTTCTAATTGAGGGTAAAATAAAGAGTTTGAAGAACCAAGGGAAGGGATGAGTTATCCAACTAGTATGGTAAGTTTACTGCACTATTTCATACCAATTTTCTGTTTTGAAATCATGGTAATTCGTTCTATACATGTAAGAACTCACGGGACATTGATCGGAAGCCGTGAGTTCGAGTTATTCGAGTAAGGTAAGGTTGTATCTTCTCTATCCCTGCTTACATTACTGTTCGTATTTATGGTTCCCTGACTTACATACTCAGTACTTTATTCATACTGACATTCTTTTGTTTGTGGACGCTACATGTCGTGCTGCATGTCCTGGTAGACAGGCAGGTGCAGCTCCCCCACCACAGTAGGCTGTCCAGTTCAGCGGTGATTGGCGAGATCCCTTCTCCGGGCTTGACGTGGTCTTGGCATGCATTTTTATTATAGGCATTATGGGTATGTCGGGGCCCTGTTCCTACTATGTTGCAGCACTTATGTTCCTTTAGAGGCTCATAGACATGAGTCGACTCATGTATAGTTTGGTATGCCTTGTCGGCTGGTTTTTGTTGTATAGTCTTTCATGGTAGCATGGTAGCTCGTACCTTATATATAGTTTCTTGATTGTCTGGTCACCCCATGTTATGTATGTTTATGCCATCATCTTTTATGGTTGGTTGTCTGTGATCCATGGATACCATTTATATTGATCTCGTTGGCCCTAAAAGATAACAAAGAAGGTTAGGTAAAATGTACGTTGGTGCGCGGCAAGTATGTTCGGGTGCTAGTCACGGCCCTCCAGTTGGGTCGTGACATACTACCCACCCCAAACCCCCATTTTTCTATCCATCACGCACAAACATATACTTTACCTCCCACCCACGCACAATGGCATACGCCAACCCCACAAAATACTTACCCAGCTCCACAAAAAATGCCTATCTACCGCCAAGAGCCTACTAAAAACCCCCGAGACCAGCTTTCCGGGCCAACCAAGACTTTAAGAATGAGAGGTTGTAGAAACGGAAAACCTTCACTCCATTGGGAGAGTCCTATACTAGCTTATTCCACAGGTTGATATAGTTAGATATGTTGAGGCCGATTGAAGCAAAGTTGCTGAATCCTTCCCCGAGGAATCTTGATTATTCGGTCAGTTGCGAATATTGTTCCGGTGCTCCACGCCATGATACAGAGAAATGTTGGCATCTGAAAAACGTTATCCAGGAGCTCATTGATTTGCATCGGATTGAGGTACAAGCTGCGAAAGCACCCAATATTAACCAAAACCCACTTCCCATCCATAAAGAAACGAACATGATTGAGATAGTGCACAGAGAAGGGGAGCCCAAAAAGCCCTCACAAACCGTCATGATGATCCGAGCTAGTGAGGGGAAGTCAGTTGAAAATCTAACAAGCGAGATGTCAATGATCAAGATGAGTGGAACAAGCGGTGAGCCTTTTGCTATAATCAAGAAAATGTCCTCAGGAGATGGGATAGTGAAACAAGAAAATGCAAAGGTGGTGGTACCGGGGGTGGCAAGCAAGCCTATCATGGTTGTGGAAGATGCTCGCACATAGCCCATCATCATAAACCTGTAACTCAGCTACCAATGGTCAATAGTAAGGCCGTCCTTTGGAATTACGAGTGAGTGATAGTGACTTACAAGGGGAAAGAGGTTAGAGAAGAAGTTTGCGAAACCCATGGGTTGACCCGGTCATGAAGGTACTTTGCCCCCGAGGAGTTGAGAAAACTTAAAACGTCCAAAGATAACCCAGTATTGGTGAAGAAAGCTATGATTGAAGAGGAAGCATAGGAGTTTTTGAAAAAGATGAAAGTGCAAGACTATTCTATTGTGGAACAATTGAGGAAGACGCCTTCTCAAATTTCATTGTTGTCATTGTTAATTCATTCGGACGAGCACCGTCAGGCACTGATGAGATCCTTAATGAGGCCCGCGTTCTTGATAGAATCTCAGTCAATCACTTGGTAAAGATAGACAACAAGATTTTGGAGGTAAACAGAGTCACATTTTCTGATGACGAATTGCCCGTAGAGGGTACTAAGCACAATAGAGCCCTTTATCTCACGGTGAAGTGCGAACATTTGCCCTCTATCGACTCTGAACAAGATAAAAGTGGATGATGAAAGGATTTGCAAGAACAATATTTGTGTATGAGTGTTCGACGGCGGGGGAAAATATTCGGTCGGTGACATAGTACTCGAGCTGACAATCGAACCAATTGATTTTACCATGGAATTCCATGTGTTAGATGTGGCTGTCTCTTACAATCTTCTATTTGGGCGACCCTGGATCCATGCTGCTAAAGACGACCCCTCTATTTTGCATCAAATGATAATCAGGAGCCCACCTAGAGAGCGAGGGAATATAATTCAAGTTTTGAGTTTCCACAATCAGGAGCCCACCTGGAGAACAAGGGAATACAATTCAAGTTTTGGTAATCAGGAGCCCACCTGGAGAACAAGGGAATACAATTCAAGTTTGGGTAATCAGAAACCTGCCTGGAGAACAAGGGAATTCAATTCAAGTTTCGGCAATCAGGAGCCCACCTGGAAAACAAGGGAATATAATTCAAGTTTTGGTAATCAGGAGCCCACTTAGAGAACAAGGGAATACAATTCAAGTTTGGGTAATCAGGAGCCCTCCTGGAAAATAAGGGGATTCAATTCAAGTTTTGGTAATCAAGAGCTCACCTGAAGAACGAGGGAATACAATTCAAGTTTTGGTAATTAGGAGCCCACCTGGAGAACAAGAGAATACAATTCAAAGTTTCGGCAATCAGGAGCCCACCTGGAGAATGAGGGAAGACAATCCAAGTTTCAAATGAATACAGTTCAAGCCTAGTAATCAGGCACCCACCTGGATAAAATGAAAAACATCTCAGATTACAATTCAAGTCGGCAACAAAGAAATCTCACCGGGAGAATACAAGTCAACATGGCAACAATGATCAATAGAAAGTTTGAAGATATAGATAGGATTTCTTGTAATTCATAGATCATAGTCTAGTCTAGTTTCTTTTTCTTTTGACATGGTGTAATAAGGGTTTCGGTAAGCAGCACCAACAACAGTGAAATCACAGCTTCATGGTAGTCCCAGCTACCAAACATTCCTGAACTACACTAACCTAATTCCTTTTAGCCAAGGATATGTAGGGAACCTCAAAAGCAGGGTGCGGTCAAATCTTTTAAAAATACTTCCCACGTAGTATTCAAACGGGCAAAAATCGCTCGTATCTGCTCACTTTACCTTTACACGAAAACTCTCTGGGTTTTCGAGCAAAGAGGAGTAGCTGAGAGCATGTGATTTTTTCCCTATATGAATTGCTCCCATAAATTTAAAATAAAATAAAATTTTCATTATTTGCAATTTTGCAATTTGTGATATTTTCTGTCAAGTGTTTGCATTTGTTTGTGCATGTTAATTTTATTTAGTTAATTAAAAATACAAAAACATGTTGCATGTGAATTTACGATTTAACTTTGAATTTTTCAGAATTAATTAGTAATTGGTCATGTTATAAAAAGAAAATCACAAAAATAGTTTAATTTGCATTTTTAATTTTAACTTCTATTTTTTAGTCATTTTTCTTTTAATTTGTTTTTAATTACTGGTGTCAATTTTCATTAGGGTTTAATTAGTTTTAATTAATTAGGTTCTAGGAATTAATTTTGGTATTATTTTAATTTTGGGAAAAGGAAGAAAAAGAATTTTTGGAAAAGTGTTTTGAAATAGGAATTAAGAGAAGAAGAAATTCAGTTGGGCCAAAATCCATTTTCCTTCCTAAGCCCAAACAAAACCCTCAAGCCAATCCCTTTCCCCTGAAACCCCTCCAAACCCACCTCCAGACCTGGCCTAGTCACGCAAAAACCTTACTAGCATATCCCCAACCCCCAAACGACCCCATTTAAGTAACGAATGATCCCAGCCATTGAGGTTTCTTGATCAAACGGCTGGGAACATGGGAGTTTTCAGTATAATAGTGTCCACATGCTCACCCCCTAACCCCCATCTCTCATCTCCCTCACACCCTTCATAGATCCCCCAAAAAACCTAACCTAGCTGCCCCAAATCCCTCAACACTCTCTAATGACAGCTCAGCCCTAAACAACCCCAAACACCACAAAAAACACCCCCTGTAACCCTCAAGACCCCCACTTCCATAATTCACCACTATTTCTCTTTGAATTATTCTATACCTCTTCGAATGTTAAATCTAAAATGAGCCCTAAAATTCAAAACCCTCCCCTGTGGCGTGCACGACCTAAGCTTGATTTTCCTAAGTTCAGAGGTTTGCTTCACTAAAAATTGATGCCATTCATTGTTTCTAGACAGAGAAAGGAAATTGGTATCAACTTCGAGCGAATCAAAATGTCAATAGCGAGTTCGAGTATAGGATGATAAGCTTTCTTACTTCTTTCTTGTGTTCCTTTAAATTTCCTTTCTCTTCAGTTCTTCTCAATTTTCGGGTTTTATTTGTTTTATTTTATTATTTTTCTTCATCTGTCTATCTTATGTTGATAACATGTTCAACTTTTAATTTCCCTATTTTGTTTTAGCCACCTAGTTTAATTTAATTAGGTTGTTTTGGTTTAATAGCTTAGTTAAATCCGGGCAGGTTTGTGTCAATTAATTATCAACTTAGTTTATATTCTTTATTTGAGAAAATCGTTTCAATCTTGGTGTTATTCTGTTTTTGGATGTACAATAGAATTTAGTCGGGCCAGTGTTTTGTTTGGGTTTCGAGGTGTTGTTCACCCATTTGCAAAGTGCAACCCATTCGATTTGGGGTTTAAGATATTGGTCCTTTGACCCATATTAGGTTTTGGGTTTCAGGGTAAATAATAGTAGGTAGAAGGGTTATTGAGTGTTGTTTTGGTTCTGGACATTCTGCAAATGCAACCCACTCCATTTGGGCTAAGGCATTTAGTCAGTTTGACTCGGGTAAATGGTTGGTGGTAATTTTCAAGCTTATAGGGGGTAACTTGGGTATTTTTCTTAAAGAATCTCTAAATAACTACCTGAAGAAGCTTCCTATTAACTGGAAAATAGACTTACTTGGCAAGCAAGTCAGAAATTTAGGGACTAAAGAGCAAAATTAAAAATTGAGAAAGGGCTCAAGGGAAACCTAGCTTATATATGCTGCTTTAGCCCCTTGCGTATAAAGGTACCTTAAACTTTCCTTACAAGGCAGACTTAGAGAGAATTAAAGATAAGATTTCAGAAAAAATACAAAAGAAAAGCAAAAAATCTATTGTTTCATTGAATTTCACTGATTTTTCTGCCTAAAAATATAGTTCTTCATTGTGGAGTTTCAAAATGATTTGACTATTGGTTTTAAAGTCTGATTCTGAGTTTGCTGGGTTTGGTTCGAATGGAACTTTTCTTTTTTGGACTGCTGTATATCAATCCTGGGTTTGAAGTTAGGGTTCATTGATCCTTGCTGTTTGTGCGTTGCTGAATCTCTCATTTTTCTTTCCTTGTTTCAATCTCCAGGTATACACTTCTGATTTTAGGCATATAAAAACAGACCGTGAAATATTTTAATGGAGATATATGGCTATATATTCGTTTTTGATAGATGCCTTTTCTATTTAATTTACTTCCCAGCTGGTTATGTTAATCCCTCTATTTCAGCATGTTTAATATGAAGCTATGTTTTCTGAGTCTTACATTGTATTGTATTAGAGTTATTGTTAGAGTTGTTGATTTTCATGTATTTGATTCTTTAAATTTTGACACTGTTAGAGGGATCAATTGGGTTTGGATCCCTAACATTCTTATGAACTCAAATTACATGAGTGTGTTGTTAATTGAAAACCTGTTGTGTTTGAAATTGAATATGTATGTGACGTAGGATTGGGGAAAATTTATCATGTCAAAGTGCATCAGGTGTATTGTTGGTAGAGACACAAATTTGAATATGGTTCTCCAATGTTGGGCCTGGGCGTTTATGAGGGATTTTAAGTCTAGGTAGAGTTTGGATCTCATACATCACATGTTCAAGTTCACTTATGCAAATCTGGATTTTGGATTATCAATTTCAGTAACATGTTATCCAGGTGTTGTCTATATTCCCATATGAGTTCTTAAGTGTTTAAAAGATTGTGATTAGAACTTGGATTTTAAAATCAAATTTGAAGATTTAGAAGTTTGAGTTCAATGTTTGCACTCGCCCTTTTCAAATGTTTTGGGCCATTTAGTTTATTTAATTAGTGGGATTCAAAGGGGATCTTATGATTTACAGAAGTGGTTTGCCTCTTCCCCCCCCCCCCCCCCTTGTTAGATTTGGGCTCATATTGGGCCCAGAGCTTAAAATCATTTGAAACAGAAAAATGGTAGTCCTTGTCATATGTGGGTTTTCTAGTTGATGCCTTTGCTGGGCCCAAAGTCATTCTACTGACTGACCCAATTCGTGTGCTTTTGTGACTAGATCAGTTTTGGACTTTAACGTTTGGGTAACTTTCTATTAGCCTTTTAAATTAATTTAGCACTTCTTTAACATTGTAGGTGTGCCATAACGAATAATTACGTAATAATCTATGGACTTTTTTAGTTAATTTGGAAACTTGGTTAGAATAATCGAGGTGTACCGTGCCGAACAAAAATCACAATTGCACGGTCCTCGCTTTAATTGATCTTGTTTATCCTTAGAAATCGAGGTGTGTCATTTAGTGAATTTTCATGTCCCTCACAAAGTTGCAAATGCATAGCGGCTTTAGGCATGTATTTTAATAATTTACTTTCCTAAATTAGAGTGTACATTTATGTGACCCAAATCCAAATATCAGCGTTAGATAAAATGTGTTATGGACTTCGAGTACAATTATGTGACATGGTTCGAAACATATTTTAAATGACCTTGCAATCGCCTTTTAATTAATTAAATAAAAAAGTTTTAAAAGTTAAATGCACATAGGTTCAAAATGTTCTAAAATCATATAATAAGCCAATTATAACAGTTGAGTGACAGTGCTAGAACCACGAAATTCGAGAATGTCTAACACCTTCTCCAGGGTTAACAGAGTTCCTTACTCGGATTTTTGGTTCGTGCAATGTAATACATAGTCAATTATTTCCTCTATTTGAGATTTGAACCGGTGACTTGGGACATCATAAAGTTATCCCAAGTGACGGTTCTGAAGTTTTAAATGAATAATACCGTTTCGATTGTCACTTTAAGTTGAAAAATACTCCCTTATACATCCCTTCGAGTGTAATAAAAAAGGAGGTGTGACAATGGTTTTATGTCCATTTCAATTTCTGTTGGACTTCATGAAACCGAGTATAGGTAGTGTCACAAGCGAGGCTTTCGTTCATGGATCGATGTTTCGGTCTCGTTTGGTTTCCAATAGAGGTTCCCGATCAACATTCCATTTAGTCCAATTTTGAGGAATTTTTATCAATATAAAGGTCCGCTTCCTGACATCTCTCTTATTATGGTAATCTTATATTTTGAGCTGATGTTTTATTTTATTTTATTGTGATTCTATGTTATTTATATATATATATATATATATATATATATATATATATATATATATATATATTTCTTGTGTTAGATGTGTTTTAAATTAAATTGCTTGGACTGAAACTACAACAATCGACATGGCTTCTTGGTTTAATTAAGCTTGTTTGCTATTGGTTTTCTCCCTTATTGTAGTTTGCTTAGTTTAAATTATAAATCAAAAGTGTTGCGGTGTGCTATTATTTTATTTCAGAAGAATCATGAGAACTGAAATTTTAGTGATGGAATACTTATCTTGTTTGAGGTTTGGTGTCATAGTAAAGCTTTAGTTAGTTCACAGTATGTCAAAGGCTAAATTTTTTGGTTTGTTTACGTCATTTTTCAATTCACCTTAATTGCTCTAAATTTTCCTATTTACTTGCTTGTCCATTTTGTTAATTGGTGTGAAGATACTGCAGAAAACATGATTTTGGTCGGGGACGTAGTTATTGGAATTTAAGGGAAACGCAACTGAGATTTGAGTTTTACATGTTCACTATTTCATTTCTTCTATCGCTAGGAGCATGCTAGGCCCCTAAATATTATATAGTTGAATTCTTTTATTAGTCCGTAAATAATTTGTTTTTACTATTCATGAACATCGTAGCCTTCTTTAGGTATGTAGTAAATCATCACAATTACGGTACGATTCCCGTGACGTGGTGGTGACGCATAAACTCTAAAATTTGGGGGTACATTTCATGTGATCCGGTTCTAATTTCCAACAAGGTTAAATATATTATATCGTGAATCGCAGGTGCATTTCATGTAGCATGGTTTACGATGTATTTTAAATAACCTTGAAATAATCCCTTACATAAAAAAGCGATTTTAAAGTTTAAAAGGCACATAGGTTTAAAAGTGTTTTAAAATCAGATAATTAGGCAAATAATAACAGTTGAACGACCGTGCTAGAACCACAGAACTCGAGAATGCCTAACACCTTCTCCGAGTTAACAGAATTCCTTACCTGGATTTTTGTGTTCGCGGACTGTAAAATAGAGCCAATTTTTCCTCGATTTGGGATTTGATCCGGTGACTTGGGACTTTCATAAATTAATCCGAATTGGCGAACTCTGAATTTTAAATAAATAATGTCGTTTCGATTGTTAGTTTAAGTTGAAAAAATTCCCTTATATATCTTTTCGGGGTGTAGTAAAAAAGAAGGTGCGCAATACTTTGATAATTTCTCAGCTCATCAAAGCTCAAAACAGTTATACCGAGGAGATATGAAAATTGAAGGCAAGGAATGCCATACTGGAGAGTCAGCAAGCCCAAGGGGCCCCAAGGTCAAATGAGGAGATAGCTCGGTTGACCAAAGAAAATGTTGATCTCCTGCAACGAGTGGGGAACCTGAAGGACAAACTACTCACTTAGCAAGTGTTGGCGAATGCCCGAATAGATCTAGTTCTCAACACCCTTGCTGGAGCCTCTAAGCCCTCTCCTCTTAGTATCCCTTAGGAAAATCTTTCAGTGACCAGTTTCTGGATTATTTTGTTTTTGTTTTGATGACTTTGGCAGTTGTTTTAATTTCTTTTTGTGTGTGGATGGGATGTACTTGTACTGCTCCTGCTAATAATAGTCCAATTTCTGCCTTTGTTGTATAGCAAAGGCATATGTTTTATAAAAACTATCATATTTTGTTGTTTAATGCTTACGTTTCTATGTTTCTATTTTCTATCATGTTGTGTGCACATATGTGGCATGCGTTAGCTAGGCTAGACTTCTTTTGCTTGCTTGTGTATTTTTAATGATGTCAAAAGGGGGAAGTATAGTTAAAATAGAGATCTGATTAAGGGGGAAGCATAGAGTCAAGGGAAACTTGTAAGGTTCATGTTACTTCACCTGGTTAATTTTTATCTAAACATGTGATATCAATTTCTAAGTTTGTCATGATCAAAAAGAGAAAAATAAATGGGTTTACAATACCTTAGCTTTATGATTTGATGATCTAAAAAACTTACCGTCGAAGAACCAGATAAGAAACCTGATACACTTGGTACACAACTCAAATCAACATACTCCAGTTTATGTGAGTTACTATGACTTCAGAAGATAGAGAATCAATACAAGGACCAGGTACCCTTTTGTTTCCCTAACAATAGTACGAAATCAACTGTCTACAGCTGAAAAGTGACTGCCTGCACTGTACACAGAAACAGTGCACCACAATTCTGCAGTTACTTATTACTTGACCTACCAAGTGATTATACCATTCAAGTGATATCATCCATGTTGTATTAACATAAAAAATTATAACAAAACATCACTTGAACACTTGAGAATTGTTTTCAAGCATTCAATTCTCAAGTGCATCAAGAATAAAGTTTAACACTACTATGAACCAGTTCATACAGCTAGTATTTTTTATGTCCAGTTGAGTTGTAACTTTGTAATCGTTCTTCATTGTAATTCCTACTTTGCTTATCTAGAAGCACTACTTAGGAACCCCTTGTAAAACCATGAACCCTTAGTGTTTTTTTCGTGACTAGAGTTAGTCAAGAGTTGCAGTCTTTGTAATAGGTGTATTGCAAAGTGGCTTGTAATATGTGTATTACAAGTTAATGAGGGATTAAGAGTTTAATTCATAAATTGCATAGGTTGTAATCTAAAGATGCTTATAGTGAAGTTGAAATCCAACCAGCGTAGGTCGTGATTTGTTATCCCCTTGAGCAGAGATTTTTTCACGTAAAAACTCCCTGCTTTCTTTACTTACTGTTACGTTAGCATTCTTAGAGCGTGTTTGGATGGGATTGAAAGCTCACTATAACTTGTGGAAGTGTTTGGCAACAAAAAAAAAGGCTTAAAAAGTTAAAATGTACTTAATAAAAGCCAAAACCAATAAGTTAAAAAATCTAACTTTTTCGAAATTGGCTTAAAAACCATATTGCTTTGACCAAAAATTTTACATTAGTATCCCTTATAATTTTTTTATCTCGAAATTACCCCTCAATAGAAAATGCTAAAACATACTATCTCCCTCTTGGCCCCAACCAACAACCCCTCTATTCCGCTCACCTCCACAATTCCAAGAGATGGGCAGAGCTCCAGTCCTAGAGTCAGTTTTAAAGAAGTAGAAGAGGAGTGAGGAATGTGATCTTGCAAAGAAGCAAGAACTTGAAGCTGCAAAAAAGAAGAATGTTGAGAACCGAACACTAATCTACAACAGGGCAAAACAGTACTCAAATGAGTATGAGGAGCAGGGGAAGGAGTTAATTCATTTGAAACGTGAGGCTAGGTTGAAGGGCAGCTTCTATGTGGATTTTGGGATAACTTCCTCCACCAGCACCGGCCACCTCTATTGTTATTTGATCTGTGCCAACTTTAAGGATATTTCAGTCATTTTAACAAGAAAAATGCTTACCAGCACTTGTTTACCAAACACTTTATTAGCTTTTTTTTTTAGTTTCATCACTTTTATCCAAACACGTAACTGCTTATTTATAAAACAAGTTTTTGCACTTATAAAGTGATTTTAAGCACTTAACTTAAAAAGCAACTTTTTAAATCCAATCCAAAAGGGCTCTTAGGAGAAAATCATATAGGACCTGGTCTTTATATTGTTTGGTGGATTCATATATTCTAATAGTCTTCATCATGATGAACTCACCATTAGTTCCTTGGGTTGGACGCACCGCCGGGTTTATCTGTTCATTGTCTGTCTCTTGGGGTTGTTGATATTTCCAATGAAGAGAGGAAGGATTCATACTCGTTTATCCATGGTCACCAAGACCTTGATGGAGATCAACGAGTCACACTTCTACCATCATCCCTATGATATTAGGTGAAACGTACCGCTCTCCATATCGATGCAAGCAAGGATTTGGACACTTTGAGGGTTGTAATCTATTATTACAAGTCTGGCTGCTAGAACACTTTCAGAAAGGAGAGTACATCAAGAGATTCTACAGAGGCCACTCATCAGGTCAAGTGGGACCACTCATCTGGTAATAATCAGGTTGTGAGGCATCTATCTATATGCTCTCATAAGGGTAATGAGGCAAGCATAGAGATACCATTTATCCAAACATGTATCATGACGGTCATATGTACTACTATCTATCATGGTTAGAGGACGACGTAGTAGGGGACGTCACCCTAGGAGTTAATATACAGGATAGGATCATAGATGAGGCGGCTGAGGCATAGGTTAAGTATAAGCAGTTACGCAAAAGGGTGTTCGAGTGTGAAGCTAAACATCTAGAATAGTACAAAGTGAACATGGAGGAAATAAAGGAATGGAAGGAGATTTCCACTAAGCCAATAGAAAGATTGGAATACTTGGAAAAAGGATCGATAGAGCTCGAGGTGAAGATGAGAAAGAGACTCTCAAATAGCCTAGGTATGGATGACAGTGAAGGAAGACATCTAGCAAAAACTTACTTATTGTCGGATATACGTGATCTGGGGAACCTGATTAATGGGGTCAAAAGAGCTAAGCATGGAGAAGGTCCTTCAGGGACCATGTAGACTGCGAAATGATGTTCTTTATTGCTTTCTAGCTTAGTTTAGATTTAAATTATAATAAGGCTAAATGTCATTAGTAACTTTATTATTTTTGTCGATATGGTAAAAGTTTTACTCATTTTTCACATTAATGAAATGAAGAAAATGTTGGCATCAATTTTCTCCAAGTTTATGTATCGCTTAGGCCTACCTCAAGCATAATGAGGTCCCTAATTAGGATGAAAATTATTGTATTACTTTGTGAAACATGTTTAAATATTACAAAAACTCTTTTGTTTCACCTTACTAACTTGATTACCTTTTGCCTTTTCTTTTTTTTTATTCCCATTTCCAAAGGTTGGTTTGTGCATACTGGCATCATTAGCATACCACACCAGATCCAGAGGCCCTGCACCTCCTCCTCCACCAAGCGAACCTAAAGGCAAGGGAAAAGGGAAAATGGATGATTTAAGTGGTATCAAGAAAGACAATGCTACTATAGCAGAAAATGTTGAAACTTCAAATGGCCGAAGTACTTCGACAAAGAATGAATTAGTATTACGTTTGGAGTAGAAAATCATAGAACTACCAGGCAAGCTTGAGCAGTTTCGAAATTTGGTGAACCTATCCCTTACTCTTAGTATTCCCCATATTAACCAGCAAAACGTGACTACCCAAAACCAAACACCACCACATAACACACAAAACTAGAACCCACCACCAAATCCTCCTACACAACACCAATATCCCGCACCTCCCTAGAACATTGACCCGCCACTAGTACCAACCTGTCAACAACCCCACCATCATCCAACTAAATACTCGCAAACCACTACCTAACATGTTTCCCAAAATATGCCATAACCTAAACTCGACCAATGACCACCCGTATACCCAAGTTCCAGGAACCCATCAAAGAAACCTGATATGTGGAAACCTTAATTTATACCCCGCAGCAAATCCTATACATACTCGAATCGACAAAGAGGAACCTGCTTATAAAAAACATGGTGGAAGAACTCAAGAAGCTCACTGGTAGAGTCCAGAGTGTTGAAGGTGTTAGAGGCGTTGAAGATCTAAATTATGAGTACCTATGTATCCAGCCAGAAGTGGAACTATCGGAGGGTTACAAACCTCCTAAGTTCGAAATATACGATGGTACTAGTGACCTAAATGTGCATATGAGAAAGTAGTGTGACAAGATTATAAAAGTAGGTAAGAATGAACAAATCCGCATGAAACTGTTCGGGTGAAGCCTGATAGGAGACGCCTTGTCTTGCTATATTAGCCAAAACCCAAAAAGTGGGTTAGTTGGGTGAGTATGGCATTAGACTTCATGGATAGATTCAGATTTAACACGAGAAATGAACATTTTCTAAATTCAAAACCTCAAGAAGAAGCTAACAAAAACCTTCCCCGAGTATGCTAATCATTGGGGAACATAAGTCGTAAAGGTAAGTCCAGCACAGGAAGTGGAACAAATGAACAAGTTCTTTGTCAAATCTCAAGACCCACAGTATTACAAAAGGTTGATAGTCATTGAAAATCACAAGTTCTCTGACACCATCAAGATAGGAGAAAGAATATAAGAAGAAATTAAGACTAAGATGGTGACCAATTTCGAGCCACTGTAGGCAACGATATAAAGCTTTGAATCAGGAGGCATTTTGAAGAAGAAAGAAGTGGGTGTCGTGATTGTAGCCGAGGGCCCTAAGTCTCCCCTTACCACCAAGCACCTCCACACATATATCAACCTTCACCCTCAAGATACCAACACATTATTGCCACCTTCCATACCTATAATACTTAACCTATATACTACCATTCACCTCCACCAGCCAGCCAAAACTACCCGAAGCCACGTCTAAATTTTGACCGTAGGCCTCGTAAACAATACACCGCAATTGCTGAAACCGTATACCAATTGTATGATAGACTGAAGGTTGCTGGTTATGTTACTCTTATTCCTGCTTTGTTGTGGAAAATCCCTTCAATAGATCAACCCCAGCAAAATATGTGCCTATTATTTAGGCATAAAAGGTCATACCATTAAGTAATGTCACACGTTGAAAGATAAGATTCAGATACTGATCAACATTAAGGTCATGCAGGCAAAAGACACTGCATCTATTCGTAACAACCCTCTCACGGACCATAGAGGTGAGGGAGTAAATGTGATAGAAACTACCGAAGTGGGATCAAGAAGGGTCCATTAGACTCATTCGAGAGGAATGCGCTGCTAAAACATTTTAGATCACCCTCATGCCAGTTGTGGTACAAACCCAGGAACCATTTAAAGTTGAGGTAGCTACACCCTTCACTGTGATGGTAGCTCACACGCCATCTTACAAGTCCAATATTGTTCTATGAGATTATGTTGCGGAGGCGAGGAGAAAACGAAAAGAAAAAAATGGAGGAAACAGGTGCGGTGCAAGGTATGAATAGAACTGGAAGAGTTTATACACCTGAGAATCTGGGAGGAACAAGCAAGGAAGCTGCACCTAAGCCGCCCTGTTGTCCAAACCGTCAATGTTGATCTTTAGAGGAAGATATAAGCAAGGGAGTGTTATGTTGTTGACCACCTGAACAACACTCCTTCTTAGATATATATCCTATCACCGCAATAGAACTCAGACTCGCACATGAATGGTTTGATGAAGGTGTTAAGTGAAGCTTATGTGCCCACCAAATAATGGAAGGCCCAGATAGTCGGAGGATTCCTTTGTGTTGGTCTTATAGCTATCCTATTGGACTTATGGCTGTTTAATATATCTATATTGTTTATTTGGCATGTAATAATTTGTAATAATGAATGATCGGGATATTAGTGGGAAAAGGGGGATGGGGTATTCTAATTCTTGCATAAAAGGGTAGAAAGCATGCATATATGATATATGCGTTCTACTTCGTTCAACATGCGTTATATGTATTTAGTGTGTTGCACCCCAATAGAAATCATGCTTATAGGAATTGCTATATATTTATTTCCTTGCGTACTACTAAACGCTTAAAGATAGCATGACTATAGGATACGATAACACATGTTTGCTATTGTCCATCTAGATACCATATATATAGGGCTTAAATTAATTAATCAATCAACTACTTCTATTGCTTTTAGCACAGTGTTCCTTTAGACATCATGACTATAGGATCTCAATCAACTAATCGATTACTTTGTCCTTCATCGCATTGTCATACTTAAACGACATGATTATAAGGATAAAGTATATAAAATCAATTTCAATTGTCTAGAAATCATGCCTATAAGACACTATCACTTGCCTAAGAAACTTGTCTAAAAAATCAGTGCTGTTAATTTCAGTTTTGGGATCGTTTCACTACCTCATTACATAAACAATCTAGAGATAACGCCTATAGGTTTGTAATGCCTTTAATCTGCCAAAATTCGTTGTCTATAAACTGCCAGAAATTAGAATCACCTAGAAACTATGACTACAGGACTTATGACTCTAATGCGTCTGAAATTGCCTATTGCTTAACTGCCTGCGTGCATTTTTGCTTATGTGTGGGGGTTAACTTGACCTTTAATTATACTTATGTGTGGTCCTACATGTTTTTTTAATGTGTGCTAGTTTTATCTTTTTAAGCATCCTAAGTAAAGTCTAGAACTCAAATAGAGGACCAAAGCCTCCTAGACCATAGGTATGGGACGAGTAGTGCACGCATAGGGTACGACCTAGAATTAAATTAGAACGCTTTTAGGTAAATAACTTCAACATAGTAATCAGGTAGCAGGAGATAATAGTCTATGCCCACTGAATAATATGAGCAACTCCTACCTAAAGGAAGTTGCGAAGAATTATTTATGTTGTATGGGGAGATCCTTTAGGTTAAAAAATTTAGGTACCCCCCCCCCCCTTTTATATACTTGATATCCACACTTAATAGTTTAATGTAGACCAATATAGTTGTATCCTTGTAGTCATACGAAGATTTATACCGATTCTCATATGTTATGATAAGATTTTTCGACTTCTAATCTTCTTTTATTTATTTGATCACCTAGCCTAATTACATAATTCACATAGTTTAAAGTTCGACCTAGATCCATAGTTGTGAATTGGACCTCGAAGAGTGCCTAACACCTTCTCTCCGAGGTAATTTGAGACCTTACATGATCTTTAGTGGTGTTGACTAGTCAAACAGAGTTATTTATAAATATGTGCCTTAACGCACCTTAAAAATTATTAGATGGTGGCTCTTCTCTTTTAATAACCATTTAAAAGAGCTGTCCCACGTCGAAACCTGATTTCGCGTGAAAAAGGAGTGCGACAGATGGCTTATAGACTGTGAAGCATATGTTTTTCTATATTAAAATTATCCTATCTTTTATTTGGTGGCTTCTTTTAGAAGAAAAAATAGGTAGACGTTACCTCTAAAGAACTGTCATTCTTTCACCACCAAAGGATGTGTTGCAACGGATGAAGTTGCTCTTCTCTTAACTAAATGTCTCGATCCGAACCTTGGGTAAGAAAAAATTCTTGGTAGGAAATATTTTCCCCTCGAATAATGCCCTATGCGGCGCGAATTCAAATATATTCGGGCTCTAATGCAAGTAACAAACATCGAATAGGAAACAAAAAAAAAAGCATTCTTTCACTAGTGGCTTCAAGCCCTAAACCTTCCGATGTAGGAATAGTTAAAATTTTTAACTTAATTATAAATACATTTGTTTATAAATTTTTTTTTCTATATCCAAGTGTATAATACAAAAATATTTGTATTATTTGTCTATCGCAGTGTATACACATAATAAGCATATAAAAAATACCTAGGAAAATACATTGATATATCTTCCTTCACTTTTTCCTTCCATATTCGCCGATGTAATACGAAAATACCTAGGCTATGGTATGAATAAAAAAACCAGGCTCATGACAGTCCCTTGAAAATTTGAATCATTACCCATATAGTTTACTGAATCTTTTATTTAGTATATTTAGCTGGTATATATTGATTATATATAAATATACACATATTGTATAAATTTAACATATATTATATTTTACTAACTATTTTTTAGATTAAGTAGCAAAGTGAACAGCTATTTATGTTAACTCTTCTTGAAAATTTGAGGTCAATTGTGGTCTATATGAAGGGGGATTTCTAAAGATGTGTGGGCTTTAAATTGAAGAACACTTAAGATGAATGGTTATTTGTGCAAGGATACTACAACTTAATGGGCTTGGCCTAGCCAGCTGTTAGGTTTAAGCCCAGCCATTGAGGACCTTTCCTTATCCTTATTTAACCTCTTATAGCAAATGTTGGTACCTTATTTATTATAAATAAATATGCTTTTAAAAAATTTATCTCCTATGACTACCTTTTAATTTTTATAGCAAAATATTTATTTATAGTTACTTTCTACCTTTAAGCCATTAAACACGTTGTATATTATTTTCCTTTCTCATTTTTTCCTCTCACTAAACTACCGTATAAGAATTAAACTTCTCTCTCCACGCTTTCTCTCTTCAACTTCTCTCCATCACAGCAACATTCTCTTTCTCATTTTCTCTATCAATAATTCTCCACTGAAGTCGTCCAAAGTCCTATCCTATGCAGACAGACTTCAACTCATCAAAAGTGTGCTCTTTGAAATGCAAACATACTGGGTCCATGTATTTCTCATTCCCAAAATGGTCATCAAACTGGTGGATGCAATATGCAGAAACTACCTATGGACTGGAAGCCATGAAACAAGCCACAGGAATCCAATATCATGGGAAACAGTATGCAGACCACAGGAAGCTGGAGGATTGAACATTATCTGTTATGAAAGATGGAATAAAGCAGCTTTGGCAAACTGCTATGGGCTTTAATGATGAAACAAGACAGACTTTGGATTAAATGGATCCACTACCCCTATATTAAGAAGAAGGACATCCATACCATGGAAATATCAAAACAAGCTAGCTGGTTAGTCAGGAAGCTATTTGGAGCAAGGGAATGGTGGACAACTCACAATACAACACTGCAAACTTGCACACAGAATGACACCTATAGCATTAGGAAGGCATATATACAATCAACTCCGCAATATCCCAAGGTTACATGGAAAAAACTACTAATGGTATCTGGGTTGCTGCCAAAACAGAAATTCATACTATGGATGGCACTGCATAAAAGACTGACCACAGTCGACAGGCTAGCAAAATGGGGTATCCGCACTGACTAATCATGCGTACTTTGTGGAAGAGACATTGTAGAGACATATGATCATTTATATTTTGAATGTCCTTACTCCCGGAAGCTATGGCAAGGAATACTACATTGGCTGAACTTTACCAGAATGATAGAAAGATGGGATGTAGAAGTGCAATGGATTACTAGCAGGGTAAACAATAGGAACCCAAGAAAAATGATATTGGGAGTGGGGTTCGCAGCAGTTGTATACAATGTTTGGATGGAAAGGAACGCCCGAAGGTTTCAGCAGTCGATGACCGAAGCCTCAAACAGAGCATGGCAGATTGTAATTCAAATACACATCACAGGACAAAAGAAGCCAAAATGGATACCTACCTTATAATACTTGAATAGCTATCCTCAATGTACCCCTTGAAAATCCTTGTACATTAGAAATTAGTATTTTTATTGCTAGAAGACAAAATATGAGGACTGTTCTATAGTCCAAAAGAACAGCTGATATATACCGATAACATGTTGAAATTTATAGAAAAATGTTCTTTTTAAAAAAAAATAAAAATAATTCTCCACTGATACCATTTATTCTCTCAGGAAGTCCAAATGTAGAATTTAATATAAGGGAAGCCATTGATCCTTCCAAGGATGATAAAGACCCCAAAAGTGCATATTTCAAAATTTTCAAAGTAGAAATGAGAGATTCACTACTTGGACGACTCAGAAGGCATCGATATCAGTGATGACATCCCACATGACGGTAGACTGAATATCGATGGATTGGGGTGGAGTTTGGAGTTGAGGAATGTTATTTTATTTTTTTAATATATCTTGTTGTATTTCTTGTATTCACTATTTTTAGGTTTTTTTACTTTTTCAATTTATTCACTGTATTTAACTGTATTCAATGTAATTATATAATTTCAAAGCTTCATTTTGTTTCACTGTTTTATCCAGCAATATATATTCAGTAATATATATTCAACAAATTGTAGAATATATTCATATATTTTTTAATTAATATAATTTATATATTCAGATGTATATATATATATATTCAAATATATTTGCAATATGTATTTATATGTTTTTGCACTATAGATGACCTGCTATACTTCATGTATTTAACCATATTCAATGTAATTATATAATTTCAATATATAAATATATTTGTAAAGATGCAATTAAAAAATATTTTAGTAAAGATACCACTAAAGAAAAGAAAGGATGAACTGAATCTCTGAAGATTCTGTTTTAGGGGTATTTTTCTGTTGAGAATCGTTTCGATAACTGGAAATACAAATTTTATATGTTATAATTGAGTGTGTTGAGTTATATTAGGAGTTTATCGCGTTAATGGATTTACTTACCATTTTTAAACAGTTGAAGAATTTTTTTTGCAAATTCCATTATCATACTTGTGAATACAACTCATGAATACAGCCTATACGTTAGCTGTAATTCCTTTTTTCCGCCGACTTTTTCTATTGTATTCATGAATACATTAGCTTAAATACATCGAATACATTTTATAACAAGTTAAAATATAATTAAAGGAAGTAATTTAGTAAATGGTAGTTATAACAAACTAATAATCACTAAAGCATAGTAATTTCTAAAAATTTCTCTTATTTTGGTGGAAGAAATTCAGAAAAAGCTATGGCTTGAATCGGTAATTAAAAAATAACTTTGTTTTTGGAATTTTGAGAGTTGAACTTCAAAAGTCCATGTTCAAGCTAAAACAAAGTTACATTAAGAAAAATGACTGTTCTCTAAATGAGAAGCATAGGAACAAAGAATAGTTGCATATGATAAAGGTACCCGAGAGCGGCTTTATTATTAGCATCCCACATTTTCCAAGTAAAGCTTATATATAAAAACTTCACGGAAATTAATATTCCAATTTGTAATTTCTTGTAATATTTGAAGGGCCACTAAGACTGGGGCAGTTTTACTTCCTTTGCTATTGGCAGGAGTTATTTGGACAGAAGCATCAAATATAAACTATTTACTAGAGTGTGTGTGTATATATATATATATATATATATGCGCAACTAGAAAGCGTGTGGTCTAATTGTTACCATTTTTAAATAGAAGTTACAGATTCAAATCTTGATAATAAAGAAGTTGTTATAAGAAGCTTTCTCTCCAATAAATCCTACACATTGTGAATCCACATTAGCGATACCAAATTATAAATATAAACCTATAATTTTAAAAAATATATAATGGATTCAAAGCTAAAAATATACTTACACGGTCAAAATTGGAGAGCTTAATTTCGAGGATCGAATGGAACCCCAAGCTCAAGTTTGGGGTAGCACGAAATAAAGACCAGATCTTGCTGGAAAATGCATACCTCGGTGGAGCAAAACAAAGACTCGCCATGATCTGCCTCGAGGGTAATACATTTTCGATGACACTCAAGAAAGAGCGGGAGTTTCTTAAAAACACGTGGGTAAGGGTATAAATTAAGGGTACGAAATAGTACAAGTCCGTACTATGTTGTTATACGTCTGTACTAATATATTTCTTTGTCATAATTGAAAATGTACCATATTAGGGTTTTCCCCTTCTATATAAAGGGGACCCCAATCTTTGTAAAAGATCGTCCCATTCACTTCAATGGAACGTTCTACTCTGCTTTTCCCTGAGGTAATCTTTGCGACTTTGTTCTCATCTCAACAAGAGGGTAAATATATGACCTATTTCGATGTTTCTCCATGATTATTTCTGTTTGCTTCAATTTTTATCCGTGTTAGGATTGTAGAAATTGAGATTTTGATCCCCAAAGTTGAAAAAATATAAATCCTTGATTTGATGGTCGATTCATGGATGAATATATGGATATAGACCATATGGCCATTATGAGTAATATTTATTTTCAATAATTTTTGGAATACGGGTACGTGGGCTCGATTGTTGACTTTATTAACTTTTCGAGTGAAGTTGGGAGTTATTACAAATTGATTTATTATGATATTTGAGTTTTTTTTATTGTTTGCACATTGCTTGACTAGTTTTGGAGCGACAAATACCTGTTTGAGGTATTAGAGCAAGCTAGAGCCGGTTATGGAACTTCAGAGCGAGTTAAGTCTCCTATCTAACGCTATAGGGGGAAATTATCCCTAGGTGTTGTATATTGATGCGTGCTACTTGTTGAGGGGCTTACGTACACGCGAGGTGACTAAAGTCCATGCGTAGCTACATTCATGTTTTTATTCGGGTAGGCTTAGGTTCATGCTATAGCTATACTATTTGAGCAGTCTCTCGCCTATTAAATTCCTCTGTTTTACATTTCTACTAGAGACGGCGCTTGCTAATATAGAGACTTCACGAGTTCATGATTAGTCACTGAATAATTTTACTCCTCTTACTGTATGTTTCCGTGATATATATGTTTTATTGAAAGGTTTTTGTTAAAGAAATTACAACTCACGCGTTTATTCATGGGTGGGGTTAAGGACCCTCAAAGCTTCTTATTTTAATGGGATCAAGCCGTTTGCCTCGACAAGATTATGCATTTCACATCTTATGGGATCGGACCATCTGCCTCAGTAGGATTTATATACAACACTCTCATGGAAGTGGGTCGTTTGCCTCGGTAGGTTAATAGATGCATCTATAGTTCATGTCGTCCGATCCTCGGCAGTGTACAGTTTAAACATTTATGTTGGATTGGATCGTATGCCTCGGCATTTCCTATATTTTATCCTCATGGAATCGTGCATAATATTTGACAAAAAGCCAGTGTATTCGTGAGTTTTTTTCTGATTTAAATTATGACAATCTATTTTGATGAGATCCACTACAACGATATGTGTGCTCCAATTAAGGGGGAACCTCTAATGGGAAGCTTGAGTTCATTATAAAGAGGAGAATTTGTATCACATATTTTATGCTTGTTTATTGCATTTATTTACTCTAGCTCATATTTATTTACCCTTTTACTGTGCCCGATATTATTGGACCTGTGAAGACCCAAAAAGTCATCTTATATTTTAGGGCTCGATTCCATGATCTGAGGCCTTCAAAATATTATTTTATTCCTTCTTGATTTGCGTGTATAGTTTGGGCAATTTTCCGGAAAGCTTTTTGTTAAAAAATGATGAAAATAATAAAAATTTCCTTTAAAAGTTGATTTAGTTGACTTTGGTCAAAGTTTTTGGTAAATGCACCTGGAATCGTATTTTGATAGACTCGGTCGGGTCGTATCGAAATATGGAACCTGGGGTTACGCCCGGAATCGAATTGTGAGGTCCCTATCTCGAGAAATAAAATTTTGATGAAAATTGAAAGACTAAAATTTAAATGGTTTTAAGAATTCGATTAATGTTTAACCTTGTTAGTATCGAGCTCATATTTTTATTTCGGAGCCTGGTATTTTCAAAATAATATTTATACTTTACCTATGAAATTTGGTGAGAAATGGAACTGATTTGATGTGATTTGGACGCCCGGTAGTGAAAACAGGAATTTGAAAGTGTTCTTAAGTTTTTCATGTGATTTGATGCTACATTCGTAGTTTTAGATATTATTTTTGCGATTTGATCGCACGATCAAGTTCGTATGATGGCATAAGACTTGTGTGCATATTTGGTTTGGAGCTCCGAGGGCTCGGGTGAGTTTCAAATGGGCGATGGGTAGTTTGAAACTTAGAACATCTTGTGTGTTTTGATGCTACTGGTGTGCTGATACTTTGTGCTTCGCGATCATGAAGCCACTCACACGATCGCGAAGCAGAAACTATGTTGGGGAGGAATTCACTCTTCGCGAATGTGGAGAGTTGGACGCGAATGCGAACGCGGAGCAATGTGGGTCTTAGCCTCCGCAAACACGACTAGCTCGACGAGAACGTGATGGTTCAAGGACCAGGGGGAGCAGTTTGTTGTTCTTCTACACGAACGCGATCATTGGGTCGCGAACACGAAAGCAAGGGGAAACAACCTTTCGCGAACACGTAATGAGACTCGTAAACACATAAGCCTTTAGGCCACTGTGTATCGCGATCGCGATAGGCCCTTCGTGAACGCGAAGAAGGCCTGTCCAATGATTTTAAAGCAGACCCAAAAACGGGACTTCTTCAAAATTTCATATCTTTTCCATTAGAACCCGACCTACATCAATTATTTGAAGAGGAATTCAACACCAAATCATAGATTTGTATTCTTTAACTCATTTTCTTCAATTTTCATCATCACCCATTAGATTCCTAGTCTTAAATCCCGTTCTTTCATGGAAAAATTAGGGGTTTTTGGAAGAATTGAGGTTTTTGCAAATTGGGAATTTAGACCTTGATTTGGGGTCAGATTCCGGAACCACTTACATATTTTTGTTTGGACCTCGAGTTTTGACCAAATGATCCCGAGGTCGATTATTTACTTTTTGGAAAAAAATATTTGGAAACCTAAATTTATGTATTTAAATTTATTCCTTTTAGCAATATTTAATGTTATTATGGCTAGATACGAGTAGTTTGTAGATGGAATCTAGAGGAAAAGTGGTAACTGTGCAGTGACTCTGACCTGTGGATTGAGGTAAGTGTCGTGTTTAAATTTGACTCGAGGGATTAGGAATCTTTAACTTAATTGGTATGTGAAAATCCATGTGAGTGGCGTATATGCGAGGTGACGAGTACCTATGCGCCCGCTAATTTATCTGTTTTTCCTGTTTTTTTCCCATTCTTATTATATTGTCTTCCCTGCCTTAACTGCTACATGTTTTACTAGTATTTCTATGCTTATTTGCTACTTGTTGGACATTATTTTTCATTGTTGACGGTGTTAGCTATCTTGTAGTTTCATTGTCTCATATTATTGGCTTAAGCTGGTTTATCAGCGTTTTATGATATATTTTAGATTGGTTTCACTGCATAGTATTATTTGGGTAATTTTTCATAATTTTACAACTTTCCAATTGCTTTGGTTTGAGGTTTAAATATTATGAAGGGTTTTGAGTTAAATTATGAAATTTCTATACTTGTTGAGTAATTGATGTTAATATGTTGGGATCGGGTTGCATGCTGCAACATGAGAAATAAGGGTGCTATATTTTTGAGCACGTGTCTATATGAATCATTCCCATAAATTCAAAACAAAAATAATTTTCTTTGTTTATTTGTAATTTTTGATTTTTCATGGCATTTTCTGTTAATGGTTTGCATTTGTTTGTGCATAGGAGAATACAAAATATACAGGAATTTGTATTTAAGATTTAATTTGGCATTTTCAAAATTAATTAGCAAATTAGTATTCTTATAAAAATAAAAAATTAAAAAAAATCAAAAATCAAATCAAAATAGCTTAATTTGCACTCTTTAATTTTAGCTTTGATTTTAAGTAGTCTTATTCTAATTTGTTGTGATAATTTTATTTAGGTTTAATTAGTTTTTCAGGTTAATTAGGTTCTAGAATTTAATTTAGAACTTAATTTAATTTTGAAAAAAAGAAGAAGATAAGAATTATTTTGAAAAAGGAAAAAGGAATTGAAAAGTTAGAAAGTTGGCTGTTTTGTTTTAATTTGTCCAAGCCCAATTCCCTCACTCCAGCCCAATTTTACCCATTCAGCCCAAAGCACATGACCCATACCCTAAACCCGCCCTCTGACCCGACCCGCTCCCATAACAACACAAAAAAACCCCAAGTCTCAGAGACCCAAAGCTACGCAAGTCACTGTTCACCTTCCCCTTCACCAGAATCGCCCAAATTCCTCTAACTCACCCCACGCGCCTTCTCTCTTCCTTCCTCTTGCCACATAGGAGTTACGGGCTCTGATAACAACAAGATTTCCTACCTCACTCACCCGTTTTCAATCTATCTCGCGAGAATTGGAAGGCTCTAGAAGAAGGGTGTTGGATGAGTGAGAGGCATTGGATCGATTTCATTTAATCCGAGTCTCAGGTTCATCACGTGCTCGTTTTCAAGAGAGCCTTATTCGTTTTATTTAAGAGGAAGAAAGAATCCAGAGTTTGCATATATAAGGAGCATTTTCGGGTAGTAGCGGAGGAGGATTTCTGAGATTTTTTTGGAGAAGTTGAGAGAAGATATCCTGAAAATCAGTGATCAAGTTTTCCTTCTTCTTTTCCATTTTTCTTTTTCCTTTTTTTAAATAATCAAAACAAAAAACATATGATGGAAGTTTTATGATTTCACTCTATATTTGTCTTAACTAGCACTACAGAATAATAAAGTTTTCTTTCTTCTACAATTTTGGTTCCTGGACGAATAATAGAATTCGTCGAGAAATGTGAATCTGTTGTTGTTTCTTGAGCTGTAGCAATTCTCTCTTGGTTATGTGGTGATTTCATTTCTCAGAAATCAGAAACTTATTTTCTCCTCCCATTTGCCATGTTGCTCTCAAGGTATGAACTTCGATCTTTTGTACAGAGGTGTATTAGGAATGTTATAGCTTTGGGAACTTTCATCTATGGTCTGTTCATTGGTTAATGAATCTATTTTGTAGTGGCTTGCCATTTCAGATCGTTGGATGCAAACAAAGCTCCCACACCGGAAGAAAAGAGAAAAAGAGTCCAACATATATATAATTACCCAACCCCATTAGTATAAGGCCTTTTGGGAGATGCCCGAAAACAAATTCGTGAAGGCTTGGTCCAGAGCGAGCAATATCATACTAATGTGGGGTCGGGGCGAGGGTACGCACAGTCCCAACAACTGATATCAGAGCACAGGTTCTGCTCGTTCACCAAAATACTATTCACTGTCAGTAGTACTATCCTCGGTAAAAAATAAAAATATCCGGAGTAAAGTACGAGGTAGCTAAATTCAACGGAGATAACGGGTTTTCAACATGGAATGGAAGAAAATTTCTTCCTTCTTCATGTCAAAAATGGCTGCTAAGCAGCCCACATTTTTAATTTTTTGTCAGTTGATGTGTGCTGCAAAATTAACGAAGGCTGCCTAATTTTTGCCTATAAAATGAGACATTCGGCTCTCATTTTGATACACCAACAGAAAGAGAGAAAAAGAGTAAGGTTTCACAGACAGGGTATAAGAAAATAGTCTGTGAAGAAAATAGAGAGTAAGCGATATTGTAGTGAGGTGGAATATCAAAAGAGGGTTATTTCTTTTGAGTGTTGTAGTTGTCTTTGGAGTATTTTACTCGGACCTAGAAAGTGTAAAATTCCTTATTATAGTGATATCAGTTGCTCCTCTCAGGGCCGTGGTTTTTTCCCTTATTCAGAAGGGTTTTCCACGTAAAAATCTTGGTATCATTGTTACTCTTTTATTCTTGTTAATTACCGTATCTCGGTGCTACATTATTATTCCGCTTTTATTACCGCGAATATTATTTTGGTAGGGGGTTTATTCCCAACAACTGGTTGCATAAGTTCCTTTTGGTTTCCAGACATAACACACTTCAACCATAGGACCCATTGGAGAATCTGCAGGAAATAAGTTATTCCATATATGTGGAGGAAGCTCTACAGCACCATCATCGGCAGTGAACTCCAGAACTCCAGCATGTGTTGTCCGATTATTCTGCTCTGCATCCTTCAAGTCCGAAGGAGAAGATTGGTGAACTACAGAAACCCTGAAGTGTAGGGGTCCCTTGTCAAAGGCACCCTGATCAGACAATTCAGTGAAGCAAGATGGTGCCAATTTAATTTTATCTCCGGCACCCTCATAAGGTACAGCTTCCAAAATACGGGAAAATGCAACTCCTCGTCCAGCTAACAGTTCTTCTTCAATTTGCTGGGTTGCCTGAAAAAAAAAATCCAAGAGTTGGGCGTTCTTAGCTTGGGCTTGAGCAACATCAAGGTGGCGAGCACGTTGAACAACTTCAATAGCTTCAACGTGAAATTGAGCAAAAAGATGTGTCCTAGAACAAAGGAGGAGAAAGGGAACATGGCCAGAGTTCCTTATTCTTCAGCAGTCGGAAGCTTGATGTATGCAATGGTATGTACTAGACCTGATATTGCTCACGCAGTTGGTGTTGTCAGCAGATTTCTTGAAAATCCTGGAAAGGAACATTGGGAAGCAGTCAAGTGGATGCTCAGGTACCTGAGAGGCACCACGGGAGATTGCTTATGCTTTGGAGTATCGGATCCAATCTTGAAGGGCTATACCAAACTTGGACGGATGTATCAATTACTTGAAAATATACCAAAATACTTTGTGCCTCAAAGAAGTCTAGTGTTTTCACATTTAATGGCTCAAGGGCCAAAACCCTGAATGCACCCGAATACTCGGGGACTATCATCGATAATCGACATATCGATTCGTCAAATACTCAAAATTATAAGACGTCAAGGAGGCACATTGGAACTTATAATACCTTAAATAGGCACATTTGAGCTCACAAGACCTCAAAGAGGCATCCCATCGATATTAAGGCCAGAGCCATCATACTCGGGGACTAAAGGCTATAGCCGTATAAAAGACTTCGGTGCTACGACCGAAATGATGCGGCTCAAAGACGTAGGACTTTCGCCATAAAAAACGTCCTTCATGTACATCAAAAAAATCGGTTAAATCAGGATACCCCCAACAAAATCAACTTATAAGGGGCTTTGATATATTAAGCCCTCGAATAATGCAAAGGCTTCGATAATATTAGTCTTCGGAAAAACCTCAAGAGGTATTCGATTAAATGTTGCATATCAAATTACAAACGAAGTTCCAATCAATCAAACCTTCGAAAAACCCAAATGGGTACAAAAAACATATGCTAAAACATACAAAATTTTCACTAAGTCTTTTAGCCGAAAATAGGGAAAAGTTTATAGCCATTTTAGAGGCCGAATTTCCCAACCTAAGGATCCTAAGAGCCAACATAAAAGAGCCTTAGGGCCAACCTAAAAGAGCTTAAGGGACAAAATTTAAAGAGCTTTAAGGCCGAAGCACACCATGCTTGAAGACCTTACCCAGCTCGGACTCAAAAGTCCCAAGCTAAAAATTTACCTCGAAGATTGAACCTTAAGTTATTTTTGATCGTTGGTCAAAATACAAAATTTGAGGGTCTACTCTACCTCGAATTTGATTCAACGGTCAGAGGTTAGAGCATAAAAAGTTAAACAAACACTAAAGAAAAATTGAAGGCAAAAGATCAAGGAAACTCTTTTTTATATATACAAAACGATATTACACTGGAGTCCTACAAAGCAAAAAATTACAAAAAGATAGAAAAAATTCTACCTACTCTAGAGGGACATTCTCCCAGACCTGTCTCTTCCCCCGGACCAGTCTCTTCCTCGGGGTAACTTCTTCGGCAACCCCTTCCTCTTCATCATTCGACATCGTCATCATCGAAGGAGGAAAGGACAAATTTGGCACCAGCCTCATCTAACTTAGCTTGCTTTATCTCCTCGGAAAGATCAAATCCCTAAGCGTGAATCTCTTCGAGGGTCTTCCTTCGGGATCAGTGCCAGACATAATCATTAATTTTTTTTATCTCGATCGTTATCCTCCCTTAACTCCATCTGAGCATTGGCAGCATCCTTCAGATAGATGGCCACCGTCCTGTCGTCCCTGGCTGGTATTACTCTAGCCTCGACCGTGGCTTCCATAACTTCGTCCTTGGCTTTTGCAAGACCAACCTCAAGCTCCGCTATTCTTCTAGCTTGAACCAAGTTGATCCCTTGATCATTCCAATTGAACCTCGAGGGTTGATACCTTCTCTAGTGCATCTTTTTTAGCCACAATGAGGGCGTCCATCTTTGCTTTCTATTCATTGCACTCGGCTTGGAGTTCGTCGACTTCGCCCCAGAGCTGCCCAATCATATCTAGATTTTGCTACAGTTGAGACATTGAAGTATTAGACAGTAGAGGTAAATCGTATTTTTTCAGAACAGAGGTTACCTGCTTTTCTAATTCACTCTCATATTCATGAGCTTTGATAAACTTCGATTGAAGATGCTTTAGTTTGTCCTCCTTTTTGTCAAGGATAAGCCTAAGTGTTTTCTCCTCATTTGAAGCCCTATGCAATTCAACTTCACGATGGCGCAATTCGGTCTTCAACTTATCGGAGGCCTACACAAAGGAAAGAATTATCGATTAGACAAAAGAGGAAAAATATGGCATAGGAGAAATATCAGTGTCACTGAAAACTTATAATTAAGCAAAGATGGTGAGCCTCCTCAAAGATTGAGCTCGCATCCGCTTGGTTAGCCTTATCAACCCGGCAAAATAACCATGGAAGGGGTCATTTTCACTCGAGACTTTGTTGAGCTCGGTCATCTTCACGTTCTGAGCATCTCTGATGGTATCCTCCGAGAAGGCTGGAAACAATGAAGGTTGACCTGCTGTCATAGCCTCAGGGAGATCACTCGAGGCACTCTATTCAAGTAGAGGAGCTTCCAAGCTTGCTCCCTTTGCAGTATTTCCAGAAGTCTGAGAAGCAATTGACGCGTTAGGTGATACAGGGCCTTCATTCCCCTTTTATTTTAAAGTTCCTTCCTCGAGGCTAGGGGACCCAATCTTAGCAGGCTTGATAGCCTCAGAAGATTTCCTGGTTCGAATCACTAACGTCGAACCCTCCATCTTCGTCACCATCATCATCCATGAACTGGTGGACTGAGTCAACATCCACACTGATGATGACGCTTTTCCTACGCCTCCGAGCAGACTCTCCTTGGCTTTGGGTGTCCTCTCTCTTGAGGACCTCTTTCTCTTGTTATCTCCTTTAGCTTTGGAGCCGAAGATCTTACTTCCTCCGTAGAAGGGGGCGGCCTCATCTCAAAGAACTCACCAATACATGCGATAGAGGAATTAGGTCACATAAAGAAAGACATTCTTAATGAGGAAAGAAACATTATAACACATACTGTGATGCTGCACTTCTCACTTGCCCTTCGACAAGTCCGACCATATGCGTTTGTTTTATGGTGAGGTAGCAGCTAGTTTGCAAACCCAATCCTCGAGGTAGATGATCATTAGGCATCCACGGAACCGCTGCAGAGAGGGGAAAAGTGTAATCATCCAAAGTTTGGCAAAATTTATGGAGAAGAACTAAAAGAAATCCACTCACATTGAAAATTCCATTCCCGGGGGAACGAGAGGAACTGCTCGAGAATAATATCGACAGTCCTCACCCGGATGAATCGGCCAACCTCGATCCTTGCCTTCGTTGTTACCGGCGAAGTAAGTCATGGTTGATCGGCATTGGAGTTTTATTAAACCACAGAAATGTTTAGGTCGATATAATCAAATGAGGTGGCTAAGGCTGAACTCGACCCGACCTTTTCGGTGAAAAACCTCACCCTTATAACGGTCCGCCAAAAGGACGAATGAATCTGGACCGGGGTTACTTGATATCTTCAGCAGAATTCGAGCACGAGCGAGTGGAGGGGACCCAACGTAAATTGGTATGTATATACACTCAGGAACCTCTCTACTTAAGTTGTGATGTCCTTCCCTTGAGAATGTATTTGCTGAACGACCTTCTCTCCCCATTTACACTCCCCCATCATAGCATAGAGGCTATTTTACTTAATTGACATTATGTACTTCGATGTATGCTCTTGACGACCAACGATGTTGGGAGGTTTCTCGACTATAAAGTCCTTTTTAAGGAAAATATGCCTGGTACGATCTCGTAAAGAGCCGATGGCTTACGACCACCCTGACGGGAAGTTGAAGTGGAGTTTCCTTTTTTCTGAGGAACGGACTTGGAAGTTTTGGCCATCGGTTCTTTAGAAGAAGAAAATAGAAATGAATAAATCGGCGAGGTTTTGAGGCGATGCAGCGGAAAAATTGGAGGTGAAAAGGATATGTATAGAAGAAAATTGGTGTTGCAAGGTGGAAAAGTCATTAACGAGAAGAGAAAACAAGTATATATAGGGGAAGGTGGAAACAATTCATTAATATTGATGACCTACTGGCTCTGACGTGCATTTAATACTTTTCGGGAAAAGAATTGACTGGATGCTTCGTTCATTTCAATGCTTACATCATAAAAGTGAAGCCATCATAAAGGACTTCGGGAATTCAAAACGTTTCATATAATTTTATTAACACGGGGGACTATCTGTACACAGCCAAAATCGAAGAGCTCGATTTTGAGGACTGAACGGAACCCCGGGCTCGAGTTTGGGGTATGACGAAGTGAAGACCGGATCTGGCTGGAAAATACATACCTCGAGGGAGCATATCGAAGACTCGCCATGATTTGCCTCGAGGGCAGTACATTTTCGATGACACTCAAGAAAGAGCGAAAATTCTCAAGAATATGTGGGTCCGGGTGTAAATTAACGGATAAGATTTGTACGAAATAGTACAAGTTCGTACTAGGTTGTTATACAACTGTATCAATAGAATTATTTGCCATATATAATTGAAAATATACCATATTTTGGTTTTCCCCTTCTATATAAAGGAGATCCCAATCTTCGTAAAAGATCATCTAAGTTATTGCAATAGAATATTCTACTATGCTTTTCTCATTTTCCGTGCTCAACAATTGTTCTTCCACTTTATTATTTTACTTTATTTTTCATACTTTATTGGCTCTTAGCTCACCTCGAACCCTACCCCCCTCGCCACTCCCCGAGATAATCAACACTGTTTGGATTCATATATTTCTCTTACTTAAATCTAATATTATTTGTATATTCATTAGTATCAGAATAAATTATATATTTTTTAAAATTATAAATTATCTTTAACTGTTATTTATATTTTTTTAGATAAATAAAGATTATACTAGTAAAATTTAAATGATGAATCCGTTTCGGAAGAAAGGGAGTCAGGCGAGAGTGCACGTTCTTGCTTTTCGGCCCGCCAAGTCATTTTCGATTAGCATCAACATTGTTGGACGTATCGCTATTTCCAACAGTACTGTTTTTTTTTTTTTTCTGTTGTGGCTGAGATTTTTCCTTTACGTGGAAAGCCTAAACCTAATTTCTAAAAAAATATTTTACTCCCACATGCAGTTGGTACCACTGCCCTCAGACTCAGTTCTCTACAGTCTTTGTCCCTTTTACAAAATCATTTCCACTTTCGTCTTTTCTTCTTTTTCAATATCTAAGCATATATAATTATTTGAGCAAAGATTGAAGTTCAATAATTTTGAAATGAGGTCTGAATATAGTTAGGTATGAAGTGTCATTATTAGGAGTTTAGTTGCTGCTGTCTTTGGATCGATTGTCCCCATTTCTCTAAAATGATATCTCGTCTTTCATTTTCAATGCCCGGTCCCATTTATCATATCCAATGTGTAGATTTACAACAACAACAATAACTATCCAGTATATTCCCATCAAGTGGGGTCTGGGGAGGGTAATATGTAGACGAGCCTTACCCTTATTCGAAATGGCAGAGAGACTGTTTCTAATCGATCCTCGGCGCATAGGATAAAAGGAAAAACAGCTGTAAAATAAAAACAAAGACAAAAATAAAAACAATAGAGCATTGGTAACTCCCGCAAAAATAGCATAAATCCAATATGTAAATTTATGGGGTAGTTTTATGGATTGCGTGCACTCATGATCTTTTAACCAAACTAGTTTATGTATGTATTTTCAAGAATTAGGCTCATATCATATGTTGGCACTTGGCTCTCATGCTTCGTAATGATTGGTTGAATTCTGAATTATTTATCCAAAAGGAAAAAAGTTAGTTCCAACTTAATAATTTTTTTCCATCTTTTTAAATGGTGCATGTATATTTTAAAAATTTTAGATTATATTCCCACAACTGTAAATTCATTTGACGACTCTCCAAATAAATTCATTCAGTTGCTACCAATGGCACAACTTTCGGATTAAAAAATATAGGATACGTACGATATTCATGCATCAATTAGGCTTCATTTGCATTTATTAAGATTAAGAAGTTACACACATCTGAATATTTAAAAATATGTATTAAGACTAAAATGTCTAAATATACATCTGAATATTAAGATGTTATTAAAATTTGAATACTAACTATTAAAATTATTTTCTCAACATCTAAATATGGTTCTTATGTTTAGATAACTATTTATGCTATTTCTGCTGTACTTACTAATACTCTTTTGTTTTAGTTTTTATTTTTGTTTTTCCTCTCCTTCACTGAGCCGAGGGTCGACTGGAAACAACCTCTCTACCTTTTCGGGTAGGGGTAAGGCTCGTCTACATATTACCCTCCCGAAACCCCACTTTGTAGGACATTACTGGATAGTTATTGTTGTTGTTGTTAAATATGTAAAACTAATCTATATTTAAAAATTGATAAATATAAAATTCAAATACAAATACTAATTAATCTGATACTATATCACCAAAATATTTTTAAAAATTATATCGTGGTTGGTTGGGGTGCATGATTACTATAAGTGGTGGTTATTGGTGCCAGACTAGTGATGGTGCGCAGAGGTGGTATTGGCAAGGGCAAAGCTAACATGCAACATCTGAATTCTGTCAAATTCAGTAACTAAAAAAATTTATTAAATATATACAAATTATTAACTTTAGATTTTTAGAACATTGTAACTTAACGAACTACAACCTCGAACCATAAACTTTAAATCCTGACTTCATCTCCAATTATTGGGCGGTGATGGGATTATAGTTAGTAGCAAGTAATGATGGTGACATACAATAGTGGGTTAATAGTGGCAGTTGATGGTTGTTGTTGGTGTCGACGACTGACAATTATGGTGGATGCTAGTGAGCTATGATAATGGTGATTGTCAATATTAATTGGTGGCAGTTGTGACAACTGTAGTTGGTAGTGATGATTATATAAATGGTGGTTTGTAGTGACGATAACTGACCGTGATGACTGGCGGTAATGGTGTGATGGTAGTTGATAACAACAATGATATTTAGCGGTTAAAGGGGATGGAGAAGTAGTGAAAGGCCATATTTGAAGAAATACATGAATGGAGCATCTTAATGATATTAAAGACTTTGGTATATGCCATAATTATTTAGATTGTATATTCAGACCTATTAAGTCTGTTATAAAAGTCAAAAAGAATTCGTTTAATAATTAAGATATTGAATAATTGAGATCGAGACCTAAAAACCAAATATGAATGTATCATTTCTTACCATTGCTTGACTTTCGTTATTGTTCTTTTAATTTCGTTTCATAATAATGCTCCTTGTTATAAGATAGAAATACAAGAATAGAAGCATGGAGCAAGTTTGCAATAAGCTCTCGGCATTATTAGATTCTCAAATTGGTGACAAAATAGTCACAAGTGACCATTCCATGCATGTGCAAACCCATAGTTAAGTTAAATCATTGTTCGTGTAAAAGGAAACAAGAACAAAAGAGTACAAGAAGTTAGGAGGAAAATACTCGCATTATAGATGAATTTTTTCCCATTATAGATGAATCTTGAGTTCATCTTCATGCATCAAGTGCAAGAAATGTGGTTGAATTGAAGGGTTTAATTCTTTTTTAACGATCCAAGAAATTAAAACCCGAAAAAATTAATTTTGCCCCGCAGCTTGAAACTCATAAATTTAAGTTGGAGGTATTTTATTAATCCCTTGACGTTGTAATTCATTCAACACACTGTCGATTGAGGGAGGTTTGAGTCCTAGGGGTGGTGGTGGCAGACATGGCTTTGCTAAAACATCTCCAATGGCCGCATCTATGCTCTCCTTTGACTATCACAATATTCAAAAAATAAAAAATATCAGGAAAACCATCAAAATTTTGAAATACGTAATGAGTAAATTCACTAGTACATAAAAGTTTGGGCAAACAATATTTATGACTTGAATGTATAAAGTTGTGTAACTTTTTAGAAGAGAGCAAAGACAAATTAAATGCCTTATTTTTCTTCTATGACCTTTTTTTTTCGTAACGCCACAAAAATATTTTTTATAAGAATAAAATCATTAAACTAATAATAAGTCACAAAATTAATGTTCGAAAAAGAAAGAGAGCTCACAGGATGAAAATCAGAAGGAGGTTTAGGCAGATCTTGTCGTGCTCCAGTGGGAGCAGCTTTGACCATGGCAGTGGGTGGGATGCCCTGAACTGGAAATCTCTGCATGAAATTATAGTCTGATTAAATAAGACCGAAAACTTATTTAAAGGGATATGCAATTTCCTTTTTTATTCCCTTCAAATTAGTTTAATTTGAACGACCTGATTACTAAGTTTCTATCCCACTTTATGTGGAGTTCAGAGAAAGATAGGACTACAAAAGCCTATTATACACAAAAGTTATTTTCATAGCTCGAGTCAATGATCTTCTAGTGATATTGCAACGATTTTACCAATTATACCAATATATTGCTCCTTTTCTAGATATATCCAAAACCATAAAGCATGCAACTGAAAAATAGACTTCATGTAGCAAATAGTTGATTGAATAATTACCGTGGGCGCTATTGGTGAAGGAATGCAAGGAGTGCCTGGTGCAAGAGAGTTTAGTACCTGCACCAAAAGGAAAGAGAATATTAGTTCATTCCCACAATTATATGCATATAAATTACATATTCAAAGCCATACTTGTTCATTCTCACTCAACAATTGTAATATTTTCAAGTGAAAAAATTATACTACTACTAAATATTCTTACACCGTTGATGTTCTACTAGAAATATTCATGTTGTTGCTTTAACTCATGAATGCATATAACTTAAACTTTAGGGTGAAGCTACACTCTTATAAAGATGGTCAATTAATCATCCTTCGTCGGATTACAATGTATATATAGATAAAATATTAGGTTTTATAGGTATATAATATATATCGAACATTATTTGTCGGGATTTTTTATTTATTTTTATTTTTTTCAAGTTTAAACAATCTTAGAAAATTTTTTGGCTTCACCATCGATTAAACTCATATATAATTGAGAGAAAAGCAATACAGATTGAGATCAAACAGACACTTACTCTTTGATGGTGTGAATGCCAAAAGGAAGGATCTATAGGCGGTGAAGAATGAGGAGGAACAACCGGTGCCCATGCTGGTGGAAGATGCGTTATATGTTTCGGCCACATGTGCATCATAGATTGGTCGGCGGGCGGATGACCCCAGACGTGTAGAGGTCTAAAATGAGATGGCACCATGGGTGGTGTCGTCATAGGTGGAAAACCCATGGTTGCTGTTGGCGGCCATGGATTTATATCTCTCTTTCCGCCACCTCCAACCATGGCTGCACCGCCGTACATTTGTTTTCTTTGGCTCCAGCTTGCCGCCTCCGCTTCTCTCGCAAGCAAATGTTTCCGATGGGCTCTATATTTCTGCACATATAACAATGTCCCTTCTATCAGCTTGGAGATTACGATTTTAAATTACGACAAAGATAAAAAATACGCGGTAAGCTCTTTTCATTTGCCTAATTCTTGTTGTACAAATTAGTTACTTGGCATTTGCATGCGCTAATAGAAGGTATATGTACTCGATAGAATAATTAAGCTGCACAAAAATTGACTCTGATAATTCGTTAATTTTTTTTGTTGTTGTCTAATCGTATTTAATTTAACTACTTGAATGCACTAAGTTCCTCTATATGACCTTACAAAACTTCTGAACTCCCGTGACCACTAAGCTACATTTTTTATTTGTGTCAAAGGGCTCAAAATACATTATATAGAGATATATAATAAATTTTGCCTTATATAATATAATTTTTCGGTGCAAGGGGTTCCGACCCCTTCCTCCTTCAAGACATACAAAGGTATATTGTAAGAATTCTGTATTGTAATCTAGCAAGTGAGTCTCTGCCTTTTATTAAAGGTAGTCGGTAAGATAATTGAAGTCAAAAGAGAGATTTTATTCATCTTTTACCCCAAAAAGAGTACTTCTATTATGAGCAATGCAGAAAGCTTCGAAATTTGCAGGCAACATCTTTTTCTCTTTGTAGATAGAAATATGCTATTTAGCCAAAAAACAAGGGAATGCAGCCATAATAGCTCGTACAATTGATAGTGATCTAATCTTTTATCAAATTAATTTCCAGGTGGCGGAGATACATAGCCTCAATGAGTGTTATAGTCTGTTTGGCCAAGTTTTTTTTATCAAAAGTTCTTTTTTTTTTTTTGCCAAAAATAATTTTGACCTAAAATTAAGGTGTTTGGTCAAGTTTTTAGAAGGAAAAAAAATGCATTTAAGGAGAAGCAGAAACAGTTTTGAAGAAGCAGAAAAAAATAGCTTATCTCCAAAATCACTTTTTTGAGAAGCACTTTTGAGAAAAATAAACTTAGAAGTTTTACAGCTTGACCAAACACTAATTGCTGCTCAGAAGTGCTTTTCAATCTAATTAACCAAACATAAACTACTTTTCACTAAAAGTACTTTTGATAAAAACACTTTTAAAAAATATACTTCTCAAATTAAGCTGATTTTTGCAGCTTGACCGAACGGACTATTAATTGCCCTCTCTTCGCAGGAAAAATATACTACTTAGACAGATAAAAAAAATTACTCTTTTACATATATATACACTATATATTTTCCTTGACTTTTACATATATTTATTTCTTTAAATTTTAATATTCTTTAATGATAATTCTGACTCTACGACGGGTGAGGAGGAAGCTCTGAGAGGACTTTTTATTTGTCTTATTTGCCATTGATACTACTAGTATACTCAATGTACTGAAAAATGATCATATTCTTGTTCTTGAATATAGAAATTAAAGACTTAACAAAGAGAATGAAAAGTCAAAGTCCAAACTAAATCGGATGTGGCCGAAGTATTGGATTCATTAATATCAATACTAATACTTTTGACGTAGTGCATAAATTTATATATAAAAAAATATTAAAATTGTACGAGAACAAATATAAACATATAATTTTAAAAATATAATAACTCCAATACTAATTTTTTTCAGAATATTGAATCAATAGAACTGGAACCCTGAATCCATCCAGCGAAGGGAGGAATGCTTACTTGAAGATGGCTAGCAATGTTATGTCGAGTGAGACCATCAACACCCATAAGTTCTAAAATCCTCGATGGGACTGCTTTATCTACACCTAATTGCTCTACTGCTTGTACAAATCTCCTGTGTAGCTCTGGCGTCCAATCCACCTTCACACAATTCAAGAAATGTTCCATTTTATCCAAATATATAGAAAAACTCAACCTGGAAAGAAAATAAATTAAAGGACAAAGAAAGAGAAAAATTAACTTTTCCTCGCTCTTGTTACTGTGTTCTTTATTCTTTATGCATCTTTTACTATTGTAATTTTTTAATAAATATTATACTTATATTTTGTTTGAGTTGAGAGTATATTATAAATAGTTTTTTACCTTCATAAAGTAGGGTTAATGTTATATAAACACTATCCTCCTCAGACACTATTTATGATATTATAATACATTTTTTGTTGTTGTTTTTGTTGCCTTATATAGTTTTCTAACTGATAACAAAAACACAGTTAACTTATCTAGTTTAGGTTTATGAAGTTATTTAAGTTATTTGCAATTATCTTTTTGAATGATTTGATTGTATAAATATTTTTATTATCATCGAACTTAAACACCGAAACAAATGTTTACTTCCTATGAATTACATGAAAACCCTAAAAACATACTAAAAAATGAGGTGCATAGTGAAAAGTTCATTCCTCATGCTATTTCATGGAAAAAACTAAGACCAATAACAGCAACAATAACAGACCGTAGTTTTATAAGTAAAATTTGAAGAGTATAGTGTATATGCAGGTTTTACCCTTACGTTGTGAAGGTAGAGATGTTATTTCTTATATACCATCGGCTCAAGAAAAAAAAAACTAAGACGAGAGATGATATTTTTGAATTATATTTTCATTCAAATCTTTTTTTTTTTGGTTTACCTTCACTTTTCTCTTCCCTTCTGGATTCTTGGGCTTCTCCTTTGACTTAGGTTTAGATTTTTCACTCTTCTGATTCAAATCTGATACTGCTTTTTCCACTTCTTCTTTTGTAGAGGAGTTGTGTTCTTCTACATGGAGTGGTGGTGTAGTAGTATTATAACTATTCAAATGATCAGATTCGTCGCCACTACTAACTGAGAATTCAGCAAGAATCTCTGAGTCCATCTCCATATCTGGCAACATTTCATCGTTGACGTTGATCCCCAAGAAAATGTCATCAAAATCAATGCTTTCGAGCAAATTCCCATCATCAAAATCTGGCAAGTCATCAACTCCTCGAATCGTAAAACTATCCATGTGATTATCCCTGTCATTTTTGGTGGTTTTGTAGCTCAAAGGTGATACAGTTAGCATCCCTGTCAATTTGTTATGGGCTAAATTTGAGCAAAATATAGTGATGTCTCATATATCAAAATACCATCTGCTATTTTAGCAAAATATAATGATGCCTCATATATCTAATTTTAAAGTACAGTTAAATCTTTCTATAATATTTTTTTTGTTTTAATTTTTGTAAATATTATAGTAAAGTACTATTATATAAAACATATATTATACCTAGCATAAAAATTGGTTCGTAAATCTTTTAGCTTTTATAGTAATATCTATAATATGATGATGTTATTATATTATAGAAATGTCTGATTGTATCATTAAATTTAAACTTTTACCTAATCGAGTGTGCAAAATTAGTACAAAGTAAAGATTTAACTCCCATTTGGTCATAGATTTTGGCTTTATTTTTGAAAATTTTTAAAACATATTATTTGTTTATGAATATATGATCTTGTTTAGGGGAAAAAATGTCAAAATTTTCATGTTCCCAAATACTGGTTTAAGGCAATTTTTGGGTGAAAAATTTTCTTTCTCTCGCAAACCTTCAACTTTTTTTCAAATAAAATGCATGTCTAAACACAAGTTCAATTTTAAAAATTATTTTTCAACACAACAAAAACTCTTTTTTTAAGTTTCAACAAAATCTATATACAAACGCTAGTTTAGACTGCGGACCAGGACAACCTAACCTCACAAGCGGCTCTAGGTTGAAACAAAATATACTTAACAACCCAAAAACATATGAAATTATTGAAATGGCCAAAGATTTTTATTTAATACTCTTTACTTCTTAATGACAGAGTTTGAAGTATAATCAAATTTTAAAGTTTAATATACACACTTGACACAAATAATACTACTAAATTTTAATCTTTACTGTTAAAAATACTGAAAAAATTCAGAGAATATCATATGTTTTCCGCTATTCAAGCAGCAAGTGTTGAAGCGTCTTAAAGTTTGAAATGATTTTTTTTCTTTTTTCCATTGGATTTAGGCTTCCTTATAGCCTTTCGGTACATATTGTGTGTAGTATTCGTGTTTTTTATCTGAGAAATTATTCATTCTTTTATGCAAACATTAATGAGTTTGGTTTAAAAATATTTCCAACAAAGAAGCAGCCATTTGCATTATGAGTCAATTACTCAAATGGTCACTTAACTATTTTAAATTATTTTTAATATCATTTTTCTTTTGTTTGTAGCAACAAAATCGCTAAACTATACCTATTGTAATCAGAAGGTCACTGAACTAGATTTTTCAAATTTTGAATTGCTAAATACCTATTTTACCCTCTATATTATAAATATTTATCTTATTTTACTTTTTTTAACTTTTTAATATTATAATTTTTCCTTTTTAATTTATATTATGGACTTACCTATATAATAAATAAATATTATTATAAATTAAAAAAATAAAAAGTATTTAAGCATCTATAATGGTGGAATAACAAAATATTGAGCATAGTAAAAATATTTATTGGAATAATTTGTTCACAATAATAATTTTAGTATTAACATAAAAAATTCAAAAATTTGTTTACGCAATTCAAAATGAAAGAAAAGAAAGATTGTAGAATATCTAATTCATGCAAGTAATACAAAAATAACTATCTAAATAAAAGTAACTTTATAATATACATTATATATAATTGAAAGTTATGCTCAATTATATTATATATATTTCACGCACGATTAACATAGCATATTTTATCCTATATAGATAGTTCCCTGCTTTCCGGTGACATAACTTTGTGACGTCGGAAAGTTGGTAGAAACATAATAATATAATTGAGCATAATTTTTAAGATATATAATGTATATTATAAAAATACCTTTATTTAAATAATTATTTTTATATTACGAGCATGGAATATATATTTTACAACATTTATTTTCTTCATTCTGAATTGTGTAATTAAATTTTTGAATTTTTGTTGTTAATATTAAAATTATTATTTCTAACAAATTATTCTAATTAATATTTTTTACTATTTTTTTTATTCCAGCATTATGTATGCTTAAATACTTTTTATTTTTTTAATTTATAAATAATATTTATTTATTCTATAGGTAAGTGCATAATATAAATTAAAAAAGAAAAATCATAATATTAAAAAGTTTTGAAAAGATAAAAAAGAAGATAAATGTGTATACTTTAGAGGGTAGTATAAGTATTTGGTAATCCAAAAAATTGAAAAATCTAGTTGAGTGACCTTCTTAGTGCAATAAGCATAGAAACGAAATTAAAGTGGCTTTAGAAGATAATTTAGGATAGTTGAGCGATCATTTGAGTAATGGACTCTTTCCATTGCAATAAATAAGAGTTGTGTTGGTATAATAAACACAATTCTCGAGTTTATGGTATAAAGCCGCCTTTATTAAGAAGCGTTTTATTTCCCAATTTGGAATTTCTCGAGTTGAATCCAAAACTAGTCGGCCTTAATAGAAATACCAGATATTAAGTGGAAAACCAAAAGAATGTGATAGAGATGGTGACGTAGTTTTTATCCAAACACTTAATGATATTAGGATTTAGGACTACACCGTTACTATATTTAAGATGCAAAAAATAATAACTGAACAGTCTCCATCAATTTACGATAGATGTAGAGATTTCACTTTTGTTGTGTCATTTTCTTTGCACTAAATTATCCTTCTTCCCTTTAATTAGATTAGCTATAAGTCGTTTCAAGTCATACATCTGCTTTTAAGCTAAGTTTTAATCATCAAGTAGTTCACAATTTTTTGTTTACTTCTTTGCCTTAACTTGTAGTTAAGCAATTTAAGTACTAAGCTAAACCTTAAATAATATAGAAATTTTTACATAAATAGCCGGCTATTGTTTACTTTTCCTAAACGATTATAAATTATAAGTCGATTATATACATTGTATATAAATTATACCCACTAGTAATCGCTTGTCAGTAATACAACAGTGAATTCGCTCCTGCGCTTTGTACACACCGCCAGTCACACTATGGAAGTTGACCATGCCGAAAGTCGTCATCTTAACCGCATGAAGGAGGGTGCTGAAGACAGAACTAGTGACTGTAGCGAAATCGTAACAAGGTAGCCGTATTAAAAGCTGCAATGATTACCTCTTTTTTCGGGGAAAGCTAGTGCGACTAGATCCTCCTTTAAACGGTTGAGTAGATGACTATATAGGTTAATTATTAAAGTAAATATTATAATTGAATGGATTAAATGGGAAAAATATTTATTCAATGAAAACTTAATAAGGTTAGAAATGTTAATAAGAATTACTCGAGTCTTGACAAACTATGATACTATACATACTGACTTAGATCGACACCATATATTGATTAGTGTATTCCAATTCAAGAATTATATATGTCAAAATTTGATTACGCCCAACTATGTCTTATAAAAGAATTAAGCGGTCGTTGCAAATATAATTTGATTTGTAAGTTTGGAGTCGGATCCCATAGAGAACTAAGACATAGCTACAACTGTTCAATATTGCTAAGAAGACAAGTTCGAACAATTCCTATATTATAAATATTAAGATTCTTGTATCTAATTAACTAAATAATTAAAGTAGTATATTAACAACTAAAGATACTAGGGATTAAAGAAAATATTAAGGAGGTCTAGAGTTATGATTTCCCCTATTGTAGGAATCATTTCCACTACATTTCTTATAAATTTGCATAAGTCTTCTCTACCGATCATGAGCATTCTGACTGTCGTAACTCTCTCCCCAGTAATTATCATAATTTGCTAGACATATTCTCTTGAATTATGCTAGTTGACATTAAGTACGCCTCACTCGGATCGTATTTAGGTTACGTTCTCCCTAATCCCACCTTTAAACCCGTCGTATTGATACCTCATATACGTTAGGAGTGATGTTGATCAACAACTACCTAAATATGCACTCTCACCTGAGTAATACACACTAAATAGGCATTGGCGATTAAGAGCTCTTCAACCAACCACAATAATAACGTAATTGAATAAATAGAGAAAAAGCTACACATCAAATCTATATTAACGTAACATGAAAATCATCATCCAATAGGTTCTATCAAAATCCTAGATAGCAAATTAGCTATTCATAATAGTATGCATAATTACAATACTATACTTCATAATCAATAATGAAAATAAGAAGAAGGAAGTGAAAAACTCATAGAAGATTTCTCCGCCTTGCTCCTAGAATATTCTTGCCTCCTTAGGCCGAATCCCCGGTCTCCTTAGTCTCCTTAGATCTAAATTATGTCCAAACTCGATCTCCATCGACTGCCTCCCCATCAAAGTAGCATTTTTAAGTCTATTTATATGTGTAGGAAAAGATCTAACCGTGTAGGCCAACTCCTACTCAAACTAAGAGACGAAATAAGCCTTCAAAGTTCGGAATATGCACGCCCCAGACCCGTCGTCGCTAGGCGAATGCCTGGTTAAGCTGGCCTTTGGGTGGCCTCACAAGGCTAAAGCCTGATTAAGCTGGCCTTTGCCTGGCCTTGCCAGACTAAAGCCTGGTTAAGCTGGCATTTATCTAGCCTCACCAGGCTCTCCTTTTCACTGTTCTCGAGCACATTTTAACATTTAAGTATCCCTTTTGCTCTGCTTTTATCTTTAATTTACCTACACATAAAATAGACTCTATTACGTACAAATAAATTGTAATTTATCATTAAAGCGTGTAAAATATAAGGCACATAATATATGAAAATGTGGAATTATAGCCACACACTAATACCCCACACTTAAACATTGCTCGAGAAATCAAATTACAGTTATAAACATGACATTTTTAAGCAATTCTCCTAACTCATCACACCGAGAATCTTTAAAATAGACTAAGCACAAGGGTGTAACTTCTTCTTCAAGATTTGACTCGCAAGTACCATGTATTATTCACCACCCATTCACTTACTCTAACATAGAGATCAATGACATTACCTTTCTATACTGAATCACGTGCCCTCACACAATAAAAGACATTAGTCACACACAGAAAGAAAGTATTCACTCACTCTCAGAAATAACATTCATATGCCACAAAAGATGCACCATAGGCTTGCCCGTCATGTACTACTGTAGTATTCGAGCTCATTCAGTCTAGGATCAAGTAGAACTTTAACAGGTTGTAATTTAAGCTGGAGGTCAGGTAGGATACCCTTGGATATAAAAATGAACCTCCCTAAGCACTTTAATACGTATACTTTAATATTTAAAACCTCACACCTATGTCAAACTATGACTCCACCTTCACATCAAGATATATCAACTCCCTAATTATTTAAGCATAATTACATCAAGAGCTATCACTTATCAATGAATATCTTCACATAATACAACTATTTTTTAAATTCAAGTGGCTCTTGCTCTTTCAAATCAGTGCACCTTTCTCTTTATTTCATTAGTTCGCCAAACCAACCACCCCACACTTTAACTTTTACAAAGTTCATTACAATTTAAATTACCATGAGAGGTGAAAAGGAGCAAATATATGGTTAATTCAACAATTGTATAAGGTTTATAATATGGTCGCCAACAAAATATGATTGCAGGCTCAAAGGGTTTAATTACGATACATAACAATTTGGCGGGTAAAATAGACCTATCTCGCTGAACAAAGAAACACCTATATTACTTTCAAGAGTGAACAAATTACTATTTTGCTTTGCAAACACACGGGGCAAGTTCTAGACATCAAAAGCAATACACAAAATACAACAAACCTCACATGCATATGGTACATGAGTCACTCCGGATGGATCGTAAGACACTCTAGTCAAAGTAGTTAAGCAAATTTAAAATCATACAACTTAAGGTACTTATTCAAAAGTAGCAAATTGAGCCTAATGTCACAACTAAATGACCCACTATTCTCAAGGCATAACAAAGTTAAGAAACATCATTTCAATTCAATTCATCTAACACTAGCTCCTACTCCTAAAAAATAAATCTAACTACACCCGGTTCAAACGAAATCCTTAAAAAGAACCAGGATACAAAGAAAAATCAAGGGGAAATTACCACACTACCTACAAAGAAATTCTTTTTCCTTTCTTTAGACTTAAATCCCTCAAGAAAATTGTCTAGGATATCCATCGTCGGGAAAAGTCTAATTTTTTTTTTCTAAAATAAAAAAAATTTCAATTAAACTAATACAACCTAAAATAGCATAGAAAAGTCACCCAGATAACCTCCTTACCCCACACTTAAAATTATATATTGCCCCAATGCACAACATAAATAATAAGAGGGTAAAAGAAACTCCCTGATACGCCGAAGCACTAGCAGGTCATGGGGTACTCCAACTTCTCCCAGGCTTGATCCTTTGTGAGGGTAGCTCACACTTAGTTCCAACCATCTAGTTTGATGTTGCTTCCTTCTAATACCTTTGCTTTTCATGCTCCTAAAACATTAAAAATCGACAATATAAACATAATACAATTAAAAAATAATTAAAAAAGAAAGCAATAAAGCTTGGTTGCCTCCCAACAAACGCTTGATTTAATGTCGCGACACGACGCGAATCACTTCTTCCTCCACTTTGAACTTATCAATTGGACCAGACGTTTTGATTCTACTCTATGATCATGCTTCTGGGGTGGTGGAACTAATCTGACTGGCCCAATAAAATAATGTAGTATTCTGCACTTCTTGGCCTTTAGATGAGATGTGTTATCCCGACTTTCTGAATTCTAGAATGTAGGCATCTTGTTCCTTATTCCTGACCCTCAAGTGGCTTGGATGGCTCTATTTTATGTATTATCATGCAAACACAATGTGGAATAATGCTTGGAGTATGGACCAATGTACTAAACTACATAAACATTGGGATTGTCTACATCCTCAACATTAACGATACTAGAATCAACTAAATATGTATCATCAATGTCCTTGGTTGAATCTCGTACCTCTTCTACATCATTTGCATTCTCAAATTATAGTTTGATTGATTGTTGGTGTTCTACTATGGACCCCTCTATTGGTACCTTAATTTCTGCATCTAATGCATGTTTTTTTTGGCTACTATCCACAATATCAATTTGTTGAGCATTAAATGATTCAACTAATTGACTCACTTATGCCTCCAGGGTATGAATAACTGCCTCTTGCCTTTGGATAGTATCACATAGCCTTTGTATTTGCAGTTGTGTCATATTACTTTGTTCCACAAAAATCTTTAACATATCTTTGATCTCCTTCACGTTAGCTTCCCTGGGTTCTTTATTCCTATTGACTTAACCAGAAAAAGTAGAACCATCATATGAAGGGGATGGGGGAAGATAAGAAATATAAGCACAACCAAGAAAGTGACTATCTTGACCACCGCACATATCACACACATTCCACACATAAGATTAAGTTGGTGCACATAACTCGCTCTCGAGAATAATTTGATAATTTTTCCATGGGTGGTTTCCTCCACAATATGCATAAAGAGGATCAAAGTAGCATTACCACCATCACAACTCTCATATTTCCAAAATGCCATATTTCTCAAATCAACAAATAAAACAAAAATAAAAAAATATCAAATAAATAAAAAGTAAAAATAAAAGTTCAAACTTACAACCTAACTACACCGTTAGTTCCCCGACAATGGCGCCAAAATTTGTTCATGCACAACTATACCTTATTAAAAGGACTAAGCGGTCATTGTAAATATAATCCGATTTACATGTCCTGAGTGGAATCCCACAGAGAACTAAGACTTAGCTACAACTGATCAATATTGCTAGGAAGAAAAGCTCGAATAATTTCTATTTTCCAAAATATTAAGATTCTTGTATCTAATTAACTAAATAATTAAAGTAGTATATTAACAACTAAAGATACTATGGATTGGAGAAAAGATTAAGGAGGTCTAGAGTTATGATTTTCCCTACTGTCGAAATCCTTTCCTCTACGTTTCCTATAAATTTGCCTAAGTCATATCTACCGATCATGAGCAATATGATTATCGTAACTCTCTTCCGAGTAATTATCAAAATTTACTAGACATATTCTGCCGAATTACGCTAGCTGGCATTAAGTACGCCTTACTCGTATCTCACTAAGGTTTCCATCTCCCTATTCCCACCTTTAATCCCTCTGTATTGCTCCCTCATATATGTTAGGAGTGATGTTGTTCAATAACTACGTAAATGTGCACTCTCTCCCTAGTAATACACACTAAAATAGGCACAGGAAAGTGAGAGTTCTACAACCCACCACAATTATAATGTAGTTGAACAAAAAGAGAAAAAGCTATAACAAATCTATATTAACGTAACAGGAAAATCATCCTCCAATAGGTTCTATCAAAACCCTAGATAACAAAATAGTTATTCATAATAGCATGCATAACTACAATTCTATAATTCATAGCTAATAATGAAAGTAGGAAGAAGGAAGTTAAAAATGCGTAGAAGAATTCTCCGCCTTGCTCCTAGTGTGTTCTTGCCTCCTTAGGACAAATCCTAGGTCTTCTTAGCCTCTTTAGATCTAAATTATGTGCAAACTTGATCTCCCTAGATTGTCTCCATATCAAAGTGGCACTTTCAGGACTATTTATATGTGTTGGAAAAGACCTAAACGCATTTAGGCCAAGTTCTAGTCAAACTAGGAGACGAAATAAGCTAATAGATCTTAAATACTTTTGCCTTATGTTTTGATGATCTAACAAAATTTCTGATAAGAAACAGTTAGGGAACCTAAGTTACTTTGGATTGCTTCGAACTTCAACGGACTCCAGTAAAAGTTGAATTGCTACACATACGGGAGCTAGGAGCCAAACAAGGACCTGATGCTCTTGCGGTTCATATATAGCAGCACGAAGTCATTTGGGCATAGCTATAACTGAAGTGACTGGCGGTGCAATTTCTACCACCCTGTACCACACTGACAGTCCACTCATTCTCTAACCAAACAAAGTATTCATATCATTTCAAGTGATGTGATCAAGTTGTACCAAATGGTCTTTTATACAAAACATCACAAATGGGTTTCTGATTCATTCACTCAAGCATCAAGCTAAAAACAGATAAGATCATTCTCTCAAGCTTGAAGAACAAAGTTGAACGCTGCTACAGACTAGTTCCTAAATTATAGATTATTGCTGTCCTAGTTGAGTTGTAACCTTTTTATTACACTTATTATCTCTCCTAAATCGCTTTCTTATAAGCATACTGAACATGAGTCTTCTTGTAAATCCTCAAGCTCGATGAGTTTAAGTTGTGACTAGGTTTAGTAATAAAGAAAAGTCTTTGTAATTGTAGAATTGCAAAGTGGCTTGGGTAATAGCACCACAAGTTAGAAAAAGCCTTTGTAAGTAGGATAGTCACAAAGTGGCTTGAGGTAAAGGTACGACAAGTTAGTTGAGTAAATCCTTTGCAATCGAAAGTATTATAAAGTGGTTTGTAATAGGTAAGATTACAGGTTAGTGAAATTTAAAGCCTACAGATCGTGATTTTTTGATCCCGTTGTGTGGGATTTTTCCACGTAAAATCCTCTGCCTCATTTAATTTCTGCTTTACTAAGTACTCTCAGAAGAAATTGGTAGACAACCAGGTACTCTAAGATTACGTGGACCCATACAAACTAACAATTGGTATCAGAGCAGGTTCCTCCTATCAGGTTAACACCTAGGAAGGATTCTCATAACGGCTCCACTAAATTTTATAGAAGGCGAATACATATACCACCCACCCAAGTTTGATGGAAAATATTATTGGTGGTGGAAAGATAGAATGCACGATTTCATCATGGCTGAGGATTGCGAGCTTTGGGATGTTATCTGTGATGGTCCATTTGTTCCAATCAAGACCAGCGGAGAATACACCGAAGCAGACAAGAAAGCAATGAAGAAGAATGCTCGTGCTAAGAGAATTTTGGTACATGGTTTGGAACCTAACGAGTAAGATAAAATATCTACATATGACACTGCCAAGAAAATATGGGAGGCTTTGCAAATATCTTATGATGGAACTACACAAGTAAGACAAGATAAATCTAATGCTAATGATAGTTATATGATGGCAGTTGAAGGCGAGGAGATTTGATATGACTCAACGCTTGCTTTGATGACACAATCAGACAATGATGAAAACAATGGCAACGAAGAGGTAAATATCAGCGATGTTCAAAAAATAAGAAATCCTGCTCTAAAAAAACTCATGTGCTTAGCTGATGTTTTAATTACTGCTTTTTGTGACGGAGGATAGGGATTCCTTATTCTTAGAACTAGAAGAATCTGAACATACCAAAAAAGACTTAGTGGCTGTAATTACTGATCAAAAGAAAGCCATTGAAACTCTTAAAAAAGAAAATAGTAATCTCTTGGGAGAAAAATCAAGGGAAAATTACTACACTACCTACAAAGAAATTCTTTTTCCTTTCTTTAGACTTGAATCCCTCAAGAAAATTGTCTAGGATATCCATCGTCGGGAAAAGTCTAATCTTGTTTTTTCTAAAAGAAAAAAAAATTCAATTAAACTAATGCAACCTAAAATAGCATAGAAAAGTCACCCAGATAACCTCCTACCCCACACTTAAAATTGTATATTGTTCCCAATGCACAACATAACTAATAAGAGGGTAAAAGAAACTCCCTGATAAGCCGAAGCGCTAGCAGGTCATGGGGTACTCCGACTTCTCCTAGGCTTGATCCTTTGTGAGGGTACCTCACACTTAGTCCCAACCATCTAGTTTGATGTTGCATCCTTCCAATAGCTTTTCTTTTCATGCTCCTAAAATTGACAATATAAACACAATACAATTAAAAAATAATTAAAAAAGAGAGCAATAAAGCATGGTTGTCTCCCCACAAATGCTTGATTTAATGTCGCGACACGACGCAAATCACTTTTTCCTCCACTTTGAACTTATGAATTGGACCCAAAGTTTTGATTCTACTCTATGATCATGCTTCTGGAGTGGTGGAACTAATTTGACTGGCCCAATAAAACAATGTAGTATTCTGCACTTCTTGGCCTTTAGATGAGATGTGTCATCCCGACTTTCTGGAAAGAAAAATTCTTGAATGTAGGCATCTTGTTCCTTATTCCTTGACTCCTCAAGTGGCTCGGATGGCTGTATTTCTGTATTATCGTCCAAACATAATGTGGAATAATGCTTGGAGTATGGACCAGTGCACTCAACTACATAAACATTGGGATTGTCTACATCCTCAACATCAACGATATTAGAATCAACTAAATATGTATCATCAATGTCCTTGGTTGAATCTAGTACCTCTTCTACATCATTAGCATTCTCAATTCTAGTTTGATTGATTGTTGGTGTTCTACTATGGACCCCTCTATTGGTACCTTAATTTCTGCATCTAATGCATGCTTTTTTTGGCTACTATCCACAATAGCAATTTGTTGAGCATTAAATGATTCAACTAATTGACTCACTTGTGCCTCCAGGTTATGAATAATTGCCTCTTGCCTTTGGATAGTATCCCATAGCCTTTGTGTTTGCAGTTGTCTCATATTACTTTGTACCACGAAAAACTTTAACGTATCTTTGATCTCCTTCAGGTCAGCTTCCCTGGGTTCTTTATTCCTATCAACTTCACTAGAAAAAGTAGAACCATCATATGAAGGGGTTGGGGGAAGATAAGAAATATAAGCACAACCATGAAAGTGACTATCTTGACCATCACACATATCACACACATTCCACACATAAGATTGAGTTGGTGCACATAACTCGCTCTCGAGAATAATTTGATAATTTTTCCATAAGTGGTTTCCTCCACAATATGCATAAGGAGGATCAAAGTAGCATTACCACCATCATAACTCTCATAATTCCAAAATGTCATATCTCTCAAATCAACTAATAAAAAAAAAAATCAAATAAATAAAAAATAAAAATAAAAGTTCAAACTTGCAACCTAACCACACCGTTAGTTCCCCGACAATGGCGCCAAAATTTGTTCATGCCCAACTGTGCCTTATTAAAAGGACTAAGCGGTCATTGTAAATATAATCCGATTTACATGTCTTGAATGGAATCCCACAGAGAACTAAGACTTAGCTACAACTGTTTAATATTGCTAGGAAGAAAAGATCGAATGATTTCTATATTACAAATACTAAGATTCTTGTATATAATTAACTAAATAATTAAAGTAGTATATTAACAACTAAAGATACTATGGATTGGAGAAAAGATTAAGGAGGTCTAGAGTTATGATTTTCCCTACTGTCGAAACCCTTTCCGCTACATTTCCTATACATTTGCTTAAGTCTTATCTATTGATCATGAGCAATATGATTATCGTAACTCTCCTCTGAGTAATTATCATAATTTGCTAGACATATTCTGCCGAATTACATTAGCTGGCATTAAGTACGCCTCACTCGGATCGCACTAAATTTCCATCTCCCTATTCCCACCTTTAAACCCTATGTATTGCTCCCTCATATACGTTAGGAGTTATGTTGTTCAATAACTACCTAAATATGCACTCTCTCCCGAGTAATACACACTAAAATAGGCACAGGCAAGTGAGAGTTCTAAAACCCACCACAATAATTATGTAGTTGAACAAATAGAGAAAAAGCTATAACAAATCTATATTAACGTAACAGGAAAATCATCCTCCAATAGGTTCTATCAAAACCCTAGATAAAAAAATAGTTGTTCATAATAGCATGCATAACTACAATACTCGAATTCATAGCCAATAATGAAAATAGGAAGAAGGAAGTTAAAAACGCGTAGAAGAATTCTCTGCCTTGCTCCTAGTGTGTTCTTTCCTCCTTAGGTCAAATCCTTGGTCTTCCTAGCCTCCTTAGATCTAAATTATGTCCAAACTCGATCTCCCTCTATTGTCTCCATATCAAAGTGGCACTTTCAGGGCTATTTATATGTGTAAGAAAAGACCTAAACGCATGTAGGCCAAGTTCTAGTCAAACTAAGAGACGAAATAAGCTAATAGATTTTAATACTTTTGCCTTATGTTTTGATGATCTTACAAACTTTCTGATAAGAAACAGTTAGGGAACCTAAACTACTTTGGATTGCTTCAAACTTCAACGGACTCCAGTAAAAGTTGAATTGCTACATATACGGGAGCTAGGAACCAAACAAGGACCTGATGCTCTTGCGGTTCATATATAGCAACACAAAGTCATTTGGACATAGCTGGAACTGAAGTGACTGGCGGTGTTATTTCTGCCGCCCTGTACCACACTAACAATCCACTCATTCTCTAACCAAACAAAGTACTCACATCATTTCAATTGATATGATCAAGTTGTACCAAAGGGTCTTTTATACAAAACATCACAAATGGGTTGCTGATTAATTCACTCATGCATCAAGCTAAAAACAGATAAGATCATTCTCTCAAGCTTGAAGAACAAAGTTGAACACTGCTACAGACCAGTTCCTAAATGATTGAGTATGATGTCCTAGTTGAGTTGTAACCTTTTTATTACACTTATTATCTCTCCTAAATCGCTTTCTTATAAGCATACTGAACATGAGTCTTCTTGTAAATCCTCATGATCGATGAGTTTAGGTTGTGACCAGGTATAGTAATAAAGAAAAGTCTTTGTAATTGTAGAATTGCAAAGTGGCTTGGGTAATAGCACCACAAGTTAGAAAAAGCCTTTGTAACTAGGATAGTCACAAAGTGGCTTGTGGTAAAGGTACCACAAGTTAGTTAAGTAATTCCTTTGCAATCGAAAGTATTGTAAAGTGGTTTGTAATAGGTAAGATTACAAGTTAGTGAAGTTTATAGCCTACAGGTCATGGTTTTTTGATCCCTTGTGTGGGATTTTTCAACGTAAAATCCTCTGCCTCATTTAATTTCTGCTTTACTAAGTACTCTCAGAAGAAACTGGTAGACAACCAGGTACTGTAAGATTAAGTGGACCCATACAAACTAACAATTGGTATCAGAGCAGGTTCCTCCTATCAGGTTAACACCTAGGAAGTATCCTCATAACGGCTCCACTAAATCTTATAGATGGCGAATCCATATACCAACCACCCAAGTTTGATGGAAAATATTATTGGTGGTGGAAAGATAGAATGCATGATTTCATCATGGCTGAGGATTGTGAGCTTTGGGATGTTATCTGCGATGTTCTATTTGTTCCAATCAAGACCAGCGGAGAATACAAAGCAGGCAAGAAAGCAATGAAGAAGAATGCTCGTGCTAAGAAAATTTTTGTACATGGTTTGGAACCTAATGAGTACGACAAAATATCTACATATGACACTGTCAAGAAAATATGGGAGGCTTTTCAAATAGCTTATGATGGAACTACACAAGTAAGACAAGATAAATCTAATGCTGATGATAGTTCTATGATGGTAGTTGAAGGCGAGGAGATTTGATATGACTCAACGCTTGCTTTGATGGCACAATCAGACAATGATGATAACAATGGCAACAAAGAGGTAAATATTAGCGATGTTAAAAAAATCATAAATCCTACTCGAATAAAAACTCATGTGCTTAGCTGATGTTTTAATTATTGCTTTTTGTAGTGGAGGATAGGGATTCCTTATTCTTAGTGTTAGAAAATACGCTTAACGCTAGAGGGGGGGGGGGTGAATAGCGTTATAATAAAATTTAGCGTAAACTTGCGGAAATTAAAATTTGCAGGAAATAAATAAGTGCGTTAAATAAACAAAAAGGAAAGAACGCACCGATATATTCTGGTTCACCACAACACGTGGCTAGTCCAGTCCCCGAGAGACTCTCTCGAGATTTTCCACTACCTTGTTAAGCTTACGGGTGCTCAACAAACCTTTACAACTTAAGGACACAAGCCTTAACACCTCTGCTTGGAGATACAACACTCCAAGACTTCAACCAAGGAAACACAAGTTCCTTACAACAAGAGAATCACAATTCTCTTACAAGTGTGTAAAACACTTAACACTCAAACAAAATACTCCTTTATGAGTAGGTATGAGTAAAATAAATAAGGTCTAGATCACAACAACTTTGGACAAGAATATGGCTCTCAAAAGCTTTATGAAATTGAATATAAAATGATAAACAAAAGTATGCAAGCTTATAGCAATGTAATGATCAGTTGTAGTATGTTGTCTTTTTAAAACACTGAAATGAAGCTGTATTTATAGTTGAAAAACTTGGCATTACCGTTTCCTAATTGCCAATTAAGAGTTGCTGATTTTACTCACTGACAATCGATTGTCAAACCCCAACAATCGATTGTCTGCCAGTCAGATCAAAATTCAATCCCAGATTTTACGCTTGATAATCGATTACTTACAATCCATAATCGATTACTGGCAACGTTCAAAAAATCCTTTCCAGATTTTACCACAAACAATCGATTGTCCAGAATCAACAATCGATTACTCAGCAACGTTCAAAAAATCTTTTCCGGAGTTTAATCAAAACAATCGATTATACCAAATCAATAATCGATTACCCAATAACGTTCAAAAGATCTTTTCCGGATTTTAATCACAACAATCGATTATACAGAATTAATAATCGATTACCTGACGGTATTTGAAAACTTTACGACAATGGTCAGCTTCACAATCGATTGCACAAAGTCAACAATCGATTACTTATCAGTTTTTGAAAATCATTTTTGACACTGCCTCTTGAAAATCGATTGTTATATACTCACAATTGATTATTTAATAGTTTTGAAAAAGTCTGGAAGTCACTGCCTCAACACAATCGATTGTCATAAGTTCACAATCGATTATTTTGTGACTTTGAAAAATCTGAAGGACACTGTCTCTTCACAATCGATTGTCATTAGCTTCACAATCGATTATTCTGAGTTTTTGAAAAACTTTGATGGACACTGCCTCATCACAATCGATTGTCATTTGTTCACAATCGGTTGTCATGCAGGTTTGAAAAACCTGATGCTCACTGTCTTACTCACAATCGATTGTCATTAGTTCACAATCGATTGTCATGCAGTCTTGGCTTAAAAACAATCGATTGTCATAAGTACATAGTCCAGATTTTTAAGGCATGTCTAACAATTATTTTGACTACTGTAAATATGCATGATTTAAAATCATTTGACGTTAAATTAAATATGCATGATTTTGGAAAATAGTTTTATGAGAGAAGCCATTTTACGAGTCAAGTTGTAGGATCAAGATCACAAATAAGAGTGACTCAATTAAACTTATAAAACTTTGTCTTGAGCTTGAATCTTGTTGTATATCAATTGTGCGCTTGTTTCTTGAACTTCGTCATATATCAATTTTCGCTTCGTTTGTCATTCATCAAAACCTACACAAAAGAACACACGTTTTAGTATATTGCATTGAGAACGTGTTTCCAACACTTAGAACTAGAAGAATCTGAACATACCAGAAAAGACTTAGTGGCTGTAATTACTGATCAAAATAAAGCCATTGAAATTCTTAGAAAAGAAAATAGTAATCTCTTGGGAGAAATTGTTGACCAAAGGAAACAAATAATAGAGCCCTTGACTAAGTCAAAACTTAAAAACCCTGAAAGAGGAAAGGAGATAGTTAGTAAGGAATATGTTAGGCTTGAAGATGAAGTGAAGGGCTTGAGATGTAGGATGAGTGCTGAAATTGAAAAAGATTAGCTCCGCCAAGCCAATCTAGAAAAAGTAATAAATGATCTTGAGAAGTCTCTAAAGTGGACCTCGTCCATAGAAGCTACCCCTGCCCTGTTCGCTAATGTCATTAAAAAGGGGTAGGGAGCAGGGTTCCCAAGAAGGAAAACTCTTTACAACTCTCACAGTAAGAGCGCCACTGCATTTGATAACTGGCTTGATACCCAATATGGGAACACTGAGCGCTCTAAGAAAGGTGTCCAGGCCAAGAATCTATCAGTAACAAAAGATAAAGTGGCTGCCGAAACTGTGACTACAAAAGAGGGACCAAGTTCTACTCACAGAAAACTGACTTTACCTACATGGACTAAGAGAGCGCTTATTCATCCTCTTGGTTACTACAAGGGACCTAAACTTGTTTGAGTTTCTAAAAACTCCTAAATTCTTGTGCAGGGGACAATGAAGGGAAGTGGTCAACAATGGTTCATGGATAGTGGGTGTTCGAAATACATGACTGGGAACACCATAGACTTTCTTTCACTAAAGCCATGTAGGGAGGGAGTGTATCCTTTGGAAATGGCAAAAAGAGATACATTCTTGGAGTTGGAAAATTTGGGAAGTCACTCACTCACTCTATTGAAAATGTTTACTACGTCAATGGACTAAGTACGGTCTCCTGAGTGTTTCTCAAATTTGTGATAAAGGTAACAAGGTGAAGTTCCCGTCTAAAATGTGTACAGTAACTGACCTTGTGACTGGTGAAATAGTTCTGTGTCCAAAAGATACAAGAACATCTATGTTGATGACTTTGAATCCTTATAGAGGGGTGATTTGAGTTGTTTGAAGGCGGTTGACGATGATGCGGAACTATGGCACAGAAGACTGGGTCACGCAAGCTTTTACCTTCTAAATAAACTAATTCACAAGGACCTGGTCCATGTTCTACCTATGTCACAATTCAAAACTTAAAAGCTCTGTGATGCATGTGCTAGAGGAAAACATGTCAGTCCTCCTTTAAGTAAAAAAAAGATGTAAGCACCTCAAAGCCGCTTGAGCTCTTGCACATGGATCTTTATGGACCTATGAGGGTGCAAAGAAAAGGAGGAAAGAGATACATTTTTCTGATCGTGGATGACTATTCCAGATTCACATGGACTTTGTTTCTCAGAACAAAAGATGAAACTGTTGAAGTATTTGTGGCCTTTGTGAAGAAAATTCAAGTGAAGATGGAGTCTAGAGTTGTATGCATTAGATCAAATCATGGGATAGTTGACAGTGTCAAATTTGATGAATTATGCAATGAAAATGGCATCACTCACAACTTCTCAGCTCCTAGAGCTCCTCAGCAAAAATGGATTAGTAGAAAGAAAGAACACAACCCTGGAAGAAATGCAAAGAATAATGCTGATTGACAGTGGACTTGCAAAGAACTTTTGGGCTGAAGCAGTCAATAGTGCCTGCTACTTAGTGAACATGTGGATGATCAGATCAATTCTGAACAAGACCCCGTATGAACTGCTGAATGGAAGAAAACCCAAGCTGACATATTTAAGAACATTTGGATGCAAATGCTATGTTCTTAACAATGGGAATAATCATCTTGGTAAGTTCGATGCTACAAGTGATGAAGGGATATTTATGGGGTACTATTCTCAAAGCAAGGCTTACAAGATTTATAACAAGCGAACTCAATGTGTTGCAGAAAGTGTCCATGTTATCTTTGATGAATCCCTCCCATCAATTGAGAAGAGTATTGAGGAAGATCAAGATGGAGAACCCTTATTTGTTCCTGGTAAAGTCATTAACATGACAAATGGAAATGCATACTTGATGAGTCAAGTGAAGGATTAAAATGAAGGTAATGTAGTCTCATTAACAACAAAACCAAGCACCTCAATTACAATCACTGAAGCAGAAGAAAGAGTGATTGATACAGTTCAGGGAACTCCTCTAGGATCTCAAGGAAGGATAGAAGAGAACCATCCAAATATACCGTCCTCCTTTCAGAATGAATCCCAGACATATACCCGGAGACGTCAAAGCTCTCACTCTATAGATAACATAATTACCCCTCTAGATGCTAGTGTTCAAACCAGGTCAAGAGCTAGAAATTTACTTGCCTTCTTAGACTTCCTCTCCCAGATAGAACCCAAGAACATCAAGGAAGCCTTAAAAAATGCAGATTGGATTACAACCATGCAAGATGAGCTGCATCAGTTTGAGAGAAGCAATATTTGGCACATGGTACCTAGACCCCCAGACAGAACCACTATCGGAACCAGGTGTGTATTCAGAAACAAGCTGGATGAGCATGGAATTACCATAAGAAATAAGACCAGATTAGTGGTTCAAGGTTATAACCATGAAGAAGGGATTGACTATGATGAAACATTTGCTCTAGTGGCTTGCATGGAAGCCATCAGAATTCTGATCACCTTTGCTTCTCATATGGAATTCACTTTGTTCCAGATGGATGTCAAAAAGGAATTCTTGAATAGACTACTTAAGGAATAAGTCTATGTGAAACAACCCCTGGGTTTGAATGTCATGAGCACCCTGAATATGTATTCAAATTGGACAAAGCCATGTATGGGCTTAAGCAGGCTCCTCGAGCGTGGTATAAAAGGTTGTCAAACTTTCTCTTAGAAAATGGCTTTGAGAGAGGGAAAATTGATAACATTCTTTTCTTAAAGAAACGAGGAAGAAACCTGCTCATTGTTCAGGTCTATATTGATGACATCATTTTTGGAGCAATGACTGACTCTCCATGTGAAGAATTCGCAAAACTTATGGGAAGTGAATTTGAAATGAGCATGATGGGTGAATTAAACTTCTTCCTGGGTCTTCAGCTGAAACAATCCCCAAAGGGCACCTCTATTTGTCAGCAAAAATATATCAGGGAACTCTTGAAGAGGTTCGACATGGAAGCATAAAAAGTAATAGACACTCCCATTGCAACTGCCACCCGACTAGATATGGATGAATTTGGACCTCTTATGAATCAAATAATGTATAGAGGCATCATTGAGTCGATCCTTTATATCACTGTCAGTCATCATGATATTGTTTTTAGCGTGGGATTATGTGCAAGGTTTCAATCAAATACCAAGGAATCTCACTTGAAGGCTGCCAAAAGAATAATGAGATATCTTAAAGGCACGCAAGACCTGGTGCTACACTATACATCAGGTGACAATTTTAATCTAACTGGGTATGCTAGTGCAGACTATGCAGGTTATCTTGTGGATAGAAAAAGCACTTATGGGATCATGTCTTATCTCTTAGGGTACAAGGAAGCAAAATTCAGTTGCTCTTTCAATAGATGAGGCTAATATGTAGCTGTAGCATCCTGCTATGATCAACTTTTGTGGATCAAGCAGCAGGTGGAGGATTTTGGAGTTCTCAGTAAGAGTGTGCCTCTCCTATGTGACAGCACCAGTGCACTTAACATGGCAAAAATCCAGTTCAACATAAAAGGACCAAACATATTGATGCGAGGCATCATTTTCTGAGTGACAGTATGGAGAAAGGAATGATATGAATGAAGTTCTGCAGTACAGAAGATCAAATTGCAGACATTTTCACCAAGGCACTAATTAGGAAATAGTTTGAGAGAAACAGAGTGAAGTTGGGATTGTTGATGCCAAACTAAGGACCAGATTCGTTTTTGGTTTTGGCATATGTTATTAAGAAATAATGGGTTTAAAGTTTTCCTGACCATGTCTAACTCACTTTAATACCATTGCAAGTAGATACGCATGATGAGAATAGAAGCAGTAGATGCAATACTTGACTGATAAAAGTTTTTATAAAAAAAAGGGGGGTCTGAAGACGAATATGCGTCTCAAGAACCAGGTTCTTGTACAAAAAGGTTAGTAGTTCTATCCATCCTTTAGTTCATGTCTTAAAAGGTACAAAATAAAGCTGCTATCTCATCAACTTTTCATAAAAGGATGTCACGTCTCTTCAATTCAAACGTTCCATCTCTCTCTGAAACATCACCATTTTCCATACCCGATCGCCATTTCAGAACCGCTGCCTATTCTTTTCCCCTCATAATTATCCGTTTTGTTTAAAACCCCTTTCTTTTTCAGTTCTCTAGAATAAGACTTTTTCTAACCTCACTCAAACAGGAAAAGGATAATCACACCACCTCTCTCAAAATGGCTGAGAAAAATTCAGATCTTTTTTCATCACCTGAAACCCCTTTTGAACCATCAATGGGACATCTCGTCATCTTTGAGTCAGTGTCACCCTCTATCCACCCTATCACTACATACCTTCCTTCCCTAGTTTCTCAACCTCCTTCCAATTCGAAAATTATTGTACCGCTCTCCCCTTCGCATGTTGTCCATAACAGTCTAACCGCACATCGAGACCAAGGTCTAATCACTAAGAACACAAGGGACTCCGCCATTGTTACAATCAACTCCATGGCCGTGGAAGCACCGATTATTGAAGATAAGACAGTGTTTGTGGTATTCGCTGAAGGGGTATTACATGAGGTTATTTCGCAAAAGTACGCATCACATAGCATAATGGAAGAAGGGGCCCCTATGGGAGGCGCAATAGCATACGCTACCGGGGATTCACATAGAGAACCTGATCCCTCTAAGGGGTACCTAGGTCAGAAGTATCATTCCCGGGATAATAGTGTGCCTGCCTTTGATGATGTGCCTTTGGAAATTCAACGCCTAGAGATGCACTCTAGTGATGAAGCAGACCTTGACAATATGGCCCTTGACGGATTCATCAGTAAGCGTAGGATTTATTTGACTCCTAAGTCTGAACCCAAGTGCCCTACCACAAGGCTTCAACTCAAGGTGGCCTACCAGTCTACACTCTAAAAGAGCAAGAAAAGTAGTAAGAGAAAGAAAGAAAGACGGTAAAAAATGGTGTACCTGTAGAGGATGAAGTCATCCCCGTTGTTAAGGTTGAGAAGGGAACTCCTAAGGAACCTAGTTTCCAAGTAAGGTGGTCATAAAAAAGGGCAGGGTCTATTTCTCCGGAGAAATGGTCTACTTCCAAGTCCAAAATGGAGAAAGTAGTGAGTGATGAGGATGCCCTTGTCAGGTCCAAAGGGAAACGTAAGGTCAATGGAGAACAGCATAGGAAACACAAGTATGAAACAGTTGAAGAACCTAGATCTGGAAAGAAAGCACGAATTGGGGTATGCGTGGGCTCTGAGCGATTGAGGCACCAGAAAGTTCTACTGGGGCATACATTTGACCCCACAATATCAGAAATGGCCGGAATGTGTCAAATCCTGGAAATGGTGGACTTTCAATAGTAGACACATCTTTTCTACGTGGATTCTCCCAAAGTGTATAAGGAGGAGGTCCAAAGTTTCTTTTCTAGTTTTTTTCCAGTAGATACTGACCATGTCTGTGCCTTAGTCAATGGTGTGGATATTGTTTTTTGATGTGAAAGTGCTTGGGAAATTTTACAAGTTCCTACAATTGGAGAAAAGAGTGTTTGAGATGTTTGCCAGTACAACTTCCGTAATATAGTGGTGAAATATAATTCCAATTAGAAAGGGGACAAGATTCATAAGAAAGCACTCCTTCCTGCCTACCAGTTGTTGTTTGAGCTGGTTAACAAAGTCCTGTTTCCACGAGCAGAACGTCGATCTGTCAATTCTTAATTTGATTTATTCCCAATGGAGCAACTAGACAGGTTTCACCCTGTGAGTTTTCCTGCCATAATGATTGAGCATATGCAGAATGTGGCTGATTTCAAGGATGGCAATCACGGGCTTCCCTATGGATTCTTGCTCACACAAGTATTCAAACACTTTGAGGTTCCTCTGGGAACAGGTAAAGTAGGGACTCGTATGCAGACATTCTCACAGACAACCTTAGCAGAGTGCCAGTGATTGAGAATTATGGGGGTGTAGGAAGCACTTTAACTGTGTCTCAGCTTATCAATGCCTAAAACAGTGCAGCCGAGGAGATACATATATTGAAGGCCAAGAATGCTATCTTGGAAGGCCAGCAAGCTTGAGTGGTTCCCTTTCTTAATGATGAAGTGATTTGCTTAACCCAAGAAAATGCTGACCTCAGGGCACAAGTTAAGAACCTAAAAGTTGAACTTCTCAAAGAGCAAAAGTCGAGCAACGCTCGAATAGACCTTGTTCTCCAAACACTTGCTGCAGCGTCCAAGCCTTTTCCTCCAAGTACCCCTAGGTTTCCTCAGTTTCCCCTCAGTGACCAGCTATCTGGATATTTTTTTTGCTTCTATTAATGACTGGTAGTTATTTTTGTTTATTTTTGGTGGTTGGGATGTATTGTTATTGCTCCAGTATTTCAGGTCCAATGCTGTAACAAATCAAATTATTAATATAATTCCTTTCTTATCTTGTCTAGTACTTCATCTTTGTCTTCTATTTTTCTTGAGATTGTGTGCACATATGTTGCATAAGTTAGCTTGACTAGAACTCTTTGCACTCTTATTCTTTTTAATGATGCCAAAAGGGGAAAGATTTCACATTGGGCACCTAAAGGAAAGGAAAGAAGTGGAATCAGACTCAGTTTCAGTTCATCACAGGGATTCGGAAGTAGCCGTATTTGATGATATTGATGTTTCAAAGTAACTTCCGGAATTTAGCATTGAAAAATCATTTTTTCAACATCTACTCAGTTTGCTATCCTTTTCAGGATCAGGATCGGCCTATCCAACCACTTTGGGATATGAGGTTTTTCCTCAGGTGAAAGCGGTCTTGATATAGAACTACTGAAGGGAAAAAGGATCATATTCCTCACTCGTCTCCCACCCGCCCGGCTAGTTGCATCAAAGGCATTAATTGTTTTATGGAGTTCTTTTTCGAGAGGTAAGAAAGGACAAGAAGGTCCACAAAATGGTCTGGAGGCTCTAGGGAAGTCGGAATAGGAGAGAACTCATCTTGCGGTGGGCTTACTACTTAGATGCTTTCAGCAGTTATCTGCTCTACACTTGGCTACCCAGCGTTTACCGTGGGCACGATAACTGGTACACCAGAGGTGCGTCCTTCCCGGTCCTCTCGTACTAGGGAAATGTCCTCTCAATGCTCTAATGCCCACATCGGATATGGACCGAACTGTCTCACAACGTTCTGAACCCAGCTCACGTACCACTTTAATGGGCGAACATATTCTCACTCCTTCAACTAAGAAATTCAAATCAGCACTTGAAGCAGGATTCTAGCTAATGCTAGTGCGCTAGAATTCAAATGTCTTGTTCTATTCTAAAGCTCGGGCGTGGAGCTGTCTCTATTAATCGATAAGCAGCGTTTGCTTGCCCACGGACACCTATGAATTCTAGGCAAGTGCATAAAGAGAGAGGGGAGGTAGCTCCAGAAATATAGAGTTATGAGGACTCTAGAGAGTCCTAGGAAGCTGCCTAGGTCGGCCAAAGGGGCTGCCATACAAGCTACAAGAAGCTAGCATTCTATAGAAGGTTCTAGAATAGCCTAGCGGGGCCTTGCCCTTGGGAAATAGGGGATGCCTAATGCCCCACCGACTTAGTATATCCTCGATAATTGAAAAATAGGGACCTAGATTGAAAAATATTGAGGCATTTTACTCAGGGGGAATCATAATATGGAACTGCTTCTTATATAACAAAAGACTGAAATATTAAGGCATCATCTCAAGGGGAACTCTTTATCACTACTATATGCTGCCTTAATTCTGAATTTACAACTGTTTAAGTTTGTCATCATCAAAAAGCGGGAAACTGATAGATCTTAAACACTCTTGCCTTATGTTTTGATGATCTAACAAACTTTATGATAAGAACCAGTTAGGGAATCTGAGCTGCTTTGGATTGCTGCGAACTCCAACGAACTCTAGTAAAAGTTGAATTGCTACACATACGGGAGCTAGGACCAAACAAGGACCTGATGCTCCTGCGGTTCCTACATAGCAGCACAAAATCATTTGGACATAGCTGGAACTAAAGTGATTGGCGGTACTATTTCTGCCGCACTGTACCACACTGACAGCTCACTCATTCTCTAACCAAACAAAGTACTCATACAATTTCAAGTTATGTGATCAAGTTGTACCAATGGGCTTTTATACAGAGCACCACAAATGGGTTTCAGAATCATTCACTCAAGCATCAAGCAAACAATAGATAAGATCATTCTCTCAAGCTTGAAGAATAAGGTTGAACGCTGCTACAGACCAGTTCCTAAACGACAGATTATTGCTATCCTAGTTGAGTTGTAACCTTGTTATTGCACTTACTATCTCTCCTAAATTGCTTTCTTAGAAGCATATTGAATAGGAGACTTCTTGTACATTCTCAAGCTCGCTAAGTTTAGGTTGTGACTAGGTTTAGTCATAAAGAAAAGTCTTTGTAGTTGTAGAATTGCAAAGTGACTTGGGGTGATAGCACCACAAGTTAGAAAAAGCCTTTGTAACTAGGATAGTCACAAAGTGGCTTGTGGTAAAGGTACCACAAGTTAGTTGAGTAAAGCCTTTGCAATCGGAAGTATTGTAAAGGGGCTTGTAATAGGTAAGATTACAAGTTAATGAAGTTTAAAGTCTACATGTGTAGATCGTGATTTTTTGATCCCCTTGTGTGGGATTTTTTCACGTAAAAATCCTCTGCCTCGTTTAATTGCTGCTTTACTAAGTACTCTCAGAAGAAACTGGTAGAGAACCAGGTACTCTAAGATTAAATTGACCCATACAAACTAACATACGCCTTCAAAATTTGGAATGTGCATGCCCCAGACATGGTGTCGCCAGGCTAACGCCTGGTTAAGCTGGCCTTTGGCTGGCCTTGCTAGGCTAAAGTCTGGTTAAGCTGGGCTTTGCCTGGCCACGCCAGATCTCTCATTTTCACTGTTATCGAGTATACTTTCAACGATTAAGTATCCTTTTTGCTCTACTTTCATCTTCAATTCATCTAGGCATAAAATAGACTCCATCAATAAAATGTAATTTATCATTAAAGCATATAAATGCAAGGTACATAATGTACAAAACTATAAAATTATAATCGCATATCAATAGTCTTTTCGGGTTTTTTCCCCTCTCTATATAAAAAAGAATTATAATAAGTTTTTTTCTTACCAGCAGCATCATAACGCCTATAATATTCAATCGTACGTACAATTGTACAATAACTTGACAAAAAAATGTGACGTCCTTGCACTAAAACCCAAAGTTAGTAAATGAGTGGCCTTAATTAGAGATACTTTTACACTAAAATCCTAACAGATTTGTCTTTTCATTCGCAACTTGTTTTCAAATGGAAACTAAAGTCCAAGCTGGTAGATAATATGATACGTAGTTGATGGGGCTACCTTCTGAAGATGAATTCACAGGAAATTTTTGAAATCATGTGAAATAATAATAATAATAATAATAATAATGATAATAATAATAATAAATACATATGTATATATATATATAATAATAATGATAATAATAATAATAATAATAAATACATATATATATATATATATATATATATATATATATATATATATATATATATATATATATATATATATATATATATATATATATATATATATATATATATATATATATGTATGTGTATATATATATGTATGTATGTATGTATGTATATATCTATTATTAAAAATCAAGATCGTGATATTGCTGCTATGATTGTTGCTGGTTTCACTGGCCAACTTAAAGGTTGGTGGGATAATTTTTTAAATCAAGAACAAAAGAATACTATCATGAATACTACTAGTGTTATTAAAATTGAAGGGCAATTAGCCTATCAGACTACTGATCAAACAAGTACTTCTCAAGTACAACAAAATGCTGTTTATACTTTGATTACTACTATGGTTGAACATTTTTGTGGTAGATGGACTGATGAAGCAGAAACTATTAGAACAACATTACAAAATTTACGTTGTAGACAACTATCTGATTTTAGATGGTATAAAGATGTATTCTTAAGTCGTGTTATGGAATTGCATGATTGTAGTCATGAGCATTGGAAGTCTAAATTTATTGATGGTTTACCTTCGATTTTTGCGGAAAGAGTGAGAAAACATTTACATGGTCCGCATAATAAAATTCCTTATGATTCCTTGACTTATGGGAAAATTATTAGTGTTTGTACTCAAGAAGGTTTAGCTGTTTGTAATGATATAAAGATGAATTATCATATCAAAAAGAATAGATTGAATGAAAGGAAGCAATTAGGAGAATTTTGTGATCAATTTGCTTTTGATATTCCTGTTTCTTCAAAAAAGAAAAAGAAGTTTTCTAAATTTTCTAAAGATGACAAGAAAAGAAAGTATAAGAAAAAGTTTACTTCTCGTGATAAGTCCTCTTGGGATAAGAAAGAAAAGAAAGTTTACAAAAAGAAGGGTAAGAAAGATTATAAAAGAAGGATTAGATGTCATAAATGTGGTAAATTTGGGCATTATGCGAATGAGTGCAAAACTCAGGAAAAGATTAAGAGTTTGGATCTGGATGAAAAAATAAAAGATTCTTTGTGTAAGATTTTATTAAATTCTGATTCTGATTCTAATTCTGAAATATCTGATTATTCTTATAGTGATTATAGTTCGGATGATTTAAGAATTCTTCATAATGAAGAATTATATTCTGATTCTGATAGATCTTCTTCAGAAGATATTTGTGCTTGCAAGAAAGATGATAGTCTATATGATTTAATTTCAAATTTTCAGGATTTGAATGTGAATATGATTAATGATGAAAAAATTATGAAGATTTTAAAGAAAATAGATGATAAAGATTTAAGAAATAAAATTCTGGATACAATTTTAAATAATGATTTTGATATTGACAACCAAAACAATATATCTTCTAATACTCCTATCTTGAAGCAACCTGACTATTATTCAACTGCCGAGTTAAAAAGGATTTTGGTCCAAAGAAATTTTCCAGAAAAAGAAACTACTATTTCTGATTTAAAACAAGAGCTTGTTATTTTAAAAGAAGAAATTATTTATTTAAAAAATCAGTCAAAAATTCATGATAGAAGAATTTCTAGCCTAGAAGATAATAGGACTTTTGATTTACATTTACAAGCAAACAAGGTTGAGAATTCTAAAGCAAATGAAACTGAGATTTCTGAGACTGAGATTTCTAAAAATAGTAATACTGAGAAAATTAGCCAAGATCATACAAAAGATTCTTTTTTGACAAATATCTTCAGTGAAGATAGAAATGAATTTTTACTAAAAATGAGTATTATTACATCTCAAAAGTTTTATACTAAAATTACTTTACAAATTGATTACAATTTTAGAAAGGAATTCATTGCCTTATTTGACAGTGGAGCAGATGTAAATTGTGTTCAGGAAGGACTTATACCTTCAAGATATTTTCATAAAACAACTCATTGTTTAAAATCTGCTAATGGTAGTCAAATGAAATTGAATTATAAATTACCAAAAGCATTTTTATGTAACAATGGTATTTGTTTACCTCAAAGTTTTATGATTGTGGAAGATATTTCTTGTCCAATTATTTTAGGGGTCCCATTCATGCATGCGATATTTCCTTTGAAAAGGTGGGATCATACTAAAATAATAGGAACTTATAATGATAAAGATTTTCAATTAGATTTTATCACTAAACCATTTACTAAGTCTATAAATCAAATTGTTGAAAAATTAATTTTAAAAAATCAACAAGTCAATTTTATAAAACAAGAAATTTCTTTATTAGAAATAGATATTTTACTAAAAAATCCAAAATTACAAGGAAAAGTGAATTTATTAAAAAACCAGTTTATTGCTAATATTTGTAATGATCATCCCAGTGCTTTTTGGGATAGAAAAAAGCATGTTGTGACATTACCTTATGAAGATTATTTTGATGAGAATAATATTCCTACTAAGGCAAGACCTTGTCAAATGAATTCTGCATATTTGGATTTGTGTAAAAAAGAGATTGATAATTTATTGAAAAAGAATTTGATTAGACAGTCTAGTTCTGCTTGGTCATGTACTGCTTTTTATGTTAATAAACATGCAGAACAAGAAAGAGGTGTACCTAGATTAGTTATTAATTATAAACCTCTTAATAGAGTTTTGAAATGGATTAGGTATCCTATCCCTAATAAAAAAGATTTATTGAATAGGTTACATGATGCAATCATTTTTTCTAAATTTGATTTAAAATCGGGATATTGGCAAATTCAGATTGCTGAACAAGACAGATATAAAACTGCTTTTAATGTTCCAATAGGACAATTTGAATGGAATGTTATGCCTTTTGGATTGAAGAATGCGCCTTCAGAATTTCAAAAGATTATGAATAATATATTTATTCCTTTTACAGATTTCATTATTGTTTACATAGATGATATTTTAGTATTTTCCAAAAATATTGAATTACATTTCAAACATTTAGAATTATTTCAAAAAATAGTTATTCAAAATGGATTAGTTATTTCTAAACCAAAAATGTGTCTTTTTCAAAGTAACATTAGATTTCTTGGTCATAATATTGGAAAAGGAACAATTACGCCTATTAATAGGACGATTGAATTCGGATCAAAATTTCCTGATATTATTACTAATAAGACTCAATTACAAAGATTTTTGGGTAGTTTAAATTATATTTCTCCGTTCATAAAAGACTTATCAAAAGATACTGCTATTTTATATGAAAGGCTAAAAAAGAACCCTCCTGCTTGGAATGACTCTCACACTGATGCTGTTAAGAAAATAAAATCCAAAATAAAAGAACTCCCTTGTTTAACTTTGGCTAACCCAAATTGGGAAAAAACTGTTGAAACTGATGCTTCAGACATTGGATATGCGGGTATTTTGACTCAATTTTCTCCTGTTGAAAAAAGAGATTATGTTATACAATTTTATTCAGGAAAATGGAATGATAGTCAAAGAAATTATGCAACAGTAGAAAAAGAGATTTTAGCTATTGTTAAGAGTGTTTTAAAATTTCAGACGGATTTATATAATCAGAAATTTGTAATCAAAACAGATTGTCAAGCTGCTAAGTTCTTATTCAATAAGGATTTTAAGCACAATGTTTCTAAACAGATGTTTGCTAGATGGCAAGCATTATTGGCTCCTTTTGATTTTGAAATTGTTTATAAAAAAGGAATTGATAACAGTTTACCAGATTTTCTTACCCGAGAATATCTTACTAATGATTAATTTTCAGTTTTGTAGGATGAGGCCAAATTGGCCAAGACCTTCCTCTGGAAGGGGAAGAGGAGCAAATCAGAATAGATTTCAGACCCTAGGGCATATTCCAGCCCAGAAAAGATTTCTTGAAGAAGGATCATCTTCATCATCAAATATAAGACCTTCTTTTGCAGATTACCAGAAATATCTAGATTTTATTGCCAGCAATGCTGGAACTGCTGGGGGTAGCAATGCTACTATTCAACCCACCTCTATTGAGGATCATAAAGATTTTGAACCCCTTAATGAAGATTCTTATGCAGTTGTAATTGGGAAAACTGACAATGAGATTTTTGATATAAATCCTATAAAAGAGATTATAATTTATGTTGATAACAAAGATTTTCAATGGAAACACAATCCTTGGATTGTTATGAAAAGGTATTTGAACAATGCATTATTTCCAATGCAAACTTACAAGAATAGATTGCACTATGAAATGATTTTAACATCTACAGGATCAGTAGAGATTTCTCATAACAATACTAGTAATTCTAATAAATCATATTTTTCTTTTTCCAAAATGATTATTAAGAAAATTATTTTACCAGATGAATGGGGACTAAGTACTTTAAAAGATTGCCAGTATATACATCCAATTCAAAAGATGTCAATTAATTATAATTACTAGGATTATGTAGAGGCATTTTCAAAGACTTTATTTTATGAAAATGATGATCATAAGCACTCTTGGTTTATAAAAATTTGTGCTCAAGTTTTTAAAATTTGGACAAAGAGGACAGATTATACCCAAAGACTCCGATTATGAATTTTTTTATGGAATTTTCTGTTCCTTGGATTTACAAATGGACCATTGAATTAGGGAAAGATTCAGATGAAGTACCTTGATTATTTAGAAGACATTATACAAAATTTTGGCCTAAACTAATCTCAAAAGGATCTGATGGAAAGATGGTTGGGCAAGAGCTATTGGATACTATTAAGACTACAATTACCAAATATGACAAAGAAATTCCAGATGATGCAGAAATGGAAGAAAGTCATTTTAGAAAAATTACTAAGAAGATTCAAATAAAGAAAGGAGGAACATTATCTAAAGAAGAGCTAATTGCAGCTTACATGGAGCAGATTAAAAAAGATATTCAGAAGCAAATTACTGATGATGATGTTTTAATGGGGGATAATTTTGAAGATTCTCAAAGTGTAAATAGTATAACTTCAGAAGATTTACCGGATCTACTCAAGAAAGCTGAAGAAGAGATTTTGAAAATCAAAAAATCCACTTAAGTTTCTAGAAGGGGCTATTATGTAATTTTATTCATTTTACTGTAGGATTATTGACTTTTATGTCGGTTACTGTGCACTTTTACTGTGCACAATATTTTCTATAAATAAGGAAGATTTCATTTAGAGGAGGTAGGTTTTCGGAACCCCTCTCTCTCTCTCTAAGATTTTCCTCTCCCTTCTCTCTAAAATTCCCTTTTGTAATACTACTTGTAATAGTTATTGTGAATAAATAAAAGAAGTTCTGATAATCAGGTACTTTCCATTTCTTGAGTTATATTATTTTCTATATTATAATTGTGTTTTATTTGTTTATTTGCCCAATGATGGGCTAAATTCATAAGTGTTAAATAATAACTGATATAGCTTAAGTATGATCGGAAAAGGTAATGACTCTTAATGAATAGCTTGCCTTGAAGGGGTAAAGGTTGTGGTATGGGTGTTAGTTTAAATAATTTTATAGCAAACTAAGCTTAAATCATGGCGTTGGTAAGCCCTAAGAGGGGTGTTCCCGGCATGGTTAGGGGGTGTTCCCGGCATGGTTAGTGAGGGATTATATATATATATATATATATATATATATATATATATATATGTATGTATGTATGTATGTATGTATGTATATGTATGTATGTATGTATGTATGTATATGTATGTATGTATGTATGTATGTATGTATATCACATAATAGTAGGATTCATACAATCAAAATCGCATAGTAAGACATTTACCTACTTGGCTATTACACATGATGTCATGTAAGACATTTTTGTTCCCAAAATAAGTTAGTCTATAGCAAACGTCTTTGCTAACATTTTTAGTAACATAAGATAGCCCTTCAAAAGTCAGTTCGTAAGACTTCACTTGCAAAAAGTGGCGGGTAATGTAGAATAGTAATGTTCCTGCATTTGTTATCACATAAAGCTCTCCTAGCCATCTTGTGTGACATCTTGTTGGCTTTCCTGAATGTGTGGTTGATCAGCTGAGTCATTAACAACCTGCACTCATGAATGATCTTATCAAAAATAGACATTCCATTTATTAAGCAATTTATAGTATCAGTAGAGTCCGTCTCCACTTCTATGCTTGATAACCCTTGCCTTTCGGCTACTTGAAGGCTTGCTTTCAGAGCCAATAGTTGTGCATGAATTGGTGATATAGCTGGAGAGGCTCCATAGAAGCCCGCTATCTAGTGTCTCTTACTATCTCTGATAGTACCACCAAAATCACATAAAGAGCTTGCTTGAATAAACGAACCATCCGTATTAAGTTTGATAGCGTTTGCTGGAGGCTTACTCCAAACGATATTGATCGGTATAGGTTTATGGATTTTCTTCAATTTAGTGAGACGTTTGTATTGTACTGCCTGATTGATTGCATGCTGAAGTGCTGGTTTATCAATGGTATTCTTAAAGAGATTGTTATTCTTATTTATCCAAATAGACCACATAATAAAAGGGAGAGCTTAATCTAATTAGTGACATCGTTTCCATTTGGGGGATGGTGGTCTCTAAGTTTAATTAACCATTGAGAACTAAAATTTCCATTACTTATATCTAAACCTAGTTGAAACCATAAATCCCTAACTGCAAGGCAGTCTAAGTAAATGTGCTTAATCGTTTCCCTCTGGAACTTGCAATAGGAGCACACAGACTCAATATTGATGCCAATGTGATTTAAATGGCTCATAGTAAGAGTCTTTTGTGAATACATTTCCAAAGTAAGAACTTAAATTTATTAGGGGATATTAGGTTCCAAATCTACATAAAATCATCTTCATTAGAAGGGTGGTTTTAGATTAGGGTATAACAGGATTTTAATGTGAAAAGCCCATTGGTATTTAAAGACCACGTGGGCATACCACAATTTCTTTATAGTTGGGGTTAAAGCCCTTATTTGTTTAACTAAGTTTCCCTCAAGGTCCATGAGATTTTTGAGAGGTCCCAATTGTTATTCCTCCAAATATCTTTTATGGTGAGTACAGTTTCAGCTTGGATTAAAGGTCCATTTATACATTGACGGAGAGGAGGATTGTGAATTCAACTACTGTTCCAGACACTAAGTGTGGACTTCTTATGAGGAATTCATGTAATTCCTTTATTACAAATATCCCTCCCTCCCCCTCCCCCCCCCCAAAGATACTAGTCCAAATGAAGGATGAGTTGAAGGTAACTTTCCTTTGCCCGTGAAGATGTATTACTATCCTTGCCCAAGGGGATCTAGTATTAGTAAGGAATCTCCAAGTGAGATTAGCTAGGCTAGTTAAATTCTTGCTCTTTGCTTTGTGAATACCTAACCCACCTTCCTTCTTGTGTCTTGTAATAGTATCCCAATTAATAATATGGAGCCTTTTTAATAGAGCACTAGGGCCCAAATAAAATTTCTTTGAATCTTATCGATAGTACTTAGGATTTTGCTAGGCAATAGAGTATAATGCATTATATGACTAGGCAGAGAATTGAGGCAAGATGTTACAAACACAGTTCCACCTGCCATATTCAAGCAGCTTGATTCCAAGATTTTAGTCGAGCGAACATATTGTCAAGGACAAATTGAAAGTCCTTTGCTCTAGGCTTTGTATTAGTTATTGTAAGACTTAAATACTTTCCAAACGAGTTACTAGTACTTATATTAAAGGTATTAGCAAGATTGGATAGGGAGGGACACTTTTTTAAGACTATGATTTTTGATTTAGCTTTATTAATAGATTGACCGGACAAGGTGAAAAATTGCTCTAAACATTGCTTAATGCAACCTATGGACTTGTCATTTATCTTGGCCAATAGAGTGAGATCATTAGCGTAGAAAAGGTGTGACAGTTGATGATTCCTGTTACCAATTATGATTGGGCTCCATACTCCTAAATCTACCTTGTGAGTAATTAAAGTGGAAAGCATTTCCATACAGAGAATGAATATGTATGGTAACATTGGATCGCCTGCTTTATACCCCTACTAGGCTTAAAATAAGCAGCTCTATTGCCATTAACTAAGACGACAATTCTGGAGCTGGTAATACAATTCATAATTAGCTTAATCATCTTAGGAGGGAGTTTGAAGAAATTTAGGGCTCTATAAATAAAAGGCAATTCTACGCGGTCGAAAGCCTTTTCTAAATCTATTTCTAATATCATATTATGATGCTTACCACGGTACCTATTCATTTTAAGCATCAATTTATGAATAATAATCGCATTATCACAAACTTTTCTATTTTTTAGAAAGCTAGCCTGATAGGGACTAATGAGATTATCTAGGAAAGGCTTAAGGTGATTGCTAATGACTTTTGTGATAATTTTGTAAATAGTGCTACATAGACCAATAGGCCTAAAGTTCTTTAAATTATTTGCATTGGGGATTTTTGGAATAAGATAAAGAAAAGTGTCATTAACACCTTCAGGGACATTTCCACTATTGAAGGCATCTTTGCAAATGGTGATAACTGAGTTACCTATAATTTTTTAATATTTTTGAAAAAAAGGTGTAGACCACCAGGATCGGGCACTTTAAAAGGCTTAAAAGATAAACAAGCCTTCATTATTTCAAAATTGGTGATGGGATTATCTAGTGAGGTTAGGTCTATGTCGATAAAATATTGAGGTGTCTTTCTAATATTATCCCAATTACTAAGCTCATGGGATGTAGTGTAGATAAATTTAAAATAGTCACTACTATGATCAATAAACTCATCTGGATCATTAATACACATATCTTGGTCATTTTTGAAGAACACTATTTTGTTTTTTTTTTTTCTATTGATGGCCATTATTTGGTAAAACTTTGTATTAGCATCACCATCGTTTAACCAAAGAATCCTAGACCGAAGTTTTCAGTATTCCTCTTCAACTTTTAAAAGGCTATTATACTCAAACCTTATGGAATTTTCAAGAGTTTGGAGGAAAGGGCTACGATAATAATTAATAGAGTTTTGAATACCATTAAGTCTAGCAAGGATTCTATTTTTATTTCTAAAGATGTCACCAAAAGTTTTATTTTTTCACATGATCACATTGTGTCTAAACGTTTGTAGTTGCTTCCATGAAAGGGTTGTTACCCCAAGAGTCTTCTACCACGTTATTAAAATTTGGATGCCTACACTAAAAAGGTTCAAGCCTAAATGGCTTGGGATACGGGGCACACTATTTTGGAAGAAGATTGATCAGTAGGGGATTATGATCCCAGGGGGTCTTAGGGAGGTGAATTACGGAGGTATTAGGAAATTTTTGGATCCAAATGTCATTGCTAAAATCCTTATCTAACCTTTCCAATAAGATTTTTATTAGCAAGTCTTCGATTGATCCACGTATATTTACTACCCTTGAATCCTAAGTCTAAGATATTGCAATAGTTTAAGTATGACCAAAGCTTAAAAACACGTCGACGTCTTATAGATCTATCCCCTATTTTTTCATTAGTACTAAAAACATCATTAATGTCACCCCCAACTAGCCAAGGGCCCTTAAAACTATTAGAAATATTTTTAGTATTTTTTCACATATTATTTCTAATAGTATGGTTTGTACTGGCATAAATAGTAGTAAAAAGTCATCTAAAATTTTTAGGCCATACCTCAATTGTTGTATGGATTTCATGGTTACGTCTGACAAAATTTTGCATAGTCACTTTGGTATGGTCCCACAGAACAACTATTCCACCAGCTTGGCTCTCAGCAGATACCTCTATCAACTCCAAGAAATCAAACTCATTCATTAGAGCTCCATGGTTATGCATCCTGGTTTCGAGTAATGAAACCATGCAAGGCCTATGAGTTACTATAAGATCCCTAAAGTTTCTTATAAAGTCTTCACTATTCCCTCCTCCAATATTATAAATAATAAAGTTGATGGGGGCTAGACATATTAGGAGGTTGTGGTTGTTTGTGCCCATTCACCATGAACAGATGGGAGATCCTCCCCAGAGTGGGAATTGAGATCATTGCTTTGTTCCCCACTGTTGGATAGGTGGGCATATATCCATTGCACACTTGAAGAAGTCCAGTGCCAAACAAGAATGTTCCTCTTCTCTCAACCTTCTTTGAACGAGAAGACCTTTACTTCGTTTAGGCTTCCCAATTCCACCACTGATTCTCCAATCAAGTTGATTGGCTTGTTCATTTCTTCTTCTACTGGAATTCCCATATTTAGATTTATTGGAGGATTTGGGTTGATATTTCCTATATTCATTTGCATATTTTGAGAGGGTGGTTGTTGTGGTGGCTAGGGAGCCTCCCACTGCATTAGAATAGGGTTCAGAGTTGTTAGTGCTTCTGGTGGGGAAAATGGGAGACCGAGCCCTAGATTTTGTGGTAGTATTAGGACTGGGTTGAAAGGAGGGGGAGGTTCCATTAACCTCTCATTTCCTGAACTAGATTCTGATTCAATGCTGGAGCTAGAGGCTGTAGGACATTGTTTATCCAAACATGGTTCAAATAGTTGTTCATGGCAAGATGAAGACCTTCTGGTAGTAGTTGGGCAAGATAACGTGGGTTTTGGATCAAGATGACACTCTCATGCCTATTGATTGTTGTATTAAACATACGATTTCCTCTCATTAGTCCTAGCTCCATCCAGGAGAGGGGATGATGGTCTGCGGATAGTGGAGGTTGGACATAAAAAATTGGATTGTGTGAGGGTTGCTGTGGAAGAGGATGAAGGTTTTCCATGTTCAGAGGTGTGTGATTTTCAGGGATTTGAATCAACCCGTATCTCCTGCGGTTGGTTAATGGGAGCCTTGGCATTCTTAAAGGTGTTTGGAGAGCTTATTTTTGTAGGATATGAAGAGTAGGGAATGATTGCATTTACATGCATTCAATTTTTAGGATTTGGCGTATCAGATATATTACGAGATTTGAATGAACTTGCATGCGGATGTTTGGCCACTTATCCCATGTACGCGTCCATTTGTTCAAATTCAAGGCTACTAGTAGATAAGTGTGGAGGTTAAGGAATGTTAGTTTTGTCTTTAGTGAGGGGGTACTAGGGTTTAGGAGTACTATCTAGTTTGGGAGGGTGGTTTGATGTAATGGTTTTGTAATGATCCGACATATCGCTTTGAGCTCTAGCGCATCGTTCTATATTCTGAGGACATGAACAACTTCATTTTAGGTACTATGACTTGTACGCATGGTCGAAATTGAATTTTGGGAAGTTCAGAGTTGATCTGGATAGAGAATTCTCATTTCGAAAGATTTAAGTTGATAAAATTAACTAAGATTGGATTTTAGAGTAAACGACCTTGGAATCAGAATCTGAAGGTTCCAGCAGGTTCATAGGTTTTGGATAACCTAGGAGCATTTTGGCGCATATTGTGGAAGTTAGCATTTTGAAAAAAAATTCATAAGTTTGGCTTGAAGTGCATTTTGATATTATCGATGTCCATTTGGGATTCCAAGTGTAGGAGTAGCTCCGTATGGTTATTCTGAAGTTGAGAGCGCGACCAGAAATGAATTCGGAGGTCCGTAGGTCCTTTTGAAGTCATTTGGCTAAAGATAAAAATTTGAAGGTTTTTGAGAAGTTTGATCGGAAGTGAACTTTTTGATATCGGGTCGGAATCCAATTCTGAAAATTTGAGTAGGTATATAATATCGGATATGACTTGTCTGGAAAATTTGAAGTCAATCGGATGTGTTATTGATATCATGGTGATTGTACCTTGTGCAATAGCGTTGGAAGATGCTGGAAAGTGATATCCACAGGTGGGTTTTTCCCTGTGAGCAGTTTAGCAGTCACCTGGTTGGTAAAGCTTTCGTGAAGAATTCTATTGGTTATACAACAAAGAGATCGATTGTGCAAATTTATTTGATGATTCAGAATACAAAAAGAGGGGTTTACAGAAATATTTCGAGAATTTTGGCGGTTGATTGCGCATGGTTGTGTCAATAAGAAATTAAGAATCCTGGCGAATTTCAGAGTTGTGTAATAAATGGATTCAAGCCAATGTGGGAGAGTTCCACCGCCTACGATTTGGTTGTATGGTTATCTTCTTATGAGGTTTTGGGTTATCAGCGTAGTGATAAATTATTTTAGCAAACGGGAAAAGAGCATAAGTGGTAATTTGAGCAAAACGATTGTTAAAGGTGTGCCATGGTTGTCTTGGTTGGCTCATGTTCAGATTTGGGGAGTAGTTCTATCGAGTGTTCCGTCGAGAGGGTATGCTTGTGCTAGAAGAATCATGGAGTTGATTATATTCGGG